>JAVSCE010001036.1:0-1357422 GCA_032199065.1 Smutsia gigantea | reverse complement strand
CAGAAATCTCCTCCCAACACTATATTTATCTATGAAAATACAGCAAATAAAACTATTCCTAAAAGAGAGACCAGAATACACAGGAAAGTGCACAGCATGCAGCTACACCCAAGAGGACTCGGCACCCCAAGAGGCAGGTAAGATACAGAGAAGCGACCTGGTGGGACCGGAGCACTCACACCAGCACACCGGCAGGAGGAGAGGATTCAGAGCCGGGAGGGAGTGGAAGTACACCCTGCGAAATAACCAGCCCCCGTCATCTGCGCGGGGAGCGCTGACACACATAGCATGGTGTAGCAGAGACGGGAGAGACAGAGGGGCAGGATCTGAGTGGGGAACACGCCAGGGTGCTTGCAGCCGGTTCCAGGGAAGGAAAAAAAAAAAGCAAAAATGCACGTTTCTTCAGGGGTCTTAAGGGAGGACAGGAGCTCAGTGAGGAACCGGATCACCCCGGGCACACTCAGCCCAGCAGGATGGGAGTCCTGGGGAGTTTCACCCCTTAGCTGGCAACAGGGAAAGCGTGGCCACACTTAGACTTCTCACTGAGATCAACAGCCTCCCATTTGTTCCCACCCCGGCCAGAAGGGCCCTGCAGAGCGGCGCGGCCACGGCTGCAGAATAGTGGGGCAACAGCGCCACCTATGGCATCCCTACAGAATGTACTCGTGCTTGTTTTTTTGTTTGTTTTGTTTTGCTCTTTTGTTTTTTTTCTTTTTCTTTCTTTCTTTTTTTTCTCATCCAAAGTCTTAAAGAGCACAGCTGACATAAGTGGCAACTACCGGCAACCACTTCTATAGCCATGAAAAGACAGAGGAATATGGTCCAGACTAAAATCAACCAGACAACTCCAGAGAGGGAGCCTGAAGGGATGGAAATGCACAGTCTTCCTGAAAAAGAAGTAAGAATAAAAGTCATAACCATGCTGATGGACCTACAGAGAAATGTGCAAGAGCGGAGGGAGGAAGTGAGGGAAGTGAGGAAAGACAATGCAGAAACCAGACAAGCGATCAGCGGGCGTAACAGCAGACTGGATGAGATGCAAGAGCCTGTTAATGGAATAGAAATCAGAGAACAGGAATACAGAGCAGCTGAGGCAGACAGAGATAAAAGGATCTCTACAAATGAAAGAATATTAAGAGAACTGTGTGACCAATCCAAATGGAACAATATTCGCATTATAGGAGTACCAGAAGAAGAAGAGAGAGAAAAAGGGATAGAAAGTGTCTTTGAAGAAATAATTGCTGAAAACTTTCCCTCGCTGGGGAAGGAAATAGTCTCGCAGTCCACCGAAGCTCATAGATCTCCCAACACAAGGGACCCAAGGAAGACAACACCAAGACACATAATAATTAAGATGGCAAAGATCAAAGATAAAGACAGAGTATTAAAGGCAGCTAGAGAGAAAAAAAAGATCACCTACAAAGGAAAACCCATCAGACTATCATCAGACTTCTCAACAGAAACAATACAGGCCAGAAGAGAATGGCATGATATATTTAACGTTATGAAACAGAAGGGCCTGGAAACCAAGAATATTGTATCCAGGACGATTATTATTTAAATATGATGGAGGGATTAAACAATTTCCAGACAAACAAAAGTTGAGACAGTTTGGCTCTCTCATAAACGACCGCTACAGGATATCTTAAAGGAACTGCTCTGGAGGGAAGCACCCTTAAGGCTAAAAAGATGTCACCAGAGAAAATAAAATCATAGCAAAGAAAGCAGACCATCCAAATACTAATTAAAGGCAAAGAATAAAACATCTAGTATATAAAGAATGGAGGAGGAAGAATAAAAAGGGAGAGAAATAAAGAAATATCAGACAGTGTTTACAATAACTTAACAAGACAGTTAAGTTAGATTGTTAGATAGTAAAGAAGCAACCCTTGAACCTTTGGTAACCACGAATCTAAAGCCAGCAATGGCAATAAGTACATATCTATTGATAATCACCCTAAATGTAAATGGACTGAATGCACCAATCAAAAGACACAGAGTAATAGAATGGATAAAAAAGCAAGACCCTTCTATATGCTGCTTACAAGATACTCACCTCAAACCCAAAGATATACACAGACTAAAAGTGAAGGGATGGAAAAAGATATTTCATGCAAACAACAAAGAGAAAAAAGCAGGTATAGCAGTACTTGTATCAGACAAAATAGACTTCAAAACGAAGAAAGTAGCAAGAGATAAAGAAGGACATTACATAATGATAAAGGGGTCAATCCAACATGACGATATAACCATTATAAATATATATGCACCCAACACAGGAGCACCAGCATATGTGAAACAAATACAAACAGAATTAAAGGAGGAAATAGACAGCAATGCATTCATTTCAGGAGACTTCAACATACCACTCACTCCAAAGGACATATCAACCAGGCAGAAAATAAGTAAAGACACAGAGGCACTGAACAACATACTAGAACAGATGGACCTAACAGACATCTAAAGAACTCTGCACCAAAAAGCAACAGGATGCACATTCTTCTCAAGTGCACATGGAACATTTTCCAGAATAGACCACATACTAGGCCAAAAAAAGAACCTCAGTAATTTCAAAAATATTGAAATCCTACCAACCAACTTCTCAGATCACAAAGGTATAAAACTAGAAATAAATTTTAGAAAGAAATCAAAAAGGCTCACAAATACATGGACACTTAACAATATTCTCCTAATTAATCAATGGGTTAACGACCAAATCAAAACAGAAATCAAAGAATATATGGAGACAAATGACAACAACAACAAAACAAAACCCCAACTTCTGTGCGACGCAGCAAAGGCAGATCTAAGAGGACAGTATATTGCAATCCAGGCCTATTTAAAGAAGGAAGAACATTCCCAAATGAATAGTCTAAAGACACAATTATTGAAATTGGAAAAAGAAGAACAAATGAGGCCCAAAGTCACCAGAAGGAGGGACATAATAAAGATTAGAGAAGAAATAAATAAAATTGAGAAGAATAAAACAATAGAAAAAATCAATAAAACCAAGAGCTGGTTCTTTGAAAAAATAAACAAAATAGATAAACCCCTAGCCAGACTCATTAAGAGAAAAAGAGAATCTACACACATAAACACAATCAGAAATGAGAAAGGAAAAATCACGACGGACCCCACAGAAATACAAAGAATTATAAGACAATATTATGAGAATCTATATGCTAACAAGCTGGAAAACATAGAAGAAATGGACAACTTCTTAGAAAAATACAACCTTCCAAGACTGACCAAGCAAGAAACAGAAAAACTAAACAGACCAATCACCAGCAACGAAATTGAATCGGTAATCAAAAAACTACCCAAGAACAAAACCCCAGACCTGATGGATTCACCTCTGAATTCTACCAGACATATAGAGAAGAAATAACACCCATTCTCCTTAAAGTTTTCCAAAAAATAGAAGAGGAGGGAATACTTCCAAACTCATTCTATGAAGCCAGCATCGCTCTAATACCAAAACCGGGCAAAGACCTCACCAAAAAAGAAAATTACAGACCAATATCCCTGATGAACGTAGATGCAAAAATACTCAACAAAATATTAGCAAACCGAATTCAAAAATACATCAAGAGGATCATACACCATGATCAAGTGGGATTCATCCCAGGGATGCAAGGATGGTACAACATTCGAAAATCCATCAACATCATCCACCACATCAACAAAAAGAAGAACAAAAACCACATGATCATCTCCATAGAGGCTGAAAAAGCATTTGACAAAATTCAGCATCCATTCATGATTAAAACTCTCAACAAAATGGGTATAGACGGCAAGTACCTCAACATCATAAAGGCTATATATGACAAACCCACAGCTAACATCATACTTAACGGCGAGAAGCTGAAAGCTTTTCATCTAAAATCGGGAACAAGACAGGGATGCCCACTCTCTCCACTGTTATTCAACATAGTACTGGAGGTCCTAGCCATGGCAATCAGACAAAACAAAGACATACAAGGCATCCAGATTGGTAATGAAGAAGTCGAATTGTCACTATTTGCAGATGACATGATACTGTACATAAAAAACCCTAACGACTCCATTCCAAAACTACTAGAACTAATATCTGAGTTCAGCAAAGTTGCAGGATACAAAATTAACACACAGAAATCTGTTGCTTTCCTATACACTAACGATGAACTAACAGAAAGAGAAATCAGAAAAACAATTCCATTCACAATTGCATCAAAAGAATAAAATACCTAGGAATAAACCTAACGAAGGAAGTGAAAGACCTGTACTCTGAAAACTACAAGACACTCCTAAGAGAAATTAAAGAGGACATTAACAAATGGAAATGCATCCTATGCTCTTGGCTAGGAAGAATAAATATTGTCAAAATGGCTATACTACCTAAAGCAATCTACAAATTCAATGCAATCCCTATCAAACTACCAACAGCTTTCTTCAATGAACTGGAACAAATAATTCTAAAATTCATATGGAACTACAAAAGACCCCGAATAGCCAAAGCAATCCTGAGAAGGAGGAATAAAACAGGGGGAATTATGCTCCCTGACTTCAAGCTGTACTACAAAGCCACAGTAATCAAGACAATTTGGTATTGGCACAAAAACAGACCCAAAGACCAGTGGAACAGAATAAGAAATCCAAACATTAACCCAAACATATACAGTCAATTAATATTTGATAAAGGAGCCTTGGATATACAATGGGGAGATGACAGCCTCTTCAGCAGCTGGTGTTGGAAAAACTGGACAGCTACATGTGAGAGAATGAAACTGGACTACTGTCTAGCCCCATACACAAAGGTAAACTCAAGGTGGATCAAAGACCTGAATGTAACTCATGAAACCATAAAACTCTTAGAAAAAAACATAGGCAAAAATCTCTTGGACATAAACATGAGCGACTTCTTCATGAACATATCTCCCCGGGCAAGGGAAACAAAAGCAAAAATGAACAAGTGGGACTATATCAAGCTGAAAAGCTTCTGTACAGCAAAGGACACCATCAGTGGAACAAAAAGACATCCTACAGTATGGGAGAATATATTCATAAATGATGTATCTGATAAGGGGTTGACACCCAAAATATATAAAGAACTCACCCACCTTAATAAACAAAAAGCAAATAATCCAATTAAGAAATGGGCAGAGGACATGAATAGACACTTCTCTAAAGAAGAAATTCAGATGGCCAACAGGCACATGAAAAGATGCTCCACATCGCTAATCATCAGAGAAATGCAGATTAAAACCACAATGAGATATCACCTCACACCAGTGAGGATGGCCAACATCCAAAACACAAACAACAACAAATGTTGGTGAGGATGTGGAGAAAAGGGAACCCTCCTACACTGCTGGTGGGAATGCAAATTAATTCAACCATTATGGAAAGCAGTATGGAGGTTCCTCAAAAAACTCAAAATAGAAATACCATTTGACCCAGGATTTCCACTCCTAGGAATTTACCCTAAGAATGCAGCAGCCCAGTTTGAAAAAGACAGATGCACCCTTATGTTTATCACAGCACTATTTACAATAGCCAAGAAATGGAAGCAACCTAAGTGTCCATCAGTAGATGAGTGGATAAAGAGGTGGTACATATACACAATGGAATATTATTCATCCATAAGAAGAAAACAAATCCTACCATTTGCAGCAACACGGATGGAGCTAGAGGGTATTATGCTCAGTGAAATAAGCCAAGCCGAAAAACACAAGTATCAAATGATTTCACTCATATGTGGAGTATAAGAACAAAGAAAAAATACTGAAGGAACAAAACAGCAGCAGACTCACAGAACCCAAGAACGGACTAATAGTTACCAAAGGGAAAGGGACTGGGGAAAATGGGTGGGAAGGGAGGCATAAGAGGGAAAAAGGGGCATTACGATTAGCAGACGTAATGTTGGGGGGGCATGGGGAGGGCTGTACAACTCAGAGAAGACAAGTAGTGATTCTATAGCATCTCACTACGTTGATGGACAGTGACTGTAATGGGGTTGTTGGGGGGGACCTGATGAAGGGGTAGTTTAATAACCATAATATTGCACATGTAAATGTAGATTAATGATACCAAAATACATTATTAAAAATAAATAAATAAATAAAACTCATGTTTAGTATATTATCAACATTTAGAAAGACAAATGTACAAAAAAGAAAATGAAATAACTCATAATACTGTTACTCTAAGATATGGTTGGCATTTTGATGTGTCCGTACAATATATTTTTACTACATTTATGTATTACAAAATATACCATATATACTGTTTAATAAGCAACATTTTCATATAATAATAGTTCACCGTTAGTTTTCTTTGAGTTTAGAATTATTGTGCAATGTGATTATGAGTGTCTGTATGGTCTCACTGTGCTACTATTCATTTGATCCTCCATTGTTAGACATCTGAAATTTGTTTAATGTTTAGAACCGTAAGTAATCTAAGATGAACAATTACATGTAAAAAAAATTGCTCATATAAACAATTCTACCTTTGAAGATACATTCCTAGAAGTGAAATTTCTGGATCAAATTACACAAAATTTTGGGGGGGAACACATTAACAGATCACTCTCTATGAAGATTATAATATTAAATTCCTACCATCAAGAGTCTGAAGGGGTCTTGTTCCCTATAATCATATCAACACTGGATATTATATTCATCTCTGCCAATGAGAAAGGAAACATTGTTTATCATAGCATTTTTTGTACTATCAAAAATCAAACAAATAAGCCAAACACTAAATATTTGACTCTAGGAAATTGATTATATTAATTGTGCAATAGTCAAGCAAGGTAATGTTATCCTGATACATTTGAATTAGATATGCCCTTAAAATTGACCCATTGGATAGTCATGTGTATTCAGATTTAAGCAAGTGTGTCTCAATGTGCTTGGTAAATATGTCACTGGTGGCCCTGAGATGGTTTTAAATGGCACATAGACACAGCATTATATAAACTTAAATCAGATGATGAGAAATTTGGCCTCTTTTTAATTCCTTGTCATTTTCTCTGGAGCTAATCTTAACTCCTTTCTAATGTCAAATAATCTCCCTTTTGATTAAAAAGATTAGGCTTATTGTTAATAATTATTTATTTTTGAATAGGAATGATAACAGTTGGAGCTGTCATAGCAGAGTCATAGGCCAGGCACTTTTCCCAGGACCTTGCATTTGGTGCCACATTTCATCTTCACAATAACCGTGCCAAGTAACCCGTAGAAATATAATGCTCTTGCTTTATTTCACTGTAAGTTGTTTGTGCAATCTCATCTTACATATAGTAAGTGATACTTCTATTTATATCTTCATAAATATAGTTAGGTTTAAAAAAATAAGTTGATTAAAAGAACAGCAATTAAATAATAGTACATGGTTATGTTAGAGGTTGTGAGCATGATAGGCAAAAGATAGTTAGAGTTTGGGGACTACTGGTTTAGAGCGGTGCTTCCCAAAATTTAATATGCATTACATTCACCTAAAGACCTTGTTAAAATACAAATTCTGGTCCAGACTTACTGGTAGGCCGAGATGCTGCATTTTAAACTGGTACCCAGGTGATGCTATGCTGCTGGTCTGCAGACTCAGCTTTGGAACTTAGATCCTGTGGACTCAGGATCAAGGAGTCCTGTCAGCCACTTACCCACATCCATTCAACAGGTGAAGAAATTTAGGGGAGACGAGAAATGAACCCTGGTTACCTGCCCTCTGATGCAACTTTCATCACATATACTGCTCACTCCTTTGATAATGATGATGCAAAATACTCGTCAATGATATACCTGAAGACACTTCTGGGATTCCTTATATTTTCCCACTGGTGCTGAATCAGGGAAACTTTTAACCACTTTGAAAAATATCAGCTCCAAACAATTGTTCCCATTTTATGAGTGAGAGAGAATCTTCCGGTCAGAACCTGCAACAGAGAATCTGAGCTGATGCAATGAAATCTGACTCACCTCCTTTTCAAGGATTAGTTAGTACAGCCATTTCTTAATTACTTTTTAACCAAATCTTTTAAGTCCTAACTTACCTTATTGGATCAAATGCCTTCAGATTGTAAGAAAAACTCTTATTTCTCTGTTAGACCATTGGACCCATTCACCTCATCAGCACTGTCTTGTCAGCTAAAACAAGGTGACAGAGCTGCCATTACACGGCTCGCTACAGTAAAAGTCAAGCAGCTATTCTTGTTCCACAGTGGCCATGTCGCCTTTATGAAATATTCATTCACGCTATGGCATTCTTTATTCAGCTGCCAAAAATGAAACAGTTGAGGAACCTTCAAGTCATGAGGGTGCACTCGTTGCCCATACAGGCATCCGTCAACACCTCTGCAATTAATCTGGGGTGTGCAGGGGACAAGGGCCCTTGTACTTCTGTCAATAGTTTTAAAAATGATTAGAAAAAGTTGCCTGCAATTCCTTCAGACCATCTTGGCCTTCATGCACCCACAATTGTGACAGTGAGGTCATATGCATTTGAGAGAAGCATTTTCTTTTTAATTGTCACAAAATTCACCATCTTAACCATTTTAAGTGTAGTGTTCGGTAGTGTTCAGTACCTTCCCAATACTGTACACCAATCTCCAACTCTTTTCATCCAGCACAGTTGAAACTCTGCCCCCATTAAACAGAAAATCTTTATTCTCCCCTCCTTCCCCCAGCTCCTGGAAACCACCATTTTACTTTCTATTTTTATAAACTTTACTACTCCAGACACCTCACATAGGTGAACACTACAGTATTTCTCCTTTTGTTTGTGGCTTTTTTCATTTAGCATAATGTCTTCCAAGTTCATCCATGTTGTAGCATGTGTCAGAATTTACTTCCTTTTTAAGGCTGAGTAATATTCCATTGTATGGATATACCACTTTTTGCTTATCCATTCATCCAACAATGGACGCTTGGGCTGCATCCATGTTTTAGCTTTTGTGAATAATGCTAATATATATGTAGGTATGCAAATACCTCTTCCAGAGCCTACTTTCAGATCATTTGAATAAATACCCAGAAATGGAATTGCTGGATTATATGGTAATCCTATTTTTAATTTTTTGAGGAACCTCCATACTGTTTTTCATAACAGCTGCACCATTTTACATTCCCACAAACAGTGCACAAGGGATCCAATTTCCCTACATCCTCGCCAACACTTGTCATTTCCTGGGTTTGTTTGGTTTTGTTTGTCTGTTGTTTTTTCTAGTAGCCATCCTAATGGGTGTGAGGTGGGATCTCAATGTAGGGAAAGGAACATTTTTTAAAAAGAAACAAAACCTAATGAAGACAGCAAGAAGGAGATGAGTTCTAGCGTGTACAAGCACCATGTAGGCTGCACAGTAAAGATGACACAGCCTCACCCTTGGAGATCTCATAGTCCAATAAGTAGGTGTTTTGCAAGAAAAACAGAAATGGAAGCTCTATCTGGCCAGGAACTTTTGGTTAGTCACAGCCATTCATATGTCCTGGCCTTAATTCCCAGAGACAGTCCACAATTCCCACAGAAGGATTTGGGGTTCATTCTTAACCATTTTTACAGCAAAGAAAACAACTCAAATCACCCTAGCAGTGAGGGAAGCAAGTCATTGTGATGTTCAAATAGTATCATGTCATTTTTACCACTTTTCTGAATTGTACATGTTATTTTATTACCTCGACAAAAGAAAATTCTCCCTAATTCCTCCTTTAAGCTCCACAGAGTGTTAAATATATTTCTTCCTTGCCCCCAAGTGGAAACATGAATGAAGGGAATTATGAATTAAAACCATATCAGTTAGACATGGCCTGAATACACAGACACAGACACTACATAAGCTTTCAACCTGATCCTTTGGCTTTGAACAAAAAGAATCATTTATTCTCATGGATAAGACTTGACTTAGCTGGGGCATGGATCCTCTAGCCTGGGCTTGGCTGGGCAGCTCTGCGGTAGGCTGTCCCCACTGGAGTAGACCAGGCTATACTCGGGTCTGGGGTGACTTACGGACACATGTCTTTCATCGTTCTTGGATCAGTGGTCTAGCCAGACATGTGCCTCTTGGGGCAGTAGCAGAGGCAGAAGAGGAAAACCACAAATGCCCAATGTTCAGAACCACCATGCTGGCTCTTCCTGGGGGACGTTGGCCAAATCAAGTAGAGCTCAAAGTCAGAACATGAGGATTAAAGAAAACAAGGAGTAGGTGCCCGAAAAAAGAAGAACAGGGGCCATTCTTTCAATTCATTCTTAGCTACCATTTCCTGCCCATCCTCCATATGCATGGAGAGACTCAAAGTGCAGAGACTCAAAGTGCAACACTGTGCTCTGGGAATTCCAGGCTAGGGAGCGTTCCATTTTCCATCTCTTCCTCCTTTTTTAGTCATTCTTCCCTCTGCCACTTAGGGCATCCTTTTCTGGCCTGTCATCATGAAAACTAAGCCACTCTCAAATTAAAATAATTATTAACTCCAACAGAATATGGAAAATATTAAACTGTGTGCAAAGGAGTAAATACATTCCTTCTCCCTTCTTTAAAGAACTTTTCCTGGGAAGCAGATACAGGGTGTTCGCTTAGGTCCAAGATTCTCTCCCAGCAGCTCTGAGCACCATGACAGCAGCTTTACTCATCAACATCTGCAGAGGAATCTTCTAAACGGCCAACTACTCAGCTAAGACATATAGAAAAGTCCATGTGCAACTCATTTTCCATACAAAATGTGCATCCTCAGAACAATACAAATAAATTCTTCTGATTGCCTCAGTCTTGGGACATGTGTACAGAATGTGTTGGTTTTGCAGAAAAATTTTAGATTAACAGGTGTGACCTTCCAATGACTCGTCCCACATTCTCATAAATTTGTTCTGTTTGCTAACAATGCTCCAGTGAGAGACACTCAGGAAGTTTCTAACATGAGACCCCACAAATTTGGCATGATTTTATAATTCTAGGAGTCTACTAAAAATAAAACAAAACAAGAAGCATAACTTCCAAGGAGGCCTTTGTGCTTTGGTGGTGTTTGGCAATTATTCCTAAAATATATTTTGGAGTTAAAATCCCCCTTTCTTCCCAAAGCACATTTTTTTTGGTGGTGTTATTAAGCACCAAGTAAAGCCCTGACAAATTGCCGACAGATACTTCCTGCAGACCCAGCTGTGTGAACAGCATTGCTGGTGGGAAAATGAGAATGTTTCCTGATGCCTTATGTAGTCCAAGCTGCAAAACTAATATTTCTGTGTTCATTTCTCTCTATTTTCTTCTGATATTGGAGACACAACAGCAGGAATTTGACAAGAAGGGAATATTTAAAACACAGATAAAATGGCTCTCCCTCCTCTCACATGCCAGTTCGTTTGTCAGAATCTGTCAGCCACTGGTACCAGCCCTCATCTTTGGGCTCACAGTTTTGTTCACACTTCCTAAAATAAAGCTAATGTACTCACTACACAGCAGATTAAATTCTGCAAATGGCCCCTGGTTGAACTGTAATATCAAGAGAAGTTTCCCTCCCTGAAATGCAAGCTGCCTGACTTCAGGGACCCTGTTCTGTTTTCTTCATTCTTATACCCAGTATTTTGCACATTGTAGGGACTCAAAAATTTTTCAGTGAAGAAATAAATGAGTGGTGTCTACACACAAGTACTTCCATTCTGAAAGTATCTCAGGCTGTTGAGAAAGCTCCTTAGCCATGTGATGAACTGCTGACTACGGGGAAACTTTTAACTCTAGCTGGGATTTGAGGCTTTCCACATTCTAGATGGCCAGGCCTACAGCCACCATATGTGAGGCACTACTGTATGGAAACAGGGCAGTGTAGCAATAATAGAAGGGTCAGTATTGGTGTCCTATGAAGACCTGGTTCAAATGCCAGCTCCATTCACATTGACTGTGCTGGTTTGAGAAGGTTATGCAGTATCCCCCAGCCTCAGTGTCTTTACCTGCTAGACATAATAATAATAACAAAAATATCATCTGCTTCTTGTGAGGATTAAATGCATTAAAATATGTGCAATCACGTATGTGTCAAACAGATGTGAACTGTGGTCATAATAAAAATTCAGGTTTTTTCTCTGTTGTCCTTTTCAAATGTACAAACTGAGAGCAGTCTTACCTTGCTTCTTATTGAAAGAGGAACGTCAGTTCTGTCGTCCAGATAATCAAGGTTTATTCAGAGAAAGAGATAAAAGTCTAGTGGTGGAAATACAGTGCCGACTCCTCTGCTCTGTCTCAGAGCTGCGGGGAATCCATTGAGTCCTCTCAGAGCGCCCCCCACTGAGTTTTGGGGTGGGGAGATCACCATCATGCCTTTCCCAGGGTTCTCTCTCTAATCATGTTCATTTGTAGGTGGGAGAAGGGGTTCAAGAGGTAGATGGCAGGTTCTACACACTTTTCTTTTCAAAATCTCCATGAGCGGCTCATCTCATAGTGTCTGACACCCACTGCATTGGCAAGCCAGACAGAAGAGCATTCGGAGCCCCACTATCAGCCCTGGTCACAGCTGGGGAGCTGGGGAGTGCTGCCCATAATAACTTCCATTTTGCAAGTGCTCCAGATATCTGTCACCATTGTGAACATCCTCAACAGCCCTATAGAAAAACCCCTCGGTCAGATGTTACCGCTCAGAAGTGCCCTGCTCAGGTCTTTCCCTGCTAAGGACCCCTGCACATCCCACGTACTTCTCCTGGAACTTTCCCCCAAATCCTCTCTGCCTAACCAAATCCTCCCTAATTCTCCAGACACAGGATCCCTCCATTCTAAAACTACTCGACCTATATAGTAACCTGGTAAAATCCAATATTAGCAACACAAGTTAATATTTCTTCGATCACCTATTCATTGAATGAACATTAGTTGAGCACGGTCTGGGTCACAAACATTGAGAAAACTAAAAGGAAAGATGCAGGTTTGTGCTCATGCTGCAAGGCACTTTAAGTCCAGTTAAGGGAATAGATAAGAATATGATATGAATATCCACAAATGTAACAAACATAGGGAGAGACATCCCACCCTGAGACAGAGCAGGGTGTGGCTGAGAGGAAGGCTGGCAAATAAATGTTAAGGAATTCTTGGAGGAGTGACACTGAGTTGAAGTTCTAAGGATAAACAGCAGTCAGCCAGTTAAAACAGAGAAATTGATTCCAGCAGAGAGAGGCCACACTGGCAATTTATCTTATGTTAACTTATAGTATCTCAACTGTTTTTCTTTTTCTATGTTTTGTTTCAGCTTTATTTTCTTCATTACATTCATTATGAGCGTCTATCCATTAACAAATGCTTTTTAGAGTTACCATATAATCTGTCTGTTTCTAGAAAGATTATTGGCCACAGATAGCAAGGATTTCTATAAGCAGACCCCTAAGTTGTCTGATTCATATAATTCATGGGCTGTGATTGAAAGCAGAATCATTGAATATTTGATTACAACATCTTTCTGGACCAAGGTCAGGGGCCGTTGAGCTCACCATTATTTATCCCCAGAATCCAGCACCATGTCTGTTCACCAGGGAGATACTACATGACTGAGTGAATTAATAATACACAATTTGGACTCTTGATGAATATATCTGCTAGTTGGAAAATTATGAAGCTCCCCAATACCCGTATTCATCTTCTGTTCCATAGAGATAGTAGCACACCCCTTGGAAGGCATGGGGGGCAGAGGACATGGTTAGAGGTATAAGAATCTAGAAGAAGCCTAGAGGAGTAGCCCCATGGAGCTGATACTCCATGCTCAAGGACAGGGCTGCCTGGTTGTAGCAACTTAAGAACTGGCAGAGGAATGATCACTGTCTGAATGATCTTTGTGTCCCTGGGGACATAACAGGGCAGCTCATGGGTGTGTGTGAAGTGAAGATTGGAACAAGCTCTCACTGTCAAGGAAAAGACAGGTGACTGATAGGAGCAGCAAGAAGACTGGGAGGAGTAATACCTGCTCTGGCTTTGCAGTGAGCACGCCCTTCCTTCACCCCCCAGCCTTTGTGTCTCCCTCTAGTTCCACCCCTCTCAAGGCCTAACACTGAGTCAGCTGGTGCTTTGCACTCCCAGCTCCAAAAGCTACAAGGTAAAGTACTCAAGGGTGTGTTGAGCTGAGAGATGAGACCTTCTTACCTGGCACAGAAGGCAAGACTTCCACGATTGGAGGCCCTGTCACAGCTGCTGTTCGGATTGAAACAGAGCAAGGGTGGAGGTTAGATCCTTGGTCACTGCTCTTTATCTCAGGGCAGAACTGCAAGTCATTTTAGGGAAAAGACAGCATCATATGAATTTTTGCATCATAAAACCTTCCCTTTCTCTCTGTAATGGCCACTTCTGCCTTTGTACCCTTCCCTGGCCGACAGCCAGTACCTATGTGTGACCCACGGCAGGAAGATGACCATGAGAACACAGCCATGCTCCTGGCCAGAGCAAAACCATGGCTGAAGACACTTTGAATACCTCACAGATGACCGCGGTGTGGGGCAACTTCACCATGATTTCAGTGCCTGATTTCCTCTCATGTGTGTGTAGAATACAATAGGCAAAGCCAGCCCCTAATAATAAAGGTACCTGTATGCAAAACCTATGTAGCCAAAATATATATTTTTAGAAATCCAGTTTCCTTTTTCTATGTAATATGATTTTACAACAATAACAGCAGAAATTCAGGAGCCAAAGTGGCATTTTTAACCTACTAGCCCGGGCCAGGTTCAGGTTTGGGAAATAACCATGACTGAAGTTTTGTTTGTGAAGCTACAGAACAGAGTTGATAAGAACAGGTGCTCCAAAGACATGGGGTGGGCTTCAATCATAACATTTCCACAGATCAGGTGGGTAGAATTACTAACTTCACTGTGCCTCAGTTTTCTTATCTGTAAAATGGACTTAGTAAGAGTGGGACTTCCAGAAAGATCGCAAAAGTTAGTATGTGCAGAGAACTGAGAGCTCTAAGTGGGGCACTGTAGATACTTTATCACCTTGCGTATCATTCCCCACAATGGAAAATCATTTCCTTTCCCATAGGTGCTGTGTTCTTTCTTCTCTCTCATACCACACATTCCAAACAAAAAATAGTGGTAATGATAACAATAATAAATTAATAGTAACAACAGTGCATGTAAACAGCATTTAGCATGTCGTTCAATATGCTAAGTGCTTTTAATATAGTTCTTATCTTTATTTTCAGAACAAGTCAAGGAGGTAGAAATAATTAGTCCAGAGTCTAATTTTTTATAGCAGAGGAAACTCTGATTCCTCTTACAGCAGAAGTAAGAATCCGTACAAGGTACACAATGTAAGTAACAGGTCTGGGATTTGAAGACTGATTTCTTTGATTTCAAAGCCTCTGATTTTAATCACTATGCTCCATTGCCTCAATCTTCAATTACAGATAATTTTTTAAAGCAAATTATAGTATATCCACAAATGGAACCCAGTTATAAAGTACAGTATTATAGAAGTATGATTATTTATATGAAAAAAGACAAGGAATAATCTTAGAAAAAGAAACAGGCTTCAAAATAAGAATGTATACTCTGATCACATTTTTCTAAAAATGCAGATGTCTGTATACTCAGAAAAAAATGAAGCTGTTTATAGAAAAGTGAATAATAATTATCTCTGAATGAGAAATTGGGGTATTTACTACCTCTTATAGAGTTCTGTTTATTTTTATAAAAATAAAATGTGTATTAGGTAGAAACCTATTTATACATTTTTTTCTTTAAATCAATTTTGTATATTGCTATGATGGAAATGCATTTAGCCATGTAGAAGCATGGTTTGAAGAAATATTTCATAAAATGGGAAAAATGTTCATGATACATTGGATAGACTATAAACATGCTCTTCACTATGATCCCAGTTTGGTTAATTGTTTAAAATACATATTACTTTAACTATTACTAAGAGCAGGATATTACATGTTGGAAAGTCTCTGGACATGGAATTCTGAGTGGTTTTTCTTTTTTCCTTACACTTTTTTATAGTTTCCTAATTTTCTGAAATTAGGAAAAAATGTGATCATAGTACACATTCCATTTTGCAACCTTTGCCAGAGTAACACACCCCAATGAGGAATAGGTTGCCTTCAAACAAAGAGGCCCCCTAGCATTTTGTCTCATTCTTGGTCATAGGAGGGGCTATATACAGCAACTTATCCTTCACCTTAGAAGTGATATCTTAACACGCCCCACACCACTGACCTCTAGACATTTCACAGAAATAGAAGACCCCTAAGTATTAGCCAGATTTATTCCCTATCCTATGGCACACACATGTCTCACCAAAAACTGTAATGTGCTTGCTACTTCTTGCTCACTAGGTCTAATCAGCATAATATTATCAACAGATGGACAGCGTGATTTCTCATGGAAGGGAAAGGCAATCAAGATTCCTGCAAACTAAGTTATGACATAAGGCTGAAGGTGGGACGTGCCTCTGAGGTAGGGCAGGGAAGGTACATTGCTGGCCTTGCCAGCTGAACACAAAGTGCTTCTGGTGGGCCCTAGGGACAGGTGTGGAGAAAAAGCTGTTTACCAGATCAGGAGTTGCATACCAGGTTCCAGGGGATGTGTAAATTTGCTCAAGCAATGAAATAACATCTGGTATAGCAGCTGCAACTAGATTCCCCACCTGGTTAAACTTACGATAATCTACTGTCATTCTCCAAGATCCACTTGTCTTCTGCAGAGACGAAATAAGAGGGTTGAGTGGGGGGATGTGTTGAGTGGGGGATGTGGCAGACTCACCAGTCCTGTATCATTCAAGTCCTCCAGTGTGTCACTAATCTCTACAGTACCTCCAGAGACGCAGTACCACTTTTGACTTACTGTTTTCATTGGGTGGAGGCAGTTCTGATGGCTTCCCTTCCACATGGCCTTTCCCACCCTCACAGCCCTTACTCCATAGGCAAGGGACCAATGTGGGAATCTGTCTGTCCCAATTATGCATTCTGAAACTGGGGAGAGAATGACAGGAGGAGACAGCGAACTCTCTGGATCCCTGTGAGCTGGACCTGAGCTAAAGTTTCATTGATTATTGAACTCCACGGGTCCACCTCTGGCTGTGGGCCACAGTGACATTTGGGGTCTCCTGGAATCAGTATCAGTTTAGAGTCAGTGCCCAGTA
Organism: Smutsia gigantea; assembly: GCA_032199065.1. Lineage (NCBI taxonomy): Eukaryota > Metazoa > Chordata > Mammalia > Pholidota > Manidae > Smutsia > Smutsia gigantea. The sequence continues at coordinate 1,340,342 of JAVSCE010001036.1, read as the reverse complement.
GTCCCCAAATGTCTGATTATTTCCTCTTCCCTGCTACACTGTTATCCTGATGAAAGGCCTTAGGTCCCTTTGGGGAAGACTGAGAAAAGATTAACAGTATATATATTTGACTGGGCAGAGGGGTGCCCAGAAAGCTGGTAAAACACTGTCTCTGGGCATGTCCATGCAGGTATTTCTGGAAAGGGTTAGCATTTGAATGAGACTGAATCAAGGATCGCCTTCACCCATGTAGGTGGTCATCACCAACCCAATGGCGGCCTGGACAGAACAGGAAGGTGGAGAAAGGGAAACTCTCTCTGCTCAAACTGGGACATTGACACTCTACTTCTTGGGCTTTCAGGCCAAGACGAGAATTTCTACTATCTGCCCCTGATTCTCAGGCCCCTGTGGACTCAGACTGAATTATACCATTGACTTTCCTTGTGGGTGGCAGATTAAAGGACTTCTCAGCCTCCATAACTCAGTGAGCCAATTCCTATAATAAATATCCTCATATGTATATATACTCAGAGGCTGGGCAGTCTAAGAGAAAGCCATCAGCAGACCCTGGCTTGTAGATGGCCATCTTATCATTGTATCCTCACCTGCAAGAGAGCAGGGAGTGAAAGCAAGCTCTGGAGTCTCTTCTTGTAAGGGCACTGATCCCACTCATGAGGGCAACACCCTCTTGACCTAAATACCTCCCAGTGGCCATATTCAGATACCATCACATTGGGGGTTAGGATTTCAACATATGACTTCAAGGGGGACATAAGTGTTCAGACCCTAGCAGGTCTAAGTCAGGGGAGTTAGGCTTTAGACAGAATTCTGATGAGAGTGGCTGATTTCAGAGGTTGTGTGTCTATGTCTGTATCAATTAGCACACTCCCAAATGCTCTTCAGATTGCAAATCTGCTCTGGGGAATAGATGGACATGGTTGAAATGGGCAGATCTACTTTGAAATAGGCTAGGTAACAGCTACGCATACATACATATTATGGGCAGCCATTTCATTAGGACTTGCATTCCTTAATCTATATGTATTTTTGAGTGGGTGCTAGGATTTTAGATATTAATTCTGACAAGCATCATTTACAAGATTTCTCTAGGTAGTAAGCTGAATAGTTGTCTATCAAGGAAATGCATTCTATTCTCCCTTCAAAGGAGAATAATTTAACAAGGGACTGGACATTTTTTTTTACATGTGAAAAATACTTAAAGTGATTTGCCACACTTAATTTCAACCCAGATTGTGTTATTTTTATATTGTTTCAAAACCACACAGGTGCCACTTCCAAAAGAGTTGGAACATACTTAATTACTCATCAATGACTAAAAATTTTCTTAGTCTTCCTACATAAAGGTTGACATTCATTTTGGTAGAACACACTTTTGAGACTTGGCTTTTAAAATCTCCTCATTGCATTTGCAAATAAATGTTACCTTTCCTGTAAGTGAATAATGGAAACAGGAAACGTTGGTTTATCCCAGAATAAGATTAACATCATCATTGTTCTTCTATTTCCACAGAAAGTGTAGGGCCAGATCACAGCAGCTGAATGCAGCAATACTCCAGCACCTTAATTAAAGAAAATGTTTGAATTGAGAGACACATTAAGTGTCTTAAAATCCTAATTGACCGAGATTGTGGATAAGAATCTTTTCATCTGTACAGGTCTTTGCTGTTCTCCACATCCTTTCTTGTAATCACTTGGTCCTTACATTACCTTCAACATCAGAGAAATAGGTTTTTAGGCCTATGTTTTTTTAGAAATGGAAATTGACATTCTAAGTGATTAAGAGACTGGTCAAGGTCCCAAAGCTAATAAATGATGGAGCAAAAACTCAAATATAGGTATGCAGATTGGAATTTCACAGCTCATTTTGTGTCCCCTCCACTCCTCCCACTTTAGATGGGGTAGATGCAATAATAAGCAAGCCTCCTCCAATTATAAGCGACAGAAGAACCCAGCTTAGTCTGGTTCAAGCCAGAAATGGGAATCAATTACTTAAGTAACGTTAGAGTCCATGGGTGAGACTGGATTTGATCAGAGCCAGAGATGCATCATTACAAATCTATTTCTCTCCTTCTCTCAGTTCTGCCTCTTTATTCATTTGTTTCAGTTTTCAGATCCAAGGTGGAGGTCCCTTAATCAGTCCAGGGCAAATGAAAGAACACACTTCCCAAAATATTAGTGTCAAGTCCAGGACTCAACTGTCATTGGATGACTTGGATCCAATCACATTGCTCAGTAGGTCAGAGATGACACTGGTCAGCCAGACCTAGGTCTCCATTCACACGATGTGCATAGAAGATAAAGATTGGTTCCCCTAAAGGGTTCAGGGTGCTTTTATAAAAGAAGGATGTTGGATAGTAGACACTTAAAATAGCAGATACACACTACAAAGGAATAAGAGACTGAAAAACAATCTTGTCTAACCTCTGCTGACATTTCCAGAAAGTCTTTTTTTCTTTCTTTTTATAACTAAACCATGGTGTTAAGCTGCATTAAATTACAACATGAAAATTTGTAATTGATCAATCAATTAATAATCTGTTACTATTTTTGGTTAAATGCCTTTCAGTTATGCTGTTTTACTCTATCCTTCTCTCTCTCAGTCTTCTGGAATAGAGACAGGTTGATTTGGGTTCAAATAACAGCTCTGCCAATTTCTTAGACTTGGGCAGGTTAATCAATGTCTCTGGACCACAGTCCCTTTTCTTCATTCATCAAGTGGAGATAAAAAAGAATACTCACCCCACAGGGTTTTGGGGGAAGTAGAGATAATGCATAGAAATGGGTATGCATAAGTGCTCAACAAATATTTGATGTAGTTATTGCTGATGCTGTGTAATTATTATTGTTATCAAAATCTCTAGCTGATTGGCACTATTCCCGACACTGAATAAGTGATCAGTGAATGCTTTTACTTTGCTTTCTCCCCTCTGTTGACGTAGCATTCTCCCCAGAGCCAAGAAAGAACAGATTCAAACACTCTTTTCTTCATTGCATTCAAGTTGGTAAGCACAAAATGAAGCTTTTATAGACTGGTGTGTGCAGCCTGTACATCTATTTGACCACTATTTCTAATTGCTTACTATAATGCTTTTAGAAAATAATTACAGTTGATCCTTGAACAATACAGGGGCTAGGGGTGCCAATGGCCCTACATGGTCAAAAATCCATATATAACTTTTGACTCCCCTAAAACTTAAATGCAAATATCCTACCTACTGTTGACTGGAAGCCTTACCAAAAACAGAGTCAATTAACATATTTTGTTTGTTACCTGTATTATATATTGTATTCTTACAATAAAGTAAGATAGCAAAAAGAATGCTATTAAGAAAATCATAAGGGAGAGAAAATACATTTATAGCACTATACTGTATTTATTTTTAATAAGTGGACCACCTAAGTGTAGAAGTGGACCCATAAAGTTCAAACCGTGTTGTTCAAAGGCCAGCTGGACTTCCTTGCAAACAAACTTTGCACTTGGCAAAAAGAGAAATCAATCTTGTATTCTGAATGGGTGAACTCTCCTCAGTATACAGAACAATGCTCAGAATGGAAACAAACACATAAACACCACCAACTGAAAATGCAGGAGCCCAGATTCGGAGCACGCCAATTTAATACCTCTGGAAAATTAGAAACATAGCCTCTTTTTAATTTAATCTCTCATTGACTCTAAAGATCAGCTTCATCTGCTTTGTTCTTAAGAAAAATTTAAGTTACAATCAGAATTAAGTTTCCTGATACATGTGTGAATGTGACCCTTGTCCCTGCTCTCACTAGCAACTGTGATTTTGGTCATAAATACTTGCATGCAGACGTTAAACATATGCCCTGGGGAAAAGAAGAGGCAAGAGAGGTTGACTCCAGCTGTCTAAGTAAGTTGTATTGATGACCAGCTTGGGATCATGTCATTGACCTTCAAAAATCCCCATCTCCTGCACCACCAGACACTTTCAATTAAGCCAGGTTTTGTGTACCTGTGGTTGAATGTCAAGTGGATAAAGAGACTCAAAGCAGGATTTGATACCGGATGCTCCCATCTCACTGTGACAATATTACAATTATTTTGATATTGTTCTTGATACAATGTTTATATATATCTACTATGTGCTTAATGCTTAGAACTTATAAAACACTTAATTCTATCATGTCATTCACTAGTTAAAATAATCCAGTAAAGCTGTTTATTGCATTCATTTTCTTGGAGATGAAACTGTAGTGCAGTGAGGTTGAATTATGTACGTTTTCAAGACTTATAAATAGTCAGGACACCAGGCAAAAGCAAAAATGGAGTCAGCTTTGTGTCACAATTAACAGGGTGGGATTGGGAGCTGGACTCTACCTGTGTGGGTGGAAGATGATACTTAGCATTCTAAGCCTCAGCGTCCACTTCCATAAACGATGACAATGAGGCCTGTCAAGGATTAAATGAGTTAATATGTGTGGGGCATTGATCACAGTGTTTAGCTCACAGAAATGGTAATTGTAACACCACTGCAATAAATGGTAGCTTTTAGTATGAGTTATGATTTTTCTTCTCACACTAGAATTTTTCATGCAGTGCATTTACTTTTTCTGTAATCAACAACATATACGTGCAGTTGCTGGCATGAGCATTTTATATAGTGAAATCAAAATATTCTTTTATATTTCCCCAGCAAAAATATAATCTCTTAAATCAACTCATGACAATAGACAAAAATGACAGATAAAAATTTACAGCACTCATGTAACTATTGCATTTGAGACCAGGTTTTGGGGGATTATATGTGTGTAGATATTTGTTGAATCTCCACTGAAGATTGTTTCCTTTCAGGACAGGCATGTTTAAAACATTCAAAGAAATGTGTGTAGAGTCTCCTAGATTACTGACTTGAAAAAAATTTCTTAAATGTCGAATATCCTCCTGAAGCATTCTGACAGCATGACAAGTTAAATTTTTCCCCAAACAGTTTGGCCTCTAAAATAATCAGTTGCAAAATGCCAAAAGTAATCAGGAGGGATGGTTCATGACTCTACACCTGTTAGGAGGTAGAAGGAAGGCAGAGTGGGTGGCAGTTACATCAAAGCAGCAATTTGGACTCTCCCTCCTGGGCCCATTAACTCTCAAAGAGACCCTTTGAGTTTGTGAGAAAAATAACTGGGGCTTAACTCTTGAAAATTCACAGGTTGGCATACAGGCATGCATACTGAAATGTTCATCAATAGGCAAACAACATGAGAGAGAGAGAAGAAAAAGTACTGTAAATAAGTTGGCTTTAGTAAAACTAGCCATTTTCAAGAGTCACCTTACAGGGTTTCTCAAAGCATGGCCCCCAGCTCACCTTTATGAAAATCACCCAAGGTCCTTAATATAAATTCTGATTCCAAGGGCTTGCCTCCAATGTACTAAACTGGAATCTTGGAGCATAGGGCCCTGAAGTCTTAATTTCCAAAAAGAAATAATGAATGAACTTGTGTGCACATATGCAGGTCTTTTCTGATTGTTCAAAAATAAAAAAAAGTCAGCGTTTGGTTAGATTTCAATTCAGAATTGCTCAGATCCTTTTCCAAATATTTCTCCTCTCCTTGCATGCACAGTGTAAGGTTTCATCCTCACACTGGCTATAGTAGAAAAACTCTAAGGACAGTAGCAGTGTGTGTGATCAGGGAACTGAAGCCATGGTCACCTCACTCTAACCTGCTGGACACCCGTTGAGTCAGAAGAGATTTTTTTTCTCCCGTCTGGTAGCCATTTTCTCCTCTTACTTCTCATGTATTCATGGTCCTCAGCTCAGTCATTAAAAGAATGGGATTAGAAGTAAAATTCCTGAGTCTGCTTATAGTTATTTAGTTAAGTCACTAGGCAAGCATGGTAAAATCCTTTTACATTTCTCACTTTAGAGATGGAATGATTATTAGGTATCTTGAAAACACAGCCATTCGTGAGACCATGCGCACACACGTGCACATACGCAGACACACACCTTTCAGACGTCTAATGATAAAAGCTTAAAATATATATTCTATGCTTATATATGCTATATTACTAATTATATACTATATAATCACATATCTTCTTTGACTTAAAATGAGGTTACATCCTGATAAACTCATCATAAGTTGAAAATATCAGAAGTCGAAAATGCATTTCATGCACTTAGCCTACCAAACATCAGAGCTTAGCCTAGCCTACCTCAAACACGCTCAGAGTGCTTACATCAGCCCGCAGTGCGGCAAAATCACCAACCACAACGCCTATTTGACGATAAAGTGGTGACTGTCTCAGGCGAGTTATTGAATATCGTACTAAAGATGAAGAACAGAATGGTTGTCTGGGTACAGGATGGTGGTCAGCAAAGTGAAGTTTCTACTGAATGCATATCACTTTCACATCATCATAAGTCAAAATATTGTAAGTCAACTGTCATAATTTGGGGAATATCTGTATATATTATATATTGTAATTATATGATTTATATATGATATATATTTAAATTTTATTTATATATAAATAATATATTTTAAATTTTATTATATATTATATTCATATCATTTTATATATTTTATTATATATTAAATATAGGATTAGTATATATGCTATAAATTTTATAGAATTATATTCATTTATTTAATATGGTTATATATTATATTAATATGATTAATTAAATATTATATATAACATCTTTCTCTGAGAAAAAGACAATTTTCCTCCATCTTATATTTTAAAATCTCTTCATATTTTTTCCAGCTATTCCACAGGGGGCCCCAAAGGTTGAAACAGAAGTAATCCTTTTAATAACATTAATGGGTAGGATGTTTTAGCTTATTCTTGTTTATAAGAAGCAGTCATGTTTGCCCCAACCTGACATGGAATATAAAACGCTCTCTGCTCTCACTTATTAAGAACAAAATCCATTTCTTTCAAATGTCTAAATAAACAAAGGAAGAAAAATTAAATTGAACCTATGCTGTGCATTTAAAAAAAATCTTCCCATCATTTCTGTGGCGTTCATGAAAGGATAAATGTGCAGCCGGGACCCTCCTCCCATCTCTGGGGAAGTGCCACAGAGGGACGGGGCCATTCTCCAAAGGCAGGCGGGACCCCTCTGAAGCCCCACAGACAGTGCCACTGCCTGAAGCCTTCCAGCCAAGCCCCAGAAGGCGTAGCCTGCTCCTCTCACGTTCCAAGACCTAACAGATACTCATATGGGATGGTGGCAACTGAGACTTGTTGAATTTGTTGAATATGTCACAACAGAACATTCTGTAGCTGAGTATCATGTTACAGACACATGTCATTTTATTTAATCCTAGTGACTGTCCTAGCAGGCAGATATGAGTACCTCCTTGATCATATGAAAATCAAGGGAGGCTAAGCTACTTTCCCAAAGTCATAAATCTGGTAAGTGGCAGGGAATATTCCATCCCAGGCTGGCCTGACCAGGACTTACCCTGCCCGTTCTACCATGGCGGCTCCAAAGCCAGTGGGTGCATGCTCTAGCTGTCTCCTCCCATGGTGTCCAGGGAAGGTGCTGGGTCACACTACCTTGTATCCCTCTCATTCTTGCCATCCCAGGATTGGCAAACCGAGGCCAAATCCAGCCTACCACCTGTTCTTTTAAACTTCTATCGGCACACAGCCACCCCATTCATTTATATATTGTCTGCACTGCTTTCGCTCTACAACTCCAGATTTGAATAGTTGAGACAGACAGGGCTACTGTGTAACCCATAAAGATCAGTACCTTTATTATCTGGAACTTCAGAGAAAAAGTTTGCAGGCCTGCTCTAGCGATGCTGGCTGCCTCTCTGCCCTAAGATCAGCCCAGTTCTTTTCTATTGCCTTAATCCTCCCCAGATGCTGTTCCCTTTGCCTGAAGTCAACTTCCCTATATTTTGCTGTGAGGAACTCTTACTCATCTTCCACCCCTTAGTTCCAGTGTCATTTCCCACAGGGGTCTCTCCTGATCACCCCAGCTAAGAAGCCCTAGCTTCATTCCTTGGCCTCATTGTTGTGTGTGTTATTGTATGTTATGTATTGTATTATAAAAAAATAGTTTTGTATTGCCAGCCCTAGAATGGAGCTCCATGTCAGTAGGGAGCATATCTATCCACTCATCCTACCACAGCCAAGGCCAGGTGGACTACCTGTCACAGAGCAGGTGCTCATATAATACATGAATATACTAGAAGAAATTCAGCAGAAGATAAACTATAGCAGAGATCTTCTGACTTATTTCAGAAAAGCACGTAACTATTTAAAATGAGAAATACTTTTTTAAGAACCACCACTCTACAGAGATATGAAACTAGCTATAGTTAACATATTTATAGCTGTAGGAACAGACATGTGGGTGGTCTGTTGTGCAAAGGGAGAAAGCTGCCTGCCCAGTTCTGATATGGAATTAGCACCCAGGATCAGGTGAAGTTTGATTTCAAGAGAATTAAAAGTTGGCTTATCAGAATCCCAAACTGTGTTCTCCCATAGCTTCAATGTCATTCCTGGTGGTTAAAGTCCAAGCCTGTTTAATTAAGAAGAAACTGACGATCTTAGTCGTTATAGGGAAAGGCAGGCACTTGGGACAAAAGAGAAGTTTCTGGTGTCTCCTTTCTCAGGTGATTAAGCAGACATACCACAAGAATTTTTATAAACCAGGCCAAAGTCTTACATTCTCTTGGCCAGTCTCTCCCACCTGACTTTATGCACCTCTTCTTAATTCCTAATCAATCTGTCCCTTTCAGGCCCCCATTAATGGATGACTTCATCTAGCAGATAGGAATTCAAGAATTTTACAGTTAATGGAGTAATGTAAGCTGTATATAATTGTAGTAAACAGTGCCCCCAAGAAAAGTAATAGAAAAAAATGAAGCAATGGTTAAAAAACAGTAGATTGGAAAGTGGTTTAAAGCATAGGATTTGATTTGAATGCATGTGTGTGTGTGTGTGTGTGTGTGTGTGAAACCCATATTTGGATTAATATTTCAGCATAAATGTTACATGCAGTATGTGTAATTCTGCTCCAGTGTTTCTGAGCAATATATGTTATTTTTCAGCCTTAGATACATTCCTCATTCTTTTTAACTGCTGTATAATATTTCATGATGAATTGCTGAGCACCCAGTATTCTTAAACACTTCCAGCTTCTGTTACAATGACCCTGAGGCTGTGGGAACTGAGGTAATTAGAGCAGGGAAATCGTTCTAATAGAGAGTCTGTTTACAATCCCAGTGGCTTTAAGTTAGGAACTGCATGCACTTGAGGAGCTTAGACTGCAAAAAAGCAATTAATACATAACATGTGAATATATGGTTGGGGACAGGGAAAGGGTATTATTATTATTATATATCAATGAAATAAGATTTAGTGAAGACAGTTTATATCATTTTCATGTTTGGGCCCAGATAAATCTGAAATGCTTAGCAGCAAGAGAGCTTGGCAGAGAAACACTTTTCCAGCAAAATTCCAACATATAGTTAAATTCTGGTTTTCCCCATGTTCTAACTCCCAGTACTATCCATCTGTCCCCAGCCTTTGTAAATGCCTGTATTATTGCATTGTACTGCCTTTACTTGGTGACGTGTCTGCTTCCTTTAATCAGTTCTGTGATTATTTTGAAGGCATCTTCATTTGCACACCACCTGTACTTTACAGAGCCCCTGACACAAAGCAGGTGTTCCAGAGAGTTTTTGGAGTGAATGAATTAATCAACTAATCATCAATAGCTTCATTAAAAAATATTATATTTGATCCCAAAGACAATCTCTGGGATCAAATAAAACTACTTTTGAAACTGCTCTGACATTTACCATCTCTACAATTTGGGGGAAAACACCCTCTCTGTGCCCAGTTTCCTACCTCTAAAAGGGGAGTGGTAACAACACCTTACTTTATTAACACTGCAAGGATTACATGAAATAATGCATCTGTATTGGTCAGCTTTTGATGCATAACAAACCACTGGAAAATTGGCTCCTTGAAACAATAAATGTTTATTATTTGTCATGGGTCTGGGTCAGTTGGTCCAAGATGGCCTCATGCACATGTCTGACAGTTGACAGCCTACTGGCTCCAGCGCCTGGTTTCTCTTCTACGTGGCTCACCTGGCAGGCTCCCTCAGGTGGCCTTGCTGTCCGAGTGAAGCAGGAGAGCCCACACCCGGATGTGCAAGCACTTCCAAAACTCTGCTCATATCACATTTCCTGTTGTCTCATTTGCCAAAGTCACATGAATCATCCCAGAATTCACACAGGAAAGGGCTGTCCAAGGCCAGGTGAGAGGTTGGGCAATTACTGTGCTCATTTTGGAAACAATCTACCTGAGCACGGTAAGTGTTTAGCACGGTGTCTAGCACATTAAAAAAAAATTGAATTAAGGTTAGCAATAATCAAAACCCAGCTATTATTGTTTTATGGAGAAACATTTTCTATTAGGCAAATCATCCTAATCACCATAATTATTAAATATAATTCCTATGCTACCTTCTTGGAATCCTTCTTAGCTTCTCACTGCTCTGTCTTCACACCTGCTCCCAAATGAGGAATCCATCTTGTCTTTCACATCCAATTATCACTCCCCGGCAGCTGATGACAATATGTATATCTTGAGATGGAATCTAAGTTTAGGTTCACCCCAAAGTCAGAAGCTGAGCAAAGACTGGAGGCGAGCAGTTTATTTGGGAGCTGGGGCTAGGACACAGGCATAAGGCAGAGTTGAATAGGGGAGGGGGAAGAGCCCACATAAGACAAGTTCTCTGTGCTGTTGTGGGAAAAGCAGATGAATTTCTCCAAGACCTCCGAGAAGTAGAAATCATGTCTCCCAGTACAGTCTAGCCAACGGACCACAGGCCGGAGCACGTATCCTGCCTCCTGCCTCCTGTTGGTCGAGGACTGCTTGTGGGGTATGTGTCACACTCTCCCTCACACTGGCTGGCTGCGCCTGCGTGCAGGTGCAGGGGACTCAGCCCTGCAGCATGATCAACAGAGACAAGCAGCGTGCACTTTAGGCAGGACAGTCTCAGTGGGAGGTGGGTTGGAAATGACCATGACAAATGCAGCTGAAACTGAATGTAGACCAAAGAGATATGACGGGGACACTAGCAATGTCTCATCCAGATGGTACAAAATCGTTGGAGGATTTGCAGATGGGAGACTGACGCTTGGACGCCACCCCAGGACCACACCCTCACTGCCCTTGCAGGCTTTCACGTCCGGTGTGTTTCTGTCCACACCGGACATGCATCCAAAGAAAATGATAGCAATGCTTGGTGGATCCAACAAGAAGCACTGGCTGATCAGTAAGCTCCAGTTTATTTCACAATGTAACCCAAATGGTATTTGTTTTATGCAAAGATTTCTTCAAATATTCCCTGAGACACTTCACATTTTCAATATTACAAATCCTCATACCTATTTGCCCTTCTCTTTGAACAGGTGTCTTTAAGAAACTGCCTCTCAGTTAAGGAACTTTGGCCATCAGGGTTTTTCACACAAGCAACCAAAAAAAAAAAAAACAAGCCAACAAAAAACTCAGAGTTGTATTTATTCTAATAAGTTGGTGCTTAAGGATTCAGCGTGATTTTCTTTCTTGCCTTTTAGCAACAGCAGCAACGAGAACCATTTATGTCTTGGCACATCCGTCATCAAGAGAGCCAATTAAAAATACTTTGTGTTTATGTTTCCTTCTGTTTGGGCAAGATGACTTTGAGTATAAGCATCACTGACATGGAAATGACACCCTGGCCAACCGTCCTGCGTACATAAGGAGCCTCACAGTTTGAAGATGCCATTCAGATGACTCATTTGATTAAAAAAAGAAATGAAATAGGGAAGTCAAATTGGTTAAATTGGCAACATTGAACAGATATGTTGACATCAGAACACAAAGAAAAAGGCAAAACTGAGAGGACATCATGGGAACTTCCATTCTCCTCTCAGCTGGCCTAGGATGGAGCATGTTTTCTTTCATAATTATCACAGCTCAGTCACGTAGCACTTAAGTGCCTTTGACTTGCTTGGAAGCCAGTAGAAACCAAGTGAGGTGGGAAGGTGGTAAGATTAAGCCTTCTATGATTGTTCCTGGGAGCTCCCTGATAAATCATGTAGACAACATCCCACCGATTCAAGGAGCACCGGGTTTTGCTTGCAGAAATTCACGTACAGAATTTTTGTCAACAGATCTGAAGTGACTTCTGATATACTGCGTGCTTTTCCATGAATTTTATTTAGGAAATATGCACACGTAGGTAGTCTGATAAAAGCTTATGTGTGCCTGTTATTTTTTTCTTTTCCATTTTGCCAAACGATTTTTACTTCAAAGCTGTTTCAACAAAAGATCGATGAAAAATGTGCTTTTCGGTAGCTCTTGTGATTTGATCTGCGATAAAAATAACAACATTGCCCTGTCCTATGTAAATATGAATTTTTTAACAATGTGACATGTTCTTAGATTTGAAAATACGGTATTATGATTCCGATAGCTACATTATGCACGTGAGATCTCTGGTGATACTGATGGAAAGGAAAAGTACCAAAGAAAAGAAGTATGAGGAACTTGGATATGAGATTCTGGAATGATGCATGCTGTCATAGATGAGAATTCAATATGCCAGTGTGTGAATGGGGAATAGTTAGTCTGATTAACATGTCAACAAGATGGCATTCGTATATTCCCCAGGCAGCAACTGACAGGCCATTTACTGGGGTTATATCAGAATTGCTCAAATGAGGAATTAGAGTCAACTAAGGCATTTTAGCCCATTTCATGTAAGCAATGTTTTCCAGAAAGCATTACTAAAAGAATATAGCATCAAGAGGGCTTTGCGCACAGGTGCAAAATAAGAGAATCAGGCTGGTTGTGCAAATATAACCTCAGATATATGAATTTGCATGTGTGTGCAAAGGGGAATTACCATTTTGCCCACAGACCACTGTTTAAAGATTTTTAATGCAAAAATAGAGGAACTAGAAAGGACAGACATTGTGACATTGTCCAAGTTTCAAGATGCAAGTCTGAGTTTTCAATGCAACGGTTTCATCCCCCTAAACACTTAGAAATTATGGAAAAGTTATTTTTCAAAAGAATCAAGAGGATTGAAAACAGTGTGTTTCCATCTTTATTATGTTAGTCACTCTACTTTTCTGTGTGCTTACAAATGTCATAATTAAATCACAAGAGGAAGGAAAAGAAAATGAGGATGTGGCTTGTTTTGGCAAGCGATGAAGGAACCTTTCTGATTTTCAGGTTTCAGTGGAGATTCATCCTGACCTCGCTACTTCTTAACGTCTCTGGCCATCATGGCGTGTCCCACAAACTGCCTATGAAACACCCCCGTCCTCCAACAAATCTCCCTCCTGTGTGTTCGCCCAATGTGTGCCTAATTACCAGAAGACGTCTGTGTCCTGTGTCTAAGCACAGCATCCAGACACCCCACTGATCCACAGTGAGTTCCTCATAGCACCTAGCATGCAATCTCCATGTATTAAAACATCCCCCAGTGCTGTCTAGGCAAACTAAAATCAGAAGCACAAGGTTCCTATCTTTGCAGGAGTCTGAAGATGTCATGATGATTGGAAAAACACTTCCTGGTAATTAACCTGTCTTGTGAATGACTATGGTAGAAACACATTTTAACCATGGTTCCTGTTATTCTAGAAAGCACCGTATTTGATTGGACCAACCCCTGCCAAACTGGCTACCAGAGTTTCCCAACGTCAGCACAATCAGCACTTTGGGCTAGATGACTCTTGGGCTGTCTTAGGCATTGTAAGGTATTGAGCAGAATCCTTGGCCTCTACCCAATAGATTCCAGTAGCATCCTCCCAGATGTTGCCACATGTGCCCTGGAGGCAGGAGAGGAGACAAAATTTTACCCAGTTGACAATCACAGGTTTTAAACACAGAAGAACTTAATATATGAAATTATGTACTTAAAAAAAATGCCATAGGTATGTGGGACTGGACTTGAGGGAAGTTTCTGAGAATGTCTTAGGACACTACAAAAAGTACTGAGCAAACAGTACTTTTATCACAGTCAGGACTGAGGAACCAAGAAACCACCTCTTTGGTGATTTGGTGCTGAGGAAGTCATTGCCACAGCTACTGCACCCAAGACCACCCTGTTTTCATCATACCCTTTGCCAGCCCAATACATAGCTCTGTTCCTGCCTTTTACACCCCCAAATCTAGGGACTGAACTGGATGCATCGTCATCCGTGGACCAATCACCAGCCGACACACATGGCTGCAATCTGGCACAAGATTGCCCCCTGCTGTGGATCCATAAGTGAAGCTCACACCCTCATGGAGCTAAATATGCCCCCCACTCAGCAGAAATGAGTCTGTACAGAAGAAAGATGGCACAGACTAACATAATCCATCTAAAACTTTACTAATGAGATGTTTACATTCTGTATTTCAAACTAAATGTTCAACAGTTGACATGTATCTTGTACTCAGAGCACCTTTTAACTCAGACAAACCACATTTTGAATGCTCAATAGACAAATGAGGCTAGTACCTAGCATATCAGACAACACAGGTCTAAATAACACTAGGTCATAATTCCTGAATGAGGAGCTTCAACTGTTATAAAAATAATATTTAAAAAGTGGCAGTAATAATAATATAGTTAACACTGATGTAGTGTTTATTATGTATTCTGTTCTAAGCTCTTCACAGATACGAATTCATTTGCTCGCCACAATTAGCAATGAGGATAGCAACATTATTAACAGATGAATAACACAAGGCAAGGGAAAGCTTAGTACTTATACTAAGGCCACAGTGAGGCCAGCATCTCAGAACACACTAACAAAACCAGGAGAACAGATGAGAGATGGCAGGTAAATGCATTCATTACCTTGCTATTTTTACAAAAGGAACCAATGAATATTATTTTATTCTGAGTTGTTGAGACATGTAGGATTAAAATATGCTAATTAAATAAATAAAAGTAACATTAAGATACTTCCAACATGCTGGAGAAGGATACATGTGGGAAAATACTGATATTAGAGAATGATATAGCCAAGGAAATAACAAGAAGACATACTGAGTCTCAACCAACCACAGAAATGAGAACAGTGAATGTCTCAACCATATAATAAATTAAATTGCATATGAATTTAAAAGGCTTTCAGAGTTAATCAAAAAAACAAAATATACCATGCTACAAAATATATCCTACAACAAAGTGACGCAAATTGTTTTAAAAATAAAAGGATGGGCAAAAATGTACTCGAAAAATAGAAAGCAAAACAAAAACACTTGGATCATAGCACCAGGGTCTGGGATTATTGACTTCAGTTTAGGGAAGGAAAGCATAAACAAGGGGAAAAGTCAACTTGTAGGGTGATTTAAAACTTGAACAAACTATAGATACTAAATCAAGGAACATTGAAATGTATAAAACAGTGTTCTCCAAATCTCAATGTTGCATGTTCTAGTTTCATGATATTTTGCTGTGTTCATAAGATTTATGAATTCCTTTAAATTAAATAAAAAGTTTTAAACTGAAGTTCCATATCACGATCAAAAATACAAAACCAATTCCTACTACTGTAAAGAAGAGGTAACTATTTGTAGTTGCAGGAGTCTGGGTGGAGGGAGAGGGTTCCCCAACCAGGGCAAGTTTTCTATGACTATAATCAAACTGAAGGAACACTAGGGAAAGGGCAGGTTGGGAGGAAGGGTTTTATTGCTTACAGCTTGGTCTCTTGCTTGGCTCTGCTAAGTAGCCCCAGCTCCATCCTGTTGTTGGGTGCATGCACTTTCCCCGCCCACCCCTTCTGGAAGGAATTCCATGAATGGGTCCCTGGTGACTGGCAGGCACCAGACCAATTACATACCAGGAATGGAGTTGAGGGGAGAATAGCTTTTTTCTCTCCACCTCTTGCCAAGCTGGAGCTCTGCCGTGGTAAACACCCATTGATATGCAAATAGGCCAAGGCCAGGTGGGAAATTCTAGGTGAAAACTAACATTTACCCCACACTAAACAAACAAAAGTATTAGTACATTTCCTCCAATGCTCTTGTCACTGAAGACACAGGAGGAAATAATGCACCCACTGGATAATAAAGGAGTTTTGAAAAGAGACTGGTGGGGACAAGTTTAAAGAAGTCTACAAGAGGTAGTATAGTACCATGGAGACAGCAGTGGCTGGGAGCAGTTCCTTGGCCAAAGGAAGCAAAGAAATGGAGTGATAACTAGACAGAATGGGCAACTGCAGGGGAGGACCAATAGACAGAAGCTTTGCGTTTGATAAGGGAATGTGGCCAACCCAATGTAACCAGAGAAGGAGCCAGCAACCTTGTGATTCTCCACTCCCCTGCCATTGCCCAGTGGGTGGAATCAGAAAGAAAATCAGAGAACAAAGAAGTCTGACTGTTCAGAAACTACAGGTCACCTCCTAAGGGCAGAGAGCAGAGGGAAGAAAGGTGGAGAGTGTATATGCAAAAGCAAACAAGATTATCAGAACAACTCTGCCTAATCTTACGTGATTAGATAAGATTTGCTCTTCTTTACTATCACATGAAATTAACAGTTAGAAAAGTGAAAATATGCTAATACCATTTGTTGAGATTTTCTTCTTTCATAATGGAAATTCAAAGATAAATGAAAAGGAAACAACCTTCTTACCATATTATCCAATGTTATCCATTCTACACCCATGTACCATTTAATCCATCTTGCCATCACCTTTATAAGGATTGCACTCTTTGGAATATATAACAAAACCTTTCAGATACAGCAAGAACACAAAACCATATAAATAAACTAGTTGTTGGAAACATCATAACATTCCATCCTTCATAAATCACAAAGATATGAAACAAAAGTCAAATATAGACAAATCTGAATACTATAGTCCGTAAGTATAAAATATAAAAATTTCTATAAACAGGTACAGAACATAGCTGCTTCTTAAGCATACATAGGTTATTTTAAAATATTGACTATATGTTAGAATCAAAGCAAATCCCAAAGTCCAAAGAATATAAATAAAACATACATAGTCTCCCATAGCTCCCCCCAAAATGCAATGCACCCAGAAACACATAACAAATGGAGAAACCAACTCTCAACCAATGGCAATGTGAGGAAAATGTTTTCATTTAAAGACTGAATAACTCTAAGGCCATAGAGACAACCAAAAATACAATTGCTGAAGCATTAGATCTGATTGACACTGAGAGCTATCTATATATGATACGTAGATATCATATATAAATATGATGCCAAAGATTTGCTACAAAGTAAAGCAGAATCCTAAACACTCTCCTTACCCAAAAGCAGAAAGAACAAAAACAGAGAGTATATTCACTTCTTCTTATAAAATATACATATTCTTATATTTCTCACTAAAGTATAAGAAAAAAAATTCAAAGAAAAACAAGGAAAGCAGAACCATAGGATTAATAAACATAAACAGAAATTTATTTATAGGGAAGGAAAATAAGTAGAAATGATAACCACATGAAATAAATGAAAAGAATAAAAATGGAGTTAATACATATAAAAGCATAATTCAGGTACTGGAAAATATAAAAACTAAAATCGATAAATACATAAGATAGGTTTTTGAATAAAAAATAAACCAGTTTATTAATTTAAAAAAGGAACATTAACATGCAAACTTAAGGATGTGAAAAGTGGAACTGATCAAAAGGATTCTAAAAGAATATTTGCTTGAAAATATGCTAATACATTTGAGAATGTGAATAGACCATTTTCTATAAATATAAAAGTACTGTACTGCAAATTGACCCAACAAAAGATAGAATACTTGAATAGACCCAAAACCAACAAAGAAATTGAGAAAGTTGTCAAAGATCTACTTCTCAATAAAGTTCCAGACAATTTCATGCATGAATTCATTCAAACCTTCAAGAAACAGATAGTTGGTGAGCTTTTTAAACTGTCCAAAAGCATAAAGTTAGAATCAATGCTTCCTAATTCTTTTTACAAACCACTATAGCATAACTACCTAAGCTTGACAGGGGTAGCACTGAAAACAGAACCTATAAACCAGATCCATGAATATTGATTCAAAAACCACAAAGTACCAGCAAATAGAATTCACATTACATTTCAAAAATAATCCACTAAACTAAGTGGGTTTCAGTTCAGGCATTCAATCCAATATTAGAAAAATATCGTTTTAATTCAGCACATAAATGGGCAGACAAAAAAGTAATAAAATGATTACATCAATAAGGGTCCAAAAGTTATCTGATAAAATCATCAGGCAATTTTATATTATATATAAATATTTATATATATTTATATTATATATATATATAATATATCATTTCTTGTAAAGCAGATATACCTGCTAAAGTTTTAACACAAAACAAATAAAATTCTTAATCCGTTACTAAATGAATGAATCATGATGACTTGTTTCCTTATCAACAGCCTTCAGTTTTGAAAGAGAGACTCCTGGAAGGAAAATAGAAGCCTGAATGGAGAAGTGTGGACTTGAGAATTTGACAAACATAGATGCAGATAGGTTTCAGCCAGGTATTCGCAAGGTGATTGTGACCAGTTATATAATCTGTCCAACTACCAGTGTTTTTTAAAAGTGACATAAAAGCAATAAATCAGATCTTGCCAGGTCATCCGGAGCATTATAAATAACATATACAGACTACTCGATACATAGTTGTTCAAAAACTTCTCCCTTCCGTTTCCTTGTTATTAATTTGCACAATTCACATTTGAGTCTGAGCTTAAGCAGGAAATATTTTCTTAAAAGACCTCCACCTGCTCCACTATCTCTATTTATGAAGAAAACATAACGGATTAAAATATTTTCCCATTATAAAACAATGCTTGCTGATTTGGAAAAGCTGGGAAAAAACGAAAATACACAATACAGAATTAAAGGTTCTTATCATTCCCTCTCAGAGGCATCATTCTGACACCCATCCTTCTGTGCTTCGGATCATCCTGGGAATCGTACCCTTCAAAAACATTTTAAAACGGAACTTCAAAGTCTTCAACTTTAAAGTCTAAATTTGAAAACTTCATTTCACATGGAATTCTACAGTTACCCATCCATTTTCCGATATCTAAACTGGCAGTCTTTGATGCGATCAAAAGTCATAGACTACATTTTCCAATCTGTCAGTATTTACAAACCCGTGTCATTGATCAAATGTAGAAATGGTAAATACATTTTGGCTCTATCCGTGGAATCTCTTTCCACCGTGCCCACAAACAAATCCAGTGGAAGTGGATGCCTCTTAAGGGTAGCGCATCATAGCATTTTCAGGAAGGAAGGACAACAGTGTAAGCCATGGGGAAAAGCTTCGTTATTTATCAATCCAACAAAAAGTGAAGCGAAGATTGGACAATTTTCCAGTTAATTTCATCAGTGTAGACAACTCAGCCATGCATTTGTGTTCCTCGATGGCAGATAACACAGATGAACCATGTGTCTCCTTGAACCTTGAATTATCTAGCGCAACTGTCCGCACTGATGAGATTAACCACAGACATGCCAACATTCCAGTTTCCACTGGGCTGTTGAAAACCTCAATACACCAATTACCACAAGGCTTTTTTGCCTGTTCAAGCTTTTTATGTTGCCCATTGTTAAACTTGGCTGCAATTAAACACATTATTGTCTAAAAAGCCCTTTATTGTCCTTGTTTAGCTGCCTAATTTCCTTTCATTAATATGTTCTTAGAGCCGTTGCAAACCACTTTTTCCAAGCTAATTTGGAAAACACATTTTACAAAGAGCAGGTAATTTTAAAAGCATCATTTTAATGTTGATCTTTCATTATTTCTCTAATAAACAACACAATTGGTAGCGGGTGAGGCTACTTACAGATCAATCGTTAGACAAACCTTCTATATTCAAGTCACAAAACTGCCTGAACTCAATCGCATTATTTTATGGGAAAATGCTGAGAAAAATGAAAATCGTAAGATTATTTTCCTTGCTTCTCCCACCCATCCCCAACTCCTGTAAAACATCATTTCTCAACCTGGAGTCAGACAAAATTACAGGAGCTCTAAGAAATAAAGGGAAGACTCTGTCACAGCCTATTTTTATCAACTTTGTTTTGAAAGATTCCAATGTGTAACTTCTTTTATGAAATGATTTTATGCATATGTACTCCATAGAAGGACAAGACACGTGTATGCTGTCCGTTGTATCTAGAGGTGTCATTTGGAGAACCAACCTCAATTAAATCTAATTACATTCCCCTTCAACTAGAAAAGCATGAAAAAGGCCCATAAACTTTATTTTAATTGTAAGTCAATTATATCGTCAAAGCGCAGAGAAAATATTAAGTGGGTGCGCAGAGAAAATATTAAGTGGGTGTGACGCAGACATCCTACACATGCCAAGGAGTCTCGTGCAAAGAGAGTTACTACTAGTGGATTGATGTTTAAATCCACATTCAAACGTTCTCCAAAATACCATCCCACTATTGAACAGCTGTTCCCAATGGAGACACCATCTAGTGTTGAAAGACACCCCTGTTGCATAGAACATGGGATGAAGAGTTCATGCAAACCGGTCATCCAAGGACCAGACAGACAGGGATCTTCTGAAACTCAGACGACCAGCCTGATCTGTAACTGTAGCAAAAATAACAGCGAGGATTCTTATATACATTCTGTGATTGTTCACAGGTGTTTGGGAATTAGCCCCAAGGGGAATAAAATAACCCCAGGAGAATATGATGCTGTCATTGGCCAGGTCCCAGTCACATCATCCTCCTGCAACCAAACCTCCTAGGCCAAGAGTCATGGACAGGTGTTCCCAGAAGAATGTGGCAATTGTTTACGGAGAAAGATGAGTGGACACTGCATAGCATAAACAACAGCCTTCCACTCACACAGATACTCTAGAATCGTTTCCTTGATTAAAAGTAGTAATGGAGATTTTTAGTTCCTGGACTGTATTCTTCTCTCTCCAAGACACATTTATGGAACTGGACTATTTTATAAGATATTAAATGAAACAGTCTTCTAGAAATCACCCTCATTTTACAGAGAATGCATTACTGAGGACTTCCCTTTGTTTTTTAGTTTCCATATGAGAACTTTTATCTTCTCTTAGCATCAAGAATAGTTACGGCTCTCCTGAGAAATATGCTCAATTCTATCTTCTGGAAACTGTGACTAGTGTAACTAATTATGTTCCCCTAATGATTCCTTATTTTTAACTCTGAGATAATATGAGGCCCCTACCCTTAACAAGCAAAAGTACAGGAAAAAATGAGAGAGATAATGATTGTTATTACATGGATTTATTTATTGCTTTCCTCTTTACTTATAATTTGATTCAGTTCAGTGCATTGTATATAGTCTAATAAGGTAGAACACATTTTCTGGAGCAAACAGTGATATAAATATATGAGGAGTAACACACTCAGTAGCTTACAGGAACCAAGCCAGTGATAGAAACGAAGCATCCCACGTGGGAACCAGAGAGGCACACATGCCCATCGTCTAAAGGAGCAGCCATTCATTGGGTCCAGCCACTTAGCACCATGTGGAAAAGCAAGACCAACATGGCCAGATCTTCCAAGAGAACGTGAACCCTATCCTAACCCCATATTGCCTTCAAAGATACAAGCTTAACATCATCATACAGAAATATATCATCTTTGTTAAGTTAAAGCTATTCTTATTAGTTTATTTTTATCTTTGTTAAGCATAACAAATTACAAATGTTTGGCTTATGAAAGCACAAAAGGGCTTGGTGGAAAGGTTATGCTCATGGAGTCAATGAGGAGTTTGCAGTGCCAGGCTGGGGAAATGGACAACAGCTGAGGGTTTGAGTTTGAGCAGGATGGGAAGGCCACACGTGGACACTCACCAACATGCTGTTGGGCTCCGCTGCCACCAACACCCTGACCCCTGACAGGGAAGACTCTCTTCACCTCAGAAATAAATCCCAGGTGTGCCCTGCCTCTTTCAGGAGCATTCAGTAGGCTGAGCTTAGCCATATGCTCAAGCGGAAGCCGCCAGGAATTGATGAGAACATTTATCTGAGCTTCATCACCCATTGTCAGAGGATTGTCTGAAAGCAGGACAAGGGCTCACATGCTTGGCATGCACAAAGGGGTAAATATCTACCAGCTGCCCCGATAGCAATGTCCAATTAAGAATTTCTTGAAGTGAGAAAAAAAGCCATTTTATGTTAAGCAATATTTTTCTTTTAAAACACCCAGTTTACTATGCTTTTAATACAGAGGAGATAAGATCAGTTTTATCTTTGGGATTTCTAGCTATTATCCATTAGTGTTAAGGTTCTGCCTTCGGAAGTTATACGGGGTTGTAAAATAATAATATGCTCCTTGTTTGGAAGATTAAATAAAAATTTAACAATCTCTCTGTGGAAGATAAAAATACCTAGACGACTAAGCAAAAGTCTTACAACCACGTTAGGGAAGATCCAACCCTGAGCCCTTAGTAACAGCCTTCAGGGGGTATCGAAGGCCAATGGCTCAACCTCATTGGTTAGAATCACCTGGGAAGATTAAAAGGAATTCAAAGTACTAATGCCTGGGCCATGGCAGGAGACTGGGGTCTGACACGGCTGGAATGTTCCCAGGTGCTTTCAGGGCTGAGGACCACTGTCCAAAGCCCAGGAAGAAGAAATGGGTCCCACAAATAAAGAAAAAGAAGGAAAAGAAGCCTCTTTTGAGAGGGCCACAAGACATTATATTTTCAAAAGCACCCATCCCTCTGGCATGAAATTAGAGCGCTTTATTTGGGTGAAGAATAAGATAACAAGTTTTCCATTAATTCCAAAGTCTTGGTAGTGGCTGCTGAGTGCCGATGTTAAAATAAAAATAAATGTGAGGTTGGAGTGAAGCCAAGCAGGAGGAAGCATGATGGCTGACCACTGAGGCCTGCCTGGGAGCAGGCAAAGCAGTCCCAAGCAGGGGGCCAGGTGTTTGCCATCCCTAAGGTAAAGCATTCTCTGCAGATGGGTCCCCCTTAACCACTATGAAGAATCTCTGGGGAACACCATGGATCTCTGTGACTAGCTCTGATATGGAGGGAATCTGGCTCTGTGAAAGCAAGGCAAGACATGGGTGGGCGTTTTCAGAGAGAAGCAGGTCGGAAAGCACTACAGCAGTGTGTCTTGAAGGGTGGCCTAGAGACAACTGGAGGGCTTCTTAGGAAGCCCATGACATTGAAATTTTGTTCATAATTATGTTAACACACTTTTTCATCCCATTGACATTTGCAATGATGGAACAAAAGCAATGAGTCGATGCAGTGACACTAAAGCAAGGCAGCGGGAACGCTTGGCCAAGTAATCACTGTGCTGTTCACCTCCATGCACTCACAGTAAATATGTGTCTAAATACATATTTGTGTGAATACATAAACATGAAAATATATAAAAAGCATAACAATATATTTATATATTTACACACACAAACACATACACATCCAAATATCCAGTTTCATGTGAGAATCTCTGATGCAGTAGTTAATATTATCCACTTCAGTAAATGTTGACCCTTAAGTAAAGTATCTATGAATGGTCTGAGTGATAAAATGGGAGGTCCCCCTAATGCACTACTGGCACATCGAAGCAGATCATAATGATCGTGCCTCAAGGAAAAGATTCATGCAAATATTCACTCTCAGGTGGAATCAGCCTCTTTTACCTGGAGCATCTAACTGTATGACTGACAGATAACCTGTGGTGATTCATACTTGTGAGGTGTGGAGACGTCTGGTACAAAAGCTATTGAAAGATACAACCCTCCTGAACAAAAACATGTCAGCGTCCATATGAATTTGTAAGGGTGCAAAGGGGTCCTGAGACCAAAAAGTTTGAGAACCACTAAACTAGAATGTTGGAAGCCACCTAGAATGGCAGATCCTTGTGGGATGTCTCAGCCTTTGGCAAATGCAGCCAAGAAGCAATAGAAGGAAGATGGAGAAAGTGGAGATACTAAAGGCAAATTGCCTGGCTCCATCTTTTTACCAAGAGAACAGCCCTATTCTAGTGAGAATACATTTGTGTGCATGTTTGAGCACCATGTACAACTTTATGTATCTATCTATCATCTATCTATCTGTCTATATCTATCTATATCTATCTGTCATCTATCTATATCTATCTATCCATCTATCTATCTCTATCTATATCTTTGTCTATCTAGTTAGCTCTCTAGCATCTAGCATCTACCTATCATCTGTCCACGCATCCACCCATCCATCCATTATCTCTGAGAATGAGTGCTTCCTTAAATTTCATACTCTGGACACCTCCCTTGCCTTACTCTGTGTCATCACCTTATTTTCTTCAGAGCACTTCATCATTATCTAAAATTATCTTGATTATTTGCTTATGTTCTCTACCCCCAATTTTTAGGTCTCACTTACCACTTATGGGAGATTGATTGTAAAGCTGTCCCCAGTTATTCCCTTTCCTCTGTCCATGCCCCCTGCCCCCTGCAATACGGCTTTGCACCTCCTCCCATACAAATTAGCATCTATTGCTCAACCCTTAAATTTAGGTTGTTCTTTCATTTGCTTTAGGTGATAGAATTCAGAAGATAGTGGGCACGTTATAGGCTCTAGGACTCTCCACTCTCTCTCAGAAGTCTGGCTTTACCAGAGGAGCAAGCCCTGGCTAAAGTGAGAATAAAAGATCATGCAGAAGAGCCCCACTGTCCAAGGTGGGGCTGTCCTAGGCCAGCCAACAGCCGGCCAACCCCCCAATCGTGAGAGAGCCAAGCCAAGATCAGCTGAACTGCCTGTTGTCTCCAAGAGAGCAGCAGTCAATCCAGATGCCCTGGAGGCTCATAAACAATAATAAATGCTTATTGCTTTAGACCACTCTGCTGTTGTTGATGGTGATTCACAGCATCATTGTGGTGATAGATAATAGATCGGCCACTCTGTTCCCAAAACTAGAGTGGTGCTTGATACATGCAGAAGTATTTTGATTAACAAATAAAGTTGGTAGATGTTTGAAAGAATGAAGAAATGCACTAAAAACAGCTTCTTTATCCTGTAGCCCAATTACATTTTCCCAACTTGGTCCAGAACGAAACTAAACAATATAATAAGTTTGCTCATGCAATTAATTCAGTTCTTCTGGGCATCCACACCAATTACTGGAAAAGACAAAAACCAACACTAGACTAGACATTGCTACTAAATAAAAGGTATTCATATATTTATATCTACACTCTCTCTCTCTCTCTCTCTCTCTCTCTCTCTCTCTCTCTGCAGAGTTTATAAATATCCCAGCCCAGACAAGCTTTATTGGTGTTAGCTGAAGCAGACGGCTGCTAAGAGAGAGCCCTTGTTTTCTGCTCCCCTCTGAGCCTCTGCTCATTCACATAGAATGAAGATTCCCTTGTTTTGTTTCTGTCTAATCATTTATTGTAATGCCGAAAGGAAGAGAATAAAACTTGGAAACTTGGACCCAAATCAGTTTAGTTTTTCCATCATCACAGCAGGAGAGGAAAACATGGAGTTTTCATTTTAAAGGATAATCTTTCTTCAAGTGTGTACAGTAACTAGGTAAGTCTAAATCATATTAGGAACATTTGAAATGCTTTGGAATGCAGGGTGGCCCTGGTTTCAGCCTTTAGATCATAAAGCCCAGCTGTGGCCAGCTCTCATTTTCTCTCCGGGGAAGCAAATGAGCGCTCCCCAAAATGTGGATACCATGGACGGATTCAGAGAAACCCGTGGCTTAAGACTTTGACAAATGAAGTTACTGCTTGAAGATTCCTTGTATATATTTTTTGAAAAAGTAGGGGGGACCAAGGAATAACTTGCTTTGAATGCAGTTGTTGTTTTACTTAATTTCCATTCATCACACACTATCCATTAATTCAATTAAAATATTGGGCTTTTAAAAATAACTGAGTTATTTTATACTGAAGTGGGTTCCTTTTCTGTGTGTGCCCACAATCTTCACACATCTATTTGTGTGTCGTGAGTGGCTTCCTTCCCTCTTTCCTCCCTCCCTCCCTTCCTCCTCTTTCCAGCTCTCCCTCCTTCTTTGCCCCTCTCGCTTCCTCCTCCCCCTCCCACCCAGGTGCCCAGTGGCAAGCTAGTGAGAGCAGAGCAGGTAAGAAAGGGTTTTACTTTCTTTAGCTCCTTCTCTGAGATAATATGCACACCAACCAGCCCAGCTTGTCTAATTTATAGTCTTTTTCTTGAACCAACTGTAATAGATCACAAATAGAAAATTGGTGTGGCCAAGGATCCAACTTTTTAACTTTCCAATTGCAAACTGAATTTTTCTATACCGTAGAGGTCAGAATAAATTACATCTTTAGGCTACTTTTCCAATCAATCTACTTTCACATTTTAAGTAATTAACAGTTTCAAACTAATTAATAACAGAGCTGTGTGGATTTTATTTTGATATTATAATTCTGAAACACATTGTAACTTATCTTAGTTTTGTGAAATTCCAGCTGAATACTAGATACTGTCATTTGATCAATTTTTGATATATACATTTTACTTGCACCCATTTACATTACTCAAGACAAATATTCTGACTCAGTTGGTATACTAGTTCAGTAGGACCTCAGTTTCACCAATTTCATCAGTTGATTATCTTATTTAATGGGTGTTTTCATTTTTCTATATAACTAACCTCAGGATTTAAAACTAGCTTTGTCATTGGGAGTCCAAAATTAATATCTATTTCTAATAAAAGAATGAGAAAGAGCGGTTAGGATACTTAAGTAGATTTTAAATCAAAAGGATCATATTCAGAACAATTATAACCTAACTGCATTTAAAAATTATTGTGAATTTTAACTCAACATGGATGTGAATGCTATGAAATACCTACACTGGTGCATGCTGTCAATAAAGTTCATCTGCAAAAGTCTTTTTGCAAAGTAATTTGATAACACCTCATACAATAACTGCAGAAATGCTCATAAACTTGATGATTTACCATAAAGAAATAAGGAACACTCTTTCTAAAAAATTTGGAAAAGTATCTGAGCATAAGACCTCTATCATGGTGTTATTTATAATAGTAAAATATTTAAATCAACATAAGTGCCCAACAATAGGAGAATAACCAAATAAACTGGTAGCATGAAATGGATGGAATTTTGGACAGCCATTAAAAATAAAAATTACGAAGCTTTGTAGGAACATGGAACATTCCTATAATGAAATGTGAAGTGTTATCTGGGTTATCATTTAATTTGTATGGGAATCATAGAACTATAACTACTTATCCAATACGTACTTATTGCGAATGCGTCAGACTCTGTGCTGAGGGCAACGGACTTCAGCTGGCCTGGGAAGTCAAAGGAGACAGGATCCCAGCACTGGGAATCTGATCCCCCTGGGGCAGTGTCCCCAGCTGCCCACTTAGGGCCTGTGTACACCTTCTCAAGATACTTAATCTCCTTCCGTCTGTTTCTTTCTCACCTGCAAAATGGGGATAAGATGAGGAACAACCTCACCCAGGGCTTCTTTGAGTACTTATACATTATTATGTGTGATTTTTTTTAGCACAGCGCTTGCTGTATTAGTATCCACTTGCTAGGACAACCGAAGTGAAGTACAATAAACTGAGCTCCTTCAGCAACAGATATTTACAGTTTCATAGTTCTGGAAGCTGCAAGTCCAAGATCAACGTGTCAGCAGAGTTGACTCCTGCAGCTGATCCATGCCCCTCCTCTAGTGTCCAGCAGTTTGCTGGCAATCTTTGGCACTTCTTGCTACTGAAAGCATCAGTACAATCTCTAGGTTCATTTTATATGAAGTCTCCCTGTGTGCGTGTCTGTCTCCAAATGCCTGCTTTTTTTTTTTTAGGACACCAGTTGCATTAGGCTCACTCTGATTGATTACCTCTGTAAAGACTCTATTCCCCAAATAAGGCCACCTTCTGAGGTGCTAGGGGTGAGGAGTCCAACATATCAATTCTGGGTGAGACTCCATTCAACTGTAACACTTGATATATTGTAAGCTTTCAGTAAATGTGACCATTTTTCAATATTATCGATGTTAATATCATTGTACCTAATGAAATGATTATAATATATAGTTACTATATATTCTATAATAATATCATGAAACTATTATTTTACCAATATTGTGAGGAGTAGTAGTGACATTATATCATGATGTATGTTGCAAGACCAGAGATGCTAATCAGATAGGATGAGGGCAGTGGATGTGATAAGGTGATAAGATTGTAAATGATCAAGTGGTCTTTTATTTCCTTGTTTTGTCTCTTCATTTCTTTAAAAACTTTCTATAATATCCATTCCCTCCAGAGTTTGTGCTATTTAAAAGGGGAAATTTTAGAATGTCTGTTAAACATAGGCAGTTCCCATTTGATCATAAATGCAATTTCACACACTTCCCACTGACTCCCATCTATATAATATTGTCTTTCTACTCTCAAATAGAAACATCCATAAAAAAAGTCCATGTTACTCTCTTTCCCTTCATACTATGTTCTCCATATAGTGTTTAATTGTTGTGTCAAACAGCAGCCTTCCCACACTCCTCTGTGTCAGTTCCTGGTATTTTATTTCCACATTTCTGCTTAGCCTGGCCAGAAAAGAAGGCATATTTTCAAATTTCTCTCATCTCCCCTGACTGCTGAGTAGTGATTTATGACATCTGTATTACCACCTATAGATTCTTTACAGGAAAGAGGTCCCCAGGCCAAGTGACAAAATCACTGACTTTCCTAGAATTGTTCTTTTCTCTTGCCATTTAAAAAAAAAATTTATTTTCCTCCAGGTGTTTGGGCTGTCGGATTTCTGCCTTTCTCGTGTGCCATGATCCTTGAATTTAGGACCGAATGTTTAGATTTCAGAATAAAGAGCACTGAATTGTGTAGTTTTCAGATTAAGAAGAAATAAGTGATAAAAATAACTACCAACATAACCATAAATCCACACTAAGAATGGTGACTAAGAGAAATCTTTAGCTTCAAGTCATGAAAAGTCCAACTAAAAATAGATATTTTTGTACAAACTCCCTTGTGATTACATCAGGCCCACCCAGATAATTCAGAATAATTTCTGTATGTCAAGATCCTTAACTTCCACACATTTACAAACTTCTTTTTTGCCATGTAAGGTCACAAGAGCTGCAGATTTTGAGGATTAAAGCACAGACACATTCAGGAGGGACATTATTCTGTCTACTCTGTTATTCTTGTTCGATAGGGAAACAATAAGAGATGACATCTTCCAAATTTATTTATAAATTTAATTTCATTCCAATCAATTTCCCATTGAGATGTTTCTGAAATTAATGAAAGACTACGTATGCATTCATCAGGAATAGCAGAGAGAACTCTCACTGCCAGATACAAAACCAGGAAAAGGATCACCTGACCTAAGAAGGAATGTGTCCCACTAATAATAAAGAGAAGCATATGCCAGTAGAAATGTGGGCAGGCAGAATAAATGGGCAACTCACAAAATTAAAACATAAAAATCTGTATCAGTCAGGGCCCAACCAGAGAAACAGAATCAGTAAGAGATAATATATTAAGGGTTTTATTGCAAGGAGTTGGCATAGGCCATTGTGGAACCCGGCTGGGCAGGTACGGAACCTATGGGGCAGGTCATTAAAAAGGGCTGGGATTCTTGGGCCTGGGCTGAGGCCGCTGTCCACAGGCAGAATTTCTTCTTTACCAGGGAACCCCAGCTTTGCTTTTAAGGTCTTTCAACTGATTGTATCAGGCCCACCCAGGTTATCTAGGATAATATCTTTAACATCGAATCAATGCACAATACATCTTTGACACATCTACAAGCTATCTTCACAACACTTAGATGAGTATTTGATTAAATCACTGGGGACTATAGCCTAGCCATGTTGACACATCAAAAAAACCACTACAATGTTAAATCACACTGATAATCTAGGAAAAATACATTAAATTGAAAAACATATTGTTTTTACCTAATAAATTAGAAATTGTCTTAAAATATTAAGATTCAGTGCTAGCATAAGAGTAAGGGGGAAGGCACAACCGCTGGAGACCATTAGTCATGAGCCCTTCTCTGGCAGAGCATCCTAAAGCTTTCGAAAGAAATTTCATGTGCTAGAAAATAGAGGAGCAGTTAAATCAATTGCTATTCATCCATATGATGGAATACCAGATAATCAATAAACATTGAGTTGAGGACTATGTCATGGAAAACGTTCACAATGCATCAAGTGAAAAAGCGAGTTCATAACTATCCTACACATTCAATGTTGTGCTATAATGGCTAAAAAGAGTAGCAGTATATACATCAAATTTTAACAGAAATTATTTATAGGTAACTGCACCATGGCTAAATTTTTATTTGTGGTTTTAGCAATTTACACTTTCTACAATAAACATGTACTGGTTTTGAAGTTAGGAAGACTAAAGCGGAGGTCTGTTATAATATTGAGAGGTTAAATGCCATTATAGAGAAAATCTAGAATATGTAATGCATTTGATTAATGGCCACTCATCCTTTTAATCACTCAGCCATTAATTCATTCAACAAACACATACTGCCCTGTTATTCTGTGATAATCACCATGGAGAGCAATGGAAGTACAATAGTGAACAAAACAAATTCAGTCCCCGACCTCATGGAGCTTAGTGGAGAAAATGGAAAAATATCAAAGAATAATACAAATACAAGTATAATTACAATCCGTGGTAAGAGCACAGAAGGAAGGAGACAGTGCTGTAAATGTCCATGGCAGGGATTCAATATTTGTAATAAAAATATTAATTATTATCTAATCAAAATATAATATAGTGCCTGTTTGTGTGTGTGTGTGTGTGTGTGCTGTCACCAGCATCAACATCTCAAATCAATACTCCAAAACTAGGAGAATGAAATTACAAGAGAAAATATCTAGAAATGCCTGAAAAGGCTGATAATCCTTCCAAAGAAATACTGGGAAAAAAAATGAACCCTATATAATGAATCCCACATAACTGGCTACACCTCTGAATGGTGCACCCACATATATTTACAGTTTTCTACTGTTCTCATATCATTCACACATTTCCCCCCAGAATCTGAAAGATAAATCTGACAAGATCTGGATAAACACTGACGAAGACTTCATGTTTCCGGGGATGGAAAGGTGACATGACTTATTCCCTGTTATCATCGCATCTCCTCTTAGGCAGCCTCAGCAAAGGGTCTGGATAGATCGACATGTCAAGTCAGAGGCTTGGTGATCATTCAGACTGGGGCTAAGTTGAAGCCACATCAAACAATTGAAAGAATACAGTCGGGCATAGATTCTTTTTAAACTGCAGAATAAGTGAGAAGAGGAGCAAGGATTTGACTCTGGCATAATCCATCAGATCACACAACCAGAGACTTGCCTACTAAATTAAGCCAATTATATGTTTTCTTTCTAGGCAAGACTGAATGGTGCTCCTTTGGGGTATGTAAGAAATAGGATTACAAAGAAGGTTCATGCACAGTCAGGAAAATAGGTCATGTGCTAAGTGATTTCAGCATGCATGGCCATAGTAATTGCTTCCTCATTCCCTCCCAGATGCAGTTTGAGGGTATTATTCCTCCTTAAACAGCTGTAGCACACCCTTAGATGTGAGAGACAAACTTAGAATGAGAGAGAAACTGTCCACAAACCAATTATGATGTTTTGCCCATGAAGGCCTGCCTGTGCATTATTGCTTTAACAACTTAGCAAACTTCTCGGAATTTCATGGAATTTTCCACTTGCCATCTGCACTAGGCAGAATTCTAAAATGGCCCCCAAGATCCCCATGCCTTGGAGTGCATAACACCCTCTCCACAGTGGGGGTGGGCCTGACATAAGCAGGTGAGCCCTTTAAGAGAGGCTTTAATGTCAGAGATATTTGAAGCAGCAGAAGACACTCCCCTGTTGGCCTTGAATAAAAAAACATCGCCATGCTCTGGAGTGGACTACATGGTAAGGACTTCACCACAACCCTTACATGAGTATTTGATTATTGGGAGCAGAAGACCTCAGTCCTGCAGCCACAAGGAACTGAATTCTCACAACAGCCAGTGAGCCTGGAAGAGAGCCCCAGTCTCAGATGAGACCCCAGCCCTGGCGGACACCTTGACTGCAGCCTTGTGAGACCCTGACCAGAGGAACAAGATACAACATCTCAGGCTCCTCACCTAAGGAAACTGAGAGATACTCAGCATATATTGTTTTTAAGCTGATAAGTGACAATTTGTTATGCAGCAATGGAAAACAACACATCATCCATGCGTAATTTCTTAATTCAAATATTTGAATGATTTCCTCTTCCATGGTCAAATGATAATCATAATGTGTCCAAAGACTGCTAAGGACAACCTAAAAAATCATCCCAGCAAGCTATCTGTTTAAACAATTTTAGACTAATATTCCAGTTGAGATCATCTCTTTGGGTTGAATCTCATAACTAATGACTAGGAATAGTATAGACGTTGGCTTCTAGACCTCAGTAGGCTGAATAATATTAAAGACACCTCACATTATTGAATTCTTGCTCTTTGCCATTCATCGTGCTTAACTCTTCACATTTTCTCAACTGTCCCAACAACCCTCATACTGGGAGGTATTTATGAATGATGAAACTGAAGCTCAGAAAGAGTTAAGTGATAAAAGTAAAGCTTAAGTGCCAAGGAGCACATGGCTAGTAAGTAATAGAGACCGGAAATAACCCCCACCCCCACCCACCTGCTACTCCAGCTCTCCTTATGAGAGGCAGGCTGTGTCTTTTACCCTCCTATGACAAACCACCCTATATGGAAAAAAATGGCATCATGTCAGCAAAGGCCTCTTGCCTGACTAAACAGCAGGCGATGGTAATTCTACTTTTTTTTCCTTCGTGCTTCTTTAATAGGATCCACATCTCTGGTTTCTTGAAATGCTTCTGCTTATGTTATCCTTTCGTAACTTGTTTACTTAGTTACAGTTAAAAAAGAAAAGCAGGCAGAAAGACCCCCCCCCGCTGGTGCAGAAATATGCAGCTAGACAGGTTCACCTGCTGTCCAGCAGGTCACGAGGCTGTCTGCTTAGCTTGCCTGGGCTCCGCGGTTCTACCGCTCAGCTCAGACACGTTTTCTTGACTCCCAGCTTCCTTATGAAGCAGAGTCAGGCAGTGTATCACTTTCCAACATCGATAAAACAGGTCTAATTTTCCTAAGTTGATGACGGCCTGATAGATCTGATGACCTTTCATTGGAATGTCATTTACAAGTATGATTAAATTATTCTCCATGGCTGACTTCATACCTACAGCAGATATATCTTCCTCCAGAGGCAGCGGAAAAATCTAATGTTTTACCCTCTCATGCGCAGCAGATTTTTTGTAGGCAGATTACAGATTTTCAGCTTTGGATTTGAAAAGGTGACCCTGGTAACAATGACTTTTTTTCTTCCAAATCCATTCTAGCTGATTACATTATTCTCCTATCTGATGAGTTATATCTATATGACTATACCCTAAAAGACTACTTATTTATTTAATCTGTTAGGAGAAATGGAAAAAATAAAAAGAATGCCAAATTTCTTGGACTACATCTTCCTGAGAAAAAAAGTAATGGATATTTTTGAGCACTGTCTATTTGCTGTGTTAAATGTTTTAAATAAAATATTTTATTTTATTTGGATTTAGTTTATATTTTCGGGGATTGCTATGTGCCAAGCACTGTTCAGGTATCTGGGAAAAATAGCAAATCCTGTCCACACTGAATTTTTCTTTATAGGAAGAAACTGAGATACAGACAGATGAAGCAGGCATCCCGAGTGTCCACATCTTGTATCTGGAACATAGTATGTGTTCAGTAAATGCTTAATGTATAAAACAGATTTAGGGTTTATCCAGATCTGGCTGCTCCCACAACTCAGACTATGTTCTCCACTCCATGAAAAAAGGGATGAGAAAGAGATGAGAGATAAGAGGATCATAAAGTAGGAGGGGCCTTAAAAACCTAAAAATAGAACGGCCTCAGGTACCATGTTGTGTGTGCTGTGGTCCCCTTTGACCATATGGTTATCTTTGTAGAGGTATTGTCATGGGTTGCCTCTCATGGGGTCATGGTTTCTGGGTGAACTAGTGAGATGACCCAGACACATCTGGGATACATGGAGCTGTCTCCACTCAAATGAAGAATGGGATGCTGGACAGAAAGGAGTAGGTCCTGAGAACTTAGTCATGTTTTGGGTTCACTTGCCCCACCTGCTTCATAGCAACTTCCAAACTGGGTCTACTCTTCCATTTTAGGATGCTCTGGGCTGGTGCCCCTCTTGTCTTCTCATTTCTTCTAGTTTTCCAGAACTTTCTGTTGCATACCCATTCACCCAAAACACCATAATCTTCATAAGTCCTTTATTCCCTTGAATTAAAGAGCTCATCCATAGTTCATTAGACTATGACTTCAAAACTTTAGAAAATACTAATTCCCTCTTCTTTAGAATAAGAAAATTCTCATCTTCAGCCTAATGTCCACTCCCTATAAAAGAAGGAGAGGTTTCACTTTCAGAGACAGTCATCTTTACCCTCATACTTCCTTCTACATAGGAGATAAAAAGGGATTAAAAAATTAATTGGTTGGTTGTGTGCTGATATGGTCACAGGATATTAATTCACAGGATATGAACAAAGCAAACACCATCATTCTCAGCAACATGTATTAAAGGCCTGCCATGTGCTGGTAGGTCATCCTAGACGACACTGACAATGCAGATGATGCATCTCCCATTTCATTCAAAGCTCCCAAAAGGTAATGACCATGTCATGGTCACCTTTCAAAATCAAGAAGGACCCCACCTAAAGTGTGGTTCACTGTTAAGGCTGATATGGCCACACACACACCAAGAGGGTATGAAAATTATTACCTACATAACTATGGTGAGGAGGGCAGGTCTCTCAAGGAAATCAGAAATTGGCTTGAGAAAGAGCGAAGGAAGGAGACCGGCCTGGGTCTTTATTACAGTGAAGGTGAGACCACATGGGAGCTGCCTCATGGACAGGGACATGAATGGTGTGAATGTCCCTGTGATGCCAAAGGAGAAAGCACCAGGCTTTCTTATTAGCTTGTACAGATTGGTCCAAGAGGAAAAGAGAAAGGGAGGGGTAGAAAAGTTATTGTCAAGCAGACCTCAGAAAACAGAATCAGAATCCTCATAACAGATCATTGTTTTTATAAGTCTTCGTGGCTACCATTTTGCTAACCACTGTGCTGAATTCCTTACAGTTTACTCAATATGTATTTCTAGATTGTTTGGATTAGAATCTCTTTTTTTTCCTAATATCTGAAGGGAACTCTAAAAGGATATGTTCTTTGTAAGAGGATTAAGCTCAGTCACTTCATCCAAAATGCAAAGCTCTTGGAAAACCAAGTTGACACTTGTTGAGTGCATCCTTGTTTCTGCTAGAACTGCTGGTTCTCTCCCTCATTGTCTGAAATGAGCCTCCTTCCACAATCAGTCTTGCATCTCTTCTCCTAAAGGAGGCTCAGTTCTGTCTGCTCATTGCCTTGCCAGTCTTGTTTCCTTCGGCAGCACCTCAGAGGAGGCCAGCAGTGTGTTTTCTGTTGCTCGGTGCGATCTCGTCCCCAGAACCCAAGAAGGCCTGCAAGTTCAACAATCCCTCTTTCCCATCGCTTCCCCATCAGCACTACTTGGCTCATCTGTGCCAATGCTCATTAACCTTTAGGTTATGAGGAATAGAGAGGAAATGTATCTAATCTATTTCCTCCCCAACATAAAAAATGGAAAAATGTACATTTAATGCTTCCTCAATCTTTCCTTGATATTCACATATTATAGGCTACATCAGCTATCCGCTAAATCTTTAGAAATTTGAGTAATTGTAATAACAGAAACTGATGTTAATTTTACCATCATACATAAAGAGTAGAAATAGATTTAGAATGTCATGTAACTATTTATCACCATTATGCATTAATATAAATAGCACAACAAAAATAGGACATTTGTTTATATGTATAAACATGCATGCATTGCTATGATCTGAATGTTTGTGTCCCCTCAAAATTCATATGTTGAAACTTAATCCTCAAGGTGATGGTTTCAGGAGGTGGGGCCTTTGGGAGGCGATTAGTTCATAAGGGCAGAGCCCCCTTGAATGGGATTAATGCCTTCTAAATTGTAGCTCAAGAAATCTCTTTAGCCCCTTCCATCATGTGAGGTTATAGCAAGGAGCTGGCAATCTAGGAAGTGATCCTTACCAGACAGTGAATCTGCCAGCTCCTTGATCTTGGACTTCCTTCACTCTGGAACCATGAGAAATAAATTCCTGCTGTTTATAAGCTACCCTGTCTATATTTTGCTACAGCAGCCTCAACAACTAAGACACACATTCTCACTTGCTGCCTGTTGACCTTATGTAATATACTCAAACAATTAATTATACCTAGGGTTCTGTCAGAGCCCTAACTCTTAAACATAGCCCTTATTCAGGAAAATACACTCACTGACCTATTTTCTCTCAACCTTGAACCTTCAGTCACTTGTATTTGCTCATGAAAAGCATAACAGGATGATAACTTAAAAATCCTGGCCAAACACTGGGATAATTACATTATGAACTCTGATATTCTCAGAAATGTCTTTGGCAGGCACGCCTCTCTGAAAGAGTTGAGTAAACTTTTAAATACCAAGTACTTCACCATTGAAAGAAATGCACTCTGTGTATTTCACAAGGTACACATGAGGTTGAGATTATTTCAGCTGATAGTTTTTTGAGAAGAAAAAATAATAATAAAACATTTTTTCTTGGCTTTTCATACCAAAAGACCTTACAGAAAATAAATTTGGGTGTTTTGCTTACTCTGTTTTGGTTTAGACCTCCCAAATTGTAGTTAATCGAGGATAAACTTCTAGTGTATCATTTTAACTTCCAAAGTCATGCAGTAAGTATCTTTGACTTTTCATGAGTTTGACAATGGAAGTTCATTCTTCTCATAAAAGAACTCATTCATCTGAGCACAGTTCATCTTACTCTGGTGGCCTCTTAATCACAGCAAGCAGTTTGGCTCTGAAGTCTCAAACCTTGTTTTGATATGAAAAAAGAAAACACATGTTATTCTTAATTGACATTTGTCAGCTGTCAATCTGCCATTGATCGACATAATTCATTTTCTCAAATTCAAGGAAACTATTTTTTAATTGATTCTGTGTAGTTCATGTGGTGTTATCCTACCTTTTTATTCAAAAGTCACTGTAGTTTTGTCTAGAGATATAACTTTTCCATATTTAAGTGCATAGTTACACCTAGATCTCTCTCCCTATTGACATAATTATAAGAATGGCTGCTAGTGGTTATCTTGTGGGGATAGGATTAGAAGAGACTCATGTTGCAATTTATATTTCTCTACATTGAGGAATTCATAATCCTATCATCAGGTGTAAGTCTCAGTCCACAAACTCAAGTGTACAAGAAATCTTTTCTCAGAGTGTGTCTTACTTCTTCAAGAGGACACACCTAGCATTGAAGCAGCAGTCGGAGGGTGAGAATCTAGATTTTTACATTTCCTTCCTTCCACTTTGGTATTTACTGACATCCTTGTTCCCACCTGGCCTTTAGATGCTGTTCCATAGAACCTCGCTGCATTATTTTCCTGACCATGAGGTCTCTCCTGGATGTCCTTAGACCATATTTTTTCTGCTCCCAGGCATGTAGGAAATATTCTCCATCCCTGCCCTCCTGTAGCTGGCAGAAAACTCTATGAGACCAAACTGCTCAAACATATAAAAATACATAGTAAACAAGATAAAGTCAGATAGTAAGAGCTGTTGGGGAGGATATTAAAATTGGGTATAGTAATAGGAGGTGACTGTGGTGGGGACACTGCTTCCAAGGAGACAGTCAAAGGTGGCTTCTTGGAAGTGGTGCTATTTGAGTTGAAATGCCCCTTGCTCTTTCAATCATAGGATTATAAATTTATAGTAGGATATAATCAAATTCATTGAATTGCTGAAGGGCCTGCCTGGAAAGAGGTGCAAAATGGAGCAATAACTGGTGTCCAGGTAGCAGATGTTAATCAGTCATCACATCTGGGCATGGACTACTAGGAGGAATTAGTTCCATTACTTGTTTTCTCCATCTGTGTTAGATTCCTTTCAAGACTCAACATGCGTAGATAAACATTCTAAAAGCCCATGCTGGGGTCATGGTCTCCTTACTGGCTAAGGAAGATTAGATATTTTATTGTCAATGTCACCAATAATTTTCCCAAAGGAAGTTGCACTATAAATTATCCCACCAGAGTGGGGAGTTTTGGGAATGGAAACGGACACCAAGCAGTCAGGAACCACAAATGCTTCTAAATGTCTGTGGGGCACCTTAAAGGTAGTATACCATTTTACTTGCTAAACAGTCATTGCAATTTTTTACCATCCCATTAATATCTACAACTAGGATCTCAGTATAATGCCACTTAGTATATTTCATTTTGAGGAAAAAAATCTGCATTTTTATATATATTTGACTCAAGACAATAGTGAAGTTTCTTCCCTAAGAATAGACCATTGTCAAATTATTTCCTTCCCTCCCCCAAATCTTTGGAAGGTTAGTAAGTAGAATTCAAATTAGTTTTAAATGACACAGACATCTTAATCCATCCAAGGAGGTTTATTTGCCTAACTGTCTAAAGCCTCTCCACTATTATGCTAGGCACTTGGTGATCTTAG
Source organism: Smutsia gigantea (assembly GCA_032199065.1). Classification (NCBI taxonomy): domain Eukaryota; kingdom Metazoa; phylum Chordata; class Mammalia; order Pholidota; family Manidae; genus Smutsia; species Smutsia gigantea. The sequence goes on along the minus strand of JAVSCE010001036.1, from coordinate 1,301,704 downwards.
TGGTGAAACAAAGAACAGATTTGGAATGAGAAACCTCTGACTTTTGTCTTTATTCATCACTAATTATATGGCTTGGCCTAGTTATTACTATCATTAGAGCCCTTTTTCTTGTCTTTTAAGCAGGAAAATGGTACTACAACATTGGTTTGTATGAGAGCAAATAACTTGAAGGTCTGCAAGAAAGAAGTGCTTCATTAACCAAACATCATGCATTGCTAATCACTAACACCAGTGTCCTAAAGCCAATTCTTTTCACCATTTTAGCATTCATACCAAAGAATATACTGGCCACAGGGGGGTTTAGAATTACAGAGACACTCTAAAGGGACTCTCCCTACCTCTGAGCTGCCCTTCAGTACCTTAAAGTGGGTTTTTTCCTTCTTTAAGCTAACTGTAAATTATATTTGCTTATGTTGTCATGAAATTGCATTTTGCAAGTTACACTATGCTTAGATTTTAGTTTTACATTAGGTGGTTTGAGAGGGTGGGACCTCAAACAGATTAAACAGATTAAGATAGGTTTACAACCATTCCAAACCACTCTTTTTACTGCCAACCGTACAACATTTACAATCGCCGGACAGCATTTGTCCATTTGATTGAAGAATTTAGGTCTCTTAAGAATTTCCATTTTGCAATCCCACCATTTACACCTTGCCACAGTCACCTGTTCCAAAAGTCACCATTTAATTTTCCACAATAAACACATCGTTTAAAGATTGCAACGCTCTTTAGAATTGGCAGGAAAACTTATCACTGGAAAAGCTTTCTGTAATTATGTTGCTGGTTTGAGGCATGGGCTTCCCTTTACTTGACTGGTATGCCATGTAAAGGATGGCTTGGAGTTCAGGGGAATGTAATTGGAGAGGAAGTCAGAGAGGATTTTCCCCACACCCTCAGCCTCGGCCCTGTGGTTTACATTAATATTAAATGTTAGATTGCATATGGTACACCCTGGCGCTCTTTATCCCATTGGAGGGTGGAAACTGCATTATTATGCAGGTTTTACTCTAGACGTAGGGAGCATTTTTTCTTTTAAGAGCAAAACTTGTTTAAGTAGTTGGTTAATGGCTATGGTGTTTGAGAAAAGTGCAGAGAGAAGATAGCAGGAAGCCAGGAGAACTCAGGCAACAAGCAGATGTCAACATTTATCATTATTGCATATTAATACTTTTCAGTCTTTAGTCAATGCTTGACCTTTCTCCATACTCCCTGAAATAAAGTAAGTTCACACAATAGATTTACCAGTTCTTTAACAACAATATCCATTTCATGACGAATGCATTGAACAGACACTAACAAAGGAGAAAGCATTTCAGTCACTATAATGATGTCCCTCTTGTCTGGGAGCCAGAAGACCATCCATACCCAACATGGCACCCATACTTCTCCTTGAAGCAACCGGTCACCACACCAGACCCCATGATAATCATGTTTTATTTATTCGTGAAATGCTTATTGCTGTGTGATTCTGTTGTGACTGCAGGTCTAAGAAGATTTGCATGATTCAAGCTTCAAAAATCAAGCTGGTATTTGACTCAGGTTAGGTTGGTTTTGCCTTTTTTTTTTTTAAACAAAGCAACCAGGGTTGGGGCAATTGAATACTCTCCCAAAGGATAACTCCTATTAGCAACAGAGTCAGGTGCCAAAACAGTGGGGGCTGTTTCCAGGCTGGCAAATGCAATTGTGTAAAATTGTCTTGACTACTGTTGTGGTTTTTCACTAATAGGCAGGTAACCACAATTAGTTTCTTTTCCTTTTACAATGAATATCGCTGCTTATGTTCTTTTAAGAACTTAGTTTGTCTGTTTCTGTAGCCAGTTATTTACAAGTCTGTTTGGCCCTTAAATCCTAACTATGAAGCAGATGACATATTTTAGACATTTCCTATCCCTAGTAATTTTAAAACACTATCTGAAAATAGGTGATGAATGAAATAAATGAATGTCTGAGTAGTGAACCAAAGAGTCTTGGGGTAATAGAAAATAAGGAATATAGTCTGTAAAACTGAAATTAGCCATTCCTCAATGACAGCAGGTATTTCACCATTATGATTTAGGAATATGTGGGTGAATTACATCCTTAATGAATGTTAACAATCAACTTGGGAGAGCTACAATCTAAGACCATGGAGGTCTTAACTCATTCAGGGTGCCAGTTATCTCTCCCCCCTCCTCACCCCACAAAAACCCACTATATATGCATATATATATAACAATATGCTTCTTCTCACTTTAATCTTATAATAAGTTTACTTTTGTACATTTCTTATTAGCAAACTAGTTTAGTGGCTCCAGTGATTCTGACCAAGGTCTAACATCACTCGTGCACTCGTAATCAATGTCGACTGAAGTTATGAAAAGGGGGAAATGCAAAAGCTTTCTCCTCAAAATTAGAGAAGAAAATCATGGCACCACAGAAGGAAACAAGGCAGTGCTTTTATTTCGTGGGCTATGCCCCACCCTTTAAATTACAGATGGAGAGACCCGACAGTGAGGTGGTAGAGAAATGAAAAGCCCTCTCTCAGTTTAGAATAACCAACATTCCATCTGTGATGAGTATCTACAAGTGTGCAAGCAGAGACCCACTGAAAGTTCAAGGCAACTTCACGTTACAGCTGCGACTCTAATGAAATCTGTTGAGGTGCTTTTCTTTCCTTCCTTCAGAGATTTTCTAAGGTGACAGCCAGAGAGAATATGGCACTTTGATGCAGTTAAGCAGTGACAGAGCTAATATTTATTGCTTCAAAGCAACATCAATGTCACTTTGATTGGGCTGTTTGTTTTAAGGCCACTGTCATCTGGATGTGGATTGGCTACTGAATCACCCCCTTATTATTGACTTGTGTATTGTCATGGAGCTGATAAAAATGTTTGGGGTGGTTACAAGTTCCAAGGAGCTTCAAGCAGCCTGCAGCGCAATTCGAGGTGCCCTTTGGAATCACTCATTTTCTGAGTGTCAGGATGCGGAAGATTTCTCCATACAGAACTGAAAATCGTCTGTGCCTAAGGACCCAGGCTATGTTTTTTTTTTTCTATTTCACACGGCGGTTTAAGACATTTAGTGATTTTTTTGACGTTATTTTTTATAAGGAAAAAATGTATTCATCACTTCAGAGAAAGTGATAAGGAAAACATTTTGACATCTCGAAAGCATCATGAATCATGATAGGGATTTTGATTAAGTGTCCTCTAGTTTGTTTGTCTTCCATGGTGAGGTGCAGAAGACTAGCACACTTATGTGGCTGGTATCATCCTCACCTTTTTTAATGCCTTTCAAGCAATAAAATTCAACGAATGTTTATCATCCCTTCATTAAATACGATCTGCCTTACAGCTTAAACCAATATTCAAACGATCTTTATCCATCCTATGAGGATGCCTTCCCTCATGGGCTCCAAAACCCGTCTCCTGCTAGACAAGGGAAATGCTGAGAATGAATTAATGTGTGATATTCCAGTTTTGAATATTGTGTCCTAGAAAATATCCTAGGGAAGATACTGTAGGTTATAAGGAGAGGCCTTCTTGTTATTTGTAGTTCCCATATTCAAACTGTGAAAAGAGTTTTCTATATAGTTCCTGGTAGCCAACAGTTTGCAGTCCCCATAGAGACACAGACTCAGCTACAGTAATACTTTGAGCCCTGGTCACACTTATGGCCAGAGACCTATTTACAGTTGTAGATGCCTCTCCATTAAGAGCCAGAAAGGCAGTTAGCTCTTGCGATATGCCAGATGCTATGCTGGACTGCCACCCAAGATCATTTCCCTGTACAGGGAAGGAATATAATCGCAAACAGGACCATTCGATGTCCTTGATCATTTCTTTCCCAGCATGTGTTTTCAATGCAATGGGCAGGCTACACACATGGAATTTCATTCTGTAGGTCACCTGATCTTCTTTGAAACCCTTCACTTGATTTCAGGAGCACATTCTGTTTTCCCTCCTGCCTCAATTGCTACTCATTCTCATTACCCTTGTGGATGACCCCTTCTCTCCTGCAACTCTCACGCTAGTGGACCAGCAGTAAGTCTAGACCCAGTCTCCATAGTCATTCCAGATGTGCTCTTAACCCATCTCAGAGCCTTAGATATAATCCACATACTGCCTAGATAACATTTCTGGCCTAGGCTTCTTTCCCTAGAAAGAATACTATAGAAGGAATTCTAAATACCAACTATCTATTCAATATCTGCACTTACATGTGGGCCAGATATCTCAAATTTAGCATGCATAAATCAAACTCCTGATCTTTCTCCCCAGATCTGCTCCTCCTGCTGTCTTCCCATGTCAGTAAGTGAAAACTCCACTCTCCCAATTACTTTAGCACAAAAAAAAAAATGTTTTTCTTACGTCCCTTTTGCAATCCTGCCAGTTCTACCTTCAGGTTATATCCACACTCCGGTCACTCTCCTCCTTTTACTATCAGTATTCTGGTCTAAAGCATCACAGCCTCTCCCTCAGAGGACTGAAAAAGGCTGCCAACTGGCTTTCCTATTGCTGCCTCCTACATTCAAAGGGAAATGGAGGGATCCTGTTAAAATAGAAATACAGTGAAGTCACTGCTCTACTCAAAACCACTGAATGGAGAAAACGTTGTGACAATGGACTAGATGTCCAAGGTGGGTGGTGCCTGAATGTATGTATTATAGACACAACCAAATAACTGTTCTCTTTCTCTCTCTCCCCCTGTCTTTCCCTTTCCTTCATAAAAGAGAAAAACTCAGGATGTTTCTGAAATTTAGAGAAGAACAGAATGTCAAATACTTGAGTCTACACATAAATACTCCAGGTGAATTTCCCTGTGAGTTATGTGACAAACCTTGGTCAGAGTCTGCTAGCATAAAGTGCAAACAAGCATTTCTAGCTTTATTTAGAAGCCACAGAACACAGCAGTTAAGATCCAAGTTAATCCTGGTTCTGCAACTTACTAGCTGTGACTTACCCATCAGTACATGGGAATAATTACAGATTTACCTCATGAGTTTGCTGGCAGATAAGAGAACTAAATCATGCAAAGTACTTGAAAACATATCTGACATATAGTAAGCACAGAATAATTATTATCTTTTTAAATTCATAACTGTTAACAATGATTCCTGTGTAATAAATTTCTCATATTCATTTTAGATAACATTTTCAGTTATTCATTTAATAAAACACCTAAGGGATGCTAATATATTGAAGAAGCAAAGATAAATACCAGGAAGAGAGGAGTGTGACATATAATTATAAATGTAAATGGCAAAAATTACTGCAACATTTGAAGTCTGGTGGGTTTAAATGGGCTTTAAAATGACTTAACTTACTCATAATAGACTAGTCCATACTGACTCTGTTTTCTTTTTTTACATAAACAACAAATTTAGTTAAAAATAAAATAATCAAAATAGGGACAGTTAACACATATTTTAGAGGTGACTTGGAAGTGGAAACAGCAGACTGCTTGGGAAAGATACATCTAAGCCTAAGCTGGAAATGAAATGTCAAAGTTAAGAATGAAATGTGATGTTGATAAATTAATTCTTAAATGAGTCAGAAAACAAAATAGATTGAGCGAAATTGTATTTGAGAGAGCACGTCATTATTGTTTTAGAGTCATATTTACTTCTCATGTCAAAATTAAAGGATGAGAGATGGTAGATCAGATCTAACTAAGATCAGAGGATGGAAAAGAGAAATAACTGGTATCAAAAAGCTGATTTAAGTGATTCATATTGAGGTTAAAAACTTGAATTCGACTTCTGCACCTCAGAGAGCAATGACAACCAGGTGACTCTCCATTAAATCAGGGCCAGGGCTCATAAGGTGGGAAAGGTTGCGTACATGCCCTTGAGGTGACTTGAGTGGGAACTTGCTGCTAAGAGACAGAGCCTGTTCTCCTGTCTTCCTGATGGACACCAACAGTGGAAACCCCCAAACAAACAGAATGGTAATCCCTGAGGGCTATGTTTGCAAGCCTTCTGATACGTCAGTCTAGACTCACAGGTGAAAGAAGGATGCTGGCTTGGGGGACAGAGATTAGAATTAAATTAGATTTAAAAATAGGAAGTAAAAGAAAGAGAGGGCAAGCGAGGACAGAAGTCAGAAGGAAGCTGGAGATGCCCCCCAGCATGTCTGTCTCCATAGTTCCTTTCCACTGGCTTCAACAGCTATCCCCAGATGAACAGACATAACCATCAACTGCTCTTCACTATAAAATGTTATCTACCCCGACAAACGTTGCAGACCATTTCCACTGAGGTTATTCACACATACAAAAACCTCCAAGTCAATCTGAATTTTGGAAAATGGAGCATGTCAATTTCCATGTGGGACACAGTTCTCCTTAAGATACCAGGTTTTAATATTCTGTTTTTTAAAATGATTCACATTCAGAGTTTTCTTGTCACTCTTGTTTTGTTTTGTCTTTTGCCCTGAATGTTGAGGAAAGTCAAGATGATTTAATCAGGGAACTTGGCCACTGATCTAGGTGTAATATACCATCTGTTAAGAAAAGAAAACAATAAAAAACCAAGAAACCAGTATTTCAAAAAAATGATATTCCCCCTCCAGGGCAATCCTTTTTCAGTTTTTTTAAAGAAGCCTTACTCAGGCAAAAATATTTATTAGTATAAAACAGTCATGATTTTTTAGTAGAGCTACTTAACAGAGCAGAATAGTCTAGATACAAATGATCACTTTGAAAATAAGGCACTCTCCCATCCTGATTTGAAATTTGCCAATAAAGTCATTTTTATAAAATTATCTATGGAGCCATTGTATAAGGTGATTTTTAAAATTGTAAAATATTTCAAATGCAATAGAAGTCCAATGTTTCTGTTGCCTTCCTCATGATAATTTCTACATTATGTTTTGTATCAAGAAAAATCCTGATGAAGGGGGTAGTGTAATCACCATAATATTACTCATTTAATTGTAGATTAATGATATCAAAATAAACTTAAAAAAAAAAGAAAAATCCAATAGTTTTAAAACATGCAATGCTTCATAAAGGGTAGGGAGGAGATAGCAAAGCATGAAGAGGGTTCTAGAATGGTTCTGCCATTTTGGTTGCTGTCCCCAAAATGAAAAGGAGCTTGATATGTGCCTAGTATTGGACTAAAAGACCACTAGCAAGAACAGTTATATTTTAAACCCATGTTCCCCTTTAATAAACAGAAAATATTGTATGCACTTCTTTTAAAGCTTTTTGTATTTCAGGATAGTTGGTTATTATTATCGTTAAAGATAAATCAAAGCAAAGGGGGGAAAAAAGCACTGTTTATTTATAAACTCTGTATCTTCTAAAAATGCTGTCCCCACAGGGTGCAAAAGGGGAGCCCTCAACCTGTCCTTCCCCTCCCCCACCACCCACATAAACCACTGACCCCACAGATTTATGAATATTCACTAGCTCTTTATGTTGTAATGTCTGCAGCAATTTGAGGGATATCAAAACAGGTAAAAATTATTGAGGCCTGACAGCTGTAAAAGGTCACCAAATTAAATTTGAGGGTTATCTCTAGTGCATCATAATAGATGGAGGGAGAAATTAGCTGACCCTCACACTTTGTAAGGAACATCCTCCAATTCTTTCTGCCATCTGGTTTCACAAAAGAGCCAGACTCCTTTAACTATGTTAGACTCCACAAAAATCAGAATGTAGATTAACCAGTTATAAAACATGCATTTTTCAAAAAGCTTGGTTATCAGAATGAAATCCAAAAAATTGAGAGAAAGGGGATTAGGAGGTTGAAGGAGAAAGACAAAGTGATGGAGAAAAACACAGATACATAAAAACATGATTTGTTCATTAGAGATGGAGGGTTCTATTCCTGCCCAAAACATTTCTAGGATTGAATTTACCAACACCTGAAAGTACAGGAGCTCAGATTTGGGTTTCATTTAATTTAGGAAAATGTATTTATATGTTTTTCACCTTATACATGAAGTCTCTTAAACAGCGTTTTGCATTATGTATTTTTTAAGATAGCCAGTGGTTTGGGAATCCAGTGGAAACTCAAAGGAGGATATTGGGAAACAGGGAAGGGTACACAGTGGGCGGGTTCATCACGTTCCTGAGGGAAACCAAGAAGACCAGTGCCAGGAGAGCTGTTGACAGTGGGGACACTCGAAACAGAGAGGTGGGGACTCCCAGATTCCTGGAGGAAAGTGAATCTATGGAGTAGTCACCTTTCTGCTAAAGGGAAGTTTCGCATCAGGTTAGCAAAAAACTTAGGACCTAAGACGAGTGTAGAGGCAAATTCTGAAATGCCCCCCCCCCAATTCTGAAATGGTTCCTGCTCCCTGGGTTCATGCCCTTGTGTACACCATCCTGCTGAGTACTGGCCGGACCTGGGGACACACTTCTAATGAAGAGAATGTGGCAAAGCTGAGGGATGTCACTTCTGGGGATGACACACTGGGATGTCCCTCTTGCTCACAACCCTCTCACTCTTCCCCTGCTCAGTTTGATGAAGACAGGTTGCCGGTTGCTCTGGGAGAGGCCCGTGTGGCAAGAAGAGGCTTCCAGCCAGCAGCTATGAGGGACTAAGATCTCAGTTCAGCCACAAATGTCCTCCTGCCAAAGATGTTACATCTTAATCCCAGTAACCTGAATTTATGTTTCATTACATGGCAAAAGGGACTTTTCAGATGTGATTATATTAAGGATCTTGAGATTGGAAGCTTATGCTAGATATCCAGGGAGAACCAATGTAGTCACAAAGGTCCTTATCAGAGAAAGGCAAGAGGATCCCAGTCAGAAAAAGGGGATGTTGACACCAGAAGCAGACCTTGGAGTGATGCCCTCTGATAGAAGGATGTAGGTGCCTCTCGGAGCTGGAAAAGGCAAGGATGTTGATTTTCCTCAGAACCTCCGGGAGGAACATAGTTCTGCACCTTCATTTTAGCCCATGTAGGGAAAATGGAAGTTCCTACAGCCGGGATCCTCACCTGACCCTAACCTACTTGCCCACTGTGCACATGCAATGATGTAATTGGCCTGTTGCATAGGTGCATGCTTACATGCCTGTTGGCAAGGAGCCATTATTGTCTATGTTACGATATAAAGAGTTCCTCCCAGTGCTCTGCCAGGAAGCAGAGACAGAGACAGATTGCGGACTTGGCAGAGGCAGACGTGATTCTAGCACTCGACCTGCCACCATGAAAATAAACCTTGGTATAAACCCTTTTACTCCCAACATTCATTGTCATTGTTCACTCTCACCAAATTCAGAGTAAACCTGCAGGGCTAAAACCCTCTTGCTTGATAGCCCACAGACCCATTTTGGACTTCTGACCTCCAGAATTGCAAGAGAGTAAATCTGTGTTTTTTCAGTCACTAAGTTATGGTGATTTGTTACAGGAGCATCAGGAAACTCTACATATGTATATATTCCATCCTATTACTTCCATTAAATCAGCTCACTTTGTGTACATACACATACACATTTATTTTAAAGAAGACTTGTACTAGGAGCTTGGTGTGATTGCTGTGTTCCCCTTCCCCAAACTCACAATATATGATTGAGGTGAACAAATACCTGATGAAATTTAAAGGTTACATTGTACCACCTGAGTTCATCTTACATACTAAAACATGCAGGGACACAGTGGCACAGAAGGAGAGATGCCACATCCGGCCATTCTGTGGGCATAATAAGGCTTTGTTTGCATGAGTTCTCTTTGGCTGTGAGTGCAGTGGAGTTGGAAGTGATTCCTAACAACTACAAATCCTCCAGCTGAATTTGCTGGCTCAATTAAGCTTTTCAATGTTGGAGAAAAGATTTGGTCCCAATCTGCTGACAACATGTAGGACTGCCCCATAGAGAACACAAATTTTTGCCTTCACCATGACACTGACCTAGACTAGAAGGTACTTTGCTTGGAATGGGCTCACTTGAAAAGGGAATGGTGTCCTACTAAAAACCATGATCTGCAGATGAGTGAAATAAGCCCACCAGGGTTGATAGCTTTACACCAGACCAGTGGTTCCTAACTCGGGGTGATTTTGTCCCCCAGGGGATATTTGGCAATGTGTGGGGATACTTCTGGTTGACACAACTCAGGACTACTTTTGGTATATAGTAGGCAGATTCTAGGGACACTGCAAACATCCACTGTAGAATGCACAGTACACTCCACACATACACACCAACCTGGTTCTCTGGTATTACTGTAGGCTATCTTTTGTAAATATAAAGAATTAAATAGAAAAAACCCAGGCCATTGCTAGGGCTGGAGAGTAGGAGGAGAAGGAGAAGAAAGTTGTGATAGAGGAATCGTCACAGAAGTGATGACTTCTCCAAAGTGTTGGAAGCTATTTCATGTCCTGCCAGCCAGCAAACTGTTCTTTTCACATCGAAGCAGGGAAGTGCAGGGTTCCAGGGAGTGTTGCATTCACAATCCCACCCCCACCATTGTAAAGTCAGAAACAGAAAGCAAAAAGAAAAGTCCAACCACAGAGAGCACCATGTGGAAAAAGCAATTAGGGAGGCTGACATTTAAAAATAAATGTGGGTGAATGTATGTTTAGTTTTGTAAGAAACTGCCCAACTGTCTTCCAAAGTGTCTGCACCACTTGGCATTCCCAGCAGCAGTGAACGAGAGCTCCTGTTGCTCCACATCCTCACCAGCATCTGGTGTTGTCAGTGTTCTGGATTTTGGCCGTTCTAATCAGTATGCAGCATTATCTTGTTTTAATTTGCATTTCCCTGATGACACGTGGAGCATCTTTTCCTATGCCTATTTGCCGTCTGTATATCTTCTTGGAGCAATGCCTTTAAGATCTTTGGTCTATTTTTTGATCAAGTTGTTTCATTTTTTCCTTATTGAGCTTTAAGTGTTCTTTGTATATTTTTGATAATAGCCCTTTATCAGATGCATCTTTTCAAGCCGGCTGTGGTTTGTCTTCTCTTTCTCTTAACAGTGTCTTTCACAAACACAAAGAAGTTAATTTCAATGAAGTTCAGTTTACCAAGTATTTCTTTCATGAATTGTGCCTCTACTATGGTATCTAAAATGTTATGACCAGAGCCAATGTCATCTAGGTTTTCTGCTATGTTATCTTCTGGGAGTTTTATAGTTTTGCATTTTACATTTAGGTCTGTTATCCACTTTGAGTTTATTTTTGTGAACAGTGTAAGGGATATGTCTGTATTATTGCTATTTCGTGTGTGGATGTTTAGTTGTTCCAGTGCCATTGATTGAAAAAACATCTCTGCCCCACTGTGTTGCCTGTGCTTCTTTGTCAAAGATCAGCTGACTACATCTATGTGGGTCTAGTTCTGGGCTATTCTGCTCCACTGATCTGTTTGTTCTTTCACCAATACCACACTGTATTGATTATTTTAGCTTTATAATAACTCTTAAAGTCTGGTAATATTAATCCTTCGACTTTGTTTTTCTTCTTTAATATTGTGTTGACTAGTCTGGATCTTTTGCCTTCCTCTATAAATTCTAGAATTTACAAAATAATTTGCTGGGATTTTGATTGGGATTACAAAGTATCTATAGGTCAAATTGGGAATAACTGATAATCGATCCAGCGATCATGCTTCTTTGTATTTATCCAAAGGAGTTGAAAACATATATCCATACAAAACTGCTACATGGATATTTAGAGCAACTTTCTTCATAATTGGCAACATTTGGAAGGAACCAAGATGGCTTTCAGCAAGTAAATGGATAAACTGTGATGCATCTGGACAATGGAATATTATTCAGTGCTAAAAAAAATGAACTATTAAGCCATGAAAATACATGGAGGAAATTTTGATACATATTACTAAATAAAAGAATCCAGTCTGAAGAAGCAGATTGATCGTATATGATCAACTCTATAACATCCTGGAAAAGGCAAAACAAGGCAACAGTAAAATTATCAGTGGTTCCTACTGGCTGTGGTGGGGAGGGATGAATAGATGGACCACAGAGGATCTTTAAAAATTCTATATGATACTATAATATTGGATACATGTCATTACACATTGTCCAAATCCATAGAATGTATAATACCAAGAATGAATCCTAAGGTAAAAACTATAGACTTTGGGTGATTATGATATATAAATCAACTTTTAATCAGTTGTGGGTTCATCAATTATAAGAAATGTTCTACTCTGGTAGAGACATTGATACGGGGGGTGGCTATACATGTGTGGGGACAAGGGGTATATAGGAAATTCTCTGTATTTATCTTTTAATTTTGCTGTGCACCTAAAACTCGATCTCAAATAATTAAGTCTTTTTAAAAAATGTAGAGCATTTGCAGGCAAGGAAACCAAGAATGCCCTTCAGTAAGAATAGAGCTCTAAGGACCCACAGCCGCAATCGCAATATTGATAAGGGATCAGACGTGGACTATGCTGGGGTGTTTTCAAGAATTAGCAAATAATGAATGATCAGAATGATGGGAAACAAATGACTTTGAATAAACCAGAAGAAAAGAATTCCCTTATTCAAATCCAGATATATATTTCATTGCTTCCCTAGTACAGGAAGATTGCTAATTATTGGAAGAGGCAGATTCTAAAAGAATATACTTATGAAAGTTGACTGCCTCAGTACTCACCAACCATATATCTTCCACCTGTACACATGGGAAAACCAAATTTCTTGTTCCTCTTTGCAGCTTGGAGTCAAATGGAAGCAATGTTACCATTATAGACCTGACCTTAAATACCCCTGCCTGACTGGGCCCACTGTCTTTTCTCCTCTACAGCATCTAGGAATTCCAAGTTCTGGAGATAGTAGCCTCATCCTTTGGATCCACCTTTTGGGGAGAGCCATCCAGAAGAATCTGCTGACTTATATGTGGCCATGACAAGAGAGAGAAGTATTCTATAGTGCCACTAAGATGCAGGGTTTATCTACTACAGACGTTATATGCCCTACTAGAAGATCTTTGATATTCAAGACCTTACAATACCAGTTTCAACTGTTTGAAAATATATTTGTTTTCTATTGCTGTTGTAACAAATTACACAGTTTTAGCTGCTCAAAACAACCCCTATTCATTATTCATATAGTTCCATGGGTCAGAAGTCTGGGCTGAAAATGGCTCCGGTAGGTCCTCCATTTAGGTTCCACAAGGTGAAAATCAACGTCTCAGCCAGGCTGGACTCTTACCTGGAAGCTCTTGGAAAGATGTCACATTCAGGCTTATGCAGCTTGTGGGCTGGGTTTAGTTCTTCGTGGTTGCACAACGGAGGCCCCATTCCCTGCTGGCTGCCAGGTGGGGGCCGATCTTTGCTCTTAGAGGCCACATTCCTTTCCACACTTTCCGTGTGGCCCTTCTAGAAATGGCAGGTTGAGCCCCTCTCCCATCACACCTATCCAAATTCTCTTCTGCTGCATCTTGCTGTCTCCAACCAGAAAAAAATATATATTTCTTTTTTCAGGACTCATGGGTTTAGATTAAACCTACCTGGATAATCCCAGATAATCTCCCACTTTCGAGGTTCAGAACTTTAAAATCTGCAAAGTCCTTTTTGCCATGCACTATATCTACCCATAGGCATACAGGGACTAGGGTGTGAGCATCTTAGGTGTCATTCTGCCCCCCACAGAGAGTGACTCTGAGGTTTTATGACCTGAAGTAAATGGTGAGTTTTCAGAGGCCAGTTTTTGACATCATTCTCACTGAAATGCATGAGTACGTCAGTTGGCTAGATGGGTGGCCCCGGTCAGCCCCTCAGCACCCTCACACCTGGGTCTCTTGACATTTTCTTACTGCTGTTGTTTATGTAGTGCTGGTCCTGAACTGCTCCTATGGGATTTTCACGTAGCATTTGAAAAAATCTGAGATTTATCAATTGCCAGTATCAAGAATCAGGGTTTTTTTTAATTTTCCATGAGGTCTGAAGATATCATATTTATTATCATTTGACTAATAAATTATATTTAGTTCTCTTTCAACAAAGAGGGTTCCAGCATTCTCAATTGATCCTTATATTTTTCATTATAAATTTTAAAGAAAATAATTCCCTCGGGTATTACTACAAAACATCCATGCAAATATGTGGCATATATATGTTACCTCTACTCCCCTCCCATGCCCAACCTAGACATTGCTAATCCATCATGAAATATCAAACTTCTTAGATTGCATACTGGGTTTGCTGATGATATTTTTTTACTTCTTACTTATTTAGAGAAAAAATAATAAAAGTTCTTGGAAACAACCAAGTAAGGTAAATAATAAAGCCAAAATCTTTTTCTATATTTTAATCACTCATTCAAACATCCTTATAAAGTTCCCAAAGACCCCAATTCAACCATACATCCTGTAGTTGGATCACTTTGGCACTCTACAGAGTATAAACATCCTCTTTGCAATGGGTAGGATATTTTTTCAAGGGTTTTCAGGAACATTTTTAATGGCTCTAAGCTTTATATAATAAAGCTGTATTATGAAATATCTGGCTGTATTATGATGCTGGGTCTTCTGCCAGTTAAATCATATTCCTTTTACTCCATTACAGTGAAATATTGTAGTATGGCTCTCTAATTTTGCATAGAGAGTTGCAAACATGGTTGCTATATATCTTGGATTTCCAGCAACTGTTTATTATACCTCCCTTGGGACATTGCATTTACATCAGTGTTTGTAGCTTTTAAAATTTCAAATCTAGATCATACATGCAAAGGGATAGCCATGTTCTTCCAGAAATGCCTAAGCTATGCCATTTAGCCATTTACAGATCATCTGACATAGTGCAGAAGATTCAGCAGAGTAGGATTCATTAATCTAAACTCACAGCAGATTAGGACCTCAGAGAGATGGGAGGTTGTCGGTTACCATGACCAGCTTAACTCCATACTATAAAACACATCAGCTAATAAAGCCAGGACAACTCTGAATCCTACCAACAACAAAAAAGTTTTTTAAATGTATAATATATTAAAATCCACTACTCCAGGCTGTCCTTCTCCTGTCACTATTTATTTTATAAGGTAATGCCACAGTCTACTGTCAATGGATCATTAAGCCACACTCATGTAAGCCAGTATGAGTTTGAGGACCATTGAGCATGGTAAATTTACCCTTCTGCACCAGAATTAAATAAACATCGACACTAAATAACACTGCAGTGATCTTCCAAGATCTCTCATGGAGTGGTTAATAACCCTTGGAATGTCTCATTTCCATCTTGACATGGTGTGCTCTGAACAGCTACCCATTTGGAGTGATGTGTAAAACAGAATACAAGCTCAGTTAACACTTAACAGCACATTTTTTTAGTCTTTTTTCTTCCATTTATCAGTCAATGTTTTCCATGATTACTGTTTCATATAACAGGAGTCATACAGATCTGCCCAATTTTCAAATGGCTCATAAAAGACCCACCTGCCAGTGGTTAAACAATGGCAATCATGTAAAAAAAATTTTTTATTTGTCCCAATAGTTGTTTTTGAATTTGTGAATCAGTTGCAAAGACTGATAATTATAGAGGTTTTATATTAAAATGCGATTCCTATGAAAAGGCAGAAGTGGAGCGATACTTGACTTGAAACACTGTCCAGTTTTCCACAAACCAGAAGGTTCTGCTCCCCAGCAATGTACACCCAGTCCAATTAATGGCATATATATATATACACATCTTCTCATTACCTATACCCAGCCTAAGCCTTTGCTACTCAGAGTGTGGTCTGTGGATAAGCAGCCTCATCAACACCTGGGAGCTTATTAGACAGGCAGAACCCCAGATGCCATCCCAGACCTACTGCACTTCACAAGGTCCTCAGAGGATCCACGTGGCTCACACTGTCTTGGGTAGAAGCCATAGACTCAGTTCCTTTAGGGTTGTCTTGCCTCCTACTGTCTTTGGCTCTTAGTCTCGACTCACCTTCTTCCTTTACTTGCTTTGGTCCTTGAATTTACCACGTGCCCTGATATATTCTAGTCCTCTCCATCTCCCCTGGTCCTCGACAGACACTCGCACAACACTGATACCTAAGAAGCAAAAACATTGTCATTGCTGCATTGAGTGCTAGAAGAATGAATGGCTTTCTTATTTAGAATTGTCCGACCTCTGGCTTGAATGGGGCATTGTGAAGGTCGTCCAGGCCCATGGTTCCTATAGTGGGCGGAATGCTGACCCCCCAGGTTAGGTGCCCACATCCTAACCTGCCAGAACCTGTTCACGTGACTTTAAATGGAGAAAAGGGTCCTTGCAGGTGTCATTAGCAATGACATGGCTCCTATTCGTTCTGTTTCTCTGGAGAACCCTAATACAGCCCTAAATGTAATGACAAGTGTCCTTTAAAGAGATATGCAGAGGGAAAGACATGGAGAGGAGGAGAAGCCCCGTGAAGACAAGAAGCAGAGATTGGGGCGAGCAGCCACAAGCCAAGAAATGCTGACAACCGTCAGAAGGTGGAAGAGGCAAGGAACGGGGTCTCCCTCGGAGCCTGGAGGGAGCACAGCCCTGCTGACACCGTCATTTTGAACTTTCTGGCCTCCAGAACTGCTGGAGAATAAATTTCTGTTGTTATAAGCATTCATTTCAACTTAACCATTACCACCGAGGCGAAAACTTTGTTTATTAAAATGTTTACATTAAAAGGAGTTTCATATGACAATTAAAAGAAACAAGGGTACACAAAATTGCTCCTGCAGACTGTAATGTAGGAAATTCTCACCTAGGACTCAAAATAATAGCCTATTAAAATTACACTGGGAGAGTGGAGACTCATGCAAAGTGGATGATTAAAGAAAATCCAGAGCCATCAGCAGGTGGGGTGGGTGATGAGGGAATATGAACACATCTGCCAATCCTGAATTCAGAATTGCCCACCCTACAAATCAATTCCTGGAATAAAAGGCTTTATTGTTCCCAGCTCTTCACCAACCCGGCCATGCCCAGTTTCCAGGATAGCAGTGCAGCAGATAGAACAGGATGGGGGAACAAAGGAGGGACCTGCAGACACTGACGAAATGCAGAAAATAGGTAACAATGGGTAGGGTAGAAATATCAGAGAAATTTGAACTGCCTTCTCCTAAGGGAAATTTTGAGGGGCATTTTGAAATCAAAATATTCATGATGTGTAGGCTGTAGGCCTTCTGATTTCATTTTTTCTAGAGACATAAAAGGCAACATCAGAGCAAATATTGAAAGCAATTCAGTAATGTAAGGTAAGAGAAGGAAAAAGGAGACCAACTAGTTAGATTATCCATGGTATGATGGGAACATGGAGAAAAAAAAATAAGTAGACATCCAAAATGATAGAAGGGGATTTAATACCTTTGTTGCTATTATGTGCTGAACATACGTCACATTATCTCCTTTATCCTTACAAAACCAGTCAAAGTGAGTAAATGGTATATTATATAGATGAGGAAATTGAGACCCTGTCACACAAAAAAGCAAGTAGCAGAGGAAAATATAAACAAGTAACACATGTTTCAAAAGTCCACAGTATGAGACACTGTGGATTAGTCATTATTAATTTATCATTGAAGTACTGAGGTAAAAACTACAGCAGAATTTAAGTGTGTTTGTGTTATTCAAAGCATTTATAATGGCCTCTATATTCTCTGTAAGAAATACTATTGGCTGAAATGAATAATTGCATTATTATGGAAGGTTTTTTTATTTCTAAAGAGACTAGGAATTAGTCTAGAAACATGTAAATGAAGAGTGCTGTTAAGATTGGCAGAGAATATGATCTGTTCCACATAATTGAATCTCATTTATTTAGTCAACAACTGACATTGAATGACTATTTTTGGTCCACATTTTTAGGCAGTAGGGATGCAAAGGTAAATAAGACAAAGTCTTCATTCTCAAGGGTGCTCGTTAGCAGGGTGGAGGTGGTTTGCACATTATAATTCAATGTGGAAAGTGCTGTGTTGAGATAAGAAGCCCGGAGCACCCTGGCATGAAGAACACAAAGAGACTCAATCACAGCCTCATGTCCCAATGCCTTGGGAATTCAGGCACCCAGAACAATAGAAGTTTATTCCATCTTCTAATAAGGCTAAATACTGAAGAATATAAATGAAAGAACCAGCCAGAGAGAGGGGACAAGATTCCATAAGGAAATAATCATGACCACGCCCTCAGCTCCTCCACTTAGAGTCTGAATACCCCCGAGTTCTTATCCTTATTTGGTTTGCTGCTTCCTTTGGGCATACAATAATCTTGGCTGTTATTTATCAGTGGCTTTCCAACTGGTCCTCCCCCCGCCATTCTAGCCCAATTCCCATCCATTCTTCACACCACCCAAAGGTTCTTTTCAAAATGCAAATTAGATCACATCACCCACCTGTTGCATTATTTGTAAAACATCGACATCTTCTCATGCTCTTAGGATGATGTGAAATACTTTGCACAGCCTGAAAAGCCCTTACCTGGTCTTCAGCCCCATCTCCCAGCCTTCTCACTTCCAGCTACAACTTTTCCTCTGATTCTTGGGTCTGTGGTGGGTTTCCTCCAGCCAGAAGGCTTTGCATATGCCGTTCCTTGGCTGCAAAATTCTCTACACAACTCCAGTAGGGGGTGGCTTCTTCTCATCCTGGGTTTCCTGAGGATCATGTGTAACTCAACATTTTAAAAAGTCAATTCCCTTATTATAACAACATAGATGAGCAGAAGGGCCAAATGTCGGCGTTTACTGAGCAAGAAAACCCAAGTTTGAAACTTAGCTCTACAAGTTTTTAACTATGTGACTTTGACCCCAACATCCTCATTGTTAAAGATTGGTGGTAATATTAGCACCTGCTTCTAGAATAACTATAAAGATAAGATCAGGTAATGCACGCAAAATACATTTCCATTATATTTCTAATACAGAATTTATTCTCTCATTTAACTTTTCTTCCCCTTTACCCCTCTTACTTCTTTTATTTTCCTGCCTCTGGTAATGTTTGCAGTTGTTCTACCACATGCCTAGGTGAGTCTAATTTATGTATCTGTTTGTTTTCAAAGTGAAAAATTGGTTTAAGGACTCAAGTCTTGCTTCATTTCCAGAAAAAAAGAAGTTAAGTATTTTTTTTAAATATTGTATCCTTACAATTATCTCTATCTTTTTCTTTTAGAACTCTATTTAAAAAATGTACTTCATTAGAAAACAGTCCTTCATTCTTAACAGTGCATTGTTTAGAACAGGAGTTGGCAGGCTTTTTCAGTAAAGGCCCAGGTTATAACTATCATTTAGGCTTTGCAGATCATATGGTCTCTGCGCAACTACTCACCTCTACAACTGCAGCATGCAAGCAGCCACAGACAATATATAAGTGCGTGGGCATGGCTTTTTTCCAATCTGGAGGCTGACCTTGGCCCATCGTTTGCCAACCCTTGGCTTTGAGCATACACTTCTTGGCTACCTGATTCTAGCTTTCCCTTGACTTTGAGCTATTTTGCAATGCTAGAAACTTTAAGTAACTAAAAACAATGCAGAAGAATTTTTTTCCATAGATATGAAAATTCTGACCCAGGTAAGTTCAATTCACTTGCCCTTTACATGGAAAAAGCCTCTTTTGCCCCATCCATTTGTAAATAAATTTCAACATTCCTTTATTCAATATACATTTGTCCTTCTGTGACTTCTTCTTCAAACTAGTAACATCTTACAGGTTCCCTCATTAGAATGAATTAGATAAAATTTTTAAGATGTGTTCATTTTATATCTGTATAAAAATCATGATTTCATATTTTTAAATTATCCTTTAGCATTGACATGTTGGAGCCTCTCAAGCTTCATGACATCTAATTGTTCTTCATAGTTTTAAACTTCTTTGTTCTGTACCATGAGAATCTAAGTATTATATTGGCCACACAAATTCTTTTTGATGATGTCCAATCTAGAATTGCCCATTTACTGAATGCCTTATTTGAATGATAATGCTTCTCATTTCTAAGATTTCTACTTGATTTCCACAGTTCTTGTTTCATTTCTGCTTGTTTTTGTTCTATAGTTTCTTATTCTTCATTGTGGATGCAGTTTCTACATTTATTCCTTTGAGTTTCCTAAACCTGCCATAAGAACAAGAGCTCCCTAAGTGCATGGCACCATGAACAGTGCTTGTTACACACTTAAGAAGTAGTTACACACTCATGTAATGGTACGTGTTACACACTCAAGTGCTTGTATGGCAACACTTGCCTTACACTAGGTTTTTCCAGATGGATCTAATTGTTCTAATTGCTTATTTTGCAGCTTCCTTAGAATTAGATGACTTCACCTGCTTGGTTTGCAAACCATTCTGAGCACATCGGCTCTTGCTGGACATTCATACAGAATCTTTGAGTGGAGTAGATTATTTTATTTTCATATTTTTCACTTCTGATCTGTGATCACACACAGACATACAACTTTTGTGTATGTCTTTACATAATCCTCTGAGTCTCCAGTCTATCATTGGTCTTTAAATAGCAATTTGAAATTCCATGTCTGTGGAATCAGAGAGGATATCCCATATCCAGCCACTGAGTCAGGGATGATTGCTGATTTCAAGGCTGAAACTATGGACTCGCATTTTTCTAGATCTTCAACTTTCTGAAAGATCGGCAGGATTCCTTTGTTAGTTCCTTCCCCTAGTAGCTCCAGCCCACCCACCCTGCCCTCCAAACAAAGTTCCTTCCAGCCAGAAGTGCCTGCTTCCAGACCAGGAACCCAGCTTAAGAAGATATGCACCCTGTTGCCAAGCATAGCCATGCCTTTTTTGATATTTCCTGTTTGCTATTTCATCTAGTGTTGCTATGCCTTTGCAGCTGAAAGATTTAGTCAAAGTATGAAAACAGCATACCTTCTAGGTTCTTGACTGCAATTGTGTTCATCATTCATGTTGCATAAAATGATTCTAGTATTAAAAACAAAATAAAACTTTGCATCTGTATCTGTTGAATTTGACAGAAGAGTCAACTAGATACTTGGAAGGATGTAAATAAATAGGAATAATTTAAATTATTTGATAAATGGGAGCTTGGTCATTCATTTTTTAAAAACCTCTAGAAAAGGCTAATCAGTGTTGCACTAATATCCACAAACTGATAAGGGCTTTACTGCCACTTCCAAAATGCAATATCAAAACCTTAAAAAATTCAAAATCGCTCCAAAGTACATTTAGCCCTTGCATTTTCCCCCAGAACTTTCCAGTTCTAAAGAAAATCCACAAGTCTGATGTAATGCCTGAGCTACCCCAAGCACCACCTATTAAAAAGATATCATCTTAATTTAAAAGAGGTTCATACAAAGAGAGAGGAAATGGAATGCTTAATGAGTTTGCAATGATTCCTTTCAAATAAATTTAGCACATCTGCACCCCCTGGGCATACATACAAAGAATGAAGTTTGAATTTATTCCTTGAAGCCTAAGTTTGGACAAACCTAGCAGTCATTGTTCCACTGTGATGTCCAAAGATTCGATATAAATATATTCCTTGCTTTCTCCTCATCAGGACTTCAGATCACATATAGTGGTGATTTAAAGATGGGCAAGATCAATTAGATTGGTGGTTTTGACTCCCAGGGTACACTTGACAATATCTGGAGATGTTTCTGGTTATCATCGTGGAAGGGATATGCTCCTGGCCTCCAGTGGGTAGAGGCCAGCGATGCTGCTAAATGCCCTGTAGTGCAGGGGACCGCCCCCACCAAAGATTTATCTGGCTCAAAATGTCAATAAGGCAGAGGTCAAGACATGCTTGGTAGACTTCACAATCCCCATTGGAGAGGTGTTTAATGAATTTTACATGTAATTATACATATAGAACATCCCTGTGTGTTCATTGTGGGCGTGTTTTAATTCTCAGGAAAATATGATAGGGTATTATTCAACTTGGGGACTTCCTGCCATAGGTCCTTGGATTCTTCCCCTAATTGCTTCCTGTGTTCAAGATACCATGCTGAGCACTTTCTACTAAACTCACTGAACCTTCCTAACAACCTTGCAGATGGGTAATGGTATCATTCCCATATTTTAGATAAGAGAACTAAGGTCCAGAAAGGTTAAGTAGCTTGCCTGGAGTCACAGAGCTAGTAAATGGTTGACACAGGATTCTCACTCAGACCATCTAATTGACCCTAACCACTTGGGAAGGTGACCTGATTGCTGACCAGAAAGATCTTTAAGGCCCTTTCCACGAGCCTGTCCATCTTTCTACAAACAGTAGGCTCATTCACTAGTTTGCACTTGAGCAGTGGTGAAGCCTGAATCATTAGGAAAACTTCAACCATGTAACAAGCCATAGAGATGAATGCTAATGAAAAGAGTAAACATATAAAACTGCATTTTTTTTTCCAAAAACTATTTCCAAGTCCCCACCAGGTGCTGCTGCAGATAAAGCAGGGTCGCAGAAATGTTTCTCGGCTCTGGATGAGCAGGAGGTGCACAAGCCACGGAGTTCGCCTAGGGTGTTTCCTATAGTGAAGGGAGGCATTACGTTTGATTCACATTGGCTAGATTTCATTGCAGGATCCTGGAACGCCCAGAAAACACACAAAAAAAAGCAGACTCAGGCCATGATCAGAAAACATTTTACTATCCAAGTTGCAACATGCAAAATATCGTCTTTGCATTCTGCTTTCTGCAAACACAGAGGGGAAAAAATGCGAAGAAAAAAAAGGCAGTGGGATTCATGCTTCACAAAGTCCTGTGGGTTATTACAGTGTTTTAAATTGTGAGTTGCAAACACAAGCTGTTCTTAAACAAGAACAAAAAGAAAACGCAGATGGTTTCTTTTTACATCCTGTGAAACTTTTCCTGAACGCGAGCGTATGTTTCCTTCTCCCCAGCTGGCATTCCCATGCAAATGATCCGTTTTCTGTCATTCTGAGAAAAATTCTTGATCCCCGACCCACATCCCATTCTAAATGCTAAAAAAACCTAGATATGAGAGCAGGGAAAGGAATTATCAAAATATTTTTATCAAAGCATGGAGGCTCCATCACGGCAGACCTACACAGAAACTTGATCCAACCTATGGCAGGTGTCACCAGGATCTTCTAATGTTTATTATCATTATTTTTTATGTTATGTATGTGTTTTCAACAAACATCTTTATTGATAGTCAATTGCTTTTGCTATATGTGACACAGTGGAAAGAATGTGAGATTGGCAATTATAGAGATTTGGATTATATAGAGTGTCAAAGCCAATTTCCTGCTTGGCAGCTTATTAAGTAACGGGGCACTCTGAGAAAAGTATTTAAAATGTACTTAAAATTACTTATTCCCTATGACTTTCAGTTTTTTCACTTGCAAAATGGAAACTGTAGTTACACACTCATGTCACGGTGGAGTGAAATGGATTATTTCATTTTTATATTTTTCACTTTCCATCTGCAATCATACACATACACACAATCTGCCCTTTCAGGAAGATTTTAAAGATAAATTTACAGTCTGTGAGGCACTGTACTGAGTCTGGTTTGCTTCATTCATATGAATAATGAGAGCAATAGCACTTACTTCTTAGAATTATTTGAGGATGAAATGAGTGTATTATTTGTACCACATTCATGAAATTCCTAGAACATGCTAAGTTCTAAATAAATGAGAGTTGTTATTGAGATGTTACTGTTTTATTGGTATTGTTAATTCTGAAAATGTAGATAGGGACCTGAAGACTCAACTGATCTTCAATTTCACTCAATTATCAGCATTATTTTAAAACAACAGACCACAGGTGTTCATTGGTTTCCTGGCTTAGGGGGACAGTAATTTTTATTAGCTACCCTACAGGTCTTAGCAGCCAAAAGAGTGTCTCTCTAGTTATTATTTAAGTTCCTCTTGTGACTTAAGAGCTTGCAGAAGAGAAGATTCCAATTTTTCAGATCAGTTTTATTTTATAGCCAGATACACCTGTTAAGGTCAAACGTTGCACTTGGCCTCAAATCAGTTATGCGTTGCTGTATGAAAAACTATCACAAGCTTGGTGGCTTTAAACAAAAATCATTTAGGTCACCCAATTTCTAGAGGTCAGGTAGCCAGGAGCGGCACAGCTGGGGGGTTCTGGCTTGGGGTCTATTAGCCATGTTGCCAGCCTGGGCTGCCATCATCCGAAGGTTTGACTAGATCCGCTTCCAGGATGGTTCACTCACATGGCTCTGTTGGCTTGAGCAAGCAATGAGAGAAAGAGAGAAGTATCACAGAGTCTTTTCTCAGAGGTGACATGCCATCATTCCCCCTGGATTCCACGGGTCACCCAGCCTGACCTGGTATAATGTGGGAGGTGACTCCCCAAAGGATGTGACTACCTGTAAGCAGGGACGGCTGGGGGACCCCTTGGGGACTGGCTTCCACAGTCCCTGGCCCAGTAATTTATACTTAAAGCAGATGAGTGTGATAAGTGAGAAGGGAGAACAATAGCACCTTCCACCTCTCACATGAATTGAATATCCAGTTCAGCTCCTCCCTCTTCTAAGCAGCTTCCCTGACAAGATGTGTTTCCAATCATCTCCCTATGAATGTTGGCAGCATTTGTTCATGTCCCACTGCTTTAGCAACGTCATCTGACTCCATTTCTATTTCACAAAACCAGCCTAGTTACCTTGAGGACAGGGGTGATGTCAAATTCCTTTTTGGATTCTTTAAAATTCCTAGCATGTGCCAAGGACATGGAGTCAATATAAATTCAACCCTAACTCTTGTGACCTTTCCAACACATAGACCTGAGCAATGAACATCCCTGTTTAAATTGCCTTGAAGCTCTCTAAAAATCTCTGGTAGTTAAATCACACTTCCATCTTGGCCATTTCATGAAATATAATAAAAATAAGCCCATGCACACTGATCCTGCACAATTCCAGTTGAAGCACTTGGTTATGCCTCTCTCCCTTTGCTAGAATGTTCTTTCCCTAGACATCCATCTGTTTACCACGCTCCTCCACTTCATGCAAAGTTCATTAAAGTGACAATACAAAAGTTGATAGATTTTATTAGTCGATTCAGTTAAAATCACTTTCAACTCACTCAAGCAACTGGTTTGAGTCACTTAGCTCAAGGACTGAAATAAATATTTAACAGAATCGATGCACGAACATTTTCTTTCACTATAAAAGTATATTAATTGTTCCAAAGCTCCAAGTAATCATAGTTTGGATTTTTTTTTTCTGTTTAGATTTACCTCTAAAACTCTAAGTATGATGGATATCTGCTTTCTAGATTAGGACAGATGCTGAGAATTTACTCCTCCTTTTGTTCTCAAAATGGTAATTCTATGAGAGGTTAATGCCAATATATTTTGGAAAGAAATGACATTATAATAATAATATAACTTTGTAATCAAATATTAATGTTTTTCTAAATGTTTATTGTGCTGTTAAATTAAACTATTTCCATGCATGGGCAAAATAAACTATACATATTCTGCCACAAAAGAAATGGTAAATCAAATGTCTGGCTATTTAACAATGTTTTCTCTATTTTCAACATTTGCAGTGTCCTCATTACGAAATTAATCCCTAGAAGAAAGTTTGAAGTACAGAGCTAAAATGAAAGAAAATGCTCTTAAGACAGGGAGACATGCATTCTACTTAGGTAATTATCATAGAGTCCAGAATTCACAAGCTATGGCTTACAGTGGGGTTTAACTTGCTTTTCTAACCTTCCATTTGTATAACAGCTTAATTAATTATCCCTAAGTGACAGTGTTCTCTTTGGAAGATCATGTTTAACCACCTGCATTAAAATTCAATACTCTTTTCATCTAATACAAGCAACATACATAAATTAAGTCACCTACATTAGAAGATCTATGATCCCAATAATTGACATGTCCTAATAATTTATAGCAAACTGATGTGGAGCTTGCTTGACAGCTACTTCTTGAATGACCCCTTACTTTGCCAGTCAGTAAGTAAAGAAGATCAAGACAACATTCTGAAATGCACATATATTTAAAAAAAAAGATTTAGTAGATAAAAGGCTCAAAGAACCTGTTAGTGTATAGCAAGTCCCTGATAAACTCTGTGATGATAGAGAGAATGCAATAAGGGAAGGCATGACCAACAGTCTAGAACCCTTCTATTATTATTTCAGTTCAGCATATATTTTTAAAACTGTCAATTCAATTTCATGGTCTTACAGTCCTTTTTTATTGAATTAATGTTGTGAACGTGTTACAATATCATTGTCAGCAGAAATGCTACATCATAGATGAGATTAGCTTTGATATGACCATGATCTACATATCCATCTATGACACAGGGAGTAGTGTAAGGGGATATTACAAGAAAAATAGGATGGGGAAGCAAGAATCAGAGTGGTAGTCAGACTTTCAGGATGGCCACCATGATCCCCACATACTGGCATTCACGTTCTTGGATAGTCACCTTCTCTTGAGAGTGTGGGACCTGTGACTTCTCCCTGACTAACAGAATACAGCAAAGGTGATGGGAAATCATATCTGTGATTAGGTTACAAAGGATAGTAACTTTCATTTTGCTAGCAGACTGTCTTAATTGGTGGCTCTAATGAAGCCAGCTGCCGTGATGGACAGGACCTCAGGGCAAGGAGCTGAGGGTCAAATCCCACCAACACCCAGCTCCGTCCAACAACCCATGAGGAACCAAATCCTACCCACAACTGCTGAGTGAGCTTAGAAGTGAATCCTTCCCCAGCTGAGACTTCAGATAAACCCCCAGCCCTGGCTGACACCTTGACCAAAGATTTGTAAGAAATCTTGAATCAGAGAATGGAGCCCAGACTGCCTGACCCATAGAAACTGTGAGGTCGAAATCTGGGCTGTTTCAAGCTGCTAAGTTTTGAGGCAAAACTTGTTGAACAGTCATAGGTAACTAATCCAGAGTGTGACCTTTCAAAGAAACCCTTAAAATACATATTCTTGTTTACTAAAACCAAGCCATAAAAATAGCACAGGAAGAAAAGGCCACTTCATGAGGTGAGGCACAACACATTGTTAGCTCATTGCCTTGCAAAGGCGAGAGAGCTCTGTGCGAGTGAAGAACAAATGGAATCCATAAGTGCTCTAGGAGATGGCATTTTTGGTGAGAGGAATAAAAAGATTATAACTACAAAGGAACACAGCCAAATACTCCTTGGCTCTTTCTGCATGACATCTATTCTTTCCCCCATCTCTCAGCAGATGTGGCAACATACAGAATCTGGTCTTCCCAATCACAGCTTTCCCTAAGTTGCTCAAAGTTACTGAATATGCACTGTCTCTGACTTGGGTCTATTTAATAAAACCATGTCACCTATCTGAGTAAGACTTTTACATTTACATTTTTATTGCAATATAGTTTATATACAATATTATATTCATTTCAGATGGGTTGCCTAGTGATTCATCAATTATATACACTAGCAAATGCTCACCATGACAAGTATAGTTACCATCTGATTTTTTTTACACTTAATCCAGCTGTTCCTGCTTTTTAGGATTTTCAGACCTATTTAAAAAATGGCCTGGGACTGACTCAGTGTTGCCGAGTTCTGTTTCTCCCAGTAAGGAAATGCAAACATTCACCAAACAATAACATCCTATATAAATTATCATTTATAAAGAGAAATGTTGAGAAAAATGACAAAGGAAAAAAACCTCAAAACAAATAATCATTATTTTTAATTATTTAAAAGTTAAACATTTAATTATTTAAAATTAAATACATTTAGTGTTATAAGCAACTTATCACGTGGTCTTTTTTTTCTCATCCTGCTATGAAACAGTGTAAATTTTGCCACATGTGTGGACTAATTTTAGGAACCCCTGATTTAGTCTATATAACTCTCTTAGCAACAAGAAGCAATAAGAAATTTCTGTTCCTTTCATTTGACATCCCCAACACCAGATCAGAATAAAATCCACCTCATCTTTTAGTTATTATTTGGTTTTGTCTGTGTCCCATAAATGTGTTTGGGGTCACCAGAGGAAATACAAGATGCTGAATTAAACTCAGATTTCAGAGCAATATGAATTTTTTTTAGGATAGCATATCCCATAATGGGACAAATATTGCATGAGATACAACTTACATTGAAATAATACTCACTGTTTATCTAACATTCAAATTCCACTGGGCAGCCTGTACTTTTATTTGTTAGGTCCAATCATCCTAGATGACGTGGAGTAAACAGCTCAGGAAAGGTAAAAACTGATTTGAATAATTATTATTTCAGCTTAAAAGTTAGAGTTTAAAACAAAATAAAGGTTTTTGTGTGTGGAGGTGGGGAGGGTTTTCCCCCTTAGAGCTCATATTCACATCCAGAGGCATTGCCTCTACATCAACGATTCTCAGAACACATTTCACAAGAATCATCATCCCTTCAGTGCAGAGGTGTGATTCTCCCCTGAACAGTCTAAATTTTTCACATGGGCAACTGAAGTCAGGAAATACAATGACCTCCCTTTTCTTGCCCATGGACTGACACCTGAACCAGTCAAATAAAAGCTTACCTGCAATTTTTCTACTTTCATCCTCAAGTCCTTTCTTCAAGCAAGGATGTTCTACAGATTCTATAGTCCGTAATTTGCCTTCTCAACCACACACCCATACTTTCTTTTGGCAACTTACATGGGTTTGCCATGTATTAGGTTCTCCCCCTAAGTGGGGGGAGGGGGGGGGGAATGGTAGGCTTCCACTGGAAGTTCTTGAACATTTGAAGATGTAGGTATATAAAACCCAAACTTGAAGTTAGCCCTCTTTTTGTTAAAAATGGGATCATTATCAGTGGTAAAGGTGTGATAGCTACCATTACCCCAAGTGGGCCTTAGATTATTTGAAAAGATTGAAAAAGAATTAAGAGTACCAACATTCCTGAATACATTCATTGCTGTGTCCTCTTACAATCTAAAATGATCTCAGATTCATGGTCTACATTTTAATAAAGAGGAATCTAGCCCAACACCCTCACTCTACAGATAAGGAAACAGAGGCTGAGTGACAATGAGAATTTTGCCCAAGTTCTCAGACAAAATTATAACTTTGAGGGGGTGTTATCTCATCAATAGCCTAAAAAACATCCCCAAAAGGGAGCAAGGGGCTGTACTGTCAGTGCAGAAATTACAGCATGGGGGAGGTGTGTTTGCTGAGATCACCAACAAGCCACAGAAGGTCAGAGCTACTAGAAGGAGCGGCCAAGATAATCAAACCCTCTCATGTTTTGTATATCAGAACCATTGGCCACCAAAGGGAAGTGACTTCCCAAAATCTATGGATTCAGTTGCAAAGCTAAGCCCCAGACTTTATTTCTGCCAGACCATGCCACCTCCTAAGTAACAACATGTGTAATAATTCTC
The DNA here is from genome assembly GCA_032199065.1 of Smutsia gigantea. Lineage (NCBI taxonomy): Eukaryota > Metazoa > Chordata > Mammalia > Pholidota > Manidae > Smutsia > Smutsia gigantea. Next base: position 1,272,514 of record JAVSCE010001036.1, on the reverse strand, counting down.
AAATCTTCTGTCTGTGCTTCTCCAGCAAGTTCTTCTGCTAAATCCAAGCTTATCGAAGCACATCCTTTGTTTTCCCTGGACCTTACATCATTCGGGTGCTCATTAAAAGTGCAGAATCCCAGGGGGTAAAGTCCTTCCATCTGAATTTTCAACAAGGCTATTTCTGATGCATACTCAAACTTTATAAGCATTCCCCAAAACACAATCAAGTCCTTTATTCATTCTTCCATTAACTATTTTCTGAGGACTTGGTGTGCAGTGAACTATACTAAGCACTGTGGCAAACACAAGTAAGTAAGAAATGCCTTCTAGGCACTACAAACATGTTTCCTGGATTTAAATTTTAAATGCATCATCTGTCAACAGGATTACTGAGTTTTTAAAATCATTGGGAAAAAATTGTGTGTGTGCGTGTGTGTGTGTGTACCAGCACACACAAGCGGTGTGACAGCTCTCTTGGTAACAAGTCATAAAATTCTACTTGCAGCAGATTTAAGTGATACTGGATGCAGAGATACAGACCCAGGGCAGGAAGTTAGCTTGATCCCAGAGACATCCAGAAGGAAGGACTCATGTGTTGTTATTTACTCAGGTCTTCCTATCTTTCTATGGGTATCTGCCTTATTTCTCACCTCTCCTTCCTACTGCCCCCCTCTCTCTATCTGCAGAATCAGCTTCTCCACTTCTCTGGTCCACAAGGAACCATACACCTCCCATTCATTTCACTTATCCCCTGCCCCTCACATACACACTCTGAATTGAACCCTCTCTTGCCACACGCCCTCAGCATGTGCTGTGCCCAATGCCTGGAATGCATTTTGCCTGACAGCTTCCTTCTCCATCACTATATTTTAGTTCAGATACCAACTCCTAAGAGAGGACATCCCTAATTCATATTTACTGGGTACTTATGTAACTTTGGCTCAGAAAACCCCTGAATATTTGACCATCAGCTCTTATTTAATTGCTAATTCCTGTTCTATTGCTTATTTACTTCATAGCATTTATCCACATCTGTAAGGGTCCTGTTTATCTATTAGCTTACCCATGTAACTTCTGTCTTATCACACTAACACGTGAGCTCCAGGAAGTGCTCTGCTGGGGCCACTCCATGCAGGCTTATGACAGCTGACTGTCACATAATCAGGAATTTTGTGAGCCAGTTGTTAAGCTCTCATTAGCTTGAAAATGGTCACGGCAGGAATATTTACACCATGGATATTGACAGATGCTACAAAACAGGACTTTATAATTTTTTCCCAGCAAATTGGTCTACCCTCACACCACAGAGTCCATGAAAGCAGAGACCTCTTCCCTTTTGCACTGTTAATATCCAATTTTGTTCAACATTGAGTACATGTGAAATGAATAGATGTGTGAATTTTATCACTTTAGACAATTTACTGTCTTGTCCCAATCCAAAATTCTTGGGAAAATGATTTGGTTGCCAAACTAGAATAAGGTGTTTGTGCCTGAACAACTAAGTATGGCAAATGATAGCTGAGTCATGTTGAAACCAGGGGCCAGTCCCTGGGTAGCTACTGTGTTGATGGGGGTGGAGGTACCATTTCCAGGAAAGGAGCTGGGTAAACAAATGGAAGGAAGGAAGGAAGGAAGGAAGGGAGGGAGGGAGGGAGGAAGGGAAGAAGGAAAAGAAAATCTTCATTACACTTATCTCCCCCACTGGACGCAGAACTTCCTGAGGCCAATATGATGTTTTATTCAACTTTGGAGCCCTCTGCTCACCAGCACACTTTAGCGAGGAATAAATAAGATTTATCTGGATTAAAATATAATTTTAGTTTCTCATTATGGAGTTTATATTAGTATACTATGGAAATAAGTTCAGAAAACTATTCAAAAGCTTTCCCCACTGACCAGCAAATCTGTTTAACAAAAATGGCTTGGAGGTGGGGAAGGGGATTCCATTTGAAACCTTTCTTCCAAAGCTCACTTGCTTTATTAGAAGAAACCAATAAGAGGTGCAAATTCAGGGACATTCCTCTGTTGCCTAAACCATTAGAAGAACTCCTTGGGCTGCACTGGATAAACACGCCCATTAGAGTCCACTCTGTGTTAACAAACCACATATTACATGCCCTAATGAAAATAACGAGCCATTTTTGATGAATGATCCTATTTTTAATTTTGCCATTATCCAAAGAGTAATAACAAGGGTGATGCAGAACTCTTTTCCAATCTACCCCTCAGGTGAGGGATTTGGAATACTAGTTAAAATACAATTCTCTCTCTTTCCAAGAGTATAATCCAAGTGCTGTGTCTCTAAGTGGCTTGACAGAACACATTATTTGCCTTTTTTCTCCAAAAAGGCTTTCCAGCAAGTGCTCTTGATAAAACGATCTTGACAAAGTTTTGGAGGGAAGAGTGATACTCAAAAATAAAACTCTGAAATTAAGGAGCTCATCGCTGCTGTTTTCATTTGTCACGACCCACAGTTAATTAAATAGAGGCAACTTTTCTCCTCATCCCACTGATCCGGGCTGTAGGCTTGGTCGGTAGGCAGTTTTTTTTCTGTGAATTGTGGTCCACTGGAAAAATCCATTAACATAAAAGTGTTTGAAAGTCTTCCCCTTCCTGGCCCCAGAGCAGGTTGAAGCATTTCACAGTGATGACAATAATCTTGAAGAATAGTTTTCTGAAATTCACCTGCAATAAACTACCTGCTTAAGATGGAAGGCCAGGTAGGCATGATTTATGGATGTCCTGGGCCCTTCTCAGGCCCCTGGGGATTCGCCATCTCTCTCTCCTGGTCCTCAGGCAGTGGGGACTTGTCTCAGTACATTTTCAGGTGCATGTCTGGCAAGCTGGGACCGTTTAAGGAGGGCGCTATAAATTTCAACTCAGAGAGTTAAAAAAGAGAATCAGAGGGCTCAATTACTCGTAGTTTGGTGAATGATAGAAAGACTGAGAACAATCTTGCTCTAAATAAAGGCCCTCAAACTCAGTCCTGGACCAAATGTAAAAGTAATGATCCCCAAAGGTTAGGTTCTCTTAGGAACCCATTGAACTAAGGGAGTATCTTCTGGTCAGGAAGCGGTCCTGCTCGTCAATCTCGTTTTCCACTTCTGTTCCTTACATGCTTTTATTGTTCCAAAGAAGACAGGAGTGAGCCAAGGGAGACGTCCACCAGCTAGGCATGCTCCCTCAGCCAGGGTGAGGATGCCAGGATCAAGGTGAGCCATTGTAAAGACTGTAGATGTTCCCTCTCTCAGTCACCAGTCATTTCAGGCTTTGTCCTTAAGCCAAGCCCACTTAAGCCACCCTAACTGAATGACATTCTCCCCTGTGATAGAAGCTTTCTAAGTGGACCTTCTCTGGCTGCAGCTTTAGAATCCTCCGAGAAGGTTAAAGAATGACCAAGACTAGACTCCCACTCCCAGGGATTTCTATTCAGTTCATCTGGGGTTGGATGTAGACATCAGTAATTTTTGAAAGTTCTGCAGAGCAAGTGATTTCAGGAGTATCAGAACAGGAGGAAAATGTGGACTCACTAGGCTCACTCTGAGACCAACCATTCATGTATATTGAAGGGAGGCGTATCCACTCATGCAGGCACTACACGTGGGTGCATTTCCTAAGATAGACATAAGAGATTCCAATTCACCTGCAAACCAAGTCTAGAACACATGAAATCAAGACTTGAATGCCTGTAACCACAGGTTCATATCAATGAGTGAGGAGGAGGGGCTGGTGGGGACCACAAGGAATGGAAAAGACATGTCCTGCCTAAAGGGGCCCAACAGGAGGTGCCAGGAGGAAATTTGACAGACTGTCCAATTTTTCAAAAAAGCTGGGAATTGGATTTCTTTATGAAACCTCTTGGTTTTTCAACGTTAGTTCGTTCCCCCTTTTAAACACATGGCAGGCTGAAAGAAATGTGTCTATGGGCTCTGTCCTTTGTGGGACATCTCCTGGCCCAACGAACTCCAAGGTGGAATAATCTAAAACACTCCTGAAAAGCTTCTCTTTGATTAGTTAATCGATGTCTTTTTCTTATGCATCTGCTGCAAACATAAAATTTTGACATGTTGCTTAATATGCCACCATTTAGATATGTTTTTGGATATAATAAAAGCTTTTTACCATGAAAGTACTCTCATAACTTAGTGACTGAGTTCACTAGCATAAGCAGGGAGGGAAATAGAATTCTGTGGGATGATGATGGTGATATAATAATAATAATAATAATAAAGGATATTTTGCTGCCTGAAGTATCATGAGAAAGGGGAAGTTGCAGGGGGCAACATGTGGCCACTGGGTACCTGAAGACAGTGGCAGAGAGACTAACTGCAGTTCAGAGAGATGGAAAGACTAACCACACTGGGCTACATAAATGAACATCAATACATCCCTGCGTACTGGGAATTTACATCTTTGAGGAGACAGACAATAAACAAATAAATATATAGTATGTAAAGCGTGTGCAAGGAGAGTAGCAGGATGTCACATGGAAAAGCTGAGCAGGGGGTGGAGGTGTGCAGGAGTCTGTGAGCTTTTGCACAGGCACTGGCCTTAACTGTGAGTGAGACAGGCAGGCATTGGGGTCTTTGAAATGGAGAAGTCACATGATCTGACATATTGTATAAGGGTCACTCTGCATTGAGCAGTGCTATGCAGAGAATTTGCTCTAGGGCGTCAATGGTAAAAGCCAGAAGCCCAGCCAGGAAGGTGGTGTGATAATCCAAGCAACAGAAAATGTCTCCAAAGCCAAATCAGTCTTCTGCAGGTAGAATATCGGGAAATGTGATCAGGGAGGTAAAAACAGCAGATGTCTAACCCAGGAGTTTCACCATCTCCCATTAAGCTGGCCAATTATTAATGCTTACCTCCAGCCACATCCAAAACTAAGAGCTGAAAGGAGTTGTACATCCTCTACCAACCTCACTTAAGGAAAAGAAATTCCTCCCCCCATGTTGTAAGGGTCTAAGGGTTGTAGAAATCAGGATAGTGAAGGAGAATGACAGCTTTTACTCCATAAAGAGCCAGCAAATGTTTGAGTTATGGATAACAATTAAGTCCTAATTGGCAATAATGTAAATCTCTTCTGAATGGATGTGGTAAATATTGAAACAAATGAGCCGCTATTTTTCAGGCCTGGATGGCAGTCAGTCAAAATGAAAATCTAATTTCAGCTTTGGAGTCAAACTCAGTATTTTAATCAAGTGTGACAAAGTGGGGACAATAAATTGGCATTTAAGGTGAGGGGCTATTTAATTTTCTGCTGCAGTGCTTGTGATGACAAGTTACACTTCGCCCTTGCAAAACAAAAACCAGCTATGGCTTTGATCCAGAGAATAAGGAAACATCTGGGAAACTGGCCAGATGTAGAATTCAAAGACAGCAAAAAGTTGAAGGCGAATGATGCACCTTCCCAAATACCCAGTGCTGTGAGGAAATCGTATGCTATTTGGTTATCCTCAAAATAGTTGGCCACTGTAATTAATCAAAAGCTCATACTGAGAATCATGAAAATTAAGCTGTGTGTATTGTGTACTCATTACCATGCTATAACATAGCATTAAAATCTAATTATTAAGGATCTTAAATATTTAGTAATTAACTTACTCAAAAATTATTAACTAGGTGCCAATTATTTCTAAGACATTCTTATAGGCACTAGGAAGCATCAGTGGGCAAAACATATAAAGTCTCTCCTCTCCATAATAAAGATCAGAGCAGAAATGAATAAAATAGAGAATAAGAAAACAATAGAAAAAATATCAATGAAACCATGAGCTATTTCTTTAAGAGGATTAACAAAACATACAAACCCCTAGCCAAATTTATCAAGAAAAAAGAGAGAGGATATGAATAAACAAAATCATAAATGAAAAAGGAAGTTACAATTGACACCACAGAAATACAAAAAATTAAGAGAATTCTATGAAAAATTAAATGCCAAAAAATTGGACAACCTAGAAGAAATGGACAAATTCCTAGAAATGTATAACCTTCCAAAACTGACCCAGAAAGAAACAGAAAATTTGAACAGACTGATTACCAGCAACAAATTGAATTGGTAATCAAAAAACTCCCAGCAAACAAAATTTAGGACCAGACGATTTCACAGGTGAATTCTACCAAACATTTAAAGAGACCTAATATCCCCAAAATGGAAGAGACAGGAATACTTCTAAACTCATTCTACAAGTCCAGCATCACTCTAATACCAAACCAGACAAAGATACTACAAAAAAAGAAAAGTACAGAACAATACCCCTGGTGAATATAAATGCAAAAATATTTGCAAACTGAATTTAAAATGCATCAAAAGGACCAACCATCAAGAACAAGTGAGATTTATTCCAGGGATGCAAGGATGGTACAATATTTGTAAATTAATCAATGTGATGCACCACATTAACAAAAGGAAGGATAAAAACCATATGATCATCTCAAAAGATGCTGAAAAAGCTTGTGACAAAATTCAACATCCATTCATGATAAAAACTCTCACCAAAATGGGTATGGAGGGAACATACCTCAACATAATAAAAGCTGTATACAACAATCCACAGCTAACATCATACTCACTGGCAAAAAGCTGAAAGCTTTCCCTCTAAGATGAGGAACAAGACAAGGATGCCCACTCTACCCACTGTTATTCAACATAGTACTGGAGGTCCTAGCCATTGCACCCAGACAAGAAAAAGAGATAAAGGCATTCAAATTGGAAGGAAGAAGTAGAACTATCATTTTTTCAGATGACATGATACTATATATAGAAAACTCTATTCCACCAAAAAGCTATTAGAATAACTGGATTCAGCAAAATTGCAGGATACAAAATCAATCTACAGAAATCTATTGCATTCCTATATATTAACAATGAACAAGCAGAAAGAGAAATCAGGAAAACAATTCTATTTACAACTGCATCAAAAAGAATAAAATACCTAGGAATAAACCTAACCAAGGAGGTGAAAGACCTGTACTCTGAAAACTGTAAGATACTGATCAAAGAAAATGAAGAAGACCCAAATAAATGGAAATCTATCCCATGCTCATGGATAGGAAGAATTAATATTGTCAAAAGAGCCATGCTAGCCAAAGCAATTTACAGATTCAATGCAATCCCTATCAAAATACCAATGGCATTCAATGAACTAGAGCAAATAATCCTAAAGTTTAAGTGGAAACATGAAAGACCACTAGTAGTCAAAGCAATCTTGAGAAAGAACAGAGCTGGACAGTACTATGCTCCCTAATCTCAAACTGTATTACAAAGTTACAGTAATAAAAACGGTATGGTATTGGCACAAAAACAGATCCATAGATCAATGGAACAGAATAGATCTATGGTCAATTAATATATGATAAAGGAGCCATGAATATACAATGTGGAAAAGACAGTCTTTTCAATAAATGGTGTTGGAAAAACTGGACAGCTACATGCAAGAGAATGAAAGTGGATTACTGTCTAAGTCCATATATAAAAGTAAATGTGAAATGGATTAAAGACCTAAATATAAAACATGAAACTATAAAACTCTTAGAAGAAAACATAAGCATGAGTAATTTTTTTCTGGGCACATCTCCCCAAGCAAGGAAAACAAAATAAAAAATGTACACGTGGGACTACATCAAAGTAAAAATCTTCTGTACAGCAAAGGACACCACCAACAAAATAAAAAGGCAACATACAGTATGGGAGAATATATTTTTAAATGATTTAGCCAATAAGGGATTAACATCCAAAATATATAAGGAACTCATATACTCAATACAAAAAAAAAACCTGATTAAAAAATGGGCAGAGGACCTTAAGAGACACTTTTTTCAAAGGAAGAAATTCAGATGGCCAGTAGGCAAATCAAAAGATGCTCCCCCATCACTAATAATCAGGAAAATGCAAATCAAAACCACAATGAGATACCACTTCACACCAGTCAGAATGGCCACTATCCAAAAGACAGGAAATAACAAGTGTTGGCGATGATGTGGAGAAAAGGGAACCCTCTTACACTGTTGGTAGGAATGCAAATTAGTGCGACCACTGTGGAAAGCAGTATGGAGCTTCCTCAAAAAGCTTAAAATAGAAATACCATTTGACCCAGTAACTCCACTTCTAGGAATTTACCCAAAGAAAACAAAATCCCTGATTCAAAAAGGTATGTGCACCCCTGTTTATTGCCATATTCTTTACAATAGCCAAGATACGGAGGCAACCAAAGTGTCCATCAATAGATGAATAAAGAAGATGTGGCACATATACACAATGGAATATTTTTCGCCATAAAAAAAGAAAGAAAGCCTGTCATTTGCAACAACATGAATGGACCTAGAGGGTATTATGCTCAGTGAAATAAACCAGGCAGAGAAAGACAAATACCATATGATTTCACTTATTTGTGGCACCTAAAAACAAAAAAAAACAAAATGAACAAAAGAACAGTAGACTCATAGACACTAAAGTGACTGGTATGCATACTCTATGGGATAGCTACTTTTACTATCTCTAATTTACAGATGAGAATCCTAAGGCAGAGAGAGGTTGAGTAATGAGCCCCAAATCACACATCTATTGCTATTGGGATACAGCAGTGAGCCAGGCAATGTCCTCCTTGAGTGTTAAGTCTAGAGGGGAAGAAAACATTAAAAGAGGAATTGCAGGCAGTTCAACTGTTACACAGGAAATGCATGGGGTTGGGGCAGAGGAAGCTAATAAGACCCAACCTAGCTTGAATTTTTTTATTATAGCCATAACACTTTAATATGGCCTCTCATAAACATGCATCTGTTTTCCTGAGCAACATGTCTGGCTGACTTGAGGACAATAGTTGTTTTTGCTCTTTGTTAAAACCAGCAGTCTGCAATCTGAATTTTCTTTCTCCACATTCATTTTAACCTCCTACCCCTCCCAAATCCTATTAAGGGTGGGCTGAACATGGGAGGGTGAGGTGGATATTTTCTAACACATTTAACTTCTTGAGTCAAACTGGATATATAATTTATATATGTAATGTTCTGAAGATTTCCTATCATCTATGAGTCTCTGTCTCCACATAAATTATTTATATGTTTTAATATTTCAATAAAGCCAGTAGGGTTCATGTTGCTCTGAATCGCTCAGTCTAGTACTCAGGAAATAAAATCAACTTGTAAAATATTTGCTTTATTAATCTGAAAATACTGAGAGGATTTTCTTAATTGTGCAGGGTGTAAGGGCAAGTGAAAAAGAAAAAGGTAACTTTTTTGGTCCCTGAGAGTCTCAGGTGTTTACCAGATGCACAGGCTGTGTCCTTGGGTAACTCCTGCTCTGGTTCTCCAGCAGTGAAAGAGATGTAAAGAATTAAAAACACAAAAATGCTGCCTCCTAAAGAAGCTTTATTAATTACTTGATGAAGGAATTGTGCGTTTCTCACATTAGTAGTGACAATCACAACACAGTACAAGCTCCAAGTTCCTGGACGACTTCTCCAAAGGTGTCTGCAGATGCACAAAGCATAAAGTTCAGAGCAGCGCATTCAGCCATCCCATCAACATGCTGGCAAGTTAGTCATCCTCTCTGTTCCTCAATTTTCTCGGCTGTTAATGGGGATAATAATTGTGTCCATCACATAGGCTGACTAAGAGTTTGACTAGTCAGTATATGAAAAACCCTCAGGAAGGCACGCAGTACATGGTAGGTATAAGCTGCTATGTTGTTGCTATGTACTGTTATTGTACAGTTATTAGACACCCGCTATCCTCCCCTCCAGCTATGGGGATGCAGCAAAAAAATATGCAAGACCTCTATTCATTGTCATATATTTTTGTAGGGACAACAGACAGACAATAACTAAAAAGAGAATTTCAGCTTCCATTAATGGTCATGAAGAGAATAAAAAAGACTCTTGGAGAGGATGCCTCCTTGGGCTACATTAGGTCAAGGGAAGCAGGGAAGCAGGGAAGCCCTTCTGTGGAGGTGACGTTGGCAGTGACACCGGAATGGTGGGGAAGGACCTGCCCAAGGGAAGAACCGGAAAGATATGGTCCGTGCACTCAGAACAAGGATCGTGGCTGGAATATGTCAGCTTGTTGCAGGGGCTGAGAGGCCTGCTGAACTTGGAGAGGATTAGACATGGTCCTGGAGGTGAGCTGGGACCAGCTCTGGTCATGCACACTGGTGAAAAGTTGGTTCCTATGCCATGTATACTGGAAGCCCCTGGACTCAGAGTTTGGAAATAACCTCCCTCCACCTATACCTTAAAGGACAACTCTGGCTGCTGTTTGGAGCCATTTATCCAGGTCGCCATGAGCCCTTCTTTCCCAAACACAGGGGAGAACATTGGAGGGATTTACTGTGAATGGGAATCTTTCAGGTGTCAGAGTGAGAGACCTCCAGAGGATGCAGTCCAACGTCCTCATTTTATACAGAAGGAAACAGCTCAGCCCCCAATACATCAAGCTCAGACTTGAGAGAAACGTTGATTGCTTTGTACGTGCAGGTGCTGAATAAATTCAAGATGAAGCTTAAAACCACCAGCTGCACCTGTGTTCCAGAAACAGGACCCTTACTAGGTTCTTCATGATGCTCCGGAAAACACGGGCTTCTTTTTCATAAGCCTCCCTCAAAATATTCCTCCAGCCCCCATCATCAATACTCACTACCAGGCAGGGCCCGCATGCATGGCTGTGTGCAGGGAACCACTAGAGGACACAGATAGGAAAAGAAACAGAAAGCGAAGAGATACCTCAGGGAACACTCCCCAAATGAGGTCTGTGCACTGGGGACTCAGACAGCTGAATCGTATTCATGCTCTGGCTGCGTTTGGGCAGGGGGTCCCAATCCTATGTCATGCTTTCATGGATCTTCAGGGAGAGAAAATAAAAGAACTGAAAGAACACCCTGACATTCTGCGGTGGCTGTAGTGCACCTCAGAAACCTGAGCTCGGCAGATGGGAGTTAAAAGGAAGCCCGCTGGTGCCCGAGGCGGGTCTTAATTTGTTACGGCTTTCTATTTGTTTCCCTTTTTAATGGTTCACTTAGCCAAACTTGGGAATGGGAAAAAGACAATAATAATCAATCTCAGAAGATTCTCTAACTCTTTTGAAAAGAATTTCGGATGAAGGTGGTTAGACAGAATAAGTCTGGGATGGATTTTACTATTTAATTTATGCCATCTGGCAGATGATATAAACCCAGCCCTGGAGTGCCTAGGAGGCAAATTAAGTATATGGTTGGGGCAGAAGTATTCATTTGGGGGAGTAAGAAATTTTTGTTTCATACTGTTAAAAAGTCTAAATAGCAATGGGGGAAAACAGAAATTTGTTGGACATCCATTTTATGTTTGTATTATTTACTGATTATTTTGAATTTCACGTGAGGTAGGAATTTAGGTCATACTCTTTCTAATATTCAAGGCATCTAAAAGGCTTCATTTCTAATGGTTGTTACAAGGAAACAATGAGGTAATGTGTGAACAGTGGTTTGGTTTATTTCAAAGACCGTCGTGGAGGAACCTTAGTCTTCAGCCTCTCCTTCCTCCAAGCTCAGCCCACCTACAGCTGCCCAGCACCTTACATGTATTTTTCATCTTAGACATTTCGAAGAGTTTTGGAGGCCATTATTTGATTTGATTTTCACAACAAGCTGGTAAGGTAACCTAGACTAAGGGGCTCTGGAAATCACTGGGATACTCATAAGTTAGAGTCATTTTTTTAAGTATAAGCTGAACTGCTTTCTCCTTCACTATAGGTTTCGGGGGTGGGGGAGGAAGGCAGGGATGGGAGGAACTACTTACAACTACACAAGTGGTAAGACAGATTTTTATGAACACTTTTCTTACAACAGAACTTTATGCTACATTTTCTCCAAAACACATTTTGTAACTAGAGTTAACACAAGTCTTAGGGATAAAGGTTGGAGTCCTAAATTAAAATTAAGAAAAATCTGTATAATCTAAGAGTCTGTTGGCTCCAAAAAAGGATTGTCTTCTTTACATTGAAAGAGAAAACATGGAGAGATTATCTAATTTATGAAAAAGAACTGATCATAATCAAATTTAATTTTATCTGGAACTGTTGCCCTGTAAATATTCCATGTCCTTCTCTGTGGTGTTTATAGAGAAGAATTCTGCACGTCATAGCACCTGAATACAAAGGTATTTTTAGGCCCATAGGATTGTTTCCTCTCTTTGCAAAAATCCCTTGCCTAACATATGATTCCTTTCATCAAGGCAGGGCCAAAAGAGATATGGAGATGGAAATGTGGGAGGATAGAAACAGATCTATTTCACATTTTCCTTCTCAAAAAGGAGACTTAACTTTCTGATGCCACAATTGGAGGCAAAAGCATTACAAACCTCATTACACAGATAGGCTTAGGTGATGTGCACAAAATCTCATAGCTGGGAAATTACTGTCAGGGAATCTGAACTCTGCCCCTTCAACTTCTGGAGATTTTTCAGCCATGCTCTACCAGGAAATAGATAGTTCCATTTAAATCGGACCCAACTGGTGATATGTTGCAAGGGAAAGAGAAATGTCCACTTTTTCAAGCTGACCTGATCTGGATACTGACCTTGGAATCATGATAGGACCACAGTGGACTCCCCTCTCTTCCCTCGCCAGTCATTTCACTGTAATCACATGAAACTGGAGCCATCCTTTGCCCTCGTTGGCCCTTGTCAAGTGTGCTGCAACCCAGTGAATTTTCATTCATTAATTTAGATGTCCATTTTTTAAAATTATTATTCATTCAAACAAATGTATCAGTGCTTTCTGAAATCCATATGCTCTTTCTGGAACGGGGGCTAACATGCGGAAGATAGACAAGGGCCCTGCCTTCTGGGGCTTATACTCTACTGTGAAAAGAGAGAACAGTGAAGTAAGTGAGAAAGTAAAGAGCCACAGGGCCCTGGACAAAGGTCAGAGGGGTCACGTGATCGGGTGTGGCTTTCAGGTGGAGTAGAAAAGCCCTGGAAATACACCATATAAACACAGAGCTACTTAGATGGACTCAAAAGTGCAGGACCAAAATTCCAGTCAGCTCACCATGTTTCCATTTTGTACTAGCCCTTTGATGGGGTTGCCCGGAGGCCTGTGGAACTGTGGCGGCTCTGGAGAGAGCCGGCTTAGAAACCATGGATGGCCTTCATTAGGCTGTAACCCTAGCCTAGGGAAAAGAGCGAAAATGTCTGGTCAACTTGGTTTTAAGGAAGGCCTTTGGCCAGTGTAACCAGAAAAGTCCCTGCGGCTCAGCCTCACAGTCCAGGTTTAGAATTTTTCTGTAAGGACATGGGCCTTCCATTTTCCCCAGAACATCCCTTTTTGGCATGACCTTCAAGAATGGGAAGGCTGTGAGTAACTGGCCAAGAATTTGGGGACTCAGTGTTCTACCCAAACAGATTTTCATCTCAGCATGACTATCATGATTGGTGTTACATTCAAATAGTTGCTCTTTCTAGAATTTTTAACAGAAACTATAGACCCACACAAACCAGGCATGCATCTCATTACTGTTGGCTTGCTCTCAATGTGCTTTTGATAAATCATACATATATGACTCTTAGGTTTTTCTGTGTCTATGGGTGCAATAGCCCTTTGGGGGAGTGAGAAAAAAATGGAAACAGAAAGGTAACCTGTGGGAAATGAAGCAGTTTGATATTTTAATGTTAACTAAATTTTGTCATTTATTTCTTTTTATTATTCCACCTACCCTTCTCTGAGAGAGATTTCCAACAACTGAATTTTAGAATCTGATAAACCTCATCAAATCTCTCCAGAGCTTTACCACCTTCCAGCTCTGTGACTTAAAACAAACAATTTAACTTCCCTTTGCTTAGATTTCTCTACTGTAAAATTGGATGATAATAATAATAGTATGGGGTAATAATAGACAATAAGGTTATGGACACTGGATTGAGTGAGATAATATATGCTAAGAACTTGACCAAGTGGCTGGCCCAGAATGGTTCTATTATAGATGAACTCATTAAAACTGGTAGCTATATTGGATTAAAGATGGCAGCATGAGAGGTGAGACAGAGGCTTCCTCCTAAAACCACATATAATATGAAAATATAACTAATACAACTACTCTTGAAAGAGCAACAGGAAAGAGGACTGCAACAAACTGCATGCACCTGAAGACAAGAGCAGCCCTCACGGAAAAGGGCAACATACTGAAGCTGTGGTGCTGCGGGATCCAAGCCCTTCCCCCACCCCAGCTCACCAGCAGGAGAAAGAGGAACGGAGCTGGGAGGCAGTGGAGATCTGGGACTGCTGAATACCTAACTCTGGAGATCTGCTCTCGGAGCACAAACCTACATTTCATGGTGCCTGCATGATACTCTCGTAATTAGGGGGTTGGAAAGCTAAGCCAGGCAGAATTCCTGGAGAGACTGAGATTCCAGCTGCTTGTGGAAAGCAGGGATCCATATCCAGGTGCTCTGGGACAAAAGAAAAGTGGGCAGTCTGAGAGACTTCCTAACAAAGAAGCCCTTAGCAAGAGGGCTGGTAAAGGGGCAAGGATTGCACAGAGTTTACTGCTCAGGAGAAAGGACATGTAGACAAAATTGTCTGGGGGCACTCTGCCCAGCAGATTAGGAGCTTTCACGATCTTCAGGTGCTCCATATCCCTGGCTGCCTACACAGTTCCAAGAACCCCTTCTGTGACAGGCAGACTAGTGCACCTTTCTCCTGGCCAGCCCCACTGGGCTTGCAAACCGGGAAACCCTACCCTGGGGTTAGGCCAGCCAAAGGCAAGACCTGTCTACAGCAACTACAAAGGCAAAGCACAGAGGCTTATACCTGTGTGCTTGGCCCACTGGTTCAGGCAGTGGAGACAGGCATAGCAGCCAGGAACCAGGAAACAGCTCTTTGCTCCCCCGAGGCACCAATACCACTCCCCTACAATCCTCGACATTGCTTCAGGGGTGGAGCAGCTACAGAGGGTAGAGCTTCTGGGCACTAGAGGGCGCCATACATAAATATGAAACACCAAAGGAACCTGGTCCAGAGTAAAATTATGAATACAACTCCTGAGAAAGATTTAAATGATATGGACCTCATGACTCTCCCTGAA
This sequence comes from Smutsia gigantea, assembly GCA_032199065.1. NCBI lineage: Eukaryota > Metazoa > Chordata > Mammalia > Pholidota > Manidae > Smutsia > Smutsia gigantea. The sequence goes on along the minus strand of JAVSCE010001036.1, from coordinate 1,257,483 downwards.
AGGGAGTTCAAAATAAAAATCATGAACATGCTCATGGAGGTATGGAAAGATATTCAAGAACTCAGAAATGAACTCCGGTCAGAGATCCAATCATTAAAGAACACAATGGACGGTATTAAAAGCAGATTGGATATGGTGGAGGAGATGATAAATGAAATAGAAACCATAGAAGAGGAATACAAAGAAGCTGAGGCACAGAGAGAAAAAAGGATCTCTAAGAATGAAAGAATATTGAGAGAAATGTATGACCAATCCAAACAGAACAATATTCGCATTATAGGGAAACCAGAAGAAGAAGAGAGAGTAAAAGGGATAGAAAGTGTCTTTGAGGAGGTGATTGCTGAAAACTTCCCAATCTGGGACCCAAGGAAGACAACATCAAGATCTCCCAACACAAGTGACCCAAGGAAGACAACATCAAGACATATAGTAATTAAAATGGCAAAGATCAAGGATAAAGACAGACTATTAAAAGCAGCCAGAGAGAGAAATAAGATCACATACAAAGGAAAACCCATAACGCTATCATCAGACTTCTCAGCAGAAACCTTATAGGCCAGAAGGGAGTGGCATGATGTATTTAATGCAATGAAGCAGAAGGGCCTTGAACCAAGATTACTTTATCCGGCAAGATTATCATTTAAATTTGAAGGAGGGATTAAACAATTCCCAGATAAGCAAAAGCTGAGAAAATTTATCTCCCACAAACCATCTCCACAGTGTATTTTGGAGGGACTGCTATAGATGGAAGTGTTCCTACGGTTTAATAGCTGTCACCAGAGGTAATAAAACCACAGTAAAGAAAATAGAACAGCTAATTACTAAGAAATTGCAAAATTAAATTAACTATCCCCAAAGTCAATCAAGGGATAGACAAACAGTACAGAATATGATACCTAATATACAAAGAATGGAGGAGGAAGAAAAAGGAGGAGGGAAAAAAGCAAACAAACAAAAAAAGAACCTTTGAATTATGTTTGTAATAGCATATTAGGTGAGTTGTTAGACTCTTAGATAGTAGGGAAGTTAACCTTGAACCTTTGGTAACCACGAATCTGAAGCCTGCAATGCCAGTAAGTACATACCTATCCATAATCACCCTAAATGTAAATGGACTGAATGCACCAATCAAAAGACATAGAGTCACTGAATGGGTAAGAAAACAAGACCCATCTATATGCTGCCTTCAAGAGACTCACTTTAAACCCAAAGACATACACAGACTAAAAGTGAAGGGATGGAGAAAGACATTTCATGCAACTAATACAGAGAAAAAAGCAGGAGTTGCAGTACTTATATCAGACAAAATAGACTTCAAAACAAAGAAAGTCACAAGAGACAAAGAAGGGCATTACATAATGATAAAAGGGTCAATCCAACAAAAAGATATAAACATTATAAATATCTATGTGCCCAACACAGGAGCTCCTACATATGTGAAACAAATACTAACAGAATTAAAGGGGGAAATATAATGCAATGCATTCTAGGAGACTTCAACACTCCACTCACTCTGAAGGACAGATCAACCAGACAGAAAATAAGTAAGGAGACAGAGGCACTGAACAACACATTAGAACAGATGGACCTAACAGACATCTACAGAACTCTACACCCCAAAGCAGCAGAATACACATTCTTCTCAAGCGCACACGGAACATTTTCAAAAATAGATCATATACTAGGCCACAAAAACAGCCTCAGTAAATTCAAAAAGATTGAAATTGTACCAACCAGCTTCTCAGACCACAAAGGAATGAAACTAGAAATGAATTACACAAAGAAAATGAAAAATCCCACAAACACATGGAGGCTTAATAACATGCTCCTAAATAATCAATGGATCAATGATCAAATAAAAACAGAGATCAAGCAATATATGGAGACACATGACAACAATAATTCAACACGGCAAAATCTGTGGGATGCAGTGAAGGCCGTGCTAAGAGGAAACTATATTGCAATACAGGCCTACCTCAAGAAAGAAGAACATTCCCATATGAGCAGTCTAAACTCATAATTAATGAAATTAGAAAAAGAAGAAAAAATGAGACCCAAAGGCAGTAGAAGGAGGGATATAATAAAGATTAGAGCAGAAATAAATAAAATAGAGAAGAATAAAACAATAGAAAGGATCAACAAAAGCAAGAGCTGGTTCTTCTAGAAAATAAACAAAATAGATAAACCCCTAGCCAGACTTACCAGGAAAAAAAGAGAGTCTACTCACATAAACAGAATCAGAAATGAGAAAGGAAAAATCACTACGGACAGCACAGAAATACAAAGAACTATTAGAGAATACTATGAAAAATTATATGCTAACTGGATAACCTAGAAGAAATGGACAACTTTCTAGAAAAATACAACCTTCCAAGGCAGACCCAGAAAGAAATAAAAAATCTCAACAGACCAATTACCAGCAATGAAATTGAACTGGTAATCAAAAACCTACCTAAGAACAAAATTCCTGGACCAGATAGCTTCACAGCTGAATTTTATTAAACATTTAGTGAAGACCTAATACCCATCCTCATTAAAGTTTTCCAAGGAATAGAAGAAGAGAGAATACTTCCAAACTCATTCTATGAGGCCAGCATCACTCTAATACCAAAACCAGGCAAAGACACCACAAAAAAAGAAAACTACAGATGAATATCCCTGACGAACATAGATGCAAAAATACTCAACAAAATATTAGCAAACCGAATTCAAAAGTACATCAAAAGAATCATCCATCGTGATCAAGTAGGATTTATTCCAGGGATGCAGGGATGGTTCAACATTCGAAAATCCATCAGCATCATCCACCACATCAACAAAAAGAAGAACAAAAACCACATGATCATCTCCATAGATGCTGAAAAAGCATTTGACAAAATTCAACATCCATTCATGATAAAAACTCTCAACAAACTGGGTAGGAGGGCAAGTACCTCAACATAATGAAGGCTATATATGACAAATCCACAGCCAATATTATACTTAACAGTGAGAAGCTGAAAGCTTTTCCTTTAAGATCGGGAACAAGACAAGGATGCCCACTCTCCCCACTTCTATTCAACATAGTTCTGGAGGTCCTAGCCATGGCAATCAGACAACACAAAGAAATAAAAGGCATCCAGATTGGCAGGGAAGAAGTTAAACTGTCCCTGTTTGCAGATGACATGATATTTTACATGAAAAACCCTAAAGAATCCACTCCAAAACTACTAGATCTAATATCTGAATTCAGCAATATTGTGGGATACAAAATTAATGCGCAGAAATCTATGGCATTCCTATACACTAACAATGATCTAACAGAGAGAGAAATCAGGAAAACAATTTCATTCAAAGTTGCATCAGAAAGAATAAAATACCTAGGAGTAAACCTAACCAAGGAAGTGAAAAACCTATACTCTGAAAACTACAAGACACTCATGAGAGAAATTAAAGAAGATACTAATAAATGGAAACACATCCCGTGCTCATGGATAGGAAGAATTAATATTGTCAAAATGGTCATCCTGCCTAAAGCAATCTACAGATTCAATGCAATTCCTATCAAAATACCAACAGCATTTTTCAACAATCTAGAGAAGATCATTCTAAAATTCATATGGAACCACAAAAGACCCCGAATATCCAAAGCAATCCTGAGAAGGAAGAATAAAGCTGGGGGGATTATGCTCTCCAACTTCAAGTTTTACTACAAAGCCACAGTACTCAAGACAAGTTGGTACTGGCACAAGAACAGACCTATAGAACAATGGAACAGACTAGAGAGCCCTGATATAAACCCAACCATATATGGTCAATTAATATATGATAAAGGAGCCATGGACATACAATGGGGAAATGACAGCCACTTCAACAGCTGGTGTGGGCAAAACTGGACAGCTACATACAAGAGAATGAAACTGGATTATTGTTTAACCCCATACACAAAAGTGAACTTGAAATGGATCAAGGACCTGAATGTAAGTCATGAAACCATAAAGACAACATAGGCAAAAATCTCCTGAATATAAGCATGAACAACTTCTTCCTGAACGCATCTCCTCGAGCAAGGGAAACAAAAGCAAAAATGAACTCATGGGACTACATCAAACTAAACAGTTTCTGTACAGCAAAGGACACCATCAACAGAACAAAAAAGCATCCAACAGTATGGGAGAATATATTTGTAAATGACATATCCAACAAGGGGTTATCATCCAAAATATATAAAGAACTTACATGCCTCTACACCCAAAAAGCAAATAACCCGATTAAAAAATGGGCAGAGGATATGAAGAGACAGTTGTCCAAAGAAGAAATTCAGATGGCCAACAGACACCTGAAAAGATGCTCCACATCACTAATCATCAGGGAAATGCAAATTAAAACCACAATGAGATATCACCTCACACCAGTAAGGATGGCCACCATCCAAAAGGCTAAGAACAACAAATGCTGGCGAGGATGCAGAGAAAGGGGAACCCTCCTACACTGCTGGTGGGAATGTAAGCTAGTCCAACCATTGTGGAAAGCAATATGGAGGTTCCTCAAAAAACTAAAAATACAAATACCATTTGACCCGGGAATCCCACTCCTTGGAATTTACCCAAAGAATACAACTTCTCAGATTCAAAAAGACATATGCACCCCTATGTTTATTGCAGCACTTTTTACAATAGCCAAGATATGGAAGCAACCTAAGTGTCCATCAGTAGATGAATGGATAAAGGAGAGGTGGTACATATACACAATGGAATACTATTCAGCCATAAGAAGGAAACAAATCCTGCCATTTGCAACAACATGGATGGAGCTGGAGGATATTTTGCTCAGTGAAATAAGCCAGGCAGAGAAAGACAAGTGCCAAATGATTTCTTTCATTTGTGGAGTATAACAATGAAGCAAAACTGAAGGAACAAAATAGTAGCAGACTCAGAGACTCCAAGAAGAACTAGTGGTTACCAAAGGGGAGGGATGTGGGATCGTGGGTGGGGAGGGAGGGAGAAAGGGATTGTGGGTATTATGTTTAGTACACATGGTATAGGGAATCACTGGGACTGACTTGGGGTATGAGTGGGGACTTGGTAATATGAGTAAATGTAGTAACCACATTGTTTTTTCATGTGAAACCTTCGTAAGAGTTTATATCAATAATACCTTAATAAAAAAAATCTTTCCATCATAAAAAAAATACTGGCAGCTCTTATTATATATAGTGTATCTATTGTAGCTTTCTTTTTTATCTTAACACGTCCTGGCACAGACTTGATGTATAGTCTGTGTTCTAAAATTGATCAGTAGTTTTCAGTTAGTAATTACTACGTTAAATACTCATATTTCAATCAGCCAAGTATGATTAAATACCAGCCATGACCAAGCCTTACGTCTACCAGGCATTTCCATATGAACTATCACTTTTGATACTACATGCAGCACTATGAGGTTAGTATGACAGAATGGACAACAGCCCGGGAGTAAAACTGTGCGATTAACTGCTGGAGTCAAACTATGTAACTTCAATTCTTTCTTCCTACTTGCTACTTGGGAAATTCCTCTCTCATCTAATTCAACTTTCCTCAAAGGATTGCAATAAAAATTAAGAGACATAATGCATGTAAACATACCACACGGTGTCTGGTATGTAATAAGCATGCAATCATATTAGTTCTGTTATGGTAGAAGAAGTACTTTTAATCAATCTCCACTTAACTCACTTGGCAATCTCCACTGCTTCAGTAAAACACAGTGACCAATGCTTACTAGACCCTGGATCTCAGCTATTCTGCACACCTGTGCTTCCACACGGTAAATTCTATGCAAACCAAGATCAATTGTAATTGTTTATGCCATTTGCTCCCATTATTTAAAGGATAAAATTTAGTTAGATTTTACACAAAATGGTGGATATTAGTGAAAAATCATTTTTCTGTGAAAATTAAATTGAAATATTCGGAAATGAGGGAAAGGTCATTGAACTAGATTTGAGTGAGAAAAATCATGTAAAAATGGGAAAATCATTAAAATATCTAAAAATGGCCCCCACACATTGCTTCACAATACATATATTCTAAAATTTCATCTTAATTAAAACAAGAAATGGGAAACTATCAACATGTATCAAAGGCATGGTTTGCTTAAGATGCAAAACTCCAACTCAAAGAATAAGCCCTTGTCCTACAGTGAAGGCAAATTTTTGTTTCATTTTAAATAGCTTCTCCTATATATCTACTAGTCCCATTTAATAGGTAGGCAGAATAATGGGCACTCAAATATGACCATGCCCTGATTCCCAGGAGATGTAAACATATTAACCTTATATGGCAAGGGGAAGTTAAGAATGCAGATGAAATTACGGTTGCAAATCAGTTGATCTTGGGATGGAGAGATAATCCCCGATTATCTGTGTGGGCCTCATGCAATTGAAAGCACCCTTAAAAATGGAAGGGGGAGGTCAGAATAAGGTGATAGGGAAAGGAGTCAACCAGATACTGATGGCTTTGAAGATGGAAGAGGCATGAGCCCAGAAATGCAGGCAGTCTCTAGAAGCTGGAAAAGGCAAAGGCCTGGAGCCTTCAGAAGGAGCACAACCTTGCTAACATCTTCATTTTAGCCTAATGAGGCCTATGCCAGACTTCTGAACTACAGAACTACAAGTCAGTAAATCTGTGTTGCTTTCAGACACTATGTCTGTGGTAAACTGCTACAGCAGCAATAAGAAACTAGTACAGGAACACCGAGGCCCAGAAGGTTTGAGCATTTGTCCAAAGTCATACAAATAGACCCAGCCATCCAACAACAGCAATGCAGGAGTCTTTCTACTATTGTCCACTTTCTTGTTCAACAGCAAAAAACTAAATTAAAAAGCTCTGTTTCTTAGACTGCCAAATCATGTGATAATTTATAATTGAGCAACCACTATTCTTTCACTGTTATTTTGGTTTTAAACGACCATTCCCTAAATGCTTATAATGTGCCAGGCCCTATTATGTTCATTACATACAGAACTGTTTGTGATCCGGACCTCAATCTGCAATGTACAAAGATTATCCTCTGGTGAGAGATAAAGCTCAGAGAGTTTCAGTAAATTGCCTGGGATTGCCCAAGAAATGACAGATCTGAAGGTTAAGCTCATGTCTACCTAATTCAAAAACCTGGGGAATGAAGCCATGGGCAACTTTGCATGCCCTACAGTTGTCTCCCTATTCCTCCCCTGCCAAAATGACCAGCATTACCCTGAAACTCCCTTGAGCCCTGTTTCTCTATACTTTGGGTAACATCTTGCAGCATGCAAAGCTCCCAGCAGAAAGGTCTCCCTGGAAGGAGCTTGAATTTAGATGTGGTGGGAAGACATCATGTTGACAGAAATGGAGTGCTAAGAACTGCATTTTGGAACATGTTGCCTCCTGCTTGATACAGAGTAAATGACTTTCTTACATCCTCTTAAAGAAATGGGAAACATTGAATGAATTCATCTCAGAGCCCGCACAGAGTCTTTGCTATTTGCCTCATGTTGTTATGACTATGAATTGTACCCTTTAATCACTGAAGCCTCCAAAGCACCTCCTCCGCTTTAAATTCCTTTTTATCCATAGTTCCATTTATTCCTTTAGATTTCACAAGCCTTCTTACAAGACTGAATGTGTTACTCATTTGTACTATGGTATTTAAATACCCTCCATTTGATTTTTCTCTACTAATCTTATCTTAACCTCCTTTAGTGGAGTATCACCTTTGCATTTCTTAAATCCAGCATCAACCTAACAGGGAGAATTTAAATTCCTGTCCTTTCACAGAGAAGCAGTATTTTTTCAAACTAATTTTAGTTCAGGGGTTCAAAATTAAAGTCCCTGAGCATAGTCTCTCCCCAGGGTGAAAACAATGGAATTTCTTTCGTTAATATTTAATATTTACTGGACACCAGTCAAACATACACTTCCGCACTAACGTCTGAGATACACACTGTACCTTCTTGGGTATTTCCAATCAAAATGATATTGTGATCAGATTTTCTTCCATATCAATTTATTTGTCGTACTTGACACACAGTAGAGTAGTACATACTTTTAAACAATTCCAAAATCCCCTCTCAGGAGCCAAAACCTTTTCTCTTGGTGGGGGGAAACATTTTGTTCTCTTTTGTTTTAAGAAAGACAAGTGGGAAGATGAAAGAGAAACCGTGAAGTAAGTTACCTAAGGAAAACAATTTTCTCTTTTGTAAATTGAATCATCTCCCCCCCAGTAAATGCAGGTTAGTTTAAATGCTGAGTTCTGGTCTTTTAACCAACAGATCTTTCTTAATCTGTGCCAATATTTCCTCAGCTCTTGGTCTTTAAGGTTCTGGTCCTCCCTATCCCCTCTGGCAATCCTCAGAAGGAAGAATTTATTGCCTTTAAGGTATTGCCAATCTGTGTTTACAAATTTTCATCTATTATTGTTATTTGTTACCTTTTATCTCCCCAGGGTCATTGCCACCCACTGTCCATGCAGGGCCCTGTGCTCAGGAAAGCCCAGGTTTCTGTGTTTTATCTCCAGGCATTGTATCAACACTACAAATAAGTACTTGCTTCCCTACCAGGAACTAACCCCATGTTGCACTTGGGTTTGTGAGATCCAGCATCAAGTGACACACTTCTACTTACTACCTGACGTTAAAACCCTTATTTCTGAAAGCCATTTTCACTGACCTGGACAGACACTATTTATACTGTTCATGATGGCCAGGGCTGAAAAATGTTAGCTTCCAAAGAGCTCAAGAATTGTCCATGAGCCACCCACCCACCCACCCCCACTGGATTTACAAATAAAAAACTGAGCTAAAATGATTCCATGTTTCCATCCTTCCTCCCTTGGCTTCTAATTTCTTCTTCTCTCCCTCCCACTTTGCTCATCATTCTCTCTTTCCTTCCTTTTCTCCTTCATTCTAGAAACATATTGAGTGTTTTCTTTGTGCCAAGCATAGCTCCAGGTGCCAAAGATAAGGCAGTGTCCAAGGCAGACCGTCGCCTGTACTCATAGGACATACCTTCCCGTGGATCACATGGACATAAGACAACAAATTAAATGCTCATTTACAACTGTGAGAAATGCCACCCAGAGGACAGGCGAGCATGAGAGTGAGTAAGAAAGTGATTGTTGGTACAAACTTTCTCAGGGGCGTTTGGCTCCCCCGTATCAAACCCCTCAAAATGTTCATCCCTCTTCATCTAGAAATGGCACTTCTCAGAATGTATCTAAGGAACTCGAGATGTGCTCGACTATGTGTTCACAAAGGCAATTGTCGCAGTGTTATTTACGATAGCAAAGACACTGTGAATATCCCTCATAAACAATTTTAAGTAAAATATGGCATAGCCATAGCATGAGTTAGCATGTGCTGGTTCGGAATTATGTTGTAGAAGAATATTCATGGGTTTGTGGAAATGTTAACAATATTAAGTGAAGAAAAAGTCTATAAAACAGTATGCATAATATGATCCTATCTCATATAAAATACAAAATGAAGAGTTATACAGGATGAACCAAAGTCAGAAGGAGGCTGTAGGGAAAATGGAAGTTCCCATGGCCAGGATGCTCACCTGATCCTAATCTGCTTTCCCACTGCACATGTACAATATTGTAATAACTGGCCCGCTGCATAGGCGCATGCTTGCACATGTGTTGTCAATGAGCCATTATTGTCTGTATTGCTATATAAAGACCTCCACCCAGTGCTCTGCATGGATGCGGACTGCAGACCTGCTGGATGTGGATCTGATTCTAGTGCTCAACCCGCCACCCTAAGAATAAAGCTTGGTATAAGACTTTTCACCTTCAATGTTCCATTGTCATTATTTGGTCTCACCAAATCCAGAGTGAACTTGCCCAGAGCTGAAACCATCCGGCACTACAGAGGCCCACCAACAGCTCGCCGGTACCTACCTTCAAAGAGTGACGCAATGGATGATTCCCCCCTCATGATTTTTCAGTTGTCCACATTTTTTTAAATGTGTCTGTTACTTATGTAATAGATCTGTTCAATATTGTTTAAAAGTATGTACTCAAGCCTGAGTCTCTGTATTGCCAGTACATAGGATGTGCATTCATTATATGTCTGTTGAACAAAGTCAAGAGGGAAAAGTTAGAAGTGTGTGTGTGTGTGTGTGTGTGTGTGTGTGTGTGTGTGTGTGTGTGCAAATAGTTTAATTCTAGTTAAAGGTTTGTGAAGGGTTGTAAATATCATATGAAATGGCTTCATTCCACAGGAATTTTTCAAATGCCTCATTATGATGCACAGATACTGTGCAGACTGTGAAATACAAAAGGAATTCATTGTGGAAAACATATAAATTCCAGGTTGAAAATGTGGGCTTCTCATATAAGAAGGGTACTGATGGCTCATTACATCGAACAGCACTTATAAATGCAAATCTGCTTTCAAGTTCTTTTACATTTATTATCCCAAATACTTCCTACCAGATACAGATACAAACTCCTTGGGATCCTAACATTGCCTTCACCCCTTACACCTTCAACTAAGGAAGTATATATATAAGCTTCAGTGAAAATTCTGTCTTCAAAGATCTAAACAGCTGCAACCTTTCCATCAATAACCCTCAGGGATTTCAGTGTCATTCATTAGGTGGTTAGAACTTTCTGAAATCTCTTTTGCTGCTAACTTCTTCAATTTGAAAATAAAGCCTATTAACCACAGCTGTCAAATGTAAAAAGGAAATTCCACATAAGATAAAGTGCCAGGAGCGGTGTAGATTGGAGATCCAGGCCACAGGGGAGAGAGAAGTCTCGCGTGAAGATTAGAATGCTTACTATTGCATCATGAATCCATGACTTTCTCAGCATGTACGAGCTAGCAGAGTCTGATCTCACTCAAGTGAACACATTTTAGTTTTGGATTTGCTCTGCGTCCCTTGAATGAATCCATCTTTGGGGTGAAATGAAATCATTAATGATGACATTCTTCTCATGTCATATTTTTGCTCAACAGAATGAGTGACGATCCTGGGCTTTATCTGACAATAAAGATTGCTGCATTTCTCACTCCAGTTGAGGATTCATGCCATTTGGGTGTCTTTCGCCCTTGTGTTCTCCTTATTCACACTCTATCTCTGAATACTCACAAATTAATGTTGAATAGATGGTGAAAATTCTTTCCAAAAGGTTTTAAATACCAAATACCTTGCACAAGGCTCAATCTCACGAATCACCATCACAATCAATTATCTCAACACACCTTCAAATGCTTTCCACAAATCTTTTCAAATCTGTACTAAATAGTTTCCTTTATGTGGCTCTCAATTCAGAAAAGGCTGCAGCACTTTGCAATGTTGGCCTCCTTTTTCTGCATAAGTTCTAAGGAATAAATTCAAAACAGATCTCTGTATCCTGAGATCACACTGCTGTCATGGGGAGAGGAGGCAGTTAGGGGTGGACTGGGTTTATGAACACACGTTGAAGGCGTTCAAATCGATGTGGCAATGCTAAGCACCCTTTATCAGCAACCATTTATATGTTTATTTGTTTCAGAACAGCTTTAGGTAAGATGCCTCCTCACAAGGTCTGGTGGGATGCAGTCAGGGTGAGAGTCTAGCAAGGCCTGGCTTGGAGTCAGATCTCAGAGAAAGAACAGCCCCAGTGTAAGGACTAACAGATGAAACTGGACTTCAAAGCTCCAGGCCCAAGCAGGGTGATAATAGACTCATTAAATCTGTAAAAGAATAAGCTGTAAATGTAAAATCACAACAGTTCCTACAGTGTGACTATATGAGTGTAAAGCTCTCAGCACAGCACCCCACACAATGGCAAATTCGACACATAGTACTTGATTATTATTTATATACTATGACATCTCATTTCTTAAATGAGGTATCTAAATCTCAGATCTTTTGACTTCCATCCCACTACACTCTTTCCAAAACATCCTAACACCTCTTGGTTACACATGTTTGCTATTTTAGCCATGTGTGAGTGTGTGATGCACACACCTGCACACTGAACCCCTCTCCTCCCCCGTTACTTTCAGACAAAGTTGACACATGACTGAAGAGCTATGACTTTCCTCTATGAATCTCCTTTACACAATACTTGTAGCTTTACCGTTTGCTGAGCACTCTTCTAAAGCTGTCACAGGTAATAAAGTTCATTTAATCCTCACAGCAATTTCATGCCGACGGTACTGCTATCATCCTTACTTTACGTGTGAAGAAACAGAAGCAAGATGCAGTTAGCCAAGTGGACCTGTTAAATGGCAGAGCTCAGGGAATCTGGCTCCAGATCTTATGTTCTTCCATTCTTCCTGGCCTCGGTATGATACTAAAATTGGAAGATTCTGAAATTCAAATTAGTATTGACAATTCTGGAGGAAACTGGCACAGTTCGGGGGTGAACCTGCATTTGAGGTTCACTCTATGGCTCCCATTAACGAAACACCCAGGCCGTTGCCCGTGCCAACAAGCCACTGAGCACCTACTGTGGACGGGATGCTGTAGTCATCTATAAAGTAGGGATAAGAAACTCACACAGAGTTACTGAAAAAACTACTGTAGGGAAAATTACACAGTTTCTGGGGGTGTTTAATAAATCCTGGTTTTTCCCCACTGTGTGACATGTGTTGGATCTTCATTAAGTAAATGTTAAACTTAACTGAATGAATCTGATCATTATGATTTAGGCTTATTTTTCCTCCCTCAAATGGCTTTAATATGTTGGTCAATTGGAGTTTCATGGGTGGGCTCTAGTACCCAAATACTTAAAATCCTTCACATTACAACCAAAGTACCCAAGGATAGAAGTAATTTAACCTACCAGCCACTTTTTCTGAGCTTCGCTTAAAATCTGAAGTATTACAGTTCTCAGAACTACACTCACCCATCTCTCAATGCTTTGAGACATTCAAATCTCACTTAACCCACAATCACGTTCTTCTTCTTTTTTCTACATATTTCCATGACAGTTACATTGTCTTCTTCATATTTAAAGTTGAAAAAAAGTCCTGTTTCTTATTCATCATTTTCTTTTGCGCGATCATTTATTCCCTCCAGGTAACAATAATTTTTCTGTCTAGTTCTATAGTTATGTAAACCAAAACTACTTTTCAACATGAAAGGTTCATTGTATTTCCATTCATTTCCACGTTAAATGACTGGGGAATAGGAAAACTACATCATCAGCTAACAGTCTGAGCATCATGGTGAAATTGCCAAGTGGTGTCACTATCTCAGAAATGACCAGGAACTTGGGAAACAATGAGAACATGGTATCACAAGATAAGCCAGAGGAGAGCATCACAGTCAGGGACTTGCCTTCATGACATAAGTTGGTGGGTCTCAACGGGAACAGCAGGGAACCTTTTGGATACATGAAAGGACATTTCCATTGATCCTCACAGTGAATGAGAGGGGCATAAGTGTAATTTGGAGGATGGGGTCAAGGAATTCTAGACCTCTCTGTCTCAAAGAGCAAAGGTGCTCTGTATTCTGAATGCCTTGGAAATGTCTCCCTGAGTGTCCCTGTAGGGGACAAACTTGTTCATAATCTTTTGAAGCTAGAACATAACTGTACTTCACATGCAAACCTAACATACCTTTTTCACAGTTTAAAACACTCTATTTTCCAGGAGCACAATCTCTTCATAAATTGATGTAAGCTTTTACTTTGGTTTAAAACTTTACCGAGCCATTCATTCACCACTCATCATTTTGGAAGATCTCAATATTTTCCAAATAAAATAACCGACACAATACACCTACTTTAGTTGTGTATGTGTATATAAATAGGCAATTCTATGTATAAGTGCAAATATTTGACTATTGTCTTCTAACACGGTCAGGCCTAAATGTTCCTGTATTGAAATACACATTATATTATTATTGTTATAAATTGCAGTAGTTTTCTCTTATTTCACATTTACATTATAATGATGACATTGTATTTTTTAATTATATGGTAAGTAGGTTCTATTACCTATGAATTTTACTTCATAAGAGTAAAATACATATTATAAAATATTTGTTATAAAAATTGACACTGGTTTGGATAGAGCTAAGAACCACTGGCATAGTGAAAAACATAGGAAATAACAATAAAACTGCTACTATTCCATGAGTTTCTATGCACTTCTCTATAACCCCTGACACACATGAGCTATAGGTAAAGCAGGGTGTTTGTGAATTCTTGCTGACTTGAAGAATAAAATTGTTTTCAGGACTATACCATGTGTCTCCATAAATCAGGGAGGTGTCAAGTTCATTAAGCACTTACTAAGTCCAAGGTACTCTTCTGAGCAATAAACAGAATCTATTTTTCTCACCTTCAGATCTCACCTAACTAGGGTCAAATTAGACTTTGAAGATCTCATCACAAACCAGGCACATGAGATGAAGGTTACTCAGTTTTGCATTCTAAGTTGGGCCTCAATTCCGTTCTCTCCGCAAGAAGGTTTTCTCATTAAAATATTTTTATTTTGCAAATACTTATCTAAGAACATTTGTCTTTTTTCCCCCTTTTTCTATGAGAGCTCTGTTTGTGTAAGTAGTTGGCTATATAATAAATATTTCTGACTTGTAGTAGCATCCAGGGTGTAAAACATTACCAGATTTCAACCCTGAAGTGCTATAAAAGTTTTAAGACATTGGAGATTATTTACTAAATTATTGATGACTATATTGTTTGAAAGACTTGCAAGCTAAAAGTGCATATTTAAGGAGAAAGGCTGCTGATGTGGAATCTCTTAGGTCCGTACCTATCAGTTGATATGCAACCTTACCTTCATAGAACACCTTTGAAATCAGCTGGAATTCTGCTGCTTTAAGGAGATAGGAGCAACCTCCAATAGCGATGTGCATGTGCTGCAGGAACGCGACCTCCCATGGAGGACCCCAGCCACCTGTCTGACTTCAAAGTCAGGCATCCATTCTTCCCCTTCTCACATGTGACTGGTAAGACATATTCTTTTTCAAAAGAAATGGCAGGATTGTACAGATTCAAGCTTCAAACTTGTGGGCCTTTCAAAGTCAAATTATTACAAGTAACCAACCTTTATCCACGTATAAGCAGGACATTGATATGATTAACTCCTGAAATAAAAATCAGCTTTGGTACACTGTGATGGCTAAGCTAATGTCAGCTTGGCTGGTCTTAAGGGATGCCCAGATGGCTGGTAAAGCATTATTTGTGGGTGTGTCTGTGAGGGTATTTCCAGAAGAGATCAGCATTTAATTCTGCCAACTGAGTAAAGAAAGAGGTCGCCCTTACCAATGTGGGTGGACATCGCCCAATCTATTGAAGCCTGAATGGAATAAAAAGGTGAAGGAAGGGTGAATTCTCTCTCTTCTTCAGCTGGATGTCCATGTTTTACTGCCATTGGACATCAGAGATTCTGGTTCTCAGGCCTTCAGACTCTGGGACACCTGCCCCTGGCTCAGGACTTTGGACTCGGACTGAATTATACCACTGGCTTTTTTAGTTCCTCAGCTTGCAGACATCAGATTGTGGGACTTCTCAGCCTCTGTAAGGGCACGACCCAATGGCTATCATGACTCTCTCATATAACTACAACTATAGCTATATTATATCTGAATCCGTATCTACCTCCTATCAGTTCTGTTTCTCTGGAGAGCCCTAATACAACACTTGCAAAAATGTATTTGCCTTTTGATGAAACACTTCAAAAAGTTAAAGATTAAGACACACAAAAAATGCTTTCTATGTCTTAACTGAAACAGCTGTTCTCTTGACCCTGTCACTATAATACCTCACCCTGCTTTGTTATAGGACTTATAGCTCTCAACTGTTATATCAAAACTTTGTCTACTGTTTCCTATATCACCACCCCATAATCTGTCTCTGATGACAAGGGTTTTGTCTATCATATTAATTTCTGTATTTCCAATGCCTACTCACGGTGCCTGATAAAGAATAATAAATATTTGGTGACTAAATGACCAAATGTGGCTTTATTTTACAGATCAATTCATTTTAAGCTGAAGAACAATTGTAAAGTAAGAGGGAGAAATGCAGATAAATAGGAGAATTTGTGGGACTGTTAAATATTGTGAGTATACCTCCTGAGATGGTGGCTCTCGTTTATACAGTAGCTGGTAGAAACTTACAGCTTTGGGAACTTAACTGGGCTTTCCAATGTTCTCTTAACCTGTGGGAGGCTGATTAAAATCAGTGTTCCTTATACTCATGGAATTTTTAATGGAAACAGTTAGAAAACACAGCACAGTTTTCTCTTCAACTTCCCTTATCCACTTTGGTTCTAGGAACACAACTTCTCAGAACTAGGTCATCCCGAGACTGAGGGTTTTCTTGGACTGATCTTTGAGACTAGGCTGCTAGACTGCTTGAGAGACCTCCTGGTTATTCATTATAAGATGTGGTAGCTCAGACAAGGTGTATGGATAATGAGAACATTCCCATTTTCCCTGATGCCTGCCTTAAATGTGGGAGATTTCATTTCGGATGGAGAAGATCACAGATGGAGCAGTCCCTGCTTTTTGTATTCATGTGAGGAAATGATCTTAGGAAGAAGAGTTGCCCTTTGAATGTTTTTGTTTTTATTGAAGTCTGTCTTAGAAATCACTTTGTCATGCATTCACCTGACACAAGAACCGACATTGATTATTTTGTCTAACATAGGATTTTGGAAACATCTAAGGTTCTATGAAGCTTTGGCTAAAAGTGGGCAGCTAACATTTTATTGGCTCTGCTTAATTTATACTTGAAGCCCAGACAGCTTATTATTCCAATTAATAAAATGACTCTATTTCAGGACAAAAATAATAAGAGCAGAGAGGTTTGCCCAGAAAAGTGAATGTTTTATTATACGATGATGACATTCCATTATTACTTACGGCATAAAAATGAAAAGGATCCTTAAAAGAGGAAAAAAATCTAATTTTATAAAAATATTTTATTAGAAACTATTGTTATATTTAAAATTTGAACTAGATATTATGTGGCATAAAGTGAAGTATGGTCAAATACCACAGTTTTGGACTAACAGGAATCCAGGTAAATTATAAAACACCATCAATGAAGTACAATTGCCCTGCTGTCAATTACTTTAATAAATAGACAAGATGCCTCCTGCAAGAATGCTTTTATGTAGCATAGCTGATTCTCTTTGAATGGAAAGCATAAGTAAATGTTAGCCTAGCTAAGTTCAGACTGTTATGAACTTCAAATTAGTGAATTGCAACTAAATCAGTTTTCACTGAGGATTTAAAGCTCCCAACACCTTTAAGGATTTTAGGGGAAAAAATGCAATGTTTAGTATACTTCTCCTTCCAACTATTTGTGCCTGAATACAAAATCTTCATATTCTACTTACCTGCTGTGTTTAAATGATAATTTAGGGTTTGGTACACCCTGTGGTTACTATCAACATATTTATATATTTTCTCAATGCCCTAATATATAGTAAATTTTCCCTTTAAACCTGTAACACTAAGCATCAAATACCAAGACTGACTTGATGTTTAATGTTATCTGCATTAATAAAATATACTTATCTTAATTTGGGCACTTAATTGCAAAGCCAAGCATTAAGAAGTAAACACTTAAATGAACGGTCCCAGGAATCTTTTCTTTCATTGGTCAATTAATTGCATGGAAAAGATTGCCCCATTATAACTAAGATCATCCTCTCTGAGAGTCCCGTGCAGTTTGCACACACCACAGGGGGAGGCTGGATAACTAAGCTTCCTTTCCATATAGATTCTATTGGAAATATGATGCTGTATAAACCCCCAGCAAACAAATATAAATCTGGCAAATGTTCACTGTCTGTGAAGATGGAATGATTCTCCCCAGACAAGCTTTGGAAAATAATGTATTGATTTCTGATGGCAATTTATTGTTCTTTGCAATCAACTGTGCTTATACTGTGGCCTTAAATTATGGCCCTTTCCTCTTTCATTCCTGGTCTTTGGGATGTGAAATCAGAAAGCCAGAAAGCTTCAAAGAGGTCACCTCCAAAATACATGGAACTTAGATGAATTTTCTTTTTAGTCATAAAGTTTCTACTCACCATGGCCTTTTTTCAGTAGAGTCACATTAAATAACACAGCATTAACTAAACGTTAGGCTTCTCACTGAATGGAGTACCTCTGATCCATTCAAAACAAAGAGCAGTCACAGAGTCCCTAAAACACAGGCCTCCACCCTTCCTGGAACATTGAATCCCAGTGTCATCCCATGGGGGGGGCTTGGATGACTTGACATGATAAGTGTCTTGCAAATAGCCATGTGAGTTTGACTTGATTCTTCATCGAAAAGAAAAGAAAAAAAAAAGATTCAAAAAAAAAGCTTTATAGGTTTTATTTGTTCTGATGGAGATCAGCAAGAACTATTTGTGAGATCCTCATCCATCAATTGGTCTGAGCATTCAAAAACGGAAACCATTGTCTCCTCTTTTATCTGAGATCATACAATAAGAAGCTACGTCCCAGACATGGTTGTTTTTTTCTTTCCTTCTTTCTTGCTCTCTTAGGTTGGGTTACATAGAAGCAGAGCCTGAGTCAGGGATTCAGACACAAGTTTATTAAGAAAAATAGTTTAAAGAGAAGCATATTCTTCTCCACTGGACTTAAAGCTGGATTAATGTAAGTTAAGGGCTTCTAGGCATCCATTTTGTCATTATGCAGAAACTGAGCATACAATCAACACAGGAACAGAGACAAAAATCGAGAGACCCGGTCCCCTAAAACTGTTTAAATCCCTGAAAATCAACTCTAATGTGGGACGTTTTCATTTTATAAACTAAAACCCAGATTTTCTCTTTTCTGCTTAAGTCAATTAGAATGAGAAATTTCTATCACTGGTCATCAAAAGTTTTAACGAATGGAGACATCAGGCTCATTCCTTGAGAATTCCAGGGTAAAGATCAGGAGTCATTGAAACCTCTGTGAGCCCAGGCTCACTTGCCTTCTGGAAAATTCTATCTTACATCCTCCAGGTCTTTTGCCATAACAAGACTAAATATTCCTCTCCTGATTATGGATTACCAGTTATGTATCCTGTTCAGTATAGAAGTACCTTAGGAAAACAGTAAAGCTTTAAAAGAAGTCAAATTATAAGAATTATGTCAACAGAAGGAAAGGCATTGAAAGCAAGTTAGATGAGGGTTGTAGTTAAGCAAACATGGTGGGCCAAATTGTCACCTGGAGTAGTTGGCATTTCTTTTCTGCACACAACACTTAGTCTTTTTGTGATAAATTGTTTCAAATCTGGCATACATTTTGAAATTCACCATGGTTCCTACTCTTACGTATCTTATATATGGAGTATTTCAATTCAGACCAGACATATAACACTGTATGGCTTTGCCTGATAACCCTGGTATTAAAACTTATATTGCCTTTAAGTAAAAGTGGGAGCAAATGCTTCTTGATGTAATATCTGTACTGATGATAAGTTAAAAACAAAACCAGAGACAATGGTTTCAAGGTGAAGCTTTACCAGTCAAAAATAAATAACAAGCAAATCTACCAACTCTCATAGATGTATCCAATTTTGAAAAAAAATTTCAGGCAAATTAAAGCACCATATCCGTAATCCACCATGAGCTAAAGCAGGGACAAAATTGGATGTAAGTTTCATGACGATTCCTACTTTTCTGGTTGTAAGTCCAGTCTTTCCTCCCCTAAGTATCATCGTACAAGTCATTATTTTACTGGAAATATGGTTGAGTGTTTTTTTTAAAGTAAGCAGTAAAAAAATACTTGGGTACCCTAGACATTTACTAATTACTGGTAACACATCTCAAACCTGACTTTAACATGCCAGATATCAGTACATCACAATCGAGAACTGTTCACTTAAGAGTCTTTGAAACAATCCTTCCCCAAGTTTCAAAACCAGTTTTTGAGAGGAATCAAACCAGAATCTATCTGTTACTCCCCTCTTGAAGCATTTGTTGAAGACTGACTTATGTGATAGGCCAGCAAAACTCAAAATTCTTCATGGAACATTCATATTAATGGATTCCATTTCTATCAAAAAAACTATTTTCCCAACGTAATTACATCATGCTCTCCTATTGTGTTCCCTTTGCACTGAACTGAGAATCCCTTCACACGATCTCCTGAAGGCAGGAAACCATCATGGTCAGCCAGTACCTAGCAGGGGGCCTGGCAAATAACAGGTGCTTCTGAAATAGTTATTGAATGAATGAATAAATCTCAGAACTGTCACATATTCTAGAAACAAACAACCAAAAAAACATAACCAGCTTATTGCTATGTGATTCGTCCACAGCTGCCACTCTCGTAGAGATATTTCCTACGGGTCCTACCAAGTTACCCCTTGACCCAGGTAGCAAAGTTTCCCCTTCACACCCCTTACAGTGAGCCCATCTCCCAGCTGCTCTTTTCTGGGGAGTTTAAGAGGGCATAAGGCTGCTGAGTGGTTGCTCTTCAAGTGACCAACAGTAATAGTAACTCTGAGAATCTTTCACTCCCCTTCCTGCTTCTCACAATAGAATAGTCCTTCCCTCTCCACCCCCACCCCCCATATCTGGGATACATGGTCTCTCCCAGCCAGCCAACTTCCCCAGAATTTGAGTCTCCTGTGTATTTGATATCATCCCTCCTCTGGCCTCTAAGAAGGAAAACTGCTTCTCCAACCATGGCTACCAATCTTTTTCTCATTGTTATGGATTCTTTGACTATTTTCACTTTGTCGTGGTCTCAGATAGCTAAATACACAGGCAACAAGCAGATTAATACATTGAGATTTAATCCTAACCTCATGTCATCAACAATGTTTTATAAATAAGATTTCTAATGGCTGCACCACTGTCCATTACATGGAATTGCCATGATGTTTTTAAATCATTTTGCTATCGCTGGGCATCATTTTTTAAAAGGATTTTAAGCAATCCTGAATTAAGTGCCATACTTAAATGTTTGCAAATATCACTAATTATTTACCTGGGATATATTCTTAAGTATGGAAATACTAGGACAAAGGATTGAACTTTTTCAAAGACAGATTCCATACTGGGAAACACTAGACAACAGAGTATCACTTGATTTGAAAGAGTCATATAAAAGATATGGAGGTAATGCCCTAGAAGCCAAGGCCCACTGAATATCATCAGTGTGCACATCCTGAGAATATTCCTTCTGGAAATTTAACATCATAGAGTGAGACTGTATTACAGCTCCTCAAAAGTATGATAGGGCAAATGCAATAGCATGTTGCCCAGGTGTTTGGGAGACTGTAATTGACAAAGTTCTATCCTCTACATCTCCCTCTCTTCGTCATTAAGTATGGGCGTCATTCTGGCAGGGAGCAGAAGTGGACTTGAGTAACTTCTGCTAAGAGTACGGTTTTAATAAGGCAGGAATCCAACTTAACAAGCATCATATTTTCTATGGTTGGTGGACACAACAGAAGTCTGAGCTGTTTTATTTCCTGCCAGTTTCATTCCAAAAGCAAGCAAGTAGAATGCCTTTTCTCCTTGGTGGGCAGATGGAAAGCTTATGAATGCAATAATGAGAGCTCCATGTGCCCACCTGGACCCTAGGGACTTACATAACTTTATTACTTTTTTTTTTTTTTTTTTTTTTTTGGTTAGAAGAACCCAGTGGTGCTTTCTATTACCTCCTACACACGGTCACCTACTGCATCTCCTGAGATGTTCCCGATGATACAGAGGCTGGTGTTTATGTGCATAGGCTGAAGGCTTAGAAAATGAGGGCAATTTTACTTGGCTGCTCCCTGAGGGTTTACAAAAATACCATCCTCCTCATATGCATACGAGAAGTCACAGGCCATTGGCTTCAGGAATATTCTCAACTAGTATCACTATTGAATTTGTGGGGCACAGTGCAAATGAAAACATGAGGCCCATTGTTCAAAAAGTATTAAGAATTTCACCAGAGTGACAGCACTGTATCGCACCAGGTTTGGGGCCCTTGAAAGTGGTACACTTTGTGTGATTGTAGAAATCCCCATCTCAAAAAAGATAAAGCATGAACATGAGTACGTGCCTGCTGCTGTTTATGACATGGCAGAGATGGGACCCATCGTTTCTGCTCACATTCCTTTGGTCAAGCTCAGTCACATGGCCACATGGAGCTGCCAGGGCACCTTAGAAATTTATCCTCCAGTTTAGATGCTGTGGCCCAGCTAGAATTCAGAAGTAAAGAATAAAGACTAGGAAACAATTCACAACCTCTGCCTTAGGCAGTTTATTTTGACTTTTAAAAATATATACACGTCTATAATTCTTGAGTGTATATCCACTGACTGGAGTTCCACATTTTCTTTTTCACATGAAATATAACACATAACCCCAATTTCCGCTTTCAGTTCCATGAAAATGCCATAAGACGTCAAAAAACTTTCAATGTAATTCGAGTTCCGACTACTAGATTTTTATATTTTCACTGTCTTAACATTTGTCTCCCTCACACCTGATTGGACAGCAATTTTTAATTATTTGCCTTTATCAGTTTCTTCCAAAACACTCAGTTTAGTTTTTGTGGACATAATTCTATTTTCACACTCATAATTTATCAGTTTACCTAATAATTAAATTATAATAGAAAGTACAATTATCAGTAACAGATTTAAGACAACCACTAACACTGGGTAAGCATAGAACTTGATAGAAGTGTGCAGGAGGACTAGAGATTAGCCTACCGCCAAGTGTGTTTAGCATGGAGGTAGAAGCAGTCCGAATGCCTAACAGAGGCAACACAGACGCAATTAACCCAGAAAGCTGGTTGAGTGGAAGTCAACAGAGCTTCAGCTATGCCTGTGACAGTGTGAGCCATTGTTCCCTCGATCCACTACTGCACGAACCACTCCAGAGGGTAAGAGGGCAACACATGCCATTCCTTCCTCCATCCCCTTCTCATTGGCTTTCATAGTATAAGCCCCAGACTCACTGGGGTCCAAAGATGCAGAATTCAGCCGTCCATAGCTTTGCCTAATAGCACAAACCAAAACTTCAAATGGCGCTTACCTACAAACACAGAGATCTCTTCCTACCCAAAAGCTAAAGTGACCATTGACCTCTGGTATGTCCACTTCCACTATGATGCTCCTCTAAGAGATTTCCAAAGAGTACTCCCTGCAAATGATTTTGCTTTAAGTACTGACCTTACAATCTTCCTTCAGATGGGATGAGCATCCACTGACATGGCTTTCACACTGAAAAGGTACCAATGATTTGCAATCTGGTGCTTATTACTGTAGTACAAAAAAAAAATGTATGGATAAAATACTAGAATGATTTCTAAGTAGCATTCAGTGTTGTGGGGCATACTTTGGCATTGCAGAAATTTATCAACCTCACCCATAGTCTCATCTGATCGATAAGTCGCCATTTCATCTCCCCCAAACCCTATTAAAAAATAGCACAGTGCTTGTGTAATGCTGTTCTAGGAGGACTTATTACTAAATAATTGGACAACATAGATTTTAAAATTGAATTACCATACCCCAGACATTTCCTTTATGTTAACAAAGGGTGACTGATTTCCATCCCCAACCTGACCAGTGGTCTACATTTACATACTTCGGGATTCCTGGTTTATTTTCAAAGTCAGGAACTACTTTATTTTATTTATTTAAAACCAAAATACAATCATTTAAGTCTTCTTTTGAGTTTTGATTTTATGGTGGGTAGTTAATAACTTACATCAGACAAAAGAGTATTACTCTTAGTAATAAGACAAAAGCTTATTACTGTCTACTGATATTAGAATCTCTTTACTCTGAAGAATGAAACATTATTTTTCCTTGTGGATTAATGTCTTCATAAATCTTTGCAAAAGTATGCTTGCGTTAATAAGCATAGTATTTGTCAGAGAGGCTAAAATATGGAAATATTCTGCTATTTTTCTTGGGATATAAATATAAGTTTATGCATTCAGCAAATATTTATGGAGATCCTACTTTGTACCAAATTTGTCCTTGCCCCAAAGGGACGACAGATAGAACCTTTGCCCTCACGGAGCCATCAGCCAGATGAGAAAACAGACAGAACTACAGGCAGTTTAAATGTTTGGCGCAGAACTACCAGATGGTGGAGGGAGCGGTGTACTGGGGTATCTAAATGCAGCTTGTCATTTAGTACAACAAAGTCGTGGTCCTCTTTGGATCCTCTCCCTCCCCACATCCATATAAAAATTGTGACTCTCATCTTATGAACTTAGCACATCATTAAATTACCTTCGAGAAGATGCATGAAAACACTCTGTGGAAGGGCATTCGTGGATCGTCTCAGCGGTAAGAGCAGCTGGGAGTTTCCACTTTGGCCTAGAGTCAGGGTCAGCCAAGGACCATGGCCCGTGGGCCAATCCTGCAGCCACCTGTTTTTGTATGAGCCAAAAGCTAAGAATGGTTCCTACAGGTTTCCCTGAAACAGTTGAAAAACAATCAAGGAAGGAAGAATAATTTGCAAAGGTAAAAATTACATGAAATGCAAATGTTCGTGTCCCACAGAACGTTCTGCCCATCTAGTAACGGTCTGTGCCCGCTTTCACACTGTGATGAGAGGGTTGAGGAAGCGGGACAGGCCTGAAATATTTACGAACTGGCCCTTTCCTGAAAAAGCTCGCCAGCCCCTAACTTAGAGAATCCACTGACTTTTGAGATGGTAATAAAAAGGAAAAGCATGCAGGATCCTGACACTTGAGTAGCAGGTCCCAGCACAGCCTCAGCAGCTTCCTCACCTGCCGGCTTTCTCTGCCCACTGGCTTTCCTCTAGGGGTTCCCAGAAAGTATGGAGAGGTGACAGAGCTCCCTGGAGCCTGTGAGATCGATCTTAGGCAAAATGCACCCCTGAGGTCCCTCCCTTGTCTCTGCCTCAGCCTTCACACAGCCTGTGCTCAGGTGAACCCCATCTATCCCTCTGGAGCACCTCTAAGTCTCCTGCACATGATTTGTAGACAAAAGGAGTGGGTGTGCCTCTCTGCACAGAGCCTGACATGAGCAGAGGGAGGTTCTAGCCTCAGGCATGAAGTCTAAGCGGGGAGGGAACACCCAACAGTCAGTGATCCAGATAAATAGTATCATAAAGCAATGCTTTCAAAAAACAAAAATGAATGCATGATGAACAAGCTCTCACCTTTAACAAAACAGTAACAGCATCAGATGACTGATCCCTTTTGACTCGCGGCTCACCTTGCCACTCGTGTTAACCCAGTCTTTCTCTAAAATTTTCATTTTTCATTCTTCATGATATTTTTTTTAATTCATTTTGATTTCTTAAAAATGTTGCCTGAAAATAGTATTTATCTGGATCACTGAGTTTTTTGGCACCCTCCTCCCACCCCTTAAATTTTGTGCCTGTGGCAAGGGCCATCTTTCTATACCCTACTTACCTATCCATCTGGGCTGCTATGAGGAGGCACCATGAACAGGTGGCTTTTACTACCAACATTTGTTTCTCAGAGCTGGAGGCAAGGAAGCCTCAGATCAAAGTGCTGGCAGTTGGGTGTCTGGTGGCTCATGGCATTTGGAGGTATCCTTCTGTGGTGGGAGGAAAGGGAGCTTCCAGAGTCTCTTTTATGAGGGCTCTAACCCCATTCGCGAGGGCTCCAACCCCTAATACCACTGGGGGGTGGGCTAGGTGTCGACATGTGAATTTCAGGGGGGACGCAAACACCAGGCTATATAGCATTCCTGTTGGTCCTGCTATCTCTGATTCATGTTTGAAATTCCCGAAGGACTGATGAACTTGTGCTGGGAATGAAGGAAGAAAGTAGCCCTTAGCATTGAAAGGAGGGAGCAGAACTGTATCAATTTAGGGAAAACCGAAGCCCATAACACTTAGAATTTTTGCAATGGAAAAGTAAAATCCTCCCAGGGTTAAAAATCCATATATTTGATGTGCATGGGAAGACTGGAGCCTTCATTCATGACCCTATAATAGGAACCCCAAGTGCACCTCTCAAGGTTATGGACAAAGTGAAATTACTGTGCTGTAAAACTGTCACGAGGGGGTAACTCCCGAAATGTGTCAGTAGAGCTGCTACACTGCCACAAATGACAGGCTGGGAAAATGCTCCACAGTATTTGTGAGAGGCCAGGTGCTGCCAGATTCAATGTGATTTCAGAAATTCATTACAACTCCAAATTTCAGAAATGCTGAATACAAAATGTTCTACATTAAGCTCTGGCAATAGGTAAAACTGAGTCTGAACAAATGTCCCAAGAATGAGATGACCTTGCTCAGTTTAGGGCGTATCAACCAAATGCACAAATCCTCAGCTGGGAGCTAGGAATTCATATAAGAAGTCAAAGAAAGCTGAGCGCTGTGCATGTGCTGGGGACGGCTCTAAGCAGTTAACATGTGCAGATTTATTTGTTCCTCGCGAGAAAGCCAAAGAGACTCTTAACTATATGCCTTTTACACAAGAAGAAACTAAGGCACGGAGATGTTAATAGTCCCAAGGTCCGTAGCTGATGAGTAGCCAGTGGAGATTCAAACCCAGACGGTGTGTTGCAGAGATGTAGCACTACACCGAGATAAACAAGACATTGCACTTTTTGAATTTTCAGGTCTTCTAATTTCTTACTGGAAAAGTCAGTCATTTCTCCCATTACTAGAAGAATATTCTTGCATTAAATACAGTGCCATTCAGCTACATTAGATTCCTGAAACCTAAAATCTTTAACTGGAAGGACCATTAGAGTGTCTAGTTCAGCCTTCCTCCCCATTTTATAGTTGAAAGGTCTGAGACACCAAGAAGAGACAGCCTGTTACAGGCATAGAGAATCATTAATCTTATACCTGCCTGAGAAACAAGGATTCAGTCACCAGGCATGTTTAAAAAAAAAAATCCTAACTAAAAAAATGAAAAGACTAAGGAAGGAGAACCTGATCATTAAGAAAGAAACTTGTTTATTACCAGGAGCTAAAACTTTGCTAGAATGATTAAGGTCTTCTTCCCCTTAATTAAAGCAAAATTGTGCCCTAGATATTTGCATGCAGCTGTGTGTGTATTTCAGCTTAACATTTGCCCTCAAATTTTCCCCTGGTTTCCCTTGACAGTAGAGAAACCTAAATGTACAGCTGAATAAGTCTACTTGAAGGTTCCTTTTAGGGAGATTATACCTTGCCAGTCAGAAGTAAATTTCCTCACCCTTGTTTGCTATTCCTTAGACCTTTCTGAAAATTTAGTGCTTTCACACATCTTGCAATAATGGGTCTCAGACATTTGTAGCAAAAGAAGATTGCTCTGCCTTCTCTCCCTCAATTTGTTTTTTTCCTCACTAAATTCCACATGGAGAAAATCAACTCGTTAAGTCTGAGCAGACATGAGAAAAAGCATAGGTGATTCTGTTAATGTATCTGCACACAGGTGTACATTCATCTCAAGTTGTGTCACTTACTAGGGGCAAGAACTTAACTTTCTTACCTAAACCTCTGGGAAAAAAACACATGAACGGTAACTACTGTTCTTTTGCTCAGGATAAACCTTGGTTCCAGAGCCAGAGAAAGAGCCCTCCCCCCGAGTTCCTTTAGAATGACGGCTATTAGTAGGCGCAGTGCTATTATTGTCTAGAGGGCATTTCAGAACTCTGTAGTGGCGTTTTTACTGTTCTACTATTTAGGGACACTATTAGCATTTAGGGGGTGGGTCAAGGATGCTAAATGTCTTCTGAAACACTGGACAGCCCTGACCAGTAAAAGGTCATTTCCATATCCACATGAATTTTGAATGGCCCCACTGAACACACAGAAACAATGTATTTCTGGGTGATTTTAATAATAGTGAATTTGTCAAGAATGCAATGATCATGTAAATAAAAGGAAGTGTTTTTTCTTCTTGTTAAGAAGGCATGTATTTCGTTAGGCATTTTACCAAAAGTTTGTTGTTCATCATTTTGGAAAATCACATTAAAATGATAGCTGTGCTCAGGGTATTGGTGTGGCCTATGCAGCCCCTCTGAACCAGTCTGCGTTTGTCACTGTCACAAATTCTATGATTGTCTGGGATGTGTAAGTGCAAGCATACACATGCCCTAGAACACATACATTGATTAATTGACCTCTACCTATCTAGCATATCTGTCCCTGGACCACCTCTACCTCCTCTGCTTGTACTGTTTCAGGGGTGAGAAATCACCTTCTGTCTTCACTAGTCCACTGTGTTTGGGGGGGTCTCTCTGTTAGAGAAGCATAGAATGTACCCTAACTAAAGCACTCTTCTTCAAAGAGCATGGATGTGTTTGAGTCACTCTAACTTAACTCCTCATTACATACCAGCTCTCAAATCTTTAATAAAACCTTTCTGTGTTACAAGTGCTTAGGTGATCTGGATATTTCTGTGAAACTAGAAGTCAGGACTGCATTTATCATCTGGGTTAGGCATGGTGTGGGACAGAGGCACCTGTCATGGATGTAAGAGTGTTGTCCATGAGTCTGCCCCAGCCAGCCCTGATCTCTATTAATGATCAAGTTCAAAGTTATCCAGACAAGAATTTGGATGTCTTAAGGCTGGAAATGAGGATTTGAGCTACACTAGTAGGCTGAAACATAAGAAGTTGCTGATATCCAATCACACTTAACCTAAAAATCTCAACCACTGTTTTCCCTCTGACAGAGAGCGAGGGTGTGGCAATGCTTCTCTTGGAGCTGATGTAGAGGAAATTCAAACAGATCTGCTGGACCACCATGCTAAGTGAAATTCATTCTGTCCTGTTTGTCTTTGTGTACTCAGCGCAGAACCCAAAACCAGAAACACAACAGGCACTCAATAAATATTTGATTCATTAATTAAAAAGCAATGATGGGCTCCACAAACCCAGAAAGACTCAAGAAGAGGCAAGACAAATAACTCACAATGAATTTGTAAAACTCATTTACGCATTGGGGAATTGGAGGGGTGTGTACAGAGGGGGCTTGGATTGTATGACTTTTAAAGTTATACTTTACATGAGAATCTTTGGTTATCATCTAGAATGCATCATCTAAAAGATTTCATCTGCAAGCTTAAAAGATTATGAAGGATACACACAATCCATTTATTCTAGAATGTGTAGCTAAAACAGGGACTGTCCTACAAAAGTGTCCTGTTTTGTAACCCAACATTCTTTCCAGTTATACATTTTGTCTCTTTTCAGACTTATTGTGAAGTTAATCAATTTCATGGTGGTGGTGTAAAAGAAGTCATCATCAATAAACCCAAATGTCAACTTGTTTCTATTTGTATGGCTTTCTCAGAACATAATAGGGAACCATAGCATAATCTAGGTGCTGTCAGTAGTAAATGAGAGCAGAAATAAGCAATGGGTGACCGGCTTTCCTTTTTCTTGGGAGAAGACAGAAAAGAAGGACAGGAATAGAAGGTGAAGGAGCAAGCTGTGTAGAGAGAGCCTTCCAGGAAGAACAAAGCAATGGTTTTTTTATAGGAACCTGACTGGCATGTTATAGGAGCAGCGAGAAAGAAGCCTAGTGTGGCTGGAGCAGAAGGGAGGCAAAGGAAGGTAGGAGGCAGAAAAGGCCTGAGCGAGGGAACTTACTGCTTAAGACCTTAAAGCGTGTTGCACCTACTTCATAGTCAGAAAAGCAAATGCATCTCTGAGTGAAAGATGAAAGGAAGGAAGAGGCACAGGAAGGAGAAAAGTTGTCTTGACAGCTTAATTATTGCTTTGCCATTTTCCTGCCTCTGCCTACTTTTACCCAACTAAAATTCAATGCCAGAGTTTTCAATGGTTTAATCGCTTCCTTTTATTTCATTAGTACAATCAAGTGAATGTACGTGTTAACAAGCACAGGATGGTAAAAAATAACAGTGAAAGAATGGGGGTTTTTTAAAAGATGAAAATGTGACTCTGCTTTTGGACTCATTCATTTGGGTTAAGGTCGATTATAGTTCTTTGGTGAGAAGTTAAATACTGAGGGTAAAAAAGGAATGTATATACAAATACAACACATCGGGTAAGGATGGTTCGACAGATTATTGTTTCTATATATGATCAAAATGTGAACCTGAAATCTCTATTCTCAGCAATCAGTTCTTTAACCTTTCAAGGAAATTTCCCTATAGAAGAGAATAATTCGATATAATCAGATTTAATTATGGTAAGTGGAATGAGATACAATATCTCAGCCAGTTATGCCAGCAAGCTGCTTGCCTGGCCTTTTTGAGTGAGTCAGCAACATTCCTCCAGCAGATGAGAGGATCCTGTTTGAGGCTATTTCTCAGGTAAAAGGAAGATACAACGATCTTTTAAGTTGAAGAGAAATAATATGACAAAGGATCCTTCTTAAATCTCTGTCAGCTATTTTCCCTCCCGATTAGAGAAAAGCCCAGGAAGTCCCTCATATTTTCACATCCAAATTCCAGTGCTGGGAATGCCTTCATAGAGTTCCTATATCGGGAGACACTCTGCCTATTGAAATGACAACTAGAATAAGGATCTGAATTGCTCCAATTTCTCAAAAACTAGATGCTCTTTTTTCTACAAATTCATGGGCAGAGCAGGAATGGATTCTACCTTTTGGAGTTAGGCTTTATTTGCAAACTAAAAAGATCAGGAAGGTCACCTTCAACCGTATTATTCTAGAATTCTAAGACTACTTAACATTAAAGATTATTAAATTAAGATCCCAGTAAACTGCTGATGTCTTAAATGGCTACCTCAAATAGCCAGAAAAAGGAGGTGATGATGTGGAGAGAATAAATTCCTCTGAAGGAAATAAATTCAGCTCACTGGGGGGTTAGCTCTGTCAGCAGTGGGGCATCTCAAATCTGTCTGGGAATCAGAATTAGTGGGGGATTTTTGTGTGCTTGTTTCCTTTGAAGTCCACTCTTCTGGAATCTCAAATCAGAATCTCCAGGAGTACGCCCTTGAAACCTATCATTTTAAAAGCTCTCAGCAAGCCTGATATGGCAGGGCCTGAGCCAGACTCAGCATCCAGCACACGTTTATTGGGCAGCTCTAATGGACCCCAGGCTGCTCCAGGCCTCAGCTGCAAAGGGGAGTAAGGGCTAGGGGTAGGGGTAAGGTCGCTGGGTCTGTCCTCAGGGAGTTTGCATTTACTCTGAGATCTTGTGGTTCCGTACTCATAATAAGAAGCCCAACCAAAAACATATTCTATGGTGAAATATAACTGAATAATAAAATGAATCATAACTATTAATACCATTGAGTATCACTATTAATAATAGTGGGTTGCCCAGGTTTAAACCCTATACTAAGTATTAAACAGGCAATATTTTGCCAAGTTTTTTACACAGATGAGGAAACACAGGATTAGAGAGATTAAATACATGGTTTACCCCCAAGGTAAGTAGGAGGGCGTGAGGCAGCAGGAAGGGGTGAGAAGTAACAAAGATGAGATCGTCTTATGGGTCCATCTGACCCTAAAGCCTGTGGGCTTACCTACAGTGTTGTTGCTCAGAGACACATGTACATGTCAACACACATAATTAGATATACATGTTGGTGGAGTTCATGCAATATGCAGAGTTTTAACCAGCAGGCCTGAAAATGTCCCCAGCTTCTAAGTGGTCTAAGATGCATGGCCTAAGGGAGGAAACCTGGTCCTGTTTCTGCAGTGTCATACATCAGACAGGGAGAAGCCCTTTGGAATGCCCACAATATGCCCGATGTCTCTACATCTATATTAGCACTTAGTTTAATTATTGCAGCAACAATCACCAGAAGCACTATTTAGTGGCGAGGAAGCTGTGTCCTAGGAGGCTACGTAAAGGCCAAGGTGGCGTGGCCCCAAAGTAGTACAGCTCTCTGGTTCTAAACACAGTGTGTACTTTCTGTGTATCAACCTTGAAACCAAATGCCAAGTTCCTTACCCGAAAAACTAGGTTCATGTCTTGGCTGTGCTGCCAGTTACATCTGTGTGACTCAGCTGAGTCCTGACTTCACTCAACTTCAGTTTTCTCATCTATGAAAGAGGAGTAGTCATAAATAATAATAACTACCTCAAAGGGTTATGGAGAGAAATATGTTAACATATATAGAATAGAGTAGTCAGTGAAGTGGCTAGAAATGTGAACCCTCAATAAATGCTAGTTGTTATTATTATGC
This sequence comes from Smutsia gigantea, assembly GCA_032199065.1. Classification (NCBI taxonomy): domain Eukaryota; kingdom Metazoa; phylum Chordata; class Mammalia; order Pholidota; family Manidae; genus Smutsia; species Smutsia gigantea. Next base: position 1,225,485 of record JAVSCE010001036.1, on the reverse strand, counting down.
TTAATTTTAATCATACTTGTGGATAATATCTCCTATTAGATCCTACTATTAGAAAATGGAAATTGTAGAGGTGGCAAGCAGTGGAAGATGAGAAATTTAGGAGGAACTGGCAAGGGTTTTCCCTAGGAAATGAAGCAGAAGCTGCAAGCTAAATAAATAGCTAAGACAATTTTTGGAGAGATAACAGAGAATTTTATAAACGAATCTGTACTGCAGTTTTGGTTTTCTTCCTTTTTTTTCTTCTTCATTCCTTTAACCAATATTCCTGAGCATTTGCTATATGCCGAGCACTCTCCTGGGAATTGGAGTTTCGGGGGTGAACTAGACAAGTTAGATTCTGTCCCAGAAGGAACTTGATGTTTTACAGAAGGAGAACGTCACTGAGAATGTAGGTCAGTAAATAAAGAAGACAGTTTCCATAAGTGACAGAGATCTGGAGGAAACAAAAGGGTGCTGTGGAGAGAGGCTTTGGGAAAAGTGGCTATTTGGACAGAATCAGGGAAGAAAAGACCTCATTGAGGAGATGAGCTTTGAGCTAGGACCTGAAAGACAAGAAGGACCAAGACATGTGACAATGTGGGGACAGAGCCAGCAGAAGAGGAAGGTGCAAGTGGAGCAGCTAGGGGTGAAAAAGGCAAACAGGCCAGTGGGACATGAGTGGCCATCAGGGCTCAGTCCTCAGAGCCATGCAGAATGACTGACTTAGCTCAGATTTTTAAAGCTGAGATGGAGATTTGCTTGCTGGAAGCCCTTGAGGACAGCAGTCATGAGAGAAGGGTGGGGAGCAGTGAGGAGCAGAGGGACCAGTTGGGCCATAATGCATTCACAACAAAGGTCTCAATGCTCCCCATAGACTGCTCTGAGCCGGGTGCCCCAGCAGAGTTGGTCTACCTTGGGTCACTGGCACCAGACCAGTATGCCTGGTCCCCTCCCACTGGCCAGCTACCCCCCAGGACAGGACGGGAACTTGTACAACATGGTTCTCTTCAGCTGAAGGCCACTTCCAGCTAAGACATCAACTGAGAGCCATGGGTCACCACCAGTCCCTGGAGAAAGGAGTGCCTCCGTCCTGGAAAAGGTTCTGAGGGACAGTCCAGCACGCGTTATGGTGACACACAATAGATCGTGCACACTGGGATAGTTTTGAAAGTGAAAGGCATTCTTATTCTTCATTAAGCAGGGGAAGTAGGCATGCTTGGAGCTAGAGGGTATTATGCTCAGTGAAATAAGCCAAGCTGAAAAAGACAAGTACCAAATGAGTATAAGAACTAAGAAAAAAAACTGAAGGAACAAAACAGCAGGAGACTCACAGAACCCAAGAACGGACTAATAGTTACCAAAGGGAAAGGGACTGGGGAGGATGGGTGGGAAGGGAGGGGCAAGGGAGAAGAAGGGACATTACGATTAGCAGATGTAATGTTAGGGGGGCGCAGGGAGGGGTGTACAACCCAGAGAGGACAAGTAGTGACTCTATGGCATCTCACTACGCTGATGGACAGTGACTGTAATGGGGTTGGTGAGGGGGGACCTGATGAAGGGGGTAGTGTAATCACCATAATATTACTCATTTAACTGTAGATTAATGATATCAAAATAAACTTAAAAAAATGATAAAAATGAAAAAAAAAAAAGAGTGGCCCAGATACACCAAGCTATAACTTCACTCAGTCACAGGCCTCAGCAAACAGGCTGGATGTTGTCCTGCTGTGGGAGAGCAGGGGCTTTAGCGGGAGCATGCACACCCGCCTCGCCGCATGCTAAGGAGCCCAAATGTACTCCCTCCAAAGAGCTAGCTGTAGGCCTCTCAGAAGGAAATTCATTTCCCCAGAATCAGGCTGTTGCCGCCCCAAAAGGCCTCAGGCTGCTTTTGTCTCAGGGCTTCCCCGCATCACTATTGTGATTTCACAAGGACTAAACTGATTTAAAGATGAAAAGGCAACCGTTCGATACCAGCAGAGATGTTAAAATGACATAGTCTAAGGCTCTGTGCCAGGAGAGGAAAGCAAATAAAGGCTTTGAATTCCTGGGAAGAGACAGCACAAAAGGTAAAGGATTTGGGGAGAAGAAATGCAGGGCTGGAGGGCTGAGGACAAGTCCGCCAAGGCTCAGTATCACCACCACAGGCCAGAGTTCACGCCCAGGCTGACATGGGATGCTGGCTGCTAGCCGGATGAGCCCACCCACAGGTGGGGGGTCAACAACCTGTGAGGATGAAAATGCAGAATGGAGGGGCCCGCCGTCACCGGCCCACAGGCCCCGGAAGGAGCTCAGAGACAGAAGCCATGAAGTCTGTAAGCCCAGGTGCAAAAAAGCTAAAAATCACACCTTCATTTCCACCATCTCTAACTTAAACTTAGCGTTCCTTTTAGTTAGGAACGTGGGCAACAAAGCCCAGCAGAGTCAGAGTTCCTATGGCTGTATCACCGACGGAAATCACGGAGGCGTTCTCATCATAACGTGGTTCCTTCGGGTGACTCACAGTATCCTTAATTCTCATCACTATTTTTTGAGTATACTAGTCATTAGCTCCACTACTAATACCTTGTTTTTCCACTGTATTAATAAAGAAGTTTGTATATCATTATGTTATGAATGTGGTTGTTTCAATATTTTAATAATGGCATTTTAATATTATTCATTTTTGTTTGTAACCCTACGTGCTCACGGCATGCACTGAAAATCTGTATTCTGAGAGAGTGTCCACTGATTTTGCCAGCCCACTAATGGGTCCACGGAGCACACACCCTGGAAAACGCCCATCCTATACGCCTATAGAGGGGGTAAGGCACCACATCCTCACTTAGTAGTTCTCAGCCCACAACACAAGTAGACAAGAATTATTAGACTTCTTTGTTTTCTTTCCATCAAATGGTGGGGTTGGCTACAGTCTACACCTGTAGAGGGAGTTTTGTATGCCTCTGGGTAACATAATGGAGGGAGGTGCAAGCATGCTAATAGCTGGTAAAATAGTTCTACTTACACAAGATTCATTTTAAGCAGCCCTAGATTTTCAAATGTGTCATGGGTGAGGAGAGTGGTATTGAGAGGAATGATGAAAGGCAAATGAGAAGACAACTCACTGTGTCTCTTACATTCTGAGGCCCAAAGAACATGGGCTCACCTTCAGCTAATTTTGGAGTGCAGTAAGAAATGTCTCCTAAAAGACAAGCACCAAGAAACAGTGGATCTCCTAGAGGAACCTGACCCCACCTACTGAAATGGCCCCTTACCATGTTCCCTTGGGCTGCTACCCAAGGCCTGCCGTCAGTGGCAGCAGTTGCCAGAGTGGGGGGCGGGGAACCCGTTTCAAATGTACATTCTTTCTGCCGAGATAACACAAATACTTCACCACTTAAATTCTTCACACCCACTTCAAGGAACAGCTCTACCTCTCCTGTGATCAGCACATTCTTCCTAAAAACCACTCTTTCAGAATCACTTTAACTCATTTCTCTTAAACATTCAAATTCTGTCATCATACCACGCCAAAAAGCCCTTGGAAGCAATCCTTTTTATGATCCTCTAGCAAGCCAACAGCCTTCTAAAAACAGCACCTGGGTAAGGTAAAATGCAATCCCTTCCAGGGACTGAAGATGATCTGGTATTGTCCCCTGCAAATCAAATTGCATTATGACCTTCCAGTGTCAGGGTCACGCGACCACCCTGGGGTGTTTCAGAGTGCTGAAGTATCATGTCCTTTTGCCAGGGAGGGTCCCCATGTACAATGCTGCCTGACAAAGCTCTCCCTCTCACCTACAAACATGAGCTGGTTTGCATGATGAATTTCATGATCATCCTGGCCATTAGTCCACACCGGCTATGGCTACCTGCCCCGTCCTGGTCTGCCTGCGCTTGCCAGGCGTGGGGGCTCAGCTTCTCCTGTGCCACTCCTGGGGAAAGCCACCTCCCTGGAGGCTTTGACAGCTGCACAGGACTCTGCCACCAGCAGGACTGAACAGTCCCTGCTTTCCTGGAGACACTGCAGAATTCCTTCTTACCCTTCTCTGCCGCTCCTGGACACCAAATAGCACCACAAAACCTCTTGGTTTTGAGCCTGTGCAACACAGACTTCTACCAAGGCAAAGAGGCACAGAGGGGCCTCGGAAAGGAGAGCGCCTGAGACTCTGGGAGGTGTCAGAGAGCCTGCGGCTCCTCTCAATGGAAGCTGCAGCCTTGGTAGTAACTTCTCCACTTAATCCACGGGAGTTGGTAACTTTGTTCCCATTACAGTGTAAACCGTTTGACGAGTCCGAAGGAAGAGAAACTAACTCAGAGAAAACTGATCGCAATGCAAAGTCTGTCATCCAGTTTTCACCTATTTGTACATTTATTTCAGCTTTCCTAAAATACACTATTTTGAATTCCCCTTTGAAGCAGTTTTAAAACTGTATTGGTCTCTCATTAATGAGTTAAGTAAAATCTGTGATGGCTGTTCATTTTATATCTGTATGGAAGTCATATTTTTACCTTCTTTAGAAAAGTATCCTTTAACACCTGCTTACCTGCTTGAAACAAATCAACAGAAAGGAAAATAAAGGCAGGAGAGACACAAGGTGATAGAGCTCAATAAAATACCTTGTCACACCTGCTAGTTCTTTTGCCTTTCCAGTCACACCGCTTAGGATGACTGTGACACCTGTATGATATAGCTTTGAACTTGAGACTTGAATTCTGTCTATTTACTTCTGGATTTTCTTTTCTGGTTCTTGAGGCTAATTCTTGTACTTTAAAGTCTGAACACAGTTCTCAGCAAATCTATGGATTCCTCCCTTGGTGGCCGACATTAGCATTTTCCCCAGAAAGTAATTGTGAAGACCATTTTTGTTCTTTTTACATAAAAATGACAAAATTGAATAAAATTTGCATATGCATTCATCTGCCATGCTTGAACTAAAATATTACCCTTCAAAATCCCAATTCAAACAATTTTGAATGGCTGTCCAAAACCTGTGGCTGTGCCTGTCAGTGCTCTTCTCAAATGGCATCCGGCACTTCTCTGCTTTGCCCAAAGAGCACGTTGTTAGCCACTCACCGTCATGCATTCCAAGTCCTTCAGTATCTGGTTTACCTCTGACCTGGTGCTGCCTGTGGGACACAGAAGTTATACAAAAGACTTTTCTCCTTTCCAAACTTCCAGGTGATTTCTGGGTCCCCTCCATGTTAGCCCCTTTCTCTGCCTTAGGGACTTTTTCTCATTCTGCAAACAGATCTCTGATTCACCTGACCATCTTTGTCACCCTTCCCTCCCAGAAAAATTCATGGACCCCTTGTCTGTAATCTTATAACACATTAGCCACATCAGGAATACAATACTTGGTCATAGTTAGGCCTGGCTGTGACATTTTCAATACCTAGAGCAAAACAAAAATGTGGGGCCCCTTGCTCAAAATCATTGACTTTCAAGATGGCAACAGCAGACCATCAGGGAATCTGACCTTAACTCCCCCTTCTCTGGGACACTGCCCAAGTTTGCGAGATGGTGTTCTTTCTTACCTGGATAAGTGATTAAGTTTTGTCTTATCAACAGGCTGTCCCGTTGATATTTGGGGATCCAGCTATTGACAAGCTGCCACCTCCTTTGGAAAGCTTTCTAGGCTAATAAGAAGTCACTACAAGGAAATCCCAGAGCTTCTCATTAGACCCTCTCTATTACTCTGTTTATGGAGTTATGTTATTGGTGAGCATATCTGAACAAGGCTGAGCACCCTGAGGGCAGAAGACTTATACAAATCAGTATGCCTGACCCATAATGGGTGCTCCATACCTCAGTATGAAAGGATGTTTAAGAAGGAAAGAAGAGAAATAATATGCCATGGTAGTAAAGACCTATAGGAAAAAATCTGTGCTTCACTGGAGAACAATGTAATGTCTACAGCAAAGCCATCTAGCTTACCTAACTCTAATTCTATGGGAGTTATTTACAGCTTTGTAAATCAGAGATAATTAACAGCAATGCAAAATAATTCTTTTGTACAGACATGCAAATTCTGTCTAGTAAAGGTCCCGTTGGCCTCCCACTCCCACTGCAGGAAAAACTATGTTACCTCCATTTACACCTGTGACTTGATATTTCTGATCTGGACATGTCTGGTATTTCTATATTTCTTTGCATTAGTTATAATATCTGCCAGTCTCCCTCATTTAATTAATGAGCTCAGTAAAACTTTCAACAGACATAGCTTCTTATATCTGTATGAAAATCATGATTTTACCTTTGAACAACTATCCTTTAACATGGACTCTTTAAAAGAAAAAAAAGAACCCATAGGAAAAGAGAACAAATTGGTGGTTGCCAGAGGTGGGAGGTAAGGGGGTGCAGGGGTGGGGGAGGCGGTGAAGGAAATGGGTGAAGGGGTTCAAAAGGTACAAAACTCCAGTTAAGTTCTGAGATGTAATGTACAGCATGGTGACTATAGTTAAACACTGTATTGTACATCTGAAAATTGCTAGGAGAGTAAATCTTAAAAGTTCTCATCACAAGAAAAATATTGTAACGATACGAGGTGACAGATGTCAATTAACCTTAGTGTAGTGACCAGTTCACAATAGGTACATATGTCAAGTCATTATGTTATACACTTTAAAATTGCACAGTCTTATATGTCAAGCAGAGCTCAACAAAAAGTAGAAAAATGAAATAAAATTATCCTTTAACAAGATCTAACTCTGTTACATCAAATACTGTTACGATTTTAAAAAGAAGGAAAGGAGAGAGGGCGGAAGATCAAGCAGGGCCCCTGTGCCTCCCTGCAGCTTGACTAAACTTCAGGCAGATTCTTCCCGACCACAGGGTCCCCACCCCACCTCCACTACACCCCCCTTTTCTTGAGCATTTACTTCAGAAAACTTGCAATGGTAAATTCTTTCTCTGCCCCTTTGAGATGTAAATCTTCCCCCAGCCTCTTGCCAGTTTTATAACTCAGGAATGCCTTTCTCAAGGGCCTGGAGTCCAACACTTTGAAATGTCATCATCAAGGAAGATGGGCTGACTGGGATAAACCAGCCACAGAAGAACACATACTGCATGATTCCACATATATGGAGTGTCCAGGAGGGTCACAGTCATGCAACAGGGTGCAGAAGAGTGGTCCCCAGGGGCTGGGTGGAGAGAGAATGGGGGGCCTGCTGTCCAGTGGGTATAAAGTTTAGTTAAGTAAGATGAGCGCATTTTAGAGATCTGCTGTACAAGACTGTGCCTTTATGAACAATACTGTACTGCGCATTTAACATTTTGCTGAAAGATCTCAGATTAAGGGTTCTTACCAGAATTTTTTTTAAAAAAAGGAAGAGGGAAAAACAGGATCCCCCTCTCCCCATCTCTGTGGGAAGGTAGGGGCCTTAGATCAGCACCTGCTAAACACAGATGCCGAATCACATTGACCAACCGCCCCCTCCATGAATCCCTCCACTAAATCACCCCGGCACCTGAAAGCTCTTTTGCGTTTTGTTTCAATAGAGTTGAGTTCACTCTCTCTCCCACTGCAATGCTCTTGAATCAAGTCTTCCTCACCTGTTTAACTCTTGGACAAGGGAGGGATGAAGGTGTGGGGAAGTTGGGGTTCCTATGGCCAGGATCCTCACTGAACTTAAACCACCTGATGATGTAACTGGCCTGTTGCTAGGCTACTGCTTCCACACCTTTAGGCAATAAGCTATTACTGCGCTATATAGAGAGCTCGGCCCAGTGCTCTGGGCAGAGGCAGAGACGCTAGTGCTCGACCTACCGCAGGGAGAACAACCCGGGTAATAAACCCTTTCATCCCAAAGAACGTTCTGCTGTCAATTTCTTTGGTCGTATTGAATCCATAGCGAACTTGCCTGGGGCTGAAACCCATTGGCAAGACAGAAGGAAACTGAAAAAAAATGAAAAATAACCCTCAACCACAAAGCCCAATTCTATTTACAGATGAAAATTGTGCACTGCAAGGAGTTTAATTAATTTGCCGACTGGGGAGCCACACCCAGATCTTCAGGTCTGCACAAGATCTATGCTTTTTGCACGCTCCCTCGTTTGATTCTGGGCTCCACAGAACACACTGAGCAGAAATATCAACTTGTAAGAGCCGCTCTCCAATTTTGAGTGTATTTTATTCCACAGAGATCCCAGGCCAGGTTGTTTGCAGCCTTCGCTAACAGGTATGCCAAGGGCCATGCAATAGCTCTTCTTTGCCTCTGTGTTCTGCACATCCGAGACAGGCAGAGGATGAAACAACTTGGGTTGTCACTGATGGTCACAGAACTGTTTGCCAGGGAACCTTTCTCAAGATTTGTATTCTGGCCACATGTGGAACCTAAGTGCACCTTGGAAACGTGACAGTGACTGCAAGCAGCTCTGTAAAGCGTTTATTCAATATTAGCTTGCAATGAGTATTCCCATTAAGTAATGGGACAGGCAGTGCTTTAGCTCCAAAAAAAGAGAAAAACAAGTGTGAGCATGAAAACATTAGGAGTCAATTAAATATTCTGAATGTTTAAATCACAAGGGATGTGCACTGAACTCCCCAAATTAGAAAGACCATTACCTTCGTGATCACTAAAGAAAGAAAACAGGTGATGAAATCAGCAATGTGGAGGTGAAATTTTCTGAATCCAGTTTTATCTTTGCAAGAAGATAGAATGAAAGATATTCTATAAGTAGAAATTAATTTAAGGATTCCAGATAAATTAAAATCCAACTGAGACCAACTATTTCTTTTTGTGAGAAAGTGATCTGTGGGAGAAAAATAAGATATTTTTATTTAGGTAGAAGATTCATTTATTCATTTAACCAATATGTATAGAGGGATTTATATAGCTAGGTGCTAGGATATACAATATCTTTTTTAAAATGATGTTGATTTATAGTCTAGCACAAAGGATAGCTATTAATAAAAATTATCACATGAAAAACTACTTAAATACAAACTGATGAAAGGCATTGCAAGACAGCAATTTATCTTTTTGATACCTCACAACAAAAGGGTGTTTCACCTCTGTCTCAGGCTTCCCTAAGAAAGTGATTTTTAGGGGAAGATGCCTACAAGTTAGTAATCAAAGGAATGAGAGAAGGGGCCAGTGTCAGGAGACAGGATATGCACATTAAAATATAAAGTTGGAGAACTGTGAGTTGCCAGACCAAGCAATGATTTGTAGACCAGACTAGGATTTTGATCTTTGGCCTAAGAGTAATAAAAGTCATGGAGGAGTTTCAAAAGGCTGCCTTTTGAAAAGATCATCCTAGCTACAGTTTGGAGAATGGTTCCAGAGTGTGCAGCAAACAGGGTGTGCTGAATGGAAGCAAGATAAGGTGGGAGTCAGTGACCAGTTCGTCCCGTGAGAAGTGCTGGTGGTTTAGACAGAGTGGTAACCATGGATAGGAAAGAAATGAACAGATTTGATTAACACTGGGGGATTTAAACCAGCATCTACTAAATGACTAAATCAAAACAGATCAGAGCCCCTTCTAGCAAACTGCATAGGTGAACAAAATGCATGACCACTGTGGAATTTTGCTACAATAGGCATGTTCTAAGAATCATATTCTCTTCCTTTAGGAAGTGATTACTACACAGCTAATTCCCAGCCTGTTTCTCCCAAATTACAGAGTCATTCTTTAACTAAGACCAGAGAAGGCATATTTTGTCCATGGTTTTCCATTTCAGAATGTTCATTAAAACCATGTAAACAAAACCCTTCTGCCCTGGGCAATTCAGCAAGACTGGGGTTTATTTATTCTGCAGAATTTTCCACTGCAAGTAGAAGTACTAAAAGCACGGTATTTGTATGTGTAGCAGCAAAATGAAGGAATGGGTTTTTCATTATCTGCACAAAACAGATTAAATCTCTGCATCCTGCTCATCAAGTGGCAGAAATCACTCAGTCCTGGACTCTTGTACCTTAATCCATAAGTAATAATTTTTTATAAAGTTGACTAAGAGGTAGGACAATTTCCAGGGAAAAAAACAAAACAGAACACTGTCTAAGAAAACACACAGAACAGTTGAGAACTCTCTACTGTAAGTGACAGCTAAGTGCCACCATTGTTGCCCAGCTGAGCTACGCTAACAATTCTAAAGCCACTGGGTATCAAACACTAGCATGGGACTCATTTTCCAGAGATCCTAAGTCCAGATCTGAGATGGGGCCCAGGAGACTTTTTAAGCCCTTAGCTGAATTCAAGGAAATACCAGATGGTTCAAGTAGGTCCATGATTCTATGTGAAATATAATTCTGGACCGTACAGAACACCTCTGAAAACTGGATCAGCCATAGCATGTTGTACTACTGTTTTTGTTTGTTCTCCAGAGTTGCTGTAACTCATCCTTTCTACAGATAAAGTGTTCCCTGGGTACTCTGCCTTGCTTCCTTTAAAATTCTATACATTATTACATACACTCCATGAACTTAACATATTCTCCTCCACAAACTCAACCAGTGTTGATGCATTTCTGCCAGAAACATCTTTTATTTTGAATAAAACCAGCGCTTCCTGCAGGGACTGTGAGTTTAGGAAAGGAGATAATTTTAACTAAGAGAATTTAAAAACGGCAGCTGAATTAGTGTCTAGTAATTTGCAGCTGACAGGAATATGCTGGGTCTTGCCCACACCCCAAAACAATGATAATAAGGTTTCCTGAAGAGTGAAAAGGAAAAACCTACATAGTTGATGAGATTAAGCATCTGTAAGAATGAACTACCAGTCTGTTAGAAAATATGAGTTAATGGATGCTAATCCAATTGTATTTCTTGGAAATGATCTTTATGTCCTAAATAAAAGGAGATGATATAGATCAGTTGTTAAAACATGGTCCACAGCCTAAATTGGTTGTCTGCATGACTATGGGCATTTGATGATTTCTTTAAGCTTCACACTGTTTATTGGTAAAATATGAAAATAGAAATAATTATATCTGATATGGTTTCCATGAAGATTAAATGAGATATTAAATGTAATATACTTAGACACTGCAAATATCATTTGCTTGTTTGGTATTTTTATTATTTTATATTGGCCTGACTTAAAGATTAATAACATTAAGAAATACTATTTTTCCCATATGTTCATTTTAACCAACTAATTCTATTTTATTTATGAAGATTGTATTTACATATAAAATATCTAGGAATAAACTTTTTAAAAAAGTCAAGGCAATGAGAAGAAACAATAAAGCTTTACTGAAGGAAGCTTAAGATGAAAAAAATATTTTTCAATATTGGAGATCTATCCATTCTTCCAAAAACTAATAATTAATCTCATCAGTATCAATTCAATAACATTCCCATACAGCCTCCATGGTATGTGTTTTTAGAACTTAAGAGACTGATTCCAAAGTTCACCTGAAAAAGTAAATATAGAAAAGGCAGGAAAATTATGATAAAGAGAAAGGGTTAACCTTACTAGAATCAGCATTATGTAAAAGCCCCAGTTTTTAACAGTGCGATGCAGGAAAATACACATAAACATTTTAATTTAAACTAGTTTAATAATTTCTCATTTGGAAAAAAGCAGGTGTTGCAGTACTTATATCAGACAAAATAGACTTCAAAACGAAGAAAGTAGCAAAAGATAAAGAAGGACATTACATAATGATAAAGGGGTCAGTCCAACAAGAAGATATAACCATTATAAATATATATGCACCCAACACAGGAGCGCCAGCATATGTGAGACAAATACTAACAGAATTAAAGGAGGAAATAGACAGCAATGCATTCATCTTAGGAGACTTCAACACACCACTCACTCCAGAGGACAGATCAACCAGACAGAAAATAAGTAAAGACACAGAGGCACTGAACAACACACTAGAACAGATGGACCTAACAGACATCTACAGTACTCTACACCCAAAAGCAACAGGATACACATTCTTCTCAAGTGCACATGGAACATTTTCCAGAATAGACCACATACTAGGCCACAAAAAGAACCTCAGTAATTTCAAAAATATTGAAATCCTACCAACCAACTTCTCAGATCACCAAGGTATAAAACTAGAAATAAATTTTAGAAAGAAATCAAAAAGGCTCACAAATACATGGAGACTTAACAACACTCTCCTAATTAATCAATGGGTTAACGACCAAATCAAAACAGAAATCAAAGAATATATGGAGACTAATGACAACAACAACACAAAGCCACAACTTCTGTGGGACGCAGCAAAGGCAGTTCTAAGAGGAAAGTATATTGCAATCCAGGCCTATTTAAAGAAGGAAGAACATTCCCAAATGAATAGTCTAAAGACACAATTACTGAAATTGGAAAAAGAAGAACAAATGAGGCCCAAAGTCACCAGAAGGAGGGACATAATAAAGATTAGAGAAGAAATAAATAAAATTGAGAAGAATAAAACAATAGAAAAAAATCAATAAAACCAAGAGCTGGTTCCTTGAAAAAATAAACAAAATAGATAAACCCCTAGCCAGACTCATTAAGAGAAAAAGAGAATCTACACACATAAACACAATCAGAAATGAGAAAGGAAAAATCACGACGGACCCCACAGAAATACAAAGAATCATAAGAGAATATTATGAGAATCTATATGCTAACAAGCTGGAAAACATAGAAGAAATGGACAACTTCTTAGAAAAATACAACCTTCCAAGACTGACCAAGCAAGAAACAGAAAAACTAAACAGACCAATCACCAGTGACGAAATCGAATTGGTAATCAAAAAACTACCCAAGAACAAAACCCCTGGGCCTGATGGATTCACCTCTGAATTCTACCAGACATATAGAGAAGAAATAACACCCATTCTCCTTAAAGTTTTCCAAAAAATAGAAGAGGAGGGAATACTTCCAAACTCATTCTATGAAGCCAGCATCACTCTAATACCAAAACCGGGCAAAGACCTCACCAAAAAAGAAAATTACAGACCAATATCCCTGATGAACGTAGATGCAAAAATACTCAACAAAATATTAGCAAACGAATTCAAAAATACACCAAGAGGATCATACACCATGATCAAGTGGGATTCATCCCAGGGATGCAAGGATGGTACAACATTCGAAAATCCATCAACATCATCCACCACATCAACAAAAAGAAGAACAAAAACCACATGATCATCTCCATAGATGCTGAAAAAGCATTTGACAAAATTCAGCATCCATTCCTGATTAAAACTCTCAACAAAATGGGTATAGAGGGCAAGTACCTCAACATCATAAAGGCTATATATGACAAACCCACAGCTAACATCATACTTAACGGCGAGACGCTGAAAGCTTTTCATCTAAGATCGGGAACAAGACAGGGATGCCCACTCTCTCCACTGTTATTCAACATAGTACTGGAGGTCCTAGCCACAGCAATCAGACAAAACAAAGACATACAAGGCATCCAGATTGGTAAAGAAGAAGTCAAATTGTCACTATTTGCAGATGACATGATACTGTACATAAAAAACCCTAAAGATTCCATTCCAAAACTACTAGAACTAATATCTGAATTCAGCAAAGTTGCAGGATACAAAATTAACACACAGAAATCTGTTGCTTTCCTATACACTAATGATCAACTAACAGAAAGAGAAATCACAAAAACAATTCCATTCACAATTGCATCAAAAAGAATTAAATACCTAGGAATAAACCTAACGAAGGAAGTGAAAGACCTGTACTCTGAAAACTACAAGACACTCCTAAGAGAAATTAAAGAGGACACTAACAAATGGAAATGCATCCCATGCTCTTGGCTAGGAAGAATAAATATTGTCAAAATGGCTATACTACCTAAAGCAATCTACAGATTCAATGCAATCCCTATCAAACTACCAACAGCTTTCTTCAATGAACTGGAACAAATAATTCTAAAATTCATATGGAACCACAAAAGACCCCGAATAGCCAAAGCAATCCTGAGAAGGAGGAATAAAACAGGGGGAATTACACTCCCTGACTTCAAGCTCTACTACAAAGCCACAGTAATCAAGACAATTTGGTATTGGCACAAAAACAGACCCACAGACCAGTGGAACAGAATAGAAAATCCAAACATTAACCCAAACATATACAGTCAATTAATATTTGATAAAAGTGCCTTGGATATACAATGGGGAGATGACAGCCTCTTCAGCAGCTGGTGTTGGAAAAACTGGACAGCTACATGTAAGAGAATGAAACTGGACTACTGTCTAGCCCCATACACAAAGGTAAACTCAAGGTGGATCAAAGACCTGAATGTAAGTCATGAAACCATAAAACTCTTAGAAAAAAACATAGGCAAAAATCTCTTGGACATAAACATGAGCAACTTCTTCATGAACATATCTCCCCGGGCAAGGGAAACAAAAGCAAAAATGAACAAGTGGGACTATATCAAGCTGAAAAGCTTCTGTACAGCAAAGGACACCATCAGTAGAACAAAAAGACATCCTACAGTATGGGAGAATATATTCATAAAAAACGTATCTGATAAAGGGTTGACATCCAAAATATATAAAGAACTCATGCACCTTAACAAACAGAAAGCAAATAATCCAATTAAGAAATGGGCAGAGGACATGAATAGACACTTCTCAAAGAAGAAATTCAGATGGCCAACAGGCACATGAAAAGATGCTCCACATCGCTAATCATCAGAGAAATGCAGATTAAAACCACAATGAGATATCACCTCACACCAGTGAGGATGGCCAACATCCAAAACACAAACAACAACAAATGTTGGCGAGGATGTGGAGAAAAGGGAACCCTCCTACACTGCTGGTGGGTACTGCAAATTAGTTCTACCATTGTGGAAAGCCATATGGAGGTTCCTCAAAAAACTCAGAATAGAAATACCTTTTGACCCAGGAATTCCACTCCTAGGAATTTACCCTAAGACTGCAGCAGCCCAGTTTGAAAAAGACATATGCACCCCTATGTTTATCGCAGCACTATTTACAATAGCCAAGAAATGGAAGCAACCTAAGTGTCCATCAGTAGATGAATGGATAAAGAAGAGGTGGTACATATACACAATGGAATATTATTCAGCCATAAGAAGAAAACAAATCCTACCATTTGCAACAACATGGATGGAGCTAGAGGGTATTATGCTCAGTGAAATAAGCCAAGCCGAAAAAGACAAGTATCAAATGATTTCACTCATATGTGGAGTATAAGAACAAAGAAAAAAACTGAAGGAACAAAACAGCAGCAGACTCACAGAACCCAAGAACGGACTAATAGTTACCAAAGGGAAAGGGACTGGGGAAAATGGGCGGGAAGGGAGGGATAAGAGGGAAAAAGGGGCATTACGATTAGCAGATGTAATGTTGGGGGGGCACGGGGAGGGCAGTACAACTCAGAGAAGACAAGTAGTGATTCTGTAACATCTCACTACGCTGATGGACAGTGACTGTAATGGGGTTGGTGGGGGGGACCTGATGAAGGGGTAGTTTAATAATCATAATATTGCACATGTAATTGTAAATTAATGATAATAAAATAAATTATATTAAAAAAATAATAATAATAATAATTTCTCATTTGCACCTAAAATAAAACAAAAAATATTAATAAAGTGTTAATTAATGGTTGCTCCCCCCAAATTCTGATGTCATGAAACTATGCTATAGAAATATGCCTGGAGATGCATTAAAATATTTACAAGGATATTCATTCTGACAATATCTGTCAGTGGCCAAAACTGGACAAATTTAAGAATCTATGAATAAGTTACATCTGAGCCCAGTAATTGTGAGTCCCTGTCTAACTGGACATCTATGTCTATGAAATCTCTTGAGAAACCTTCCTTAGCACCTAACAAAGTGTAATACTAACACATTCTTGCGATGATGATAATGGTAAATATTTATTGAGTGCTTCCTGTGAGGGAGGCACTTTGCTTTTTTTTGCTATCTCATCTGTGTATCATAAAAATTCCCATAAGGTAGACCTGCATGGTACCATTTTTATTCCTTGTTTACAGAGGAGGAAACCAGTGTTCGGAAAGATTAAGCACTTGCAGAGGGTCACCCAGCCAGGACTCATGCTAACGTCAGCCTACCATCAAAAGAGCACTGTACTGCTTCTTGACCAAAAAGAAAAAAAATATCTATTATAAAGGCACTAATTAAACCTCCCAGCTAAGATCTTGAATAGCCCTCATATATCAGAGGTAGATGTTTTACTAAAACCTGCTGAGTTCTGACCTCTAGGGATACTGTTTCCTGTGGTCTGTGGTCCCCATTTGTATTGAATCCTGCTGAGAAATACCCTCCCCATTTTTCTTGTGATGCACATGCTGTCATAGAAGATATTTAATATTTATACTATGCTATCTTGTATTTCCAGTGCTATCTTTCCATGTGTATATTTGCATTTACATTTGAGCCATGCACTTTCTACTTCATGTTACAAAACAAATGTGAAACACTCAAACATACATGATCACAATGATAATGATGAAGCTGACAATTATAATTGATGTAATGTTTCAAGTCCCCATCATTCTAGAGGCAGATTCAGAACAAAGTAAAAACTAAAATAGGAAAAGATAAGTAACTGTAGAAAACATTCTTGAGTCTTTTTTTCCTCTCTTGTAGCATGATTACCCCAAATGTGAAGTGTCTAGTTATAATTTTTCCCATACCATTCTTTCTTCTCTCAGAGAGACAAAAGTGAATGTATGCTAGTTCCTTATTTTAATTAATTTATTTCTAAACACACCTATTGCCTCCAAATCAAGAAACTGATTTTTTTTCCTCATTATCATGCACTGATTTGAAATGACTGACCAAAAATACTATAGTTTATTTCTATACTAATTCCACTACCTGCAACATATCCAGAGCTCAAAGTAAAAGTGATTTGATTATGATATGCAGATTTGTTTTCTCTCAGGTTTTAATATCAAGTTACCGTTTCAGGGCTTTCTCTTTCAGAATTAAACATGCTGACCATGTATAAATTACGTTCTTTTAATAGTTAATATAATTTCATCCACAGCTATTACTAACTTAATTGGGTTTACTTGTGCCTTGGCTTAAGGTCTAAAATATAACAAATTCAAAGGTCTGAAACAGTGAGGTTAATTATGCTGAAAACCTGCAAAGCAGCTTGTTTTAGATCCATCACACACACACAAACGCACACACACACACACATCATGAGGAAAAGGGACCAAAGAAATTTCTCCAACAGGAAATGAAACCATACCTTCCTTCTGAGATCTGTGTGCGGCTCCACAGCTCAGGTTTTAATAGCTCTGACTTCCTTTCCCTCCTCCTCATGCAGTTTTCTGCCAAATTATTTGTCCTCCAGGACTGTTCAGCTCACAATTCTTTGCTCAAAATGGCTCCCCAATGCCTATGAACTTAAGTATAAACTCCTCACTCCAGCTTTCAAGAATTCTAATTTGAACCCAGTTTATCTTCACAGTATCACTGCCCACGACTCCACTACATGATCTTTGGGTCATTAGTGTGCCCCAAACCCTCAGCCCCCTTCCCCTGAGCTGCGGCTCATGCCCATACCTTCTCACGCTGTCCCAAAGGCCTTTGGCCTCCTCCTGAACTCCCTCTCATCTCGCCTCACTCCAACTTAGGGGACTTTGACAGGCATGTGTGGGAGAGTGAGCAGGCAAAGACAGCCATTCTGGGTCCTAGAGAAGCAGAGCAATAGCCCAGCGTCACTGGACCCAAACACAGTTTCCAGGGGGTGGCCTTTTCTGGCTATTTACCTGCCTTGTAGGTACATTTTTCAACCATGAAGCTCTAATGGATTCAATTGTTCATCATAAAATATAGAACTTTGTTATTGGACACAATTTAGTATCAAGGAACCTCAGAAGCAGTCAACCTCTCTTGGGTCCAGACTTTTATCACAAATCTTTAGCTTGTATATCAATGCTCTGCCCACCAATTGCCTGGCTGGGAGGGCAGAGTCAACAGGAAGGTGTACACAAATGGACCAGGGGGGGCCAGTATAAGATGCCTGCAGCACGTTGGCCTGAAGACTCAGGGACTGCAGTCCGTTAAGTCCCCTTTTAGGGCTCTAATTTCGACAGGCAGATGAAAACTTGTCCTTATTTGTAAAGAAATAGAAAAAGGAGAGTAGACACAGCAATAAAAATGAATGAACTACTGACACACAACATGGACGAACCTCAAAAATATTATGCGGAGCCAAAGAATGCAGTAGGGGACATACTGCATGAGTCCATTTGCAAGAAGTCTTTGAACAGGCCAGTATCTATGGTGGTAGAAATCAGAACAGTAGTTGTTTCACTAGGAGTGCTGAGGTTGGTGGGGGAAGATCCTGTCAGAAGAGAAAACTTTCTGGGGATGATGACAATGGCCAGCATCTTGTAGAGCATGAATAACCCAGGGTAAGAATTTGCCACAGCTCATTATGAACTGAGTGAAAAAGTTGGCATCTCTGTCTCTATATTGTTTTGTCTCCTTTACTCCCTTAACCTTTGGGCCAAAAGGAAAAAGGCCTCTGCTCAGCCTGCAGCCCTGCATGCAGGCTTGTTGATCATCAAAGTGAATTTTGCTTTTATACTTTGGGATTTCTGCAAATAGCTCCTTAGCCAAATCTTGCCTCTTCCAGGAGATACATCTGAAATCTATGTGAAAGTAATGATTGCCTTGCAAAGTGTTTTAGGAACATCGTGACCAGACCTCGGGGGGTGAGTGTCAACGAGCCAAGGACAAAGAGCTGCTCAGCTCTCCTCAGACCCTCGGCACACAGAGGTTTGCAGCCATTAGTCACCCCTAACCTGTCCTCCTCCTTCTGCAGAAGAAAAGAAGCTTGCAAACAACACCAAGATAAAATGGGGATTTAGGACATGAGTCTACCATCTTATTGGTCTGGTTTTCTGAATAAAGTTGCTTTCCTTGCCCCAACATCTTGTCTCTCAACTGACTGGCATGTCGTGTGGCGAGTGGCACAAGCTTGGACTTGGTAACAATTAAACTGTACACTTAAAATTCATGCATTCCCACAAAAAGAGACTTCAACATTTAAAATGAGACTTAAAAAATCAGTACCTAGTGTTGTTTTTCCCACATCTCAGTGATTTCTCTCATTTCCCTGGACTTTGAGGGTAAGGAACCTGTGTGTAGGAGTGATCGGAATTTCTGGATGCAAATCCTGACTTTGCCGCTTTCTGGCTTTGTGACTTAGGACAAGTTGCCTAAGCATTCCAAGTATGAGGCAGTTTCATACAAAACCCAACAATTATACCACAGCATAAATACCTTGCAGAATGATTGTAAAGGTTAAATAAATGATATGATACACATAAAAACCTTGAGCTCAGGACCTAAGTATTCAATCATCATTAGCTACAAGTATTAGTACCAGATTTAAGAGCCTTGAAGGGAAAGCCTATGCTTTCTCAGACCTTTTGAAGCCCTCAGCTCATATCCTGGTGCCCCTGTGCACCTCAAACCAGACTGTGAATACTGGATATTAAGATTTTCAAACTATATATCACATGTGACATATTCCTGAAAATTGATATGGTCATACCTGGGGGGAGGAGTAAACATCTTAACTATTATAAACGCAAGAAATTTTTCTGGAATAGGATAAAATCCCTAGGCATACCTAAGATAAAACAAGTGGGTCCACATTAGTTTCAGACATCGCCCTGGCAGCTGCTCCCAGAACTGCTTTCTCCCGGGTTCAAGTTTATTCTGCACTGGTTTCAGGGAGCATTCAGTGGAGAATTTTAATAAGTACCAAGATAAAAATATTTGCTGAATTCAATTGAAATATATTATAGCTCACACAGGGTTCACACTTGGAATAAATAGTTTTCAGTTCATCCTAATATGTTGTCTTGATTATATGAATCTAGTTAATCTGATAATTCCTTGAATTTCTAGTGAAACAATAACAATCCTTTGACCCAAGAAGGCAGGTAGAGACACTGCCATACACCTCGTTTGTGTTTTTTTTTAATTGATTTTTAAAAAGTGTCAACAACAAATTTAGTGAATAGAGCAATACATCATGGAGCAGCTTCTTCGGTGAAGACTGTTTAGTAACATCTGATCAAC
The DNA here is from genome assembly GCA_032199065.1 of Smutsia gigantea. Taxonomy (NCBI): domain Eukaryota; kingdom Metazoa; phylum Chordata; class Mammalia; order Pholidota; family Manidae; genus Smutsia; species Smutsia gigantea. The sequence goes on along the minus strand of JAVSCE010001036.1, from coordinate 1,205,496 downwards.
AGATGTGATCCACCATCAGTGTTGTACAAAGAAAGGCCAAGTTCCACCAGTGAATGCTTTCAGAACAGGTTACTGAGGACATGCTGATTCTTAATGCTCCCAGAATTTACCCTGGTTTAGGTTATCTTCAAATACTCTGCCCACTGTACATACAAACTGCCTGCAGTCATTTGCAAAAGAACTTCTAAATATACTCAGAAAACTCTAGGTTCAATAAGAGATCATTTTAGGTAGCATTTTTTGTCAGCAGTAAGTTTAAGATCTGAGGATCTTTTGGAAATCCTTAGTTATATGAACAGAAACTTCCACAGTTCTGAAGACTGGAGAAATAAACAGCCTGTGGGGTCGTGTAGCATGTATGCTTCCTGATTCCCAGTGCAAGAGCTCAGGATGGCATTGGCTTAAGCACCCTATCACAGGACACATGACAGGAACACTCACTCTCGATTCTGCTGATCTTACAGTTGTAGGATTTCCAAGTCATGCATGGATGGAGATCCTTTATTTCAGAGTGTCTTTTGGGTTCCTGGACCCAAAGCCAACGTGTGTGTGTGTGTGTGTGTGTGTGTGTGTGTGTGTGTGTGTGTGTGTGTGTGAGCATGTGCACGTCTATGTGGAGACTTCCATACTCTGACAAGGACACCCCATGCCAGCAGGAAATCTGAGAATTCGACTCAATTCTCTCCATCTACCTGGAAACAGCATCAGATTCCACAGGATTAGCTCAGTCCCACAAAGCCGCCCTCCACTTCAGATACCAATCACAAGCCCAGGTTGTGACCAGTGCTTCTGACCAACTGGCTGTAAGTCAGAGGTTCCCAGGATCCTCTTCTCGAGCTCAGATGAATTTGCCAGAACAGTTCCCACATCTCAGGGATCACATTTACTCACTAGATTACCAATTTAGTATGAGGATATTAAAGGATACAAATAAAAACCCAGATGAAGAGATACATAGGCTGAGGTCCCAAACAAAGGAGCTGTGTCATTGTGGAGTTTAGGGCCCTGAACAGTGACATGAGGAAGTGTTCTAGGTCCTAACCTGGACGCTCTCCAAACGCCCTCCTTTTGGGTTTTCATGGAGGCTTCATTACATCGGCATGAGTAATTCAGTGGCCATTGGTGACTGATCCCCCTCTAGCCCCTCTCTGCTCCCTGGAAATCAGGGGCTGGGAGTGCAAGTTGCAACCTTTTCTCCAGGGTTGGTTCCCCCTGGCAACCAGCCACCATCCTTAGGAACTTTGCAAAAGTCATTTTCATTAACACAAACCCAGTCGTGGTGGGAAGGGGTTTGTTTGAATAATAAGGCACCCTTCCACCTTTATGGCTCTGAAGCGTTTTCAGGAACTGAGGATGAGGACAGAGCAACTATTATAACAAAAGATGTTCCCATCGCTCTTATCGCTCAGGAAATCCCAAGAGGTTTTGGAGCTGTGAGCCAGAAACCTGGATGAAAACCAAATATATATATATCTTATAAATCTCAGCATCTCAGAGCATAATTGATTCAGCCTCCCCTCCATGCCCAACTGCTCTTCCAGACCTGCCACCATCACCTATTCCTTCTGCAGGTGTTCATGGACCTCTGACTGCTTGTACTGTTTTCATTGTCGCGACTTGGGGTGAGGAGGGCAGGTTTTGGTACCTAGTAGGTAAAGGCCAGGGAAGACACTAAACATCCTGCAGTACATGGGACAGGCCCCAGAGAAGAATTTTCCGTTCCACAATGTCAGTAGCACCAAGAATGAGAAACTATGGTTTAGGAGGAGAGAGCTGGGACTTCGCTGAGTTTACAGGGATGGTTGTCGGCCTGTTTTTGTGTCTGCTTCCCTAATAATACAGGAGGCCCTTGAGCAATATGGGTTTGAACTGTGCAGATCCACTTACATGCATATTTTTTCCAATAAATGTTTTGGAAAACTTTTTTGGAGCTTTGCAATAATTTGAAAAACTATTTTCTTTTCTCTAGCTTTCTTTATTATACGAATACAGTTTATAATAATACATACACAAAATAAGTGTCGATTGACATATTTTCTATGTTATATGTATACTGATAACTGCTTATGTTATCAGTAAGGCTTCTGGTCAACAATGGGCTATTAGAAGTTAAGTCTGGGGAGTCAAAAGTTATATATGGATTTTCAACTGTGTGGGCAGTGGGCACCCCTAACCCCCATGTTGTTCAAGAGTCAACTATATATATATATATTCAGATTGAAACTGCTTTTATTTTAATGCACCACCATGTAGCAAAGTTACGTTGAAGACTTGCAGTTTTTTTCTACGTCTGTCTATTGAAGAGTATTAACAAATTAAAAAATTGACCAAATTGCCTTAGGTTGATCATTCTTTACCTGGACTGCGCCATTCACTGTTTTACCTTGTCATTTCTTCAAATGGCTAAAAGCAGAAAAGGAAAACAGTCAGAAGTTGAGGTGATGTCCTGCTATGTAGCTACTAGATTTGGGCATTTTCCCCAGGATTCTATTGTAAATGCTTGAATATTATATTTTCTTATTTTATAGAGCCCTAAATTATACATAAAAATAATTCCAAGTACTGTATTTAACTTTAATCTGGTTATTTTAAAAGTTGCATGCCAATTGCTTAAATTAAACAGATATTTTATCAACTGGGGTTCCTACTAATTATGCTATTGCTCTTATTAAAAATTACTCACTGAAGCATCTGTTCCAATTTCTGTAAAACAATGAAAAGGTTTGTTCACATGTTTTTATTTTTAGAACGAGCTGACCGACCAAGAGAACATATGAACGTATCCCATTAAAACAAGTGTTTTATCTTGAAAAGGCAAATTAATGGATTCTATAAATCTAGATTTAAGCACATCAAGTCTTTTAAACCTGGTGACTGACTTACGATCTGTGTAAAAACCACCCAGTACAGCCATAGAGCTTATTTAATTATTTACAAGTCTGTTTCTTTATAGCAGCTGATTTGGGGACTTGTTTTTCCTTTTTTATTTTGAGGAAAAGTGTTAATGTTAAGCTTTGAAGTCAAAAGCCATCAAATTGTGAGTACAGCAGATTAGCAACCCCTCGATGTTTGGGCTGGAAGGGCCCTAGGAATAATCTAGTTTAGTCCCTTCATTGTACGGACAGGGAAATTGAGGCCCAGAGATGAGACATACTTTAGCAAGACAGTGAACGCATGGTAAAGCTGCAAATATCAGAGGAGGCAGAATTCTCAGATGGCTCCCATGGAGTTACATCTTGTCTGGTGCCCCCCACCTAGTGAATAGGATATGATATCATTCCCTTGATTAGGTTATGCTTAATGGCAAAGGTGGAAAGATTTGGTAGATTGAATTAAAAACTCTAATTCAGTTGACATGACATTAATCAAAAGGGAGATTATCCTGGTGGGCTTGACCTAATGAGGCAAATTCAAAGAGGGTCTAGAGGTCAGAGAGTCAAAGCAATAGACTCCCTTGTTGGCCTTGAAGAAGAAAACTGCGTTGCCGTGGAGAAGGCACAAGGGCAGTGGGCGCCTCTAGGGGCTGCAGGCCTCAGTCCTACAATCACAAGGGGTTGAGCTCTTCTACCAACCAACGGGCTTGCAAGAGGACCCCAAGCGTCAGATAAGAATGCAGCCAGTCAACACCTTGGTCTCAGCCAGGTGAGACCCTGGGCAGAGGCCCCACTTAGGCGTATCCAGACTCATGGAAACTGTAAGATTTTTTAAAATGGGTGCTCTTTTAAACCACTAAGTTTGTGATTAAGTGACACATCATTAAAAACAAATACAATAATACACTTGTTCTGTGAGGTTTCCACACTTAGAACTGCCCCCTTTCCCTTTCTGGGCCAAACCATTTTCAGATTCTATTAACGGGATGAGATGGGTAGTTCAGGACACACGTTAATAGAGACAAGCCAAAGGGTTCCATGTGCCGTTCATGCCTCCTATACAACATCCCGCTAATTTAAGCCCCACTCCAGCCCTCGACTGGGGATGGAGGTGACAAACCTCAACAGTTCCAAGCCTGCTTTGGTCCGTCTGTGGATCATCGATAAGGAAAATGAGTGTGATGAATTAGAACAACCAGATAAATTTAAATTCATGAATCTATACTGATTCTAAAGACAAAAATCAAACAGAAAAAGTCCTCATTATTCATCTTTGCAGGGATTTAGAAGACCGATTCATTATTTTAAGAATGTTAAAGAACAGAAAAGAAGACTGTATCCTACCTCTCCTATGTGAACTTCACCTCAGAATGACCAAATAGCTGATGGGAAAATTTCTATTTATAAAATATGCCACCTACTGAATGAAGAAAGAATGATAGAATTCACACATCAGTATTTTAAAAACGCCAGTAAATTAATGAAGCAGACAATGATCAAGCCCACAAACCACCAATGGCTTGTCATCTGAGCTGGATTTCACTTAGTTTCCTTGTTCTATGCTTGGAAGGAAACTGAAATGGGCTGGAAACTGGGAGGATGAGGGCATATCAATCCTCTTGTTGGAAAGCATTTCCTTTAAGCAGAATTGAAAGTATCTGCTTTATTCATTACCCACCTTGTGAGACATAGTCTCTAAATTTAGAGAATTTCTACGTGAACCTGAATCTTAGGGTATTCTGTCATCTGTACACAAAGAATATGGGTTTCTTTCTGTATATCAGGTATATTTTGAGCATCTTGTATGAGCACGATTATATAATTGTGAACAAAACCACTCTGGATCCTTACCTTGAGAGAATCACTTTAATGAACTAATTTGGAAAATAAACCCCTCATTTTTTGATAAACAGGGTAAAAGTGACTCTAAAATACTCATGTTTAATTCTTAGTAGATGCTACAGGCCCATAATAAAATCCTGGTGACCCAATTTCTGTGTTTTGAGCAGAGAAAGGTCTAGTATGCAAATTTTGAGAGAAAAAAACCTTCAACAGATTTCAATAGAAGGTAGATTATCAGAGATAGGATCAGGGGTGGGAAGAAAGGACTGTATCAATAGAAAAGCACTCTAGTCCCTATTTTTCTGAGAAACTGAAAACAGAAACCAATCTGAAGGATCACTAAACTGAAAAAAAAAGTCAAAATGTTATCACGAGATAATGATCTATTTCTTCTAGTGCCCGACAATATCTCTACCAACTGTCTATACAATAAAATCTATGGCTTTCAGGCTTCTGAAAACTGAACATGCCTTATGATCTGTGCTATTTTAGAGGGTATTCTGTTTTAAAGCACTAGAAGCTTATAAAATTACTCGATCCAGTGATTGTCTTTTTAACAAGGTAGTAATATTTAGCAAAGGCAACAATAGAATACAATGAGAACTCTCATACCTCACTAGTGTGAGTGAAAATTGGCAGCCCTTTCTGAGAAATGTAGTGATGTGTATCAAATGCCTTAAGATAGTCTCAACCTTTAACCACGTTCTGAACATGTAGGAATCTATTCTTATTAAACTATGCAGGAGGAAAACAAATGCACACATATGTGTAAGGATATTCAACCTGCATGCCAAAGAAAAGGGGACCGCTCACATAAATGATGATGTTTCTACATGATCTCAGGTTATACAGCCACAAAAATTAAGGTGTCCTCAAATAATATGGGAAAATAATTCTTATATAATGCTGGGAGGAAAAAAAAGCAGCACCCAACATGCAATGCAGTCTCAATAATATAGGGTTATTTACATACAGAAAGAATTTTAAATATACTTAGATATCTCTAGAAAGTTTACCAAGGAATTCACAGCAGTATTATCTAGGTGGTGTAGGTATTTTTCTTTACTATTGTTCCTTTATTTTTCTAACATTTCCTATCATGGGCTTTGGTTGCTTTTTATAATCAGAGTCAAAAATAAAGATCATAAAAAGAAAACTGGAGCATACTACATGGAATATATAACTGTTTATTAATGAGAAAACTAACTTAAGAGTATTTCATTTTTAACCATTGTAGCTAATTAAAATTCTTTTATATGCCTTTGTTTATCTGCTACCTACTTACCAAAGAGATTTCAGACATTTAACTGGGTATTCACTAGGGTTGGGTTTATTTCTAGGCACTCTCCCTTAATTTTAGCCAAACTCTTATGTGGAAGAAAGCTCTCAGGCACATAATCTGCTTACAGTGTATTAGCTCCCAAAGTCCCAACCTTGAGGGCAATAGGTGGCCATTTCAATTAATGAATTGTAAAAAAATATATAATAATGTAAAAAAAAATAGAAATGATCTAAGATACAATACGAGACTCATCAACTAATCAAAAACAATTAATCAGTATTTACCCACCTATTCATCCATCCACTCACTCATTTAACAAGCATTGAGCTCCTACCCCTTGCCAGGCAGTGAGCTACGACTCCAACAACATAATTATCCCAGCTTCCAAGGAATCATTGTACTAAACTGTGCAAGATACTATCAAGTATAGAGAAGATAAAAAAATAAAACACCTGCCCTCGCCTGCTAACAGTTGTTTTATGAGCAAGTAAACGTATTAAGTAAAAGAGAAGATCAGCAGTGGGTGGTGGAGCACAAGCTGCAGAGTTCCAGCAGAAAGATATCTGCAGTTGTAAGAATTTGAATGAGGAACAATAACCAAGAAACTCTCAGTCAAGTGGGGCATATTGCCAAGTTACCAGAGGACACTTGATTCAAAACAGATAAAATTGTAAGTTCCCATTATTAAAGTTAGCCTTATCAGAAATAATGCCCAGTAGATGACCACATGTCACCTTTCAGCTGCCTAAAGGCTATGAGTGACCCTAAAACGCATACCTGCCCCATGTAATAGGCACGCAGCAAGCCGTCCAGAAGTGACACATATGATGCACAGAGTCACAATTGTGGAAAACTTCTGATCGCACATAACCATGATGAGACCTTCTGACCTGATAACGTTTCTGAGCCAAACAGCAATTGCTGTAAAAGGAATCCACTCTCCATCAAACAAGAGCATGGGCCGCAGCAAATCTTGAAGGAAGAAATTCTCAACATGAGAAAGAAGGGAGGAAAGGAGGGAGATGAAAAAGGGGCACACAAAGGAAAACCAAATACTGATTTTGTCCACGTCACGAGTTAGATGTGGTTTCTGGAAGTTTCAAGTATCTAATCCTAAAAATGCTCTCTAGTTTGTTACCTTCTTTTGCTGATAACGTAACAACGTGTAGCTTCTGCCACTGATCAACACCGAGAGGCAGCCACCTGTCTGCACTACCACCACCTTCCTCCCCAACCCCAGCCTCGAGCAGAAGCTCTCAAACTATGGACTCAGAACGAGCTGCAGCAGCTGCACCTGGATTTGTTGGAAATGCACATTTTTCAGGCTCCATTTCAGAGCTACTAAATCCGAAACTCTAGGATAGAGTCCCAGAGTCCCTTTATAAGCCCCCTCCAGTGACCTTGATGCTCAGAAAAGTTTGAGAACCACTGGCCCAGGTCTCCAGTTTACTGAAACCGCTGCCAGGTTGAGAGCGGCTACCGGAAACTATTTCTGTAGGTCGTTAACCTGGCTGTTGGAAGACTAAGGTGGGAGAGGATGTACCATATGCCCACTGAGGCATACAGATCACTAGCCATGCCCTTAGTGACTTACCATCGACTCAGCTCCTCACACAGGTCTAGAGGGGACATGTATAATAACTTTCAATGCAAGGGATTAATAATCAATCTGTGTGTCTATCACTGGGAGAGATAAAAAAGATAAAGTGTGAGAGTAAGAAAAGAATATAGATGACTCTTAAATACCTAGCGCAGAAAGAACAAAGTTTAATTCAGAAAAAATATCCACCTGTGTTATTATGCATTAGCCACCTATATTAGAGAGATAGATGATAGAGACAGTTCACATCTACATCAAGTAAAAATGCATGCATGCTCAACAATACTAGTTTTGCAAGAACACATGTAAACAAAAAATACTTAAATACATCGTGGGTTGAGTAGGCGAATGGGAGGGAACTATGGGGGTGAATTGATGAATGAATGAATGAATGAATGAATGAATAACAAAAGCAGAGACCTGTAAGGACCAATGATAATAATATGTCATTTTCTGAGGAACATTACTAATACAAAGCTTATAAATATGATACAAAGGAGACGGAGAGAGACCCACACCCCATCTTTCCCAGGTCACACAGCCCCTCAGTGAAAGAGCAGGCATTTGAACCCATTAACCCATTTCCTTAATCAAGAGCCAAACTGCCTGCTTTTAAGTGTTACCTTTGATGATGGGTTTGGCTCATGCAAACTCCTTATTCGCACTTGTTCATTCATTGCACCAATATTTTTTGAGTGTCTAGTCCGTATGTTCCAGGTACACAGGTAAGCCAGAGTGGCACTCGCAGTCTGATGGAGACAGTGTGACTCACACTGGAATATTACTTGTCATCTCCTATGGTAACTACATGTATCACAAGGACAAAGGGCAATAAACCATCCAACGAATATTTCCTACTGATCCAGAAGTCCATTCGTTTCCTCTCTGACAGCTAGCATCACGACTGGGCCCCTGAGAGCTAAGATGGAGAGCTAAGAAGATCTCTAACAAGAAAATTCAGAAACATGAAAAAACAAGATGATCAAAAACAACAAGTCACGCCACCAGCTATTTTCTGTGCTGCAAGAACACATCATCGACTCGGTGATTCTCAGCACGTCATTACAATGCATACCAAAGTTGTTCAGGCCCCAGGGGTAGAGATTGATAACCATCGTGAAAATAATCTCTTACTTCCAGATAGCCCTTTACAGTTGAATAAACACTTTTCCTACCCTGTTTTGTTTGAACTTCACCGTAGGCAAAGTAGGGCCCATAATGCCTATTTGGAATGCTCTGAATAATGAATTCAATCATTATTGAATTTTATCCTTTGCATATGCTAAATGAGGGCATGAACATTTTTCTTCTAGCCTTAAGCCAAGGCCTCCTACTGAAGGCTACACTTAAAAACAAAAACAAACAAAAACATTTCCTCTTATGTTTTTACTTACTCTTTCTGTCTCTTTCCGTTAGCACACACAAGTCTACCAAAGTTTTTATCCCAAGTAATGCTTTTATTTTTCACTCAACCTAAGTCGAATCAACTATTAGTATTTTAAAACACAGTGAAATTGTAGAAATGAACCATGTTTGTTTACCCTCATCCAAGAGTTCTTACTAACTCTTGATTTAGAATGTGGCTCTAGATGTAGAGGCTTTAAGCTTTGTGGCAGTTACGACTTTTAAGAGGTTCATGTTTCTGATCAACGTATCACAAGACATTTAATTGGGTAGACTCAGGACTTCAGTTTGAACTGAGGTTTGTTGGGGGACATGAAATGACTTTTTTTCTTGTCAGCTTCATCCCTTTGGGAGACTGCTTGCCACTAAAGTGACTTGCTAGGAGGCAAATGTGTTGCAAAATTCTGCACTGAGACAAAGAGAATCTGCACTGATTCCCTCTCTCTTGCTAAGTTTCTGTGTGACCTGCTAAAGGAAATCTAATTTACATAAGCCTTTCTAACTGACTCAGTTGCTCAGCTATACCAGACCTCAACTTCTTTGTACAACAAATATAGAAATAGCACTTAGTCACCTAAGATTTTCTGGGTATAAAAATGAAAGAACCAAGTAAAGTACTTAACACAGAGTCAGCCTCTTTAAATGATTTTATTCTTGATTATTTTCTTATTAAAGCCATTTTCTTTGATATTTGAGCTTTGCAACATTTCCAAAACTAAGTTACATTTGACAATCCACGTGTTCTATTTAATGTGATTTTGTTTTATTTTTTTCTTCTGTAAAATAACCAACTACTTAAACGGAAGGAGCATTTTATAATTAATGACCATTATAATCAAGAAAATTTGGCATTATTTTATAATGAGGAGTTGGAGTTAAAATTCCTCTAAAGTTTTTTTTTGTCTTTTTTTTTTTTTTTGCTACCATGACAATGTCCTTTACTGCGTTGGCCCATTTTATTATATCTTTTGTGGGGACTTGACCTCAATAATAATGACTTCTCCACTAATAATTAGTGATCCAATTTGTGAATGGCTTATTATCTTTGCTCAAAGTGATCTGACCTTCCCTTCAGGGACCCCAAATCCACCTAATAAAGTTACTTTATAAAGCCAACTACAATGCAAAATCAAGAACAACTGCGTATCATACACATTGCCAATTATATGTGCCCATAAGCCAAATGCTCAAACACCAGAATACAAAAAGCCGTGGCAAAGTAGTCTATGAATGTTAGAAGATAAATGTAACAAACTGTAGGGGAGGAAAATTTTTTCTGCTACTCTTCTAGGTTCTTTTGGACAGATTAACAGGAGAAAAACACATTTAATTATGTATGTTCTGGAGCTCTCCACAAAATATGAGTCCTAAGGACAAGTCAATCAGGTGAAGCTTATATGCCATCCTGAGCTAAGGAATGGGGTGAGGGCCTGGGGCTTCAAAGGGGCGGTTGGGGATTCACAGGACAAGAACAAGAGCACATGTTCGGTAATTAGATGTTTGCCCTGCATCCAGATAGGTCTTCCAGATAAAAGTTATCTCTAGTAATAGCTCTCTTATCGGCAAACAGCGCTGAAGAAATTAGTCTGGATAAGTAAAATCTGCATTATGAAAATGTTCCATGAATCTTGGCAGAAATGCTTTCTAGACGTGCCAGCAAACCATCTTGTGTTCTTTTTGTTAAATCCCTGTGGTATTCCATATCTTCCCACATTTTAATATAGGGATTGTTTTGTTTTGGTTTTTGTTCAGAAGAAAACAGAAAGTCTAGTATCTGAGACCAGCCTTTCTATTTTACAGAAGAAAGTCAGGAATACATTTCATCCGCACTTTGTTATATAAATATTTCAAATCACAAGGACCCAAGGGAATACCCAGACCACTTTAGGTGTAGAGTTTATTATATTCCATGGGGTTGATTGTAAAGCAAAATTACCCCAAAATACTTAGATTTTTTTAAAGAAGCTTATCAGTTTTCCTTACAGAAGCATTCTAGTCAATCTCTAGATATTTCCACCTCCAGACCATAGGGTCTCTATCCCTCCTTCCCTTGAGAAGAGGCTAATCTTAGTGACTTGCTTCCAAAGATAGAATACGGAAAGGTGGAAACAGTAACCCACAGTGGGGAAACCTGGCGGATGCCGCCTTTACCAAGAGATGAAGGTCGGTGTCACCAGAGACGTCCTGTGAATGTCATGTGTGATCTCATCTGACATGAAGAGAAGGGCACATCATCTCTGTGCTTCCCTTCCCCCAAATCCATGACCTTAGTCAAGTCATGAGAAAAACATCAAACAGACCCAGGCTGGGGGACATTCTGCAGGAAATGGGGTCAGTGCTTCTCAAGACTCTCACAGCCATGAAAAATAAAGACTTTTTATTTTTCTCATGGACCAGAGGGGACAGAATAGACATAACTCAATGCAATGTGGTGCTCTAGGTTGGATCCTAAAACAGAGAGAGAACATTATGGGGGGAAAAAATGGTGAAATCCAAATAAAGCCTGGATTTTAGAATTTTGTTAAAAATGGGTTTACCAGTAGAAAACTGCTTTTTCTATGAACTAAAACCTCATAACTTCTGAGGGACATGGGGTATGAGTCACATTCCACTGCCAATAAGTTTTACTCTGCATACTTTATTTCCACATGAAACCCACCATAAAAATATTCCAACATTATTACAGTAATCACAGCAATTGGAAAATAGAAACAAGATGTTACATAGTAAATCTGAGATGCAAACTATGATCAGACTCCAAAAACACAAATTCCATTTACTGAAATAATATTTCCCAACATCAGTCACTTACAGTTATCAAAATATGCATGAACCATTTCCTTGACACTTATCTAAACAACCTACTTTTTAATTCAAACATATACTAAAATGAACTATCTGTGTGTGCTGTGTGTGTTCGTGTGTGCGTATACTCAGTGCTATGCATGCCACCACAACAAAAACAGGACAGGGTTTCTGAATGAAAACTCAGAAAGCGAGAGCCCTTCATAAGAAATCAACATGATAATGGGTTTATTACTCTAGCAGATGTGTATAAATGGGGAAGTCAAAGCAGATTTGGAAGTATGGGGTGGTGAAGATGTTGTTAGTCAGGAAACTTGTGCTGTGTATCTGGTGGTGAAGTGTAAAGCACAGATAAACTGCTTTTGCATGGTCACCTTATGTCTGTGATACAGTGAGTTCGGCTATGTTGAAAAAGTGGGAATTATGTAGTTGGAAACACTCCGAGATCCATCACAACCTAATGCGTCCTAACAGACATCAGAGGGGGAAGTACCACAAGTTCCTCTCAATTTCAACTCCCAGCTTTACCTTAACTGGGAAGATTACTCCTAACACATTTGCTCCAATTTTCCAAGTGCTTGTTGGCATTTATTAAATCAATCAACAGAGCAACCCAGATTCCCGACCTTTCTCAGGGCGCACCATGCAAGGTCCTATCCTGGGGCTTGCACAGTTATCAAGCATGTTTCTACAGATACTGGAATCATGTGACTGCACTCTAGACCTTTGTAAAGCAATATTTTCCTCTTGGAACACCATGCCTTTCGCCTCAGCCCTGTCCTTCATCCAGCTAACTGCAACTCACCCATCCTCATGACATATGAGCACCCAGCTCATATGTCACTCCCTGCAGAAAGCTGTCCCAGCCCTTACAAACATAGACAGGTGCCATTCTGCTCTCTTTCTCAATACCTATATTTTTCTTACAGCAGAACTGTTACCATTGCCTCTTAGAGTATCCAGCTTTCCCACTTGGGCAGAACTCCTCCAGGGCAGAGACCTGGTTTTGCTCACCCTTGTTTCACTATTTGGTACAGAGTACCGTATACAGTAAATGCCTGTACCTTGGTAAAGACTGCTATATATAGAAAAATAAGTGAGTAATTTGAACTTCTCAATTATCGCAAGATTGGTAACACTATTTAAGAATCAGGGAAAGAGTACCAATGACTACTTATGTCATGTAAATGCAGAGACCCACCCTATGCAATGATCCCATGACTTCAGCTTAGTTCCCGTAGAACCGGCCTATAGTATTCATTCGTGTGATCACAATGCATTCATTGATGAATGTATTTAGAATCTGAAGCAATGCCTGAAATAGGACATCTTTACCCAGTGGCTATATAATTAAAATATATTCATTTATACAGTATGTTTGGCCCTCTACTAAACATTGTGGCTGATGTGGATGAATGGGAGTTGGTAATCTAGTTGGGTAGAAGTCACCAGTGCACAGAGACAGAATAATGAATTTAATAGTGATTTAAGGTGGTGTATATAACTTAGTGCTAAACTGCCTGACACACAGGAGCCTTAGTAGACACAAATTTAAAATTTGAAGCTTCCACTCTTTATAATAGGTGGCGAAGCTCAGTGGTATGGCCCTTCTAAAAGAACAGGTATGTGGGAGTGAATCACTTGAGCTAGTGCTGGTCTGTCCTCTGCCTCCTCATCTCAGCACAACCTCACCGCTCTCTGCTTGCCTTCCTATGTGCTGTGGTTCTTGTGAAGGGATAAAACATTGTAGACTCAGGTAAATTCATGGTCAGTATTAAAATCATACTGCTATGTTGTGCAATGGTACAGAGTTCATTTAAGAGCAGAATTAACTTTAATAGTTTTTTAAGTGGCTTAGTCTTTATTTATTGAGTCATAAGTGTTTGAAGAAGTCAAGAACATTTCTCAGTTTTACTTTACTCTCCTTTGTGGGAACAATTGTATGCTGTAGAGTGGAGTGAGCAAACTCAATTTGGCCCTCTGCCTTTTTTTAAAATAAAGTTTTATCGGAACACAACCATACCCCATTCTTTTACATATGTATTATCTGTGACTGCTTTCATGCTATGAGGGCAAAGTGGAGTAGTTGCAACAGATGCTGTGAGATCCACAGAGCTGAAAATAGTTCAGCTCTGTCTTTGCAGGAAAGTTTCAACAACACCTGCCGTAGAGATATTCTCAAGTTCAGAAGTTCATAAATTTTCACATTGGATTCCTTCTGAATACACTGTCAACTGGGAGGTTCACAAAAGGAAGGGGTTAATAAAGAAGGGAGGAAAAGGGTAGCCAAGGAAAGACTCATGGGGGAAGTACTGAAGCTATGACACTGATTAAAAATTTGGATGACCCCAAAGAGAAGGACCAAACCACGTTTTACACTCTCACACACTTAGAAAAGAACAAATTAGTTGCAGGTGTAAGAGAATAAATAGGTCAACATTGAGCCAGGGAAGTAACTTTCTATCTTTCAGACTTTCTACAGTTTGAAGGGTTGATACTCCATATCTCACTCCCAGAATCAAGAACTGAAGGATTTGAGCACACAGCCTGAATATATCAGACAAAATCTATTTTTGCATGTGCCACTTTCAAATGTTCTGTGCATTAAATGGGCAGCTGGTAATTCTTCATAGAATAAAAATAGAACGAAAATGGTTTTTTAAGCATGTAGATCATTTTTAACATCACCTGCTATAGCCGAGAGAAGTTTGAGAGTGGGAGTCTGGGCAGAGTCCAGGGTGGGAGTAGAGCACATGGAGGAAGCAGAAAGGAACAGAATTTGAAACTTGAAATAGTAGGGTAAACACCATCTAACTCAGTTTGGAAGAGTTTTGCTCATATCCTAAAATGACGGAGATTTGCAAAACAAACCAACCACCACGGTTGTAGAAAACTTGTAGAGAAAACATTCTCAAATATTTTATAGAGTCTTGTTGCAGAGTTCATTAGCACTAGAGGAAAGGTGTATTTCTAGCTTTTGCATGAGATTTCCCTAGTAGCATGTAGGACACAAATAGCTGAAACAGTAAAAATTCAATTCTAAAATCTGTGTAACTGAGGCAGGAGACTAGCATAAAGGCTGGAATGGGAGCCATGTCGATGGAAAGATCAACAACTCCAGGCAGCTAATATTTTATTTCTGGTTCAGGAAATGACTGACCCGTGTGGGCTGGGTAGACTGACATGGGGTAGATGTAGACAAGGAAGATCAGAGAAAGATCCAGAAGCTGCTGGAAGAAAGAAATGGATCATGAGCAATAACAAGATTAGGACAGTATCTAAACCCGATGGTTGTCAACCCCGGCTGCACACTGGAGTCACCTGGTAGCTTTAACTAATTACCAGAGCCCATATCCCACGTCCAGAGGTTCAGGTTGAATTAGTCCAGGGTGGAGACTGTGTTGGTGTTTGTCAAAGCTTCCCAAAGGATTCCAATGCAGTCAGGCTCGGGAACCACCAATTCACCTTGTTCCTTTGTTATGAGAGATTGGTAATGAACACTAGTCTCATGGACAATAAGCTCAGAGTTTCCCAAACCTCAGTCATTCACAGCTGCTCAGGGGATTTTTGTCATGTATCATTCATGCAATTAATGTTTACAATATTTTTCTTTAAATCAGCTCATTTTCTCAAACCTTAGACCTACTTTAGCCTCATTCTAAGCAACAGCAAACAGAAAATCACAGGTTTTGTGTGCCACTGGTGGTGTTTTTTTTCTAATACTTATTAAAATATGCAGTGTTAACATAAGTGTGATAACCTGAACACAAGATGGTTTTAGGTGATTAAAACAATTTGGAAAGCAATGTATTACCTAAACCCACCTTGTATACAAATACTACAGAATTTACAGCATTAAATCACTTCTAGAACCAAAATAAACACCATATGTTCACTATACATGATAATTTATAATTTTGCTTATTAATCTGAATTGTGTGATCTGTGAATCTAACTCCACGAGGGAGATAAGTTCCTTAGCAAATGAGGAAGCCCAACTGAATATGAGTCCGTGGTAGTTCAGTGATACTTTGTTATACTCTACTCAGTGTGTAAACTGTGATACTTACAAAATTGTCCTACTAGATTTTACGAATATAATATGTTATAGTAACATTCCAGAATTGGAAGCTTTGGGAAAGTCTTGGGGCTTTATCCTTCAGAAAGTCAAGGGCATAGTGATGTTATTAATTTGCTGTTCAGAGAAAATGGTTGGTAGTGGCTATGTATTCATTTAATAGATATACACGAAAATATTCCCTGGTACAAATAAATGTATTTGTTTAATAGGGAATGACGTTAGTCAGTTTTTTTGCCTGGAAAATTTCTCTGAACCTTTAGTATGCAAATATAATTTGTGGATTTCAAGGAAAGAGTTAGGTTAAGATATAGAATTTTCTAGGTTTAGTTAGCAGAAAATCTTTCTTCCTTAGGTCAGATAAAGATCTCCAGAAACTAGTGGTTTCCAGAATATGGTTCAAGAAACACCAGTCTACTAAATAACATATTATCCCTTCATTTAGCCCCAGTTGTGCAGTCTATAGGTACACTGAATTTGCCTATCAGTAAAGCAAATGTATTGCTTATTCTGTTTCTTCCCCATAGAACGGAATCCCCTTTATACAAGTTGTACTTTTTGGAAACTGAGATGTCCTACATGGAAATTAAGTGCCTGGAAGAATCATAAAGGAATAGTTTGTCTTTATGAAGTGTATGACACACTGAAAGTCAAATAATGCTCAGAGCCAAGCCTGCTGTGGAGCAAAATAGTTTCACCATGAGTGTTTAAGCCTCACTCTCACATATCCATGGAATTAGCTTCCTATCTGAGGAGTGTGGAAAGTAATGAAATTATTCTAAGGCAATTAATTGGAGCAACAGAAAAGGACAGAGATAAAAGGAAAATAGTCAAATTCCTAGAATCATTATTCAAAGTTATTCAGTCTATTGTCTTGCCTTTCTTCACCAAGTACCATGTCTGTTCTTCAATACTCT
The DNA here is from genome assembly GCA_032199065.1 of Smutsia gigantea. Taxonomy (NCBI): domain Eukaryota; kingdom Metazoa; phylum Chordata; class Mammalia; order Pholidota; family Manidae; genus Smutsia; species Smutsia gigantea. Next base: position 1,188,695 of record JAVSCE010001036.1, on the reverse strand, counting down.
TGAGAATTCTTTGGAAACATTACTTTTGGGGATTTTGTGCCATCTTATTATTATGAATGTGCCAAAATGTATTTTAAACAATTCCCCTTTAGTTTAACACTTAGATTCCTCTCCCCACCACCACACTAGACAACATTTTGTATAAACTTTTTATTCATTCACAACTATTTATCTGTCTATGAGGCATCAAGCACGGCGTTGGGAATTCAATAGCAAGCAAAAAAATTACAAAGTTCCTGCCCTTGAGAAACTATACAAATGCATTTTATCTCAACCTTCTATGAGATTGTGGTATGAGATATGAAACAAGAGATCTCTCGGGGGAACACGCTGGGAATAGCTGAGGAAGTTTTGTGCCCCTCTGAGTTTACTCCATTTATATTTTAATGTTCTGACTTCATATAATTAATTCTTCAATCTAGTCTAAAACTCAGGGTCATATTATTCTCCAAAAACACCTTTGCTATTCTCATAAGCTTATGGGGAATTGTTAAGAACTATTGAACTAGATGGGTCACCCTTTGGCAGTAAGGGATACATCACTTGTGTCCGTCTCTTACTTGTGTTACCCAGAGTGGCTGCCTCGGGAGTGTCCATCCAGATCATTTGAAAAGCTTCCACATTGTTCTGGATGTCTGGAAAAAGGAAAGTTTACTTGTTTTGGTTGCTGGGATTGCTGTTTCCCATTCTTAGTCACTGCCCAAAACACAAAATGGAAGAGTTTGAATGAACCACAGATGATTTCTGTAGAGTGTGGATCTGATCAATTTTCTGTCTTCGTCAGTGGCTCAATTCATCAAAGAACACCACCAACCATTTTTCAGTGTTAGGTGTTTTCAGTCCTATCATAGTTTATAAATAAGGCTTTGTTGACTTGGCTCAAAGAGTGCATTTTGCTGGAACAGGATGGGAAAAGATAAGAAATGGTTTCCAATCTGATGAGACACCTGGTGACAAAACAGCTACAGAACACAAACAAGTGCGTGAAACGGCCCCGGGGTATCGTGAGAAGGAGGCTGCTCTGGGGGCCAGATCTTGAGAACACAGCATCCCAGACTTGTTTCTCATTTGCATGAGCATCATCTCATATATTTTCTCCAAACGTAAAATAAAGTCTTAAAACTTGTCTGCTGAGGAAAATATTAAATTATGGAATCCTTCCAACCAGAAGATGCCATGGTGAAGAAATAAAAAATCCAGTTATGCATATTGCCTCTAAAATGACCATTACTGTGAATATGCAAAAGAGAAACTATGAGTTAACATGCTGATTGCCAAAGATAAAAGCACTGACTGCCCTTAGAACAATAATGCCCCAGATTGGTGTGTTTTTCTCTGAATTTACTATTAACCATAAATCATCGAAAGACTTAATATTTTGCTTGGACTCATTTGTGTTTAATGTTCCAAGGAGACAGAGATGGAGATGGGATGTTTTTGTAAAGAAAATGATCCAGTGTTTAATGGTTTTAAAATCTCATTCTACTAACAGTATATCTTTCCCTAAATAGCTTACATTTTTATGGCCATTCCATCACCATGAGTCTTATTGATTAACAGGACTCTTATTTATCATGTGTTTAAATTCTCAGGAACTTCATATAACAGAGACAGGTGTTTATATAAACACCTAAACATGTACCCACCTAAACAGAAGAGAAGGGTCTCTAATTACATGTAAAGAAGGACTGTATAAATAGTGGGGAACTATTAGGGCAAACCTATTATCTAAGTTTCCTAACTAATATCAAAGAAGGATAAGTCTGTGCCTCAGTTTTCCAACTACAGCATTACTTTATTCTCTGATTGGATTTGTAGGCTAATTTCTAACCCTATCACTCTTGGTGATCTTTATCATTAACTATTTATCCTCTGGATTCTAGATTTTTCTGGACTCTAGAGTCTCTAGATTCTAGAGAATGAAATTAAAATGCATATATTGTTTTATAATTCTCTGCTAGAGATTGCAGATCTGTTTAAGCTCTTTTGGCTGCAAATGACAAAAATAATTGTAAATTTGCTTAAGCTAAAAGGGAATTTCCTTATTCCTGTAACTATAAAGTATAATATTCAAACTGGCTCACCAGAAGACTTGGTCCAATAGGTCAAATGATATCACCAGGACTCAGACACTGTGACATTTCTATTCTCCTTCATGTTGGTCTTATTTTCAGACTATCTGGTGGAAGATGGTTGCCAACAGACCCAGATCTGTGGGCTCTTAGACTCAAGACCCACAGAAAAGAGAATACTCTCATTCAACATTTTGAGATGTCCTAGATTTCATGTGCACAAACCTAAACCAGTCACTCACTGTGACACGGAGGAAGAAATGATGGACCCAAGTCACGTGGCCAGCCCTGGCTGTGGGAGTGGGACCTATCCCAATTAAACTTCATTGACTGAAAGACTAGTTTTCTCCAATATAATCTGGTCTAGAAGCTGAAGAACAGTGAATGGAAGTTAGGCAGCAAATAACAAAAACATACAGAACTTATTAAAGAAAATAAAATCAAAACAAAAAAAAAAACACAGATATCCACTTTAATCATTTTACCTCTAAACCCAGGAAGGAAACATTTGCTTTCTTTCCACTATTTTCTATGGAAAATTAATAACATCCTTTGTTATCCCTCAAAGTAATTCATTAAGAGTGTGTAGTGTATCAGGCACTCAACTCCCAACTGAGCTAAGCTATAGAACTTTCTTCCACATTGAATCTGTTCTACCACACATTTTTCTTTTCCAGTTTGATAAGAAAAGTTGTCCAACAGGGCAAAAATGGAAAACAACGACAAAATAAAAATTATTCTTGTATGTAGGGCTTAAAAATAAGTGTCTTGTAAGCCAGTTTCATTACAAACTTTTTCATTGTCCCTTAAGTATTTTACTCACCAGGAAAAAGAATGAACCAACCCACCAAGCTCTGGTCAAATACACATTCAAATATTTTGAGTGTGCTGGACAGTGAAGCCAGATAGAACCCATTTATTCCAGCACTATGGAATAGTAGTTGTATTTAGGGTGACACCATGAGTCAGATCTACTCAAATTTAAATTCTGGTCATTTTCGGAATACCTCAAAGTTGGAAAAAATATTCATAAAAAAGAAAGAATAACAGAATGACTAAACATAATCAATTTAAAGCAGAGAAGAAAAACTTAGGATACTTTCTATGAAGCATTTTGGTTAAAAATACACCAAAGAAACATATGGCAGATAGGGAACCTGAAACAAAGAGGCAAGACCTCTGTAACAAATAGCCATGTTTAATGATTCTTTCCTGCAAAGTGAGAAATTTACAGAGGCTTCCAATGTATCTTTTAATTCAACCTTTAGCTAAGATTCACTTATTTCAAACTACTTTATTGACCCTGTACTATGGGTCAGCTGGAGAAGATATCACTACCTCTGATCTCCACAGCTCCCAATCCAGAGTTGACTGTCTTCTCATCAAAATACTATCTCCTCTTGAATTCTGGTTGACTTCAGCATGTAGTTGGCAGCTGAAGCCATGGGTGTGGATGAAAATGTAGGGAAGAGGGGTCTGGGGGGAAGGCATGGATCCTAAGTGAGGCATCCTGTCACAGAGCATTATATCTGGAGAGAAAATTAATAATTTCAAGCTCTTCTACCTCCTATACTATACCCCAGGTGTATCAGGTATTTGTAAGTATGTATGGAGAGGGACATTCTGGTAAAGTAACATTGGAACTGTCAACTGCTAAAAACATTTGGAGAATAATTTATATGCACATATGCTTGGACACTACAATTCCTGTCTAGAATATATATATAGAATATATATTCAAGTCTAGAGTATATATTCTAGAGGGGAAAGAACACCTGCATATACCTTATATGGAAAGCTTATGGAAGAATTTTTTTATAATAGTCAAAAGTTGGAAACAATCTACATGTTCATCCATAAGGGTCTAGATAAATAAACCATGCTATAGTCAGATAATAAAGCACTATGAAGCTACTAAAATGGATAACCTAAATCAATATATCTCAACATTAACAAACATCAGAAAATAACTTCCTAGTATCATGTCACAATATACAATTTTATATATAAATACAATATACAGACACAGAGAATCACATATATGTATGTGACAGCATAAAATATACTAAAAGAAAATAAAACATCTTTATAATTATGGTTACCACTAAGGAAATTAAGGGAAAAATGGGACTGAGATTGGTATCAAAAAGAACTTCACATTTATCTGAAATATGGTATTTCAGAAAAAAAGATAAAAGAATATGGTAAATTCATAACTATTGCCAATTCTAAGCCCTTAGAAAACCATTATAATATTCTCTGAACTATTTAAATAACTCAAAAAATAAGCAAATAATATTCCCCCAAATAAAGGAAGGATTGAATAAGCAACACACTGTGCTAAACTCCACCTATAACTGCACCCTCCATGGGTAGGTACACCTGGGTCCTCATGCCCGAAAGTCACTCTAAGCTTAAAATGTAGGCTGCTTCTAACTGAGTAAATCCACAAACCTGATCAATTCAGTAAAGCCCATGGTTTAATATTCAGAGTATAAATACTGAGAATTTTGGCATTTTAAGTAATTCTATAGGTTAAAAACGCATTTTGAGATTACTTTCCTCTGTCTGGATTGTGGGAGGGTCTTGTGGTGTTTTAATATTTTCCACTTAAAAGGGAAAAGATACCAAAATTTTAAATCCCAAGACCTACTCCCCACTGTCTCCCCTCCACCCCACCCCTCACCTTTCTGATCATTTATTAGATTAGCGATCTAGAATGATTCCCGTAGGTCGAGCTCCAACCATGGGTACCACTTCAGAAAACAGCCACTAAGCCCATCAATCAATTGACAGCAATTATAGGTCTGAGAGATTTCCCTCCAGCACTGTATTGTATTAACTTTTTTGTTGATTCCTTTAGATTACAGGGTGACATGCTTTCAGTTGGAAAAGTTATAAACAGTGGTCAAATGAGAACAATACTTTTCAACAAAAATAACAGAAGAGCCAAGGATTTCTCAAAGACTTCAGAGCACTGAGAAAACTAACACACGCAAAATCCAGCCATTAAAATTGGAGACACAGACAAAAACCTTTTAAAAAGATAAACTTTTTGCATTAAAATGTGATTTTTATCTAGTTAACTTCATCTTACATTTAAGTTATATGGGCCAGTGGTATTGAGACACTCATCAAACTCATTTCTCAGTAAATACTTTCATATAAAGAAAGTCCTGTGCCCCAAGATCTATTTGGACCCCCAAAATTTATTTATATATTGCAGCAGTAAATAACCATGTAGCAGATTAACAGAAGACCTAAGTGTTGCTCTTGTCTGGCACTGGAAGTTAACAGCCTGTATTTCATGATAACTCAAAAATTAGCATAAAATTGTTTTCAGTACAAACATGAGGATAAGCCATACCTCTTAAATGTAATAACTTACATAAATTATAAAGCATTGTTAGGGAATTGTTGAAGTGAATGACTTGAATAGCACTGAGATTTCAAAATAAAGCTGGGAAAATATCAAGGATTCATCAACAATAAACTATTTCTCAATGACAAGAGTATCCATAAGCAGTGTCTGATGCCTTTTAGAATTGCAACATTTCAGGAGCATCGACTCTTAACTCATGTCAGTGTATTAATTACTGACTATCTTGTCTTTGGTTAAATGTCTCTATTTGTAAGCAACCCCTTACATTTTCAAAGCAATCTCATTTCATTTCAGGTAATTTTAACAGAAAGAGAAAGAAGGGGGCAACTCCTCAACTGGGTTCACAGCTGCCCTTCTGCACCTTTCCTAGAGCTTCCTTCTGACATCATACTGAATTTGGCTGGCCTCTTCTCTAAGGAGCCGCACTTCAGACACTAAACCCCAGCTTGTGTACCTCCTCGATGTCTTTGCCAAACCAGGTTAAAGATGTCTAGCTCTTCAGCTTGTCCTTTTTTTTTTCCAGTTCACATGGTTTTACATAGCCAAAGTCTTTTTAACATTCCAAACAATCATCGTAGAGAAGAACGGCAGTGTGAAACTGAATACTCAAAGTGGTCTGATAGGAAACTAACGACAAATTTTTAAAAGCATACCTTAATTCTAGATTTGAAAATAAATATGTGAACAAATCCAGTCAGTTAGATATAGACTTATAACATAGATAGTATGTTACATAGTATATATAAATATGAATATAATACAAATAATGTATTCATGTGAATGTTTATGAAAATATATATATATGTGTGTATGAAGAGGGAGAGAGATCCTCCTCAATTTGCCTGGAAAGTGTACCCAGTTTAAACACCAAATTTCTGGCACCATCTTAAGTGTCCTCACTCATAGCGTTAAAGGTCAACATTCTCCCTTAAAAGAAAACTGGATGTGAAGATTGGAAATCCATCCTGGGGGTGGGGCATGTGGGTGGAGGTGTTGTCTGGGGAAAAGGGATAATAAAATTCTGTGGAAGGCAGAAAAAAATTTAATTCAGCAAATATAAATTGCAAAGTTAATGTGTTCCAACTTTAGGCTCATGAGATACACAAGGAACAAACACCCTAAAACAGATGTCAGAAGCCAGTGCAAATTAAATAGCCATGTTCCTTCAGACAAGGACATTTAACCATTCAGTCAATACATATTTATTGAGCATCTATTATGTATAGGCACTGTTTCTGAGAAATAGAAAGAATAACAATGCTCCTGGAACAGGGTGCACACTAGAAAGACAGATTCCAAAGAATTCCAGAGGACTGCACCTAAATCAAGTGGTTGTATAGCATCAATCAGTGGAGGACAAAGAATAACTCCAGAAGGGGTTGTCTGCCTTCCTAAATGATTGTTCTGGTAAAGTAATAGTAGTAACACAGTGTTAACAACTTCTGGTGCTCAAACAATGAGCCAAACCTTTCCATTCATTATATCAGTTCATCTTTGCAATAATACTTGGAGAATGATAGAATTATAGTGTCTATTTTACATGCAAAGAAGCTAAACATTAATTACCCCAAGTCAAGTAGCTGATGAGTGTGTATGTAGATTATTCACAAAATGACAACAATTCTCCCTAAAGCCATGTCCTTTGCAGCACCACCTTACAACCCCTGCAGTCAAGAGGTGGGGTCTTTCTCCTCTTTTGTAATCTTGTTGGCCTTGTGACTTACCCTGGCCGATTGAGTACAGAAGAAATGGCAGTGCAACAGTCCCCAGCCTCCATCTCAAAAGGCCTTGCAAGCATCCGTTCTGTCCCTTGGATCCCTGAGATCATCATTTGAATAAGCCCAGGCCAGCCTAGTGAAGAATGGGAAGCCAGGGGAAGAGGCTTCTGGGTGAGCTCATCTTAGAGAGCCCACGACAAGTGATGCGCCAGCTGCAGTCAGAGGCTTGGAAGAGCCCAGCAGAGAACAGTGGAGCCCGCCAAGCTCCACCCAGATAAGAATAACCACCCAGCCAGGCCATGGACTTGTGAGCAATAATAAAAGCTTCTTGTTTTAAGCCATTAAGTTTTGGGGTGGTTACTTAGGAGACTGAAACCCAAGACTGTCTGCTTCCAGATGCTGTGCATTTAATTGCTCTGTGCTGTCTTGCCAAAACTGAAACATAATCCCCCACCTTAGAATCACGGGATTTCCTCTTCAGACGGCCTAATGATGCATTTTCAGTGATTCTGCTTTCTCCCTAATCCTCCCAAACAAGAACTCCATCTTGTTTATGCAAATTGATTTTTCTGTTTTAAGGTTGTTTTTCCTCCCAAAATCCTCATTTCCAGCTGCTCTGGGTCAGGGGTAAAGGCAGAGCCTTCCAACAAGCCTTTTGGCATTGCGGAGCTGAGAGCCATCTGTTTGGCTGCAAGCTATTCACCATGGACCTGGCAAGTAACATGTTTCTGACCAGTGGTTGATAATTTGATAGCTTATCATTACCCAATAAATATGCTAATCATCACCCCTGAAGTGGACTAAAACAGTAATTTGATTGCAGAACATCTAGTGCATGTCCAGGAAATACAGACTGAATGGCTTTCAGGCTTAACTTCATAAAACCGTCATTTTGTTATTTATCCCATTTCATTTGCTCCCAAACTCCAATCTATCCATGGTCATACATGGGAGATTAAGGGATACTCCCTGCTATCTGATAAATAAGTAGATACTCACTTTTTTGGACATGTTATCATTTCGTCCCTTTCCTATCTAGTTTTGTCTAGATGAATTTTTCTCTTTGATAGCTCTAACAGATTAGCCTAGAAATCCAAGAGAGAATAATGAGGGAGAAGTGCAGAACAAGAAACTGCTTAATCATTTTCCCAACATTTGACCATCCAAGTCATTCAGTAAGTACCTTCTATTTGCAGCATGACTTAAAATCAGATTCTTCAATCTATTAAGCCTCCAGTTGGGTAAATGTTCTTCTTAATTACATAATCATAGTGATGACAACTATCTAATACTTGAAATAATATGAAAGTGTTTAACCACTTATTTCCATATTCATTTCATTATATCTTTTTAATGATGATAAAGAAAATGAGTCTAAAAACCATTCAAGTATTTGTTCCTGATCCCACCATGTTTATCCTTTTATTTAAAGATTGGTATTATGAATAGATTAACAGGGAATGAGGACCTGGGTCCTATACATTATCTCCACCTTGACCATTCACATTATCATCTGTGTGAACAGTGCCCCTTGAAGTTGGGTAGTGTATAATCAGTGAAGCTATATATGGAGGTGGCAGGGAGGTGGTCAGATGTAACACAGATAAGTATGTTGATAGCACTCATGTTAAATGATCTAGTCTACTGTGCAGTCCTTTTGAAAAATAAGTCAACTCGAATCTGAATAGGAATAACAGCAAATAATTATTGAGCACGAATTCAATGCTTGGGTCAATCAGAAGCTGTTTTCTGCTTTGGGAACTGAAAAGTTTAGATGGGAAGTCTACTGGGCAGAGAGAATGCAGTGGGTATTTCCAGAAAGAAGTAGAGCTGAGCGATGGAGGTAGACTTTTCAAAACATTTAACAGAGGCCAACCCTTGCGTTCCCACAGACAGTGCTTCTCAAACTACCTACGATAAAGAGACAGATTCCTTTCCAGCCCTAATCCATCACAAACCAAATATTTTCTGTAAAATATAATAAAAAGAAAATACTTAGAAGCACAGTGAAAAAAAAATAACGAGGCTCCAATTTTTATTATTAAATTTTAAAAAAGTTATTCTAACAGATGGCTGTAAGTTTTTGCCCTTCAAGTAGGAAAGAATAGGTAGGAATCTGGGGACTAGCACGGGTCCAAGGACCATACTTTGAGAAGACACATACAATGCCTCATGGGAGTTGACGCTATTCACTCCCAAAAGATCAATTTGCCTCATCCAGAGCTCACACTCCACCCTGTATTTCTAAAGAATCAAATCCCAGTTAATAGAACTTCAGTAGCAGGATACAGTTCAGTGTTTACTAGACGCTTATTCACAAATGAGGGACCATTAAATAGAGATATTGGAGTAGTTCCTTTGAGTATAATGATACAACTGAAACATTTTTTTACATGGCCTTTTGGAATGAAGATCCTCAAAGCAACATAAACATAAATGAAAAATATAATGGATAAACAGAATCAGAATTTCATAAAACTTAATTAATTACCTTTCCTTCCTTCTCAGACTTTCAAACATTCTTAAAGCTGGAAAATGCTTGGAGAGATTTGTCTCTGTTCCTCCTTGACTGCTTCCTCTCCCGCCTCCATCCCAGTTTTCCAGAAGGACTACAATAAAATAAATAATAGGAATTTTGAGATTTTTAAAGATCAGAATTTGATGCTCCTTCATTATTTCCTGAGTCTATATTTTTATGAGGGGTTAGTGGGGATGGAGTATTCCTCACAAAACAAATGCTAGTTTAGGAAGATGGAAAGATGAGTGTTGGTGGCCAAGAAAAGAAAAAAGCTCTGGGTTGGTTAGTTAGTTAATTACTTAGTTAGTTAGTTGGACCTGCAACACTGAACAGGGAAATATCTTAGGAAAAGTTATCTTAACCAATGGGATATTTCCAGAAGAATCCAAATTCCTTAGAAGGCCCTGCAAGTCCATTGTGAATGGTGTCTAGGTTGCATGAGGATCCAGCCAAATAAAGAACTTGCTCTGGGCCTCTGCTTACCCCCTGTGCAACCTCACTGGGAAAGGGTAAGCATGCCCCTTCTTCTGCCCACGGACTTGTCACAGTGGATTTGGAGGAAAGTTGAGGTGATGTGAACATAACAAACAGCCCATTGGGTAATCCAGACCAGGATCAGGTCTCTGAGGACAGTGGTGGAGGCTACACTTCCGTACATCCCCACTGAGGTTTGTACATGGCCTCTCCAAGGCCCGCCCTCTCTTCTTCTTGTTCTCCTCTTCTCTATCCCCCTCCTCCTCTGTCTCTTTTTAACTTTTCATTTTGAGAAGTTGCAAAACTAATACTCCATCTGCTTAAATGAATTCCATACTGCTCACCTAAATCACTAATGTCACATTTGCTTTCCCTCTGCGTATGCACATGCATACGTATGTAACATGCATGTGCAATATACATAATACTACTGCTATTATTTTTCTGAACAATCTGATCTTACAATAAATACATCAGAGTGTATCTCCTGAGATAAGGATATTGTTTGACATAACCCCAATTCAGTAACTGAATTCAGGAAATTGATAATATATGTTACTGTATTATCTAATATACATTCCACATTCAAATTTCACTAATTGTCCCAGTAACAAATTTCACACCTTTTTTTTTCTGAGCCAGGATCCAATTCAGGGTCATGCACTGCATTTTACTGTCTTGTCTCTTTAGTGTGCTTTATTTAGAGCAGACTTTCATGTCACTGACATTTTTTGAAGGGCACAGGACAGCTGTTTTGTGGAATATCCCTCAATTTAGGTCTATCCCACAATCTAGGAATATCCCTCAATTTAATCCTGGTGATTAGAAGTGATAGTGTGGTTGTCTCAAGACATCCTATTGGTGATGTTGACTTTGATCATGAGGGTAAAAGTAGCTTCTGGGAGACTTTTCTGCTTTTAAAGTTATCTTTTTCCCTTTGAGAGAGTCATCTGCAGGGAGATACACTTACATTGTATAAATAGTCTGTTCCCTAACAAGCTCACTCAATGATTTTAGCACAAACTCCTCATTATTTTTGTTTATATTGATGGTCAAACAGTTCAGCTAAACAGTTCTGGAATTTAATTACATGCCCTGCCCATGCCAGCCCTGAGCCATGTCCTAGCAGTTTGTCACATTCTGTGAGCCTTTCTGTTCATTTTTAAACTACCCTCTTTACATTTTAATATGTGAAGTTTGGAGAACAGCCCACACTCACACTTTACAACTGAGTCCTGGTGACACAGGAGGCCACCGTTATTTTGATACATTTCCTCTTTCCTATTTCACTCCATGGACATGAAGAAAAGTAACCCTGCCTGGACTTTTTCCCTGTGGAACTCCGATTGCTTTAGAAGTGCTGGGCAAAGCAGGTGGAAGAAAACTCCTAAATGCAAACACCAAACCAAAGTCCCGGACAATCTGGGAAGCAAAATGCCCATTCAGTCTGCAAGCCACAGCATGGCATCCTGCTGACTTTTGAGCAAAATTAATTGCGAGAACCTGGCAGGTCTCCAAACAGCCACGTTCTTTCCTTCATTATCGCAAAGCTCTGCTGTCACTTCTTAATCAACGCTGCCTTCATGATTCTATAGACTGTATTTTGCTTGCATTTAGAGAGGGATTGGTGCAATTACCACTTTCGCTCAGCAATTATTTTGCATAAGGATTTAAGTTGGAGCTCACAGTTGGGCAACCTTTGGAATTTAGGCAGCAAAAACCCCTCCAGGTACTTTGGGAAACAACCTGACTCCTGCCTACACTGAATAGGCATGTGCAAACTATCTCTCAAGGTCATGAAGATACGCCCTGGAAATACTGGCCCATAAAATGAAATCAGGCCCATAAAATGAAAAAACTCACTCACACACACACTCTCTCTCTCTCTTTCTTTTTGCAGTGGTACAAAAATAAAAGAGAGAGACCAGTAAAGAGCAGTTGGCCACAAAGGGGAAATACCTATAATATTTACTGGGAAGTTTTTGAGTAGCTTATTTTCCTGCCTGCTATGAGAATATGACACAACAGTCTGTACCTTGTTCTCTTTCCAGACCTTTTCTTCATCCTTCAGTCCTTCCCTTGTCTGCAAAACCAAGCAACTCAAACAAGGAGTGAAACACGCTTTGATAAGGGGTAGGATGGCCACTGACACTGAACAGCAAACAGTAACTAGCAGAGACAGAAGAGAAGCATTTTAAGTTTTCCTTAATGGTCATGTCAGGGAAAGCATAAGTCAGATCTCCAGAAGAGCCCTGGGGGGCATATGGAAAGCATGAAGTCCTTTGTTGATAAACAAGATGGATAATTCAGGGCAATTTAAATTTTTCTTTTTTCATGGGAAAACTGTCGTGACCATCTGAGGCCCATAGGAGTCCCCACGGTCTAAAAACCAACCTTCAAATAAACATACCAAAGACCCAACCAAGTCCACTGTCTTAAAAATCCTTTGGGGTAAACACTCCATAACCTCTCTTAGGAGGAATGAAATCAAAGTAGATTTGACTCCGAGGAGTCAGCAGTCGTCCTCCGTTTACATAAAAGGACACAGTCAATTCAACTGGTATAATTGACCATATTGGTAGGTTATGTTGGCATAATAGTATTTGGAAGTTCCCTGGACACCTCAACCTTGCTAATATATTTGGCTAGAGTCACCCTTGTGACTCAGAAATCTCCAAAGGCTCCCTCTCTTTACACTAAGAATAAAATTCAAGCCCTTTTCCAAAGTATATAAGATGCCTTGATCCAGCCTCTGCTTTTGTCAGTCTCCTTTTTATCAACACTATCCCCCTGAAGGTCACACTTCTCCAGCCACATGGGATTTCTCTGGGCCCCTTGAGCTTGCTGGCATGCCTGCCTCAGGGAACTGTGCACCTGCTGTTCCCTCTGCCTGGGTAGAAAGATCCTGGCATGCCTGGTCCTCAGGTCCCAGCCCACCCATCATCTCCTCAGAGCAGCCTTCCATGCTCACCGGACCCGAAGCACCCCTGCCAGGTCTCTCTCCTTATATGAATCTGTTCTCTTAATACCATTTCTCAGGATCTGCAAGCCTTGCCCACTTGTTTCTTCACTTATTTTCTCACCCACTCCCACCAGAAGACCTTTTTGGTCCTTTCACTACAGTAGCTCCTACATTCAACAGACTAGAGCTCAGTCACTATAGGTTGAAATAACAAAAGAGCAAATGAAAGAATCCATAAAATGTGAAGGTGGCATCAACAACATTGCATCCTGCTTAATACTGGCATTTCTGCCTTGCATTTTATGTATTCAGGATCAAGTTTAATGTTCTTTAACAGACCAGGAGCTCTTTGAGGCTAGGGATTCTGCCTTACACATCCCTCTTTCCCTCTGCAGCACCCATTGCTGAGAAAAGTTTTCTGAATGTCTACAGGAAGGAAGGAAATGAGGAAGGGAGAGAGAGAAGGAGAGAGAGATGAAGATGGGAGGAGAATTTGTCACCAGATGGGCAATGACTTTTCCTGCCACAACACTGTGAAGCAGGCAACCGTGATTTTGCTGCTGGGGCTTATAGCAATAAGGATTCCACTCCAGTATTAATTCAAAGCAGAGAAGTGCTGTCAAGTGTCTGAGGGAGTATGGAAGGTGGTACCAGATAATTCTCAACTGGGCAGCTCCTAAACCATCGGAAGCCAAAGCTCAGGAAGTGAGAGACATGCTTTCCCAAGAGCCCTGAGGAAAGATCTTTTAAATCAGGGAACCAGATGGTCTGCCTTATTAAAGGGTGCCTGTCAAAGACAAATCCTCTCTCTGTTTTTTCTTCTAATACTCACCTTGGTGAAAGGTGAACTTCTGCTTTAGAATCAATCTCTCTAAGGTCCCCTGTTTTCAGCCTCAACATTGTTCATCAGCAGGACATTCAACCTCTACTGTCTTTTTGGTGTTTATGGGAAGGGAGCTGAACCTGTTCCCAGCAGCCCAAGGATGCCGTTTTTGCCCAGAAGAGAAAAGCTGCATCTCAGGGTACTAATACCGTTTCCCTCTAACACTTGGCTACAGGCGAAAGCCACTAAACCACTGCATTTACTCTCTAAACATCTGCTGTGTTCCTATAATACCAGGCTCCTACCAGGACGCTTTCCATAAAATGCCCTAGAATGGCTCCCTGTCGCCCATTCTGTGATGACAGCATGCTGTAGTGAAAAGAGGGAACTACTCTGAGTTTGGCCACAAAGTAGCTTTGGGATCTTGGACATGTCAAATCTTCTCCTTGGGTCTCTTTTTGCAACTGGACCAGATGACTTTACCTGTCATGGGAAGAAAACAAGATTAAAAGCATGACTGAAAATTACAATTAAAGATAGCTATTTTTGACTTTTAAGGGAGTTCCTGAATTATTCCAGAAATAATCTTCACATGTTTTCCATTCGGTTTGTTTTGTTTTGATCTAACTCAGTGACTCAGAATGCTGTCCCTAGACTGGCGGAATCAGCATCATCCTGGGAACTTCCTGGAAATAAAATTTCTCAGGTCCCATCCCAGACCTACTGAATCAGAAACTCGGGATCTGATCCAGAATGCCATACTTTAAGGAGCCCTGCAGGTGGTTCTGCTGTGTGCTCGTGTTTGAGGACTGCTGGTCTAAAGGAATACTTTTAGGAATATTCCAGATTCCTATGAAATGAAATCCGCCTTTTCAGCTTCCCTTGAAAATGCAGCCCTGGAAACACTGACCTCACATTCCTGCAATGGCACAACTGCTGAGAGCTGACTCAGGGCTGGTAGTGTAGACAGTGTGTGCTCCCAACACCCTAATGTCATATTCCACACAGCTGTACCCACCTATGTCACCCAACTGTCCCCCAAAGTCCCTGGAATTTCATCCTCTGCCTTACTTAGAGCTTTCTCTTAGTGTTTCCCCAAATATATTATTTTGCCCATCCTGCCTCATCCTATAATCCTTCCATGTCATTAGTCACCATCTACCCTGTAAGAGTGGAATTTCATTTCTTCCCTACCTCTTCCCTCTCCACTTCTGAATTTACCTGATCATTCAGGAGCCAACTTGTGCCCATCATGTATAGAGAAACTTCAGGCTGCTTTGGTCAGTGTTGATCTCTTCCTTTTCCATCAGTGGGATTTCTTTTTCAATTAAGAATTCTGGATTATATATATAATGACATGCCATTGTATTTTAGTATTTCTCTTCCTTGAAAGTGAAGGTAAGAATGGTAACATGGCAGAAAGGGGTCTATAAACCCTGCTCTGGACCAACAGCTTGCTATGCCCAACTCTCCCCTAGGATATACAGGGATTGGACAGGAAAAAACTTACAAACTCTGACTTAGACTAAAGTTTCCCAACCTCAAGACTATTGACATTTAAGGTCAGATAATTGAGACTGTCTGACGGGGACAGTCCTGTGAACTACAGGATGTTCCGCCGCATCCTTGGCCTCTATTCACTAGATGTTAGTCACTATGCCTCCAGTTTTGACAACCAAAAATGTCTCCAGACATTGCCAAATTCCCCTACGGCACAAAAATCATGTCATGTTGAAAACTGCTGCATTAGAGAAATTAAAATGCCATTGAGAATATCAAAATAACCCAAGAAAGAAACAGTTAGAAAATCATGATGGTAAATATTTGTATTTGGGCATTATATCCCTTCTTTTTTCTTTCAGAAACAATCCTTGGATTTTTTTAAGGAGTCTACCATTTTTACTTGGATATTGTCTGTTTGGACAGATCAGTGTATCCTAAACCTCCACCCTTCCAGCAAAGGGAAAGGGGAAACCCTAAATCTAGCCAGTGGAACACACCCTCCCTGGAATGTTTTTCATGAGTGACAAAAAAAAAAGACAAGTTCATCGCAATTCATTCCCTGCAGAAGGGACAGCTGAATGAAACTGCCAAGCAGTTTCTGCAATCAACATCTTGTGGAACATTCTAGGTTCTTGTCCTTTCTAAATCTAGTTCCTCCACCCTTTGAGCATCTACCAACCCTTCAAATAAATTCCCTTTTTCGGTTCTTTAGTTTAAGTAGGTTTCTGTTGCTTGCCACCAAACAATTATCACTGATAGAATTACTCTTAGTACCTAAAAAGGATAGAAAATAAGAAAACAGAAAAGTGCTGGCATAATCTAAAACTGAATATATAAATACAAATGTATATTTATGTGACTACATATACATTATGTAATTCATCACTACATTTGTGCACTTAGGCACAAAGATACTGATAAAAGTATAGTTAAATATTAAAAAGCTATAGTTGGGATATAACAGTACAGGTGATTTGTAATAACATATTTTCTGTATTTTTCTGTACATTAAGTTTACTATTCTCTTATGTTTTACATACAGACATATTCATCTTATTTCTTAAAGAGCCCTATATATCTTTTAAAGGAATATCTGAAATGCCCATGGCCATTATATACGATATTATGCTATTTTATGTCTCATCTGTTAAACATTTAGTACTCTACTAACAAATGAATCTCTTATGAACCAAAAATTGATTTATTCTACTTATTTGAAGCCAAAATGAAAAGCACTAATGAGCTTGAACAATCCTACATTTTTCTCCACTTTTACTTACAACCTCTCTCACCATTCGACCTCAAAACACTTCAAGTTTGAGGTCAGATAGTTGCATTAATTAGCGAAGTATTTTTTACTAATTACTAAGGGTTTGCTGCTATAACCTTTAATAACTTGGAATATTTGCTATGTCCTCATTAGTTAAATGAAATTAGAAAAAGCCATGATAATAAAAGCAAATGGAAAAAGATCACATTGGGAGACAGATATATAATTAACAGTACCTTTATCTAAACTTTCATTAAAGACAATCAAATATTGAGATATAAAAGGCATAGCTTTTAATTAAAGTACAACTTCCTTTCAAGAATGGCTTCGCCTTGGGCAAACATCTGTCAACACATGTCCCAAACCATTGCTCCTTCCCAGGGTATTTTAGCATATTTTCAAATCACTCAAAATAATAAGTTATGTATGAAACAAGTTAAACTGAGAACCGCAGTATAATACTGTGTCACTAAAAAAAAATCCATCTCTTTAGAAAATTAAACAATATTTAAATATTCAGTGTTTAAGACAAGTTCTTTATTTTCATACTCACCCTCTCAGAGACTTCCTTGAGTGTCAAGGACAAATACTGTCTAACACTTTCAATTATTTGCTTTCAAGAACTGCAGAGGAAATACCCTACTCTTCTATTCTTAAAAACATTTTATAAACCTGAAAATCAGGTTAAGATAGAAAAAAAATGTACAAATTGTCCTGCCATCTAACCATGAGGTCTGGCTACAGAAGGAGAGGACAGTAGTGTGTCTGCATTTACTCCTACCCATCCAGAAAGAAAACACCCCTTCCAATTCATCCACCAGCACAGATATTCCATCTCGGTCCCATCCTGTCTTTGCTGGCTTGGTGATGTTCCACTTGGGCCCCTAGCTGGCTTCATTTCTTCCTGCTGTTGGCATTTTTCCAGTAAGCCCCTATTGGTTATGCTTGCATGGAATAGGCTCTGTGTCCGCCTTTACCACATCCTTATATTATCTTCCCTCTCCAAACTGTGCAATATTCCCATTCAACTGCATAACCAGAGAAAATGGCAGCACGACCCTACAATCTGTTGGGAGGCAGTGAGTACATGGACCACTTCAGAGGACATGGAGTCAGACAGACTGGGCTCAAATAACAGCTGGCTTCCTTATGTGCTGAATATGACCTTGGTGGAATTATCTATTTTCTCTGCCTTTATCCTGTCCCCTGTAAAAAAAAAAAAAAAAGGAGGTGGGGTTGGGGGGAATAATGATACTGCCTTTATGGGAATATTGTAAGGATTAATCAAAGGAAGCGAACGCATATATGAAATGCTTAGCACAGTGCCTGGCACACAGAAAATATCAACAAATGTCAGCTTTCATTATTTCTCACTTATATAGTTAAGCTAAGTTTTATGCCTAGACAGACATTTGCCTATATGATATGACCTAAGGCTTACCAATGACACCTATGTCAAAAATTCGCTAATCTATCTCAGTACCCCTGATTCCCATCATTCAAAGCCCCTGAGATTTTCTAACGACAGAAGACTCTGATATAAACACAAAAATATTAACTAGGAAAAATGGCACATTAAGCTGTTTTCATTCATTAACAGCAATTAGTTTATCAAATTAGCTACCCTGCTCAACTAGCAGATTTCTGTCCCAATTCAGCAAACATATGCTGAACACTCATTATTGCAAGAGAATTTACTCAGAGCTGAGGGGGAATCAGTTTTGAGGAAGAGCTGATTCCTGGCTTCTAGGGGCTCGCAGATTTCCTGGCAATGGCAGATATGCATGCATGTACACACAAAAATAGAAGGAATTCCACTGGGTATGGAAGTGTGCACACATGCCTTTATGGGACAGAGTTGTTATTTACTGAATGAATGCATCCCTCAAAATCCATATGTTGAAATCCTAACGCCCAGTGTGATGCTGTCAGGAGGCAGGGCCTTTGGGCAGTAATCAGGTCATAAGGTGAAGCTTTGTTCTGAGGACACAGTGAGAGATGAGAAGATGGCCATCTGTAAACCGAAAAGTGGTTCTTACCAGACACCGAATCTGCTGGTACCTTGATCTTGGGCTTCCTGGCCTACAGAACCATGAGAAATAATATTTGATGTTTAAGCCACCCAGTCTATGATATTTGTGTTGTAGCAGCCTGAATGGACTAAGATAGGGTATAAATCCCTTTCTACACAAAATAAACCACATTTGAGCTAGAGCACTTTAATTCATTTATCCATCCATCACCCATCCATCCATCCAATATGTATCTATTAAAAGCCAACTAGATGCAAAGTGTGTATTAGGCACTGAGTTAATTAAAATGGTAAACAAAACAAACATTAACTTTGCCCTTTTGAAACTCCTGGTCCAGTGTGGTGACAAACACACAGGTGGATATATAATTACAAGATGAGATAGGAGCTAGAGAGCAAAACAGACATGTTATAAAGTGTTTAGAATAGTGTCTAGCACATGTTAAAGAGTCAGGCTATTTGCTATTATTGTCCATATATATCTATGGCTGTGATTACATATGTGGATTAACAGATACAAAACTGCCTCCATGACATCAGGTGCAAGAACTGTGACTGCCCAACTAAGTCATTTGCCCAAGTTTACAAGGCTAGTAAGTGGCAGAAATCAGTTTAAACTCAGGCAACCTGGCTCCAGAGCTGTGCTCTTAACTGCACTATTGGCCTTCTGATATAAACCCGGACTTGTACTGTGCAGGCCTTTTTATAATAGGATTTTTAATTTTAACAACATATTAAAACACCTCCCCATTTCTATAAAAAAATATTCTACAACAACCCTTGTGGCTGTTCTTGGGGCCATGTCCACCATGCCTCTAAATGTCCTGCAGGCTCTTACCTTCTCTACTACACCCATGAGGTTTTTTGGTGGGAGGGGCTCCTGTGTGGAGCCCCACTGGTGCACCTTAGCAGATGGAGAGGCACTAAGTGAGAGGCTGAGGAAGGCACGGGAAGACCAGTTGAGAAAAAGGCAGCCTTCCCGACACACGAGTCTTGGCCCACCCCTGTGTAAGCACTCCCTACCCAATACCTGGTTCCTCAGACTGGCAACCTGGTATCAAGGATGGAGTACAAGGCTTAGGCTTTAGTAGCTGGGGTCCAGTTCTGATCAGCTTTCTGTCTTTATGTAAATTATTTTCTGAGTCTCAGCTTCCTCACTTAAATGATTATTTATTGATAATATGGGTAATACATTGGGGAGGATATATTTTGCTGATATTAAAATACTTATCACATTTTATTATCTCTGAAATGGGAATGTCATATGATTGGTCATTTAAGAAAGTACATTGTTTCATAGACTAACTGGCAGTATTTTTTCCTTAGTGGGTATGGTAGGCAGGATTCTAAACATGACCCCCCACAGTGACCCTGGCCCTAGCACAATCCCCTTTCCTCGTGTGTGTGTGTGTGTGTGTGTGTGTGTGTGTGTGTGTGTGTGTGTGTGACCTTGACTGAGCTATGCTCTAGGGCAAAAGGGACCTCACCCAATCACAGGTGCTGTTCAAAAGCAGAATTTTCTCTGGCTGGTGGGCAGAAGGGAAAGTCAGAGGGATTCAAAACAGACCAGAAATTTAAAGAGACCAGAAGCCCTGACTAAAGATGACTTAAAGAAATTGGAGCTGGCTCTCTCTGCAGGAAGCCAGCCAGGTCCACTGTCCCAGCTCAACAATCTGTGGAGACCCAGGTCCTAAATCTTACAGCATCCAGGTTGCTGCACCTGTAACCTCCTGCCCTTGGATTTTGGGAAGGGAAAAAAAGGACAAGGACAAGGGAAGCATTCTCATGCGTTTGCCTTTTCCTTTGGGGAGAAAGACACTGCCTCTACCCCCGGCCCCCCGCCAGACCCCCTAACCCCCCAGCTCAGGAACTCCTGCAGACATCCCATTGTTGATGTTCTCACATGTTTACCCCTCACTACAAGGGAATCTGGAGAGCTAATTTTTTTTCTAGACATGGGGCTACCCTTAACAAACTCATTCCATTAGGAAAGGAAACAGAGAGCATGGATATTGAACAGGTAGCTGGCAGTGGTTGTCGTAAACCCGTACCATGTCAGACCATCTTCGTCCCTTACTTCTTGTCTTAACCTGTCATAGATGTCTGTCTTATAAATGGTTGGTCTCATTTGTTCTAGAATCACTGTGATTAAGCTTTCCCAGATTTGAATACTTAGGAGGGTTCAGAGTTTTCATCTGTACTTGCTTTACTGGGAACTTAGGCTTTTTAATGACAAAAATAATGGCTTATCCTCCTTTGACTGTTTTGTTTCCATCTACACCCAAACAAAGTACTCAGAAATAATCAAACACAAATGGCTCTTCAAATCTTCTAGTACCTGCCTTGAAAGCCTTCAGGCAGCACTTCTAAGAACGAAAGAAACACCAGCGTTCTCCCCTAGGTCACAGAGTCACCAAATACCACACAGGCCTTCGGCATTTCCACTCAGTACCTCTAAGTTTTTCAAATGACAAGAGTGAATTTCTGAAGAAGAGAAAATTTTATTGATTTTTTTTTGTAATAAACAAAGAATGTATTCCACTTGTCTGTATGAATTACTTTCAGCCACATATTTTTTCCTCTCAGAAGTGTAGAATGTCACCCAAAAAATATTAGTGTCAAACTCTCCAAAGAATGTGGCTTCAACTTAATTCTGTAAATCAAGGTTAATTGCTGAGCATTTCCAAGTTGAGGTCGGGTTCCTTTCTCCTATTTTATTTATTTTTAGCACTTGTTGGAATATCAGCAAAACCAATGTGACTGGGTCTGTGTTTGTGTTTGTGTTTATGTTTATTTAGGGCAAAGGAATGTGTGTGGATGAAGGAATCAGACCTAATGGCTTGAGAGCTGGATTTTTGAAATCAGGCACTATGGATACAGTCATGCTGCTCACTGTCCAAGGTGGGAGGCTCCAGATTTACAACACAAGGAGGAAAGCGCCCACCATAGAAATTCCTGGATTATATAAGAAGTCAGCACTTGTGTGTGCATGTATAGGTTTAGATATCGTATGTATTTTATATATATATATATATATATATATACATATATACATATATGTATATGTATATGTGTAAATATGTATGCATATGCAAACACCATATATATTTCATGAAATACTTAAGTATTCAATAATTTGGACCTTCAAGTAAAATGGTATCGTGAGCATAAATCTACAGTCTCCCCATACTGCAATAAAAATGGTCAATAGAATAAAAAAGTTCAAAAACAACCTCTTACTAGCCTTAGAAAACAGAAAGGATATCATCCATGAACCAGAAACTTTAAGAAATTTCTACCCCAGATTGCACAAATGGAGTCAAAGTGAAAGAACAAAGTGGTGGCTGAGTTCTCAAAAGTAGGCAGTTGTACGCATCTTGAGTTGCTGGAGGCAGCCCAGAGCCACTCCACCCTCCACCCCAAGGAGGGACTGTAAGCCATGAGGCTGGAGGTTACAATCAGATAGGGCTGCCAGATAGAGTACACGCAGGTCTCTTGCAGTATTCGGGCCATATTTATGCTAAAAATGGTTCATTGTTTAAGTGATAGTCAAATCTAACTGGGTATCCTGTATTTTTATTTGCCAAATCTGACAACTCTAAACCAGCACAATACAAAGTGGAGAGTGAAAAGCCACGGCAGCCATAAGCCACGTGCCACCAGATAAAAATATGAAAAGATAGTTCAAATGATCAAAGGGGGATCTGATTTTAGACAATGCTTCCTTCATTTTTCAAAAAATCCTTTAAGGTGCTCCATTTATTGAACTAGAGCAGCCAGTCCAAAGATCAAAACATGATCTGTTGTTGGATTCCCAGATTAAATAAACACTTGCAATATTCTAGTTAAAAATTAAAAACTCAGCTAGATGAAAATATTTTTTTTTAACTGGAAATGTATCAATAAGGGTTTCTGGATGTAAGCAATAGAAATTGACTGGCTGATTTAAGAAGGAAAAAAAATCTATTAAAAGGATATGGAGGACTTCCGGGAAGATGGCGGTGTGAGCAGGGCGGCAGAAAACTCCTCCCAACACTATATTTATCTACGAAAACACAGAAAATACATCTATTCCTAAAAGAGAGACGAGAATACACAGGAAAGCGCACAGCGTGCAGCTACACCCGAGAGGACTCGGCACCCCAAGAGGCGGGTAAGATACGGAGCCGCGACCCGGCGGGACCCGAGCCCTCCCCCACCCCAGCGCACCGGCGGGAGGAGAGGATTCAGAGCCGGGAGGGAGTGGAAGTGCACCCCGCGAAGTAGCCAGCCCCGGTGATCTGTGCGGGGAGCGCTGACCCACATTGCGCAGTGCAGCGGAGACTGGAGAGACAGAGGGGCAGGATCTGAGCGGGGAACGCGCCAGGGTGCTTGCAGCCGGCTCCCGGGAAGGAAAAAAAAAAAGTGCGCGCTTTCTTCAGCGGTCTTAAAGAGACAGGAGCCCAGCGGAGGAGCCGGATCGCCCCAGCACACTCAGCCCAGCAGGCTGGGAGTCCTGGGGAGTTTCAGACGCCTTAGCTGGCGACTGAGGAAGCGTAGCCATACTTAACACTTCTCACTGAGATCAACAGCCTCCTACTCGTTCCCACCCCTGCCAGAGCGATAAAGGGCCCTGCGGAGCGGCACAGTCACAGCTGTGGAATAGTGGGGCAATAGCGCCACCTAGAGCATTCCCACAGAATCTACGTCCGGTGGGCATTTTTTTTGTTTTGTTTTGTTTTTTGTTTTGTTTTTGTTTTTTCTTTTCTTTCTTTTTTTTCTTTCTTTCTTTCTTTTTTTTTCTTTTTTATCTTTTTTTTTTCTCTTTTTTTTTCTTCTCTTTTTAAAGTCTTAAAGAGCCCAGCTGACATACGTGGCAACTATCAGTGACCAAATTATACAGCCGTGAAAAGACAGAGGAATATGGTTCAGACCAAAATCAACCAGACAACCCCAGAGAGGGAGTCTGAAGGGATGGAAATGCACAGCCTCCCTGAAAAAGGATTCAGAATAAAAGTCATAACCATGCTGATGGACCTACAGAGAAATGTGCAAGAGCTGAGGGAGGAAGTGAGGGAACTGAGGAAAGACAATACAGAAATCAGACAAGCGATCAACGGGCTTAACAGCAGAATGGATGAGATGCGAGAGACTGTTAATGGAATAGAAAACAGAGAACAGGAGTACAGAGCAGCTGAGGCAGAGAGAGATAAAAGGATTTCTAGGAATGAAAGAACATTAAGAGAACTGTGTGACCAATCCAAACGGAACAATATTCGCATTATAGGAGTACCAGAGGAAGAAGAGAGAGAAAAAGGGATAGAAAGTGTCTTTGAAGAAATAATTGCTGAAAACTTTCCCTCGCTGGGGAAGGAAGTAGTCTCGCAGTCCACCGAAGCTCATAGATCTCCCAACACAAGGGACCCAAGGAAGACAACACCAAGACACATAATAATTAAGATGGCAAAGATCAAAGATAAAGACAGGGTATTAAAGGGAGCTAGAGAGAGAAAAAAGATCACCTACAAAGGAAAACCCATCAGACTATCATCAGAATTCTCAACAGAAACCTTACAGGCCAGAAGAGAATGGCATGATATATTTAACGTTATGAAACAGAAGGGCCTCGAACCAAGAATATTGTATCCAGCACGATTATCATTTAAATATGATGGAGGGATTAAACAATTTCCAGATAAACGAAAGTTAAGAGAGTTTGCCTCTCATAAACCACCACTACAGGATATCTTAAATGGACTGCTCTAGATGGAAGCACACCTAAGGCTAAAAAGATGTCACCAGAAAAAAAAAAATCATAGCAAAGAAAGCAGACCATCCAAATACCAACTAAAGGCAAAGAATAAAACACCTATTATAGAAAGAATGGAGGAGGAGGAATAAGAAGGGAGAGAAACAAAGAAACATCAGACTGTGTTTACAATAACTTAACAAGAAAGTTAAGTTAGATTGTTAGATAGTAAAGAAGCAACCCTTGAACCCTTGGTAACCACGAATCTAAAGCCAGCAATGCAATAAGTACATACCTATCAATAATCACCCTAAATGTAAATGGACTGAATGCACCAATCAAAAGACACAGAGTAACAGAATGGATAATAAAGCAAGACCCATCTATATGCTGCCTACAAGAAACTCACCTCAAATCCAAAGATATACACAGACTAAAAGTGAAGGGATGGAAAAAGATATTTCATGCAAACAACAAAGAAAAAAGCAGGTGTTGCAGTACTTGTATCAGACAAAATAGACTTCAAAACGAAGAAAGTAGCAAAAGATAAAGAAGGACATTACATAATGATAAAGGGGTCAGTCCAACAAGAAGATATAACCATTATAAATATATATGCACCCAACACAGGAGCGCCAGCATATGTGAGACAAATACTAACAGAATTAAAGGAGGAAATAGACAGCAATGCATTCATCTTAGGAGACTTCAACACACCACTCAATCCAGAGGACAGATCAACCAGACAGAAAATAAGTAAAGACACAGAGGCACTGAACAACACACTAGAACAGATGGACCTAACAGACATCTACAGAACTCTACACCCAAAAGCAACAGGATACACATTCTTCTCAAGTGCACATGGAACATTTTCCAGAATAGACCACATACTAGGCCACAAAAAGAACCTCAGTAATTTCAAAAATATTGAAATCCTACCAACCAACTTCTCAGATCACCAAGGTATAAAACTAGAAATAAATTTTAGAAAGAAATCAAAAAGGCTCACAAATACATGGAGACTTAACAACACTCTCCTAATTAATCAATGGGTTAACGACCAAATCAAAACAGAAATCAAAGAATATATGGAGACTAATGACAACAACAACACAGAGCCACAACTTCTGTGGGATGCAGCAAAGGCAGTTCTAAGAGGAAAGTATATTGCAATCCAGGCCTATTTAAAGAAGGAAGAACATTCCCAAATGAATAGTTTAAAGACACAATTACTGAAATTGGAAAAGGAAGAGCAAATGAGGCCCAGGGTCACCAGAGGGAGGGACATAATAAAGATTAGAGAAGAAATAAATAAAATTGAGAAGAATAAAACAATAGAAAAAAATCAATAAAACCAAGAGCTGGTTCTTTGAAAAAATAAACAAAATAGATAAACCCCTAGCCAGACTCATTAAGAGAAAAAGAGAATCTACACACATAAACACAATCAGAAATGAGAAAGGAAAAATCACGACGGACCCCACAGAAATACAAAGAATCATAAGAGAATATTATGAGAATCTATATGCTAACAAGCTGGAAAACATAGAAGAAATGGACAACTTCTTAGAAAAATACAACCTTCCATGACTGACCAAGCAAGAAACAGAAAAACTAAACAGACCAATCACCAGCGACGAAATCGAATTGGTAATCAAAAAACTACCCAAGAACAAAACCCCTGGGCCTGATGGATTCACCTCTGAATTCTACCAGACATATAGAGAAGAAATAACACCGATTCTCCTTAAAGTTTTCCAAAAAATAGAAGAGGAGGGAATACTTCCAAACTCATTCTATGAAGCCAGCATCACTCTAATACCAAAACCGGGCAAAGACCTCACCAAAAAGAAAATTACAGACCAATATCCCTGATGAACGTAGATGCAAAAATACTCAACAAAATATTAGCAAACCGAATTCAAAAATACATCAAGAGGATCATACACCATGATCAAGTGGGATTCATCCCAGGGATGCAAGGATGGTACAACATTCGAAAATCCATCAACATCATCCACCACATCAACAAAAAGAAGAACAAAAACCACATGATCATCTCCATAGATGCTGAAAAAGCATTTGACAAAATTCAGCATCCATTCCTGATTAAAACTCTCAACAAAATGGGTATAGACGGCAAGTACCTCAACATCATAAAGGCTACTGTATATGACAAACCCACAGCTAACATCATACTTAACGGCGAGACGCTGAAAGCTTTTCATCTAAGATCGGGAACAAGACAAGGATGCCCACTCTCTCCACTGTTACTCAACATAGTACTGGAGGTCCTAGCCACAGCAATCAGACAAAACAAAGACATACAAGGCATCCAGATTGGTAAAGAAGAAGTCAAATTGTCACTATTTGTAGATGACATGATACTGTACATAAAAAACCCTAAAGACTCCACTCCAAAACTACTAGAACTAATATCTGAATTCAGCAAAGTTGCAGGATACAAAATTAACACACAGAAATCTGTTGCTTTCCTATACACTAATGATCAACTAACAGAAAGAGAAATCAGAAAAACAATTCCATTCACAATTGCATCAAAAAGAATAAAATACCTAGGAATAAACCTAACGAAGGAAGTGAAAGACCTGTACTCTGAAAACTACAAGACACTCCTAAGAGAAATTAAAGAGGACACTAACAAATGGAAATGCATCCCATGCTCTTGGCTAGGAAGAATAAATATTGTCAAAATCGCTATACTACCTAAAGCAATCTACAGATTCAATGCAATCCCTATCAAACTACCAACAGCTTTCTTCAATGAACTGGAACAAATAATTCTAAAATTCATATGGAACCACAAAAGACCCCGAATAGCCAAAGCAATCCTGAGAAGGAGGAATAAAACAGGGGGAATTACACTCCCTGACTTCAAGCTCTACTACAAAGCCACAGTAATCAAGACAATTTGGTATTGGCACAAAAACAGACCCACAGACCAGTGGAACAGAATAGAAAATCCAAACATTAACCCAAACATATACAGTCAATTAATATTTGATAAAAGTGCCTTGGATATACAATGGGGAGATGACAGCCTCTTCAGCAGCTGGTGTTGGAAAAACTGGACAGCTACATGTAAGAGAATGAAACTGGACTACTGTCTAGCCCCATACACAAAGGTAAACTCAAGGTGGATCAAAGACCTGAATGTAAGTCATGAAACCATAAAACTCTTAGAAAAAAACATAGGCAAAAATCTCTTGGACATAAACATGAGTGACTTCTTCATGAACATATCTCCCCGGGCAAGGGAAACAAAAGCAAAAATGAACAAGTGGGACTATATAAAGCTGAAAAGCTTCTGTACAGCAAAGGACACCATCAGTAGAACAAAAAGACATCCTACAGTATGGGAGAATATATTCATAAAAAACGTATCTGATAAAGGGTTGACATCCAAAATATATAAAGAACTCATGCACCTTAACAAACAGAAAGCAAATAATCCAATTAAGAAATGGGCAGAGGACATGAATAGACACTTCTCCAAAGAAGAAATTCAGATGGCCAACAGGCACATGAAAAGATGCTCCACATCGCTAATCATCAGAGAAATGCAGATTAAAACCACAATGAGATATCACCTCACACCAGTGAGGATGGCCAACATCCAAAACACAAACAACAACAAATGTTGGCGAGGATGTGGAGAAAAGGGAACCCTCCTACACTGCTGGTGGGACTGCAAATTAGTTCAACCATTGTGGAAAGCAGTATGGAGGTTCCTCAAAAAACTCAAAATAGAAATACCATTTGACCCAGGAATTCCACTCCTAGGAATTTACCCTAAGAATGCAGCAGCCCAATTTGAAAAGGACAGATGCACCCATATGTTTATTGCAGCACTATTTACAATAGCCAAGAAATGGAAGCAACCTAAGTGTCCATCAGTAGATGAATGGATAAAGAAGATGTGGTACATATACACAATGGAATATTATTCAGCCATAAGAAGAAAACAAATCCTACCATTTGCAACAACATGGATGGAGCTAGAGGGTATTATGCTCAGTGAAATAAGCCAAGCCGAAAAAGACAAGTATCAAATGATTTCACTCATATGTGGAGTATAAGAACAAAGAAAAAAACTGAAGGAACAAAACAGCAGCAGACTCACAGAACCCAAGAACGGACTAATAGTTACCAAAGGGAAAGGGACTGGGGAAAATGGGCCGGAAGGGAGGGAGAAGAGGGAAAAAGGGGCATTACGATTAGCAAATGTAATGTTGGGGGGGCACGGGGAGGGCAGTACAACTCAGAGAAGACAAGTTGTGATTCTATAGCATCTCACTACGCTGATGGACAGTGACTGTAATGGGGTTGGTGGGGGGGACCTGATGAAGGGGTAGTTTAATAATTGTAATATTGCACATGTAATTGTAAATTAATGATAATAAAATAAATTATATTAAAAAAAAAGGATATGGAGAAGCTCAGGAAATTCTTAGGAGGTTTACTGGGCAGAACCAGGGCACTGTACTGAATGTTCAGGCCCCCCAAATTCATAAGCTGAACCTAACCCCCAGTGTAATGGTATGTCCAAGTTGGGACTTTAAAGGAGATTAAGTTATCAGGGCAGAGTCCTCATGAATGGGATGAGTGTCCTGATAAGAGAGAGCAGATGGCTCCCTCATCACTTCCACCAGGTGAGGACACGGAGAGAAGAGGGCCCTCTATGAACCAAGAAGAAGGGTCTTGTCTGACATCAAACCTGTTGGCACCTTGAGGCTGGACTTCCAGCCTCAGGAACTATGGGGAATAAATGTTTGTTGTTTAAGCCCCGGGTCTATAATGTTCCCTTAGAACAAGCTGAGCTAAGACAAAGGGGGAGAGGCCAGAGTCAGAACCACAGCAAAATCATGTGACATGTCACATGTCTCCAGACACTGAATGCCAGGGGTGGTGAAGTGTGACAGAATAAGCCACCGTAAAACACATTGGCATAAAGATTATTTTGAGCTAAAGTCACTTAAAAAAACACAGCAGGTGAAAGAAAATGCTCCAACACCCCCTCCTGAAAGCAAGAGATGAAGCTCCCATAGGGAAAATAGGTCCTCCCTATTCCAGGAAGAAAGAAACATTCTTACCACCATGGCCGGGGAGTTGAAGCCAAGAAAAATCTGGGTGAACAGCCTGGGTTCCACTAACCTTTATCTTCTTAGTTACTTTTCCACCATCACTTGGCCAAACCCAGGTCTTGTCTTGTCACACTTTCATGATGTTTCATGATGTACTATTATTTGTCCAGTTCTTTGTACAAAAAGTGTTCAACTCTAACTGCTTCTTTGAGTCTTCATTTCCTTATGAGGGCTCCTGTATCATGTAAAACCTCTATTGAATAAACTTATATGTTTTTCTCCTGTTAATCTGTCTTATGTCAATTCAATTCTCACGTCTAGCTGAAAATTGTACAATGACAGCAAAAGCAGGGAGGCTTCATCCAATTAGGCTAGGCTGCATCATGGCTCGGCAATGCAACTGTTCAAATGGGTGGAAAAGCCAAAAGGGTCAATGAAGTCTTCAAGAATGTGAAGAGGGTTCAGACAGTGGGCACTTAAATTAAATTAAATAATAATAATGTCCAACTTCAAGCTATACTACAAAGCTACAGTAATCAAAGCAGTATGGCACTAGCACAAGAACAGACCAATAGATCAATGGAACAGAACAGAGATCCCAGATGTAAACCCACACATATATGGTCAATAAAGGAGCCACAAATATACAATGGGGAAAAGACAATCTCTTCAATAACTGGTGTTGGCAAAACTGGAGAGCTACATGCAAGAGAATGAAACTGCATTACTGTCTAACTCCATATGTAAAAGTAAATTTGAAATGGAGTAAATATCTAAATGTAAGACATTAAAGCATAAAACTCTCTGAAGAAAACATGGGCAAAAATCTCTTGAACAAATGGTATTTCTATTTTGAGTTTTTTGAGGAACCTCCATACTGCTTTCCACAATGGTTGAACTAATTTGCATTCCCACCAGCAATGTAAGAGGGTTCCCCTTTCTCCACATACTCACCAACATTTGTTGCTGTTTGTGTTTTGGATGTTGGCCATCCTCACTGGTGTGAGGTGATATCTCACTGTGGTTTTAATTTGCATTTCTCTGATGATTAGTGATATGGAGCATCTTTTCATGTGCCTGTTGGCCATCTGAATTTCTTCTTTGGAGAAGTGTCTGTTCAGCTCCTCTGCCCATTTTTTAATTGGCTTATTTGCTTTTTGTTTGTTGAGGTGTGTGAGCTCTTTATACAATTTGGATGTCAACCTTTTATCGGATATGTCATTTATGAATATATTCTCCCATACTGTAGGATGTCTTTTTGTTCTATTCATGGTGTCCTTTGCTGTTCAGAAGCTTTTTAGTTTGATACATTTGACCCAGGAATTCCATCCACTCCTAGGAATTTACCCTAAGAATGCAGCAGCCCAGTCTGAAAAAGACATATGCACCCCTATGTTTATCACAGCACTATTTATAATAGCCAAGAAATGGAAGCAACCTAAGTGTCATCAGTAGATGAATGGATAAAGAAGATGTGGTACATATACACAATGGAATACTATTCAGCCATAAGAAGAAAACAAATCCTACCATTTGCAACAACATGGATGGAGCTAGAGGGTATTATGCTCAGTGAAATAAGCCAAGCCGAAAAAGACAAGTACCAAATAATTTCACTCATATGTGGAGTATAAGAACAAAACAAACACTGAAGGAACAAAACAGCAGCAGACTCACAGAACCCAAGAATGGACTAACAGTTACCAAAGGGAAAGGAACTGGGTAAGATGGGTGGGAAGGGAGGGATAAGGGGGAAAAAGGGGTATTACGATTAGCACACATAATGTAGCAGGGGGGGACATAGGGAGGGCAGTATAACACAGAGAGGACAAGTAGTGACTCTATAGCATCTCACTACGCTGATGGACAGTGACTGTAATGGGGTATGTGGTGGGGACTTGGTAATAGGGGGAGTCTAGTAACCATAATATTGCTCATGTAATTGTACATTAATAATAGCAAAATAAATAAATAAATAAATAAATAAATCTCTTGAACATAAACATGAGCAATTTTTTCCTTGCCCCACCTACTCAGGCAAGAGAAATAAAATTGAAAATGAACAAGTGGGACCACATCAAATAAAAAGCTTCTATACAGCAAAGGACACCATTAGCAGAGCAAAAAGGCAACCTACATTATGGGAGACTATATTCATAAATTATTTATCCAATAAGGAATTAACATTCAAAATATATAAAGAACCCACACACCTCAACACCAAAAGAACAAATATCCTGATTACAAAATAGGCAGAGGAACTGAACAGATATTTTTCCAAAGAAGAAATACAGGTGTCCAACAGGCATATGAAAAGATGCTCTACATTGCTAATCATCAGGGAAATGCAAATCAAAACCACAATGAGATATCACCTCACATCAGTCAGAATGGCCACTATCCAAAAAACAAGAATTAACAAGTGTTAGCGAGGAAGTGGAGAAAAGGGAATCCTCCTATACTGTTGATGGGAATATAAATTGGTGCAGCTACTGTAGAAAGCAGTATGGAGGTTCCTCAAAAACCTGAAAATAGATATATCATACAACCCAGTAATCACACTTCTAGGAATTTACCCAAAGAAAACAAAATTCCTGATTTAAAAAGATATATGGTCCCCTATGTTTATTGCTGCATTATTTATAATAGCCAAGGTATGGAAACAACCTGTGTCCATCAATTGATGATTGGATAAAGGAGGTGGTGCATATACACAATGGAATATTATTCAGTCATAAAAAAAGAAGTCCTGCCATTTGTGACAACATGGATAGACCTAGAGGGTATTATGCTCAGTGAAATAAGCCAGGCAGAAAAAGACAAATACCAAATGATCTCACTTGTGTGTGGAATAAAAAAACAAAACAACAAAATGAGCAAAATAGCAGTAGACTCATAGACACTGAGAAGTGACTGGTGGTTACCCTGGGGGAGGGGTTGGGGTGGATAGTAGGTGAGGGGGATAAAAGGGCACAAAATTTCTCAATCATAATGTAAATTGGTCACAGGGAGGGCAGTACAGCATGAAGAATATAGCCAATGGTTTTGTGACATCTTCCTATGCTGACAGTTATTAACTGCCCTAGTTGGGGTGAGGATTTAATAATGTAAGTGTTGAACCACTGTGTTGTATACTTGAAACAAATATAAAAAATAGTAAAAAAAAATGTCCACCTATAAATAAAATACATTAAAACATGAGCAGCATATTCCTATATGGTTACCTATTTGATGACATGAGTACTTCTTTAAGCTTTTTCACATTTTCTAAATTGCAATCTGCGTGGGTCATGAGAGGCAGTGTCCAATCTGGGGAGGCACACAGGTGAGTCACAGGGGAGGTACCTGCACTTGGTCTTCTGGACAACCTCGCGGCAGCATTCTGACCTTGTCAAGTTCTTCTTCATTTGCAGACATTTGGCAGCAGCCTTAACCTTATTATATTCCTTATTAGTTACAAGGAACATGTATTATAATTATAGTTTTTGAAAAAGATCTTTTTAAAAAAGACTTCAAATGTCTCTCACACACCTAATGATAATTATTTCCACCCATTTAATGCTTTATATCCTTTTGGTGGCAATGAAACACTGTTTACGGTTTGTTCATCAGGATATTAAAATATTTTTCCTGCTCATGAATTCATTCAAATGTGTCAAGGAAACTTCCCTCCTGAAGAGGTCGTGCCGAGCAGAGCTCAACATATTAGAAAATATTACTGGTTGCTTTTCAACAAGCTTCCTAAGAGGAAATGAATGATGCCACTTCTTACAGTAAGGGTACCTAGTACAGTAAGGGACAAGCCTTGCAGGTAGAGGGCCATCCGTTACAGTCTCTCTAGCACCTGTGCCGTAGGAGAGGGAAGGCCATCAGGTTAAAATGTGGCCTACAGCCCATGTAAATCAACTGAGGTAGGCGGAAACCCGGGAGACGCGTGGATTTGTTTTGCCAGCGGTGTGCTTCTCACACCAGCCCACAACTCGTTATGGTCCTATTTATACAGCCCCGGATATTTTATTCAACATGCATGGCAATATCTTCTTATGCCTTTAAAGGATGAAACATTAGCTAAACTACAAACAAGCCCTGTTTGCATTTCATGGAGAAGGAGAACTCCTTGCGAGCAAAACAAAAACCAGGTCCTTTTGTAAGACCCACCTTTGGGGGAAGATCTAGACTGAGAAATCTGCATGGGTCATGAGAGGCAGTGTCTGAGCTGGGGAGGCGCACAGGGAAGGTACCTGCGCTTGGTCTTCTGGCAACCTCACCGTAGTATTCTGACCTTGTCAAGTTCTTTTTCATTTGCAGACATTTGGCAGCAACCTTAACCTTATTATATTCATGATTAGTTACTAGCCGTGAACAATTCCACTTTTTAGCTCATCTGCCATTGCTTAGGAAATGCCACATCTCAGTCTTCTGCTTACGCACCACACCTTGATAGCTGGTACAAACAAGCCATCCTACGTGGCCAGCATGGGGGCAGCCACGGCCAGATGCTGAGGCTTAATCACTCCTGGTGTGCATTAATCCACACATGGGTTATCACACCCTCTCTGGCAGGGGCGTCCACACACCAGAGGTTGTGAGCACAGAGTCTGAACACCTGTCTTCACATCACACCCCCAGGGCTCAGCTAGGTGAGCTTGAGCACTTCCCGGAGTTTGAGATACAAACCTGCACTGGGGATAAGAAAATAAACCTATCTCCAAAGATCAGGACTAGAATTATATGAGGTTATAATTTTAGGTGCTTAATATGTATATACATCACTTGTAAGTGACATGTATATAAACATATGTGTGTAGGTATATATAAGATGAATTTTTATGTTTTATGAAGAATAGTTAAGTACAGTGTATTTATTTCTTCTTAATGATCCAAGTTCTAAATTTTTACCTAGTCACAATTACTCTTGAAAAATCCCTTGGGTCACCCACAAAGGACAGAATTTTAACATCTTTTTTTTAGAAGGCTGAATTAGCTCATTTTTCCTCCAGTGTCAAACTAGATCATAGTTCCATTGGCCGAGGATCAGATGCAGGGGCTGACTGACAAATGCCAACAACACACCCAGAATGGTGAGGTGTTTACACTCTATTAATAAGCACGGAGGACCTCAGAAGAACTCAAGAAGAGCAGATCTGCGCCCCCCAGCTCATACCCAAGTGGCCAGCACATCCTAAAAGTCTCTCTTCCTTACTGCCTCCAGCCTTCCTCTCTCAGGTGTAAATTGTAGGTGAATGAATACAGTATGATTTACATAAATTACACTAGTTTGAGGATAAAGTGTGACCACAGCACTGGTATTAGGCTGAGTGTTTATCATGTTTTAGTTTGAGACCCTTATTTTAGGAATGTCTGCTGCACATGTGAGGTCCAAGGCCAGTGGTTCTGAAACATCTGCATGGATCCAGTCACCCGAAGAGCATGTTTAAAATGCAGATTCCAGGTCCACACCAGCTGAGAACATATTCAGTACATCTGGTATTGTCCCTGCAACATGATACAGGTGAAAACACTGGCTCAGAGTCATCAGGTTCTTAGAGCAGACTTCAGGCTTCATTCCAGTCCATTTGCCACATCAGACAAATCCAAGGGAGTGATATCTTGCAGAAATGCAGCAACAATTCTATTAAAACTGGAGAAGCTCCAGTGCCAACAAATGAATGCAGCAAATACAAACGGTTAAAAAAAATTGTAACCAATACATTAGCTAATAGTTGCTTGCATTGTCTGGTAATAGCCCAAACACCAGGTCTTAATTCCTACTAGTTAACATACTAGCACTTGAAAGTTTTTTTTTTTAATGTGCTTTTTTTTTGTTCTTCAACTAGGAAAAGACCTAGAGCAGACATTACCTTTATTAATTCCAGACAAAGATCCTGACATGAAAAGAATTCTTAAAAAGACAGCAGAACTAAATGCAGTGAGGTATCCTAGATGGATCCTGGAAAAAGAACAAAAGTGTGAAGTTGGTAAAATGCAAATAAAGTGAGAAGCATAGTTAATGGTAATGTACTCGTGTTGATTTTTGAGTTTTAACAAATGCACTATGATCATGTGACATAAACATACAGGAAATTGGATGAGAGGCATTGGGGAACTCCATTGCCTTTGCAAACTTTCTATGTATCTAAAATAACAAAGCCTGTTAAAATGGCAGAAGAACCTAATATTTACGAGCGTGAGTTTTAAGTTAGATTGATGTCAGTTTGGATCTCGGACTCCTAACGAGGCTGGCTCAGCCCTCCCTCACCGGCTGCGTGGCCCTGAGTATGTTACTCTCTACTTAACAGAGTCTCAAGTTCTTCATCTGTTAAATGGGGAGAATATTAGTACTGCCTCCTAGGATTGTTGTGAAGATTAAAGGAGTTAAAATGCAGAAAGTGTTTAAAACTGTGCCTGACATATAACAAGGACCCATTATGCTACCCATCACCCTCGCAAGTTAGCCCCCGTTTCTTCCTGCATAAAATGGGGACAGCAATAGTGTCAACTCACAAATGTGCTGGGATAATTAAATGCAACGAAACAAGTAAACACTCAGCCGTGTGTACATTGGACACTTTAAATAGACTTTGGCATAGATTAAGCCCCCAATAACTGGTAGCTATAATTACTGTCATTATTATTAATAATGGCTGGTGGGTGACCTGCCCCAGTTCTGACTTCAAAGTAACAAGGATTTCAGATTTGACCTTATTTGCTCCTCCCTGGCTACTGCTTGGTATGTATATCTAAAAATGGAAAGACATACACATGGAGGGATCTTGATAACCCCAGGCCTTTCCTTTTCCCAGGAAGTAGGCAACATCCCTGCTTCAGGGATCTGATTGCAATTGACTGAAACACAACCCAGGCTGACCCAAGAAAAGAGGGTGGGCACTGGCTTGTGGAACATCAGGGAAGGCTGATTCCAGAGACTCAAAGGATATGCCGCCAGGATCTGTCCACTTATTGGCCAGGTTCTCCTCCAGGTTGGCTTCAATCTTGAGCTCCTCAGAATGAAAAATACCTCCCACGAGCTCTAAGTACTGGGTCCTCAGTGGTCCAAATCCACAAGGGAAGAGTCTCTTTTCTCTGAAATGTTAACCAGAGGCTGACTCTCTCAAAGAACCAGCAAGGGCCTTGTCCATCCCCATCCCAGCCCAGTCAAGTGGACTGGGGTGGAATTTGCTGATCCACTTGGGTTTGGCCCCCCTGCCCATCCTAGGCACTGGAGGTGGACTCAGCTTCATGCCAACCAAATGGACTGAGAATAGGGACAGGTGTTGCCTGAAAGAAATGTCAGCTACTGCTGCAAATGCAGAAGTAATGAATGCTGGGTGGCTATAAAACAGCATATGTTCACTATAATCATGTGGATTTTATAATTGATGATCACAGTTGGCTAAACAGATGTAGAAACTTCAGGAAGAGAAAAGTCACACACCCTGCTCCCCTTCTTCCCAACTGAGCTGCTGAGTCTGGTTGCCTTGGGAGTCAGTCCTGACGTGCACAGACCTCTCCAGCCCTTGGAGGACATACAACGTTGATTCAATTCAACATGCATTTATCACTTATCACATGCCAGGCACTGTGTAAGATCCCTGATTCTAAATTATTTACACTTTATTAAAAGAAATGATATATTCCACTACATAAACCTCTGACATTTTTTAAAG
Source organism: Smutsia gigantea (assembly GCA_032199065.1). NCBI lineage: Eukaryota > Metazoa > Chordata > Mammalia > Pholidota > Manidae > Smutsia > Smutsia gigantea. The sequence continues at coordinate 1,151,438 of JAVSCE010001036.1, read as the reverse complement.
AGCTTTATTGAGGCATCATCTTCATACCATAAAATGCACCTGTTTTAAGAGTACAGCTCAGTAATTTTTAGCATATTTACAGAGTTGTACAACCATTACCAGAATGCAGTTGTAGAACATGCTCGTCACTCAAAAAGGTGCCTCATGGCCTTTAAGTTAATCCATAGTCACACTCCCAGCCCCAAGGAAAAGCGAGTAAATCTACTTTCTTTCTTTCTAGATTTGCGTTTTATGGCTACTTATATAGATAGAATTACATAATATATAGTCATTTGTGTCTAGTCTCTTTCACTTAGCAAGTGTTTTGGGGGTTCATCTTCAAAAATATCATAGTAGATATTAGGATTTGGTTCCTTTTTATTGCTGAATTGTATTCCATTGTGTAGATATACCACCCGTCATTTATCTATCTATCAGTTGATGGACATTTGGCCAGTTTTTGACTATTATGAATAACGCTGCTATGAACATTTGAGTATAAGTATTTCTGTGGACATATGTTTTCATTTCTCTTAGGTGAATACCTAGAAGGGAATTTCTGAGTCATATGGTAAACATCTCCAAATGTTACTAAATAAAAATTGAAACTTTACTGTGTGTCTGTTTTTTCCACAAGTAGAAATGCCGAAATTAAATCAGTACTACTGAAAATTTAAATCAAGCCTTCACCCCAAGCAGATCATATTCTTAGTGTTACACAAATAACACTAATAGACATTAGAACCCATATGAACCAGCATTTCAACCATGTTAAGTAAAAAAAAAAAGCAAAAACAAAAAAAATACCGCTGAATGTTACCCAAAAGTAATTCCATAGCTGTATCACTAGAAGAACATCTAATTTGTCATGATGTGATTTATATCCCACAATACTTTATAACATCTCTCTTCCTTTTCTTTCTAATTGCCTATTTCCCCCTTAAAAAAAATGAACTATCTTCACTTAACCCACATGGCTTTTTTTTTGTCTGTTTCTTCCTCTTCTTTCTCCCCTAGAACTCTATAGAGCCTCTCTGATTAATGCCTTGCTGGACACTGTAGGAGGAGACTGGGGAAATGGCTTTTGCTCTTCAATGCCAAAACCTGGTTCAGGAAGATAAATATCCAACTTGTCATTCCATTGAAATGCCTCAGAAATTTTGCCAGGCCAGTCAGTCCTGGTACTGGACCAGTTCAGGCTAGGTTATGCTATAGTAACAAACAATCCCCAAATCTCTACAGCTTCTAAAAACTACGTGGACCCTGTGTGTTGGCTCACAGTGAAGCTCTGTTCATATCTGCCACTCATGAGCCATGTTGATGGTGTGGCCACCTTCTCAAATATTGCCACCTCCACTGTCACAATGACAAAGAGCTTTAGAAGGTCTTGCGCTGGTAATTAAATATTTATCCCAGAAGTGACATATATCACCTCTGCTTGCAACTCATTGGCAAGAACCAGTCAATGGTCCCACCCAACCATAAGGGGGCCAGAAAGAACCCTGTTACACGTTCAGAAAATGGGACAGCAGGACATATTTGACAAATGTAACTAATGACTATCATGCCTATCAGTTTCCCCACAACACTTGACATTTGTAAAAATGTGGGTGTTTACAAGTGGGATATTTGTTTTTAAAAAAAAGCTGAACTCATTTCAGCCCTTTGGCAGGTTCTAGAAAATGTGTGCATATCATTTAAATTTAAAATATCTGGGGGGCTAACTCCTTATTTAAAGAAGAATGCTGGTGAATCTTTTTTTTTTCTTTTTTGAGATCAATTATTTGCAAGTTCTGGATTTCACTAACATGGGACACGTTCAGTCATTAACATAGTCCATGGCTCACAATATTTAGTGAGCAACTACTCCCTCTTGGTTGCTCCTCCGAGCTCCAGGGATACACTTCGGGCTCACGTAACTGGAGAGCTTTCTGCTGAGGCTTCCATCACCAAGGATCTGCTTCTTTGAGGCATTCACCCTGCCTTCTCTTGCACCTGCTTTGTCTCATTGCAGCTCCTTTTAAGGATCCCAATAACTCTCAGGGCTCATCAATTGCTGATTCACATGTAGGAGGAGAGAGCATGCCACTCCTAGTAGCTCTCTTAGAAAAAGAGGAAGCAACTCTCCCAGGGTCTCCAGGAGCCCCCTCCTCTCACGCTTCACCTGAGTTAGGGCACGCCCATGCCCCCATCAACCACAAAGATACAGGAATATGTCCAAAGGTCAGTCCCGCCCAACTGGCAGGACCAAGAATGGAGATGGAATGGATGATTCCCAGACAAAAATAGGGGTGCTGTGTGACAATGGGAAACAATAATGTTGACAGGCTAGGCAATTCATATGTATCCATAAACTGATGTCATTTAAGAAGCCTGCCCCTCCACCACGGTATTAAGCCATGATAATATTGTGTGCTCACTGATTTTTAAAATGCAAAATGCTTCAGCATACCAACAAGATGCCAAAGCCTACTGAGATTGAAAAAATGAGGTACAGTTATGAAAGATTATTTTTCTTAAACTTCAAGAGGGTAGAGCATCATCAAAATTATCATTAGGGCATACATTTTTAACCCGCCTCTTTTAAATCATGCCAAATACGAGCTAAAATTATTTCCCCTGGATTGTCATTTCACTGTGATGTCACAACACGAGCCATATATAATGACTCAACCTCCTTGTTCTCACAAACAACCATCAGGGATTAGAGTCAAGCCCCAGCTGACCAAGGAAATACTCATTCAGTAATCTTCAGAGCACATGCAGTTGTTCAAACGTGGTCATTAGATTCCAATTCATATTTCTGTTTTTACATTTCTGCCTGTGAAACTAATTCAGTCTCATCCATCTCTTTTGGATGTTGGGAAACCTTCAAAAGATAAATACTAACTGTTGTGAAATGCAGCCAGAGGAAGAAGCAATTCAAATTAATCTTACTAAGTATCACTGTTAGTGAGCAATGATTTATTGCACTCACTTAGGAATATTTTTTTCCACACCTCTATAAACTGGCATCTGATATTGTGGCTAGCCCCAGTTGACAAGAATTGTTTTAAGAAGGGAAAACGGTCAGCACCAACCTGCTGGGTGTTTTCAGCATAATCGTGGTTTTACCCAGCCCACTTGGAAAGCATTTTTTATTGGAATCACACTTGAAGATAGGGTCTTAGAGATCTTAAATTAGTATGTGTTGTCTGAGCAATGCTCAAGGCCAGATAAATATGAAAACCCCTCAATTTATCCATGTGTCTTAGGAGGAGGAAAGGCAAAGATGAGAAGCGGAATGCCTAGGACTTGGTGTGGATTCAACCACGCACATATGAAATGATACCAGGAAAGTAAGTAACCTCCGTTTCTTCCTACTAAAAACATGATTGAGACATCTACTCTCATAAGAGCTGGCTCCCACAAAAGGGAAAATAAATTCTACTCTATTGATAGCATCACCTCTCCATGGAGAAAAGGAACAAATTGAACCCACAGAGAATGGAGGTCAGGGATCTCGCCCATGTTTCACAGCTCCCCCAGGCGCTGTGCAGATTGGTCGCTCAGGCTGATTATCATCGGTCTGCAGCGCCAGAGCTCCCCTTGCTGCTCCGACTCCACACCAGGGGTTCGGATTTCAGACTCCTCAGTGACGGCCAACACTGGTACCAATGCAGAAGTAATTTGGGCCATGGAGTCGTGTGGGTGAATCCATAAGACAGATTTGTGCAAACTTCAGGAGCAAATATGAGCACGCAAACTGATAATTTATGTGTGGGAGTTTAGCAGATGTTTTCAGAGCCCTCCAAGGCAGGAAAAAACAGCAGGGGGCAGAAGCCCAGGGCCTGTGGATTCCTACACTGAAGCAACCCCTGCTTCTGAAGGCAACTCTGTAAAGCACCCCTTCTCTGTGGCCAGACTGGGGAACAATAATGCGGAAGCGTGACTGGACAGGAGTATTGTTCTGCCCAGCATGGCCCCCTCCTTAAGGGAGGATTACCCCCCAACCCACTGTGTCCCAGAGGAATTCCTCTCCCCTCACACCCAAGACCACAGAGGGACTGCTCATCTTAAAACCCCTCCACCAACCACAGAGATGGCATGTGCCCAAGATGAGCCAATCTCCAAGATTTTCAGAGTGTACAGAAAGGAACCAAGCAGTGTCCCAGGAGAGTTTTGGGTCCTCCATCAGGTGGTTCATCACACTTCAATTCACTGAGGGCCCACTGGCCAGAAACCTATGTATTTTTTTCCAAATGAATCAATTTATCAGAATTTTGTTCCTTGAAACTCTTTTAAGTTTACCATCAACTAGTGCTGGGTGCTAGCTTTAAGAACACCTGAAGGTTCTGCCAGGTTTAGGTTGAAGGTCAGTAGTTTGTTACCATCTCCTAATGCAGCCCACCATGGCCCTCCGTCCATGGGACTGCAGCCTCTGGCCTGTGTCTTCGTTTCTCTCTCAGTTCCCCAGATGCCTTCCCCACCGCATAGGCATCCTATCAGACCCACTTGCCTTCCATCCAATGCCCTGAATTCACAGAAAACACAGCCTTTCCCCTCTCCTGCCCCAGTCACATGTGGTGTAGTCACACCACTGACCCTTTATCACCAACAACAGCACCCCCTCAAGAAACCTCTGCTGCATGGGTCCCACTCTGACCCCACCACCAATGTGTCCAGCGTAGGTCCACTGTGGCCTCCCCACTCCAGCCTACCTGGGACCCCAGTCCATCCACTCTGCCACTTTGTCCTCACCCACCTTCCTGTCCTCACTTCCTTCTTTGTCTAGTTGGGGGCATCACCTGTGACCACTCACCCCCCCCATCCCCGTCCTGTGCTCACTTGCGAAGCCACCACACAGGTGAGGATCCTCTGTACACGTGGACCACCATGTGAGCGAGCCACCATCTTGGGCTCCACTCCCTCCTCACTCAGCGTCTTGACTGCCCCATTCCCAGCCTTCTGAAATAACTCAGGTATCCCCAGCTTGTCCCAGAGAAGACTCTTTCTCCTTCTTTTTCCCTCTGCCCAAGTGCTCCCTGGTGGCCCCCATTCCTTGGATCAGCTTCTCACCCTCCAGGTCTCTGCTTCAACAGCCTCCCTTTCTTCTTTTTTAACTATATTGAGATGAAACACGGATGACATAAAATTTAACTATTTTAAAGTGAATAATTCAGTGTCTTTTAGTACAGTGCATTCACCATGCTTTACAACCACTGTCTAGCTCCAAAATATTCCCATCACCTCGAGAGGAAGCCCCATGCCCATTAAGCAGTTGCTCCTTTCATCCCTCCCCCAGCCCCTGGCAAACTATCGATCTGTTTTTTATGTCCATGGCTTTGCCTATTTAGGAACACTTTCCCTTTCAACAGGCTTTCTCTAAAGATCCTCAGAACACCCACTGTTTCTCCTCAATGGAGTATATCACTAGATGAAGCTCTATTGCTTATATACACCTGTCTGTTTCCTCTCTAGGGTGCAAACTCTAGCAAGCAAACACCTTGTTCTGTTTACTTCTCTGTTCCACCTGGACCAGCTCTTCCCACATAGTGGTCTCTCACTAAATACTTGTCAAGTGACTAAAAACAATCTTCTGAAGTAATCCAGTAGTAACATTCTTCAGGTAGCAAATGACAAACTTAAATTTTAGCTACTACTTCAGACCATAAATAAGTAAATAAATGAGGTAGGTGTCGGCTCATTTACCAACTCTGAGTGTGTCTCGTGGGAGCTCACCTGGTGAACTAAAAATCTGAAACCACCCAGGAGTCCACCCGAGTCTCACTCTCTCTCTCTCCACTCATAATCTCAGACAGTTTTCTTCATGTGGATGGCGTCCTGATGGACCAGGTAAACATTATCAGTTTACTGTTTATTCTCCATCCACCCATCTTTCTATCCATTCAACAAAGAATTAAGCCACACTTCTGTTTCGGCACCACTGTTAAGTGCTGCCTATGAAGCGATGACCAAGATTATCCAATAAGATGCTTTTTCCTGCCTAGAACATAAAATGTGACAAACAGGTGGGTAGATATGTGGGAGAAAAGGGTTCTGGGCAGAGGAAACAATGAAAGCGTGTAAGTGTTTAAGGAACAGCAAGGAGACGAGTGTGACTAAGGTGACATCATTCAGAGGGAATTGGTAGAGCATGTGGTCAGAGCACTGGCAAAGGGTAAGGTCAAACAGGGCCACATTGGCCACTGTAAACACACTGGATTTTATTTTGACTGAAATAAGAAGCCAGTGTGGGAGTTTGAGAGTAATGACATTATCTGACTTGCGTTTTAAACATTTTGCTCCAGCTTCTATGGTGAGAATTAGACTGTAGGTGGGCAAAGGAGAAGCAGGGAGACCTGCTAGGGGCTGGTGGTGATATTCCAGGACAGATACCATGTCGGGAGGATGGGAGCAGTGCATGTGGCAAATAGGGGAGTTTTGAACTGACTCAGAATACAGAGCCAATGAGAGTGGCTGAAGGACTGTCTGAAGAACAACATGGGTTGGGGCTCAAATAAAGAATTCCCTCAAGGTCGGGGCCTAAGCAATGGGAGGGAGCTGTCCTTTACTGACAAGGGGATGTCTGAGGAAGGAGGATATTTGGAGGGGAATCAAGGGTTCAGATTTGGCCATGTTAAGTCTGAGATGCCTAATAATGTCTAGAAGGTAGTTAGGCATATAACTCTGGAATTCTATGGACAGGTCAGGGCTTGGGACAGAAAGCAGCTTTTCAAATAAAATGAAATAATGCATATGGAAATTTTGTGAATATGGTCAGACCCTCTCAGCTGTACTTTGCAGGAGTCGCCCATCTGAGAGGGAATCCCGTGTCTGTACAATGGCCTCGAGAGCCCGGTTGCTCTGTGACCGCATCTCCCACCTGCTCCCACCATGCAGGCACACGGGCCTCTTGGGTGTGTCTCAGACTGGCTAGCATGTTCCCTTATAAATGTCTTAACTCCAGGAGGATAGGGCATTGGCTGGTTGTTCCACTACTGTGTTGCCAATGCATAGGGTAGGGAACACTGGTAAATATTTGTCCCATGAGCTGAATAAATGAATGAAAGCACCATTCTCTGAGTGTGACCTAGTTGAGCAAGGACTTCACTTCCCTGACATGTGGGCTTCCTTCCACAAAATGAGACCCTTCACCAAATGATTTTATGGTCTCTCCCAACTCAGAAAAGATTCATGTGGTTGGGCAAAGGAGTTTTATACTAGAGTCGAACTGCCTTAGTTCATACATGGTCTCCACACATTAACTGTATTTTCCCTAAGTGTATTTCTTCACCTGAATGGTGGGGGACATGACAATACCCAACTGTATCAGTCAGAACTAGTCAGCAAAGCAGAAGCCATGACAGGCGTTCCTTCTGTGGGGCTCGATCGTGAGGAATGGGTCATCCACCAGATCCACCAGGTCTTGGTGATGATAATACATACAGTTGTAAAGGTCCTAGCATGTAGTTAGTGTCTGCTCACAAAACACAAGCTAGGAACGCAAAAGAATTAAAGATATTGTACCTTGAAATTGAGGGTTCTTGTCATTTCTATTGTTCGATGCCTAGGAGAGAACCCTTCAGAAAGTAAGGAACATGAAACAATAAGAATTCAGTTAGAAATCCCAAGGACTACTTATTAAAAGAAGGAAAGTTGGTGTACAGAGGGTGATGATAGTCGTTGGATTCATCCATTGTTTGCTTTCGAAAGAATGCTGGTGAGAATTTCTATTTAAGGGAGAAAAACAAGAAAAGCCCATTTAAGCTGTCAGAGTCAGCCATTATTTTAGACCCACAGCCCCCTGGTGAGCATATGGTATTTTTATTGCTAGAGTTCATCACTAGTGCTTACTCACTAATTAGATAACCCCTAAAGCAATGTACAGTAATCATCCCTAAAAAAGATCTCTCATTGCATCTCCACATATGTCAATAGCTTTCATAAGCCATAAATCAGTAAGATATTGCTGGCACTACAGTTTTAAGCAATTAATGTTAATCAATACGAAAGCCAAAAGATTGATGTGGTTGGGCTTTTTTTTTTCTCTCTCCATACAATGAAGATGTTGAAACTCTATTTATTAGAATTAGTTCATCAGCCTTTGGGATTCGTCATTTAGTTGAAATGACAATTACTGTCAAATCATCATCACCATTATCAGATAATTTTTCTACAAACCTAACTTTGCAGGGCCCTGTGAGAGACTCTGAGCGTGCCTGAACTAGAGTTCATGTTCACGCAGAGGCTAGTAGAGGACAAAGTCTCCAGGGTGAGGAGGATTCTCGGTAGTTTCAAAACACCCTTCGGTTATGCCAGTAGGGGAGATATTTTAAGGCAGAGTGACTAACATTACCACGTTGCACAGTCTTTTGGGTTAAAATACAGATAAAAGTGTAGAGAGACACCCTAGGCAACTCTCTGTGCCCAGGTTGTTAGTATTTCTAGGGAAAGACATATATTATCTGCTAATGATGAAGTATCTTGTAGACGGCAATGTCCTTTTATACAGACCTTCTGCAGCAGGGGCTGTGGGTTGCCTCCTAAAGCGTCTCCTTCCTCTTCTCCCTTCCTGATGGGATCCTGACTTTGTTCGGACACCCACCTCTCTTCCATGCAGCCCCTGTGCCTTGGGAGAAGATAACACTGCTTTGGGGGAAAATGATAACCAGGTGGACTTGATTGGTATAAGAGTCCCTCACCAGAGGACTTAAGAATTGGCTTGTGATACACATGGCCAGTGAGACATGAAATGGCACCTCTTGAGAAGCTTATAAGAAGGGTTTTCTTCCTCCTGAGAAAGAATCAGAAGGGAAAAAAAGAATCTCTCTTCCCCTAGACATTGTTTGTCGAGATGTAATGTCGGAAACTTCTAAGGCCATTTTGCTGACAGTGTGAGAATAAATTCAAAACCACGAAATGGAGCGACAGCAAGAAATGAGTTAATGACCTGAAGCCCTCTTACTGAGTGAGATAATGCATTTCTTTATTGCTTAAGCTGGCGTGGGTTGGGTTCTAATACTTGCAGCCAAAGAGCCATTAGATAAAAACCAAACTTTAAGTACAATTCTCACTCTATTCACTGGCATATCTTCTTGCTTTGTTTTTACTATACTCATTTTAGTCCCCTGATGAGAGCATAGACTTAATTTATTCCACTGTGAATATTAAAGTCAATTTGAATATCATCTCCTCTGTGAAGACTTCTTCAGATATGCAAAATAATTGGCTCCTTTCTCTGTGCTCTGGTAGCAATAGTGCCTACATCTCCCACTGCATGTCCGAAATTTTCTATCCCTTGGATTATTGGGTATTTTCATGGTCCCCATCACTTAGGAGATTCTCAATAACCATTCATGATTGAATAAATGAATGCATGAACTGCTCACAGATAGCTTCAATTTTCCACACTCTCTTCCTCACCCTTGCTTTTTTTACCTCTATCTAGCATAATACCAACTTATGCCTCCCTTTTCTACATGAAAAAGAATCATTTTCACTTACACATATTTAAATCTTCCTAGAACACTATGAAATGGTACCCAAAATGTACGTGCTTCATGAGTTAAGCATTATTAGACCTCAAAGAACCCAGTGAAGGCCACCCATGTGCCCCAAAGAATTAAAGCTGAAATAGCTAGGTCAGCATTTCTAATAATGCATCCCTCATAAGAATTCTCTTTTATGATGCGAACAGATGTTTAAGGAGCTCCATGGTCAGGTAATTTAGAAAATACTGTGTTTCAGAAACTTAGTTTCCTTACAGAATTGCTTAGAGCATCCTATATGCCAATGTGCTCTATGAATCTCTAAAAAGGAGCTGGAGTGTGGGTTTTTTCCAATATACCTGAACAGAGAATCAGTATTCCAAGGTACAATTAATATATCATTGTGATTCTTAAAAACAGAGTTTAAGATACCCTGTTCTAGATCAAGTGAGCTTTGAATGTGACACTCAGTTCTATGAGGAAAGATGAAAAAATAAAAGTAAGGTATTCTTCACAAAAAAAAATACATTCTCATATATCTTTATATTGTTACAGTGTTAGGCTTTGTTGCAAGTTTGAGAGAACCATAGAATCTTGGATTTGGAAGGGAATCTTGAGAATGGACAGAGGAATGGTTATTATGTTGTATTCATGAACCCTTTTGACAACCCTTTTGATGGAAACAGCCCATCCTCATCCTAGAAAGTTTCACTGACACAAAAAATTACACGGAGTTCACAAATCTCTTGATGAATTCATGACCCTAAGCATTGAACACCCCACCTCCTCACCGGCCATGACCATTGTACCTATTGAAGAAACTGAGGCCCAGAAGTCACACAAATTTTGAGGTCAAAGCCAAGATAAGAATTTGGGAATTCTGCCCATTTTTAAATTTCATTTTCATACCATCATTTTTGGACTCTATCGGGCCTCTCTGATCTAAACCTACTGATGGAGTTGACAGAACCCAGCTCGGGCAACACTGGAAACAATGGAGTTGACTAATAATTTCTGAATGCCCCAGACAGTTGCTCCCAGATTAGTTCCCTACTAGTATCATACTATGATTATGCCGTCACATTCATTTCCAGCTAGCAAAATAAATTAGCAAGCATGTTCTGGACCTCCTAAGGCATGCGGAGGATTCAGAAACCTGACTTTGGTCATAAATTCCACAAGAGAAAAGACATACAATGTTCCTAGCATGTATCTTTTTAAATAAGTTTCATGACTCTCACTGAAAAGAAGTCCATAAAACGTAGGAAATATTGTTAGTAATAATTACCATCAGAGCTTTATTTATGTATATCTACATAGAAAATCACCATGCGTAGACATTAAATGCCTTGATGTTTATGAAATTTTAGAGCTATGAACAATCCATAAATACTAACAAATGAAAATAACAGGCATTTACTCAAAACTTAGACCATAAAATTAACTTACTCAGCAAAACATAGGCTGGCACTTTCCTATCATGGACTGATACTCTGTTTTCGTCCTGGAATCCCAGCTTGGGGGAAAGTCTCCATGAAAATGCAACACCCTTAAAATATCACCCTGAGCTCACCTTGACCATGGCAGCCTCCATCTGCCTGTGCACTGTGGACATCTGTTGGTGACAACCACATGCCAGGCACCCAGCCAACCACCATACATTCAATCTTCCCATTTAATTTTCACAACACTCACATGATGTGGGTACTCATCACTATGCTTTTACAGATAAGGAAATGGACATTCAGGAGTGTTTAGTAACTTGTTCATGGTCACACAGCTTGTAAGTGTTGGAGCTTGGCTTTGAACCTCTATTTGGTTCTCGATCCTAAACTCCTAACCATCACATGCTCTGCCCCTTGGTAACACTGGAAGTTTGGTAACCAAGGTTGCTAGGGTTGAATGCAAGCTCCTGATTCACATTTGTATTTCCCATCTCTTTTCTGGTATAATCAGGCATTTTTGCTGAAAGATGCTCTTTTCAAAAGCCAGCAATTACTGAATCTCCACTTCATTCAAACTCTTCATCTGATACTCGTCATCCCCAGGTTTTCCTCAGTCACCCACCCTCTACCATACATCAGCATATACGATAAAGGACACCATGCAGGACAAAGGTTAGTAAAATATGGCCCCTGCTCTCTAGAAACTGGGATTTCAGAGAAGGAAACAATTAAGCTAATCAGTGCATCACAGCCTGAGATGAGGGCACATAGGTGGCTGGGTCACAGCCGGGGCACATCCCAGGTGTATTGGTTTGCAGAGCGGGATTTCTGAGCAAGGGCAGCTGCCTGCACAGTCACCAAGACTGTGGGAATTCACCAGAGAAAGAGGGGGTTGGGCCCGGGGGACAGGCATTGCAGGCAGAGGAAGCCATATCCACGGAGCTTAAACCAGCAGCACTAGTTCTCAAATTATAGATAGTTCAGTTTCTAGACTGCCCCCCCCCTAGGTGTGTCTCCTTACTGGCATGAGTAAGCCATCACCACAGCCCCAGCTTCTCTGGGAATGTCCCCCACCTCTGAGTTTGTGTGCGTGTGTTGTGCGTGTACATGTGTGTGTGGCGGGGTGTGTATGTGAACAGCACCCGCTGAAAAACTTCCCTCCTGCCCTTGCCCCTTGCAGGGGGCTCTGCGCCATCCCCTAATCCTCTTGTCACTGTTTCCTCCTTGTTGAGGAAAACCCACCCTCGTGGCTCTCCCTGCTGAAGAGAAGCAGATGGGAGGAACAGCCCTTGGCTGTTACCAAAATAAAGGATGCTAGGAACCTGTGGTCCCTTCCTGGACAGTACTTCTGCAAGCACTGAAAACATGCCTCTAACATCCCTGCCCCAAATCCCCCTTTACTCATAAATTATCTTTGCTTCTTTAGTACTAAATTTCTATCAAAAGATAGAACTGATTCCTCAATATCCCCAATGAGACAAATGACTTGAGATATGATGTCACCACATGCCACAAAGTAACACAAGAAGGTAGAATACGCCACCCACCCCATCCACTTGGCCCCAACAGTATTGTCTCATTTTCAGGGGTTTGGATGTGCATTTCACACACATTCCCATGTACAAGCAAGCCACCCAGCCCTGTGGGCAAGACCAGACAGACCATAGAAGAAACTATGCTCAGTAGAGAGCACCATGGTATCTGCATGTAACTTGCAGGTGGGAAAACGTAAACATGGCATCTGGTAAGGTTCTGTCTCCTGTAGCCTACGATCTCTCTGTAGTTCTACCAACACAGTCTGATGCAAAGAAGAGAGACATCCCGAGTTAGGCAAACCCGAAGACACTTCCCCGTGAACTTCCCGTTTGCACACACTTAGCCTTTTGGAAGTGAAGCCTTCTGAGGAGGTGAAGTGGCAAGGAGGACAGCTACCTGCTCAATGGTTAAAAAAAAGAAAAGGTCAAAAAGAGAATGGGGGTCAAAAATCTCATCCAGGCACATATGTCTATGGAGATTCTTCTGAGTATGGGTTCACACCTTTCATGCAAATCTCAGAGGATTCCGTGTCCTCTAAAAGGTTTAGACTCCCTGATTAAGAGATATCTTTAGAGATGGGAAAGAAATTCTGCTTCTTCAGAAGAAAGTGGTTGTGCATATGTTGTCTCCGCTCAGCGAAGTTCAATGCTAATTGCTCATTCAGGTATGAATCCCTTCCATCTGACGCCACGGCTGCTTTCTGATGTACCTGCAACTTTTGTGATTTTACCACCCAGACAAAGTGGCGCTTGTTGCCTATAGCAAAAGATGCTAGCTATTTATTGCCTCATTTTACAGATGCTGCTGGAGATCACATTTAACAATACAGGTATCACAGAATTTTCTTTGGGTGTCACAAGCTGCAAAGTGTAGCTCAAACCAGAGCCTGATAACATACTTCACAAAACTCTATGCTAATGATTTTACACACATTCTGGGTTTAATTAGACAGGGCTAAAATAGAAGCTTGCTTTCAGCCGTCACACCCTTTTGTCAATATCTAAGCAGAATGTTTATCTCATGGTTTGTGACTTATCTCACAGTAGGTGTAATTGCAGCATTTTAATTTAACAAACTTCAACATCTACCCCTACAGTATGCAAAAATGCAGCAATTCTATTTGGGTTGGAGAGACACCCCAAAATAAATGGTATTTAGTCTTAACTGGGCATTTCATCCTTCATCCTTGGGAACACGCACACACACACCACATTTAATCCTTGCTTTGTGCTGAGTTAGGTCTAGAAATATCTAACACTTTCCAGGTTTGCCTTCAGTGGCCTGCCAGATGCAAGAGTTAATGTAGCAATAAAGCAGATATGCCGGGCCCAGGTTCCTGAGAGATCACAGCAAGCCACGTTGCTTCTCTGTGCCTCAGTTTCCTCAGCTTCAAAATGGGGTTATAATAACTTCAGAGGGTTGTTACTTGAGAATTAAACTGAGCTCACTGGTGTAGCATCCTCAGACCACAGCTTGCCACTATGTGGGGTTTACAGGAAATGCCATGACGATGCCTAAAATGGGCATAAGTCTAGTACTGCCCAACAGAGCTGGTGTGCGGGTAGATGAGTCGGCACAGGAGCAGCATTTAGAGGACGCCCATGGGTGGGGGCTCTGTGCAGCAGTGAGTGGTCACCAGCTCCCTCCTGGAGGAGCTAGCCTAGAACCTAACCTATTGTAGCTGCTGATCTTCTACTATCAGTTTGGTGGACTTACATGCATTTTGGATTCTTATTTACAGGGTAAAATATTGCACAGGGTCAAAGGGGCAGGAATGGAAATTAGGACAAAGGGGCAAAAAAATAAAAGGAAATCAGTGGAAGAAACACTTACTAAATGATTTTTTGACTTGTTAAGAGTACCTTTTTCTGCTTCTCTGTTCTCTTCCTTTGGGGAACGTCCAGCCCTTTAGGCTGGTTTAAACTGTGTCCAATCACTATAACCAAGCTTAATAAAGAGATAGGAGATTCTTCCTTTATTATTTTTGGCCAGTGGTACCTCAGTTTAAACTAATTACCATGAGGCCCGAGGTGCTCATTCAGCCACTTTTAAATAAAATGGCAACCATTCTGCTTTCAGTTGGAAAGAGTTTAAAGTGTCTGGATCTGAGGAATAAGCACTTCTAGCTCGTACCTGTCCTCACCGGTAAGCTTGCCAAAGGCAGGACAACTGTCATAACAATGATGCAGCCCAGGTATCACCTTAGGCCCCCCAGCCCTCAAGACCTAGGCAGGATTGTCCAGATCTCAGCTCACAGCCTAGAGGAGCCCTGGGGAGCCCTAGTCTCCCCAACAAGACTGCCAACGCCCATGGGATTTCGCTGCCCTGATCCAACTCCAAAGTACGTACGAACAGCCTCCAAGGCACCCAGACACTCCATGAAGCACATGGCTTCTACGGGCTTGGGGCTTCCTCCTCTGCCCTCTTGTCTCTCCTCCTCCTCTCTCTTTCAGGAGGTCCCGTCTGGCAAGGCAATATTGCCCCCTTCTTGGAAGATTTGGTGCCAGCCAAAACCAGCCCTGTGCCAATGGCTGCAAATTAAGAGAATAAAAATGGCCCTGCTTCATACTCATGATGAGAGATATCTCTAAGTTTGTTTTACTAAGATTTTCAAGTCATCTGATTAACCTAAATTTGGTCTAACCATCTGATTTAAAGCTTTCGAAGACCCCATGAAATGGGTATTATTACGATTATCATCCCCACTTTATGCCAGCGGTTCTCAAATGGGGACAATTCTACCCCCCGCCAAGGAATATTTGCCAATGTCCAGAGACTTTTCATTGTCACAAATGGTGGAGGGAGCTACTGGCATCCAGTGGGTGGAAGCCAGGAATGTTCGTGAGCATCCTACAGTACCCAGGACAGCCCCACAGCTCCAAACATCAAGTGCAAAGGCAGAACATCCTTGCTTTACGCCAAGTAGAAAACTGAGCCTTAGGTTAGATAACTCCTCCCAGGATTAAAGGGCAAAGGTGGGGCTCTACAGTCCAAGTGGCTTCTTTCCAAGTCCAGCTCTGATCTATGACACCAGCTCCTTGTTTTAACTACCTTTTGTTGAGTAACAATATGACCAGAAACCTAGCATCTTAAAACGGCACATGTTTATTATAACTCACAGTTTCTATGATTTAGCAGTCTGTGCACAGCTTAGCTGGGTCCTCTGCTTAGGGTCTCATGAGGCTGTAACTCATGCGTCACCAAGGGCTGAGATCCCATGTGAGGCTTGCCTGGGGAAGCATCAGTCCCCAGACTCACTCAGTGTGTTGTCAGAATTTATTTCCTTGCAGCTGTAGGATGAAGACCACCATTTCTTGCTGGCCATCTTCAGCTCCTGGAGGCTGCCCAGAGTATCTTGTCACATGGGGTTCCCCAACATGACCCTCACTTCCTCAAAGCCAGCAAGATAGATTTCACCATGACCGGCACAACAGCCTTGTGTAATACGGTCGTGTACAGTCCCATCGTCCTTGCTGCATTCTGTGGGTTATAAGCATCACACAAGCTCATGAACACCAGGAGGCAAGGGTGGGACCATATTAAGAGTCTGTCACCCATACAACTAATGGAATTGCTACTTGGAAGGTAGTTTCCTTCAAGAGTAGCAATTTCATGTGCCATATCCTTGCAAATATGTACCTATCCATCTTATCCTCATAGATGTCAACAACTATTTACACATGGCCTCCTGCAAGTGTGAAGGTCTTGCACAGAGGGCAGTGAACATTCCTACTATCAGGTTAACACAAACACTGCAAAGGTATCTCTGAAAGTCAACTTGATAAGGCTTTTGGACCATGTCACTGAAATCCATACCCACTGCCCTATAGTATGAAAGAGAACATCAACGGACTCTACTGAAAAAAAAAATAGAATTCAGACTATTTGATGACAGAAAAACAAATGTGGTATCTCATTTAACTTTGAACAGCACACAGCTGACCTGTCCTTCTAACCCCCTTCTCCTGTCTCTCCTTCCCATATCTATCCGTCCATTCCATCTCTAGCTTTTCCCACCTAGGCCCCTGCTGAACACCTATGCTGGCTTTCACATATAGAGTTCAGAAAATTCAAAACCGAAATCCTGCAAGTACCTCAATAACAGTCATGTATATTTCAGGGCCTTTGGTTGCAAGCAACAGAAATTAATACTGGCAAAACTAAGCAAATAGGGAATAAAAGGAAAAAAGGCATCTTCCCCAGCTCTGAGCAATGCAGCAGAGGAAAAAAAAAAACTCTAGTACCGCAGGTTTGGAAAAGCTTCCCCTGGCCAGGGTTGGGGTAGGAGTGGCAGTGGGGGATAATCTCAGATCTTTTTCAGGCTGTTGTTTAACATGGTGAATTAACAGCACAGTTACAGCAAACCTCCACTTCCCGTTGCTAGAGAGGTCACAGGTAAAATGTGTTTTCGTTTGTTTTATATTTTACGGTTCTGTTTTGTTTCCCAGTTTAGTTCTTGCTTTTTTATTACTGCTACTTTATCAAGACCTGTGGTAATTAACCTATCCTTTGGATCTGGTTTAATTTTAATTAGACAATCCTCCAATTCTCAACAGGCTAAATGTTTGTTTCTTCTGCAATTCTTATCACAAGGCAATTTTGTAGAACCTTATGGATTTTCTGAGAAATTGCTTTATCAATTTTTCCCCCACAGCCGTACACTGAAGCTGACTTGTATTGCTAGCTGTTGCTTTAATTTTGATTTTTTTTCCAGTTCTTTCTGTTGGGCTAGTTAATCCCTACCTTAATTTCTTCACCTTTTGATTAACAATTAACAGTAGTCCCAGTTGGTTCCATGACGACAAAATTGGCCTAATTGGGTTCCACATTTATCTTGCCATAATGATAACATTTGTCCAGGCTAAGGTTGTTCTTTTTTTCTAGACATCAGTTTTCTATATTCAACCTGGGATCTAAAACTCAAGCTGTGCTCCTTTTGCCTCTTACATCATCACCAGTAATAAAGATTTTACTGTCAGAACTTGGCTGACAAATTTGCAGACGCTTTATTACTAGCAATGATGGACTATAAGCAGCAGAAAAAAAACACAGCTTGAATTTCATTCCCAGCTTGAATTTGCAAGGCTGGCATTTAGAAAAATTATCTTGTGACTTCATAAACCAAGAAAATCTGTGGATGAAAGTCACAGAATTAATTAGAACTTACCCCCTTACCTCTTCCTGAGATGGCTTTTGGTAAAGTCATTGTACTTAGTGGATTTGGTCGAGTCTGCCCCAACAAAACATATAGAAGTGCGTGAATCCCTTTTATTTCTGTTTCCTGGGTAATTTGAGTTAGAGGAGTTTGAAGGACCGATCTATTGTCCTCTATGACAAGAATTTGTACTATTTTGTTCTAAGAGGAAATACAGGGGGAAATTTGTGTTTCAGTTGGAGATCTGTGAAGTGCCTAGACTAGAGGGCTATCTATCCTTTGGGAGCTATTTTATACCTCTGTCAGCTGTAGATAACTGATGCCAGAGCAAAATAATTCTTGTCTATAGACATATAAATTTTGTCCATCCAGTAGAAGTTCAGCTGAATTCCCCCCCCCACCCCCACTGTGGATGAAGCTAGTTTTGTGTCCATTTGCACCTTCATTACAAACTCCTTTATTCCATTTGAATGTGTGCTTTCTAGACTTCTCCATTGCACCAGTGATAAGATCCACCTGGTTTCCTCATTGACTGAGTTCATTTAATGCTAACACATGTTCATTTTACAACTGAGAGTCATGGTTTATGTTTTTTTTTAAATAATCTTATAACAACATTTAATCATTATAGATACACTCCCAAATTAGGGTGCCATAAACTGGTAGGATGAAGAACTTCCCCGAAAGGCTGGTCAGAAATAAGACTGTGAAATATTAGTGTGATGGAGTACCATATGCTCTCCTATGAAATGCTACCACAAAGTACCTCCATGAAGTACTGCTCTGAATTAACATTGTGAAGTAGCCCTATAAAACAGTGCAGTAATATTATACGATGAAGTAGTATGGTGGTGTAGTACCATGAAGTAAAGGCCAGATTCGGGAGTCTCCCACACACAGATCCCAATTCCACATTCATTTTTGCTCTCTAGGTCAATTCCTGGGGGCATTCAATTAACCTACTTTCATCACCTCATATGTTAAATGTGGACAATAATAATACCTACCTTGGGGGTCTTGTTGTGAAATAAGACAAATTACTACATATTTGGAGTAATCAGCATTAGTTATCGTGTTTATAATCTTCATTACTCCTCTATAGGCTTCAAAATGTAATGATGTGTAAACATAATCTCAGTACTGGTGAATTGCTTAAAAATTCCAACTGGACTTCTTGTAACCCCCTCCTGAGCTTCCTCCTTAGAGCATCTATCCCTTCAAAATAATAATAAAGAATAATAAAAAATCTTCAGGGATTATGGAATTTGTTTCGTGAAAGTATTGTCATAAAGTCATACATTTGCTGGCCCATTTTAATTGCTTACCTACATAAATATATTCACATAGATACTCAAAATGCCACAGTCAGACCAGGTTTTCTTTGCCTTTTTTCTGAAAAAACTAACAAGAATCTAAAAGTATTTTGTCAGCAGACCCAGAAGATGTGACTGTCATATTCACAGGAGGGAAAAACACAGAGGGAGCCTGTTCCAGTGGAACTTCCTCAGCTGCCCCCTGAAGGAACACTCCAAGGACACAGCATCCCACACATCCAAGAGGGGAAAAAAGGTCCCAAAATTTACCCCCCAGTCTGGACGTTGTTACATTCCAGCATTATGTGTCTAGAGCTTCAAGGTGGTTCCTATCCTTTGAAGCTGGCCTTAGCCTTTCAGAAAAAGGTCCTGAGAGGGTGATCAGGCACACAGACGTGGGTCCAGGGTATTCACCACAGACCCACTTTCTGAGTAAGAAATTATAGACAAGCTTAGTCCCCAATACAAATGAACAAATCAGGCTTCTTCCTTACAGTGGAATATCATCCGGCGGTTATGCACCATTGCCTCAAGAAGTCTCAATAATATGGAAAATGCTCACGATATGATGTTAAACTTAAAAAGAGAGAATATAAAATGTTGATGTTTCTAGGCTGCCAATTTTATAACCTTTCACACCGATGCACACCCTGAGCGTGTGTACGCACATGTGTTCATAAGCACACAGACATGAAAACCTGGACAGAACAGTCCAAACGATTTAGAATGCTTGTCTCTGGATGGTAGGAAGATTATGAGTGACATATTCACTTCTCCTTAAGTTATTATGAATTTCCCAAATTTTCAACAAGAAGACTGTGCTACTGCGATCGTTGGTGAAACAAATGTTATAAAAATAGCAACAAGCTTCAGATGGTCTCAATAATCAGATTTAAAGATTGCAGACGTTTGCATTGATAGCTGGGGGCATGAGCCAACAAAAGCCAGAAAGTGGTTGCTATCCTTATTGCTACCGTCATGAAAAAGCATGGAGTGCTGCCTCTAGGAACCACATCCTCAAGGGGGGGTTCACTTTTTGACTTTCTTTTGCCTGGGACTGATTTCAGGTAGAAGATTGGAACTAGGTAAAAACCAGTTTTCAAAACACTATTATTTTATTTGAACGGCCAGGATCCTGCATTGTGCCCACTGAGACTTTATTGTTTTTCAACCTCGTGTGACATTTAAGAGTCACCTTCATCGGAAAGATAGACAGACACAAGACAGTCATTCCACACGCCTCCAAATGGTGTTAGAATTTGCATTCACATTTCAGTCCTCCCGATTAGAAACAAGTCATATGTTGACGATTTTTAGGACTTCACATGATCTTTTCTTCTTTTTCTCTTAGACCATTACCAAGAATCACCTATCAGATAACAAAAGTTTGCACATTTTAAGAAATTAATACAGCAAATTTGAAATTTTCACCCAAATTTCCTTACTGCTAAAATGTACAGTTCAGACTTCCGGGAAGATGGCAGTGTGAGCAGGGCGGCAGAAATCTCCTCCAAACACTATATTAATCTAAGAAAAGACAGCAAATACATCTATTCCTAAAAGAGAGACGAGAATACACAGGAAAGCGCACAGCGTGCAGCTACACCCGAGAGCACTCGGCACCCCAAGAGGCGGTCTTAAAGAGCCCAGCTGACATACGTGGCAACTATCAGTGACCAATTCTATAGCCATGAAAAGACAGAGGAATATGGTTCAGACCAAAATCAACCACACAACCCCAGAGAGGGAGTCTGAAGGGATGGAAATGCACAGTCTTCCTGAAAAAGAATTCAGAATAAAAGTCATAACCATGCTGATGGACCTACAGAGAAATGTGCAAGAGCTGAGGGAGGAAGTGAGGGAACTGAGGAAAGACAATGCAGAAATCAGACAAGCGATCGACAGGCTTAACAGCAGAATGGATGAGATGCAAGAGACTGTTAATGGAATAGAAAACAGAGAACAGGAGTACAGAGCAGCTGAGACAGAGAGAGATAAAAGGATTTCTAGGAATGAAAGAATATTAAGAGAACTGTGTGACCAATCCAAACGGAACAATATTCGCATTATAGGAGTACCAGAGGAAGAAGAGAGAGAAAAAGGGATAGAAAGTGTCTTTGAAGAAATAATTGCTGAAAACTTTCCCTCGCTGGGGAAGGAAGTAGTCTCGCAGTCCACCGAAGCTCATAGATCTTCCAACACAAGGGACCCAAGGAAGACAACACCAAGACACATAATAATTAAGATGGCAAAGATCAAAGATAAAGACAGGGTATTAAAGGCAGCTAGAGAGAGAAAAAAGATCACCTACAAAGGAAAACCCATCAGACTATCATCAGACTTCTCAACAGAAACCTTACAGGCCAGAAGAGAATGGCATGATATATTTAACGTTATGAAACAGAAGGGCCTCGAACCAAGAATATTGTATCCAGCACGGTTATCATTTAAATATGATGGAGGGATTAAACAATTTCCAGACAAACGAAAGTTGAGAGAGTTTGCCTCTCATAAACCACCACTACAGGATATCTTAAATGGGCTGCTCTAGATGGAGGCACACCTAAGGCTAAAAAGATGTCACCAGAGAAAATAAAATGATAGCAAAGAAAGCAGACCATCCAAATACTAACTAAAGGCAAAGAATAAAACACCTATTATAGAAAGAATGGAGGAGGAGGAATAAGAAGGGAGAGATATAAAGAAACATCAGACTGTGTTTACAATAATTTAACAAGAAAATTAAGTTAGATTGTTAGATAGTACAGAAGCAACCCTTGAACCCTTGGTAACCACGAATCTAAAGCCAGCAATGGCAATAAGTACATATCTATCAATAATCACCCTAAATGTAAATGGACTGAATGCACCAATCAAAAGACACAGAGTAACAGAATGGATAAAAAAGCAAGACCCATCTATATGCTTCCTACAAGAAACTCACCTCAAATCCAAAGATATACACAGACTAAAAGTGAAGGGATGGAAAAAGTTATTTCATGCAAACAACAGAGAAAAAAGCAGGTGTTGCAGTACTTGTATCAGACAAAATAGACTTCAAAACGAAGAAAGTAGCAAAAGATAAAGAAGAACATTACATAATGATAAAGGGGTCAGTCCAACAAGAAGATATAACCATTATAAATATATATGCACCCAACACAGGAGCGCCAGCATATGTGAGACAAATACTAACAGAATTAAAGGAGGAAATAGACAGCAATGCATTCATCTTAGGAGACTTCAACACACCACTCACTCCAGAGGACAGATCAACCAGACAGAAAATAAGTAAAGACACAGAGGCACTGAACAACACACTAGAACAGATGGACCTAACAGACATCTACAGAACTCTACACCCAAAAGCAACAGGATACACATTCTTCTCAAGTGCACATGGAACATTTTCCAGAATAGACCACATACTAGGCCACAAAAAGAACCTCAGTAATTTCAAAAATATTGAAATCCTACCAACCAACTTCTCAGATCACCAAGGTATAAAACTAGAAATAAATGTTAGAAAGAAATCAAAAAGGCTCACAAATACATGGAGACTTAACAATATTCTCCTAATTAATCAATGGGTTAACGACCAAATCAAAACAGAAATCAAAGAATATATGGAGACTAATGACAACAACAACACAAAGCCACAACTTCTGTGGGACGCAGCAAAGGCAGTTCTAAGAGGAAAGTATATTGCAATCCAGGCCTATTTAAAGAAGGAAGAACATTCCCAAATGAATAGTCTAAAGACACAATTACTGAAATTGGAAAAAGAAGAACAAATGAGGCCCAAAGTCACCAGAAGGAGGGACATAATAAAGATCAGAGAAGAAATAAATAAAATTGAGAAGAATGAAACAATAGAAAAAAATCAATGAAACCAAGACCTGGTTCCTTGAAAAAATAAACAAAATAGATAAACCCCTAGCCAGACTCATTAAGAGAAAAAGAGAATCTACACACATAAACACAATCAGAAATGAGAAAGGAAAAATCACGACGGACCCCACAGAAATACAAAGAATCATAAGAGAATGTTATGAGAATCTATATGCTAAGAAGCTGGAAAACATAGAAGAAATGGACAACTTCTTAGAAAAATACAACCTTCCAAGCCTGACCAAGCAAGAAACAGAAAAACTAAACAGACCAATCACCAGCAACAAAATCGAATTGGTAATCAAAAAACTACCCAAGAACAAAACCCCCGGACCTGATGGATTCACCTCTGAATTCTACCAGACATATAGAGAAGAAATAACACCGATTCTCCTTAAAGTTTTCCAAAAATAGAAGAGGAGGGAATACTTCCAAACTCATTCTATGAAGGCAGCATCACTCTAATACCAAAACCGGGCAAAGACCTCACCAAAAAAGAAAATTACAGACCAATATCCCTGATGAACGTACATGCAAAAATACTCAACAAAATATTAGCAAACCGAATTCAAAAATATATCAAGAGGATCATACACCATGATCAAGTGGGATTCATCCCAGGGATGCAAGGATGGTACAACATTCGAAAATCCATCAACATCATCCACCACATCAACAAAAAGAAGAACAAAAACCACATGATCATCTCCATAGATGCTGAAAAAGCATTTGACAAAATTCAGCATCCATTCCAGATTAAAACTCTCAACAAAATGGGTATAGACGGCAAGTACCTCAACATCATAAAGGCTATATATGACAAACCCACAGCTAACATCATACTTAACGGCGAGACGCTGAAAGCTTTTCATCTAAGATCGGGAACAAGACAAGGATGCCCACTCTCTCCACTGTTATTCAACATAGTACTGGAGGTCCTAGCCACAGCAATCAGACAAAACAAAGACATACAAGGCATCCAGATTGGTAAAGAAGAAGTCAAATTGTCACTATTTGCAGATGACATGATACTGTACATAAAAAACCCTAAAGATTCCATTCCAAAACTACTAGAACTAATATCTGAGTTCAGCAAAGTTGCAGGATACAAAATTAACACACAGAAATCTGTTGCTTTCCTATACACTAATGATCAACTAACAGAAAGAGAAATCAGAAAAACAATTCCATTCACAATTGCATCAAAAAGAATAAAATACCTAGGAATAAACCTAACGAAGGAAGTGAAAGACCTGAACTCTGAAAACTACAAGACACTCCTAAGAGAAATTAAAGAGGACACTAACAAATGGAAATGCATCCCATGCTCTTGGCTAGGAAGAATAAATATTGTCAAAATGGCTATACTACCTAAAGCAATCTACAGATTCAATGCAATCCCTATCAAACTACCAACAGCTTTCTTCAATGAACTGGAACAAATAATTCTAAAATTCATATGGAACCACAAAAGACCCCGAATAGCCAAAGCAATCCTGAGAAGGAGGAATAAAACAGGGGGAATTACACTCCCTGACTTCAAGCTCTACTACAAAGCCACAGTAATCAAGACAATTTGGTATTGGCACAAAAACAGACCCACAGACCAGTGGAACAGAATAGAAAATCCAAACATTAACCCAAACATATACAGTCAATTAATATTTGATAAAAGTGCCTTGGATATACAATGGGGAGATGACAGCCTCTTCAGCAGCTGGTATTGGAAAAACTGGACAGCTGCATGTAAGAGAATGAAACTGGACTACTGTCTAGCCCCATACACAAAGATAAACTCAAGTTGGATCAAAGACCTGAATGTAAGTCATGAAACCATAAAACTCTTAGAAAGAAACATAGGCAAAAATCTCTTGGACATAAACATGAGCAACTTCTTCATGAACATATCTCCCCGGGCAAGGGAAACAAAAGCAAAAATGAACAAGTGGGACTATAACAAGCTGAAAAGCTTCTGTACAGCAAAGGACACCATCAGTAGAACAAAAAGACATCCTACAGTATGGGAGAATATATTCATAAAAAACGTATCTGATAAAGGGTTGACATCCAAAATATGTAAAGAACTCATGCACCTTAGCAAACAGAAAGCAAATAATCCAATTAAGAAATGGGCAGAGGACATGAATAGACACTTCTGTAAAGAAGAAATTCAGATGGCCAACAGGCACATGAAAAGATGCTCCACATCGCTAATCATCAGAGAAATGCAGATTAAAACCACAATGAGATATCACCTCACACCAGTGAGGATGGCCAACATCCAAAACACAAACAACAACAAATGTTGGCGAGGATGTGGAGAAAAGGGAACCCTCCTACACTGCTGGTGGGACTGCAAATCAGTTCAACCATTGTGGAAAGCAGTATGGAGGTTCCTCAAAAAACTCAAAATAGAAATACCATTTGACCCAGGAATTCCACTCCTAGGAATTTACCCTAAGAATGCAGCAGCCCAATTTGAAAAGGACAGATGCACCCCTATGTTTATTGCAGCACTATTTACAATAGCCAAGAAATGGAAGCAACCTAAGTGTCCATCAGTAGATGAATGGATAAAGAAGATGTGGTACATATACACAATGGAATATTATTCAGCCATAAGAAGAAAACAAATCCTACCATTTGCAACAACATGGATGGAGCTAGAGGGTATTATGCTCAGTGAAATAAGCCAAGCCGAAAAAGACAAGTATCAAATGATTTCACTCATATGTGGAGTATAAGAACAAAGAAAAATACTGAAGGAACAAAACAGCAGCAGACTCACAGAACCCAAGAACGGACTAATAGTTACCAAAGGGAAAGGGACTGGGGAAAATGGGCGGGAAGGGAGGGATAAGAGGGAAAAAGGGGCATTACGATTAGCAGATGTAATGTTGGGGGGGCACGGGGAGGGCAGTACAACTCAGAGAAGACAAGTAGTGATTCTATAGCATCTCACTACGCTGATGGACAGTGACTGTAATGGGGTTGGTGGGGGGATCTGATGAAAGGGTAGTTTAATAACCGTAATATTGCACATGTAATTGTAGATTAATAATAATAAAATAAATTATATTAAAAAATGTACAGTTCAACTTTGTATGAAAATTTTAAGTAAGGAAGTCATATTTTTTTGCTGTGGTTAATAAAAACCATCTGTAAATAGAGAGCTTCCTATGCCCATCACCAGTGCCAGGCTGAGCTATTGCACCTTCAGGAACAAACAGAAACAGAGCTTATTTTATACATGTATCCCTTTAGAAAGTCATTATTTTCTTTATGTAAAAGAAAATACCCTTGTCATTGATAACTGTGAGTAAAGTTTTTTTTTCCCACCCTTCAGAGAAAAATAGCCTCACACTTCCCACAAAAAGGTTCATCTAGTTTGATGCACCTAATTGAACCTGAAGTTTCTTATGTTCTGCAAGATCATGTTAATCTAGTGGTCTTCATCTCCTAGCTTGGTTAAAGGCAAAGAGTTTATTGAGAGAAGCTGTGATTGGCATGCCTTTTGCTGGCCAATTGCAATTTCTTCTCCTTGTAAACTCTATTTAATGTTGCAAAAACAATTTGAAGGCAGATTGTAGGTGCCAGGCTTTTCCTCTGACCTTTAAATCAAATTTAGAATTTCACAGGGTATAGTATGCCTTCAAGCAAAACCTGTCAGCTTAATAAAGTGGAAATTCTCTGCAATAAATCTGCAATAAATTTCTGCCATTCACAAAGAAAGGTAAGCTTTCCTTTTTGTTCTCTAGTTCAGAACAAGAGCTTAAGTTTTTGGGGTAACATAAAAACAAGGACTGGTAAATGTAAGGACAACACTGAATAATGAAAGAAAGGGGTGAGCGGCATAAATATAGTGAGGGAAAGAAAGATACTCAGAGAAAGAAAAAGAAGAGAAGAATACAGAATTATGAAAAGAAAAGACCAAGAAATGAATGAAGGGGAAAACAATAAAGGACACGAGGAAAAGCATTATTATTTGTCGTCTAGGAGCACAAAATCGTCAAAATCCTACCACCTCCCGCCGGGGACCTGTAGAATCGGTTTGGAGTGTTAGGAAATCCGATTGTACTCTAAGCTGCGCTGAGTCCCCTTATGAGAGTTTGTCATAGCACAAAATGACCTGATGGCTTATTCCACTTTCCCAACAAGTAAATGTCAAGCGTTTGCTAAGCAAATCGAGACTATGCACCGTCCCCACTGTCAGAGGAAAGCCGGGTAATGCCCACCAGCAGAGAGCAATGTACTTTGAGAAGACCCAAAAGCAGTAAGAAGTCTTCCCTGATGCCAAAGTTTGGCTAGTTGCATTTTACCAAACAGATTTTTCTCCTAAAATATGTTTCAGCAAAGTGTTTTCTTCAAGCTGAAACATTCTTCCACACCGAGGACAAGTTTCTAGACCAAGTCATTTGCCCAGCCACTGACAGAAGATGCTTGAAAACCATGCCTGATATCTCTTCTCTCTTTATCTTCTCCCACCACGACTGATAAAAGTTAATTAACCCTTTATCGGGCACAGCCAATAGTCTAGGCATCCTGCTAAGTACTGTTCAACATTACAGGCATCATCTCATCTAATTACAGCAGGAGGTTTTGTGGATGAAATCCAGGTGCCAAAACACTTAACTGACTTGACCAAACACACATTATTAAATCCATCTATGGCTTGACCGTGGCAATTTGGTTCCTCCTCTTTGCCACCAATTTATAACATCTGATTTATGACAACAGTTTATCACACTTTGATCAACTACCCCAAAATTCTCCTTTGCAAATCTTTATATTGAATACAGAAGCAAAATGAGAAAATAAGGAAATGAATGAGAATTTTTTTAATTGTGCACCCAAAGTAGTAAAACGATGGAATCAATGTTCTCTCAACTACTTGGTGAATGACCTTATAGTGCTCTCTTGGAGAAAGCAAATAGCTTGATTACAGAGCTTTGGAGAAAAGGGAGAGACATATATTTTGTTTAGACAGGACTTTAAATCAGATACATTTGAGGTTATGAAGGAAAATGAATTGCATAACATGACAGTGAGGTGTTTATACTGCCTGCCGGTGGCAGATGAAAGGTGATTCCTTGATAGACTTTTGCCAGTCTGTTTGCATTTTTCTTGGCCATATTCTCTCCTTGACCTTGAGCTGGCCACATAGCCTCCTATCTTGAGGTTTTTAGTTATGCACCTGTCAAACAAAATGCCCTACATGGGCAGAGGATCACTCAAAAATTAAAATCATGATTTGAAAAATCATTTGGGAAATAATTCTCAAATTGGTCTCTTCTCCCCATCTACACCACCAGCTCCCTAATCAAACCTATCATCACCTCTCCTGTGCTGTGCATGGCAGCCTCCCAACTGGTCTTAGTCACTCCTTTCTTGTCCCCACCAAACCGCTCTTCACATTGCCCCCAGGATGATGTTTTAAAAATACAATTACTGAAGTCTCCTATTTATTTATTTTTCAAACAATCTAGTATCTACCCATCGCCATTTGAATTAAGAACCCCATGCTGAAACATAGCTCACACATTGATCTGGCCCCTGCGCCAACCCTCAATCTCATCCCCTCCTAAATCGGTGGCCTTACCATTCTCTTTCCTTCTCAAACCTTCCCCCAGGTGCTTGTCTCAGAGAACTCACCACTCTTACAACTCTCACTACCTACTACTCATTTCTTCAATACTCTGATGCTCATACATAAGGCCTTAAAAGAATCCTAATAAAGAAATAGCATCTAATGCTTTCTATACTAACCCAATATTTAACTTCCCACTGCACTTGGCAAATAGTCATTTCCATTTATCCAACCCCAAATCCTGGGCCATCAATATATTTATGTAAATGAGAGGACCTCAACCATGGCTGCAATCACTTGGCAGAGATCATTAAACACAAACAACGATCCGAGGCTCTGCCCTCCAAGGATTCTGGCCAGTTGGTCTAGGGTGGTGTCCAGATATCCCTTTGTCTGAGGTTCACAGGTGGATCTGCTGTGAAACCAGGATTGAGATCCACCAATCAACAAGGACAAAGCCAAGAAGAAACTGAATAGTTACACAGGTTTTTCCATCAGTGATGTCATCAGGCCGAATTATTTAACCAGGTGAGTTGTCTGCAAATATGGGGGATATATATTTAGCTCTACAGAGTACACAGTCATATATGGGGTTAAACTTAATTATATATCTTTTCCTATAAGATGAACTTAGAATAAACGAGGTGATGCAATACAGACCACAATGTAACCATCAGCTCTCTCAGCATACATGTAAATGCACAAGCACTATAATTATAATACTTATGATTAGCAAGGCTGACGGAAGAGCTCTGCTTAAAGGTAGCAGAGTGTGTGGGTGTATCAAGCATCTACTGCAAATAATAAAAGGCTTCCTGTTACCCCAGGAAGATGGCAGTGAGACCTTCTGCACTTTGGGGTCGACTAAAAGGTTCTACATCCATTCCTCCTATAAAGAGAGTGCTAATCTGTTTTAAGTAATGCTTTTGGTGAAAATGCTAATTTATATTTTTATTTTGAAAGCCACGTTTTTGAAGGCAGAAAAATTAGCAAAACACAGAAAAATATAAAGTTGTAAAAAGATAGTATTGATACACTATGACTACCTTAGTTAAGTCTCTTCTCTGTGTGAACACCTGCTTTATGAATTTGGGTTAGCACAATACATAAAGTTTGATAGCCTCTTAAAAGTAAATTTAAATTATATCATGGTTATCTTACTATATCATCATATATTTTGAGAAATACACTTCTGCTGTGTATACAGTATCTGCTATATAAACCTATGCTTTTTATTTAACTATACCCATCTTTGTACATGCAGGTTGACCTCAGGTTTTCACTTTTATAGGAATGTAAGAATATAAAAATATGTGTGTGTCCATATAAATATTGGTATATAGAATTATTGGGTTTGGAAAATGAGTAATTCCAACACTGTTCTATGAACCTCATCCTGGTGTTTTCCATATGCCTCCAAACCACAGGTCCTTCTGCCACTCCCCTCCAAGCTGATGTGATTCATTAGGTCTGAGGTGGAACCAGATGACATGCATTTCTTTGGTAAGCAAGACGGGCAATTCTTATGATGCTTCATAGCTTGAGAAAATGGTATGAGCCTTTTAAAAATTCTCACACACGTTGGCTAACAGTCTGCCAGAAAGATAACTTTAATTTCTTTAAGCAGTCTACGATCACACCTGTTAAGATTATCTTTTAAAAACTCTGCGCTGCAGGGGTTTGAGTAACAACCCCCTGTGCAGTTGAAAATCCACATACAACTTTTGATTCTCCAAAACCTTAACTACTAATAGTAATGCACTGCACTGTTGACCAGAGGCCTTACCCATAATATCAACAGTCAATTAGCATTTTGTATGTTGTATGCATTATATACTGTAATCCTACAATAAAATAAGCTACAGAAGAGGGAAAAAAAACTCTCTGCTGATGTGATAGGCCATAAATGGTATATGTTGCTCTTTAATTTAAAATATCCAATTGCTGGTGATGATGAAAGTTTTTATCTGTTTTCTGGTCATTATGCATCTTCTTTCGTAAATTTCTATTTCTTTTCATAACCTTTGCCCATTTTTTTTCATTAGAATTTTATTGCCTTTTGTAAGAATTCTTTCTATATTAAAATTACTCCTTGACTGAAAATATATACCCCAGGTTATTGAGTTTTAATTATATGGTTTTTATTTCTTGTCCCACAGAAGTTCCGGATGTCTATGAAAGTATCCCTGTATATATCTTTTGCTAAGTATTCATCAAATCTTCCTGCTGGTTTTCTATGTCACTGGCTTCAGGTTTGTCTATGTTGTTCATTTTTACTGTTATCATTGTGTTTTTCAATAGTTTGTTTTCTTTCTGCTAAACTCTTTACACTATTTGGAATTTACTGTTGTATATAAGGAAATAAACTCATTTTTCAAGAGTTTCTGTTTTTGCTAATGAAGTACCTTTTTACTATTTCTTGCTATTCTATGGCACAGCCTTCTCTAACTGATACGTTTTGTCATTTTCTCAAAGGAGATGAGATGGGAGGAGCTGTGTAATATTCAGAGGGAACTAATGTTAATTCTTGCATCATGTTTTTCATGATAAGCACTTTTAATTTTAAAAGAACAATACATTTTCTTAGAAAAAAAGCCTCCTCCCTAAATACATTTTTAGGGGTTGCCACTCGGAACACATTTAACACAACCTTCAAACAAAATACATGCCAAATGCATGACAAATTGTCAGTTGCTCATGTTTCAACTCTTATCAAGTTATTTCAAGATTTTTATTAGTACAACAGGACTTACTACAGGATGTAAATACAAACGTGCATGATTGCTATTGTCAGAGGAATATTCTAAACCAGTAGTAGTATTTCCTCTTTTATTTTATTTTTTACCAAAAGGACATTCCACCATTAAAATCTGACCCAATATGGAGATTTCCCCAAAAAAAGGCAGAACATAAAAGAATCTAACAAAAATGAAGTTCAGAAAACCTTGTCTTTTGATTGCAAGAACTGAGCAGTAGAAAAGTTTTCCTTTTTATCTTTTATTTAAAAAAATCTCAAAGGTTTAGTTGCATGTCAAAGAAGGGTTTATAACAGATGATAGAATTTTTCTATCACACAGTATGGAAATGACAACCCTTTCTGGCTGGGTGAGGGGGAACTCAGGGAGAGATGGAGAGGAAAAGAGAACTTAAGAGGTGGATGTGGGGTTCTTGTTTGTGTCCGTTATCCCAACCGGACCACCGCTCTGGCAGGATGATAGAAATCACAGCAAAGTGATACAAAACAGAGAGGCATGGCCGTTTTTCCCATGGAGAGTCTGCGGAACCTGAAGACCCCTTCATGAGCTCCCCCGCTCCCAGGCAGAAGAGCCACAGTGGTTGGGTGAGAAGCCAATGGCAAGCAGCCTGAGGGTGGTCACACACTGCAGACCAGGGGTTGGCAAATTTTACCTGCACTTGTCACATAAATTGTTTATACTTTGCAGGTCATCTGGTCTCTGCCATGACTCAACGCTGCTCTTGTAACAGGAAAGCAGCCATAAAAATGTAAATGGATGAGTGTGGTTGTGTTCCAATAACACTTTATTTGAAATTTGAATTCCAAATCTGTAAAATTCGCAATTTTACAGTGCAGCAGAACAGAACATCTGCAAGCTTCTGATGTCCAAGGATGGGTGAAGAAATGGATGAGGGAAGGCATGAACAGAGCACTGTCAGTTATGACACCTGGATGCCTTCAAAGGGCACAGCCCTGACTCTACAGCAGAAAACCATGGAAGGTCTATAGACACCAGGCGTGGGCCCTGTGGTGGCAAGCCACGACCGGGAAGCTCAGTGGAATGAGAAGAGAATTCTGACAGCAATCACATGCCCGCCCCCCAGAGGCCAGGGTGGCCCACAGCTATAGTCCCACACCCTACAGACATCCCAGACCCCAGATCATCCCAGAGAGAAGGTACAAATCATATGCATACTGACAGCCACTAAGTCTTACACCAGAAGAGACAGAGTTCCTTTAAGTTGGCACATTTTTCAGTTTTCTGCTATCAAAAGCAGTAAGAGCTTAGGCGTTGAGTAAGTATCACTGATGAAAAAGTAAAGCTACATGTTTCGATACCTGAATTAGGTGATATGTGTTCCTAACAACTATAGATAAATCCAGTCTGAGGCTTAAGGTTGTGTTGTCTTTTATGTTGAAGCAAAAATAATTTTTCTGAAAAAAATCACACTTAGAAGAGCACAGTCAAAAAAATGTCCGTTGATTTGACCAATGCAGACATTTATCACATATCTAATACTTGGGCCTATTTTTCTGATTTTGTTTCCTGTGCGTTGATCTCTACTTATCTTCTTGGTTCATAGTCACACCGTGTAAATTGCTATAACTTTAAAAATATTTAAATAACTGGTAACAAATTTCCACCAAATTACTATTTTTAAAAATCTCATCAAGTTTCTGCACAATTTAGTCTTTCATATTAGCATCAGATTCTATTTGTCAACTGTAGGGGAAAAAAATGAATTCCTCTAGGATTTTGATTAAAATTGTTTTAAAGCTACAGATCAATTGGGGAAGACTTCACATCTTCAGAATACTAAAATTTACTATTCAGAAATATGGTTTGTATATCATAATCAAGTATTTATGTCTCCATAAAGTTTTTCATTTTCTTCATTTTAAAAGTATACATTTCTATTAGGTTTTGTTGTGTATTATAATGTAAAAAATAATTATCACTAATGTAAATTTAAGAAATGAATTGTATATTACTGTACTATATAAAGATATTGTTAAGTGTGATTACATCATCCTTTTTACTAAAGGCTCCTAATTCTCCTAATAGATTTTAAGTTAATTCTCTGAAGTTCTCCAGTTACACAAACTTACTGTCAACAAACAATAATAATTTATGTAATTTTTTGTAGTTGTACTAAGTGATATAAAAATACTGAAAAGAATGCAAATGACCCTTGAAGATATGGGAAATGAAAGGTCAACTTCACTCATGAAAAGAAATTATTTGTTATGCTACCATCCACTCTTCACCTGTCAGGTAAAAATTCAACCACTGACGACACACTGTGCTTACTGGTGAAGTTGTGGGAAAAAAGCTCTTGGCAATGTTAATGGTGAGATTGAAATGATGCCATCCCTACAGAGAGGAACTTGGCAATATCTAGCAAAGATACATACAATTTTACCTTTTGACCCAGAAATCCCACTTCTCAGAATCGATCTCAGATACATGACCAAATATAGCAAAAGGGTATTTTTTAAAATAGCAAAAATCTATTTATTGCTTTTGTTCATGGAAGTTTTTTAAAAGTATCAATTAGTTCAGCAATTTCTAATCTTCTTAATAATAAAAGCATTTGGAGAAATGAATTGTTCTCTAAGAAAAGCTTTAGCCATGTGCCCCTAAATTTTATCTCTTGTTATTTTCTTCAATCATGTTTAAAGGATTTTCTTCTTTTCTGGTAACCTGCTTATTTGAAAGTCTTCAATCGTGAAAGATTATTTCTTTATCCTTGCAAGTTAAATATTTTATTGTTATTTGTCTAAATGGTCTCATTTCATTCAGCATGATCATTGTAGATCCTTTCTGAGTTGTAGATTTTGCAATTTTTAGCTAAGCTATATTTATACTCACCACACTGTGCTTTCTTCTCCTGGGATGGGGCTCAGAGCGGGCTGTGCCAGAACATGGCACTTCCTCATGCAGATTACCAGCTAAAGACAATCAAGGCCAAACAGACTCAAAAAGATCTTTTTACCTTCCTCTTAATGCCTAAAAAAATTTGGATAGGGAGCCTGTGCCAGGAGGAAAGAGGTTACCAAACATAACTCTTTCTACTTAAGAAAGGCAGACCTTTGCTCTCCTGTCTTCCTCTCTTTCAAAGCCCCGACTCATCCCTGCTTTGCCTTATTAGCTCAGGATGGCAGGTAAATTTCAATGGCAAGCGAGCCTCTCATGTCTTTGTGGGGCTCCCATACATAGGTAATTAAATGGTTTTTCTCCTGCTAATCTGTCTTATGTCAATTTAATCATTAGACCAGCCAAAGAACCATAAAGGAAAAGTTCCTCCCCATGCCTGCAACTCTTATTTTATGGATGTCCTGAACTATCCTCCATATTTCATTTTTTCACTCTTCATTTTTAACTCTTGCTCCTTCTCTTCAGACATATGGGTGAATTTCCTGATCTGCCTTCAAGGTGACAAGTTCCACTTTCTGCAATACCCACTTGGCAGGTCCTTATCTCTAAGTTCAATCATTATTTAAATTTCCATGCAGATTCTCCCAGTAGCAGATCATTTTTTCTCCCTGCTTATTCCAACTGTGTAAATGCACTATTCTAGTGAAATTTCTTGATAAT
This sequence comes from Smutsia gigantea, assembly GCA_032199065.1. Taxonomy (NCBI): domain Eukaryota; kingdom Metazoa; phylum Chordata; class Mammalia; order Pholidota; family Manidae; genus Smutsia; species Smutsia gigantea. The sequence continues at coordinate 1,116,727 of JAVSCE010001036.1, read as the reverse complement.
GTGATTTTTTTCCAAATTTTCCTCTATTCTTGTAGACAATCTGTCTTAAAAGGGCTTTTCTTCTGATTCTTTAGGGCTGTTCATTACTTACAAATGCAGACCTCACATACTCTTTCATGAGAAATTTCTGCTTTTCCAGCTCTTAGTTTTGTGTACCTGTAGGCCCTTTCCTGGTTCAGCTACACCTTCTGAAATAAAGCCCTGTAGTTCTATATGATTATCTATTTATTTCCTGGAAACTGAATTCTAGTTCTCTCTCAAGTATTTAGTTCATTTCATCTACACATTATGCAGTTGAAAGTATTCAAGACGTCTGCCATACACAGGGCCCTTTCTGAGCTTACCCACTGTTCCTATTTTTATCTTCAGACAGATCCAGAAGACTCTAGAAGGAATGGAATTAAATCTCTTTTGTCACATGTTACCCAGAAGATGACAGAAGATGGATCATAATTTTATATTTCAGAAACAATTATTATATGTGTATCCAATAAACATGTCAGCAATCACCTTCATGTAAGAAACAAAACCTTCAGGGATGCTAGGATTATGGGATGTATAAGTAGCCAGGAAGTCTCAGACCATACATCACTGTGGAAACGTGAGGGAGATTTTAAAGAAAGTCTTTAGGGTTGGGGTGGAAGTCTCTATCATTAGGGTAGACTTCTCCCAAGAACAGGATTATTAAAATCTTCTGTGCAATCTACAAGAAAAAGGGAGAGATAGAAAAGGAGAGGAGAGGAAAAGAAAAGCCAGAGGAGGATTTTTCAGAGCATACACTGAAGCGAAGTATCCTCTCCTAGAGCTGTGATTGTGTGGACACTTACAGCAGCTCGTATCATGAGAAAATAAACACCGTAGTATGATTGCTAACATGGCCCAAGCGATTTCACCAGGTACCAAGACCTGTTTTTAAATATAAAATATCTATAAGAATTTGTGTTCTTCATCAATCCTTGAAAGTCTCCGCCAGTAGCACTAGCCCCCTGCACACTTTCTCTCTGCTTTATTTTCTATGCTTTTTTATCCTCCTCTCTTTTAAGCTCTCTTCTCTTCTCTTCCTCCTTATTATCAATATGTCATCTGATTTTTTCTGTTCTTTCTGGTTATCTTCTTCCTGCCTCATGTTTGTTGTTGTGTTTTTTTAAATATTTTTCTTTAATGTATTTAAATATTTTAAATAGTTTCATAATCTTTCCCTAGTAATTCCATTACCTAAATACTCCAAGGCTATCACTTGCTGATTCTTGCTGATGATAGCTTGTTTCCTCATATATCGTATAATGTTGGATTTAGAGGCCCTGGAGATTTTACGTTAAGAAAGAGGTCATGGGAAATTCCTATTTGTATCTGTTGTCTCATTCGGGGTTTGTTTCTAATCTTTCTAACAAATCTCTGGAGAAAGGAAACATGATTAGAAAAGAGGCTTGGAGAATCGAGAAAAGCAGAGTGAAAAGAAATCAAGATAATTACCAATTGTGATTACTTCAGCCCAAATTTAGAAACTTATTTCAAGTGATTTCTGTCTTTAGCCATTACAACAAATGTGTTGTTGATATCCAAATAGCCTTCAAAACCTTCGGCTAAGGGGTACTGGAAGAACGAGTGGACTCATCTCTAGGGAAGTTCATTGACTCTCTCTTGAAAGGGGAGGGGCATTTTGACTTTAGGGTTCAATCAAGACCCATTACACTTTTTAATGTGTATTTAATCAAGACCCACTATATTTATATTGAGGTCAACTTATTTCCTAACTATGGTGGACACATACAAATAAACTCCCATTTTTCTCATTCTTGTGAACTTGGAATTATATTAAAGATTTGCCAATGGGAGTGTATGACCTACTTTGAAATTCGATTATATATTTTTTATTCTCTCCTAAGGTCTGTAGATTTTTGGCTCAATTCATGTGAAATGCAATAAACTTGTCCTTCAGTTGTAAAACACAGGTTAAAAACACACACAAAGCATTTTTCTATATTATTATAGATATTATATAAAATATCAAGTTACCAGTGAAATTATTTTGTGGTGGCATTGGCTGAAGTCTTGACAAGTATTCAACACTCTGGATGCAACAGTAGCTTCGAAATCTCCCTTACATACCAAACAAAATATTAAATCTTTGGTTGTTTACTGGAGAGAGCTCTATGGGATATTTTTTCTTCTGTCATTTACCAGGACTGGGGGAGCAAGGACAAGGATGGGAGAGGTTTTGTTTTCATCTATGACATTATCCATAAAACAACACACAAACATGTTCCCTGAGTAAAAATATATTATTTCACACTGGCCCTGTATTTTAAAAGGAACGAACTGGCATTTTCTCCTGTCAGCTAATGAAACAATTGGGGACTATTGGAAAATGAAGAATGGATAATTAACAGCTTTATCTGGGGACAAAGAAGATTTGCTCATCTCTTAGTGATGAATCGACAGTCCCTTATTTGGGAAGCATGCTCAGGGACGGGGAGCATGGGGCATGTTGTGTTAGAGATTATTTTTATTGTCACTATTAGTTTTACTTCTATAAGTGAAAAGACAAATGCCAGAAGCATGGAAAAATCCTGTCTCAGCTCCAGGTAACCATTCTCTTTCATTTCATCACAAGGATGTTTCTGCCAAATTCTTGGTGCAAAAGAAGAGTTAGAGTTTAAAACTCAGTAACTCTGAGATGAAGTAGACGAACTGGACTCCAAGGAATAGACCAGTCATCTTTCTGGAAGGCATCCTGTCTCCAGCATTAGATAATTGAATGTGATAAAGATTTTACCAGCCATGCTAAATAAATTATGAGACATAACACAATGGATTGCAAACCAACCATTAAAAATCATCATGAAGACAGTAAAACATAATGGTTAAGGTCACAGACACTGGTACCAGATAAACCAGGGTTCAAGTCCCCAACCTAATATTTATTAGCTATATTACCTTAGGCAAGTTACTTCACCTCTCCGGGAGTAACCACCTCAGAGACTTATAGAAGTTATGAGATAATGTACTTAAAATGCTTGTCATAGGTCCTGATGGATGCTTGAAAAAAAATGAATGAATGAACACTTAATAGATGTTTGCTGTTATCATAATAATTTTGACTCAGAAATGTATCCATGATATCTCTGAGTTAAAAAAAAAAATCAGTTTGCAGAACTACCTGTAAATGATGATCACATTTACATGAGTCCCCTGCATGTTTCTCTACCTACCTTTGTGCATGTGAGCTATACATAAGGTTGTTCTGAAAATGAAAACAATTGTTATTTCCATGCTATAATATTTCCAGTGCTTATCACTCTTTGCTTTGTATTTTTATCTATATGCCATCTTACAGAAACTATTAAGTTACATGTAAAATCAATATTCACCAAGACAAGTTTCAGGATTTATCCAAATACTCAGTAGATGAGGCCGAAGTCTTACTGGAGAAAAAGAATAGGAAGAAGAGAACATCAGGGGCCATTTATCTTTAGAGACCACTTCCAGAAACAAAAGATATGGAGGAATGGTCTCCCTGCTCACCAAGGCACAAAGGAAAGTGTCTCACAATTCCTGGGCTGACATGTAACAGTCCTTGGAAGAGTGTCTCTGAGACTTCCACGTACTGAAGAGAAATTTATTACCCATTTCAAATGACCACTTAGAGAACCTCTGCTCCTAGATAACTGGAGAAATTTCAACAAGAAAAATGAGGGGAGATGAGTTGCTCTTTGGATTCTTGTCAAACTACACCCTACTGCTAACCAGCTTCTTCACAAATGGTAACATGCGATGTAACTTAATGACATAGGAAACAATCCATCACCTTCACTGAGAGCCATGGTGGGACTCCACTGGCATCATATTCCTGTACATAAAGTAAATCATTATAATTCACACGATGAAACAGCCCCAAAGCAGAAAACTTTCTCCTTTGAATTTTGTTTACAGATTTTCTTAGGACAGATCCAGGAAGACTTTAGGGAAAAGACTGACCAAGAAGGGCTGGAATTTTCTGATCTATCGGTTGGCCACCATCTGGGGCTTCATATGCCTTTACTCTGTGTCAATGATCTTTTATGAGCAAAGTCTAAGTTATGGGGTCAGTTAAAATGGCAGGATCATCCCCAGTTGACTCATATGACTTAGCTTCCACGCACCAAGGTCACACCATGGAAAACAAAAGAAAAACAGAAAAACAACAGCTTTTCATAAAAATAAAAGTATGCATGCATGTATATAAATGGGTAGAGTATCTGTGGGACAATATACAAAACCTGGAAAGAGAGTAGCTTGGCAAATGAGAGGCTTAATGACAAGAATTATATTGTCCAATACTATAGTCATAAGAAGTTTAAAGTTTAATGAAAATTAAAAATTCAGTCCTTTAGTTGTACACCACCTTCCAAGTGTTCAGTTGTCTCATGTGGCCAGGAGTTACTGTACTGGATGGCACAAAAATAGGAAGTTTCTATCACTACGGAAAGTTCTATTGAATATTACTGGGTGAGAGGCTGCAGTATGTTCTCTTTATCTTTTAAATTCTGTACTATGTGCATGTATTACTTATTCCAAAATTAAAGCTATTACACATTAAGACTTTTTACAGCAATAATTTTTTAATTGCTTTATGTATTTCATATAGGAAAGTTCAGAAGGACTTTTCCATTTTTCGTTAGGGGCTACTAGGATTGCCAACTCATAACACCCTTAAATGGCCAAATGCAAAAATCTTATTATAGGTTGTTCTCCCTAGAGCAAATATAACAATTTAAAAATAACTTAATGCAAGTGTTAATTAAAATCATGAAGTACAAAGCCCTGGTTTTGTTTCAAAGGCTAATAATAAATTGCCCTTTTAAAATTTATTTTAGCTCTCAGGTACAGGAATCATATCACAAGTGGTTAATGACAAAAGTGTCCAATGGTCCATGTTGAATGTTCAAGTCCAACTGTGCACAGCAGGATGGCAGCAGACACTCACAGGCATGTGACACCCAGTTCTCTCCCTCCCTGTTGTCTATATTAAGCAGAAAAGCAAATATTGGGTGAAAAATGGCATTTGAAATTTTGGTCTTGGTCAGCATATACAGGAACCCAAAACAGGAACTTTGTGAAATTGTCTTTTATGCTATTTGTCTCTGGGGAAATGACATGCTTATGACTAATTTATTTAATAATATATTGAAAGCTTACGGTGTGTGAGGCTCCATTTTAGGGCCTGGGAATGAAGGCCCGGGCCTCAGGTTGCTCACTTTCCAAGTGACTTGACAATCAAGCAAATAAGTAAAAAAAAAAATACTAAGCAAATAAGTAAAAGCATGTTAGGTGGAGGGGACTGAGGTGCAGGAGAGGCATGCTCATTTACATAGGGGCCCACGGTGGTCAGCCTGATGGTCCCCCAAAGGTACCCACGTCCCAATCCCAGAAATCTGTAAATGTCGCCTGACATGGCAAAAGACAAAGACCAAGTTAAGGGTCTTGCGGTGGGGAGATGTGGGCCCCACGTCATCACAGGAGGCCTTGTAAGGAGGAAGCAGGGGCGATCCGGAGATGGAAGCAGATGTCGAAGTGAGGTGGCTGCTGGCCGGATGGGGCCATGAGGAAGGTGGGTGCCCGTAGAAGCTGGAAAAGGCGAGCAAACGGATTCTCCACTAAAGGCTCCAGAAGGAGCAAAGATCTGCTCACGCCTTGAGTTTAGCCCCATGGAAAACATTCTGTATGCTGACCTCCAGAACTGTCAGATGGTAAGTTTGTGTTTTTGGTCACTAAGGCAATTTGTTACAGCAGAAGAGGAACTGATAGGGTGGCCCTGGGAAATAAGGAAAGTAAGAAGATCAGAAGGGGAAACTGATAGGGTGGCTTCATTGAAAAGCTGGCATTTGGACAAAGGTCTAAGGAGGGTAGGGGTGAGTCGTGTGGGTATCTGAGGGGAAAGCATTCCAGGCAGAGAAATGGCAAGTGTGAATCCCTGAGGTGGGGACACATCTGGCTCATTGGAAGAACCTGGGGACAGCAGGGCAGCTGAGTGTAGTCAAAGGGTGACAGCAGGTCAAGTCAGAGGTGGCTGGCAGAGGACTTAGGCTGGGCTGACTTTTACCCCGAGTAAGATGGGGAGTCACTGACAGGCATTCACATAGAGAGATGATGTGATGGAATTCATATTTTACTCTGACAGCTTCTGACACTGGATTGTAGGGGCAAAGGGAGAAACAAGGAGTCCCATTCGGATGATTTTAATAATCCAGGTGAGAGATGATGGCGGCCTGCACCACACCAGTGAGAACTGGTGGGTCTCCAGGCGTATTTTACAAAGATCATTCAGGTTGTGGGCTTGACAAGAGACTGTATAGGGAGCAAGTGAAAGAGCAGAGACATCAGGAAATTACTGCAATAATTTAGGCAACACATTAAGGTCGCATGGAGCCATCCAAGAGGTGAGGGTTGACAATGGAATCTATTTTCAAGGAGGGACGGACAGAATTTTCTGACATCAGGTAAGAATGAAAGTTTTCCAGGGAGAACTACCCACAGCTTTGCCTTCTCCTTCATCATTTTCTGTAATCCTAAACCCCCGGCAGCCAAGTAATCTCCCTGAGGGACTCATTTTCAGGGTCCATTTGAACAAATTACTAGATTATTTATAGCAAGGAAAGAAAAGGCTTGGATAATTAAAGTCAAGTCATGTCCTTAAATGATTTCCACACTGTTATTCCTAGCCTCCTTGGCCCATCACTTCTTTCACCAGAGCTATGGGAGAATGGAGCAGAAGAAGCTAGGGGATAATCAGCAGCTAGGTCAGAGAGGCTGCAAGGTGCCCAAGTTAGCTGGACCGGCATTCCAAGCGTGGGTTCCTAGATGCCTAAGAGATGATGGGATTATGTGAACCACCTTCAATATTTCAAAACTCCTTAAAGAAACTTCACACAGATGTAGAAAGTTGCATTGCTGATGATATATAAACTGTCTGGTTTTGGTTACTTTATAGCCACTCTGTGTGGTCCAAGTAATACTAATCTGTAAGCAATTCATAAAAATAGGAAAATCAATTACTACTCCTTAAGAAATTCAGTATGTTTGAAAATTCTCTCTCAAACATGGGGCCTTTAGGGCAGACAGAGGGTACTCAGAGGACACTTTGGCACGTAAGGAGCTAGCCTTTTCGGCTCAGGGGGCTGGTCCGACCCCCTCCACAGCTCCTTTCAGATGGCAGATGTGCACGCCCCATCTCCCACCCGCTGACCCAGAGTGGTGAACTGTTGTGATTAACTTTATTGGCATCCACTCTTCATTTTCTGATGATAACTTCCTAATGTCCCTTAGGGAACCACATCTCTGTAACTCTCAGGCCACAGGGTCCAGCTTGAGACGAGTTTCCCCGGCCAACTCCCAGAGCACATGGGTGATGCAGTCCTGTCCAACCAGAGCATCACATTCTCCCAGCCACTGTGAATGGCTCAGCCGTGAGCACGTGACTCCATCCGCGTGGAGCCTGGGACTTTGGCTGTAAAGACCAAGGAGAGAAGCATTTTTCCCTCCTGAGAAAGTTAGGGTGCAGGCCTGGAGTTCTTGGTGCCATCCGGCCACCACACGGGAGAACCTTCTTCGGAATGAAGCCAGCATAGAGAGGAAAGGCAGAGAAAAGAGCTTGAGTCCTGAGCTTTTGGTCAGCCACCAACAGTTGAAGCGGGACTGACTAGTACTAAGAATTCAGTGACCAGTCCTCGGTCCTATTTCTTTAACATACTTGCTATGGAGTAAGCCACTTAGTCTTGGAAATCATATAAAAACTAATTTATGACCAAGGCTATTGAGAAAAAATAATTAAGAAATGTCTCTGAGAGTAATTTGAAAGGTATAAGCATACTATACAAAAATAAAAGAGCAAAATGAAGTTATTATTATCTGCTATTTTGCCTCTACACTACCTAATGAAGACAAGTAGTGAAATTATTGAATGGTAGGAGTCAGCGAGGCAAGGTCCATAAGTAACTGAGAATTGTTGACTGTAAATAATGACAGTCTTTAGAGTAAACTGTTTGGTGCATATACTCTAAGAGACATGTCTTCCACCAACACCTTTTTCCTCTGTGTACTGTAATCTGCCCAAAAGAAACTCTGGTTGTGTGGGTGGGTGTATTTCTCCTCCACTGAAGTTGAATAGCACATAATTCATTATGGACTCTCATCCATTATAGGAGTACATGAGCTTTTCAACATTTGCATATGAATAACTAAAAGAGATTTATGATTTTATCTTCGACCATAAAAAGGTTTTGTTGCATAAATTACACTAATATTTGTACGCCCATTTGGCTTTGCTGCCTATCCATCCAATATGCATGATTTGCTCCTGTATCCCACTGGGAAGGTGTTAAGTGAGGCACATGCATTTTGGGGTTTTCTGAAGTCCTGTATTCTTCAAGTGGAGTTTGCTGACACAGTGTGAATAGGCTGAGCTCCTAAGACAGCAAGAGAAGGCTTGCCAAGTTCAGCATAACTCGGTTCCTTAAAAGCTAATAACCCAGGCCAAGGATCTCCAACTGTGTAGATTGGGTTCAAACTAGAACAAAAATACCCTTCTACAACAACATGGAAGGTGATGTAACTCAAGAAAGCTAGAGTGAGATGATATACAAATATAATTATTTATGATTATTACCCCCATTTTGCAAGTTACAGTAAGCCCAAGATTCCAACTTAGCTGCATGAGCCTCCAAAGCCCCCACATTAAGCCATCATGTTGTGTACTGCACACTCTGAGATCTAATATTTGAAATAATTCTGTCCATAAGTACCCATCTTTCTCCTTTCTCATTCACTCATAATCTATTATTGCTGTTCTTCAAACACATCTTGACCCTGAACATTTTCCAAGTGTTCTAGCCCCTTATCCCAATATGACTTTTCTATTTTTCCCCCCAAGCATGGAGCCAATGGTCTTGGTGAACTGGTTGTAATAATGGTGCCTTCTACAGTTATTCAGGTCCTTGGACCCCTGCCAATCCTCCTGAGACCCAGTTCCCAGCCATGAGTAACCCTCATCATCTACTTGCTTAGATGCTATTTCTGGGTTACCGTATATGCCCAAAGAATATGATAAAATTGAGCTGAATAGTCCCCTACAAATCTTTTTTCTCAGCAAGACCTACACAGGGCCACAGAAGAAGTGAAGTAGTTTTAACTATATTATGAGCAACCTGGGTGATAACTAGATTGACCAATTTTCATCTAAACAAAATGATTTTGTCTGAGACAAATGATAAATGTCACTGGACACCAGGACTGTCCTGGGCAAACAAGTGGTGTGCTTACAGTAGTTCTAACACACTCAATGATAGAGAATCATAGAGAGGTTGAAAGTGAGGGTTCCCACTCCTACACTGCTGGTGGGAATGTAAGCTAGTTCAACCATTGTGGAAAGCAATATGGAGGTTCCTCAAAAAACTAAAAATAGAAATACCATTTGAGCCGGGAATCCCATTTCTTGGAATTTACCCAAAGATTACAACTTCTCAGATTCAAAAAGACATATGCACCCCTATGTTTATCACAGCACTATTTACAATAGCCAAGATATGGAAGCAACCTAAGTGTCCATCAGTAGATGAATGGATAAAGAAGATGTGGTACATATACACAATGGAATACTATTCAGCCATAAGAAGGAAACAAATCCTGCCATTTGCAACATGGATGGAGCTGGAGGATATTATGCTCAGTGAAATAAGCCAGGCAGAGAAAGACAAGTACCAAATGATTTCCCTCATTTGTGGAGCATAACAACACAGCAAAACTGAAGGAACAAAATAGCAGCAGACTCAGAGACTCCAAGAAGGAACCAGTGGTTACCAAAGGGAAGGGGTGTGGGAGGGCGGGTGGGGAGGGAGGGAGAAGAGGATCGTGGGGTATTATGTTTAGTATACATGGTGTGGGGGGATCATGGGGAAAACAGTGTAGCACAGAGAAGGCAAACAGTGATTCTGTGGCATCTTGCTACACTGATGGGCAGTGAGTGCATTGGGGTATAGGTGGGGACCTGATGATATGGGTGAATGTAGTAACCACATTTTCTTTCATGTGAAACCTTCATAAGAGTGTATATCAGTGATACCTTAATACAAATTAAAATTTTTTTTAAAAAGTGAGGCTTCCCAGGTTAGATCCCAGCGATGCTGTATTATAAGTAGGTAACCTTGTCTATCTTGCTTAATCACTCTAAGATGCAATTTCCTTAAACTATGGATAATAACAGCACCTAGCCCTAGTATTTCAGTAAGGATTTTAAAATTAAAAAAATATTGAATCATCCTATTCTGTTTAATTGGTCTCCCTAACATTGCCCAGGATAGCAATATGTAAATCTATGTGCTGTTTCTTCCTCTGGATACACACAGTGCTACATGGACTTACGCAAAGTTGCTCCACTACAAATCAGTCCTTGCATTGCTCTGGAGGACAACTGCCTTTGTCCTGGTCTTACCTCCCAGAGTCCCGTGAAAGTGACCCCCAACACCATGACACAACCATCCTTAAGGCACAGATTTCATGTGAATCCACCCAGTTATTGTTATATGACAGAGCAACAGAGATAAGAAACTTTATATTAATGGAATAACTTTTGTAGAGTAGCTAAGGTGACTCCCAGGATAGAGTAAATGTTTAACAAATGGTAATCTATCCTCACATTGCTCTGGTCACATCATTTACAGAATCCACAAAGCTAAGAACTCTAGCTAAATATATCTCTAAGATAAGGAAATATTGGCCAAACTAAAAGGATAAAATTTACTAGAAAAAAAATGTGTAAATTCCTTGCATAGTGTTCAAAAACCATTTGCAGCAGCATTAGATCCCGAGATCCAGTTTAGCGATGACTCATGAGAAGAAACTTAGGCATCCGTATGAACCAATAGGAGAGACAGGAAACATGGCTGAGAATAAAGATAAAGCAATCAATGGTTGTATCCCTGTATATCTGTAGATTTCAACACAGCAAAGATAGTGGGACATGTACTGTCAAAGTACATGAAGTTATTCACTGTGTACAATACAGTGAATAATACAGCATACGACACGGCTTTACTGCAATTGAAGGTTCATTCATTTAACTATAAGAATTCTCTGATATAGAAACAAGTTTCGTGGGTCATCTGGCATGGTGCAGACCAGGGTACAGTTTGCTGAAACTAAATACACTACCTTAACATGCACAAATCAAAAAAAAAAAATCACATGGAAATACAAAGTGCACTCTGCTTCTTGGTTACATAAGAGTATGTTCAGGGCAGCAGCAATTTCTATTCAATCTGAGAAGAAAAAGGGTGTCAATCTTCTATAAATCTTCCTATGTGCAAGACCCACAAAGGGTGACAGAAGTGGATTTACCCTGTTCAATATTATCATAAATGACCTGGGTGATAGATAGCTGGAGTGCCCATATAGTTTTTCATCCAAACTGGATAGTTTTGTCTGAGACAAGCAATAAATGTCAATGGACACCAGGACACAAGTCATTTAATAAGAGTAGATCTAATTTAATTCCTTTGGATGGGCCACCATAACTTCTAGTCTTCAAAAATGTATGGCTTAGAAATATAATTTGGCAAATACCCCAGTAAAAATTGTTGCCTGTATGAATTACCAATGGTTGCAAAAGTTAGTGGGCAATAGAAGAGGCAAACCCATAGAGACAGAAAGTGAACTGATGGTTTCCAGAGCCTATGGGAAAGAACTAATAGAGTTTCTTTTCGGAGTGATGAAAACAAACTGGAATTAGTGATGACGACTGTAAACTTTGTGAATATAATAAAAACCACCAAAATATACATGATAAAGGATGAATTTCATGGTGTATGGATTATATGTCAATTTAAAAAATAATAATAAAAATCCATGGAAAAAAGAATGATGAGGAGCAGGATATTTACATAATCTCAAAGGTTCTCACTACAAGATCATTGACTGTAAAAGAAAATTAGGAGCTATAGTGGAGAAACCTCAGGAAGCTCCCTCAACTAAGTAATCAAAGTTAATATCACCAATAATGGGACAAAATGACACCATATGCTTCCTGATTCAAAGCATGGGAGACACAAGAACACCTACATGCTATTGTTCCAGAACTGGATAACCTGAATCTCATCATGAGGAAGCACCAGAGGGTCCCAGGTTGGGGGAACATTCTTCAAATTGGTGGTCAATACACTTCAAAAGTATCAAGGTCTTTGTAGTGGATTGAAATGTATTCCCAAAAGATATGTCCACCCAGAATCTCAGAATGTGTCTTCATGTGGAATAAGGGTCTTTGCAGATGTAATTAAGGGAAGGATCTCAAGACAGAACATTCTGGATCAGGGTAGGCTCTAAATCCAATGACAATTGTCTGTATAGGAGACAAAAAAGAAAACATGTCAAGAATGGACTAACAGTTACCAAAGGGAAAGGAACTGGGGAAGATGGGTGGGAAGGGAGGGATAAGGGGGAAAAAAGAATATTATGATTAGCATACATAATGTAGGGGGTAGGGACATACGGGGAAGGCAGTGTAACACAGAGAAGACACGTAGTGATTCTATAGCATCTTACTACGCTGATGGACAGTGACTGTAATGGGGTATGTGATGGGGACTTGATGATAGGGGGAGTCTAGTAACCATAATATTGCTCATGTAATTGTACATTAATAGTAGCAAAAGAAAACATGGCAACAGGAAAGAAGAAGCCTGTGTAAACCCAGTGGCAGAGACCGGAGTTATGAAGCCCCAAACAAGGGTTGCCAGCAGCCCCAAGAAAGAGACATGGAACAGCTTCTCCCTCTGAGCCTCCACAGGAACCAGTCCTGAAAACCTGTATTTTGGATGTCTACCCTTCAGAACTGTGAGACAATAAATTTCTGTTGTTTTAAGCTACCAACTCTGTGGTAATTTGTAAAAGCAGCCCCAGGAAACCAATACAGTCATGAAAAAGAAAAGTTGAGGAATAGTTCTCAATTCAAAGGATCTAAGGAAGAGACCTAGTAAATGCAGCATGTAGTCCCTGAATCGCTGTGGACCAAGAGAAAGGACATTAGTGGGACAATGTGGAAAAGTTGAATAAGAGTTGTAGATTAGATAATATTGTATTAACCTAATTACATGGTTTTCCATCATTTTGCTGAAATTCTGTAAGAGTAAACATCTGGGGAAATGGGTGAAGGTATATGGTAATTACCCTGTATTACACATATTCTTGCAACTTTTTTCTAAGCCCGAAATGATTTCAAAGTAAATAACTAAAAATCATAATTTCAGTTGCATAGCCAACCCCAAATGTGAAAATCATTCATATGCTTCAGTCCTGGAAGAGTCATAGACCCACTGTACTTTTTAAGCAGTCAGATTCTAGGCAATTAAATTTTGTTGCGATGATTCCAAGTGTGAACATCTAAGGTGATGCGCCTTCTCTCTTTGCTTAGAATGAGTTCTCAAACACATTTCTTAATTTCTGTGGGCCTCAGTTTCCCCATTTGCAAATTGGGACTAATCATAATTCTTACCCCAGAGGGTTGTTTTGAGGATAACTTAGGTAACATATGCAAAGTGCTGAGCACAGCTCCTGGCTGCCTGTAACTGTTAACTACTTTTAGTATGTTGATGGATGAACATATCCAGCCTAATACTAGCCACACACAATGAAGGGAGGAAATGCAGCCTTTTCTTTTAAAAAAACACTCACAAATTGAGGGAATCATAACACCAAGTAGAAGTGATGGGTAGCAGAGGATCTTAAGGGAAGGGGCAGCCTGTGGCTCCTTTTCCAGAAGGCCACACCATGACCACGAGTCGGGGGGGGGCTCCCCATGCCACAGAGGGTTTGCAGAGGAGAGCGGCAGAGCGCAGCGGTGGAACACAGCTGTTGATCGGCTAACAACTGGAGATGACATTGCAAAGATTCAGCTTATAATCACTGCCGTGCTAATGCGCCCTCAGGCTGATAAAATGGGAATCTGCAGGGTGAGTAGGAGGTCGGAAAACAGGAAGCTGTGTCTTTGTCCATTCGGGCTGCTATAACAAAATATCACAAACTGGGTGGCCTATAAACAATGGAAATGTATTTCTCACAGCTCAGAAGGCAGGAGTCCCAGATCAGGGCACCGGCGCGGTCTGCTGAGGGCCCCTCCCAGCTCATGGCAGTGTCTTCTCCCTGTCCACACATGCTGGAAGGAGCCAGGGAGCCCCGTGGGGCCTCTCGTACAAGAGCACTGATCCATTCAGGCAGCTCCAGCCTCATGACCTAAGCCCCTCCCAAGGTGCCATCTCCTACCACCATCCCCTCGGCAGTAGGATTTCAGCTTACAAATTTGGGGGGCACCCAAACATTCAGAGCACAGAAGCCTGTAAACGTGCCCCCCTCTACTATCTTCCCTTCTTCGGGGACACTTCCCTTGTTTTTCACATCCGCCTCCACATGGACTAGAAAGACATGTTCATCTCTAAGCCTGAAAACTCATTAAAGGTTTCCTGGGATCATCGACTCAAACCAAACGACGTGGCCAGGGCTGAAGCCCTAGGTCCTTTTTACCTTCTCGCCAACTTCATCTAGAGACCATCATTGTCTTTCAAGTGTCTTTGGGCTCTGCGGGTGCCGAGCACATTACCCTATTCCCTGCCAGCTCAGCCGTGGGCCGGCGCTGTGCCTCCCTCCCGCCAACCGTGCAGTTTGCCAGCAAAATCTCCAGGCTGGGAAAATGCATACACATCAAAAGATCCGCTAGGAGGTTTTGAAGCCAGACACGGAAAGGAGGCACAATTGTGAATTCAAGTCAATACCACCAGCTTCACGCGAAGCCTTTGTGAGTGGCAACTGGCACACTCCTCAGGCACATTTTGGGGTCTCTCCAAATGACACAGCTGCCAAGAGGTCTGGAAGGCACTTTTGTGGCTTTCCTCCATACCACCCAGGAGGAGAGAACATGTTTCCCTTACCCCAAACCCAGACAGGTCTCCCCTCATTGTACACTTCCCTTAGGGTTTCCTCTGCATGGAGAAGCACCAGGAGGCTCCTGTCGCTGGCATCTCCCCAAGGAGGGAACACACAATTAACAATCTTGAAAAAATATGCACTTCAAAGGCCTCCTACTCAAAAGGATCAGAGATGGAATTGCTTGTGAGCAGAAGCTGGAATTGGGTGCCAGGAGCATTTGTTCCTACAAATGCTTCCTTCTCACGCAAGCAGCTGACCCCGAGCTGCTCACTGAGAGGACAGGCTGGAAGGACTGACCCCCAAATCCCTGGCTTCCCACAGCGCTCCCACCCCAAAGTGCAGAGATAAAATGAACAAAGAAAAAACCATCTTAAATGCTGTTTGGCTGCTTAAAAGGTTTTGTTTGCTTGCTTGTTTTTCAGTCAAGGAACTGCTTGGCCTACCATGACTGGAGATTTTTCATTTGCCATTTTGGCAGCCATTTCTCAGTCACTCCTCACGGTTCACGCAGCCAGAAGGCAGGAACAGCTCAAGGCACTGGTGGCTCTTCGGCGTCACTCATTTACAAGAAGCAGTGATGTCACTAAGCCACGGATGCTCTGCCAGCCCTTTCCTGGGGCCCTCCAGTTACAGCCAACAGTATTTTCTCTCATATTTTATTTTTGGGTGACATGAGTTAGTATTTGTCCCTGTAAACCAGGTAGTTTCCCTAAACATTCAAGAGAGAAATCCTGGATGAAATGTAAAGATATCCCTAAGCTGTTGGGAGAATAAAAAAATACACGTCATAAGCCAACAACCATTCGCTGGGTGCTTACTACATGGGGGGGGGGGGGAGGGGGCTCTGTGCCAAGAGCTGCATAAGCATCACCTTGGAGGTGCGCATATTGGTTCCCAAATGGGGGCCAGAAGACTGGGCTCAGAGATATTGTTAAGTGACCTACCCTAGGTAACACTGAGGACATGCTGAGGAAGCAGGATATGTAATGACTGCACCAAAGAGACAACACTCACCAAATTAATATAATAAAATGAGAACCGTAAAGAACTGGGCCAAAACAACATGACTTTTCTAAAGTTAGAAGAGACCATTTTAGCCACCAACACATGCATTTGCTGCTTGATCCCATCCTCTTAGCTCCTACTCCAAATGCCCGAGGCTTCACAGAACCTCAGTGTTAATTCACGTTTTCTCTTCAAAATCCAAACCTTATTTCCCACCATTACCCAGTGAGGCTCAGACAAGAAGTTCATCCCTTCTCACTGGAAAGAATCACCAAAGTCCAACTCAAGGAATGTGATGATGACTGCCAGCTATGTCATCTCTTTTAATTGACTTCCCAGCTCTCCTAAAAACAAGTAGTTATGCAAATGCTTAGGAAACAAATGTGTGTGTATATTTGCACATCTATATAAATTATATATATGTATGTAGATGTATATATATAATACACACATATATGCACCTACTCTACACATAACTACACACACACACACACACACACAACTTGGCAACCACAGTTATTTCTAGGACAGTGTTATTTGAGGAAGAGCAGGGAGGCAGAGATACTTTTCGAATTTTACTCCAAACATTAATCCTTTTTTATAGCAAATATGTTTTAAAGTCATTTTTAATAAAGTAAAATAATTAGTGGTAACAGTAGTACAGAGAATAAGGATTTCTTGGGAGGAGTTTGTGGAATATGCTCCAAATTTTGTGACCGGAAAAATTGTCTTAAGATAGTAAATCTTGGTCAAGTTGTCAAAGAGCTTCCTATGCCTACAGCAGGTGCCGCTGGCGCGCCAGCAAAGCCCCTTCGCGAGGCCGGGACTCCCAGTGCTGTGGCTGCTCATAGCTCAGTCGCTACCTTCTCCAGAGAATTGATCTCCACACAGTGGGAGTCTCCGGCCTTTCCAGGAAGGTTATTTTTATACCTATGCCCCATTCCTTGAAGAGGTAGAGCTGCTTAGAGAAACAGCTAGCAGCTAATGCCTTAAGGACATGGGGGTTTGAATGCCCAGCTTCCTCGTCTTAAGAAGTCTAATTCTGTGATGTTGTTCATGTTTCAGAGATCCCTGTAGGATCAGGCTGAGGTTCCACTCCACCTGAGACCACATCCTTGCTTCAGTTCTTCCCCTGCCCTGTCCTGCTTCCCTCATTTCCCTTCTCCTGAGAGCATTCCCTGAATAAACCTCTCACAAGAATCCTTGTCTCAGGCTCTGCTTCTAAGGAATACATCCCAACATGTCTCCAGTGACCCCCATCAAATGGGGTCCCTTAGTGCCGAAGCTTTCACAAATGAATTAAATGGACCTTCAATGAACAGATAATTCCAAACCCACTTAAAGAGCTAAAAAATATTCAGAAGGAAGAAAACCCATATATCTAAAATCACTTTGTGAAGCCCTGACAACACTGATACCAACTTTTGACAAAGCACAAGAAAATAACCAACTAATCTGATATACAAATAGTAATGCAAAAAGTTTTAAATAAAATAATAACAGCAACAACAAAAATGAACTATTAAAAGAATGATTCACCATGCCCAAATGAGGTTCATAACACCTATTGTCATAATTTACCCTGTTAGGTGGTCAGTGGCCCCAAAACCTATGATGCTCTGAAGATTATAAAAAGATGTTTCATTAAATTCTATACTTATTATCTTAGGAATAGTGGATACTTTAACAGAGATACATAATGTAGATATAAATAAGAAGAGCTAAAAAGTATAAAGGAAAAATAGACTTCATATCAAAAGCAAGAAAAATGATTTTTAAATACCAGCAAACACATTTAATAAGAAATATCTATGATCTTCAAAAAACCAAAAATATTAGAATATAGAAGGTATTAATAAATGGAAAGATATCTGCCACTCTTTTCTAAAATAGCTCAATCTTATAAAAAAGTGAAATCTGCCCAAATCAAATAATTAATGTAATGTGATCCCTATTAAAATCCCAAGAAGTGTATTTCATTGGTTGAGATTTTTTTTTTAAAGAAAGAAACGAGTTAATTAAGGTCTTAGGGGAAAATAATGATATGAAATAACCAGGAAAAAAAAAACCTGAAAGGCAGAGTAAGTAGGTGGTGAGATTAGCCTTGAAAGATAAAATATTATAAAGTTAGAGTAATTTAATGAGATAATGAATGTAAATTGCTTAGCACAATGCCTGACACAGGAGTGGAGAGAAAGATTAATGTAACAACACTGAATGAAAAAAAGACACAAATACAGATGGAGATTTAATTTATGGTAAAGTTTGCAATTTAAATCAGTGGGGGAAAGATGGATTACTCAGTGAATGGATTTGGGACACCTGTGAAGTTTTCCAAATATAAAATAAAATAAAATTGAATCTCTACATCATTTCTTTCATCAAAAGTCATCTCAAATGGGTCAGTGACATGAACAGTAAGAAATGAAACCTTAAAAACAATAGAAGAAAACATGGGATCTTAAAAAAATTAATCTTGCTTTCTAAGTCTTGAAATAGGCACAATCTTTCTAAGAAATGGGTTGAATTTATTTTTTTGTTTTTCTTTTATTCTAAAAGACAAATGACTAACAGAGTAAAAGTATTTAAAATCCATATGACAAAACAGTGATTTCCCTACTGCAAAAAGAACATTTAATTTACAAGATCATCATCCCAATTTATCAAGTGAGAAAAACTTTAAAATATTACCTATACTGGGGACAATATGACTTTGGAACATATAAATACATTTACCTACACTAAGAATTTTAAAGAAAATACCAAAGATGAATGCATTGGTGAGCATATGAATAAACCAATATTTTCAAATCCTATTGTGTGAGTGAAGCGTACGTAGTATAAGGTCCCTGGAGGCAAACTCTCAGCAACATCTATAAAAAGGTAAAATGCACCTAATTATGTTGCCAGCAATTCTACTGCTAAGCATTTATCCTATAGGTACAATATCTTTTTTGCCAAAATACGTACAATGACGTTCACCACAGCATTAACTGTAAAAGACTACACAATCTGAATGTTCCCCAGTAAGAAAAGAATTAAACCAAACCAACCCGGATGAAGCTTACTTATTTAATCCACACAGATAGGGTTTAAATAATGAAATAAATGAACCACATGTAATACAGGAGTTGCCAAACTTTTGCTGCAAAAAGCCACATCGTAAATATTTTAGGCTTTTCATGTAATAGGTCCTCTGTCACAACTGCTCAACTCTGTCATTACCTAAACAAATAGGCGTGTCTGTGTTCCAATAAAAGTTCAGTCACCAAACTAGCTGGATGGCTAAATTCAGTCAGCCCTTGGGCCATAGTTTTCTCATCTCGGATCTAATGGATTTATTTGTGGATAAATAGGTTATCCATTTATGGATATATAGATTATTTGCACATGTGCATGAATAGATATTCTGGAATAGTTTAAATATATATGTTAAGTTATATATCTCTATGTTATATGTGTTACATAATATACTTATTGTATAATATACATATGTCATTAAATAAATAGTTCCTAAAAAGTAATACTCTATAGCTATGAAAAAGAATAAGGTAAACTATGTATAATGATACAGAAAACCTCCAAGATAAATCAAGCAGAAATACAAGTAGAAGACCCATGAGAACAGTACACTCCCATTTGTATTTAACAGTTTCTAGGTTTTATGCCGCGTTTTGTAAATGACGTAGAAGAGGCTGCCATTGCCTCTAGGGAGGGGACTGAGAGACTGGCTTTCTGGGGAAATACAGAAAACTTCTCTTCCTTTTATATTCTTTTGCACTCTTGGGTTTTTTAAATCAGTATATATAATTTTTAACTATAAAAAGATAACTTAAAAAAAGAAACTTAATAAATTTTATGTGGAAGTTGGGCTGATAGCAGGTATCCTGGCCAGGATGTCCCTGTCAGTTATTAAAATGTTGAAATATATCTAGACCGCTTGTTAAATAACCATTGCTCTGAACACCTGCCTGGGAGTGTCCCCTGTCAGCCGCCATCCTGGCCCCTCGTCTGGAGCCACCCTCCCCAAACTCCCCAGGATTCACCATCTGTAAATTCTTTGCAAAGCTCTTAACTTCCCTTCCTTTTCTTTTTATTCATCAGTGAAACTCTGCCGGTAATACTTGGCCTACCTGGCCCCAGCTTTGGTGGAATAATGAAAGTAGGTGATGTATCTAAAAGCGCTTTGCGAAATATAAAGCTCTAGGCCAACATAAGATAATTAACATTTTTTTTTGCATTAAAAGCCTGTAGGCAAAGAAATGTAAAGTGTTTGTTATAGCAACACAATCATTTTCTGCCATCCTGGCCCAAAGCACCACCTTTCATTCCTATCTCTACTACAGTCGGAATAATGCCATTGTTTACATGGTTGAATGTGTGTCACTTTCCTTTGCTACCCAGAATTCTTTGAGAAAATGTGGCTTATTTATCTGCACACATTCCGGACCCGGTACAACAGCTTATGAAGACTCAGGATATATTTGACAAACCAACAAATGGGAAAAGAGCAAAAGAAGAAAATGAGAGACATATATAAAAAGAAATTTGGTTTATGTTAAGAGAAAGATTCACGACTCCACTTCTCAATTATCTCCTGGGTAATTCAGTGACATCATTTATAACAGCAGTGTCCGGATAAGAACACGATCAGTGAAACACTACTTGAATCCATGGGTGGGATTCTAACTCATTTTTTTAATTTGACAAATATTTATTGAGTGGCTCCAGGAACTGTATAGTAGGTACCTGGAATGCAGTATAAGCAAAGCAGGCACTTCCTCTTCTGTCTCGTACCTCTGGTCTAATGGGTGAGTCAGACATGGAAACTATCACACAAATTGGGACATTTTTCTTTTTAATGGAGGTAAGTGGTGTGAAGGAAATGAACATGGTTGTGGGAGAGCCTATGACAAGGAGGAGTCTGGTTGTGGGGGGGATTGTCAGGGGAGTCTTCCCTGGGGAAGTGACACATAGGCTGAGAGCTGCAGAAAGAGAGTTAAGCAGAACAGGGGAGGAGCTCTGCCTCTGTCTGAAGAAGGACATGCAAAGGCCCTGTGGAGAAGTACGCACGGTGCCTTTAAACACAAGGCGGAACAACATAGCTGTGACACACAGAGAGACGATAAAGTGATGATGGGTTGATTTAGAAAGACACACCAAAGCCCATGTCCTCCTGGTCTGGAGGCAGGCAGCCAGACTACACCCCCCAGCTTTCCCCACAGTGCGGTGTGGCCACACAGCCAAGATCCAGCCAGGGAGGGTGAAGGGACTCTAAGGGAGCAGCTGTCCTTCCCCCTCAGTCTCTTTCCTGACTGGCGGCAGGATGGGATGATGAGCTGCCAGGGGAAAGAGGAGCCCCAGGATGGAAGGGTCCTGCGTCCCCAGGAAACCCACTAGCCATCCTGTAATGTTTGGGCTGTGATGTGAGTGGGAAATAAACGTCCACTGTGTTTGAATCATTACATATTTTTTAATCTATCTCTTTCTTCAACCTGGCCCACCCTAAGAGAAAGAAAGACATGGGTAAGCTCAAGCAGGGCCTGGGGATCACATCCGAGATGCTGGAGTTTATACCCCAAGAAATGGAAAGCCACTGAAGGGTTTCATGAAAGATGGTGAGACATGGTCAAATGTGTATTTGAGAAAAGATGGGTCTGATTGCTTTGTGGAGAGTGATAAATATCTCCAGTTTTCCACTTTGCTTTGTGTGGTTGGCCCTGTACTATATTAGATAAGGAGGTGTGAAAATAACCAGATACGTCGGAAATAAGCTAGGATAAGGAGTGAATGGCAGCAGGCCGGAAATAACCAAGAAAGTCATGAATAGGAGCAGATAAGCAATAGTAACAGAATGCACATCAAAGGTCATAGCTGACAAAAACATGAGGGCATTTTCTAAAACTAAAAGTTGAGGCAAGTATGGTCACAATGGGCCAAGACAGGAAGCATAAGGCCTGCTGCTCGGATTGCGTGGTTTGGACCCAGCTCTGCATTCACTCGTTTTATGACCTTAGGCATATTCCCTTCTCTCTCCGGTCTTCAAGCTTCCATGTCTGTGAAATGAGAAGAGAATTTGTACCGCAGAATCACCATGAGGACGCAGTGAGGCAACAATACCATGCAGAGCAGCTCTTAGCGTGGGGTCAGGGCTCTTCCGCGTGAGCCGTTATGAGCAGCCAGCGCCGGGGCATGAATGCATGGGTCCAATGCCCCAGTAAGCACACAGGAGCCAGGAAATCAGAAGGATTTCAAAGACTGAAATGGAGGTGGATGACTTGGTATTTTGGAAAGCCAGAAAGAACCTGGCACCTGCAAAAAGCCAGAAGGACTGTGAAAGAGAAGTAGCAGAGAAATCCATCGCACTTGGCAGGAAAGATCCTCTAACTGAGATTCACTCCACCGCAGCCCCAGTGACTTTTCCAGCCAGACAATCGTCTCTGGTGGGGGGATGGGGGGCTGTACTGTGCGTAGTGGCATGTTCAGCAGCATCCCTGGTCTCTACCCACGGGATGCCGGTAGCAACCCCTCAGTGTGACAGCCAGAAGTGTCTCCTTTCCTTTGGTTCATTCAGTGAACATTTTCCAATGGGGACATAAGAGAATTAAGCAAACACATCCCTACCATCAGGCAATTTGTGGCATGAATTTACATTTTCCCCACTTCTCTGCTTTTGATCTCATGGTTATAATGTCACTCAAATATTTAGAGCTAGGTGAGAAGGAGAGGTTCCTTGAACAGAGTACTATAGGTTTTGACTTTTATCTCCTCATTGAAAAAAATACATTTTAAAAACTGGCTGAACAAATACTGAGATATATGTGACTTAGCTGCTTTCTGGTTTCATGAACCTTTAAGGCTGATCTTGAAGTCAGAGATCTATGCCCAAGTCTTAGTGTCACATTACTTCTTTGTGACCTTATGTTTCTGTCTTTTAAACTCTGGAATTAGTTTCCTATCCTATGTAACAAATTGCCAGAAACTTTGTAGCTTAAAACAATGCCCATTAATTACCTCACAGTTCTGCAGGTGCAGAGGGCAGGACTCTGGGCAGGGACCACTGGGTTCTCTTCTAGGATCTCAGCAGCCTGAAGTCCAGGCTGGGCTGCCCTCTCTGGAGGCTCTGGTGGGGGAATCCACTTCCAGGTTCATTCACGTGATTGACAGAACTCAGTTCCTTGTGGTTTAAGGACTGAAGTCCCATTTCTTTGCTGACTGTCAGCCGGGGCTGTTCTCAGCTTCCACATGGTGGACCTTACATGTGGCCCCTCTATCTTCAAAACAGGATTGTCATGGTGTCTTGAATCCTCTTGAAGATTCTTGAATATCTGTGGCTTTCCATTCTTTCACCAGCCAGTGAGAACTCTCTAATTTTAGAGGGCCTATCCAATGGGCCAGACCTACCTGAATAACCTCCACATCTTCAGGTCGACTGACTCAGGAACTTAATTACATTTCCAAACTCCCTTCACAGCAGTACCTAAATTCATGTTGGACTGGATAACCTGGGCATGGGAATATTGCAGGCATCTTTTGGATTCTGCCTACCACAACACTCTGGAGAGCAGAGAGGAGAGTAGGGGTCTAGGAGGAGGCTGGGTCTTCCTAGTTCCATTTCTTGCCCTCCTCTGCCTAAGGCTGGGCACTATTTCACTTCAGCGTGGACCTGCAAGACACTAGAAGGTAGTGAGTGCCGTGCAGGGTAAGTAAGGATAATTTAATCCTGATACTCAATTGTCCTGGAATCCTGAGACGACTAAACATAGGCTATTGAGTATGAGTGGAATTCATTTACAGTCAGATTTCATCATTCTTGTGAGATGATTTAATATTTACTTTGTTTCCTCTTATGCGGTTTTAATTTAGTTGCAGTGGATGGTGAAGGCTCCAGGCTCTGCATCTATTGTGACATCCAATCATCTCTAAGAGCTGGATTACAGGCTTCACAAAAGGGAGGGGGCAGAAATATTTTAATTTTGTTTTTAATTATACAATAACAAAAGCTATTACGAACCAGAAAAGAATACCTTAAAATTAATTATCAGCCAGAATAAGATCCTCAGAAAGACCTTTCAAAGCTTAATCAAGATAAAATGAAAAGAACATAAAATTAAATTTTTTGAAATCTGTTAAAAGATGAAAGAATTTGGAGAACATGAAAAAAATAATTTATGGGAGAATAAAGGCTCTAAATTAGATACCTCTCTTGAATCATTGTCAAAGGCATATCTTACTTGAATTATAATCAAAAACCCCTATCAATCCCCCTCTACTAGACATATAGGAAATGATTCAAGTTCTATTTCACCTTCCATGTATGACTCAATTCCCAATTCTGTGACAACTTTCATGCTGTTTTTATAAAACATCAAAACAAAGTAATGTCAACTTATGAACAGAGAGCATAGGTCTGAGCCTGATATTTGACCCTAGTCTTAGTATGACTCAGACATCTGAAGATTCTCCAGCTTCTAGGAAACCCCACCAATCTCAGGAAAAAAATGTAGATGTGGTTGTTCCATAAAGGAGAGTCCTTTCATGTCTTTAGAAGGAACCTAGTATGCATCCCAAGATGCTACCACAATTCATTTCTCTTGAGTCAAGAGGGCATCTCTTAAAATGAAGGCACTCCTCCCAAGTTCAGCAAATTACCCATTTTAGTATCATGTGATATAATAAATGTCCATATTATTTGTTTGTTTTTAAATTTACCTTCCTGGTGTACATTTCTCTTCTTCTCATAACAGCATTCTACTTACCAATGGAGAAACTTCCCTCCCTTCTCTCAATCTATTTGGCTTGGAGAAACCATCTCTCAATCTATTTGGCTTGGGAACCCATTTCCAGTTCCAAAAGAAATATATATATGATCCAGCATCAGAACATTGGATCTCCTGGCTTCAGTGATTGGCTCAAAAAAGGACATGTGACATCAGCAAGTTCAATAAGATAGGAATCTCCAGTTTTTGCTAAAATTATTGGTAAATGGAGGTTCTACCTGAGTTGTCAAACTGGTATTTAAGCCTAGATCAGCTGGAATCATCTTTCTTCCAAGAAGAAGGAGCATTCCTGGGAATGAAGCCCATTTAAACAAAAGCAGTCAAGAGATGGTGAGAAGAGGTCTTGGCATCATTATTTGAGTACCTGGATCCAGCTTTACCTGAAGCCATATATACATGAATTTTCATTTACATTAGCAAATAAATTTACTTTTTGCATTGAGACAGTTTGAGTTGGTTTTCTGCCAAGAAATCAAAAGAGGAATGAATAAGTACTATATCTGGAAAGACTGTCACAGCTGCTGTGTACTCTCAGCATTTTTATTTTCTTTTACCTCCTTTGCTTACTCTATACAAACTCTACAAGTTCCATTCTCTGTGGCTCTGTTCACTTGCTCCCACCAATCTAAAATGTCCTCTGAGTTTTTTCTTCCTTATCTCTTTCATAGGCTATGTTAACTGCCAGTGGTTAACTCAAGCCATTCTGATCTGCTCTAACTCCTATTTCAAAAGTGTACCACACCACTTCTTGTTATACCACCTTATATTGCTTATTTGCCAGTTCATCTGTCTACAAATTCTGTTCCCAGATAACTTATGGGATCTTAGAATAAAAATTTTCTCCATCAATCCCCACGTTTTCAGCATCCCTAACTTGGGCTACTAATAGAGCCTCCTGGCTGAACTACCATACCCACATTACCCCTTTAACCTGAAAGATGCCCCTGCTGAAAACCTTTGGTATATTTTGAATGCTCTAATGCTCTAGGGATTTTATCCTTAAAATGGCCTACAAAGCTCTACAAGGTCTAGCCTCTGACCAGCTCTCCACCTGCCTTTCCCACCCCCTCCTGCCTTTTCTCTCTGTTCAAGACACATTCAAGATGTTCAGTCCCTCCTACACACCACTGCTCCCCCAGGTGAATACCTGCTGTCCCCTTTATCCTTAACACTCATTCCTCCCTTCTTTCCTAATTAACTCTTCTTTATTCTTTAGACCTCAGCACAATCTTCATTCCCTTGGGGAAAATTTCTATGACCCCACTGATTGAATTGCCTTTCCTTATTACCATTATAAGTTATCATGACTCCAAAGCCTTTCTTTCACTGCATTTATCAAATGTGTCATTATCCCATTAATATGTATATATACATATATGACAATTTTGTTAGTGTCTCTCTTTGACTTGAACACCAGCCCCAGGAGATTAAGAACAATGACTACCTTTTCTCACTGTTATGTTATCAGCAATCAACAAATGGAACATCCTAAATACACAGCAGGCACTTAACAAGAACTTGCTGAGGAAGTGGAAGAATCACTTCAGTGGGGCACAATAAATATTGCTCTGGATGGGAGAATGGATAGAGGAAGGATGGATGAATGGGCTTGTTGGTAAATACATTTTTATCCTCCAACATGGCTTTTGCCTACACTTGGAAAACTTAACTAAAATAAAGAAAGCTTTTAATAAATGATAGCAGGCTTGTTTGCAAATACAAGCTCTTGAATGAGATACACTAGTCGGAGAGACCTAAATGCAGAACGGGACAACCTGTAAGACAATAGAAAACTTGAGAATCACAGAGAAGCTTTGAACAGCTGGTAATTTTGCCCTGTGAGTGGCAGGCATGAAAGATGTCATTTCAAAGCCTAGCACCCCCCTTGTGTAATTGAGCCCCACATTTGCTTTTGGCCAAAAGAATGGCTAGGTGGAAACTATATGTATAAATCACAGGGGATTTTTTTTTAATGTAGATTTCTAAGGCATTGGAGAAATATTTTATTCATGTAAGCTTCCTTTGTATGGAAACTGGAAGAGTCTCACAGACCCAAGATGTTTTAAATCTACTCTATCACGCCTCGTCTCTACCCAGGTAAGTCAAACGATTGCAAAAATGGCAGACACTTCCGGGGAGCTTTATGTATGTTGCATTGCATCATGGGATCTGCACAACAGCTCTAGAAGCCAGATGATATTTTCTCCACTTAAGAGATAAGGAAAGAAAGGCTTAGAGAGATTCAGAGACTTGTTCAAGGGCATTCAATAAGCAAGAGGCAGACTCAGGATTTGAACCCACGTCTCCCTGGCTGAGTAAACCTCCAAGCATTTTGCCCCACTATATTGCCTCCCAGTCAGAGAGAGCCCCCGAGGGACCCCCACCTGCCCCATCTAGGTTACAGTTTTATAGTTTCTGTACAAATATCCACGAAGTGAAGGTAACTATGAATCGCTATTTCCCTGACGATAATGATCCCAAACTCAGTTTCAATAGATGTATTAAGTGGTCCTCCTCCAAACGGTGGTACTCCCTTCCTCACAGTGGGTAAAATTAGATTCTACTAGCATCTGCTACTTTATTATTTGCCAGCTGTATGCTAATTGCTGGGGATAAACAGACAGGACACGTCTCGCCTTTGAGAGGATCATCATGTGGAAGGTTCTG
This sequence comes from Smutsia gigantea, assembly GCA_032199065.1. Taxonomy (NCBI): domain Eukaryota; kingdom Metazoa; phylum Chordata; class Mammalia; order Pholidota; family Manidae; genus Smutsia; species Smutsia gigantea. The sequence continues at coordinate 1,089,329 of JAVSCE010001036.1, read as the reverse complement.
GTTCTTACGCAAGAGGAAAAATAACTTTGAGTTTATTGGAATTTTCCTTCCCTTGGGAGAAGGGTAATAAACAAAAGGTGATACAGGGCAGGCAGTGTCAGGGAGTCTTGGGGACCCTGCGGGAGTGGTAATCCCAACACAAAACACTCTAGGAGCCACAGGGGAAAAAATGCACCCTCCAAGTGAAAGTTCAAGATCTAAGAGGTGCATCCGCTTTCCAGATGACATTAACTTGCAAAAAAAATCTCATCCTAGTCATTGCAAGCTCTCCCCACCCATAATCACATAACCACTGCAGTTCCCACCAATGGAGTTCTCAGAAGCAATTGGGCACGTGTGTCAAAAATACAGATTCCTGAGTCTCTCCCCCCATAGGATTTTGTTCATTAGGTCTGAAGTGAAATTCTTGAACCTGCATTTTTAACAAATGTCCACAACAGGTGTTCATACTAGTGGGCTAAATGTGGGACAAATATGTTGGTAGAAGCTGACCATTGTAGACCAGCCTAATACTTCGATTCTTTTTTTTTTTTTAATTCTTTCATTCTGACTTTTCTAGCTTTCATTTACTAATGAGACAGGGACCATGGGCTTAAGACAGAGTAGGGTGAGGGCCTCTGCAAAAAGCAAGGCAAGGTAATTACAGTCAGAGTGATACAACCACATGCAAGGAAACCCCCTACCAAAATTCTGTGTTAAACATTAAGCACCTAAAGTCATTCTTCAGTGAGATCAGTTGATACTCCCCAGATAAAGGAAAGTAGCCCATGTTTTTATTATGCTAATTGTTTATAATCATGTGTAAGATTCACTTTAGCATGCTAAAAGGGATTTAATGTCTCATCAAGGACAAACATCCTAAGGACACTTTAACAAGACCACACCCTAAGCCCTTTATCAGTTCCCCAAAATCCTCAACTGCCTATAAATCCCCTAGATAACGCACCACCCGGGCTCTTGTCCCCTCCTGGCATGAGCCAGGAGCTCTGTCCTCTCACTGTATCTCTCAATAAAAGCCTCTGCCCTGGCTCTCCCACCTTGAGTGTTTGCTAAGTTCATTCTTCGATTCCGCAAACAAGGACCCCGGCATCACTTACACATTTATTCATCCATTGATTTGTTCAATAGCTGCGTGTTGTAGGTGTCATGTGACTTCATGGAAAGTTCTAATCTCAGACTAGTTGGGCACCACCACCTACTACCAGATGATTTAGGGCAAGATATTGATCTGATTGTTGCTTCACAGAAAGTGAAGGTGATAATGCCAGCCTCAAAGGGGCATTTTTGAATAGTTGGTAAAATCAAGTTTATAAAATACCTATGCCCAGGAAATTTTCAATGAATTTTAGTTCCCTGAGTGCTTGCCAGGTTTCATACACTGCTTAGCACTGGGAAAATAAACAAACAAGATAGGCTCATCGTCTTAAAAAGATGATCACAGCCTATGGTGTGGATTCTTGGGAAGCATCCGCAGAAATCCACTCTGGGCCACAAGCAAGAAGAGGGTTCTATGGGAAGAATAAAGGGGGGAGCTAAACACCCAGGCCTCAGGACAGAAAACAAAGGCATAGTGGGTATTCACCCAGATGAGCTGAAAACTCACTTCCTTACAAAAATCTGCACACAAATGTTTATTGCAGCTTTATCCATAATTGTCAAAACTTAGAAGCAGCCACCATTCAATAGGTGAATGGATAAACGAACTGTAGTATAGTCACACAACGCAGTATTATCCAGAGGGAAAAAAAAGTGAGGATTCAAGCCTCAAAAAGACATAGAGGAAAGTTAAATGCATACTGCTAAGTAAAGAAGTCAGTCTGAGAAAACTGTATACTGTGATTCTAAAGACATGGCATCCTGGAAAAGCAACACTGTAGACAGTGAAAGTGTCAGTGGTTGCCAGAGGTTAAGGGAGGAAGGAGGAAAAAAGGGATGAACAGGCAGAGCATCCAGGGTTTTTAGGGCAGTGAAACTCTTTTGTATGACACTCTAATGGTGGATACATGTCATTATATATTTGTCAAAGCCCACAGAACATGCAACACTAAGAATGAACCCTAATGTAAACTATGACCTTGTAATGGTAAAGGTTCATCAATTTTAACAAATGTACCATACTAATGCAAGATGCTGTTAATAAAAGAGGAAACTGAGGTAGGGAGAAAGAATGTATGGAACTCATGGCTCCATTTTTTTGTAAACCTAAAACTGCCTTAAAAAAATCTTATTTTTTCAAAATTGAATAATAGTTGAAGATAGTCTGGTCCATCAGACTGTATGCTACATAAAACAAAGTATGCATCACTGGTAACCCTAGGGTCTAGAACAGTAGCTAGCTCATAGTAGGCATGCAATGACTAAATGAATGGCACATAAATATATAAATGAGTCGATGAATCCCTCCACTCATGTGGCATTTCTGACAAGCCATCCTCTAAACTAGATTTTCAATCCATGAGAAAGAAATATCCAGGAATAGCTTATAAAAATGCATGACTGAGACACAGAAACTCAGTAAAACATGAAGAAGTTACTTCAAAACAAAATATGTCAAGCAAATATAATGATGGGTTTTAACTCTATTTGAAAATGTAGGCACAAATAAACATCTACCACCTGATTCTATTAAATGGTAACTATGGAGGTTGTGTAAGAAATTAGAAATATGTGAAAATTATTTTCTGAAATGCCTTCCCTGTTTGGCATGTTCACAGCAATATATTAAATGTAGGAGGATTAAATAGGGACATTACCAAAAGATGTTTGCCTCTACAGCAAGTTAATATTATGTTAGAAAACAGCTGATATAATATTAACCTGTTGTAGAGGTAAACATCTTTATTTCTGTTGAGTACTTAGTATGCAGCATCACGGAGATAACAAACTGTAAAAGAGCAAGCCCTTTGTCCTGGGGCAGGCCTCAGTGACAATGATGGCTCAGATTTGGGGAGAGGAGAGGCTTCAGATAGATTCTGGAAAATTCTGGAAGTGGCTTCCATGGGTCTTACTGATGGTTTGGCTGACAACAGCAAGAGGAAGTGTTTTACTTCCCCATTGGACAGAGGGAACTCTTTTTTAATAGATACAGTTTATCTGGGATCCCCTGCAGTGCAGGGTCTCAGAAAATTATCATAATACAACCTTAACTCATTGTAATCATTTTAGCTCCTAAAATATATTGTCCCCTAAATAGGGGGTATGAGAAAGGGATCCACACTTATGGAGCATCTACTATATGCCAAGCACTCTACTGGACATGCTACATGTACTTCTTTGATGGTGAGACCAATTAAAGGGCCTCTAAAAAGGGCTCCCAACTGAACAATGTTCAGCAAAAAAATAGCGTTTTTAAAGTAGGTCAATCCAGTTCAAGTGTGGTCTGCCTATGCAACGGCATACCATGGGGCCATTGAAAATAACCGGAAAGCTATGTGTACATTGATGTGGATGGAAGCTCCGAGAATGGCAGCTAATGAAGAAAGATCATTGTATGTAACGATTTCATTTTCATTGAATGTTTTACACCCATATAAATATATGCATTGGTACCCCTTGCTTATATGGATAGAAAAGGGTTGGAAAGTGGGTGTGATGAAGGTATTAGAAGTGGCCATCTCTAGAGAGGCTTTTTATTTTCATTTTTCTGCTTGACAACAATTTCTGACTCTCAGATAATGGGCATGATTGTGTATAATAAGCGGGGAAGTAAAAATGACAAACACATAAGGGGAGAAATCTGTCAGTCCAAACAGATTGTTGGCCAGTTCTTTACGAAGGAGCGTTAGGGCGGCCAAATCAATGAGCACCATTGAAACATACAAACCCATTCACTGATTTGACCAAACAGTTTAAAGGTATTACTTCCCCAGTTCATTCCGATTCTGAAAGATTGTTTTTATCACACTTTAACAAGCGCATATTTGTTCATCTTGTGTACCAAGCACTGTGTTAGGCCCACATGTTACAACAGAAAACAAGACATGACTCTCCTGAATTCATGTACTCGTGTGGATGTGTGAGTACATATTTACCTACTTAGATAACTACACAAGTAGACCATCTTCTGCAAGTGGCGGTCACATCATGTGAAGTTAATGAAGGGCATATTTAATATGTCTACATTTTTGCTAATGGGTCAGCAGACTTTTTTTAATGCAAATATTTTTTTCCTCAAATGTAAAATTATTTAATAAAGCACAAATTATATTTTTTAAAATCCTAACAAAATCCATAACAAAGAAAGTTGCGCTGACTCACCATCCCACCATCCCAAGACGACTCTTGTTAATTTTTCGGTGACATCTGTCAGCGGACTTTCTATAGATTTGTGGATAACCAATCATCTCCATTCACTTGGGACTGAGGGGTTTCCCAGGACACAGGACTTTCAGTACTATACCAGGGACTGCCCCAGAAACTGGGACAGCCACTCACCCTAGATGTGTGTATGGATTTATAGTAAATCTGCTTCATTATATGGATTTGCCATAACTCATCAAAAAGTCTATCACTAATGACAATTTAGATTGCTTCTAATTATAAGCCATTGTTTCTATTATAAACCATCTGTGATGAACATCCTTGCATATACATCTCTGCACACTTGACAATTTTCTGCTTGGGATACATTTCTGGAAAGGAAGTTGCTGAGTCAGAGAGCGTGTATATTTTACGTTTTGATCCATAATGCCAACATGTCCTACTTAAACCCTTTATTAACTCATCTTTTTGCCCAGTTGAACATGAGACTGTTTCCCCATATCTTGTCAAATGTGAGTTTTGTCAATCTTAATAAATCTTTTCCAATTCAATGAGTAATGCATTTCAAATTCTTAAAGCCGGACTTCCGGGAAGATGGTGGTGTGAGCAGGGCGGCAGAAATCTCCTCCCAACACTAAATTTATCTATGAAAACACAGAAAATACATCTATTCCTAAAAGAGAGACGAGAATACACAGGAAAGCGCACAGCGTGCAGCTACACCCGAGAGCACTTGGCACCCCAAGAGGCGGGTAAGATACGGAGCTGCGACCCGGCGGGACCCGAGCCCTCCCCCACCCCAGCGCACCGGTGGGAGGAGAGGATTCAGAGCCGGGAGGGAGGGGAAGCAAACCCCGTGAAGTAGCCAGCCCCGGTGATCTGCGCGGGGACCACTGACCCACATTGCGCAGTGCAGCGGAGATTGGAGAGACAGAGGGGCAGGATCTGAGCGGGGAACACGCCAGGGTGCTTGCAGCCGGCTCCCAGGAAGGGAAAAAGAAAAAAGTGTGCGCTTTCTTCAGCGGTCTTAAAGAGACAGGAGCCCAGCGGAGGAGCCGGATCTCCCCAGCACACTCAGCCCAGCGGAGGAGCCGGATCTCCCCAGCACACTCAGCCCAGCAGGCTGGGAGTCCTGGGGAGTTTCAGACGCCTTAGCTGGCAACTGAGGAAGCGTAGCCATACTTAACACTTCTCACTGAGATCAACAGCCTCCTATTCGTTCCCACCCCTGCCAGAGCGATAAAGGGCCCTGCAGAGCGGCACAGTCACAGCTGTGGAATAGTGGGGCAATAGCGCCACCTAGAGCATTCCCACAGAATCTACGTCCGGTGGGCATTTTTTTTTGTTTTTTTTGTTTTGTTTTGTTTTTTGTTTTGTTTTTGTTTTTCTTTTCTTTCTTTTTTTTCTTTTTTTCTTTCTTTCTTTCTTTTTTTTTCTCTTTTTTTTTCTTCTCTTTTTAAAGTCTTAAAGAGCCCAGCTGACATACGTGGCAACTATCAGTGACCAAATTATACAGCCATGAAAAGACAGAGGAATATTGTTAAGACCAAAATCAACCAGACAACCCCAGAGAGGGAGTCTGAAGGGATGGAAATGCACAGCCTGCCTGAAAAAGAATTCAGAATAAAAGTCATAACCATGCTGATGGACCTACAGAGAAATGTGCAAGAGCTAAGGGAGGAAGTGAGAGAACTGAGGAAAGACAATGCAGAAATCAGACAAGCGATAGACGGGCTTAACAGCAGAATGGATGAGATGTGAGAGACTGTTAATGGAATAGAAAACAGAGAACAGGAGTACAGAGCAGCTGAGGCAGAGAGAGATAAAAGGATTTCTAGGAATGAAAGAATATTAAGAGAACTGTGTGACCAATCCAAACGGAACAATATTCGCATTATAGGAGTACCAGAGGAAGAAGAGAGAGAAAAAGGGATAGAAAGTGTCTTTGAAGAAATAATTGCTGAAAACTTTCCCTCGCTGGGGAAGGAAGTAGTCTCGCAGTCCACCGAAGCTCATAGATCTCCCAACACAAGGGACCCAAGAAAGACAACACCAAGACACATAATAATTAAGATAGCAAAGATCAAAGATAAACACAGAGTATTAAAGGCAGCTAGAGAGAGAAAAAAGATCACCTCCAAAGGAAAACCCATCAGACTATCATCAGACTTCTCAACAGAAACCTTACAGGCCAAAAGAGAATGGCATGATATATTTAACGTTATGAAACAGAAGGGCCTCGAACCAAGAATATTGTATCCAGCACGACTATCATTTAAATATGATGGAGGGATTAAACAATTTCCAGATAAACGAAAGTTAAGAGAGTTTGCCTCTCATAAACCACCACTACAGGATATCTTAAATGGACTGCTCTAGATGGAAGCACACCTAAGGCTAAAAAGATGTCACTAGAGAAAAAAAAATCATAGCAAATAAAGCAGACCATCCAAATACCAACTAAAGGCAAAGAATAAAACGCCTATTATAGAAAGAATGGAGGAGGAAGAATAAGAAGGGAGAGAAATAAAGAAACATCAGACAGTGTTTACAATAACTTAACAAGAAAGTTAAGTTAGATTGTTAGATAGTAAAGAAGCAACGCTTGAACCCTTGGTAACCATGAATCTAAAGCCAGCAATGACAATAAGTACATACCTATCAATAATAACCCTAAATGTAAATGGACTGAATGCACCAATCAAAAGACACAGAGTAACAGAATGGATAAAAAAGCAAGACCCATCTATATGCTGCCTACAAGAAACTCACCTCAAATCCAAAGATATACACAGACTAAAAGTGAAGGGATGGAAAAAGATATTTCATGCAAACAACAAAGAGAAAAAAGCAGGTGTTGTAGTACTTGTATCAGACAAAATAGACTTCAAAACGAAGAAAGTAGCAAAAGATAAAGAAGGACATTACATAATGATAAAGGGGTCAGTCCAACAAGAAGATATAACCATTATAAATATATATGCCAACACAGGAGCGCCAGCATATGTGAAACAAATACTAACATAATTAAAGGAGGAAATAGACAGGAATGCATTCACCTTAGGAGACTTCAACACACCACTCACTCCAGAGGACAGATCAACCAGACAGAAAATAAGTAAAGACACAGAGGCACTGAACAACACACTAGAACAGATGGACCTAACAGACATCTACAGAACTCTACACCCAAAAGCAACAGGATACACATTCTTCTCAAGTGCACATGGAACATTTTCCAGAATAGACCACATACTAGGCCACAAAAAGAACCTCAGTAATTTCAAAAATATTGAAATCCTACCAACCAACTTCTCAGATCACCAAGGTATAAAACTAGAAATAAATGTTAGAAAGAAATCAAAAAGGCTCACAAATACATGGAGACTTAACAACTCTCTCCTAATTAATCAATGGGTTAACGACCAAATCAAAACAGAAATCAAAGAATATATGGAGACTAATGACAACAACACAAAGCCACAACTTCTGTGGGACGCAGCAAAGGCAGTTCTAAGAGGAAAGTATATTGCAATCCAGGCCCATTTAAAGAAGGAAGAACATTCGCAAATGAATAGTCTACAGACACAATTACTGAAATTGGAAAAAGAAGAACAAATGAGGCCCAAAGTCACCAGAAGGAGGGACATAATAAAGATTAGAGAAGAAATAAATAAAATTGAGAAGAATAAAACAATAGAAAAAAATCAATGAAACCAAGAGCTGGTTCTTTAAAAAAATAAACAAAATAGATAAACCCCTAGCCAGACTCATTAAGAGAAAAAGAGAATCTACACACATAAACACAATCAGAAATGAGAACGGAAAAATCACGACGGACCCCACAGAAATACAAAGAATCATAAGAGAATATTATGAGAATATATATGCTAACAAGCTGGAAAACCTAGAAGAAATGGACAACTTCTTAGAAAAATACAACCTTCCAAGACTGACCAAGCAAGAAACAGAAAAACTAAACAGACCAATCACCAGTGACGAAATCGAATTGGTAATCAAAAAACTACCCAAGAACAAAACCCCTGGGCCTGATGGATTCACCTCTGAATTCTACCAGACATATAGAGAAGAAATAACACTGATTCTCCTTAAAGTTTTCCAAAAAATAGAAGAGGAGGGAATACTTCCAAACTCATTCTATGAAGCCAGCATCACTCTAATACCAAAACCGGGCAAAGACCTCACCAAAAAAGAAAATTACAGACCAATATCCCTGATGAACGTAGATGCAAAAATACTCAACAAAATATTAGCAAACCGAATTCAAAAATACATCAAGAGGATCATACACCATGATCAAGTGGGATTCATCCCAGGGATGCAAGGATGGTACAACATTCGAAAATCCATCAACATCATCCACCACATCAACAAAAAGAAGAACAAAAACCACATGATCATCTCCATAGATGCTGAAAAAGCATTTGACAAAATTCAGCATCCATTCCTGATTAAAACTCTCAACAAAATGGGTATAGACGGCAAGTACCTCAACATCATAAAGGCTATATATGACAAACCCACAGCTAACATCATACTTAACGGCGAGACGCTGAAAGCTTTTCATATAAGATCGGGAACAAGACAGGGATGCCCACTCTCTCCACTGTTATTCAACATAGTACTGGAGGTCCTAGCCACAGCAATCAGACAAAACAAAGACATACAAGGCATCCAGATTGGTAAAGAAGTCAAATTGTCACTATTTGCAGATGACATGATACTGTACATAAAAAACCCTAAAGACTCCATTCCAAAACTACTAGAACTAATATCTGAATTCAGCAAAGTTGCAGGATACAAAATTAACACACAGAAATCTGTTGCTTTCCTATACACTAATGATGAACTAACAGAAAGAGAAATCAGAAAAACAATTCCATTCACAATTGCATCAAAAAGAATAAAATACCTAGGAATAAACCTAACGAAGGAAGTGAAAGACCTGTACTCTGAAAACTACAAGACACTCCTAAGAGAAATTAAAGAGGACACTAACAAATGGAAATGCATCCCATGCTCTTGGCTAGGAAGAATCAATATTGTCAAAATGGCTATACTACCTAAAGCAATCTACAGATTCAATGCAATCCCTATAAACTACCAATAGCTTTCTTCAATGAACTGGAACAAATAATTCTAAAATTCATATGGAACCACAAAAGACCCCGAATAGCCAAATCAATCCTGAGAAGGAGGAATAAAACAGGGGAATTACACTCCCTGACTTCAAGCTCTACTACAAAGCCACAGTAATCAAGACAATTTGGTATTGGCACAAAAACAGACCCACAGACCAGTGGAACAGAATAGAAAATCCAAACATTAACCCAAACATATACAGTCAATTAATATTTGATAAAAGTGCCTCAGATATACAATGGGGAGATGACAGCCTCTTCAGCAGCTGGTGTTGGAAAAACTGGATACCTACATGTAAGAGAATGAAACTGGACTACTGTCTAGCCCCATACACAAAGGTAAACTCAAGATGGATCAAAGACTTGAATGTAAGTCATGAAACCATAAAACTCTTAGAAAAAAACATAGGCAAAAATCTCTTGGACATAAACATGAGCAACTTCTTCATGAACATATCTCCCCGGGCAAGGGAAACAAAAGCAAAAATGAACAAGTGGGACTATATCAAGCTGCAAAGCTTCTGTACAGCAAAGGACACCATCAGTAGAACAAAAAGACATCCTACAGTATGGGAGAATATATTCATAAAAAACTTATCTGATAAAGGGTTGACATCCAAAATATATAAAGAACTCATGCACCTTAACAAACAGAAAGCAAATAATCCAATTAAGAAATGGGTAGAGGACATGCACAGACACTTCTCCAAAGAAGAAATTCAGATGGCCAACAGGCACATGAAAAGATGCTCCACATCGCTAATCATCAGAGAAATGCAGATTAAAACCACAATGAGATATCACCTCACACCAGTGAGGATGGCCAACATCCAAAACACAAACAACAACAAATGTTGGCGAGGATGTGGAGAAAAGGGAACCCTCCTACACTGCTGGTGGGACTGCAAATTAGTTCAACCATTGTGGAAAGCAGTATGGAGGTTCCTCAAAAAACTCAAAATAGAAATACCATTTGACTCAGGAATTCCACTCCTAGGAATTTACCCTAAGAATGCAGCAGCCCAATTTGAAAAGGACACATGCACCCCTATGTTTATTGCAGCACTATTTACAATAGCCAAGAAATGGAAGCAACCTAAGTGTCCATCAGTAGATGAATGGATAAAGAAGATGTGGTACATATACACAATGGAATATTATTCAGCCATAAGAAGAAAACAAATCCTACCATTTGCAACAACATGGATGGAGCTAGAGGGTATTATGCTCAGTGAAATAAGCCAAGCCGAAAAAGACAAGTATCAAATGATTTCACTCATATGTGGAGTATAAGAACAAAGAAAAAAACTGAAGGAACAAAACAGCAGCAGACTCACAGAACCCAAGAATGGGCTAACAGTTACCAAAGGGAAAGGGACTGGGGGAAATGGGCGGGAAGGGAGGGAGAAGAGGGAAAAAGGGGCATTACGATTAGCAGATGTAATGTTGGGGGGGCACGGGGAGGGCAGTACAACTCAGAGAAGACAAGTAGTGATTCTATAGCATCTCACTACGCTGATGGACAGTGACTGTAATGGGGTTGGTGGGGGGGACCTCATGAAGGGGTAGTTTAATAATCATAATATTGCACATGTAATTGCAAATTAATGATAATAAAATAAATTATATTAAAAAAAATTCTTAATGCCTGCATTCATTTTGTGGACAAAGTATTTTTGTATCAAAAAATCATGTTTTATTATAAAAATACAGTTTTACAATCAATTTTTAAACAGCACTATGGAGACATAACTTACACATCATAAAATTCTCCTGTTTTAAGAGTATAAGTTGATGAATCTTAGTATATTTACAGAGCTGTCAGCCATCACCACCATACACTTTTAGAGCATTTCCAGCACCCTAAAAAGAAACCTTGAGTCTAATTACAGTCACTCCCATTCCCACTCCACTCCTTGTGTGACCCGAATCAATCTCCGACTGCCTACCCCAGAACTAAACTTGCTGACTATAATGTTGGGTTTCCCCAGGACCGATGGATTCAAGGGTCCCAGGATGTATAGTGCTAAAATCAAGATAGACCCAGGGAAATCTTCTAATCACTCAACCGCAATGCTTTTCATAAACCAAACCTTCCCAGTCTCCCTTCCAACCTCATGTTTCATTCGACCTCTGCACGCTAGAGTAGCATGATTTGGTAAGCCTGGGCAAAGGCATCTTACAAGGGAGATCCCCTAAATATCAAGATCTGTAAAACATTCTGATTTCAATGAGAATACAGCAGTGATGCACTCTGCAAGAAGCTCCTTTTGACTCAGAAATGACCTGTCAGCCCAGTTAAATCATGGGGATGCAATAGTGACGCTGGCAATTTGATGTCCCTCACATGCAATCCGTTCCATCTGGCCAGAAAGCTGAGAGTCAGTCCCTCAACTGCACAAGGAACAAGAAGAGGCAAAGGGATACTGCAGGACTGTGGGAGAAAAGCTGTGCCCTGCCTCCTCTTCTTCCATCCTTACCACCCCACAAAAGGCAGGGATAATTGATCCCATTTTACAAATGAGAAAACTCTGACACAGACGGATGAAGTCACTTGCTCAAGGAACCCAGCTGGGGTCAGAGACAGGATTCAAACCCAAGCCTCAGCCCAACCACAAAGCCTGGGGTTTGTACACGTACCCACATGGCATCCTGGGAGTGTGGAGGGACTGAGAAACACGATCTATGCATAATCACAATCTATGCAGAAATACATTAAACTTTCCAACAAATACAGAAACATAAAACCACTATGGTTTGTTTTTTTTTCCCCAAAACATCTTCTCTCCAATAAAAGAGTGTTTAGTTGAAGTGGGAGAAGAGTAGATTGGGGTCTGAGGGAGATGGAAGTAATAAAGCCAGTGTATTTCAGAGTAAAATTGATTTAAAATTTTGCTAAAAATTTTTATGCTTATGTATTTCACACTTACAGGATACCTTTAGTCTTATTTACAGTTTTGATTAAATCTATGCTTCATACTTTACATAGTATATAAAAATACAGTTTATGTAAAAGTTTTTCAAGGAGATCTATAAAAGTGTCACTTATAATTGATATGACATCTCAAAATACAGAGGCAGTGTTTCATAATCAGATACATTTCCTGGGCTTAATGGTAGAAGGCACCTCATATTTATATTTACTAGTTTTTAATTATCTCATTATCTAAGTTGTGAGTATCTTTGATTTACCTAGACAGGAGATCTGGGGAGTCATATATCTGAAGTTACTGAATAATTTCCATTTATCTTTGCCTAAAACTTTTCTCCCTCTTAGAATAATGGGGACTGAGAGAAAGAGATGACATCAGGCTTCGTCTTATACCACCCACAGATACTGATCCTCCCGTGCATCAATTTACAGCAAAACCTTGCTTGGCCATAAAGCTAAAAAATGCCCCCAATGCCAGGACTTGCATATGTAAACTCATGCCACTAAAAATACATACAAAGAAGTCTGATACCTCAGGTGTAATGTTTGTAGATTTCACTGGTAACTAGCCATGAAAAAGGTGGAGTGTGCAGAGCCACTTATCCGACCTCCATATCTGACCATGAGAAGGAGACTCCCGTGGCATATGCTTTTTTTTTTGGTGGTTATTTTTTTTTATATAATTTATTTTGGTATCATTAATCTACAGTTACATGTGCAATATTACGGCTATTAAACTACCCCTTCATCAGGTCCCCCACACCCACCCCATTACAGTCACTGTCCATCAGCATAGTGAGATGCTATAGAATCACTACTTGTCTTCTCTGAGTTGTACAGCCCTCCCCGTGCCCCGCCAACATTACGTCTGCTAATCGTAATGCCCCTTTTTCCCTCTTCTCCCTACCTTTCTGCCCATCTTCCCCAGACCTTTCCCTTTGGTAACTATTAGTCCGTTCTTGGGTTCTGTGAGTCTGCTGCCATTTGTTCTTATACTCCACAGATGAGTGAAATCATTTGATACTTGTCTTTTTCGGCTTGGCTTATTTCACTGAGCATAATACCCTCTAGCTCCATCCATGTTGTTGCAAATGGTAGGATTTGTTTTCTTCTTATGGCTGAATAATATTCCATTGTGTATATGTACCACATCTTCTTCATCCATTCATCTACTGATGGACACTTAGGTTGCTTCCATTTCTTGGCTATTGTAAATAGTGCTGCGATAAACATAGGGGTGCATCTGTCCTTTTCAAATTGGGCTGCTGCATTCTTAGGGTAAATTCCTAGGAGTGGAATTCCTGGGTCAAATGGTATTTCTATTTTTGAGTTTTTTGAGGAACCTCCATACTGCTTTCCACAATGGTTGAACTAATTTGCAGTCCCACCAGCAGTGTAGGAGGGTTCCCTTTTCTCCACATCTCGCCAACATTTGTTGTTGTTTGTGTTTTGGATGTTGGCCATCCTCACTGGTGTGAGGTGATATCTCATTGTGGTTTTAATCTGCATTTCTCTGATGATTAGCGATGTGGAGCATCTTTTCATGTGCCTGTTGGCCATCTGAATTTCTTCTTTAGAGAAGTGTCTATCCATGTCCTCTGCCCATTTCTTAATTGGATTATTTGCTTTTTGTTTGTTAAGGTGCATGAGTTCTTTATATATTTTGGGTGTCCACCCTTTATCAGATACGTCATTTATGAATATATTCTCCCATACTGTAGGATGTCTTTTTGTTCTACTGATGGTGTCCTTTGCTGTACAGAAGCTTTGCAGCTTGATATAGTCCCACTTGTTCATTTTTGCTTTTGGTTCCCTTGCCTGGGGAGATATGTTCATGAAGAAGTTGCTCATGTTGATGTCCAAGAGATTTTTGCCTATGTTTTTTTCTAAGAGTTTTATGGTTTCATGACTTACATTCAGGTCTTTGATCCACATGGAGTTTACCTTTGTGTATGGGGCTAGACAGTAGTCCAGTTTCATTCTCTTACATGTAGGTATCCAGTTTTTCCAACTCCAGCTGCTGAAGGGGCTGTCATTTCCCCATTGTATATCCAAGGCTCCTTTATCAAATATTAATTGACTGTATATGTTTGGGTTAATGTTTGGATTTTCTATTCTGTTCCACTGGTCTGTGGGTCTGTTTTTGTGCCAATACCAAATTATCTTGATTACTGTGGCTTTGTAGTAGAGCTTGAAGTCAGGGAGCATAATTCCCACTGTTTTATTCCTCCTTCTCAGGATCGCTTTGGCTATTCGGGGTCTTTTGTGGTTCCATATGAATTTTAGAATTATTTGTCCCAGTTCATTGAGGAAAGCTGTTGGTAGTTTGATAGGGATTGTGTTGAATCTGTAGATTGCTTTAGGTAGTATAGCCATTTTGACAATATTTATTCTTCCTAGCCAAGAGCATGGGATGCATTTCCATTTGTTAGTGTCCTCTTTAATTTCTCTTAGGAGTGTCTTGTAGTTTTCAGAGTACAGGTCTTTCACTTCCTTCGTTAGGTTTATTCCTAGGTATTTTATTCTTTTTGATGCAATTGTGAATGGAATTGTTTTTCTGATTTCTCTTTCTGTTAGTTCATCATTAGTGTACAGGAAAGCAACAGATTTCTGTGTGTTAATTTTGTATCCTGCAACTTTGCTGAATTCAGATATTAGTTCTAGTAGTTTTAGAGTGGAGTCTTTAGGGTTTTTTATGTACAATATCATGTCATCTGCAAACAGTGACAATTTGACTTCTTCTTTACCAATCTGGATGCCTTGTATGTCTTTGTTTTGTCTTATTGCCGTGGCTAGGACCTCCAGTACTATGTTGAGTAACAGTGAAGAGAGTGGGCATCCCTGTCTTGTTCCTCATCTTAGGTGACAAGCTTTCAGCTTTTCGCTGTTAAGTATGATGTTAGCTGTGGGTTTGTCATATATGGCCTTTATGATGTTGAGGTACTTGCCTTCTGTACCCATTTTGTTGAGAGTTTTAATCAGGAATGGATGCTGAATTTTGTCAAATGCTTTTTCAGCATCTATGGAGATGATCATGTGGTTTTTGTTCTTCTTTTTGTTGATGTGGTGGATGATGTTGATGGATTTTCGAATGTTGTACCATCCTTGCATCCCTGGATGAATCCCACTTGATCATGGTGTATGATCCTCTTGATGTATTTTTGAATTCGGTTTGCTAATATTTTGTTGAGTATTTTTGCATCTACATTCATCAGGGATATTGGTCTGTAGTTTTCTTTTTTGGTGAGGTCTTTGCCAGGTTTTGGTATTAGAGTGATGCCTGGCTTCATAGAATGAGTTTGGAAGTATTCCCTCCTCTTCTATATTTTGGAAACGTTAAGGAGAATGGGTGTTTTTTCTTCTCTATATGTCTGGTAGAATTGAGAGGTGGTTCCATCAGGTCCGGGGGTTTTGTTCTTGGGTAGTTTTTTGATTACTGATTGAATTTTGTTGCCGGTGATTGGTCTGTTTAGATTTTCTGTTTCTTGCTTGGTCAGTTTTGGGAGGTTGTATTTTTCTAAGAAGTTGTCCATTTCTTCTATGTTTTCCAGCTTGTTAGCACATAGATTCTCATAATATTCTCTTATAATTATTTGTATTTCGGTGGGGTCCGTCTTTATTTTTCCTTTCTCATTTCTGATTCTGTTTATTTGTGTAGATTCTCTTTTTCTCTTAATGAGTCTGGCTAGGGGTTTATCTATTTTGTTTATTTTTTCAAGGAACCAGGTCTTGGTTTCATTGATTTTTTCTATTGTTTCATTCTTCTCAATTTTATTTATTTCTTCTCTGATCTTTATTATGTCCCTCCTTCTGGTGACTTTGGGCCTCATTTGTTCTTCTTTTTCCAATTTCAGTAATTGTGTCTTTAGACTATTCATTTGGGAATGTTCTTCCTTCTTTAAATAGGCCTGGATTGCAATATACTTTCCTCTTAGAACTGCCTTTGCTGCGTCCCACAGAAGTTGTGGCTTTGTGTTGTTGTTGTCATTAGTCTCCATATATTCTTTGATTTCTGTTTTGATTTGGTCGTTAACCCATTGATTAATTAGAAGAATGTTGTTAAGTCTCCATGTATTTGTGAGCCTTTTTGATTTCTTTCTAAAATTTATTTCTAGTTTTATACCTTTGTGATCTGAGAAGTTGGTTGGTAGGATTTCAATATTTTTGAAATTACTGAGGTTCTTTTTGTGGCCTAGTATGGTGCTCTATTCTGGAAAATGTTCCATGTGCACTTGAGAAGAATGTGTATCCTGTTGCTTTTGGGTGCAGAGTTCTGTAGATGTCTGTTAGGTCCATCTGTTCTAGTGTGTTGTTCAGTGCCTCTGTGCCTTTACTTATTCTCTCTGTGGTTGATCTGTCCTTTGGAGTGAGTGGTGTGTTGAAATCTCCTAAAATGAATGCATTGCTGTCTATTTCCTCCTTTAATTATGTTAGTATTTGTTTCACATATGCTGGCGCTCCTGTGTTGGCATATATATTTATAATGGTTATATCTTCTTGTTGGACTGACCCCTTTATCATTATGTAATGTCCTTCTTTATCTCTTGCTACTTTCTTCGTTTTGAAGTCTATTTTGTCTGATACAAGTACTACAACACCTGCTTTTTTCTCTTTGCTGTTTGCATGAAATATCTTTTTCCATCCCTTCACTTTTAGTCTGTGTATATCTTTGGGTTTGAGGTGAGTCTCTTGTAAGCAGTATATAGATGGGTCTTGCTTTTTTATCCATTCTGTTACTCTGTGTCTTTTGATTGGTGCATTCAGTCCATTTACATTTAGGGTGATTATTGATAGATATGTACTTATTGCCATTGCTGGCTTTAGATTCGTGGTTACCAAGGGTTCAAGCGTTGCTTCTTTACTATCTAACAATCTAACTTAACTTTCTTGTTAAGTTATTGTAAACACTGTCTGATGTTTCTTTATTTCTCTCCCTTCTTATTCTTCCTCCTCCATTCTTTATATACTAGGTGTTTTATTCTTTGCCTTTAGTTAGTATTTAGATGGTCTGCTTTCTTTGCTATGATTTTATTTTCTCTGGTGACATCTTTTTAGCCTTAGGTGTGCTTCCCTCTAGAGCAGTCTGTTTAAGATATCCTGTAGTCGTCGTTTATGAGAGGCAAACTCTCTCAACTTTTGTTTGTCTGGAAATTGTTTAATCCCTCTGTCATATTTAAATAATAATCTTGCTGGATACAGTATTCTTGCTTCAAGGCCCTTCTGTTTCATTACGTTAAATGTATCATGCCATTCTCTTCTGGCCTGTAAGGTTTCTGTTGAGAAGTCTGATGATAGTCTGATGGGTTTTCCTTTGGAGGTGATCTTTTTTCTCTCTCTAGCTGCCTTTAATACTCTGTGTTTATCTTTGATCTTTGCTATCTTAATTATTATGTGTCTTGGTGGTGTCTTCCTTGGGTCCCTTGTGTTGGGAGATCTGTGGGCTTCCGTCAACTGCGAGACTATTTCCTTCCCCAGTGTGGGAAAATTTTCAGCAATTATTTCTTCAAAGATACTTTCTATCTCTTTTTCTCTGTCTTCTTCCTTGGTACTCCTATAATGCGAATATTGTTCCGTTTGGATTGGTCACACAGTTCTCTTAATATTCTTTCATTCCTAGAAATCCTTTTACCTCTCTCTGCCTCAGCTTCTCTGTATTCCTGTTCTCTGATTTTTATTCCATTAACAGTCTCTTGCATCTCATCCAGTCTTCTGTTAAGCCCGTTGATCGCTTGCCTGATTTCTGCATTGTCTTTCCTCACTTCCCTCACTTCCTCCCTCAGGTCTTGCACATTTCTCTATAGATCCATCAGCATGGTTATGACTTTTATTCTGAATTCTTTTTCAGGAAGACTGTGTATTTCCATCCCTTCAGGCTCCCTCTCTGGGGTTGTCTGGTTGATTTTAGTCTGGACCATATTCCTCTGTCTTTTCATGGCTATAGAAGTGGTCGCTGGTAGTTGCCACGTATGTCAGCTGGGCTCTTTAAGCCTTTAAAAAGAGGGGGGAAAAAAAGGAAAGAAAGAAAGAAAAAAAAGAAAAAAGAAAGAAAAGAAAAGAAAAAACAAAAAACAAAGCAAAAAAAAATGCCCACCGGGAGTAGAATCTGTGGGGATGCTGCAGGTGGCACTGTTGCCCCACTATTCCGCAGCTGTGGCCGCACCGCTCCGCAGGGCCCTTTATAGCTCTGGCCGGGGTGGGAACGAATGGGAGGCTGTTGATCTCTTTTGGAGGTCGATGTGCGGCCACCCTTTCCCAGTCACCAGCTAAGGGGTCCAAAACTCCCCAGGACTCCCAGCCTTCTGGGCTGAGTTACCCGGGGCGATCTGGCTCCTCCACTGGGCTCCTGTCTCTTTAAGACCGCTGAAGAATGCGCACGCTTTTTTTTTTTCCTTCCTGGGAGCCGGCTGCAAGCACCCGGGCACATTCCCCACTCAGATCCTGCCCCTCTGTCTCTCCAATTTCCACTACACGGCGCTATGTGTGTCAGCCCACCCCGTGCAGATCACTGGGCTGGCTACTTCGTGGGGTGTACTTCCACTCCCTCCCGGCTCTGAATCCTCTCCTACCGCCAGTGCACTGGGGTGGGGGAGTGCTAGGGTCCCGCCAGGTCGCGGCTCTGTATCTTACCCGCCTCTTGGGGTGCCGAGTCCTCTCGGGTGTTGCTGCATGCTGTGCGCTTTCCTGTGTATTCTGGTCTCTCTTTTAGGAATAGTTGTATTTGTTGTATTTTCGTAGATAAATATAGTGGTGGGAGATGTCTGCCGCCCTGCTCATGCCACCATCTTCCCAGAAGTCTCATGGCCATATACTTTTGAATTTCTTGCCATTTCCTGTTGCCTTTCAGATGTTCTAGAAGATGGCTGAATAAAATAGTAAATAATACATATCTGTTTTTTAAAGCCCCGTGTTTGTGGCAAGTTGTTACAGCAGCAACAGGAAATGATTACAATGAGCAGCGGTAAATGATCAGATCTGTGTTCTCCTTAGGATGTGGGATGAAAAGCCCCTAGAACGTGGCTCTCAGGAAAAGAATTTCACAGGCTGACATCAAGCATGAGCTTCCTTTTGGTTCTTTTTTCACGTTTTAAATAATAGCTGTATTGAGATGTAGTTCACATATCATAAAATTCATCTTTTTAAAGTGTACAATTCAGCAATTCTTAGTACACCCACAAGGCTGTACATCTAGCACCACTACCTAATTCCAGAACCTTTAATCACCCCACAAGGAAACCTAATAACTGTGAGCAGTCATTCCTGGCTCTCCAGCCCTACCAACCACGAATCTGCTTTCTGTCTACAGATTTGCCCAATCTGGACATTTCATATAAATGGAAACATATAATATGTGGTCTTTTGTGTCTGTCTTCTTTCATGTAGCATATTTTCAAACTTTGTTGGTATTGTAACATGAATCAGTACTTCATGACCTTTTATAGCTGCGTGATATTCCATTGTGTGGGGCGAGCACATTGGCTTACACATTCATCCGTTGATGGACATTTAGGGTGTTTTCACTTCCGTTTGATTCCTACGAGTGAGTTTGGCCCTGATACAATTGCAAGGACTGAGCCCCATCAGGGTATAAACAAATCAGAACTTCCCAGCCCGACCCAGACCTGAAGTCAAGGGATAATTTGTTCTTCCATTCAACACATATTATTAAGCACCTAATGCATGTTAGTTTCAGGGCTCTGTAGTAGGGCCTGCAGATATGATGATAAACAAAATCAAGCCCCTGCTCTCAGGGAAACTTCCTTCTAGCGGAAGGAAACAGAAAATGAACCAACCAGGCAAGATGGAAACTTGTTGATTTAACCCTCTGTTGAATGTTTACCAGATGCAGGCCCCTCGCCAGTGCCGGGGACACATGAGTGAGAAGGAACAGAGCTCACCTGTCTCACATTCCTCCTTCCCTAGAAATCTCAGACCCACAATTACCATAGGGCTGGGGCTCAGGGCAGGCCACCCCCAACATGCCAAAGTGGCATATTGATTAGTTTGCAGCAGAGTTCCCTGAAAAACAGCTGGTACGAGAAGGACTCGACCTCTTCTCTGTCCAAATAAATCTCCCCTATGAAAGGTGCCCGCCCTGTGCCAGGACACACAGAGACGTCGTAGTGCCAGGGAGGGAATTCAGAGCCAAAGAGGATGGAAATATTCTGCTTAGTCTCTTCCCTATTCAGTAACCAGGCCTAAGTTCCTTTGTCTTGTCTGTTCTCTGCAGATTTGTTTCTTCGTCTACAAGGTACATAAACAGCCTGCTCTGGTCACTTCTTTGATCCCATATCAATGAGACTTCCACGTGTATGAAATTAGATTTGTTTTCTTGCATCAATTTAATTCTCAGGCCAGCCAAAAGGACCAACGCGGGAGTTGGGGGGTGGTTCTTTCCCAAAAATAAGATGTCACCTGAGCTGGACTCTTTGGAGTAAGAAAGGAATGAAGGAAAAAGGAGAGGCAGAAACAGCTTCGGATAGGAGAGCACTTTGAACTAGACCCCAGGAGACTCACAGTCACAGCGCGGCAGGGAAGGGGGACCCAGTGGGAGAGACGGTGGCGGGGCCCTCGCATTGCAGAGCACACCTGGCCACCACTGCTCTCGGCCTGTACTGGGGTTTCCTTCCACCAGCTCATAGGCTTGCTTTGCTCCCATTCCACCTGGCGTCTGGGGCCTCCCTTCCGTCACCAGGCCTTCCAGCTCCCATAGCTTGTTTCCTCCTTGATGTATTTTGGCTTATAAGGCCGTCACTGCTCATCTGGCCTGGGCCCTTCTCTTGGGAACTGTGCCAGAAATGAACAGCCTGGGGTGTCCCCTTGTTTGGGCCCCTCAGCCTCACCCGGGTCCTTTGTGAGCAAGAAGGGGTCACCCCTCGTGTGCAGAGAGGCGGGGACCCAAGGGGCCAGCCCTCACACCTGGACAAGCACAATCCTACCTCTCCAGCATTGCTGAGGAAGCACGTTCTGGAATCAGGCCTCCTCACCTGGAATCGCAGCTCCAGCAATGATTTGGGCAAGTTAGTTAAGCCTCAGGGTTCCCACAGGCAAAATGGAAATAAAGATTAATCCTTGGGTGCCCGTTCTAAATGAGGTCACATTTGGTAAGCACCCTCACAAAGCCTAGCATACGGTAGGCACTTGACACATGGTAAATAAATGGTAGTATTTCTTTCCTATTCCTGTTTCTGTGGCCTTTAAACCCAGCACTGAGAAGCTGCCAATATTACATGGGCCCGACATAATCAGAAATGGTATCCCTTTCTTATAGAACTCCAGATGCAATCATTATTTACAGGATGATGTTTAGGTATTGTGGCAGCATTTAATTTTAATTGATCTATGGACGCGAATAAATGATGTTTAACATAAAAGCAGTTTGAACTTAACTGGATGTTTTCTATACGGAATATTCTCAAGTCCTGGGGATTCAGAAAAACGGTGCCTAGAAACATAGGCAGCAGCGATGCCCCTGACCTCATGTTACAATACTGACCACTGCAAAACATACCCAGCCTACAGGAGCCTACTTCCCATGAGGGGAGGGGATCCACGAAGCCAAGTGTCCACATGTCCTCAAAGTCTCCTATGAAAAAGATATTCCCATGCCACGATGGAGTCCTGGGGTGGCCCCAGCACCTTCCTCCATCAAACCCATGGGCTAAGGCACTGCAGCTGTTAGGAGCTTGGTCTCTAGATCCATGCGGCTTAGGTCTAGACCCCAGTCAGCTCCCCCAAGCCATGCAACCTTGGACAAGCTATGAACCTCTCTGTGCCTCAGTTTCCTCCTCTGTAAAATGAGGCTGTAGTAGAATCTACTTTGCTACTGCATTCCTTCGAGGTTGACTGGTGGTTTGTTTAGAAAAGATATGTAAGAACAATGCTCAAATGTTAGTGCTTTCTCTTTTCCCCACCCAGATCCCATCAGGGACTGGAATAAGCCTTTCAGGGACACAGTAAGCGCTCAATCAATCAAATATTCACTGACTCTTCCATGGTAATGAAAGGTAGGCAGGTGTGTACAGCGGGATTTTCATGTATTCTCTAGGAATATCTCAAAGGAACAATGAGGAAATAAGTAAATTCTTAGGGAGAAAAAGATAAGGAAAAAAAAAATCTGAGTTTCCGGAAATGATCTTCACCATATTACCAAACAAGCCAGAGTTCATCTATAGCCCCTTCTTTAAGCTGGTCAGGATGGAAGTAGCTATGCAATACTGGGAAGCTGCTAAGTGCCATTCAAATGATTTGTCTCACTTTATTTCAAGTCAACCTGAAATGAGAAATATTTTTACACGAAGCACAGTAATTCATGCAGCAACCACTCCATAATGAGCAGGTTCAATAACAGATAATTATACAGAAAGTACTCATATGCCAACTATGTACTTTTAAAATGTTGCGAAAGTAGGTTCATAATTAAATTATAATTACAAGTAAAAATCAAGACAAGGATTATTCCCTGAGAAATTTGCACATTTTTATTTCCAGGGTTCCGTGCTGCTCCTCTCACGCTCCGATTTCTTTTGTTGGTAGTTCCGTTCTGATCCGACTCATTTTGCATGATGGATTTTAAATTTAAAATTAACTAAAATTATCTTGCAGATTACTAATTATCATATACAATGATTTCAATAGAATACCTGGGTTGCCATTAAAAAGCAGTTCGTGAACATACGAGTTTGAAATTATGGAAGATTTATAGCAGGGAGAGGGGAGCCCTGGCTGATCATCTAATAGAAATGGAGCTATTGGCAGAAACTGAGAGAGTTTTAAAATAAGTTATGACTACTTACACATCACTGCAAATGTGGCAAAGCTACAGAACTTTCCAGACCTTTGTATCACTGAGAACTCATCTATCTGCAAGTGAAAGAAACACAACCAAATGGGCCAAAGAAGAAAAAGAGAGATTTATTGATTCATAAACCCCCAAAAAGTTTAAATATAACTTCAGGCCTGGCTGGATCCAGAGTCTGAAATAATATCCTCAGAGGTTTAACCTTTTGTTCTTTCCAGATCCCAATCCTGTTTTCCTCTGTGGTCATTTTATTCTCAGCCAGGCAATCCCCACATGGTGGGAAATGCCTGAGCAGCCCCAGACTGAGGTCCTCAGAGCTCGAAGAGGGAGCCAGCAGAACAGGAGTGCTTCTTTCCCAAGAGCTTCAGCAAAAGTCACAGGTCTCAATCTCATTGGATCAAAGGAAGTAAATCACCTTCCCTGAACCAATCTCTGGGGCAACCAGGGCAATGCTGAACTCTGATAGGCCAAATGTGAGTTACATGCCCTCCTCTGGAGCTGGAATTGATTTATGCACTACTATATAGACAGTGAGGCTCCTAAAGGAAAATCGAGCTGGTGCTTCCGGAAGAAACAAGGAGAAATGACTGGGCGCCAAAAGCTCTCCAGAAGAACGGCCAGCTCAACAGTCTCTGTCTCCATTCTCTGCTCCTCTCTCCTTGCCTCTTTACTAAGTAAAAGAGCTTCCATCTCTGCTATTTCTTACCCTAAAATAGGTCCTCTTTCATTCAGTCAAATCTATACATTTCAACCAACATATACTTTAAAAACTGGACCACGGACAATTTTTATAAAATACAGATCTGAATCTGCTCATGTTACCATCTCTCCATCGCCACCTCTAATCCTAACTTCTTACTACAGTAATATTTAAACAGCACAAAGTAGAGGGAAAAATATAATGTTACCAGAAATCTTTCAGCCAGCTTCAAAAATTATTATCATATGCCAAGTACCTTTTTGTCCACAACCTTTTTTTTGCCAGAGAATTTTAAAGCAAATCTCCAATGTCATGTCATTTCTCATAATACTTCAGTATGAATCTCTATTAATTATAAAAACACACTACCATGTCAGTTTCATACCTATCAGTAACAATTTCTTAATATCATCTAAGAGTCTATATTCACGATTGACTCAAAGATGTCTTTCTACAGTTGGTTTGTTTGAAAAACAAAGTCCTTGTGTTGCATTTAGTTGTTATGATGCTTAAGGCTCTTTTATTCTATATCAATTTCCTCCCTACTTTGTGTTTCTTGAGCCATCGATTTGTTGGAGAACCAACCAGGTCGTTTGTGCTGTGGAATGTCCTACATTCTGGATTGGCTGGTTGCCCCCTCAGGGCAACATTTAGCCTGTTCCTGTCTCTCGGTTCCTGAATCCTGGCGGTTTGATCTAGAGCCTTGATCAGATTCAAGTTATTAGTTTGTTTGTTCACAACCTCACTCTACTCAAATGCCTTCCTACCGTTCTGTGAGTGAGTAAAGTGAATGCAAACACCTCCTCCCTCCTGTCTCTGAGGCCAGGCGCCTCCCACAGCACCTCTCACCTCTCTCATCACCTCTGCCATTCTTTCATTCCTTCTCTATCTTCAGGTCCCTTACTGACACAGATCATTTTCCCTGATGTAAAGGGTCCCTTCTCTCTCAGCCCAACTAACTCTTCACCTCCTTGGAGAAACTCTCTGGCCTCCTCATGACCAGGATAAATCTTCCCACCAAATGCTCCCATGGCATCATGCCATTCTCCTTGACAGTCTTATCACAGCTGCAATATTCCTTCTATTTGTGTGGTTTTTTGATAGCATCTGTCTTCCCCAGGAGACTATAAGCCTCATGAAGAAAACCAGTGTTTGACACATAAATGTTTGTTGAAAGTTTGAATTTGTTAAAAAATATATATACACACAAATACATGCAAACTGTCCCTCATTCAATTTAATTTCCTTCCTTAGAGCTCACAATATGTTCTTATCTTTCATTGACAGCCAAACCGCTACAGTTTATTTTTACTCGATTTATATCACATACCCTATTTCATACCCTATTTGTAAGCCTGACAGTGAAAGTACAAAGTAGATGTTAATGTCCTGTTTTATCGAGAAACTCAGAGCAGTTAAGCAACTTACCCGACTTCCTCACAGTAGGCCCTCACCGATCCACAGTTATCCCTCATCATTTTCACAATCTTTTGTGTTTCTAAGCCACATATTAGAGATGGTGACCAGCTGCCCTGGCTTGCCTGGGACTGACAGGGCTCTCAGGACATGGCACCTCCAGTGCTTAAACTGGCAGAGCACTGGACACCCAGCACGAGTAGGTGACCCTATTTACTTTTCCTTATTTGAGGCCCAAGTTCACTCAGTTAACTAACAGTAGCACTAGGGTCCCATCCTCCATCTCCGAATTCCTACAGCCTCTACCATTTCACACCATGATAGCTAATTGTTAGTTCATAGTTTTAAGAATGGTGTTGGGAGGGAATAGTTCCCTGTCTTCCCTTGCTGGTTCTTTGGCTGGCCTAATGGTTAAATTGATATGAGACAGATTAACAGGAGAAAAACAGATTTAGTTTTATGCATAGGAGCCCCCCAAAGACCTGGGAGATGCCCTGACAGTCAGGTAATTGAGGCTTATGTACTACCCTGAGTGCAGGAGGAGGGGGAGAGGTCCAGGGCCTCAGAGAAGACAATTCACAGGAAGGTGAGAAGAGCAGATGTTTGGTAAACAAATGTCTGCCATGCCTGGCAGGTTCGTCTTTCAGATACAAGAGGGTTTTTTTTGTTAATATCTCTCTCCTGGTCCCGGCTTCCTGTCTAAATTCGTTTATGCAGTTAAGAGAGGTACAAAGCTCTTCCTGTGTCTGCCAGGCCTTGATTGTCTTCAGTTCTTTGTAATCCACATGCCGAAGTGACACATTCGGGGGTGGCCTGCCCTGAACCCCTTCAATGGGATCTCCCAAACTTGTGCTCCTGACTACTGCCCTAATTTGACATTAACTCTTTTATTCCAGATTAGAACCACAACTGGGAAAATTTCCCAGTTCTTCACTTTGCAATTTAAAAGATTTCAACGTTCCTTTTCAGCAGGATTATCTCCTTTCGTGTGATTCTAGACCCCTTTCTTCAGGGCCAATGGCATACCATCCTGCTGTATTCCCAGAAGATAACAAATATTGAAAATGTAAGTTTGTCACAATAGATTATCAAACTCAAATGTGATTAGACATATGCATGGTACCCAGTCGCCCTCCACTGCTTCCCTACATTTTGATGTGGTGTAAAAGGACCCTGGAGCAAATTTTCTTGTGACAATTAACTAATCTGTTCATTTGTTTCCAGTTTATCCTAATTACAATGCACTTGCTCCATGCCTTCACCCAAATAGCAAACAACAATATTAATGAGACGATAATTCCCACAATTTGGGAGTTTTGCACAAACAAGCTGGAATCCCTGGTAAATCTCCATTGATGTTCCAACACACTTCGTCAGACTTACCAAAACAGCAAATCAAGCTACTACTTAAAAAACAGTTCAGTTCAAACAGCCGTACTCATCAGAATATTCATTCCCTTTGAAGAGTAACACTCAGGGAAATAGCTTTTAATCAGTTCTAGGACACTCTAACCTCAGGGGGTTCTGGGCCAGCAATGTCTTTATTATACTTTCCTGACATCACTGAGCTCCCCAATTGAATTTGAAATCCATTTACTGCACCAACGCCTGTCTAAAGATCAAATGCCAGGTGATGTCCTCAGCCAAGAACAATTAGCAAACTCAGTTCTTCTGGACCTCTTTTATCAAGGAGAATCAGTGGGATACGTTCAGTCTTTATTAAAATCACTTGGGCACCTCACGGGGGGACATCCTAAATTCTGGGATTCCATAAGAATGAGTGACCCAGACAGAGTTCATGACAAGGAACTAGACCCAACCAACATTTCCGTGAGCAGACATATTAAACAGGCTTATAAAAATAATTTCGGTGATCATAACAAAATCAGTTTACATTTGTTAAACATTTAAATTAAGAAAATAGAAACAAAACAAACCTATATGTCAAGGGCTCAGCTAAGAAGTTTACCTGCCTGTTCACACAGTTAACAGAGGAGATTGGTACTCTTATTATTCCTATTTAAGAAACTAGACCAGGGATCAGTAAACCACAGCCCATGGCCTGAACCTGGTCCACCACCTGCTTAGGTATTGCCCATGACTGCTTTCCCAGTCTGATGGCAGAGCTGAATAATTGAGATAGAGACTGTCTGGCTCACAAAGCCTAAACAGAAAAGTTGACAGAACTTTATTGACTCTTTACAGAAAATTTTACCCACCCCAGATATATGAGACTCAAAAGAGAAGACATAAATGTACAATTACAAACTGCCTTCAGGTCAATAAAGGGGATACAAAGAGACATTATGAAAACTTAAGACATTAGTAATATTGTTTGCTTAACATAGAGATCTGTGTTTTTAAGGCCAGTGAAAACACCCCCAGAAGGGAGACATTAGACTTTCAAAAGATGCTTCTCTCACTACCCTCTGCCTCCTGCGTCAGGGGAGCTTCATCCACAAGAATCTGTCCAAACCCCTGGCACCTTTCCTAACTGTGAGCACCGTGCTTTCTCTTCAAGAGGCTGGTGATTTGGTGACTTGCTCTCAAGTCATTTCCTCACGTGGCTTCTCTGATTTGGCATCTTTTCTGCTGTGGACTCAGGATCTCATCTCAGCAGCACCCTGACTCCAGGGTCAGGTGACATACCAAGTTTGGGCCACAGCCTAAGAACTCCCTCGCGCTTGACCTTAACCTGCCCTTGGCTTCTCCATCCCCATCTTGGTGCTGACAGCTCAGATAGTCACCACCACACCATGATGGCCAACAAAAAACATCAATTATATGGATGTGCTTTTAAGTCTATTTTTTTTAACGAAGTTTATATTTCTTAAGGAATACCGGAGTTCATTCTGCTTGCGAAAGTTCAAACATTGTGGATGAGGCTAAATCACTTTAACCACCGTTCCTGGACAGATCCCACATCCAGACAGCAACACTCAGCAGATTAACAAAAGACATTAAAGTTAGAAATACAAAGCACTGGTGAGACGTGGGCATGCAGTTCTCTCACAGAGACTGCTGATCAGACAGGAGGGCATTTTGTCCATGTCTATTAAAATGAAAAACTTACAGATTCTGCATCCCAGCAAAACCACCACCTGATATTAATTCTCAAATGTGTTGACAAAGAAGCATACATACAAATATGTGCACCATGCAGTGATAGTAAAAATAAACTTTATGCCATGTTTAAATGTGATACAATTAATGGTACTTGCAAGATGTAATTATAGGTATAGAAGCCATATTGTTATTGATTCTTATTTTCCAAGTCCTTCCATTCCTGTCACCAAATCACTCATATTTAGGGGTAAGGTAAATAGATTCAAGGAGGTAAGAGAAACTTTCAGTAGATTTATTTTCTCTTCCCTTTCTTTACCCAAAATAATGAGTGGATAGGAAAAAGACTCCACAAGAGTTAAGTTTTTCAAAAAACTAATGGTGATTAGTCATCCGAAGTCAAAGAGGTAACTCTTAGTGAAAATAAGATGAGACAAGATGGGTCAGGAGGCCCAGACGGGCTTGGCACACCGTAGATAATCCATAAATATTTAACACGTCTGGACCTAATTCCATTTGTCTAATATCCACATTGTATCCTTGCTCTGATTATGGAAACTCCAGGCAAATATCACCTTCTCTATTAGCCTCAAAACTTACTTTCATTGCTAGCTTGAGCTCCAAAGGGCAAGATTTGAATAGGATCCACATTTAAATAAAAGATGTCTGACCAACAGGCTCTCTCATTTTCAGTGAGTTCAGCAGAGGGCCCTCGAGCCCAGCTTTTCTGCTGTTTTGATGTTGCACATTAAAACATTCAAACGACTCTGTGCTCAGATAAGGCATTACTTCTCCAGCCAGGCCTGTCCTCCCACTGTGGCTGGTAGGACGTGGAAAAGGGGTCTGGTCAGCTTCCAGCACTGCCTGACCTGAGGGGACAAGCAAGTGGCTCTGTCAGCCTCTTGGAGGCTGGGG
Organism: Smutsia gigantea; assembly: GCA_032199065.1. Lineage (NCBI taxonomy): Eukaryota > Metazoa > Chordata > Mammalia > Pholidota > Manidae > Smutsia > Smutsia gigantea. The sequence goes on along the minus strand of JAVSCE010001036.1, from coordinate 1,060,083 downwards.
AGGCTGGCGTATCCAGAAGTGCCTTCCGTGGCAAAGCATCCCTTCCTGGCAATCACATCAATTTCGTCCCACCTGGATGCTTGCTCACCATGCCCCTTCTACGTGTTCTCAAGGACCACATAATATTCAAAAGAAAATGGGAGCTAGCTAAGAAACAGTCTAGCCGTGTGTAGTGACCTTGAAACTCAATGCCTGTACATGATTCTATGACAAATGATCCTTTTTGAGATCTGCTGTAACTTTACAGACATTATGCTGCTGTAATCATTCGACCTCCTTCCTTCGGCCTCCCACTTGAAACTCTCAAAACCTTTTGTTTGGGAATTACAGACCCCTCTCTTGCCCAAACATTTCATATTGATTTTCTCTTGGTATGTCGATTATTGACCTCATAAACCATTTATTTACAGAAGCATCAGCTTCTTCACCAAACACGTGAGATAAAAATAGGTCTTTTTTTTTTTTTAGCAATTGATGTATTAGGAAAGGAGAAATAACTGGGCTCAAATCACTTGAATAAAAACCAAATTTCTATCTTCTTATTTTTGTATCAGTTTAATGGATACAAAAATACAAGGAATTCCAAAAAACCAGAGAACATGGCCTAAAAAATTGACACGTAGCTCTGGGCATCAGAAAATTAGTTTTGTTATTGGGAACAATGAACAAAAAGTCTTACTTGCGGAATATCCATAGCCGAAAATACTAAAATTCTGTTTTTAAGAAGAAACATCACATAAAATAATTGGGTACTGGTTCCAGTAACTAATGGGGTGGTCCTCTATCTAAGTTTCTGAATTTTTCATTGGCTCCTGTGAGCATTTTCTATAAAGTAGAATCATATTATATATGCAAATCAAAGTTACAGCTAATCCAAGAACCTAATGACCAACCACGCACCATCTCTCACCCCAATGCCTGCCAAGGTCTCATGCCATTTTACACACACACACACACACACACACACACACACACACACACACACATTTACATTAAGGTGATGGAGGCCTAGCATTAAAAAAAAAATCCTGAAGGCAATAGAAATATTTCAGAGTTCTCCATTTATCACCTCCTTTGTCACAGAGGTCTGCATGTAAACACGTTGACTTTACAGACAACTCGGGATTTTTCAAGGATAATTCTGACACTACATGATTTTGCCATTTTTGCACAGTAGCTTCAGAAACTACTATAAGAGGAAACACTATGCAAAGGCAGACCTGGACCCCTGTCTCTGTGCTCAGCCTCCAAGCTCTCCCTTCTGGTCACTCATTCTTCCCAAGCCTTTTGCTCTGACTGGGTGTCTCTCATTCCTGTCCCACTGATTCATGCCAGCTCTCTCTCTGCCCACCCTGCACCCACTCCCAGGACCGCAGCACCCAATCCAGATACAGCTCCTAATCCAAAGGGTGTGTGCTTCTAAGAACATGATAAACAATGGTGAGATCAAATGTGAACATCTACAAATTGCTAAAACTTAAAAAGGAGGGAGTGATTTCCTAGGAATTCTCACACATTATCTCACATAATCTGACAACAGCCTCCCGAGTTAATTTCTATCAGCATTCCCACCTCATAGATGAGAAGGCTGACCACAGGGAGGTTAATGACAGCATCGGTCACTAGTGAAACAAGCTTTCAAATCCATGCAGTCTCACCCCAGAGATCTTGCTCTTACCATCACCATTTCTCCTCTTCCCAGTCCAAGGAAGGAGCATAAGCTAAGGCAAGAAACCCCAGGGGGTGTGTAAGACAGAGGTCACCTGCTCAAGCATCATGTGAGCCACAACAGAAGAGATGGTTTGAAAGCTAGATGGGCGAAGATTTAAAAATCTGTGCCAAGGCATTTGGATGTTGTTTATTGTCAAGGTGAAGCCTCTAAAGGCTTAGGAATCAGGCTGTTATAAGTCCTGTGCTTCATGAAGATTAATCTGGTACAATGGATTGGAGAGTAGAGGAGAGAAAGAGAACATTTGGAAGTTCTCTATTAAAATAGCCCAAGCATGACATGATAAGGGCTTAAACTTGCGAGTAGGAAAAAAGGTAGAATAAGTTTGAGATTGCTTAAAAGAATACCCCTCCTCCCCATTTTGTCAATTCAGTCTTTATGTTGCTTGTCTGTATTTTTCCTTCAACAGTACACCCAGCTCTTCCCCTCCCTCTTCTGGAATTTGCTTCATCCTAAATCCTTTCCGCTGCATTCAAACTTGGCTGTGCTTAACATTAAGCTGTGGTGCAATCATATATTATGATGTCAGAGAAATATTCTCAACGGCTCCAGAGCAAAAGCAAGCTGGTGATTCAGAGCAGGGAGCATTAAGGTTAATTACCTCATAATTTACTACAATGAATGCATCTGTAGACATTTTGATTTTCACTAATTGTGGTGTTAAACAAAGTAAACAACACTTTGTTCATATTCCAGCTATGGAAATGTGTCAAGGGAAACCTTTTCTGTGATTTATAGCCCCTTGCTTTACCCTTGAGCACAGGCCACTTGACTGGAAGTTGGAAAGACCAATGGCTTTGCAGACTACATGGATTGGTTTGCTAAAGATTTCCCTTAATATGACTGTGAGCTGACTGGACTCTGCACCATTGCTGAGTGCACCATTCAGAGAAACCAGGCTTGCCGTGCTAATGTGATTTGCTGAGTCCTGGAGCAGTTGTTGGCAGAGCCCACCCTCTGTGCCTGGGGAAGCTTAGGAAGCAGGTGAGATGGGCATGCTAGAACAGGGGCAGTAAAAGGGTTAAGAATACACCCAAAGCCAGACTCAAAACCCAGCTTCTCCAATTACTGGCTGGGCAGCCCTGAGCACAGCGTGCTGACCACTCCAAGCACCCGCCTCATCGTCTAACTAAGGATCATGAGTCATTACTCTCTGGAATTGTTGTGAGAACTAAATGTGATACTTAATTAATATGAGGCGTCCAAGAGTTTTGCAAGCCCCACACCCATTCCCTCTCCCCTTCATTTTCTCTTGCAGAATTGGCTTTTCTTCTCTCAGTCCAAGTGACTTGAAGGGGAACTGACTCCCCATTTCTGGCTTCAAGGACAGATATTTGACCTGCACTTGGCACATCAAAACAGATCATCTCCTGACCACAGTTAATCAGTTTAAAAATGGACACATTAGTCAACCCAGACCAATCAAACCAAATAAGACCCAACTCAAGTTGCTTTATTTTACTTTTCTGGGAAAGAGGGGTGCTCAATTTAAACTACTAAAAGATGAGGACATCAGCTCAGAACAGACAGCAGCCACATCTCCACCATTAGAGGAGAACCTAATTAAGAAGGAGACCCATCAGAGGAACACAGACCAAAACTCTAAAGGGAAAAATGTTGAGTTCATATTGTACTGCTGGAGCTCCTGGATCCAACTATGCCTGAAGCTAGAGTGTACTGGAACTATTTGTTTCATGAAAAAATTACCTTTCGTGCTCAAAAAAGTGAGGTAAGGCGTTTTGGAAGTTATAGCTGAAAGAATTCTAATACTTAAAGTAAAGCCTAACATAGTTTGTGGTACTACATAGAAGGCACTTAAAAATTCTTATTGAAGGACCCAATGCTCACTCCAATTCTCAAGCTATGTTTATTTTCTAAATTACTCAGAGGTGCATGGAAAGGGGATCCATTTCATAGTTTCCAACGTGGTTCAAAAAAACCCCAAATGTTCCTGATTTAGATCACCACTTTGAGCTAATAGAAAGGCCAGAAATGGTTAAAGCAGTAGCAATTGGGGGAGTAGGAGGTGGTTGAAAAGAATCAAAGTAACTTGGCCTTTTGGTCAGTCACCTGGTGATCTGGAGGCTGCTCTGTCCTGGAATGTGCTTAGCCATCGCTGGTACAGAATTTAATCTCCTTGAGGACAGTTGCTTTGTTCATTCATAAGGTGACAGTAGAATGCTTTGCGTACTTGGCACTTTTTTACCTTTCAAGGCTCATTCATGTTGTCAGATCTGTGCAAAAACTCACAGATCATACACCTTCTAATCAAGGTCAGTTCGGAGCTCCACATTCCAGATGAGGAAGCTAAAGCTATAGAAGATTAAGTGACATGACAAAGTCATACCATCCCACTCAGGGTAGAGCAAAAATCTGAATTCACAATCTAGGAAGTATGACTTCCAAACCCTTCCTTCTCTATAACTATAAATGGTTGCTCGCAGGGCCATGCATGGAGGTGACATGGTGCAATAAGTCAGTTCTGGTCACCTGGCTTCAGGAACTGCCCAACCACTTACTCACCATTCTCCCCTCGAGACTACTTAGCCTTTTGGGATTTCTTGTCCCTTATCCTTAACATAAGCATGGTGACAGGCCCCACCTCACCAGGTACTGGAGGTCTTAATTAAGTGAGGTAATAGATACACCTAACACCAGGGCCAGAAGGAAGAAGAGTCTGACAAATGCCTTTTAAGTTTATATGGGCAGGAACAATTAAACTCTTTGGAGAAAAAAACAGTGATTGTAAAGTTCTTCCTGGAAGGCTTTCATGGAGCACTAGAAGCATGTCAAGAACATTCCAGGCAGCCTGTGTGTATTAGCAAAAACCCAGAAACCATCTAAAGAGCTGCCAATGGAGAGGCAGGCATGGCAAAGTGAAGCCCATCTCCACAATATGGTATTTAACTTAGCAATTACAATAAAAAGTTATGCAATTCAATGTGCCCTGACAGCAAGATCTATAAGACATATTTGTGAGCAAAAAAAAAAAGTGACAATTATTTGTGTAAAAGAATAAAACAATATACATTTCCAAAGGATACATGTGTCTCTTTCCAAAGAATACACATGGAAATGCACTTCTAAAAAAGCTTTCAAGGACACGCACAAAATGCATGGCATAAGCAGTGGATCGAGTGCAGTGATCAAAAAACAAAATGGTCATGTCTACTATGTTTTAATTTTTAACAAAAAAAATTTGATCATAAATTACTTATGCAATTAAAAGTTAACTAAAAGAAACACTTGAGGTAGTTGAAAGTACCCTCTGATTGCTTCTAGCTAGAAGTAACCTGCTTGATCTAAAGCAGTGCTAAAATAAACAGGAAAATATAGGAAAAAGACACATCCAACCACTTTCTGAGTGTAAAACAAAAAGGTGAGACAAACAAGCTGATTGAATGTTTTTGCTTTAAATTTTTTATTTTATTATTATTTTTATTTTTATTTGCTTTTAACTGGCTGTGTCCCATATTCACAGAGCAATTATCTCTCCTCACAATACCATCCCTCAGTTGAATGATGCTGCCACACGAAAAATAGGTTTGGCACAATCGTTGCATATTGTGGGGAAATTATCATCAACTTTCTTTTCTCTTAAAAAAAAAATTTCACAATGACACTGATGAGTTCTGTTGTTTTTCAGCTAATACCTTAACCCAGTGTAAATCCATAGTCTGCAGAAAGTCCTTGAAGTGTGACATTAATGGTGGAAATATCCTTGAGACAGAGCCTTACATCCAGAATATGATTCTGCTGGACCCTCCCCCCAATGTGGACAATGCCGATTCTCTCCACGCACCCTAACCAACAGGCCTTCAGCTCCCTCTGCCCCAAAAGATCTGCCTCAGAATCCCTGCTGTGGATCACGCAAGCTTCTACTCTCATAACCCCTGCCTCTGGAGCCTGGGAGCGCATGAACCAGCTTGCAGATACAGTTTTTGCTAACCCCTTGGCAAACTTTACTCATTCTCATGGCTTTAGATACCACCTTTTGGCTACACAGAATTGATTTCTTCAGGCCAGATCTCTTTTTTTAAGTCCTAGATTTTTATAACCAACAGACTCTGTGACATCTTTACACTGATGACTCACATGCATCTCAAACTGAACACGTCCAAAATGAACACTGATTTTTCTCTCCCAAATCCTTCCTCCAGATTTTCCCTCCATCTGAGTAAAATCCCATCATCCAAAAGGTAGCAATATGGGAGTCATCGCTGGCTTCACCTTGTCCCCTACTTATGGCCCATATTCACAGACCATCTTGGTTTGACCTCCACAATTTCTCTCAAAACCATCTACTTCTCTTCATCTGCATGACCCCCAGCCTGATGCAAGCCACTCTCCTCTCACCTGTGGCAGTACCTTCCTCACCAGCCTCCCATTTCATCCTTGCTTCCCTATATTTCACAATGCCACTCTCCTGCTTCTAATCCCTTCGAGGGCTTTCCGTTACACTTAGATTAAAACTCCAGCTCCTCACTGGAGTCAGTAGGACTAGAGCCCGTGTAACGCCCAAACCTTATCATACACCCCTCTCCCCCCCATCAGCACACGTTAATCATATGGACCACCTATAATGTCCTAGAAAACATCTGTCCCACCACATTTCCTTTCCCTGGGGCTTTTGCATCCCTGGCTCCTTTTGGTGATTCAGGTCTTGGCTTGATTCTACCTGCACAGAGAGCCTTCCTTGACCACCTCCTCTGAACCGGCGCCACCTATTGGAACAACCACTTTATTTCCTTCATCGCACCCATCACAAACTTTTGTTACACTACGCATGTGCTTACCTGCTCGTTATCTGTCTCCTCCATAAGAACCGGAATGTTCTCTGTCTTGTTTATCGCTGTAGATCCTGTAGACCCACTGCCAGCCTCAAGGCCTGACAGTTGATGCACAAACAATTATTTTTGAAATAAATGAATCAGAAAAACATTTATAGAGTTCTGTGCTAATGTTCAACACTGTGATGGGGCTGGGGGGACGCTATAAATGGCACAGAATTAAATGCCATACCCTTATGAATGATGTATTTTATTTGAAGAGACAAATCTACACAGTGAAAAAGTGAAACTGATAATGTAAGCCAGTAAATGCTTAAGCATTCAACTCAACTATTAAATTTTATGCATAGGTCCTGTTGAGCTGACCAGATGAACTTCTGGCAGGGCAGGCCACATGAGTGGCTTCCTTATGAATGGAAGGGGTAAAGTTACAGATGTTGGAGAAGTGACAAATGATGGTCTCTGGAATATTCAGAAAACATTTTATGGAGGAGGTTGAATTTATACCAATCTGAGACAGGTCAGAATCAACGAAAACTATTCAAAACCATCTAGAGCTATGGCCTTATGGTCCTGGTAATGTGAAAATAAAGAGCGTATTTGCCTGCCAAATAGCAGGAGATTTTATTATCTTCCCAGTATTTCCCATGCCAAGGAGTTCAGGCAATTTCCCAGGCCAACGCAGAATTGGAATGAGATGCCATCCCCAAGATCCCATAAGTTCCCAAACTTCCAAGTCCACGCCTGTATGTTCTTCCCCATCCAAACCAGTCCCTGACTGACTTGGGGCATTTTCTTGGTACTAAAGAGAGAAGGGAACCTTTTCCTAAGATGCAGAGTGCTGCCATCTGTGCCCTTTGTCTGAAGGAGTCTCCTCCCCCATTTTGTCCTTCAGCTCTGATCCTTCGCATCTTTCCATAAGCAGTGACAAAGCGGGATTCTGCAAGACAGCTTACTGGCCCACACTAAACTCAGAAATCTTAACAGCCAGAGGCAAACAGATGTTCTCCACCTTTCCCACCTTGTTTGCTTAGGGCTGTAACAGATCCAAGGTCTTGGGCATGTTTGCTTAACAGATGTATCCTAATGCAAATTAATTTGGAAAGAATGGGGAAAAAACAAACAAATAAGAAGAACAAAGGTTTAGCTACTTAAATTTTTCTATCTTAAAAATACATTCTGGGAACAAATGGGCGAAGGAACAGAGTTCAGACATTCCCTATCTATTCTGAGTTCATGGCTAATGTTTTTTCATGCCAGATTCAAGTGATTAATACGAATATAGAGCAAGAAATCAAGGGGCATTCCAAATGAGGACAGGAAGAAAATTTGGAATATGACAGAAGACCCTAAGTTTGGTGGGCTCAAAGGGCAATAAGGGGATAAGCCTGGCTCCAAAACTTCCATACAGGAAAAGTGGGAGAGTAGCAGTCTGTTGGCAGGTTAACAAGAGAACTGGCCCTAAGCTGTGCCTGCCTGGCAAGCACAGTGTTGTGACTCAGATCGTTGCCTTTCCTAGGCCTGTGGGACTGCTGAAAATGACAGGAAGGGGCAAAATCTGACCCCAGCCACCTCTTGGCTCATCTGATGGTGACAGGACAAGAAACAGGTGTAATCAAATGGAAGATACATCCTGGAGTAGTGGGAAGGGAGGGCTGGCGACTCATCTAGGGGGCAAGAGCATGTGAAAGCCTTAACTTGGGTGGCAGCTGTGGGAAGGGAAGACACAAGACCCCTTCCAGGGGGGCATTCACTAAGATGCAGTGACTGTGCGCGTTCAGCAGATGGAGATGAGTGGGTCAGAGGTCCTTGCAGGTTGCAGGCCTGGCAGGCGGAGAGTGTATGTCAGGGAAGTCAGGAGGAGAAACAGCTTTGGGGGCATAATGATGACTTTGTTTCCCTACCTGCTAAATTTCAGGTAACAGCAGGATATACAGGTGAAAACACCCAATAGGTTCTTGGAGATAGAGAAGCGAGGTCCAAATAGAGTGTCTGGTATTTGTTAAAATAGCACAGGCAGAAAATCTCACCTAAAACACACAGACACTACAGTGCTTTGCTGAAACCTCTGAAGCTTACATGTTGTCTGTTCTCAGTTCTTTGTATTGCCCTAAATTATAGATATACATCCCCCAAGGCTCCTGACACCTAAGTCTTTCTAAACATAGCTGAGAGTGCAAAGAATCATAGTCTGGAAATGTGTAGGAAATACTCTGTACTGTATGGACACCTGCCTGTATGATCTTACCATATCTGGGTACCACTACATATCCATCCACAGCAATATAGCACCTGTATACTGATACTACTTTCTCATCTCTTTGTAAATTAATAGTGGTGGGTTTTTTACCAAAATAAATTTAATTTATAAAGTACTTTTATACGTGAAAAAATAATATCACGTGTTATAAATAGAATATAATTGTTAAAAAAAAAGAGCTAATAGGGAGAAAGGCATTGAAGTTCGCCGATTCCTAGCTATCGTAATACATTTGTCATTTTTGGCACAGCTAACCTTAAAGTCTTCCCTTTTGCGGAAGTCCCAGCTGAAGGGTCTTGACTTCCAAAATGGATGCTCAAGAAGGACACAGAGTCCTCTCCTTGTCTCCTGGCAAGTGACTTAGTACCAGTCAGATGCCGTGGCTCATGACTTTGAAAACTTGAAAGCATCGAGGACAAGGAGATTGTTGTAATGAATTCCCACCGAAGGACCCAAGCAGGGGTAGATGGTATACTGCCAGATACCGTCCACACACCTGAGCAGCCCATTCTCAGGACATTTTCATATGTCACTTCTCAGATGTCTCGGACTTTGGTTGCTGATAAAGTGGGCTGAAAAGTTCATGTCCACTCAGAACCTAAGAATGTGTCATTATTTGGGACTATGACCTTGCCGTAGTCATTAGTTAAGGATCTTGAGATAAAATCCTTGATCTGGGGTGGGCTCTAAATTCAGTAATCCGTGTGTTTGTAAGAGGAGACAAGTGAAGATAGGGGCAGAGACTGCAGTGATAGATTGCCAGGCCAAGGGATGTACGGGGTCACTAGAAGCTAGAAAATGCAAGAAAGGATTCTCCCCTAGAGGCTTTGGAGGGGGTGGGACCCTACTGGTACCCTGATTTCAGAATTCTAGCTTCCCCAACTATGAGAGAATAAATTTCTGTTGTTTTAAGCCACCAAATGTGTGATGATTTGTTACAGCGGCCCTAGAAAATGACACACTAGATTTTAGGGCTGTTTTCTGATATGGATTTCCATATATCTGAGCTATGCCTGTATCAAAACATCTATTCATCCTTTTAATAATTAACATTTTCTGGCCTTGTGCTCTCACCTGCTGGGAACTACCCGACTTATCTTCTTACGTGGCCTCTGTTGTTCGCAACCAGGAACGGGGTTGAGATGCCTGTCAAAGTGCATAGGCTGGAGATTTTTTGTTAAAATGAAAGTAGCAAGGGTTAAGGAGTTTTAAAGGCATAATAGCATCAAATAGAGACTTTCTCCTGGGGCAATTATGAAGACTAAAAGAAATTAAAAAGTAAGTAATCTTTTGTGATTTCATGTTATTTGATGTCATGTCTCTTTACTGCCTGAAGCCAACCAATGTAACACTGGTGATGTAGCCCACATCTTGGGAAATACTGATTTAGGAAAACGTCCCAACTTTACAAATAGAGAGATTGGGTCTTGAAAAATCAAAAAGAATTGCATACCATCCTACAGTTAAACCTCTAGAAGAGCCAAGTCCATGACCCTCCTCTGTATTTTCTCATTCTGCAGTCCATCCCACTCTTACCACACTACACAACGCTTCTTAAGGGTCGTATTAACCATATTTCCAGCATGTGTAAGCTTTATGCTTTAACATCTGCCCTACATGCAAATGTTGGACACACTTGTTTGGGACAAACCCGTAATACACTGAGTCTCCTCCCCTTCACCTCTGCTTGCCTCATCACACTGCCCACTCTGGTGCTTTTCAAACACGAACCAGACAACCTAGAGCCCCTGACATGCTCCCTTATCAGGCTCTCATACTCCATGCCTTCTCACCAAGGGCATGTGGCCCCCCGTGGTGTGGTGTGTGGGGTTGGGGGGCTTCTCCTGGGAACTGTGAGTGGCAAACTATCTTGTCAGTGGCCTTTACTATATCTCAACTCATCTATTGACGCACTGTATTTTAAAACAAGGACCCCAAGAAGGAAGGGTATGCCTTCAGCCACCACAACTGGGACAATCCCAATAGCCCTGAGCATCCTTGGGGTCTGTTATGATAAGAGTGACTTCTTTCACTATGTTCCATTTTCAAGAGACATAAAGACTATCTCATACATTCTTCACACACCATGTTTGAGTCCACAGCGAAAGGCTGAGTTACGGGGAGGCAGCATAACTCAGGAGGCAGCTAGTGTGCTTTAAATCCAGCCTCTGCCACTACCTAGTTGTGGCAACTTGGTCAGTGATTAACCCCTGAAACCCCATTTTTCCCATCTGTAAAATATCAATACTAGCAGCACCCCCCCCCATGGGTTCTTATGAGGATTACAGGACCTCTTGTGATTAAAGCACATAGCACACTGCAGGGAAAAAAGCAAGGAAGGTCTCCATGGATTGAGACTCCTAGTCAGGTGCATAGCTTCAATTAATGCACATCAGAAGAGATGTTCCCAAACGCCATGCTTCAAGTGACTTGCATTTAGTAGGAACTTTTATGTTTATCACCAAAAACCAATATACTTTTTCAACCATTTGTTGAGCACCTTCTATATTCCATTGAATATACCTATGCCTGCATAAGCAATGAAGATAGAAAAATAACTAAGTTCATTTTATGCCTTGAAATGTTCCAAACCTGCCCTATTTCCAACACAGGAATCTATTAAAATTTAAAGAGAGAATTCCCTTGACTTGAAAGGAATCTCATCTTTCCAAAAGAAAAAAAATGATTTTATTGAGTTTTATCTTTTATACTCACCCAGAAATCATGATTTGTTAATGGCTCATGATAAAACACAACAGCCCATGTCACTGGAACTGTAGCAATCATGGTGTTGATAGTACAATACCATGACTACCTTAGGACCAGTCAGAGGTTCCCATAATTCATGATAACTCTGTAATGGCTTAACACCCAGGTCTGAAAAGGCTATTTTCCTGAAACATTTTACAGAAGCATTCTTCAAAAGTGATTCATTCTTGGTTGGAACTCTTTGGCATGTTTGGGGATCATTTATCAAGTGTGTTTACAACAGAGCTCTCCCTCCAAACTTAGGATATATGAAAGCAGCCCTTAATGTGATAAAAATCATTCTAACCACCAAAGCAAGCAGACAGACTCTGGACAGTCAGCTATAGGTCACAGCAGACAAAGCGAACATGGAGAGGAACTCAGGTCATGGCTCCAGGGATGGCCTTGTTCTTCAAGCAAGCATGTTACCTCCTTGCTCACCGCTGCTGAAAAGCCCACCATTACAGCTCCTTTAGCTTTCTGTTTTGATCCTACTTAAAATGCAAAATATGAAGCCTGCTATTGAGAAACAATTCTCCCTGAGTCTCTCGCATTTCTTCAGGCCTTGGGAGCAAAGGTACTGACTGCCTTTGTAGCTAGCTATTCTTTCAAGAATTTTGAATAGCAAACAGCCTTGGAAGACAGAGGAGGCGTCTCCTTGTAGAGCAATGGGCAGGTTTACTGTTGAAAACAATAAAGTTAATGTCTCACTCTGGGGTAAAGGGCAGATATTGCTCATTATCAAAGATTTGAGTTTCTGAAACTTGGGATTTCTCTCTTGTAACACAACCTACAACCTACTGTGTGTGTGGCATCACCTGAACCTATTGGTGTTACAGTAATTTAGCTCACAGAGTCAGCACAAATACTCTGGCTATTACCATTGCTATGGGTTGTAAACTGTCCTTTGTCTCTGACCCAGGAGTCTCATGTCTTCCACAACATCTGTAAAATCGTGGCAGTCCACTTGTTAGCTTGCAAGTAGAAAAATCTCATCTCCCTCACAGGCCTTGACACCTATCACATCATGGATGCACCTTTATCCGTCAGAAGCACACCCATTCATTTATCATCATCTAGGGCTGCTTTTGTGTTACAATAGCAGTAGTTTAGGCAGAGACCAGAGGGCCTGCAAAGCCTAAAATATGTACAATCTGACCCCTTACAGAAAAAGTTTGCCAACCCCTGGTAAATCCCAACTTTCCTTCAGTCACCCTTGCTGCCTGTGTTACCTTCCTAAATAACAAAGCCGGTCCTTCCTTACTGAAGGCCTCTGGCACCTTATAGGATGGAAACATACTTGACTCCACACATGGCCCTAGCTTGCTAAGCCCAACCCTCCTCTCTGACTTCATCTGCCATCACATATGCTTTACTCCTGCATCCTTATCATCCCAATCTGTTCCCCTCTCCCACGATATTCCAAGTCCTTGTGCCCAGTTCTGTATCTTTGCAGACAATATTCCCACTGCCTGGGATTTTCTTCATCAGAGCAAACTTCTCACCCAACTCCCCTGTCAACTTTTGCAGAAGTCCATCATCCTCAGGCATCGAGCAGGGTGTGGTCTTCTATCCTGAGACTGCCTGGTGGGCAGGCCCCGTTCATGCATATCTCCTGAGCAGGACCCCTGGACACGTGCCTCTCCCCCTGCAGAAGTGCACTCCAGGCCAGGGCTGCCCCACCTCATGCCCACCCCCAACCACTCTGGCTCTCCAGAGTTTGTAGATGTCTCCCCAGTGCCTAGAACATTGTTTGGATTCAGTATATACTGGTTTGTGGAATAGGTGAAGTCTCTCAATAGCTAAAGAGAGGATCACAGCTGCTGGCCAGGGCAGCAGGACCAAATCTATGAGGCTGATAGGAATCACTTTCACACCTCAGTGGCATCAAGTTGGTTCTCAACCTTGACTGCACACTGTAACCAAAGAGCAACTGAAAAACAAGCCCTGATGTCTACAACCCCCAGCCCCACCCCCGCCCGGATTAGAATTTAATTGACACTGAATTTTAAAGTGTCCCCAGGTGATTACGATGTGCACCAGAGGCCAAGAGTCCCTTTCCCTCCCTTGGTGTGGGGGAAAGAGAATAGACCCAGGGGAATGGGATTAGAGAGGACTGTGTTTTTACAAAAGAGAGGGAGGGAGGGAGGAAGGAAAGAAAAAAAGAAAGAAAGGAGGGAGGGAGGAAGGAAACAAGGCCTCATGGGGACCAGGATGAGAGCATGCCATGAATCAAATGCCATGACTAGCCCATCTCTGTGCACCTGCAAGTCAAGAAATGAAAAAGGCAGACAAGCAGAAAGAGGGACAGACACAGAAACTGGACTTAAATCTCTGGAGTAACACAGATGGCCAAGAAAGGCACAAAGGTGTGCTCAATGTCATCGCAGTTACAAAGTCAGACCACAGCAGCAGTCAGGGGCCATTTTTTTCTATCGAGTGGGAAATTCAAAAGAAAAAATTTTTAATTTTTTGATGTTACATTTTTTTTAATTTCTGCATAATACTAGCAATACCCAGTGCTGTGGAGAGCATGAAGAAATCACCATCCCACACCCACCAGCAGAGATCTTCCTGAGGAAGGCATGGGAGTGACCACCGAGGCCCACGTCACACTAACAGGACGTGACGCCGAGAGCCTTCCTGGTACAGATTCCATGGTGCCAGCCACACTGGCATTGCATGCTGTTTCTTGAAGAATCAAAGATCTTGGGGCTCACATCTTGGGTGTTTTGTTCTAGCTCTCCCCTCCACCTGCAATACCATTCTGATTCACATAGCAGTTCAGACACTGCTAAAATGCCTTTTCGTTAGAGAGGACTACCGGGTCAGGTCATCTAAAAGAGAGCCGCCCCCATCACTCTCTGGCCCCTGACATATCCTTACTTCTCTTTGTCCACCTGCCACCACCCCTACTTAAGGCCTATTTATTGTCTACCCACATGATCTCTGCAGCCTCCCAGACCCAGGCCCTCAGAGGGCAGCAGCTGGCATATTGACCAGGCTAACTGCCCAGAATGGAGCCTGGAACTGGGCAGGTCCTCCAACAGTCAAATGAAAGAATGACTGTTTTGTTCAGAGCTGCATCCTTCATACTGAGAAAATAACGTGACACCAATTAGAAGCTTCCTAAATGTGTTTGGAAAAGGAAGGAAGGAAGAAAAGGAGGGAAGGAAATAGACGACTGGACCATCCTCTGAACGCAGCACTGAGTAAGGGAGAAAATGAAACGACATAAGGGCAAAATGAAGGAGAACAAGATAGCCCCAGGAAACGCAGGCGTAGCAGCGGCATGGTCAGGGGGAGATCAAAGGTCAGCTCTGCCATTCTGTCAGGGTCCCCCATCCCCTGGCCATGACCCTCAATCATCCAGCCACACACAGCTGGCCCCACCCAAGTCAGTAAGTGAAGAACATCATGCTGTTTCTTGATGTTAAAGGGCCCCATGCTCAAGGTCTCCCTTATGAGCAGAGCACATAGGATGGAGGGAGCAAGGCTTTGTAGCTCCAGGCACCCTGTTTAATGGACAGCTGGCTCCTGGAGGCTGCCGTCCCAAAGGCAAGACAGCTCCGCAGGGCAGAGCAGAGCAGAGCATTAAGAAATGTGGGTGCTGGGGTGACCTGCTTCCTTCTCTCCAGTCGTGACTGCTTGGACAGGACTTTTTCCTCATCTGTAAGATGGGTTAATAATAACCGCCCCTCCCTTCTGGGGCTGATAGGAGGGTTAAATGAATGTTCACTTGTAAAACACTGAGAACTGTGGGTGAGACACAGGACCCACCAAGCACAGCCACTGGGGGATGGATCCCACAGAGGCCAGCTTCCCCCATCCCACGGACACCGTATAATAGCATCAGCTAATATCTGTTATGTCTTCCCTATTAGCACACATCACCCTAGTCACCCCGGTAAAGCCCCAGGAGATAGTTATTATCCCAAGTGATAAATCAGGAATACAGACAAAAGGCTTGCCAAAGGCCACAAGACAGGCCTCAAAGTCAGTACTTTAACTCACTTTGTTTTGTCTTCAGATCAATGATTCAGTAAGTCAGTGAAGGAACAGACCCAAATAAAGCAACACATTGGTAAACAGAGGAAAGGCCCAGAGCAGACAGGGGGCTGTCTCTATTAATGAGCTGAAAACATTAACGGCCCAGGGCACCCACCCCTCCCTTTAGACAGGTGTTTTCATATAACAACCTCGAACATGGTTAGACCCTTTTAAAATTATTCCCCAGGGCACTCGAGCTTAACCTGCTCTTCAACTCCTTTATTAAGAGGTAATAAAACACTGAACCCAGGTAGTAAAGCCTGGAGAAAGGCCCCCCTCAGCTCCCGCGGCTCGTGCACACTAGCTCCCTTGCAGGTTCGCAGAACTCCATGTCTGGGTTAAAGGGAGAAACGCTAATGAAGGAAGGCCCATCCCAGCCAATGTTCATCAGTAAAAGGTGGTTTATTAGAAGAAAAAGAGAACAACCCACCTCCAAGAGCTGGCCCTTGCAAGCAGAGAGGCAATTAAAGCTGAACTGTGCAATCTTTGCATTTAAAGGGAAATCGATGGCATTGATTGAGTCCAATAAGCCAGCCACATATGAATGCATTACAGATCTGCCTGCTGCAAAGACGTGGTTTTGAAATAAAACGTACCAAAAAATCACTGTGAATGGTTTACAGCCACACATGATGACTGGGCTACCCAATGTGGAAGCTAAAAAGTGCTCATTTTATTAAGGGAATGGGATGCAAGCACTTTGAATGAGGTCTTTGCTGGTCATGCTTGCTTGGCAGACCTCTAGACTGCCAGGAAGCTGCTGGAGGGTGTTACTTAATGGTGAGGATTTGAATAGACTCTTACCCTCCTTCCTGGGTTGCACACAGCAGTCAATTAAATTAGTGCCAAAATCTTAAAAGACACCAAATAATCAGCTTAGGGAGACCTTAAGACATGTGGGCTCCACATCTGGTTTTGCAAGGCAATCAGAAGTTTCCAGGCAGCTGGGTTTGGGAGTTAAACCTTTTTTCATTGGGACGAAGTATGGGAGTGACAGTAAGGCCGACAGCCTGGGGATTTACCTTTCAATTTCACAGCTGCATTCCAGACTGCACTGAATTTCAGTCTTATAATAGTTTTATCAGTCTCAGGGAGGCTGGTTCTCAATAATTAAAGGGGCATCCAACTGCCCATCCCCAGGGTACTCTGGGATATTTCAACCCGTGAGTTGCCACAGATTGTGCAAAAACAAAAACGTTAATGCCAATTTGCATAAGAGCATACAGATGTTTTTTTTTTCAAAGAATTTGGTTTTTTAAGAGTAGTGCAGATTGGAAAAGTGAACCAAGCCAGACACCAAATATTTGAAATATTTATCCGCAAGTCATGATGTTCCTAGCAAACGTTTCTTTTAAGAAGAAGCCCCTGGGAAGCCTCAGAGAGGAGATGATTTTCCATGTGAGGTGTTGAGATAGAATCTCACATTTATGGAGTTGTGAGCTTTTATGTTGCATATGACTTTGAGATATTTTCATCCCATTACTAGGGCTTCCATTAACCCTCATGCAGGGAAAAAGAGAGGCCTCAAAAGAACTGAGGAACACAGCACCAATTCTCACAGCTCCAAATGAAAGCGGAGCGATGAGACCGTAATGCTGCAACTAACTCCCAGAGTCCTGATGAATTAATCTCAGGCGTTGAGTAGCTAAACCACAAATAAAAACTAAGCAAGGAAAATAAGACTGTATGCCCAAGAGCTAAAGCTTTCCTTGGTTTTTATTGCTTTTTTTAACTATGTAAATTCACCAACAAATTCATTCAACAAACATTGTTGGAGCACCTACTATGTGTCAGGTGTTGCTCATAATGCTGAGGATACAGCAGTGAACCAAACAAAAATCTCCACCATCCTGAAGCTAACACACTGAAGAGAAAGACGATATGCAAGTAACAAGGAGAGCATGTCAGTATTTAGATAAGCCACCTGGTTACAGGCAGCACGAATCTCTGAATTGCATGAAGGTGCCCCTTTCTAGGTGAATCAATTAGAAAAAGATATCCCTCTTTTCCCCACCCCTCACTGAGAGTGCATGAAAGGCAGAGTGTGGCTGGATTTCAACCTCCCTCAGGTTCCCTCCTTTGCAGAAAGCACAGCTAGTACCAGGCATCACAGAGCTTACAGGTAGCCAGGAAAACTGCTGGGATAAGATCTGACATGGATCAGGAAGAAGTCATTTTGGTATCTGAGGGCAAGAGTGTTATAAGCAGAAGGAAAAGCAGGTGCAAAGGTCCTGAGGCAGCATACCCCATGTGGTCATGGCGGAAGAAAGAGGCAGAGGGGCTGGAGTGGAGGGGTCATCTTTCCTTTGTCTCTGCTTTTAATTCTAAATAAGACACTTTACTTTTAGTAAGCATGAGACCTAGCTGGCTGCTGCAGAACCACTTTGAGGAGACACCTTGTTCTTTATGATCAGATACTGAATAGAACTTTTTTTAAAAACTTGCATGGCCTTGACACTATTAAGGGCTGCAAGATAAAGAGTATGTGTGAGCAACAGAAAGCCATGGGGCAGGAGCGGGTCACCCACTCTAGACAAGAAAGGCTGTACTGACTTCTGAAGGATTAGGAGGCATCCACCTTGAGAAGATGACAAGAGAGAGACTGTCCAAGCATGGGGTGGACGAAAAGTGCTTAACCAGGAAAAAGTCTGATCAGCAGAAAAGACGGAAAGAAGTACAGTGTGGCCAGAGTGAGGCTGCACATCTTCAAAGGGAAAAAGCTATTTTTAAGAGTACAGGCAGCCCCTATGATTTCATTTTAGAGGATTATTTCTTTTTAGAGTAAATCTACTGAAAACATGGCTTGTGTTCTGCCCTGACATTAGTTTAATTCTATCAAGAAAGCTACAAGGAGCAAAAAGGGGGAGATAATACACAATGCATTGCTGCCACTTTTTTTAAATGTGGGGGATGACCCGTCCAGCTACTCTGATTTTGAAGACAGGTCTCCCCCACCATCTCCTGCACAAGAGAAATCAGAGTTCCACACACAAAATCTTTCCAATGCACAGAGCAAATGTGTCCTGCAAACGTCATACCTTCCTGGCATGTGTCCTGGCCATGCCCTTAAAAATCCCCACCTCTCTAGGAGAAGTCCACTGAAAGCCCAGCTTTTGTGCCCACTCTTCTTAAAATATGTATTATTGGCACAGCACAATGGACATGATAAACAAGAGCAGACTAAAAGGAATAGATGGAAAATGGACTCAGGTATTTTCCCCCAGGTGGTTCTACAATACCCTTGCATCTTTCTGTGCATAGGTGTGTTTGTAGGCATGTATCCACAAATCCCAGGGGTCTCAGCACATTTCATTTTGTGTGTCCTACAAGCTGTAGTACAAGAGGAAGACGGAGAGGTGGGTGGGGGTACTTTTTATTGCAGCTATAGTTTTTGCCAAAGCTAACAGATTCTCAGACGGTCACATGGAAATCTCATCCTAATATAGTGCTATGATGTTTAGCAACATGATTTTCTGTGTTTCCTTGCCATTCAAAACTGAGTTAAGTCATTGAGTTTAACCATGTCTTACTTTAATCTCGTCTCAACAGACTCTAAGCTTCATTTAGTCAAATCAGAAATAATGACCTCCAATTACATACCATCCCATCTAGGATGCCAGAAATTCAGAGGTGAGCAAAACAGAGGCACACTGTGGGCTTCATGGAAACCATAGTCTAACGGGGAGAGAAATACAGGGAAAGGCATAGACTGTTACATAATTAAATCTGTGATGCGTTCCACATTGGCAAGCTTCTGTCTGTCTTACACCTCTAGCTCTCATCTGTCTTCCAGCTTCTAAGCCCACCTCACCCTCTCTTAGGTAGTGTGGTTTGGTGGGCTGACCCCATCCTGACCAGGCTCTAGGGATACATGCCTGTCCTAGGCATTACCATCAGCCTCTGACTGGTACCAGATGAGCAGGTGGTACGTGCCCACCCAGTGACAAGACCATTGTGGGAATTATTAGTGCAGAGACACTGCCAAAGGGCTCTCTGAAGTCTGAGCCAGCCTGAGGATGACGAACAGCAGAGAAGGAAGCAGTCTGAACATAGGGACAAAGTTGGAGTGTTCATGACACTGAATCCAGCTACGCATTATGTAATCTTCCCCTCGTCTTCTCAGTTACACGAGTCAATAAGTCCTTTTTTTTTCCCCTAAGTCAATTTTATTGGGTTTCTTTCACTTGCCATAGAAAACACCCTGACTACACACAGCCCAGGAGAAGGTGCAGCATGACACACGACCAGGTCTAATCCATGGGGTGTGAAAACTCCAAGGGATGAGAAAGCCAAAGAGGAGGTGTCCTTGAAGGTAGGGACCATGTCTTGGCTTATTCATGACTCTCTCCCCAGTGCCTTCCACGGGGTATGTATTGAATACTTATTACTGGAATGAATAAAAGAATAAAGTGTGGAATATCACTTTGGTTCTCATCACTACTTAGATAAGTTTTCTACGGCCACAGGAATTCTGCATAACAAACTGCCGATCATTCATCTGTTCTCACAGTTTTGTGGGCTGTGGCTCTGCCAGGTGACTCTATCTACTGCCCTCAGCTGAGCTCCCTCACACGGGTGGAGTCTGCAGAGCAAGACCGGTATCAACAAGGAAAGTTTGACCCTGTTCCATATGTCTTTTGCCCTCCTCCTGGCCAGCCCAGACATGGCATTTTCGTGGCACTGGCTGAGGTGTAAGGGAGCCAGTCAAATCACATAAGCACTTTTTTAGGACTTTAGTCTCACCATGCCCACTAATATTTCACTAACCAAAGCAAATCACACAGACCCAAGGGCCAGGAGCAGGGAAAAGTATTCTGCCCGTTAAGAGGAAGGAACTGCAAAGCAGCGGCAAAAAGCATGAATACAGGAACAAGTGAAGCACTGCAGCCAATCATGCCATTGGCCGCACCATTTTAACCTTCTTAGCTCTTTCCAGTTGACTTCAGGCTCAGAAAAGTTAGATGTATTATCCAGATATTAAAAATTTAGAGTTTACTGTCAAGAAATAGGTGCCTCGTGAAAACAGTCATAGACGCTTGCGGGTATGAGGTTGCTCGGCAGGAATCTTCCCGTAAGAAATGCTAGATCGGAGACTGAGGAGACCACAGTCGCCAGCCAGTGGGTTTTCTGGGGTATCTTTAGTATAATCATTTTCTAATAGCCTCCATGTAACTCATAGCAAATCACATGCCTGAAATCCAAATGCAGGAAACATAAAGGGTTTGCATCGTGCTGTGGTTGCCCTGATGCAGCCAGTCAGAGGGGTCAGCCAGGGTGGTCGCAGAGAGCAGCCCATGCCAAGGGGTCGTGGAGGAGAGTCGGCCGAGACACTGTTTACACACTGTGGGCAGGGTTTTCAGAAGCAAAACAAGGGCAGGGCAGCACCCAGGCCCTGGCCCAGGAGGTACAACTGTACCACCTGAAGACGTGAATTCAGGGCCATGTTAGCAGAACGCACCTAGAGCTCTAGCTGTGAGAGAGGGGCTGCCTGGCAGACGCCGTGGACAGAGAGGGAAGAGAAAAGAAAAGAGACAACCAATTTCTCTTCTTCTTCCTCCAACCTCCTACAAGAGCTTCTTTCAGCTGGACCCAACCAGAAGTCAGAGGTCAGAGGGAGCCCAGGTGACGTAAGCTGTGGAGATCATTATCCTGGGGCACAGAGCAAAGGGAGAAGGGCGGAGAATTGATCTGGAATGTCAGGCAGAGACTATCCATCACTTACGCCTACTTCCAGGTAGTTAGAAGGCTTGTTCTTTGATTTACCTGTATTACCAATCTGGGGTGGTCAGTAGTAATAGTCACCAAGTACCCCTGGCTCTCTGCCTCTTAAGTGCATGATATGATTATACTGCTTTGTCTCCTGGTATGGGTGGGGCCCATAGGATTATTTCTGGCCAATAAGCATGGGTGGAAGTAAGGTGAGGCACTTTGGGACAACCGATGACTTATTTACTAGGTTAAGACCCTTCAAAACTCCCCCTTTTCTTCTGCCATAGTTACCAACAGTATTCCAAATAATGACTATTCCACAAGGGGGTCCCAGGCTAAAGATAATAAGTAGATCCCCCAGCCATGCCTCAATGGATATGTAGAATAAACAAGAAATAAAACACTGTTATTTAAGCACTGAGATTTTTACATTGTTTTATTACTACATCATACTAAGCCTATACATTACTGATACAGCCCCATCTGGAACCACACAATCCTAATTATTGTTCAGGAAAAGCATTCTGGGAAATTTATACTTGTCATTTATCCAAACGGTATTTAATAAGAACCCACCATAAAATGAGTTCACTCCTGTCCTCCAGATGCTTTCTGCTTGCCAAACTAATTTTTTAAAGTAAGAATGTATTAGGTATTTACTATGTATGCAGTGACAAGGCTCTAAGGTGCTGTCACAATCCCAGCCTTCAGATGTTCACACCTTTGATGGCCCCTATCTTTGCACACAGGCAAGACCTGTGAATTGCTTTTAACCAAGGGAATATGAAGTTGACAGAATGACATAACTTCCATGCAGTTATATTAGATATAATAGATAAGACTGCAATGCCCACTTTAGGAAGAGGTATCTCCTTTGCTGACTTCGATGAAGTATGTAGTCATTTCAAGGGAGCTCCATGTGTCAAGGCACTAAGGGCGGTCTCCAGTCAACAACTAGCTAGCAGCTGAGAATCAGCAAGAAACTGAATTCTGCCAACAACCATGGGGGTTTGGTAGTGTATCCTTCCCCAGTCAAACCTTCTGATGAAAACCCAGCCCTGGCTGACACCTTCATTGTAGCCTTGCAGAGGACCTAGCTAGAGGACCTGCAGAACCTGTGAGATAATAACTGTGTTTGCTGTTCTAAGCTGCAAAATTTGTGGTAATTTGTTACACAGCAACCTAGCTAATAGATTCGCCAGGACTATGACAGGTGTTTCACATGCATCATCTCACTAAGTCCTTACAACCAGAGTGTGAAGTCGGTGCTTTTATCATTGTATTCATTTTATAGATAAGGAAGGGAACTGGGCTTACAGAATTTATTCTACTGACCCAAGGTCACAGCCAGTGAGTGGAAACATCAGGATTCAAACAAAGGTGGACTCCAGAACCCACCACCTTCTTAATCTGTTGTGTACTCTTGCCTATTCAGCCCTTTGATCTTGCCATCACCCTACTCAAAATTCTTCAGCTGAGAGTCATGGCTTCCAGCACCCATTAGGTATCAGTAACTTAGAAGCTATATGAAGTAGCTAACACGCCCACAGCACACACTCCAGCCCAAGCAAGTCACATGCAATTCTTCACTTAGTCCTCCCAGTAATCCTGTGATGTAGGGAGTATTGTTCCCCTGTGACAGATGAGAACACAGAGGTACAGAGGAAGTAAATAATGTGCCCAAGGTCATCCTGGTAGTAAGCAGAGGTGCTAAGAATCAAACCCAGGCCATCTGGTTCCTGAGATCATCTTCTTAACCACTATATAACTGACTGCCTCTAAATTGCAATTAGAATCCCAAAGTTTGGAAATGATAAATTTGTTCAAAATGAACCAGGTGGGTCCGTCCCTATGAAAATGTCATTGTCACTCACTTGCCTTCCAATATGCTCCCTTGAATGGAAGAGAAAAGCATAGAATTACACTGCATCAAACAAACCCTGGTTTTTCCCACAGGGAAGAGTTGCATATATGAATGTCATCCATCAGGGGTGTCAAGAGGGAACCACTGACCTAGAGGTCAAATCCCATATCTCTCAGCCTTTAATTAAAGGCCTTTCATGACTCAGACATGATCTGTGATTTCTATGTTAATTCTTACAATCCTCTCTTCATGGGCTCCACGTTCCAGCTAAGCCAAATTTCCTACACACACACCTTATGATACTTCTTCTCACACTGGTTTCTCTCATCTTTGCCCATCATCACGTGTCTAAATACATCCCATCATTCAGGGGTCATTTGAAATTCTATCTCCTTTTAGAATCACTTTTTTCTTTATTAAGCTATCATTGATATACTAGAATGACTTTTAATTTCCTTTCCTCCAGACCTTTGCTATCTACATTCAATTAGAAAGCAAACCTAGTCTCCAAACTCTCACCCACCTCCTGTGTATTTTCATAAGATACTGTTGTTCTCTGCCTGTGTCATAGTTACCTATGCACAGTCATGACCACAATGACAATTATAACAACAACATCTACCTTTTTCTGCAGGAGTACTCCACGTCAGGTACAATGCTAAGTGCTTTAATACATCTTTTCACTTAAAGACATGCTTCTAATGGGCAGTGTAATTAGCCCCCAATTGGCGGGCGATCCCCATGCTTGGCATAAAAGGGATGATGCTTGAAGAAAGGAAAAGGACAAACTTTCTCCTGAAGTTTACTGTTCAACAGGATTCCCGAAGTTCCAGCCCTGATAACATCCCTCCATTCTTTGCACATCAAAGCCACAGAAAAAGGTCCTTCATTTACTGCCTGAGCTGATCCATCCCCCCAAGGGGAAGGGAAGCTGGTTAGGATGCTGTGGGAGTCGGGTTGACCCCCTCTTCTTTCATATCACTATGAGTTCAAGCATAGATTCCAGTCAAGAGTGAATATGTGTCCTTATTTTTCAATCTGACAATGCTATATGTGGGAATCGAACCTCAACATCTTTGGAGAACTTTGTGCTCCTCCATCCTGAACTAGGGGTCATCTACACTTTTCTGATACAAAACTGTTATATATTAAGTACATAGTAATAATGTTAGCTGTATTTTGAGTTGAACACATGTTCACCTTTTGACACCTTAAGAAAAGTTATCCAGCTATGGGATAAGGGACATGGCCTCCAGAATCCAAATTTTCAACCAAAATGGTACAGGACTACCAGTTATAAAATAAAGTAAGGAAGCCTTTGTGGAGTGTGCATTATGTCTCACCATCACGCTAAAAGGCTAATATCCTTTCTTGCAAATTTGATTCTCACAATGAGCTAGATACTCATGACGCTCACTTTCTGTGAGGAAAACACAACCCAAAGAGGTGAAGGATTTTGCCCAAGGTCAGATAAAAAGCAAGTGGGAGAGTGAGATTTGAACCTAGAATGATGAGATCCTAAATCTTACTCTCTTAAACACAGTATTGAGATGGGTGGTGGGGGTCCGTGCTGGTGGGCAATGCAGTCATTGCACTCGAGGCCTTTGCAGATCACTTTTAGGAAAAAGAACCCAAAGGATCCCACCTCCTTTCTAAAACAGTTAAATATGAAAAACAATTTTTAATCAAGTAATGAAATTGCAAATATATATGTAAATAAGAATAAAACTATTATTGAACGTGCACTGTCACCACACTTAAAATATTATATTTTTTAAACAACTCCTTTCTTCTAGAAAGATATACTAAGATGTGTGCAAACAAAAAAAAAGACTTGCTTCCAAATATTATGGGGCGGGGAGAGGTTTATGCGGATCTGGATGAAATAAGATTGTCAATGAATGAATGACTGCTGAAGCTGAACCACTGCTACATCAGGACTCATTATGCAGTTATTTATGCATGTGTTTAATATTTTTCCATACAAAACAATTCTCTAAAAGTAAAATAAAAAGAAACAAAAATTAAATCCTCCGACTCCGACTCCAGATCAAATCTCTATCTCATTTTCCCCAAAACAACCACTGTTGTTTCTGGTCTATTTGTCCAGAAATTTCCATCTGTGTACAAATGGTGTGTCCAATGCCAAATGGAAACACCCTGACACACAGCCCTTCCCTTTCTCTCATGTGATACACATCCTAGATGCCTTCTCTGGCCACCCTAAGCACCCCAGGTGCCCACTGCCCCATCCCTCTAACATGGCATCTTATTTACTTCCTCCACGGCACTTAAAAAATTTTTTACTTGTTGGCATGATAATTTACTTAGTTTTTTTAAATTTTCAATTCAGAGGTACTTAGTACATTCACAACGCTGGACAGTCATCACCACTATCAAGTCCAAAAACATACTCATCCCCCCAAAAGGAAACCCCCTACCCATTAAGCAGTCTTGCTCCCTTTCCCCCTTTCTCTAGGCCCTGATAACCACTTATCAGCTCTCTTCTCTATGGATTCACTTGTTCTAGATATCTCATAGAAATGGAATCATACGATATGTGGCCTTTTGTGTCTGGCTTCTTTTACTTAGCATATTGTTTTCAAGGTTCATCCATGTTCAGCATAAAATGCCATCATATGTATACACCATATGCATCAGTTGATGGACAACTGGGTGGCCTCTGCCTTTTAGCTATTGTAAATAGTGCTACTAAGAATATTCACATACAAGCTTTTTATATGAATACCTGTTTTCAATTATTCTGGGTAGATACCAGGGAGTGAAATTCCTTTCTGTCGGTTTCTTTTCAGCCTACTTATTGGTGATGCGGTTCCTCTAGACCGTAAGCTCCATGACGTCAAGGCTCTCATGTGCTTCAGTTACCATATCATCTTCGGCCATGAACACAAGCCACAAACCCAAGTGTTTGTTCAGAAATGAATGCGTCAGTCAAGTAAGCGACCCAGCACAGGACACATAACTCCAGCAAATCCCTCTCAAGCTGCCGGGTGAGCTGAACCTCACAGACCCACCGTAATTTCTTTCAGTGTGAACTTGATCAAATCTCTCCCCTGCCTGGAATCCCCCAGCGGTCCCCACCTCACCCAGAGTAGGAGACGAAGTTCTTACAACCACCTGCAGGCTGCTGCGCGGTCTGCGCCTCCCCACCCGCTACACCTCTGTGGGCAGGCATCTCCGACTACCCTCCCTGGCTCTTTGTTAAGTGTCCTTTGGGCTCCAGAGTTAGAAGCACATGATTCAAGTCCAAGGTTTACCTTTCCAGCTGGGTGGCCAGAAACACATCACTAATCTCACTAAACCCACCTTCCCTGTCTACTAAATGGGGACAATAACAGCATCCACCTCATAGGCATGAAATGGGATTAAAACAAGATCGTTTATGTAAGATTCACAGAATTGTACCTGGCTGTCAACTGGGGCTCATTCATTGCACAGATATTTACTGAGCACCAAGCACTGTGTTGTATTTGCTCACTGTTACGGCACATGCAGACTGTCCCAACCCTCCTGGAGGTGCCCCTTGTTGAGAAAGACAAACCTTAATTTTACAGAATTTTCTGTGACCATGAGACTAAAACTCAAATAAATGTTTTGGAGAAAGCAATAGCATTCTGGCAGACTGCGTGTCCTAATCTAGCCCAAGTGGTCTGGAAAGGCTTCCTGGAGGAGATAACTGTGAGCCAGAGGAAATGAGAAAGAGTTCCCCTCACAGGCAGCATGGCCAGTTTGTCTGGCTTTGCCCAGGGCTTTCCTGGTTTTAGCACTGAAGGTCCCAGAGCCTGGGATGCCCCTCAGTCCCAGAAAACTGAGACAGTCACCCTAGGTCAAGAGAATTACTTGTGCAAAGGCCCCAAGGCAGAAGGAGTGTGTCCCACTCTCTAGGAACTAAAGAGGATGAGTGTGGCTAGAACACAGGGATTAGTGTAACACAAGGCAGGTAAATTGTCTTTAGAAGGCTCTGTGCCATATTCAGAGATTTATTCTTGGTCTGATGAGCAATAGGGAGCCACTGAAGAGTTTTAAGCAGGGAGACAATGTGAACAAAGGTGGGATTTTGTAAAGTTTACTCCAGCTACAGCATAAAAAATGGACTGGAAACAAGAAAGCAGGATATCAGCTCATTAATGCTGCTTCTCTTTAATACCACTATTGAGATGGCAAAGTAGGGAAAGCCACTGACCACAGACTGTTTCACTTTGGATCTGAGGCGGTTGGAAGCTGATGGGGCAAATCCACGGAGCGTCTACAGCAGCTGCAGAAGCAGGCTATGCATTTCCATCACCTGAATTGCCAGAGAACGAGGGACCAAAGACTGAATTATGCTTTGACTCAGGTCAGCAATAATAGAGCTCCCCATTGTGAAGGACTGAATTCAGTCGAAAATTTAATTTTTTAAATAAATAGAACAGAAAGGTCAAAATACTGCTAGGAGAAATGGGGATCTGAAATTGAAAATTGCTCAGAAAAGTCTTTTACTTCCTCTCTGCTGTATTAATGATTTTTCCAAACTCCCAAAAGAATTCCTCTTAGATATGCTAATGTCACTCCATTTCTCTAAAACCTCATGTCCAATAATGCTATTGAAAAGGCTCAAATAGAAGATAGACTTGGAAATCACCTGCACTTAGTAGTTTTATTTAAAGTGAAGCTAAAATGAAACATCCCTACGGGTTCAAATGGCAAAAACCAATTTGTTTGCTGCCTAGATTCTGACCTAGGGTCTCCCCTCAGTCGGGACATCCCCACCTCCCAGCGGCGCCATTCCCAGTCCCAACCCCGACTCCTGGCTGAGACCTGCTCATCCTGTAGGAATCTGATTACAGGTCACCTCCTCCAGGATTCTGTCCCCAGCCCCCCAGTCCAGATTGGAAACCCTATCTTAGACGACCTGAACATTAAGACTTCCCCTTACAGGACACTTTTCCAGCTCTATTTTTGCTAGTTTAATCCTCCTCCTTCCCCCACCAGACTATAGGCTGCTCGAGGGCAGGGACTGTATGCACCACTGCATCAGCTGTGATTCTAAAGCATAGAACAAAGCCTGCCATAGAAGCAAATATGTGCTGTGTTGAACAACTATTCATTAGTACTTTGTGTTCAAGGTACGGTTCTATCTGATGTGCTCTATGAACAATCCCTAATTCCATTTGATCCCCTCAACCACTTTGTAAAGTGGATGTAACCAGTTAACAGACTGAGAAACTGACAGTCGGGGATATAATAAATTTGTCGAAGTCACGTTAACAAAAAATGGCTGTGTTGGGATTCTAATCAAGTGTGTGACTCCAAATCCTATGTTTTCAACCATTTCACCAGTGACTCACACCATGAACAGGATGGTATAAATGCGCAACATGTTTTGATTTAAAGAAAACTTGTGTTTTTCACCACATTTACATCTTTCAGCCTACAGTGCTTTCCTTCTGCGGGACTGAAGGGAAGGAAGATAGCAGGCCATGGTGTTTTCTGTAGACTGAACTCAAGAAAAAGCCATTTGCAGGTAATGACTTGAAATCCAGGCTTAATGGGTAATCGAAGCCCTTGCTGATCAGCTAGGTATGACAATTATGAGGGGAAGGAAAGACACAGGGTCTGGGCAAGGTGAGATGAGTAGGTATCCAGGTGCAAACTGAGGGCGGCCTCTTGCCCTCAGGGCTAAGCCAGTGCAGGGTCACCTCTGGGAGGGCCTCCCTACACCTGCACCCTAGGTATGGGTCACTTGCCTCAGGCTCCTCCCAGTCCTAAGAAAGAAGTGGGGTTTTGATGTGGAGGGAAAAGGGGGGATGCAAGCAAAAGGAGCCTGAGGGAAGATGCAGAGGAAGCCAAATGTCAGTCCAAGAAGCCCTTGGAGAGAAGTGATGGGGTATGGCCGGCCAACTGTCCCATGGGAGGCAGCTCTTCACCACCACACAGCCAGTGGGCACCAGTGGACCGTCCAGTATGCAGGAGATGCCTCCCTCTGCCTGCTGAAAGCACTCTGAGCTGGCCTTCCAGCCGGAACGCTCCCAAACATGTGTCAGGACTTTGCACTGCTGTTCTGTGTATGTCACAATGCCAGGTCCCTCAGGACGACTGTTAGACCAAAGGAATCCCTTGACATCTCACAGGATGGGCAAAGCCATCTTTGGGGAGCAGGAGGCCAAGTTTAA
Source organism: Smutsia gigantea (assembly GCA_032199065.1). NCBI lineage: Eukaryota > Metazoa > Chordata > Mammalia > Pholidota > Manidae > Smutsia > Smutsia gigantea. Next base: position 1,030,760 of record JAVSCE010001036.1, on the reverse strand, counting down.
ATGGTGCCCTCTCTAGAGCCTGATTCTGGGAACACCAACAGACACAGGGCCTCACAACACTAGTCCCACAGGATGCTAAAGAGGTGCACCGGGGTCAAGGAAAAACCGATAGTTTAAAATGTTTAAGAAATGCAAAGTTACATCACACTAAAGGTGTTTATTCCAGTGATTCTTATCACTTCATATGCTGGTGAATTTTATAAATCTGCAGGAGTGGATGCATCTATCAGGTCCCTGACTGATGTGGCTACAGAACTCTAAGAAGCTTCTGGTCCAGAAATCTCAAAACGGCAGCCCCACAGATGTGTTTCATTGTCCCACAGAGTTCTGAAAATTTCTGAATCCAATACGAATATTGACAAAGTGTGAGGTGTCCTCAAAAAAAAAGAAAAAAATCCAGATTTCCAATATTTCTTGAAAAAAAATCAGAATATCTGACCACAGAAATTCCACCTTCCTACATAGCAGCTGCTCGGCTTTTGCCTCAGTCTACAGCACTCCGTAATGCTGTCCATCCTAACCAAAGCCAACAGTCCACTCCCATTTATCACTGCTTGTCCTGCTGCTTTGATCATAGTGAGAAATCTGTAGCCATACCTCTAGCAGAGGGGAGAAAAGCAAAGAGGCTCAGTGAGGCCTGTTTTCTTATGTCCAGCCTTTTCCTCCCATATACATGTTACCTGTGCCTGGCCCCAAGATCCCAGGTTAGTCTTGGTCAGTTCTGGTGGGATCAGTGCTGTGGGCCACACTTTGGAAGGGATGCGTTGCTCACGCTGTAACATCAAGGCCATGCAATGTGCCTGACATTTTAACATATCCCCGGGAAATGGATTAAGGGGTCTCCCATCCAGCATGCCAGCTGTTATGGATCAAATTACGTGCATCTGCACCCGCACCCTAAATTCATACTCCCAGGATGGCTGGCTTGGAGATACGGCCTTTAAAGAGGCAATTAAGGTCAGATGAGGCCATAGGGCAGAGCCCTAATCCAAAGACTGGTGTCCTCATAAGCAAAGGAAGAGAGAGCAGGAACGCGTGGGCACAGAGGACAGGCCGCGGGCGGACACATCTGCAAACCAAGGAGAGAGGCCTCAGAGAAACCAACACTGACGGCACATGGATCTCAGACTTCCAGCCTCCAGAGCTGTGAGAAAATAAATGTCTGTTGCTCAAGCTGCCCAGCCTGTGGCGTTTTGTTCTGGCAGCCCTACCACGGTAATACGCCATCCTTCCACGGAAGTGCGTGCATGCACCATGGGAAGTGGAAATCTGCCAGCCAGGCCCGGCCTTCGTGGTAACTGGTGCCTCTTCACACTTCCAGGGTTTGATCCCACCAGAGCTTCTCATTCCCTTCAGTCACACTGTCCTGGGTGCACCATGCCACCTCTGTCCTGCAGCCCCCAGAGTTGAGCTCCAGGGAGACAGAGACACTGCAAACCATTTGCAGGACTCCTGCTCCAAGACATACTGAGGACAACAGCTCCCTAAGATGGTGTCTCTGAGGATCACCCTCCCCTGTCATGACTTACCTACAGATTCAATGCTCCTCAAAGACCTCATAATCACTTCCCTGTGCTCCCTCTCTCCTGGGCAGGCCTTGGCTCTTCGGTCTCCTCCCATCTTCACTCTTGCATCCCCCACCCCATTCTGGGGACCCTTGAGGGGCTGGTTTAGGGCAAACACATAAGCAGTGGCCAGGAAGTGGCCAAGGTCCTGCCTCTCTTGCATTCCCATGGCCAGCATGGATTTCTGTTTATAGCACAGCTTAACAAACATATATTGAGTTAATATATGTTTGCTCATCCAACGAGTATTATTGATGCAGAGAGAGACAAAACTGCTTGTAAGAGAGCAGAGTGGTAGACAGAAGTAGCTGGTATCCCAGGCTCTCTCACTCACTGGCTGGGTAAATTTGGGCAGGTTACCTACACTCTGTGAACCTCAGCCTCCTCACCTGAGAAATGGGCATGATAACCTTTGCCACCCCAAAGGGCTACATGATAGCTAAAGATGATGCACACCTAGTGCCTAGCCCAAGGTGATGTAAGTAAGCACATAAATGCTATTATGTGATTGGTATCTCCTCTCCAGGGGCAAAGTGTGAGCCATTTATCCTCCTTCCTCTGTCCCTTTTGTGCCTAACACTGCACTAGCCCAGAGGGGTGAACATTGCATGTGCGGGTACAGTGAGGATTCGCTACACATATGCTCAGTTCTCAGATAACTGAGGGAGTAAAATCTATTTGTCCGTTCTATGTCTACCATAAACAAAGGAACTAACATATGGAAAGCTTTCAAATAGTTATTGGCTCAATGAAGAAAGAGAAATGGAGAAGAAAAGGTGAAAAGTAGAGGAAGGAGATGGATGCAGTTAAGTTACCAGAATTTATTTCAGCCCCTAAAGTTGGTCTCTTTTGTTTTTATCCCCCTTTTCCTTGGGGAACTCTGCCGCCCGACCCAGTACCACCGCACCCCAACACAGTCCATGGAGTTGCACAAGGCTGACTCCATCTGTCATTGGGCCGAAGACGGATTGTGCCAATCAGCATAACCCATCCCTCTGGCCGTAACGATTTGTACAGGCTATATTCATGAGCTCATTTGATCCAACTAAGGAATCTCTAAAACTTACAGGTGCTCTCTTTGGAGACAAACCAAAGAAGGTAGAAAGCCAGAGTATGGAGCCTGAAATTGTTTGGGGCCATCACACAAGAGGAGCTTACTAGAATAGAACCAAAAATATGCAGTTGGGGCCAAGAGATGAAGAATCCTGTTGCTATTATTTAAAAACCTGAATCCAGCCATACCAGAGGCCATTAACTCCAGGAGCCAACGTTTTTAATTAAACCTGTTTGATCTGAATCTCTATCATGTGAAATTGAAATGATCCTGACTAATGGGACAGTCTTAAATAACTTTTGGTTCAAGGCAGGGTACACAACAAAACAGTCCAAACCATGGATGCAAATCATTACACAAAATAGCTACCATTTTGAATACCTACTCTGTGACCGCCTCCAGGCATGGCCCTGGATATACACTGGCATTATTTCTTGAGATACCTTTGCCATTGTCCATATCACAAAATACTTCTAGCTTTCAATAAGCCCTATGACTCTCCTTTTTTTTAAGTAAGATAAATAAAACATCCACATTTCCAATACCCAACTCCTTCTCTTGGCCTTTTAAAATGAATTTCATGTCTCTGTTACCATTCTTTGTGTCAGGAGGAAGAAAAACACACATCCAAGAGAACCTCCACATAAATCAATGTTGATTCCATTTCAAAACCTGCAAGATTTTCCAGATATTCCAAAGGTCTCCTTCCCTGAGTGAAATATTACATTTATTTAATAAAGGAGGTAGGATTTACTATCTGGGCACGAGTAAGCACTTTTTACTTCTCACAAGACAGATGGCAGTTACTGGCAGGCTTTTTTCTCTCTCCTTTTCACTTTTTGTTTCTTCTCCCTCCTCTCTTTTGCTAGGAATGCACAACTTTGCCTGTCACAACTGAACCACCAAACGGAGCCGAAGAAAGATGGTCCCTGTGGGAGTGCTCTGGAATAGGTTGCAGGTTTTATTTTCTTTTAAAGAAAACTTTGAAGAATTAGAAACAAATGTTAGCAACTGTGGTTTTAAATGTGCTGACTTATGGCTTTGGGGAAGCCTTAACACCACCCTCCCAAAACACACACCATTACCACCACCACCAGCACACTTTCGAGGTGAATTTGCCAGAGACAGGAGGTGGGAAATCGGGGGAGAAAACGAATGAGTTCTACAAGCATTCCCAGCTTAAATTCACCAAAGACAAAGGCTAAGCCAGTAGTTTTCTATCCCCTGGTTTAAAACCCCTGAAGGGGTCAGTTCTTTAAATAGAGTCTTGCAGGAGGAGGAGAGAAAGCAGTTGGGAGTTGGAGAATCATGGTTTGTTTTAATTTGCTGCCAGCAGGACAGAAGGTGAGGGTTTCTTTCTCAACATCTTAACCCGTAGGTCAGGCAGCAACCAGTTTGCTCTTTGGCTGAAAAAGTCCAGTTCAAAACGTCATGACTTTGGTCTTCTGGAGACGGGAGCAAGAGGTTAAGCCTGGGCTGTGCAGACCCTTGAGGCAGCCAAAGCGACTGAGGAACCTTGTTACCTCGCTTGCCAACCGTGGTCCAGTGAATTATACCCACTAATTCTGGGCAGAGAAAAGGGCAGATCCAAAGTCACCTTCTTTGGCCCTTACAATTTTTATGGTTTTATCTTGGGCGCCAAACTATGATTTCAGAATAGGTTACTTCAGGTGCTTGATAAACCATTTTCCAGCCCAAATAACCCTTCCAGTTCCTTAGATGCACACACACATGCACACACAGATTCATAAGGATGTTTCCCCAATAATCCTCTTATTGCCCCTAGTCATGACTTATCAGAGTGTCTGGAGGCATTTACCTCATCTCCTTTAGGCTATTCATCCTTCTATTAGCTCTGGGCGGTGACTACACGGGTCTGCTTCATCTCTGTATCCCCAGCACTCAGTGGATTGAGGACTACTATTAAATTAATTGAAGGATAGATGAACAAATAGGAGGCAAAACACTCGATTTCTACTACTTTCCATCTGAGTATCTAATGTTCCTCAGAAACTTCAGTTGCATTTTCCGCTTTGGGACCTCCGTAAGATTCTTTCCCCACAGAGCATTAGTCATCACTGGGGAATTTTTCTGATGATTTCATAAAGGGGACAGATATTCGAAATGAATCTTCTCCCCAACCCCCCTTCCCCACAGCACGGCTCCCTCTTCAGACAGTGGTCACTCCCAGCAAGCAACTTCCCTGCACTTGTACTCGGACCAGTTCCGCCCTACACCCATACTTGCATTTTGGCTTTCATCAAAACAAAATAACCTGCAGAAGGGTTTACTGCTCAGTGTCAGGCAAGGCATCCGCCTTAGACTCCAGCTGTCAAGTCCTTCAGGGTCAGCCTCAGCGGCAGAGGCCATGCTCTTTCTGCGGCTGAGCAGATGGTGTGGGTGTGAACGGGGTCTGCCCATTTGGCCCAAGGCAGGACACTCTGATGGGGACACTCACTCCAGACCTCCTCCCTAGGTGATCGAAGCTCCATCGGCCTGCATCGCAGACTGACTTTTCCTTCTGCCCACCCCTGCTCCCTCTCCCCTTCCTTTTAGTACGTTGATCTCTCATAAATATTTTATACCCCAAACTCCACGTCAGCATCCACCTTCTGAGAACTGTGACATCCCTGTTGGAGAGGCCCTACTTAAAACCTGATTCCTTAAGATAGTATGTAAAAATACCTGACACGGTGTTTACTTCCATTTCTGTTTCCACTTATGTGGTCTACCTCCAATTTTCTGGCTTTGATTTTTCCTTAAAATGGTGGCTCCATCAGGGAAGGGACTGTCTGCTCCAATTTCTTATACTCAAAAAGTGTGGTCTGAGATTCAGGAACATCAGCTTCAGTGGAACTCATTAGAAATGTGGGATCTCAGGCTCCAGCCTGAAGTGACCGGGTAAGAATCAGAATTTCAACAAGACCACGTGAAAGTTGATAAGCGCTGTTCTACTCGTTGGTACCCACCGACAACGGCTCCCCCATGCTGAGCACCTGGAAAGGGTGAAAACCTAGCCCTGCCGACTGAGTTTATGTTAATGTGGGGTGAGAAAGCCTGAGGAAGAGCAGGGAGCCTATGGGTTCTAACTCCATTGGTTAAAAAAGGGGACTCTTCCATTATGGAGAAAAAAACATGACACTCCAAGAAAATGACAGCACTGCCCGCCTGCCCAGGGAGCATCCCAGAGGCATTCCACATCTTATTACAACGTTCAGTCCCCACCACTGACCTGAGCCTTCCTACCATCAGGCTGGCCTTATTGTGTTCATGTGTCCCCCTCCCCAGGTCCTTTAAATGCGGTAGATCCGGTATGTAAATAAGTGAATAAGGAAATCTGAGATGAGATTCAAAGCTAGAGAGCTGGTCAGATAGGCCACTGGGGTGAGATGTGACCGTGGTGTGACCGTGGAGGACGTGGCCTCTGAGCCGAGTCACGTGAAGGATGATTTAGACATTTATCACTTAGACACAGCATGGAGACAGAAACGTGAGAGGAGCCTGAGGTCGGCCTTCAAAGAGGGATTTTAATGAACTGGCCATACTTCATCATTTTGATAATCACAGAAATTAGAGGTGGAAATGAGAGGCCTGGCAGGTCACCCAGTCCATTGCCTGCCTGTACTGAATGGGTCTCTGGTGTATATCTTGCAGGGTTTTATGGCACTGCTAGTTGAAGTGATTTTCGTGCCTGGAGAAAACTGGGGGTCAATTCACACTTGCTCCTTTGCTTTTCTCTCCTACAAAGGTCATCTTCCAAATTTTACCCTTCTCACTTGTAAACTATTTCTTTCAAGCAGAAGGGAAATGTTACTTCCATGAAGTAAGATGTTTTTGTCCTTTCATTTAAGCAATGGTTCATCGAGATAGTCTAGGACATGCAACAGCAATACCAAAATATAAACCTCAAAGCTTAATACATCAGGTGTTTATTTCTTGCTCACACCATATGCCAAACACAGGTCAACGGGGGGACTATGTTTATCATGATGCAGACCCTAGACTGATGAGTGTATTACAGTATGTTCTTCCATGGTCACTAAAGAGATGGGAACAAAGAAAATTGCCCAAGGTTTGAAAGTGTCCTCGTGGAAATGACACATCACTTCTGCTGCCATTTCATCGGCAGGTCACTCAGCCATATACTTATCATAGAGCTAGTGAGCCTAGCAGGGAGAAAAACCAGAAATATTTTGTGGGCAGCAAGAATGATTGCCACAAGAAAGAAATTTACTGCAAATGCTAAACTTGAGAAGCAAATTCAAAGCCGCTTGATAAGAACATGACCCCGTGAAAGTGGGTAAATGGCTTCAGCATAACATCAATCAATAGATACGTATTAAGCCCCTAGTATGTCAAGAGTTGCAGTTACACAAGAAATTCACTCAGTGATGGGAGATAGGAAAAAGAAAAACAAGTCAGGAGATAAATAAACCACATACTGGAAGTGTTATAAAGCACACATAGCAGATATGTGCATAGGTGTGTGTGTGGTAAGCCAATGCATTACTGATGCCCAACCAGGATAAGGAAGGCATCCACGTGGATGGGCGACCTGCCTTGAGCTGTAGAAGCCCAAGTGGATAGGAGAGAGTGCACATGGGGGAAGCACCCCCATGTCAGGTGTAGAGTCCAGGTTGGGAGAGGAAGGCATCCACAATGGGGGAATTGGGGGAGCAGGGAAGCCCAGCTTGAGATGTGGGATCTAAGTGAGGTAAGGAGGGTATCCATGAAGGGAAATGACAATGGTAGGAACGGGAGATTGTTTATATACAGAGGGATTGATCAGTAAGTAAATTAAGGACCATGTGAGACTGGTTTTTCACTTTCAGAGGAGTGAGGTTCAAATATTGAAAGGGAGAAAATGAAACCTGTGTTGTTGGACTGGAATTAGAGGTTACCAGGATAAACTCATAGTTTTTGATAGGTAAATGAATGGGTGAATGGATAATAGATTTGAATTTGTGTGTGTGTGTGTGTTATACATACACTTATTCCCTAGCTTGTCCACCAAAAATACTTAGGAGCAAAAATGCCAGCAATGAGCACACCCAGCTCCCAGCTCTTGGCTTCTAAGTATCAATGTCCACCGAAAGGCCCCAGAGACTTGGAGAAAGGACTGCCTCATGTGCTTGGGGAGGAGGGTTACAAGAGCCTGGAACCCCTTTTTATGCAAGAACATGTTTAACAAAAAAAAACTGAAACCAAGCTGATGGGGCTCCCTCTGATCAAACTGAGGGCAATTTGAGCATTTCAGTAAATTCTGATAGTAATGGATTATAACCCCATAAAGTAGGAAACCAAGAGTCCACACACATATACAAACAATGATAAATAGGATATATACACAGCCTCAAAGCACCGCCCATGAAATACCTCTTAATTCCAAAGGGGAAAGAGTAACGAGAGTGGATAAGCCTGGTCGACACCACCAGACTCTAACAATCAGACGGGACGCTGTCAGCGATGGGACAAATGTAAATTGTGCGCCACCTGCTAGGATTGAAGACACCATCACTTCTATAACATCCCTGGCAAAAATGCATGACCTGAATCCAGTCGTGAGGAGACATGACAAACCCAAAGTGGGGGACATGCTACAAAATGAACCATTGGCCTGTCACCCTCAAAAGTGTGTAGATCACAGGAGTCAGCCCAGACTAAGGAAATATCCTGGACTAAAGGAGCCCAAAGGACAGGATGACAGAATGAAGCATGATTTTGACCTGAAATCTTTTGCTACAAAGGACATTATTGGGACATGAAATTGCACAGAATCTCAGGATTACTAGGTGGCAGTAATGCATCAGCACTAATTTCCTGATTTTAAGGTTGTGTAATAGCTCTGTTGAAGAATTTCCTTGTTTGTAAGAAATACCTGTTAAAGAGTTTGGGAGTGAGGAGACACACCTGCAAATGGTTCAGGAAAAAAAAATCAGTCCTTGTATATGCAAACTTTATAAGTTTTTATTGCTTCAAAATAACAAAAAAAAATGCAGTCATACTAAGAAGAATGAAAAGATATTAATGATATGTTAAGAGAACAAGAAAGTTAAAGTTTAGTGATATAAGCCCAGTTTTGTTGTTTAGACAGGAATGTACGCAAGTGTGCACCCACCGGCAACGTTAACGTACTCGTCTCTGGATGGTAAGATTAGGTCTAGTATGTTTGTTTGTCACCATTGCTCCTCTGAATCATCTAAAATGCCCAGCCATGAACAGGTATTCCTCTTGTGATGAGAAAGTGTTGCAAAGCATTGACTGGCTTGGTAGTTCTCGGTGCTTCGGTAGTTCTTCCAGCAGCTTGATTCTTCAGCCACAGCTTTGCAGGCTCTCAGCTTCACCCAGGCAGCCAGATTAGGACAGAGTAACCCACAGGAGAGACTGGGATGCGGCATACTCGGAGGTTGGCCTAATTCTGCCTGTTGCATGTATCACCAGAATCCCCCAGGAGAAGCCCCTGTGACACTAAGCCACACAATTAGTAGCTGCTGGGTATACCGCCAGCATTAATCACGGGCAATCCAGAGCGACTTCCTTGGCCAACCTCAGAGCAATTGAAGGCTTGTACATATTCAACAGGGACTTCCAGTGCTTAGGAAGCCAAGAGGTTGGGTGCTCTCTCAGGATGTCCATTTAATTAGTTCTACAGAGTCGAGGGCTGGGAACTCTTAATAGGCCTCCCCTCCTGTCTTACCTACACTCCACCAGGGAGGTGCTGAGGAGGACATCCTGGCTGCCCCACCAAGCCTGCAGCACTCAGCAGGCCTCCTGGTCCCCCACACACCATGAGCTCCGTCAGCAAGCTTTTGTTGGCAGCATTGTAGCAAGCTTTTAGTGATTCCTATCCAGAATTGGAGCAGGTATTTTTATGGATTTTAAATAAAAAGATGGGTTAAAGTCAAATTCTTGTTTGGGACTGAATGATGGCCGTATTGGAAGTCATTTGAGCATCTCTAACATCTAGCTGATCATTGGGAGTCCCTGGAGAAACTGAAAACAGGAGACATTTGTGGACTTCAACCCCCACCCTATGGACCCAATAAGCCAGGGATGCTAGTGAAGACAGCAGGGAGAGTGACAATGATCCTTCCGTTTTTACCCCACACATGGCAACATCATTTGCAATTTTTTAAAGCAAATACGTGTTAATTTGGTAATTCAGAAAACATAAGAAGGAAAAAAAATTAACTATCATGCTAATTATTCAAACAGATGTGACTTTTTAGGCTGGGAACGTATAACGCAACCTCACACATTGAGACTCATCAGACTTAGTGGCTACATCCCAAAGTCAGTGGAAAATGAATGGTGAGTCATTCCTAATTATAATATAGCAAGAATAATCTTCACCTTAGCATGGCGTTTTATGGTTTCTAAAGCCCCAGGGTGCTTTTTTTTTTTTATTTAAAGACTCAAAAGGCAGTATAGAAACAATTAGCATCTGATTCTCCCCCGTAGTGGTAGTCAAAAATGTGGATTTCTGTGGGCCCTGCCCCAGCCTTATTGAATCAGAAATTCTGGGTGAGAAGACATTACAGTTTTTAACAAGCATTCCAGGGGGTTCTCATGCACAGCCACGTTCAAAAGCACTGCAGAGCATTCTCACCCTCTTAGCTAGGCAAGGCAGAGAGGAGAGGTCATAAGGAAGGTCTGGTGGTCCGTCAGTCCACACCACTCTGCAAGAACCTGCAAAGCCACAGGGCAGAGCAATTCACAAACACGGTGGCAGCAGGTCTTAGAAAATCTCCCTGACCCTGCTTGCTGTTTCACCTAAGCCACAGATCAGGTCATCCAAGACCCCAGGAGATACCTGCAAGCGTGATGGTAAGAGAGCTAGTTCTCTCTAATCCAGCATGAGCCAGACTGTTCCAAGAGTTATGTTTCCTTTGGATCATGAGGGAAGTCCTCTCGGGTGCACCACAGTAACTGTTTTCTGGAAGGAGGATACTTCAAGGTGACACAGCCCCTCATCATTTCAGGTCTGTGAGCCAAGACTCCAGCAGTGAGACAGATGTGCACATAATAGGAAATGCTGCAGTGAGTCCCAAAATTTAGAGCTGGGAAGTCGGGGAGATGGGTGCATAGTCATGTGAAACATGGCCAGGACCACCTGTACTCACCCCTCCAGCTCCAAGGATAGGTCACAAGTCCACGTCTTGGGAGAAGATGTCAACAAAACAAACGTGCTCCTCTACCCTCTTCCCTCCCCCACCTTTCATGAAGGCAGCTCACTTTTTACCCATCTCAAGAGAAATGTGTGGTAGGAAACAAATAGCCCGTAAGACCTACAGCCACCTCAGCTATAATCTACTTGGGCACATGACCAAGTAGATCTCTCTCTCCCCACCCACAATTCATAAGACTCCAGACTACTGTCCAAATCCTTGGTAGAAGGGGCTGGGGGCAAAAAAAAACTCTGGAGAAATTTCTACCAGCCAGTGCAGATTTGGCAGGGGTCATTCTTAGAAGCAGAAATGAAACTGAGTTACAGATTTTTAAAGAATTGTTTTCCTTGCAAACCTAAGTTTAGAGATTCATATTTAACCGGCTAAACTTTAAAGGAAAACTGTGTTTATTGGCTCATAAGAAGTAGGTTGACTCTCATGGAGAAAGAGTTCCCTCCACCTTCCAGTTCTGGGAGTCAATGGGAACTTCCCACGGACTGGACCGGACCAGAAACCTGAGCTCCTGACTGACTCAGGTCCCTTTGACAGGTGCTGAATCATCTGCCAGAACCAAAGGTATATAGGGCTGATGACTTAACCTCCCATATCCAGACATGCTTTAGAAATAAAACATGATGGGCAGGATTCAGGAAGGCAAGCCACTCCCTTTGCTCCATGCTATCACTAAACTTTGAGGCACTTTTGTGCAAATTAGGAAAAGGAATTCCTTTCTAAAGATATTCCATCTGTCAAAAGATTGTCATAATATGCTTGGTTTGTTTGACTATGACAGTCTACTGCCTTCTGCTTGGAAGTTGTAGTAATACATAAATAGTTCTATGATGTGTATGATAGAAATGGTACACCCATGGGAAAGAGCAGTGTACAACCTTCACAGCTGTACGTGGCAACTCTAAATTCTGCTTGATAAAGCTTGACTCTGAAAGAACATGACAGTGAAAGAAGTGATGCGGTCACCTAGAGCAGGCTGCTGTTTCAGAACACCCAGATCATTAGGTTCAACAAACACTAACACCACTACCACCACATTCTGCTTTCCAGATGGCAGGATTTCCACCCATAAAGTAAAGATGCACTTACAAAGAGGTTTGGAACTTGAAAGAATGGTGAAAGAACAGATTCAAAGCTTACAGAATGTGGGGCACACAGTAGGTACACTGTAGGTGTGTGATTGTCTCATCAGTAAAAAAATAGAAGCGCCCAAACCCCAAGAGAAGGTTCTTGCCTTAATTCCTTCCTGACAGACAAGACCTCTAACTCTCAGAAAATCACAGCTGTCTTTGAGATTCTCGCCAACTTCAACTCATGGCGCTGTGCCAATTTCTAGAAGTAAAGGAGGACTTGGTACTTTTTCTTTAATTCTTAACAACCAATTCACTCCAAGAAAAGGAGATCTTGCTAAGGAGGGCTTTTTAATGACTCATATGGATGCCATAGTTCCCTTTATGGATACTTGTAAAATACTGTTTTATCTTCTCATTAGAGGGAGAAAGAGCAGAGTCCTACCTCCCCAGACACCAGCCTTAGGTGTCTCTGATGTTGTTTCTAGATCTTGAAGCCTCCCAAGTCTCCCCATTCTGAGACTCTTTCCTTGGGTAGTGAGAGCTGGATGGGGCTTCCTTCCATGCTCGGAAACAGCTTCCTTGAATTGCTGAAATGTGGGGTGTTCCTCTCCTTGGAGAGAAGTTACTCCAGCAGCAGCATTTTCCCTTCCAATCAGGCTAGCCAAGAAACAAAGGGCAGAATCCAGTACACTCTCTGAGCCCGTGGTTCACAGTCACCCTGAGGAAGAGAAGTGAAATCTCTGCTTGTGAAACAGCATCCTTTCCCTGCAGAGAACTGACCTTAACACTCACAGAAAACCGACACTTCAACAGTAACCAGAATCAGTTTTACTCCTTTCCATTGGTCATGTCAGATATCAATGAAACTTTATCATTCATGTTTTCCTGGTTTTTGTTGAATTTATATTTATCCTCGCACATTGCTTCTTCGATCGAATTCATGGGAGTAGTTGCTCCATTTTTTACATTTGGGGGAAAAAATCATGACACTTTCTCACTGTGGTGTTAAAAATGCTAACACTCACATAAAAGCCAAGCTATTTTAAAAGAAACGCTCGTGACTGTTTATGTATTTCTAAATAGCTAAGGAACTTAGAAGAAAACAGCCCCACACAACTTACGAAGGGAGCGGGATCCATTTGTATAAACACAGAAAATGATCTGAGCCCCCTAACCCCAACCTGGGAACAGAATCATGCAAATCGGCAGGTAAGTGTCCCATCAAAACAGTGGGCTACACAGCAGAAAATAAAGAGATTCTGTTGCCTCACTTGGGGCCTAGAGATATTTTCTGACCTAAGTATCCAGTGCAAATGCTTTCCTGAAATTCCTTCGCCACGGTAACAGTCCTCTTTCCCATGTGTTAACACCCGCAGCAAGATGAGGTGGCCTGTCCCTTATCCTCAGTCATTCCCACACCCACTGGAACTTGTTTCCAACCAATGATCTTGAACCTCATTGAGCACACAAGGCCACCACACTCCCTCACCTGAGCTGGGTCTGGCCCTGGTTGCTTTTCTGTGTGCCCTCCCTCCATATCATATCTTATGCTATGATAAGAACTACTGGGTGGACAGGTTATTTTAAGCCTGTTTTCCTTATTCCACAATTCCTTTAATTATGTTTTCCTCTTGTCCTAGCGGAAAAAAAGTAATGTGAAAATAGCCACCCAACCTGCATTAATTTCATACATTTTTCTGCCTCTTATTGATCGTACTTTGATGGCCAACACCAAAACAGGACCAAACAAAACAAAAACCAGCAGAGAGAGAGGGAGAGAGGGAGGGAGTGAGGGAGGAAGCCATTTCTCTACCCCTAAACCATAAGCACAGAGCATTTATTTGCCAGCGCACTTCAGCTTCCCTGGGACCTACTGGACCCACGTCCTCTAGGGTTTCCTCAAACATGCCAGTTCCTGGAATGTCAGAGGGTCAAAATTTATGTTCTCAAAGTAACCCCACACCAAGTAAAGACTTCCTCAGCTCAGTCTCTATGACAACGTATTTTCTCAATGTCAAGATCACCAATTGGACCTAGAAATTATTGAGAAAGTCTTCTGCACTTGGATGAATTTTAAACGTACTTACTGGCTGACTAGAAATTTCTGGTGTCATCAATCCTTCTGAGAATATTTTCACACACACACACACACACACACACACCTCCCCTACTTTATTCAGTTGAGCAATGTCTCCTGAAGCTAAATGCCAAGTGTGCTTAGATAGAAGCATTGCAATTCCTGGAGAAGGATCACTTCAATTGACAAAGAAAAGCAAGATGTGACTATGTCTTTATTTCAAAATAAATGCTGATAAAATAAGGGCTGTCACTAGGGGTTTTCTTTCCTCACAAGACAGCCACTTTCTGTGGGTGACTTACCTTCGTTTTCACACAAAGGTTTTCCATCTTTTCTCTAGGCAAAGTAGTGTTTCTTCATGTGGTCCTTCCTCTGCACAAACAGGCAACATTTCCAGGAGCCTGTTCCCATCACAGGGCAAGTGTCCTGCCTACCCGTGAGAAAGCCAGAGGCTAACCGCCTTTGGCTCACTGAGTTTAAAACAATAAAGATGATAGCACTTGTACTTCTGGGTCACTAAAGAGAAAATGCCTTGCACCTGGACGAACTGAGGTTATAAGAATCAAGGAGGAGCTTTGTTAAATGGCAGTTGCCTGAAGTGCCCAGCTCAGCATTTGATGCAGGTGGTCTTTGGTTTTTACTTAAAGACAGAACTTCATAAATTTTACCAAAAAAACAAGTTGGCGGTTGGGAGGAGCACAGAAAGATCTTATTAAAATGCTGATTCCAACTCAATAGGTCTGGGGTGAGTCTAAACTCCACCTGGGATTTCTATCAAGCCCCACATTATGTGACTACTACTGACCCACAAACCACATTGAGTAACAAGGCTTTCAGAAACAGTAATGGCGGGTGTCGCTATTCACTATGTGGTACCCCGGTCATTGGCATCAAGCAGGAGCTTGTTAGAAATGCAGAATCTCAGGTCCCACTCCGGATCTACTGCACTAGAATCTACATTTTATGAAGATTCCCACGTGATTCAAATACACATTAGTTTGAGAAACTGACATGAGAATTTCAGGATCAAATTCACACACAAGTTGTTTTCTATAGAAAGGCTGGAGGTGGGGGCAGAGCATGAGACAGCGTCATT
This sequence comes from Smutsia gigantea, assembly GCA_032199065.1. Lineage (NCBI taxonomy): Eukaryota > Metazoa > Chordata > Mammalia > Pholidota > Manidae > Smutsia > Smutsia gigantea. The sequence continues at coordinate 1,015,715 of JAVSCE010001036.1, read as the reverse complement.
TTCATTCTAAGACATTTGAAACTCATATGAAAGGCAGGCCTACCTTAGAGGAGGCAGAGTAACCTGTATATATAGAAACCAACTTCTTAACTCCCAGCCCCCTCCCTACAAAGGGAACCACGAGCACAAGACTTGAACTTCAGCTCCTCTTCTGCTTTGAACTTCTGCCACCATACACTGTCACCTTTATTTGTTTTCATTATTTCTGTATAGTCATGATGTCAATTAATTTGGGGACCTTGCTATAACCAATGGATACCATCATGCTGGGAACAGGTGATTTAAATAGTAAATGCGGATCAGTAAAGCCTATAACCGCCCTCAGACAGGTGAGCTGGTACTGCACTTTTAGGACTTCATTGCTCCTTGCAAAGATTCTAGCTGTGTTTCACGCTGAGACCTGAAAAAGGGCAGATATCACCATGTCTATAAACTCAGTACCCAGCAAAGTGTGAGACACGTTACAAGGATAATTTAAACAATGTTGGTTGAAGATGTTTATTTCAAGATTTAAAGCAGTCACTTGCTAAAAAGTCAAGGCCAAAAGAAAAGATACAGATATTCAGTTTCCGAGAGATCAAAAAGAAAGAGGAAAACAGATTTAAGTCAGAAAAAGAGAGGAGGAATTAAAACAAAATTTCAATTAGATAATCAGGCTCTAACAGGATCTAGGATCGTGGGGAGCCCCCAAAAAGTAGCTGGAGTCAGTGAAATCCTGTATATAAGCTCTTGATTTCCTTCAGTTTCATTTCCTTGGGATTCTGTTGGGGGTGTGGGGGTGGGTGGGCAGGGAATGCTGGCTACAGACAATTGCTTGCATTTGCTGATCAATAGCTCAAGGAGCAAAGACAGGGAATGCCTAGGAAGGGACAGTGCTGGCACTGACGGATGTGGACAGAGCCGATGCAAATACTGTGTTGCATTAGCATTTTTGTGGATGGAGCAATTTCTGAAAACTATTTTCAACTCATAGAATACACAGGAAGCATCTGGCTCTATTTATGGAAATACTTCTGACACAATTACCTCTCGCTCTTCAACCTGTCCCATGCAAACTCAGTTTTGTCCCTTGTCATGCCAATCTTAATATCCTCCCTCACCCGCACTTGCTTCTTCGCCGGTGGTAGGACTTTAAGTACAGCTGACCCTTGAACAATGCAGCTGAAAATTTGCATGTAACTGATTGCCCCAAAACTTAACTGACAGCCAACTGTTGACCAGAAGCCTTACCAATAACATTAACAGCCAAGTAACACACATTTTGTATATGTATTCTATACTGTGTTCCTACAATAAAGTAAGCTAGAGAAAAGAAAATGTTCTTTCAAATTGGCACAAATCTTCAAAACATTATCTAATATATTTACTAAAAAAAACCTGCATACAAGTGGACATATGCAGTTCACGGGTCAACAGTAATAACAGGCCCTTAGTTGAGTCTCCGTGCTGAGTACTGGGCACTTCAAATATCTTATATAATCCCTGCAACCAAGTCGTTCTTGTTTGTAAATGAAGCACCTGAAGCTCAGAGAGGCAAGGAAAGCTGGCCAGGGTGACAGAGCTGGTTGGTGGAGGCGGTAGAATTCCATCCTAGGTCTGTCCAAAACCCGTGGCCCTCTGGCTCCCATCCTCCCCTGGTAGCTTTTGTTTACTCAGTTTGGTCTTCCCTTTCCAGCTACTGTGTTCAGGAAGCTCCTACTTCCTAGAAGCAGTTTGGAATTAGTCCCTAAGGCTTACGTTCCGTCTCATTAGTTAGCTATCTCGCCTCTCCCCTCGGGTTCCTGCTCTGTTGCAGGTACCCTGCCACATTTATAGCCACGGCTTCAGTGTCTTTCTGTATGGTTTTCACTTGAAGGTTTTGAATGGGTTTTGCATTTCAAAATACATACACTGGAGCTTAGGAATTAAAGTCAAGCCCTTTGCCAATGTTCTTTTATGTTCAGAAAACTCAAGAAAAATAAGGGCAAGCCCCAAAGGATGGCTACAGGCACGTGTACAAAAGACACTTCTACGTGGGTCTATTTTGTTAAGCATCAGACTTTTTCTGTCCCATCAGAGGTGTCTGTTGGTAATTCCAATCCTCTTGAGCTATTTTGCCCAAACAATGACTAGTAGCTTATATATCTAAGTATGACTCACTCCGTTGCAATGTGGACAAAAACCTGAATATAGGGAACTGTGGGAAGGTCACGTGAGAGCAGGCACATTTGCAGAGGATGTCCTTCAGTTGAAAGCCCCCTGCGCAAAAAATTTTTTTTCACATTACACAATCACAGAGGAAAGACTTTTGACTGAAAGCCAGCTGGGGGATAACTTGCCAAGCAAAACGCTGAGAATCCATTGCCAACATCTCCAGACAATTTTTCTTGGAGAAGGAGGAGAGTCTTCCTGTGATGAATGAATATTCGGACTTGGGATGAATCACAGTTACACCGGGAGAACTGAGTGCATGTCTCCTCCCGCCAGGTCCTCTAACACCTTCCTTGCTTCCACTGTCTACAAAAGGGCCCCCCCACACACATTGTTTTAACTGACCACAGACGGAAACTGAGCCCAATCTCCAAATCACACATGTATAATAACAGTTCCTCCTACAAAGAAACCTACCTTGTTTGTCTTTTAGCATTGAAAAAAGGGCAGAACTTTTTCCACAAGCCTATACTTTGAAAATACGTCTTTATGCTCTTCACCATTCATGCATTCACCGAGCACCCTCATGATACTTTAAGGGGATTTTTTTTAACTTCCTGACAATAAGTCCTTCTGAAGGAAGATTTTACTGAGTTCATTGATTCTCTCTTGGCAAGCTGGCAACTCCCAGCTTTGGACAGATTATAAACACAGTAAAGATTTCCTGTGGCAATTCAGAGGGTGTTCCCTAAAAAGTCAGGAAGCTTTTCTTAAACTCCAGGAAAAAGAAATTAAAGGAATGAAGGAAGAAAGGGAGGGAGGGAGGAAGGGTTGGTGAAAGAAAGGAAACAAACCATGCAGAACACATTATTCCAAAACCAAAGACAAAACAATTCAACTAACATATAATAACCTTTATTCTATAACAGAGACATAAATAATTTTATGAATTCATATGACCCATACAAAAGACAAAATAAGATACTGCACTAAGTTTAGATATGGGCTATTTGGATTTAGTATTAGCTAAACAGATAAATATATACAATTTAAGGAGTTAAGGCAAAACCAGATGATACTTCAAACACAACAGGTTTGACAAATAGGTATAATTAAAAACAAGGGCATCCCATCTCCAGTTAATAAAGTGGTCATGTCTAAGGAAAAAAAAATCCCTTAGGTTTTTAATAAAGTGGTTATTATCAATCATGTTAATTAAAGTTGAGCAATAAAGTATAAGATTTCCCACAGAGGAGAGCTGTTTTGCAAAGGTTTGGGGATTGCGCACTTAGAACTTGGGTAAACAACTTTTCCTTTGTCAGATTTATGATCTATTCTTCCTATTAGAAAATAGAATTTGGAAAATATGACTCTTTCACATATATAATTAAAATACAACTATGAAGCATTCTATTTCTTTTCTTTTTTAAGGGGAAGTCATGTTAGTGATCTCATAGGGTAAATTTGAGGGCAAGCCATTCATTACCCTATTTGTAGAGAAGACACAAAGCCAGTCACTGAAAAACAATTCCCAGTTACCTTACAAGAACAAAATGAACTAATTCCAAAGGAGTAGAGACAAGTGTGATCAATATACCGACAGAGTATACAGTTCTTCGGCAGCATGGCACTAAATGTTGATTGAAGTCAGAACTTTAGTTTTCTAATTCTTAGACCCAGTTGCCAGTCTTTCAAGAATAAATAAATGAAGTTCCACGTTTGCAACACATTCAGTAATTCCAGGAAATTAAACTCAGAATACATCTCGCAGACAGCTTTTAAGTGTTATGTTTAAGCATAGATAGGTATTGTCTGCTGAGATCCAAATATGCCGAAATGCACACACGCAAAAATAATCTGTTGAAACTCTGTATGTGTTCAGACAGGCCTAGAGTCCTGAAAGAGAATCCATATTCGCCCACGAGAAACCAATAAAAAACATCAATCCAATGATGAGAAAATGATCTTCCAGTAACTCAGGGGTGGGCTGCCCCTCACCTGGATAAACATCACAGAGAAATCAAATTCTATAGGGGGAACACCAGAAAGCCAGAGAATGTGGAGTACTGCCAGCCTCCAACCAAGTTACCTTTCTCCAGTTTTAGGTAAACTTTGTCCTCCTTATCTAGGTAGAGGAGGACTCCATTAGTGGCAGCTTCACGAGTCACATCTTTGTCCCCAGCAAAGGCAGATATTACAGGTTTTCCATTTAACATCAGGTTAACCTACAAGGAAGAAAAGCACAGAAAAGCTCCCTTAAAAGTCCAAACATGACTGGGGATAATGAATAATGCCTAAGGCGACAGACCTCGTAAGATACCTGATGTTCAGTAAATGTATCCCCATTCTTGCAAGTTAGCCAATTGTGATGTATAGATTTTGTATATCTACCAGCTGATATTCTTTAATTTGTAGAAAAATTTTAAAACTTGTCCCATAGAAATTTCCTTAAAAGTCTACAAAAAAGTACCGTCCATGGAAAATAACCTAACCATGTCAAAACTGGTTTCCCTTCAGCACATAAAGATTGCTACTTTATTTATGTCTCATATTCAATTTTTGGTAATAAGCAAGCCTATGGTTCCCCAGTACATGAGTAAAAAGAGAGAGCCAGTACCCTTGGCCTGGATACACCAGATACAGCAAGATTCTCTCAACATGCTTGCAGGTTATCATGCAGCTGTGTCAGGCCTAGTGCTGAAAATCATATGAAATTATGGAATGTGTGTGTATGTGTTATAATTTCTTCTTCTGTTTTCCCTGATAAGAAATGTGTATTAAAAATAATAATCACCACTACCACTGAAGGTTTTAATAATGTGAAACAAGCAAAGATTTAATCATTAGTAAACTCAAAATTATTAACAAATAACAAACTCAAAAGGTATTCACTGTTCTCCATACTGCAATTTTGATTACACTGTGTCAATTGTTACATGAATTTCTAAATACTGGGGCTTGGGAAAACACTATTCCATAGTAGCAAGTTTATTTACTAGATAGTCATTCCTTTTATGTTTTAAAAAAATACAGAATAAATTAAATCTGAGGCTGGTCTATTTATCCATTCACTAGAATACGTTAAAGTGTCAGGTGAGTAGATAATCTATCATTCTCATGGGCATAGTATACATAACAAACATTGAACATAAGAAGTTACCCTAGAATTCCATAGACATGTATGGATGTTACTGGATGTTAGCTTATTTGAATCTTATAGGAACTAGCTCTATTGCTGCCTCTAAGTATAAGGTCAAGCCCATTACCTTAGGAAGCACCACACAAAATACATTGTTAACTGCAGAATTGCAATTAGTAAGAATTCACTAATATCAGAGTGATTGAGGATAAACTATTCAAAGCATAGGCACAGCATATCCATTTTTTAAAAGTATATTCAAAAATTGTTCCTTCATAAATTTGTTCCTAATGGCAAACTGTGTCTCATAAATATTAACAATGCCAGACAACTTGTTTTATTTATTTAGTATGTACTTATAGACTAGGCTCTGCTAGTCTTACAAGTTTTTTCCTTACATGTTCAAATAATCTTTGCACATACAAAAATCAACTTTTTATAAAGAGATTTGTGTCACTGAGCTTTTACTAAGCCATGTTTTTTTAAATAGTTTGTTGTTATTAAGGTAATAAATTCAGTTGTTTATCTATATGCTTCTTGTCACATGCCTTAATGGATGTTAGAAAGAAGAAAACTGGAAAATAAGTGCCTTTAAAATAAACCGTAAAGATGTTTATTTTTACAATGAAAAGAAAACTTTGGACAATTACTTAAATACACAATCCACTATGAATAACACTGTTGTTCAAGGTTAGAGAGGGAACAGGCCAAAACACATACCTGGATTGTTTGGCTCTGGTAGACTTTAATTACATGAAAACTGAAACTGTAAATTCCTTTTCTTGGTGCTACAAAGACAGACTCCAGCGTGAAAAAATTACCCACATTGACTAGGATCTACAAATAAAAATAATAAGTAACAGTAAATTATTACAATATTCTCTTCTGTGAGTACAATAAGTTTCTATCCTTCTGTACTCCCTTCTCTTTATTGCTGTCTTTCTCTTAATTGACAGCTAACTTAAGAAACCGGAGAGAATAAAACATTGAGTTCTACTCCTTTCCTCTTTAGTGACTTGGAAAATGGATTTTTATATTAGAAGGTTCCTCTGTCTTCTAAGTGGTATGGGAAAAAAATTAAGTATCTGCTCTGTATTCACGCCTCAACTTCCAGCAAGGCCCAATGGCTCTGGAACCATCTAGGTAACATATGAGGCTTATAAATATTAGCTTTACCTTGAGAGTCAGATAAAAGGCATCTGCCATATATGTACATCGCTACCCTCTGTAAGCATTCCAATGTCCAGAGGTAACGTTTCAAGCCAGCCAATCAGCATCCATTAGCCCTCTGCAGTCAGTCCTGGACACATCACATAGGGACCTGGGCACTCCCTCTGCCAAGTGACATAATCCATGACATTGAATAGTTGGTGCACAACGTGATCTGAATGACTGGCCCTCCTCTGAGCCTCTGCCAAACCTCTCCTAAGATCCATGGCCATTTTTTTTTCATCCCTATGCTATCTAGGCCTTAATTATAACCTTTTGGCAATGACTCAGCCTTTGCAGACTGCCAAAGAGTAAAGCATGAATAAGGACAGATGAGAAGGAGGTGGCCTCCTTGTGTTCCTCCCAGTGTCACCTCTTCTCCTCTTCTCAGTCACTTGCTCAATATTTAAAGTTCAGAGTTCAACAATGAAAGGTGAAATAAGCATTATTTCCCAGACAGCAACAGTGCAGTTTATATTCTAAGATATTCAACCTGGCTCTACTGCTTATGAAATAAACTCTGAATTTCTGTAAGTGACCTCTTAAACTAAATTTGCAAATGTCACATGGGTAAGTCCTTTCCTATGAGAAAGAATGGGGGTGGGGGAAGTGCAAATAACTAGGAATTCTTCCACTTCTTTCCAAGAAATAAATCAGTAAGTGGCATTCAAAAAAAAATCAGACATCCGTATAGAGCTACATGCCCCTGTATCAACGGCAATCTGCTACTATCTCTTTAAACACTACATTCATGCCAATATTAAGCCTTTTGCATAAATCCTTAAAGACACACTATTACCTCTGAGCAATGTACCAGAATACAGTGACAGTCCAGTAAATGTACCAGGCTCAACTGCCAGCTTAAAATACACGTATGTGTGTAATTTTATTCTGAGATTTCCCCCTTCCTCCAAGTCAGCATCAGATTCCTTTCTCTGACCTGATGATGGAGGATCTCTCAACAACAAACCACCAGCTATGCAATAATCCCCAACAGAGACTCGACAGAGATTTTCTTCAAGCACATTTAAATAATCTGAGGTACTTGGCAGGAACTTCCTGAATCAGACTCAAGTAGCATAATTCATTAGCAATAATGGAAATGGCTGATTACTGTTGACTACACATAAGGCTGGATGTTGACTCTACACTGTAATTAGAGCATCCGGCACACTGAGATTTATAACTAAATGTGTCTCATGTGGTGTTCAGAGATGCATAGCTCCCCAAACAGAACAAACCCTTTCTTCTAATTAATGGAAAGGTCATGGGCAAGAATGCACTGTGCAGAGGACAGTGCAATGTCCACAGTATTTCAATACTTAATTAATGCACTGAAGTACAAGCCAGGGTGGTGCTAGACTTCATTTCCATCAAGATGGAAAAGACTGCACCAAAACCCTGAAGGGGCTGCTTCATTCTTTAAAAATTATGGCTATCTGATAGTAAGCCCCAGAGAGACATTCTGCCTTTGGCCAGCTGGAGAGTGCATTACTTAGGAACAATTAATTAAGGAATAGAAATGTCACCTCATCCCTTCCCTAGCACACCCTGCAGTACCACTAACCTGTACTCCTACACACGCAGTTGTGCATCAGATTTGTGAATTACACAAGGGACTTTGGAATTTAAAAGATTCTCGGTGCTGTTCTGATTGAAATTAAAACCCCAGAGTCAGTTTCCAGTTTTAAGACTCCTCCCTCAAGCTAAGCTGATATCCTGGGATTTCTCATCAGCCAAACCCCAGAGTTCCAGGTCCCTAGAAAGAAGCCACAAATTGCACCCCCGACCCTCAACCCCAAAGCCTGTCTTTCCCCGGCACTTTGCAGTGCTCTGAAAGGGCAGGAGCCGGAGAAGGAGGGCTGGCTCCCCAACGCTTCCCTCTGGGCGCTCAGCGCAGCCGGCCCTCTCCTTTCCTCTCCTTCAGCACAACTTTTCTCCAAGTACGGAGAAGGGCTTTTGCTGCAGCGGCGCCTGCGAAGTGTATGGAATCCTGGCAGCAGAAAGGTGGACGAGATCTGACCCCGGCCACCGCTGCCCACCCTCTCCCGCCGCCCTCGAGATCTCTGCAGAGAGTTTGGACCCCGGGAGCTGCCTTTGAGCGGATGATTCTCCACCTGGCAGAAACTAATCATTTGTCCCGCCACCGCGAGAATGGCCTCGGCTACACCTGCAGAGGCGTCTGAGCCAGGGGCCAAGCTCTGGCCAAGAGACTGCGAGGTGCAGGGGCTAGATTCGCGCCAGTTCCTATGAACCTGTTGCTGTTAAACTTGTCCTGAGCTCTTGCTGCCGGGCTCTGAGCTCCCAGCCTCTCCCACCGCCCAACAGCCTCTTTTTGTGGTCAAGAGGGAATGAGGGCGGGCGCGGTGGTGGGAGAGACGGGAGAAGTTTCAGACCCAGACACAGTTCGGGAGACGAGCGCCGGACGTGATTCCCCGCATCCCAGTCGGACCAGCTTGACCTGAGCAGGCAGCCCGGGTCTGAGCTGCCCGGAGACGCCCCCCGCCCCTGCCCCGGTGCCCCGCATCCCTCGGGATCTGACCTGATCGAAGTAAATAATGCGCGTCTTGTTGCTCATCTCGGATGGCTCGTGGTTGGTGCTCCGCACCGCCGAGAAGGCGACCTTGGAGTTGGCCGCCCTAACTGAGATCCCCAGAGGAGAGGAGGAGGAGCCCTTGGAGTCCGTGGCCGGGTTGGAGTCGCACACCACCAGGCACTTGCCCTCCAGCACGATCGGCTCGGTGTCGTTCTGCGCCCAGACGGGCAGCGCCGGCAGGGTGAGGGCCAGCAGCACGGCCGGCACCACGGACAGCGCCGGGCTCCGCGAGCCCATGGTGAGCCGCGTGGGCAGCCGCAGCCGCTCAGCGGGCCCGCGTCGCCTACTACCCCGGGGCCCCGGAGCTCGCGAAGATGCCGGCGGCTAGATCGACAGCGCTGCGGGCACGGCTGCGGCGGCGCGCACACTTCCACCAATTCTGTGGTTGTAAGTCGAAGTCTCCGCTCGCGCTCTCTCGCTGCCTCTGCTACCTTTGTCCTTTGAGGAGCTCATGCAGAACCCCTACCACCCTGCCCCGCCCAAGGATCAGCCCCGCCTGGGGCCCCCGCGTCCGCCCTCGTTCCTAGACATCTAAAAGTCGCCAAACCCGCACATTCACACCTCAAAGGGGGAAATGGGAATGAATGCTCACCCCAAACCCAAGCCCCCAGGTGAGCCGCGGAGCAATAAAAACAAAGGGGACTCGATGAGAAGCCAGGGAGGTGATGGGTGCCGAGCGGTGAGGGGGTCGGTCCTGAGCGGGTCCGGCCTGCGACAGGGACGAATTACAGCGGCAGGTGTTTCCCCGGCTGAGAAGAACGCGAGGCTGTGTCCATGGCCAGGACTCTAGCGACTCCCACTTTCGCTCTGCCAAAAAATTCCTCAAGGCTTGGTGTCTCTCGGACATGGGCAGGTAAGCAGCGGCTGCCCGGGTCCCCAGCACGGAAAGCGCCCATTTGCTGGAGCAGTTCCAGGGCGCAGGTGGCTCTGCCCCGAGGGTCCGCTCCTGCCTGCGCCTCACGCCGGAGTCCCTGCGCACAACTTTCTCTGTCCTCGCGCAGCGGGGAGAGCGCGAGGCGGGCACACGCGCGCTATTTATAGGAGCGCGGCGGCCAGCGGGCTCGGGGCCCGGCTCAACCCCCGCGGGCTCCCGGGAAAGGGGGAGCGGGAGTCCGGGGACATCAGCTGGGCAGCTCCCGCCTGGCGTTGGACGCACCCCGGAGCAGGCGGGCGCGCACCGCGGCTGCTGCCCAGGTCCGAGGCCACGCCGCTCGGGGAGCGCGCGGCGTATTTGCTCTGCGCGAGCCCCTCCTCGGGCTGGGCGGGCGGAGGGGCTGCGGCTCTGCTCGCCCCTCCCCAGCGCGGGACTCCGCCGCCAGCGCCCTCCCAGCGAGAGGATCGCCGGGCTGCGGATCTCGGCGGGCGGCGGCGGCCCTGAGTGGCGCGCTGCCCGGGACCCTGGGACCGGCTGGCGTCCCGACCGCGGCTGGCCCAGAGCCTGCCCCGCAGAGCCCGGGGGCCGGCGAGCTCTGGCAGCCTCGGGGCGGACCAAGGCTGGAGGGGCGGCGGGTAGGAGGTGCCTGATGGCTTCCGCTCGCTCGGAAGATGAGCCTCGGAAGCCGCAGGGGCGCCCCTTCCCACCCACACCACGAATCCACCCCAGGTGAGGCCAGGGAAGGAGTGAGAGAGGGAGTTAACTCGGCAAGAACCTGTCCTCGGATACCGTTCCCCCCGAGGGAAGCTATCCCACTCCTGCGAAAACAACGTACTTCTACCCTCTAGATGTGTGTCCCTCCCACTGCCATCTCGACCTGCGATTGGCAAGATTTCTCTTCCTCTTCCGCAGCCGCCGCTGGGAGGAAAGGGCTTATCTCTGTCCGCGTGAACTTGGCCAAGTCACTGACCCTTCCTGAGAGGACGGGACCCTGCTAGGATGCAGTCAGCCCTCCAGTTCGGCATCCTTGGTGGTCATGTCATTCTGCCACGGATTCCTTTTAGACTTCCAGCAGTCAGAGGGCAGGCACCACATCTCTAATCAAACAGCATCCCCATCAGCCGTTCGGAGCTACTGGAAAGGTATTGGTAATTATTAACTGAAGGGATGTTCACTGAGTAATGTGTTCTAGATGGATGGTTCCCTATTCCTTCCTGAAAGGCATCCTTATTAGCATGATTTCAAGCCCCTTCACAGCAGAAGCCAGGCCTGCGTGTCCCCTCATCAGAAAGGCAGGAATGGAGCCCTAAGCACCACACTGAAATTCCAGTTGTTAAAGCTGGGAATACGTATACTGGCTGGTATTTTCCTAGCCCCCATCTCTCTATAATCGTGCAACTAAGAGTTGATACCTGGAGCCAAAGGGCCTACAGGATTCTCCTCCAGTGGGTCAGGTGTCCCTTCAGATTGGCAGGAGCTCCTGCTGTGCTATTTGTCAGAACAACTGAATGTCACAGCCTAAGCTACAACCGAAGGGGTGAGCTGGTGCCTTCTGAAGATGGCCACCATGTCCCCAGGCACAATGCCACCCCAGCCTAGCACAGCTTTTCACTAGAACCTATGCCATACGTTGTAACCCTCTCCAGGCTTTTACCGCACTTGACCGGGATGGCAGCTGTGATTTCATCTCATTTGATGCTGTCCTTTGAGAACAGGGGTTGGACCTAATTTGGTGTCTCTTTCTCCTATATGGGCAAGTGCTCTGCCTTCCACTTCCAGGACAGCGGCTCAGGAACAAAGACCCAGGTGGTTCAATTTCAGGCTGGAAGGAGTTTGAAAAAAAGGCACTCAGTTGACCCCAGAATTGCTAAATTCTCCATGAGCTATCTTCCCCACCTACCCCAGCGTATCCTCTGCATCCTTTTCTTCTGTAAGCATCTTCCTTCCTGCAAGAACTCACACTTAAAGAAACTTCTTCCCTCCTTTCTCTTTCCTTCACCAAAAGTACTCATTTTGTAGCCCCCAAATCTAGCAGACTGACCATATTAGGGACTCACTCATTGGGGAATGACTGGATGCTTCCAGATAGAATGTAATCATCTTTCTTTCACCCTATAGTATAAACTGGTTTAAATGACTCTGTCTCCGGAAAGTTTAAATGCAAAGCCTATGTAATTGGAGAAGTCTTCGTTCCTTGTAAAAGATGTTCCCCTATTCAGATGTTCTGAAGATGTGGAACAGCGCATTTTCTGTTGACTCCTACTAAGAGACGATATCTGATATTATATGATATAGAATCACAGGTCCTATTTCCCTTTTCCTCCACAGGTGATTGCATGGAGACAGCCCCTGGATTCCAGGGTTGTCAATTCATTTGATTCCAGAAGTCCATGATGTGTATGGCCTGCCTGACTCAGCCAGATGCCAGGTTTTCTCTCTCTAGGATCTGAATGAGATGCCAAAATGGCTTCCAGGAAGTCCTGCCAAGGAGAGGTCTGTGGTCTCCTGAACTGGCCACCTAAGGGCCACGTGCAGGTTGAAGCAGAGGAGTGTAATGGAACAAAGGAGAGCTGGACACACTATAAACAGAAGCCAACTCTGGAAACCATGTACTTCTGAGAGATGGAGGGAGGGGAGTGAATAGTGAATCTCTAATTCCTACTTCCTACTCACAAGAGGTCCAGCAACACTTCCTTCTAACCTTGAGTTTCTTGAGAGCCTCCTGCATCCTTGCATAAAATCCATTTCACTTGAGCCAGTTTTAGTAACCTACTAAATTCCTTGCCCTCCAGAATCCTCATTAGAACAATGTCCTTGAAATCAGGCTATACAAGGCCATGCATCTCCTACCAAAAGGCATTAACAAACCCAATCCCCTGCCCATGGGAAATGTTTTCCTAAGATTTGGGGAAAGGAAGCCTCACCTGCTCCCCACCCCCTACTCCAGCCCTTGAATCTCCAGAAGAAAAGCAGCAGCTGCATTCAGCCAGAGCACAGGTCTATTTCTTTCTTTTCTCCTTTTCAGTTGAGAAGGTACTATTAGAAAACCTAGTTGTGACCCAAATGCTTCCCTTTTCTGAGATTCCCAGACTGTCTCTGATGCCCAGGAATTTTGTTGCCAAACCTTTAGCAGTTTCATTTCTCTGTATTTGGGCTCAACTTTAAGTAAATGAGAAAATTAGGAAAGTACACTAGAATCTGAACCAGTCTTGCATACAAAGCTACGCTCCTATGGTAAGTTCCATGCCTGCTTGTCTGACCATCTCTTCGTGGGACCAAGTTCCAGGCAAACCCAAGACAGGAAGGACTCATCAACGACTTTCTGTTTTCAAAGAAAACGTCTTGAAGAAGGCAAAGACAGTCACGAGATGATGAGCTTTAAGGACCTTGCTTGACAAATTCCCTGTGGTCGAATGAAAGAAGGCTCCAGACATGATGTAGCAGACAGAGCCACAGGTCATCCAGCACAGGTGGAAAATTCAAAGGGAGAGAGAGAGGCTCATATCGTAGGCAGACTGAGGTCCACTGGGTCACCTTATTCCTCTTTGCTCTCTGTGTCAATATTATTGCCCCAAGCCAAAGCTTTCTTCAGGGGAGAATAAAGCTTAAGGATAAAGGCTCTGTGGACAACCAATCTGCGGGTCCTGGAAAGTTTCAGGGCAGTGGTGGGTAAATCCTCAGGACTCCCCCTACAGACAGCCAAGTTGCTGACTTGGTTTGTATGAAGACAGCATGGTGGAAAAAAGTGGTTGGATGATCTAAAATCATTTTCAATTGATTTTATGACTTAAACATTGCTTGGCACTGTTCATCTACAAAGTCTCCTCCAAACCCCATATTGGCCAACAGGCATGGGTCTAAGGTGACAGTGGGCAGTGAGGCTTCTGGGTTACACCTGTAGACAGACTTGATGCCTCTTTTTGGCCTTCCCATAATATCCTGCACATGTCCCAGTCATTATATTATCATATTATCACAAGCTTCTAAAGTTGTGGATTTATTTGTTGTGTTGTCCATGGATTATCAACTCCTTGGGAGCACAGGACTTAGCAGAGAGTCAGTAAGCCAAAAAAAAAATGCAGTGAATGAAATAACTTATCATTGCCCTTATGTCATACCATTTACTCACTACAGTATGATGGGAAATGTAAAATTCTTTCAAAAATATTTGAGAACTTGAAATCTTTAGTCTCCCCCTTAGTTACTAAGAATGAAAGGCCATTGATGTGGATGTGTTGGAAGGACCCTGTCTCACAGAGTCCAAGGGCAGAGCTGAGCCTTGGGAATAGAAAGAAGCCTTGTGGATAACCCAAAAGGGGTCCCCTCCCCTTCCTCCCTCCCCACTTCTCTCTCTCTCTTTCTCTCTCCTCAGCATATCTGTGTTGGTTTTTTTGCTCACTGATACTCCCAATTTTACCCACAGCAGGTCCAACCACCCAGAGGGTACCCCCAAATCGCTGGGAAGAGACTCACTGCCCCATCTGGTATCAAATGCTTGCCCCTTGGCCAGAGAAGGAGAATCACATGCACATACCACTGACGCCCAGCAGCCAGGGATGTTGCAGGAGCAGGGTCGAGGGGAAAGGACAGCCCCGGAAAAAGGGCACAAGCAGCATGTGCTGAAGGGACCAGGGAGAGCTGACAGTCAGCGATCTGTAGGTCTGCAGAGATATGGAGATGTTTGAATAAATGGAGGGAGACTATGAAAAGCTAGTCAGCAAACTGTTAACTTGAGAGGAATGGAATAGAAGGAAAGGAAGCTTATTGATCTGACTTTAGATGTGTGTTATTATGATCCCAGCTATCATGGATGACATCATGATTCACATTTAAAATCATCGTTTAAAGGAAAGGAGTGTTGACCAACCCTCAGGAAGAATCTAGTACACGAACCCTTTTTTCTCATAGTTTGAACTTAAGGTTTAGAGAGAGAAGGGATTAACTCGTCCTCATAAGCATTAACTAAGCGATTTCCTTTCTTTTGTTATATTGATCCAAGTCTAAAAAATCATTCACCCAAAGTCTAGGAAGAGCCCAGACATTATAAAGCCTCACAGTATATATTAAAAAAAAAAATTACATTGCGACTGGTAAAGTCCATGAGTAGTGTCAACATTTTTACTACATTTTAGATTCAACTGGACTCTCTGTATGAAGTGTTGGCGCTGGGGAAAGCCCTAGCTCAGTGCCCAGCACACGATGCGTGCCCAGCCACTGTTAGCTTCTGCTGCCTGCGTAAGGCAGGTCCAAATGTAGGGTCCAAACCAATGGCTCCGACTCGCAGAATCTGCTGGAGGTTCTTTCAAGGCAGACTCTCTGTCCCTACCCTGAGATGATGCTTCTGCCCATGAACTGGGAGTATGTTTATGAACCAGCCCCAGGTGACTCTGAAGCAGATGGCGCTTTGACTTTGTAGAACCTGCTGGTGGGGGGCATCCACCCAGGATCCAACTGCGGTCAGGCTGCTTAGCCTTTCGGTTGAAAACAGGGTATTTAAAATCAGCTTCATCTCCTACTAGCTTTATGATTATGATGAAAGTTACCAACCTGCCTTCAGGCAGGAAAATTGCAATCATACAAATAATACCCAGTCCACAGTTCCTTGTGGGGACTGAACAGGGAAACGCCAGCAGGGCACTGAGCACAGCATCAGGCACACGGGAGGTGCTGGCTTAAAGGTGGTGATTATTATCACTAATTTATGGAGTCTGTGAATGACTCAAGGTGAGCGGTGCACCGCAGTTGCCTGGACTGAGGCCCATAGACTGTTGGCAAGCCCTGGCCACAACTTAACTTCACAGACATTATAATGGGAAAGAGCACTGCACACCCGAGTGTAAAAGGGACTCAAGGTTCAGACACCCGGTACAGAGACGATAACCAAAGTCAAGTTCAAGGGGCAAGCCATCGCTGGGTGAGTGCCTGAGTTCTAGGAGGCTGAAGTGAGTTAATATCTAATAATTCTGCACGACTAAAGATCTTAAGAGAAGCGAAGGCGCCAGGTGGATTTGTGAGCTCCCTGCAAGGGCTAGACACAGAGTTGCATTTGTTTCTTTCTTCCTTCCCCACTCTCTTGATCACTGGGCCCAACCCCTCAGTATCTGAAAGGAGCATTTAGAAGAAAATATATTCTCCAAAGTGAAAATAATACAGAAAGTCAAAACCAGTTGGCCAGAAGCAGTCATCACAGCAACAGAGGAATCAGAAAGCCGAGCAAGGAGGGAGGAAAATACTGCAATTCTTAGATACTTGAGGGCACTTGGAGCCAGGTGGAGCTGCCTGATGGAGCTGGGAATCCCACTGTTTATTTGACAGCTAGAGAGTCCTAGACACTTTCAACTTAACTTAGTTTAACAGTGTGTGTTTTGCGGGGGAAGAGAGAAATAGCTCCAATCCAAAAGGTAACTCTCCTCACCACTGCACGCCCTGGGCATCTGCGTGAATCAGCCGAGGCTCCCCACAATCTCCATTCCCCCCTGCCTCTCTGACAGGAGTATATTGCATCGTTGAGTGCGATTCTAGTATTCAAAGAGAAGTATTTTCCTCCAACATGGCTACTAAACGCAAGCCTACCACTTCGGCTCGTGCTCAGCTGAAGCAGCAGCAGCCTGTTTCCAACTCTGAAGGAAAAGCTGGCCTTGGTCGCTCCCGAGAACTGGCGTGTCGGACATCATGGTGAAGATTCCTAAAGGAGTTCCTAGGGTCCCTTGGAGCAATTTCTCCCTTGTGCACTAACTTTAGAATCTAACCCTAAAATACAATGCTACCCCACTGGTTTTTTGCCTGTTTGTTTTGGGAAACCTCCATTGCTGATTACTTCTCCCACTCCTCTGAGGGATGGATCTCATTACCCTCATTTCACAGATGAGGAAAGAGCGGGCCTCAGAGGCTCCTGCTGAAGGGACTCTGCTCGTGAGGGACAGCACTGGATTTTATTGCAGGGCACCTGTCTTCGTGTCCATAGGTCTTTCCCCAAGACCCATGGGAAGGGTTGAAACAAAAATGCAAGGGGCCTCCAACAGATTCAGAACTACTTTCAGTCAATTGATGATATCCAATTCAGAGGAGAAACTGACTACGTTCCTAGAATTACTAAGATCAGTAGAGGGCAAGCAAGAATGAAACTTATGGCAGAGGAGGAAGACAGGCTTCAAATCACAAAATTTTTAATAAACACTATTGACCATAAACCCAAGGTGGAGGAATATATATGCATATGTATACACACTATATATATATACACACACACATGCATTTATTATATGCTCAATATATATAATTAGATGCATGGTTAGACCATCTTATGACCCTCTCAAAGCTTTACGTTTTTCATTTATCATGCTTATTAAAGTTGCAAATTTACATTCATTGGTACATTCGTTATTTGACTCCAAGTATCCTCCCCACTACCCTGGAAGCTCCACCAGAACAGAGGTGGGCTGCTTTTTGCAGAATAGCTCCTGGCACATAGTGAGTCACGTTAGATGTTTGTTGAAGTTAACGGACAGCAGTGTGGCAGAGACTCTAACTTTGCCTCCTTCTGAAATGAATATATTTACAGTTATAACACTAGAGAACTGAGTGTATTTCCAGTTATAACGCCAGATAGTTTCAAAAATTAACTTATGTTTTGTCTAATTCTCACTAATTATTTATAATGTGTAATAAGCAGTCCTTCTGTACTTGCAGTTTGGTATGTGTCTGGGAAAAGTTCTGTAAACAGCCCTTACTTGCCTCGGACACCAATTTTCACAGCTGCTCCTTGTTTTCCACTCCTCATACTGGGTTATGAGTATCCTACTTTTGGCCATGCTACCAGCTCAGCCACTTCTTTATCCGCCCCAGGGGTTCTAGGAATGCCTCTTCCTCACTAGACTGTGGGCTCAGTAAAGCAAAAGCTGCCCTGCTCTGTCCTTTGCCTGCTAATTGGTTACCTGTAGGATTCTAGGAACAAATCCAAGGTGACAGGCTACAGCTTCTGAATCTGTTGGCTTCTGGCCATTTCAGCTGGCTGCAAGCATCCCAGATGACAAACAATACACCAGTTAGCTTGACTTTCTTGGCCATCTGTCTGTTGGCTAAATAACCACCTCTTGGATAGACCAACTCATCACTTACGCAGCTGGTGTTTTGGTGACTGACTGTGCTGGGGCCAGTATTTCCTGACCACAGAAGAAATGAAATTTCACAGGGCTTTGCATGAGCTTTGTAAAGTCTTTATAAAGCAAAACTGATAAGAAAAGCAAAATGAATAAGGAAATAGATGGGCTGTACTTTCAAGCAAAGCTTTTTAAAGCATGAGTCACTTGGATTTTTCCCTTTTGTAGCTGTGTTTCATTCTCTCTCCCTTTTGCCTTTCCACACTTCCTTTGCTTTGCTTTTCTAACCATCTTGCTGTAATTTTTTCCTAAGTTTCCTGGTCTTATATGTCATTAAATGAGTCTTCAGTTAGGGCTTAGTATGTGTGGGGCAAGGGCAGCAGACCCAGTGCCTTTGGAGCTGGTGGACGCTTGCTGCTCCTTTTCATTGTTGGTGTCAGAAACTCCTTCCTGGAGAGGAGCTCAAGATGACGGCGTGAGTAGGGCAGTGGAAATATCCTCCCAAAACCATATGTATTTTTGAAAATACAACAAATACAACTACTCCTAAAAGAGAGACCAGAAGATACAGTACAACAGCCAGGCTACATCTACATCTGCAAGAACTCAGCATCTCACAAAAAGGGTAAGATACAAGGCTATGACCCGGCGTGACCCGAGCACTCCCCCTGCCCCAGCTCACCAGTGGGAGGAAAAGAATCAGAGTGGGGAGGGATTGGAAGCACAGGACTGCTAAATAACCAGCCCTAGTAATCTGCACCAGGAGCACAGACACGCATTGCATGGTGTGCTGGATATTAAAGAAATAGAAAAGTAAAATCCGAGATGGAGACTGTGAGCAGGTCCCCACAGCCGGCTCCCCTGGGACAAAAGAAAAGCGGGTGCTTTCTAAAAGTCTTAAAGGGACGAGGACTTAACAGCTGGACGAAATTGTCCCGGCACGCTCAGCCCAACAGGCTAGGAATCCTAAGGAACTTCAGGTGCCCTAAAGCCCCTCACAGCGATAAGCAACCTGCCATTCATTCCCCCCAGACGGCACTGCAAGCAAACCAGCTGACCCGACACAGCTGTGGAGCAGCTGGGGAGCAGCCCCGCCCACAGCAACCACACAGAGTCTCCTCCCAGCGCGCAGCTAACTGGGAGAGCCCCAGAGGCTGCCACTGGTGCACAGCTGCCCAGCACAGACAGAGGAACCCCAAGCAAGGTCCAGAAGGCACGAAGGGGCTCCATTCTTGCAGGAGAACACACCCGGCATGTCTGCCACCCCCCATAGTGTGCTAGGCTATCCCGAGGGCCGCTCCCCCGACAGCAGCTCAGGGATTAACCCAGAGATTGCTCCCGGTGTGCGGGTAACCAGCACAGGCAGCAGAGAAGGGCAAGGCAACCAGCAAGCAGGAAGGGACATTGTTCTCCCAGCTGACACACGCGCCACCTGCTGGCGACCACTTCTACTGCCATGAAAAGGCAGAAGAATCTGATCCAGTCAGAAATCACTCAGACAACCCCAGAGAGAGGGCCTGTGGAGATAGATATAACCAATCTTCCTGAAAAAGAATTCAAAATAATAGTCATAACCATGCTGATCAACCTGCAGAGAAATATGCAAGAGCAAAGGGATGAAGTCTGGAGAGAAATAACAGAAATGAAACAATCAATAGAAGGTCTTAAGAGCAGATTGGACAAGGTGCAAGAGACTGTTAATGGAATAGAAATCAGAGAACAGGAATACAGAGAAACTGAGGCAGAGAGATAAAAGGATCTCTAGGAATGAAAGAATATTAAGAGATTGTGTGACCAATCCAAATGGAACAATATTCACATTATAGGGGTACCAGAAAAAGAAGAGAGAGAAAAAGGGATAGAAAGTGTCTTTGAAGAAATAATTGCTGAAAACTTCCCAAATCTGGGGAAGGAAATAGTCTCTCAGACCATGAAAGCCCACAGATCTCCCAACACAAGGCACCCAAGGAGGATAACACCAAGACATAATATTAAAATGGCAAAGATCAAAGACAAAGACAGAGCATTAAAGGCAGCCAGAGAGAGAAAAAAGATCACCTACAAAGGAAAACCCATCAGACTATCATCAGACTTCTCAACAGAAACCTTACAGGCCAGAAGAGAATGGCATGATATATTTAATGCAATGAAACAGAAGGGCCTTAAACCAAGAATACTGTATCCAGCATGATTATCATTTAAATTTGAAGGAGGGATTAAACAATTCCCAGACAAGCAAAAGTCAAGGGAATTTGCCTCCCACAAACCACCTCTACAGGATATTTTAAAGGGACTGCTCTAGATGGAAGCATTCCTAAGGCTAAATAGATGTCACCAGAGAAAATAAAATCACAGCAAAGAAAACAGACCAAATACTAACTAAAGGCAAAAAATAAAATCAACTATCCACAAAAGCAGTCAAAGGAAACACAAAACAGTACAGAATAAAACATATAACATATAAAGAATGGAGGAGGAAGAATAAGAAGGGAGAGAAATAAAGAATCATCAGATTGTGTTTATAATAGCTTAATGAGAGAGTTAAGTTAGATGATTAGATAGCAAAGAAGCTACCCTTCAACCTTTGGTAACCACAAATCCAAAGCCTATAATGGCAATAAGTACATATCTTTAGATAATCACCCTAAATGTAAGTGGACTGAATGCACCAATCAAAAGACACAGAGTAATAGTATGGATAAAAAAGCAAGACCCATCTATATGCTGCTTACAAGAGACTCACCTCAAACCCAAAGATATACACAGACTAAAAGTGAAGGGATGGAAAAAGGTATTACATGCAAACAACAAGGAGAAAAAAGCAATTGTTGCAGTACTTGTATCAGACAAAATAAACTTAAAAACAAAGAAAGTAACAAGAGATAAAGAAAGACGTTACATAATGATAAAGGAGGCAGTCCAACAAGAGGATATAACCATTATAAATATATATGCACCCAACACAGGAGCACCTACATATGTGAAACAATTACTAACAGAATTAAAGGGGAAAATAGAATGCAATGCATTCATTTTAGGAGACTTCAATGCACCACTCACTCCAAAGGACAGATCATCCAGACAGAAAATAACTAAAGACACAGAGGCACTGAACAACGTATTAAAACAGATGGACCTAACAGACATCTACAGAACTCTACACCCAAAAGCAACAGGATACACATTCTTCTCAAGTGCACATGAAACATTTTCCAGAATAGACCACATACCAGGCCACAAAAAGAACCTCAGTAAATTCAAAAAGATTGAAATTCTACCAACCAACTTCTCAGAGCACTAAGGTATAAAACTAGAAATAAATTGTACAAAGAAAACAAAAAGGCTCACAAACACATGGAGGCTTAAGAACATGCTCCTAAATAATCAATAGATAAATGACCAAATTAAACAGAGATCAGCAATATATGGAGACAAATGACAACAACACAAAGCCCCAACTTCTGTGAGACACAGTGAACGCAGTTCTAAGAGGAAAGTATATAGCAAATCCAGGCCTATTTAAAGAAGGAAGAACAATCACAAATGAATAGTCTAAAGTCACAATTATTGAAACTGGAAAAATAAGAACACATGAAGCCCAAAGTCACCAGAAGGAGGGACATAATAAAGATCAGAGAAGAAATAAATAACATTGAGAAGAATAAAACAATAGAAAAAATCAATGAAACCAAGAGCTGGTTCTTTGAGAAAATAAACAAAATAGATAAACCCCTAGCCAGATTTATTAAGAGAAAAAGAGAATCTACACACACACACAGAGAATAGGAAATGAGAAAGGAAAAATCACGACAGACCCCACAGAAATACAAAGAATTATTAGAGAATACTACAAAAATCTATATGCTAACAAAACAGATAACCTAGAAGAAATGGACAACTTCCTAGAAAAACACAACCTTCCAAGACTGACCAAGGAAGAAATAGAAAACCTAAACAGACCAATTACCAGCAAAGAAATTGAATGGGTAATCAAAAAACTACCCAAGAACAAAACTCCCGGGCCAGATGGATTCACCACTGAATTTTATCAGACATGTAGAGAAGAAATAATACCCATTCTCCTTAAAGTTATCCAAAAAATAGAAGAGGAGGGAATACTTCCAAACTCATTCTATGAAGCCAGCATCACTCTAATACCAAAACCAGGCAAATACCCCACCAAAAAAGAAAATTACAGACCAAGATCCCTGATGAACAGAGACGCAAAAATACTCAACAAAACATTAGCAAACCGAATTCAAAAATACATCAAGAGGATCATACACCATGATCAAGTGGGATTCATCTCAGGGATGCAAGGATGGTACAACATTCGTGAAAATCCATCAATATCATCCACCACAACAACAAAAAGAAGGACAGAGACCACATAATCATCTCTATAGATGCTGAAAAAGTATTCGACAAAATTCAACACCATTCATGATAAAAACTCTCAACAAAATGGGTATAGATGGCAAGTACCTCAACATCATAATGGCCATATATGACAAACCCACAGCCAACATCATACTTAACAGTGAAAAGCTGAGAGCTTTTCACCTAAGATCAGGAGCAAGAGAGGGATGCCCACTCTCCCCACTGTTATTCAACATAGTACTGGAGGTCCTAGCCACAGCAATCAGACAAAACAAAGAAATAAAAGGCATCCAGATAGGTAAAGAAGAAGTCAAATTGTCACTATTTTCAGCTAACATGATATTGTACATAAAAGTCCCTAAAGAATCCACTCCAGAACTACTAGAACTAATATCTGAATTCAGCAAAGTTGCGGGATACAAAATTAATACACAGAATTCTGTTGCTTTCCTATACACTAATGATGAGTTAACAGAAAGAGAAATCAGAAAAACAATTCCATTCACAATTGCATCAAAAAAATAAAATACCTAGGAATAAACCTAACCAAGGAAGTGAAAGACCTATACTCTGAAAACTACAAGACACTCATGAGAGAAATTAAAGAAGATACCAATAAATGGAAAGACACCCCATGCTCATGGATAGGAAGAATTAATATTGTCAAAATGGCCATCCTGCCTAAAGCAATCTACAGATTCAGTGCAATCCCTATCAAAATACCAACAGCATTCTTCAGTGAACTAGAGCAAATAGTTCTAAAATTCATATGGAACCACAAAAGACCCCGTACAGCCAAAACAATCCTGAGAAGGAAGAACAAAGCAGGGGGAATTAGGCTCCCTGACTTCAAGCTCTACTACAAAGCCACAGTAATAAAGACAATTTGGTACTGGCACAAGAACAGACCCACAGACCAGTGCAACAGAATAGAGAGTCCAGAAATTAACCCAAACATATACAGTCAATTAATATATGATAAAGGAGCCATGGATATACAATGGGGAAATGACAGCCTCTTCAACAGCTGGTGTTGGCAAAACTGGACAGCTACCTGTAAGAGAATGAAACTGGATCACTGTCTAACCCCATACACAAAGTAAATTCCAAATAGATCAAAGACCTGAATGTAAGTCATGAAACCATAAAACTCTTAGAAAAAAACATAGGCAAAAATCTCTTGGACATAAACATGAGCAACTTCTTCATGAACATATCTCTCTGGGCAAGGGAAACAAAAGCAAAAATGAACAAGAGGGAGTATATCAAGCTGAAAAGCTTCTGTACAGCAAAGGACACCATCAGTAGAACAAAAAGACATCCTACACTATGGGAGAATATATTCATAAATGACATATTTGATAAGGGGTTGACATCCAAATTATATAAAGATCTCATGCTCCTCAACAAACAAAAAGCAAATAATCCAATTAAAAAATGGGCAGAGGATCTGAACAGACACTTCTCCAAAGAAGAAATCCAGATGGCCAACAGGCACATGAAAAGATGCTCCACATTGCTAATCATCAAAGAAATCCAAATTAAAACCACAGTGAGATATCACCTCACACCAGTAAGGATGGCCAACATCCAAAACACAAACAGCAACAAATGTTGGTGAGTATGTGGAGAAAAGGGAACCCTCCTACATTGCTGGTGGGAATGCAAATTAGTTCAACCATTGTGGAAAGCAGTATGGAGGTTCCTCAAAAAACTCAAAATAGAAATACCATTTGACCCAGGAATCCCACTCCTAGGAATTTACCCTAAGAATGCAGCAGCCCAGTTTGAAAAAGACAGATGCACCCCTATGTTGAGCGCAGCACTATTTACAATAGCCAAGAAATGGAGGCAACCTAAGTGTCCTTCAGTAGATGAATGGATAAAGAAGATGTGGTACATATACACAATGGAATATTATTCAGCCATAAGAAGAAAACAAATCCTTCCATTTGCAACAACATGGATGGAGCTAGAGGGTATTATGCTCAGTGAAATAAGCCAGGTGGAAAAAGACAAGTATCAAATGATTTCACTCATATGTGGAGTATAAGAACAAAGAAGAAAAACTGAAGGAACAAAACAGCAGCAGACTCACAGAACCCAAGAACGGACTAATAGTTACCAAAGGGAAAGGGACTGGGGAGGATGGGTGGAAGGGAGGGATAGGGGAAAAAAAGGGGCATTACGATTAGCAGAGATAATGTGGGGGGGAGCACGGGGAGGGCTGTACAACACAGAGAAAACAAATAGTGATTCTATAGCATCTCACTATACTGATGGACAGTGACTGTAATGGGGCATGTGGTGGGGACTTGATGATAGGGGGAGTCTAGTAACCATAATGTTGCTCATGTAATTGTAGATTAATGATACCAAAATAAAAATAAAAAAAAGAAACTCCTTCTTGTGTCTGTGGACTCTTCCTCCTTTTGAACCAAAGCCTGCCTCCTGCCACAAGAGCTGAAAGTACCAAATACTCAATTTCCAGCTTCCAGTGCAGCTGGGGTCAAGCGTGTGACTCAAGCTCTGCAAATCAGATATATCCCCTCCAGATGTTGAGTTAGAAGCCCAAGAGAAGGAGCCAGAACCTTACAAAAGCCCTTCCATGGACAGTGGCAACAGGCGTGGCAGTTCATGGGCAGTGATCAACACCATGCATCCAGAACCGGCATATGTGTGCAGCAGGCTGTGGAGCTGGCACTCGGCAACCCCAGCCATCCCAGCTTGGTGGCCACAGTACTGTAGTAGGAGTTGAACCAAGGCATCCTTCCTGTCTGCTTCACCTCCAACCTGGTTCTCCAGTCCTCTAAGATTGGAGACTGGGAGCACTGAATACACTTTAATAAATTCCTTTCCCACTGAAATTGGTCAGAGTCAGCTTTCCTTGCTTACAAATAAAGAGTACAGCTGAATATGAGATGCAGAGGCTAACTGGGGATCATAAATGGTGACACCAGCAGGAGAACACTGAAAAGGTGGGGCACCTATGCCTCATCTCCAGCAGGCAGCTGCTGGGAAACCTTGTACAAGGTCAACCTAGGAATGCTTTTTCAACAGAATGATAAATTCAGATGTTTTGGTGAAAACTCCACTTTTAGATGTTAGCAACAAGTTCAAAGATGTTTGTGGGTTACTCAAAACATGACTGTAGGCTACATATAGTTCTAGAATTGCCAGTTTGCAACTTTCTTTTTCTTTTTCTACTTTTTTCTTTCAAGAAACCTTTCGGGATGCCTGTAATAGAGTGGTTTCCTTGTAGTAACTTTTCTATTTCCCATTTGAAAAGTTCATTTTACAGGAACTCCATTAATTCTAGATTTAAATAGAAAATTGTAGGGGACTAGGATGGTCTGAGTAATACAATATGCTAATTCTGAACTAGCTCCCACCATCCTGATCAAACCCACCCAGCCAATCAAAATGTGGGAATCAGGCAACATCTCCAGCCACAGATGTGCGTCTGTCTCAGAGAAGCATCCAAACTATCTCCTGATGCTCCTGTGCCCCCAGGACACCTGCTCTCACCTAACCAGGAGCCTTCTGTTCAGTGTCACAGCCTCACAAGACACAGTCTTAGGGTGGCATCTCATTGGTGGGACTGACAGCTAAGCCATAGCTACCAGGGAGGCTGAACAGATATGTTCCTGGCATTTTCAGCTTCTGAAGTGGGAGGCAATCAGTCAAGATTCATAAGATGTACAATTCCCCAAACGCAGAAAGGGGTTCAGACGCTGGTGGCGAAAAGCATCACCCGTCTTCATGAATCCCCTTCTGTGGCTCTTCTTCACATGCCCTCATGCAGACGGGGTTCTGGTTTCCATCCTCAAGCCTGAGTGACCTCCTGCCTCTCCACTGGCATACGAAGAATCAGTGTCCAGCAGAAATAGACTATGATTTCTGGAGAATTAAAGGGCAATTAAATATCACATTCTGAAAGTATACTTGGCTAAATTTAATCTTCAAGACTCTACCCTTTGTCACTTTACCACAGTTGCATCCACCAGTGTTTCTCAAAGTAAGACATTTATCAGGATAACCAACAAAGCATGAAAAGTGCCATAGATTCAGAGGGCAAGTGAAGATCCACTGAATTAAATACTCTAAGGACAGGTCCTGGGAATCTGACTTTTAAAGCTTCCTTGTCCATTTTAATGTTCAGCCTGGTGTAGCTGCCTTTCAGTTTTGAAGACAGGGAGGTGCTCAGCGTGGCGGGCATCTCGTTCCTGCCTGCAAGCACCAGCCTCCCCGCTCGGAAGCTGCTCCCACTCTACTCCAGTGTCACGACCGGTGGGGCAATGCTGGCTGTGGGCATGAGTGCCCCCAGGAACGCGCCTGTGAGACCCTGGCCCAGCCAATCACACTACCCCCTGCTCTTGGTCAGCGTGGTTAATTGGGAGGTGAGCATGTCACCCAAGCAAAACCAGCCAGAGTTTGTACCATGAGGATTTTGTATTTGGAGGCAGAACAGAAAGCACCCTGCCTTTACCTTCTGAGTTGGACACCAAGTGGGCAGGAACCAAGGCCTGCTGATGGCAGTTTGCTGTGACAGTCGTGGTAGAGAATGACACCAAGATAAGGAAACTTAGACAAGAGACGGAGAGAGGAGGATGGAAGTTTTCTCACAATGTCTTTGCCCACTCAACCTTAAGGCCCCTCCATCTTGGGACCTGGTCAAAATAGAGCCTTTTGGGAAAAGCAGTCCACGTGCACAATCTTTTGACCCCTCTTGGCCACGTAAGGATGGGCCTTGGGCCTGGAATACTCCTTCCCAAGAGAAAGAGTCCACACAGCTTGTGCTGGGCTTGCCCCTTTGTGCAGGAATATCCTTGTGTTTCAGACTCTGTGTGCTTCTGTTCTGCCCAAGCGTGTACTGCACGTGCACCTGGCCAGCTCCATGGCCATGTCTGTGCCCTGCGAGGAGAGGACGGGGTCCTTTGGCAGCAGCACAAGAAGGGCGTGTGTGGACCGGTGGCCCCGAGTCAGCTGCTGGGAGGGACCCAGTGGCCACAGGAGCCGACGCCCACTACTAAAGCTGATCTTGCTCTGTCTCTTCTCCGTGTGAGAAAAGCTGGCTCCGTCCAGGGCTCAACTGCATTGTTTTCCTTGTTGACTCCGATCCCAAGATGCAATGGGCAGAAGTGTTTGGACGTCCGCTCCTGGTGACGGGCAAGGATGCCACTTGCTCGACAGAGACCATACACGCTTTTGATATTTAAAGTGGATAAAGTTAGATTTCTGCCGCTGGCAACTGAAACCTCTGCAGTCTCAGGGCTGTTCAGTAGGAAACAGTACAAGGATACAGGGGCAAATGAGTTTCCTGCATTTTGGTGATCAGTATGACGTGCACATTTGCCTGGTAATTTTTTAACACCTTAGCTCTAACCTAGAAGGTGCCTGGATTAAGTTTACAAGAAACTGTTAATAATGAAGCCAACCTGAGTCAGTGCAGTGACAGCAAAGTGCTGTGCGGTTCAAAGTGACCTTTTGAGGACTACTAAGTGAACGCTTTACCACCAGAGCTGGGGGAAATGCCCTCGCCAAAAACAACTAAGATGATGAAACTTATTCAATCACAAGCCCAGCTGGAGGCCTTATTTCCCAAATCTTTGGCCAGAGAAGCAAATCCACTCCACAGCCTCCAGGGCCCCGCATCCAGGCCGGGCAGACGAGAGAGACCGAACTACCGGCTGCAGGGAACAGCAGTGCTTCTGTCGCAGACACATGCGGGACCGAGCCCACCAACCCAGCCTCCCCAGAGCTTCCTTTATGACAAGCCGGTGCCAAAGAAGCCGGACCCATGTGCAATTAGTGATTTTACATGGTTTGCCAAATCCCCATCAGAATAGGCTCTCGAAAACTCAAGTTCGCATTGCTATGGAAACACTGTCATGTCAAACAAAAAAAAAAGCCCACACAGGAGTGATTCTCAAGTTCTCCACAGACTGTGGACCCTATGTGTGTGTGAGCGTGCATGCATGTGCATACACACACACACACACACACACACACACACACACACACACACCACACACATCCCCCATGCAGCCTGGAAGAAGCTTGCAGGTGCTCGCCCTCCAGACTGCAGAGTCTCACGAGGTGGTTTTTCCGCAGGGAAATGGCTGGCAATGTCTTCCTATAGAGGAGTTTGCTTTCCTGGAGGGGTTGGGGGTCCTCTCTGATGCATGAACTCAAGGATTCAGCAATTAAATCTGACTGATAATGCTGATTATATTGATAATAATTGCTTATAATTAATACTGATCATAACTAATCTGACTTTTATAGTGCTGACTGAAAACAGTAATGTGAATGGTTTGAGGCCCACATAATTCATTTTAGAACATCCATTCACTCAATGCCATTTAGTCAACATTATGCCTATATTCATTTATCAACTGTCAGTACCACCAGAGCTCCAAACTCTTGCTCCCTCCAATCCATTCTCTCACTGCAAAAGATGTGATTATTTTAACAACCAAACACTCTTATGCCCCTCCCCTGCTCTGCACCATGCAATAGTTCCTATTGCTCATGAAAGAAAGGCCAAGGCTGGACCCCATCACTGCAAAGCTTGGCAGGCTCTGGCTCTCACCCACCTCTCCATCCTGTGCTGGAATACCACAGTCTTCCCGCAGGTGCCCAAGGGGAACACACTCCTTCTCTGCACAGGAACTTCACATGAAGTCGGCTCTGACCTAGGATGACCATCTGCCTCGTCATTTGGTTAAATCCCATTCATTTTTCCAAATGCTATTGCCCAACAGAACTTTCTGCGATAATGGGAATGTTCTAGATCTGCACTGTCCGATACAGCAGCCAGTAGCCACAGGTAGCTATGGAGCTTTTGATATGTGGCTAACGCAATTAAGGAACTGAATTTTAAATTTTATTTCACTTTAATTAATTAAATTTAATTAGCCACATGTGGCTAATGGCTACCATACTGGACAGTGCAGCTCTAGAATTCAGTTCAAATGCCTTTCCTCACCCTTCAGTTTTAGAAAGATACATTTGATAATTCTGTACTTTTTTAACCATAGGATTTATCACAGACATTCCATATGCTATTAGTATGATGAATTGTTTATCTTCAGTTTTCCCCATTAGTGAGCAATTTCCATGAAGTCAAAGGTCAGGTCTGTTTTGTTCCATGTTGATCCCTAAGGCCTAGTACAAGTGTGTGGCACAGAGTAGACAATATTCGTGAATGACTCAACGTGTCAATGAATGAATGAAATTCTGTGACCATACGACTTCAGAAAATCACTGCACGTTTCTAAGCTTTGGTTTCCCCATCTATAAAGTCCACGAGTGACTTCAAGCTGAAGCACCATGTGTATTTCGCGTCTAAATAGGAAATTACAGAATTGTGGCATGAGATAGAAAGTCCTAGACATTACTTGAGACAACTTCGTCTCCATAATGACTTTCCCTAAAGCATTTCAGAAAGTGACAGTGATTTGTAGCTCAAAAACCATATATACTATGAAATTTTATCAGATCACATTTCTGCCATGCTATTAACATACAATATCTATATAATCCATATTCAACCACTGAAACAATTCACTGGAGTGACCATTTATATTTTTCCAGGTTTGGAAAGTTTTCAGAGGAAAGTTAAAATCTGGGGCCTCAAAATATGAGCGACACCCCAGGTAATCACTCCTCCTCTGATTTATGCAACCCAGCAACTAATAAAATATGGATCAGAGAGATTTAATATCAATTTATAATTATCTTTTACTTCTTATTACTTTTGGTAATAACTTTTGTGGCTTTCTCATCACACATTCTTCTCTGAACAAAGTAAACCAAACCAAAAGTGTAGAAGGGTTCATTTGGCCAATGTATCAAATAAATTGTATAAAAAGTAGAATGATGGAGGGTTTACACTGAGATTGAAAACTTTATAATGAATTTAAACTTGGCAAGCGTCTTGCATACAATACTAGGTTAATTGCCTATTGTTAAGATTCAGAATTCAGATAAATCATAGTCATCCTCTAGACCTAATTTAAAATCCATCTTTCTTTCCATACTGCCCTCACCCGGCCAAGGCCCACCTCCCCTCCTCTTTGCTGGGGTAAATGCTTAATAAATGATCCACAGTGGTGAGCTGTACTCTAGACATTCCAGAACAAAATTCTGCATTGTTATTTTCCTACCGGACTTGGCCATAAACTCCACTTTGCATCTTTCACCACAACAGATACTTCCGAAGCCATGTGGACTGCAGGTCATAGGAGTTAAGCAGCAGGCCGGTTGCACTGAAGTCTGAACCTCTGCACAGCCTTTTCATGCTCTGGGCCCAACTCACTGCTGGAAGCTCTGAGGTTATGCAGTGCATTCAGTTTCTCCCCTTGAATAAAGGAAGCCCAGCCTTTATTCCTCCCTGACAACAGTCATTGGATACAGGCTACCCCCAGGCCAAGAGGCTCTTTAGCTGAAGGAAACCCAGAGAGCAGCTCAACTGAGAGCCAACAGCCCACCAGGGCCTATAGGAAGTTTGCAAAGACAGAAGAATCAAGCAGGGTGTGGCAAAGGCAGGAGCCCAGGGACCTCCAGAGAAAGAGAATCAGAGATGGACATACTGCCTGTTTTCCCAGTTCTTCCCCAGAATTGGTTTCCATATATATCCCCTGTCTTTAAAATAACTCATTTGTCCATAAACTAACCTGATTGGGTCTCTCTTTCTGAGTGTCTATAGGATTTCCTACCTATTGACTGCAAGCAATTTGGAAGAAATAGTAAGAATTCAAACTTCCATGGTTTAAGAATGCAGTTTAAAAATTAGCACAGTGCATTCATTGTTCATTTAAAATGTCCTTTTAGTTTTATTCCAGTTTAACATGAGGTAGAAACTCAAGAAGTATGTGAAACCTAAGGGTCTGATTAAATATAAAGAAATCCTCATAATTAAGTCAGGAAATTTAAGGGCTTTATTTCACCAAATGTAGGACTCTAATAGCACACATAACTTATTTACTAAAGACAATGTAATGTAATATTTGTGGATGGTAAAAAAATTTTTAAAGCACACTCAAGGATATGGACATTATGAGACCATCTACCTGTGATGATTTATGAAATTATCTTGAGAAACAAAATATCTTTCATCTTCACTTTTATCCCCCATTAATAACAACACTATTGCTATTGACACTTTTGTATCAGCTAGCTATTGTTGTGTAACAAACCACCCCAAATATCACTGACTAAATAACTCATTTATTATTGCTCATACATCTAAGGGTCAGCTAAGAAGTTT
The DNA here is from genome assembly GCA_032199065.1 of Smutsia gigantea. NCBI lineage: Eukaryota > Metazoa > Chordata > Mammalia > Pholidota > Manidae > Smutsia > Smutsia gigantea. The sequence goes on along the minus strand of JAVSCE010001036.1, from coordinate 984,014 downwards.
GTCTCGTTTCTGCCATGCTTACTCACACTTCTGAGATCACTGAGTTTTAGGTTGGTAGCACTGCTTGCCTGGGCTCTCTCACACATATCTAATCTGAGATGACCTTAAGTGGAACCACTGGACTCTTCTCCATATGGGCATTTATCTTCCAGTAGGCTATCCTGGGTTTGTTATCATGGCAGAAGCAGGAGACCAAGAGACTGAGTCAGAAGTTTAAAGCTTCTTGCAGCCTAAGCTTGAACCAGCATATGCTATTTACATCACATTCAATTAGCCAAAGCAAATCACAGAGCAAGCCCTAATTTAGAGTGGAAAAATAGACTCCTCTCCATGATGGGAAGAGCTTCAAAGTTACAATTCAAAGGGTGTGGATACAGAAGTCATTTCTGTAATCAATCACAACCACAAAGACTAATATTCATCTATTCAACCATTCACTAGCTGTGTAACCATGGATAATTTAATTACCCTGTCTTGTCCTCATTTTCTCAGTTTATAAAATAGATAATAATATGAAATCTACCTCAACATTGTCTTAAGTATTAAGTGAGGCAAAACATAAAATGCATATCACCATGCCTAGGACATACTCAACAAATGCTAATTATTATTTCTTGTTAATATTATTTACAAAGTTCCTCATGCATATGTTAAGACTTCCTTTATAAATCCATGACTGGGCATGGGCATGGATGAAGGGGAGATGACAGTGTGCTCAGAAGCTAGGTATAGACACCTTTATGTTATACCGCACCAGATCTAAGCTATTTCTTGGTAAGTAGATAATTTCACAAGTCATTTTATGCAAAATAAAACCTTCACAAGTGGTTACCCAAAATGGGAAAGACAGGGTTCAAAGTGCAACTACAAAGATGTCAAAAACAAAAGCTGTATGGATTTGAAAATAAATGCACCACTTTTGTTTTGGCTTTATTTGCATTTTTCATTGGTATTCTGCACTGGTACAGAACAGTAGCTAATCTAATCTAAATGTACAGCTTGTAGAACAACTAGGTTATTGACAGGGCATTTTTTCTATGGCATTTTCTTTCAAAAATATTCTAAATGAAGGGAAATTCCTCTGCCTTAATTGAGAACAACAGAGAAGATTGTGGGCAAAAACTTTCTAATTTCCAAATATTGATGTTTACCCTAGCTGAGATTTCCTTTATCAAACTCATACCACTTTGGACTTTGGATATCTTTGTTGTATAGTTCCTTTATCCTCCACATTGTATCAGCATTTTTTCAAGTTCTCTTCTTTTCCTGATGACTCGTTGAAGTAAAGTAGATATTTAAAAAAAGCTATGCAAGTAGACTAGAAAATACATTTGACTATCAACCTAAAATTAAATGTGGTGAAAATGTGATTTCCTATTATGAACAATTGTTGCTTATAATATAATATCAAATTTGATAACTAAGGGGAAATGGACAAAATCCTTGAAAAGTACAATCTGTCAACACTCAGACAAGGAAAACTGATAAACTGAAAAGGCCTATGTGTATTAGTTAATTTAAAAACTAATAACCTTCTTTTTTTAATATAATTTATTTTATTATCATTAATTTACAATTACATGTGCAATATTACGATTATTAAACTACCCCTTCATCAGGTCCCCCCCACCAACCCCATTACAGTCACTGTCCATCAGCGTAGTGAGATGCTATAGAATCACTACTTGTCTTCTCTGAGTTGTACTGCCCTCCCCGTGCCCCCCCAACATTACATCTGCAAATCGTAATGCCCCTTTTTCCCTCTTATCCCTCCCTTCCCGCCCATTTTCCCCAGTCCCTTTCCCTTTGGTAACTATTAGTCCGTTCTTGGGTTCTGTGAGTCTGCTGCTGTTTTGTTCCTTCAGTTTTTTTCTTTGTTCTTATACTCCACATATGAGTGAAATCATTTGATACTTGTCTTTTTCGGCTTGGCTTATTTCACTGAGCATAATACCCTCTAGCTCCATCCATGTTGTTGCAAATGGTAGGATTTGTTTTCTTCTTATGGCTGAATAATATTCCATTGTGTATATGTACCACATCTTCTTTATCCATTCATCTACTGATGGACACTTAGGTTGCTTCCATTTCTTGGCTATTGTAAATAGTGCTGCAATAAACATAGGGGTGCATCTGTCCTTTTCAAATTGGGCTGCTGCATTCTTAGGGTAAATTCCTAGGAGTGGAATTCCTGGGTCAAATGGTATTTCTATTTTGAGTTTTTTGAGGAACCTCCATACTGCTTTCCACAATGGTTGAACTAATTTGCAGTCCCACCAGCAGTGTAGGAGGGTTCCCTTTTCTCCACATCCTCGCCAACATTTGTTGTTGTTTGTGTTTTGGATGTTGGCCATCCTCACTGGTGTGAGGTGATATCTCATTGTGGTTTTAATCTGCATTTCTCTGATGATTAGCGATGTGAAGCATCTTTTCATGTGCCTGTTGGCCATCTGAATTTCTTCTTTGGAGAAGTGTCTATTCATGTCCTCTGCCCATTTCTTAATTGGATTATTTGCTTTCTGTTTGTTAAGGTGCATGAGTTCTTTATATATTTTGGATGTCAACCCTTTATCAGATACGTAAAAACTAATAACCTTCTAAGAAAGAAAATACCAGGCCCAGGTGGTTTCACTGGTGAATTCTATCAAGCATTGAAGGAAGAAAGGACACCAAATCTCTACAATCTATTCAAGAAAATAGAAGCACTCTCTAACTCATTCTATGAGAACAGAATGACCCTAATACAAAAACTAGAGAGATAAATTGTAAGAAAGGAAAACTACAGACCAATGTCTCTTATGCACAGACACAAAAGTCCTCCATAAATATTGGCAACTCAAATGCAACAATGTATAAAAAGAATCCTACAGCTAAGTGATATTTACTGCAGATATACAATGCTGGTTTAACATTTGAAAATTGTGAACTTTGATAGTCAGCTTTAGCACAGAAGTCATGACATGTACTTAGGCACAACTCTGGGCCTTAACCAACATCTTTAGCCATGGCTCTCAGCAAAACAAACACAGAAAGACTCAAGAGAACCTCCTGAGGTACTAATTTCCCTGGCATCCCTTTTCTATAAGCCAGCGTATCAGGATGAGGATTCGTGTGCTATGCAGTTGAGCACACCTCCATTCTCTCTTTTGATGAGGGAACCGTAGCAACGATAGTTCCAGAATAAAAAGAACTCTTTTGTTTGTTTTTTGTCTTTTTTTTATTGTGGCCATTTGAGTTTTTTTTTAATTCAGAGAGCCAAATAAGAAATCAAGCTGTATTCAAATCACAGTGCTTTCCCTCATATAAAAGAAACTTAAAATGCTGCAGAACCCAGGAATTCCTCAGGCCAATGGCATGAACAGAGACATGGTCACTTGGAGAATCTCAAGTTAAGATGACCCCTGTTCTCTGACAAAATTTATGAGGCTGATGTATAACTGGGTATATCTGATGGAGTTTTAGCCCTCTTGTACTTTTCTGGAAGCAATCCCACAATCTGCTTGTGTCGTCATTCCCATCAGCATCAATGATGTGTCATTCCAAGAGCAGAAGACAGAAAGTTTGAAAGGTAGAGAAAAATCAAAGGATGTTTATAATGAGAAAATTACATGTTGAAGAGGAAGGCAGCAATTCTTGACAATATAAGAAAATTCTTAAAATAGCAGCAATTCTTGTTGTTAATAGCACTGGAAATGAGAGAGCAGCAGTATTTTGGTGAGCATGATATTTTTATGTTAGCAATCAGGTACCTCGAAGATAACCAGGAAATTGCAGACTTCAGGAATTAAGTTCATCAGCCTCATATACCTCACCTCGCCAGGGAGGAAGATTTGTCTGAACTTTTAAACAAATTGAAAGGAGCTAAGATGACCCATGCTTCTTATTCGTTCACATTTTTTAATTTAACTGATGTAAACTTCCTTATAAGAAGAGAGGTGTTTACGGGGAGCTGCAGGTCAGATCTGGCTCCACCTCTTAATGGTTCTATGACTTTAGACAAGTCTTGAAGCAATCTAAGCCTCGATCTCATCTATAAAATGGAGAAAATACTACTACTTACTTCCTAGGGGTGGTGGAAAGACTAAATAAAGCACCTAATACAAAGCCCAGCATGTAGTTAGTTATCCAAAACCACTACGTATTATTCTTGCAGCAGCGACTCATCAGACCTCACTAAGTCTCTCCTGGTTCACCACACATGCCCTGGCTCAGGTTTCTTGTTTTACATCCCTTTGAAAAACCTTTCAAACAATGAATGGTGTGACTGCAGAGACAAGCAACTTAGATTTTAACACGCATCAAAACCTATCTAAGCCCCAGCATCTGTGTTGGATTATATTTTCTTCTCTGCAGTCCGTGTGAAGGCTGCACACTTCCTCCACATGGTGGGACCATTTGTCAAATTATTTTTGACATTTCAGTTGAGGGACTGCCTTCAATTCCATTGAGCCATCCACCCAGGGAAACCTCTCCTTGTTTTCTAGGCACCCCAGCTTTTTGACCAATATGGCCACATTGAGTTTGTTAAATCCTTTCTTTATGCAACAAGTATTTAACTGAACACTCACTCTGCATGAAGAGCTATGCTTAACTGAGTGTGCATTCAGATAAAATAGATATGGGCCCTGACATTTTGGCACTTACAACGTATTAGAGACACAAACAATAAACAAGCAATCAAGCAAATAAATACAATAAATATGTAATCATACAGTATAAAAAATGCTAAAAAGAACATGAAGATGATCCAGAAATAGAGAATAATTGTAGGGGATGTTCCTACTTAGATTGCAGTGAATTATGATCCCTGAAAGGCATAGGGAAATGACTACGGAGTTTTAAGCTGGGGAGTGACAAGCTTAGATTTACATTTTCAAACAGGCACTCAGGCTGCTCTGCAGAAAATGAACCAAACGCAGAAGTGTGTGTGAGGAAGCCAGTGCGGAGCCTACTGGAGATATACAGACAAGAAGTGATCATGGCTTGGATGAGAAGAACCCTTCTAGTAGCTATAGAAAGAATGCATTTGAGAGATACTTCTGGAATAGAAAAGGCAGAGCTGGGTGATGAAGGTGGGGAGCAGAAAGGAAAGAATCTAGGGTAACCTCCAGGCAAAGGTGGGCTTGTCATGAGGGGGCTAAACTTCAGTTCCCTCCTTATTAAAAAGGCCCCATCCAAGGCTTTAGTGAGGGTCCTAGCAATAAGTCCATGTGGTCGTATTGTTGTTAATATTTACGAAAGTTAAGGTATTTGTTCAGACCTCTCAAAACCTCTACCCACCTGCTTCCAAATGTGCTTTAACCGCCAGTTGGACAAGATCCCCCATTTATGGAGACAAGGCCCAAGTGAAGCTCTCTGTGGATGCAGGAGTTTGGGATGCCTGCCAGGCATTCAAGTCATCGGGCAAGATCCTAAATGACTTCTGGATCTTTCCAAACATTAAATCCACTTTCAAGGGAAAAAAAATATTCCACCCTTGACAATATTCAACTTCAAAATTAGTGGTTCTTGATATTTTTAAACTGTTGTTGATAATTTAGGAAACCTATACGCTTTTCCCCTCAGAAACTGTACTTATACCTAACAGCTGAATTCACTCTGGGCCAAGAGCCATCCATTCCCTAAATGCAGTCCCCACCCAATGGGAGAGACAGAGTACGTATTCCATCTTCCTGAAGATTATCCTGATGGGCACAACAGGTTTTTTAATGTATGCATTTTGGAATTTTTGTTAAAAATCAGCCATATTGAGTCATAGTTCTACCTTATTATATCAATGTCCTCAAATGTATCCAAGGACATTGTTGATGACATGACTTCTACACTTAAGCCTTCTGAGAATGTTTCTTTTCAAAGCACATGTCTCATCTTTTGCATGTTCCCAGGCAGTGCTATTTAAAGAATTGAATGTATTTCCTAGCCTCAATAACATGTGCTGTTTTTTTTTTAAGAGCGTCAGCCAATCACTGGAGAAATTCATGAATACTAAATATTGTTCTGCAGAATGTCTTTTGCTGGCTGCCTCCTCTGGTGTCACTCAAACATCCTTTTGTTTATTCACTGAATTGTATTACAGTACCTCTGAATTTCTACCTAATTCCATGATAGACCTAGGAATGGGAAGTATTGGTAGATGCTCCTCCCCCATTTTTGCTGGTAGGAAAATGAAAAGTTATTTATCAAATCATCAAACCATCAATATGAGTTCTATTAGGACCTAAATTCAGGTTCCTATGGAGATAGCAGCTTCTGTAAGATTTGCCTGTGTAACTCAGTTTGTATATGGAACTCAAACCCTATCTTCCTAGGCATCCGCCCACCCATCTATCACCTGCAGTAGACAGAGCGCTCCTTGAGGACAAAGGCATCCATGAACCTACCTCGGTGACACACACTTTGTACATAGTAAATATGAAATGAACACAAAGGAACTAAACCAATTGCTACTGGTTTGGCCATTCAGCCTCAGGAATTGCTGAAGCTGTGGGTTTTCATTTTCGTTTTGTTTTTTGGCTACAATGTCTCGGGCCCCTGCTATGCTGTAGGAACCTTACCAAGTATCCTCCCCAGACTGCCTCATTGATTGTTCATGAAAATCATGTTGGTGATGTTGTCCCCATTTTGCTAATGAAAGAACAGAGGCCTTGAGGAATGCAGCAACCTGCCCAGATTACTCAGCATCCAAGAAGGCTCGTCCACCTGCCAGACTCATGCTCTTTCCATCGCTCACTGTGTTGATGCTTTCCTGGCCTCCTGAATGTCCTTCAGACACTCCCAGCATCATCTTACGTCAGGGCCTTTGCACTTGCTCTCCCTGTGCCTAGGAGGTTGCTTTTCCCCAGCTAACTACATATTCACTTGCCCATGTCATCCACTCCTCAATATCATTTCTTTGGAGAGGCTGTTCCTGACCATCCTATCCCAAAACAACTCCTTTCCTGGCCACTTTATAGTCTTCTGCCCCATTTTATGTTGTATCAAAGCCATTATCATTCCTGTCAGCATGTGACATTACACGATACATCTCAAGTTCAACTATTTCCTAAAATTTTTAAATTCAAGACATTTGTTGACTTGCTTCAGATGACTTAATTTTGTAGCTGTTGGATTTTCCCCCCATTTGTTTTATGTTTGTAAGTGACATTTTTCCATTTACCAGTTGATATGGTTTAAGCAGACAGTAGAATCTGCCGATCTGAAGGCATGTGACCAGCATCCCCACCCTTGTGGAATGCTTTATTGCATTCTTTTTGATTAGTGGACAATTTACTATTTTCTGTTTCTTCTTTTATTGCTATCAGCACCACTTTTCACCCCAATGTTAACTAAAAAATGATCCACAAAAATATTAAAACATGATGTGCTCCCTAAATCTTGTTTTCATTTATCATCTTCATGTCCTTGCCAGTAAATTTTTCTGGCATTTGTTTTAACATTGCATTCAATGAGAACTCGTGGAATGTAGAAGCATGAGTCTGACTGTGACCAAAATTTCACAGAGGGATGTAATTAATAGCAAATACGGCAATATGGATGATAGCTGGCATTTGCCGAGTAGAACCTACAAGAAAGACAATGTTCTGTATGCTTTATATGTGCTCTCGTGTAAGCCTGACAGCAGCCCCACCACACACGTGCGATTGTCCCCATGCACAGATGAAGAGATGGAAGCCCAGGAGTGGGAAAACGTGTTGATAAGTAAATGGTGGAGGCTGGATTTGAAGCCACGCAGACTGACCTAAAGTGCTCTTAACTGCTGTGTAACTATAGCTGGTGCACCTGGGAGCTGCTACCTTCAGTCCCTTGGATTCAGTATGGTTATCCTTCAGGGATTCATAAATGTAGGAAGAAAGTTGCATGGATAGACCGAAGCCTGGTGCACAGTGAGTCAATGTTAGATGCAGCCTCGGGCGCTACTATTTATTCAGAGCTTCTCTAAGTGCTCACATATTTCGTAACATCTTTGGGTCCCCCATCAACCCTAAGAGGCAGATGGCATTACTATGCTCATTTTAATTTTAGGCAAGCAGAGCAAGGAAGGATAAGTCATCACCCAAGTTTGGCCAACTGGTGAGAAGGAGAGTCAGGATCCAAATCCAGGTAGCTCGCCCCAGAATCCACCCCCTTCCCCACTGTCCCGTCCTTAACAGGCTGAAGCATCTTGTTCAGCTGCAATACTTCAGGGTAACGTTTTATTTATCTCTTTCCTCTTCTCATCTAAAAACCTTGAGGAACAGACTGGGCAAGGAGCCTTTAAGCTATGAATACTCTTTAAAACTTAACAACAGTAAAATCTAATAGGGGAGTAGGAAAGAGAAACAGTTCCCATAAATCAAGGGCTTTGTTCTCCCTTCATCTGAGCATTTCCAATTGGCATGGACTTTTCCAAACAGCAAGTTTTTATATTTGTGGGGGATTTAGAGTCAACCAATAGCCTCAAATTTCACATTTTTAAAGTAATTCTGAACATGTCAAGAATCGGACCCATAAACCATGTCTATATGTTGGAACTGGATCAACCAGAGAGAAGTCAAAAATCTCATTTTTCAATTCCACCTCACCAGCTGGACAGTAATTAACAAGTGCCCCCCAGAGTAACTCAATTCATTTGCAAAAACAGTTAGAAGAGAAACCTTTGGGAATCAAGAAATGTTGGCCACAAGGGATGAGACATCAAACCCAAGTCTTTAAATGTTTTTAAGCACGGTCCCATTGCCATTTGAAAGTAATTGGAAATTATCAACAAAATCCCATGTCATGGTGAAAAAGAATTATGGAAATGCACTGGATTTTGTAGGCATTTTGACACAGAGTTGAAAGGTCAGGTTGCAAAGTTTGTTTCACAAAATTAGGGAGGGCAGGAATCCCCAAAGCAGGGCAGGGAGAGGGGCTGTTAAACACAAATTCTAATTCAATAGGTCTAGGTTGGAGCCTAAGATTTTACATTCCTATCTCCCAGGTGATGGGTCACATTTTGAACATAAAGCTGCCATCATGGAAAAGTCACTTTTGAAATCAGATGGACTTGGGTTTGAACCCCATCTCGCCACAGTTTAGATGTACGACCGTGAACCAACATGTACCCTCTCTGAGCCTCTGTTTCATTTGTCACATTTGCCTGATAAGACAGAAGCCAAAATTGTTGTGCAGTGTCTGGAAAAGAGTAGGAATTCAATAAATAGAAGCCACCTCAATAATAATGCATATTATTATGTTACTATTAATAATTATTATTATCTAAAAAGATTTTGGCAAAATGGGAAAAGAAGCTAGAGATGAAGTAAAAAATGTGAGTGGGATCCCAAAAGCTATCAAATGAGGCTCTCCTGTTCATTTACTGAGCATCTGTCTGTACCAGGCATGGCTTCAGAAGTTTCTATGTATCATTCTTATGACTGAAAGAGTAAAGCATCTCATTTAATTATTACCACGATCCACAAAGTAGGTACTACTACCCCCTGTATTTCACAGAGAAGGAAACTGAGGCTCAGATTTATTTATAGATAAGTGACTTACCTAAGGTATTTGGCCCACAAATGACAAAGGAGGCGCTTGAACTTGGTTCCTGTAGCTCCCAAGCTCTTGCTATTAAACATTAATAAATGATCTTGAGCATTCAGCTGGTAGACTAAGTTGGATGAGATGTGGTCCTTACCTTAGAAGAGCTCCCAGCCCCCTGTGGGAAGCTAGTTGAGGACAATGTGAGATGTACGTCCAACAGACAAAACCATTTCAATTACTGGAAAGCCCCATCGATGGGACATCCATTTACACAAATTAACAAGGAAAAAGTTGGAGCATTAGGGTGTCTTTGGGAAGAATTTGTGTATATGCTGAGCTCCCCAGTTATTCTGTAGAATCCTAGTTGCTCTTGAAGTAAGCAATTCACAGCACTCTGCCTGCAATTCCTTACCTAGTCAATGGAGCCTCCTTCATGGAATTATTACACTCCTTTTGTATTAAACTGCTTTTCACATTTCCTTCAGTCCCTGCCTATGTAATCCTGAGTATTTTATTTGCTGACTTACTGATGCTGGACACAGGTGAGAGACCCTAGCAAATGAAGCTTGGGTCTCTGATCGTTTGTATAACACAGGACTCTTTTTGTCACAAGTGACAGAAACTCAATTCAGGATAACTTAGGGAGAAAAAGCCACTTATTGAGTCACCTACCTGAGAAATCTAGGGTGCTATTCTGGCTTCAGGAACAGCTAGACCCAGGGGAGCAAGCAATGTCAGCAGGACGCAGTCTCTCCATCTTTCAGTTGTTTTCCCTTGCACTGGCTTAATTCTCAGGTGTCCCCTGATGGCAAGATGGCCCACAGCACTCCATGCTTGCATTCCTACCAAAACGTGAGTTTACTTCCCAGTGGTTTCAGGAGACATCTGGATTTACTGCAATGTAACTTGGACACTAATTGTCCATCCTTGAACCAGTCACCATGGCCAAGGCTATGAAATACAGACAGGCCAGGACTTGTATGTGACCGGCCTTAAGGAAGGAGGTGGGGTCACTCAATGACCACGTGGATGGGGTGAGAGGGGAGATGGTCTACAAAGATGCTATTGTCAAAATAAGAGAAGACAAATGTTGGGCAGGTGAAAACCTCAGAAAGCCACCATAGGGCTATGGACAGGGCCTCACAAGGTACCAAGAAACCATAGTAAGAGCATTGCAGGGACCTGTAATGATAAGGAGTTAGAGATGCACTGGTAAGAGGATATACCCCTTCTTTCCCAATGACTGCTTCCAAACAATAGGGATGCTTCTGCAGTGTGCATAAAGGAGGCCGAAGTGGCAGAGGAAGGGGGGCAGGCTGTTCATGACTGCTCTACCTGCTGCTCCAACAGTACAGGTTGTGAGGCTGATGTGAGCCACAGTTCTCCTCATCTTCCCTGTGGCTCTTTGCATGCTGGAAGATGATAAAATTTCCCCAGCCAGTACACAAGTGACTCATCTTTATCGTCTATCTTTTAGGTTTCTCCCAGATCCCAATAGCAATGACTCCGGGCAAGGAGGTATTCTCCTGAGCAGCCTAGTGGGCTATCAGTGCAGACTCCCGTGCAGACAAGTGTGGCAAAATGCTTTCTGATTGCCACCAAGTCAGGCCAAAAAAGAAAAAAAAAGAAAACAAAATATTTGTGTGTTTGCATGCACATACACACACAGTTTTGTAGAAATCATTTAGCTAATGCAGTAGACCACCCAATGCTAAAGAGTTAAGCCAAAGGTAGAAATAGGAAAATTCTTATGACCAGCACAAATTCTGCTCAAGGCCTTGGGGATCTGGATACCATGGAACTAGTAATTGCATTCAGGGCTACTTTACATGATCCACATATCAATGAAGAAGTTTCATATTTGGGGAATTTAATGATCCACAGAAAATTGCCAGCAAGTTAAAAAACTATATAGTGTTGATTACTGTATTGGATTTCCACATGTTTTTCAGTTTGATCTCTTCACAAGGGACACCAAAGGAGTGACGAACTTAACAAAAATGCTCTGGAAATTTGGCAGAGATTGTGCATATGCAAATCCATGATGAATGACACTGGAGTTATTTTCCAGGATCATGACTTTTACAAAGTTGGCCTTCTCTGCACAGAGAATTCAGCATCGCTATTAACTAAGTGACAGAAACCCCAATTCAAATTGGCTTGAGTAGAAATGACAATTTACTACATGACTGAGGAATCCAGGGGAGGCTGCAGGCATGGCTGTGTCAAGGACTCAGTGATGTCACTGGGACTTGGTTTCTCTCTCCTTTTCAGCTCTGCCTTTTACTGCACTGGTTTCAGTTCTCAGGTTCACACATAGTCCCTCGTGGCTCCAGACTTACATCAACTCAGGTTAAAGACGGTAGGAAGCAAATTCTCATGCTGGACCCTCACAAATCCTACAATACTCTCTGAATAGGCCAACATGGACCATGGGTCTCTCCTGGACCAGTCACCATGGCCAGAGGAGTTTGAGACCCTGATTGGTCAGATCTGGCTCACTGGATCCACTTTTAGAGTAAAGAACAAAGGTCCTTTTAGTGGAAGAGGGGCTGTTTCCTCAAAGGAAATGCAGGATACTAGTACCAGAAGAAAAAAAAATGCTTTCTTCATGACCAAAGAAAATCACATCCTATTAAAAAGGCTTTGGAGGCAATGAAACCTTCCATCAAGGCCTGGAGCAAATGGTTATTCGTAGATGGACAAAGAGAGCAACTTTCTTTGTTTTCCTGACTCTTCTCCTTCAGCATCATTTTTCTGCTTGCAGTCTGATTCACTTGTAGCCCATCTGAAAATCAAACCACAGGCTCCACCATCCACAGCCCACTCTTAGGTGGACATCTTTTCTTCAGAAGAAAAAATCATTCTGAATTATGTAAATGGTTTTTCCTCTCTCTCCTTGGCAATTAAGCCAACCCCTTGGAGGCCATTTCAATTAACTGGAAACAATGTGGGTACTCAATGTTAGATCAAGTAAGATTTTTGAAGGCCCAGTGAAGAAAGTATGAATGGAGACTCCCAGCCACACAAAACTTCAGGCTTCCTGGGGAGTATATGAGAGCAACAGTAAAAAGGATGTTAAAATCCAAATAAGTAAGAGATGCTGTCCTTTTACACACAAGATGGGGAAATGGATTTTTCTTTAGTAGGATACATCCTTCCATATTTTTTCACTAGACATTCCCTTTCCTAAATTAAAATTCAGTGAATAAGTTGACCATTGGTAAAACTCACAGTAAAACTTCAAAGGACTCCCATTTCTTTGAAAAATCATGGCTCTTTAACTGGCCTCAAGTTTCCCAAATTCTCTCATCACTCTTGCTGCTAAAATTAAACAAATAAAACAAAGAACACATAGCTAATTATTTCTAAGTGAACAGAAAATGTGCTTAGGGAGTTCCCTTCTGAAGGATACAATCCTTCTCTAAAAAAGATTGTAATGTGAATAACTACTCCTAACTTCAAGAATGAAAAACAGATTTGTGCCAACTCTTGATTCAGTGACCACCTAGATCAGGGGTCAGCAAACTTGTTATTTGAAAGACCAAAGAACAAATATTTTAGGCTTTGTGAGCTATGCAGTCTCTGTCACAACTACTCAACTCTAGCTTTGAAGTATAAAAGCAGCGATAGATGGGGGATTAAAGATGGCGGTGTGAGAGGTGAGATGGAGGCTTCCTCCAAAAACTGCATATAATATGAAAATATAACTGATACAACTACTCCTGAAAGAGCAACAGGAAAGAGGACTGCGCCAAACTGGATACACCTGGAGACAAGAGCAGACCTCACAGAACAGGGTAACGTACTAAAGCTGTGGCCTGGCAGGACCCAAGCCCTTCCTCCACCCACCTCTCCAACGGGAAGAAAAGAGATGGAGCAGGGAGGGAGTGGAGACTTGGGACTGCTGAATACCTAATGCTGGAAATCTGCTCTGGGAGCACAAACCTACATTTCATGGTTGCCGCAGATCTGCTCTGGGAGCACAAACCTACGTTTCATGGTGCTTGTATGATACTCTCCTAATTAGGGGGTTGGAAAGCTAAGACAGGCAGAATTCCTGGAGAGACTGAGATTCCAGCTGCTTGTGGAAAGCAGGGATCCATATCTGACTGCCCTGGGACAAAAGAAAGGTGGGAAGTCTGAGAGACTTCCTAACAAGGAACCCCTTAGCAAGACGGTGGCTAAAGGGGCAAGGATTGCACAGAGTTTACTGCTCAGGAGAAAGGACAGGTAGCCAAAATTGTCCGGGTGCACTCTGCCCAGAAGGTTGGAAGCTTTCACGATCTTCAGGTGCTCCAGCTCACTGGCTGCCTACATAGCTCCAAGAACCGCCTCTGAGATAGGCAGCCTACTGTGCCTTTCACCTTGCCAGCCCCACATGGCTTCCAAGCCAGCAAACCCTACTCTGGCGTTAGCCCAGCCAAAGGAAAGATCTGTCTACAGCAACTACAAACGCAAAGCATAGAGGCTTATACCTGTGTGCTCGGCCCACTGGTTCAGGCAATGGAGACAGGCATAGCAGCTGGGTAGCAGGAAACAGCTCTTTCCTCCCCCCAGGCACCAATACCACTCCCCTGCAAACCCTGACATTGCTTCAGGAGCTGAGCAATTACAGAGAGTAGAGCTTATGGGTACTAGAGGGCGCCATACAAAATTATGAAACAGCAAAGGAACCTGGTTCAGAGTAAAATTAACACAACTCCTGAGAAAGATTTAAATGATATCGACCTCATGACTCTCCCTGAAAGGGAGTTCAAAATCAAAATCATTAACATGCTCATGGAGGTACAAAGAGATATTCAAGAACTCAGGAATGAACTCTGGTCAGAGATCCAATCATTGAAGAGCACAATGGACGGTATTAAAAGCAGATTGGATACAGTGGAGGAGAAAATAAATGAAATAGAAACTAGAGAAGAGGAATACAAAGAAGCTGAGGCACAGAGAGAAAAAAGGATCTCTAAGAATGAAAGAATATTGAGAGAACTGTGTGAACAATCCAAAGGGAACAGTATTCATATTATAGGGGTACCAGAAGAAGAAGAGAGAGAAAAAGGGATAGAAAGTGTCTTTGAGGAGGTAATTGCTGAAAACTTCCCCAATATGGGGAAGGAGATAGTCTCTCAGGCCATGGAGGTGCACAGATCTCCCAACACAAGGCATCCAAGGAAGACAACACCAAGACATATAGTAATTAAAATGGCAAAGATCAAGGATAAGGACAGACTACTAAAAGCAGCCAGAGAGAGAAATAGGGTCACATACAAAGGAAATCCCATCAGGCTATCATCAGACTTCTTAACAGAAACCTTACAGGCCAGAATGGAGTGCCATGATATATTTAATGCAATGAAGCAGAAGGGCCTTGAACCAAGATTACTTTATCTGGCAAGATTATCATTTAAATTTGAAGGAGGGATTAAACAATTCCCAGATAAGCAAAAGCTGAGAGAATTTACCTCCCACAAACCATCTCTAGAGTGTATTTTGGAGGGACTGTTATAGATGGAAGTGTTCCTATGGTTTAATAGCTGTCACCAGAGGTAATAAAACCACAGTAAAGAAAGTAGAATAGCTAATTACCAAGCAAATGTAAAATGAAATTAACTATCCGCCAAAGTCAGTCAAGGGATAGACAAACAGCAGAATATGATACCTAATATATAAAGAATGGAGGAGGGGAAAAAAACTAGGAGAAAAAAAAAGAACCTTTAGATTGTGTGTGTAATAGCACATTAAGTAAATTAAGTTAGACTTTTAGATACTAAGGAAGTTAACCTTGAACCTTTGGTAACCATGAATCTAAAGCCTGCAATGCCAATAAGTACATACCTATCCATAATCATCCTAAATGTAAATGGACTGAATGCACCAATCAAAAGACATAGAGTCACTGAATGGATAAAAAAACAAGACACATCTATATGCTGCCTATAAGAGACTCACTTTAAACCCAAAGACATACACAGACTAAAAGTGAAGGGATGGAAAAAGACATTTCATGCAACTAACAGGGAGAAAAAAGCTGGAGTTGCAGTACTTATATCAGACAAAATAGACTTCAAAACAAAGAAAGTCACAAGAGACAAAGAAGGACATTACATAATGATAAAAGGGTCAATCCAACAAGAAGATATAACTATTATAAATATCTATGAACGCAACACAGGAGCACCTACATATGTGAAACAAATACTAACAGAATTAAAAGGGGAAATAGAATGCAATACATTCATTCTAGGAGACTTCAACACACCACTCACTCTGAAGGACAGATCAACCAGACAGAAAATAAGTAAAGACACAGAGGCACTGAAGAACACATTAGAACAGATGGACCTAACAGACATCTTCAGAACTCTACACCCAAAAGCAGCAGAATACACATTCTTCTCAAGTTAACATGGAACATTTTCAAGAATAGATCATATACTAGGCCACAAAAAGAGCCTTGGTAAATTTAGAAAGATTGAAATTGTACCAGCCAGTTTCTCAGACCACAAAGGTATGAAACTAGAAATGAATTACACAAAGAAAATGAAAAATCCCACAAATGCATGGAGGCTTCACAACATGCTCCTAAATAACCAATGGATCAATGACCAAATAAAAACAGTGATCAAGCAATATATGGAGACAAATGACAACAATAATTCAACACTGCAAAATCTGTGGGACGCAGTGAAAGCTGTGCTAAGAGGAAAGTATATTGCAATACAGGCCTACCTCAGGAAAGAAGAACAATCCCATATGAGCAGTCTAAACTCACAATTAACGAAACTAGAAAAAGAAGAACAAATGAGGCCCAAAGTCAGTAGAAGGAGGGACATAATAAAGATTAGAGGAGAAATAAATAAAATCAAGAAGAATAAAACAATAGAAAGGATCAATGAAAGCAAAAGCTGCTTCTTTGAGAAAAGAAACAAAATAGATAAACCCCTAGCCAGACTTATCAAGAAAAAAGGAGAGTCTACTCACATAAACAAAATCAGAAATGATAAAGGAAAAATCACTATGGACAGCACAGAAATATAAAGAACTATTAGAGTATACTATGAAAAATTACATGTTAACAAACTGGATAACCTAGAAGAAATGGACAACTTTCTAGAAAAATACAACCTTCCAAGGCTGGCCCAGAAAGAAACAGATAATCTCAACAGTCCAATTACCAGCAACGAAATTGAACTGGTAATCAAAAACCTACCTAAGAACAAAACCCCTGAGCCAGATGGCTTCACCGCTGAATTTTATCAAACATTTAGTGAAGACGTAATACCCATCCTCCTTAAAGTTTTCCAAGGAGTAGAAGAAGAGGGAATACTTCCAAACTCATTCTATGAGGCCAGCATCATGCTAGTACCAAAACCGGGCAAAGCACACCACAAAAAAAGAAAACTACAGACCAAAATCCCTGATGAACATAGATACAAAAGTACACAACAAAATATTAACAAACCGAATTCAAAAATACATCAAAAGGATCATCCATCATGATCAAGTAGGATTTATTCTCGGGATGCATGGATGGTACAACATTCAAAAATCCATCAACATCATCCACTACATCAACAAAAAGAAGGACAAAAACCACATGATCATCTCTATAGATGCTGAAAAAGCATTTGACAAAATTCAACATCCATTCATGATAAAAACTCTCAACAAAATGGGTATAGAGGGCAAGTACCTCAACATAATAAGGGCCATACATGACAAACCCACAGCCAACATTATACTTAACAGCGAGAAGCTGAAAGCTTTTCCTTTAAGATCGGGAACAAGACAAGGATGCCCACTCTCCCCACTTTTATTCAATATAGTTCTGGAGGTCCTAGCCATGGCAATCAGACAACACAAAGAAATAAAACTGGAGCAAATAGTTCTAAAATTCATATGGAACCACAAAAGACCCCAAACAGCCAAAACAATCCTGAGAAGGAAGAACAAAGCAGGGGGAATTAGGCTCCCTGACTTCAAGCTCTACTACAAGGCCACAGTAATCAAGACAATTTGGTACTGGCACAAGAACAGACCCGTAGACCAATGGAACAGACTAGAGAGCCCTGATATAAATCCAGATTGGCAAGGAAGAAGTTAATCTGTCCCTGTTCACAGATGACATGATATTGTACATAAAAAACCCTAAAGAATCCACTCCAAAACTACTAGATCTAATATCTGAATTCAGCAAAGTTGAGGGATACAAAATTAATATGCAGAAATCTGTAGCATTCCTATACACTAACAATGAACTAGCAGAGAGAGAAATCAGGAAAACAATTCCATTCACAGTTGCATGAGAAAGAATAAAATACCTAGGAATAAACCTAACCAAGAAAGTGAAAGACCTATACTCTGAAAACTACAAGACACTCATGAGAGAAATTAAAGAAGATACCAATAAATGGAAACACATCCCATGCTCATGGATAGGAAGAATTAATATTGTCAAAATGGCCATCCTGCCTAAAGCGATCTACAGATTCAGTGCAATCTCTATCAAAATACCAACAGCATTCTTCAGTGAATTGGAGCAAATAGTTCTAAAATTCATATGGAACCACAAAAGACCCCGAACAGCCAAAACAATCCTGAGAAGGAAGAACAAAGCGGGGGGAATTAGGCTCCCTGACTTCAAGCTCTACTACAAAGCCACAGTAACCAAGACAATTTGGTACTGGCACAAGAACAGACCCATAGACCAATGGAACAGACTAGAGAGCCCTGATATAAACCCAACCATATATGGCCAATTAATATATGATAAAGGAGTCATGGACATACAATGGGAAATGACAGCCTCTTCAACAGCTGGTGTTGGCAAAACTGGACAGCTACATGCAAGAGAATGAAACTGGATTATTGTTTAACCCCATACACAAAAGTAAACTCAAAAGGGATCAAGGACCTGAACATGAAACCATAAAACTCTTAGAAGACAACATAAGCAAAAATCTCCTGAATATAAGCATGAGCAACTTCTTCCTGAACACATCTCCTCAAGCAAGGGAAACAAAAGCAAAAATGAACTCATGGGACTTCATCAAACTAAAAAGTTTCTGTACAGGAAAGGATACCATCAACAGAACAAAAAGGCATCCTACAGTATGGGAGAATATATTTGTAAATGACATATCCGACAAGGGGTTAACATCCAAAATACATAAAGAACTCACACACCTCAACACCCAAAAAGCAAATAACCCAATTAAAAAATGGGCAGAGAATATGAAGAGACAGTTCTCCAAAGAAGAAATTCAGATGGCCAATAGACACATGAAAAGGTGCTCCACATCACTAGTCATCAGGGAAATGCAAGTTAAAACCACAGTGAGATATCACCTCACACCAGTAAGGATGGCCACCATCCAAAAGACTAAGAACAACAAATGCTGGCGAGGATGCAGAGAATGGGGAACCCTCCTACACTGCTGGTGGGAATGTAAGCTAGTTCAATCATTGTGGAAAGCAGTATGGAGGTTCCTCAAAAAACTAAAAATAGAAATACCATTTGACCCAGGAATACCACTCCTTAGAATTTACCCAAAGAATACAACTTCTCAGATTCAAAAAGACATATGCACCCCTAAGTTTATTGCAGCACTTTTTACAATAGCCAAGATATGGAAGCAACCTAAGTGTCCATCAGTAGATGAATGGATAAAGAAGATGTCGTATGTATACACAATGGAACACTATTCAGCTATAAGAAGGAAACAAATCCTGCCATTTGTAACAACATGGATGGAGCTGGAGGATATTATGCTCAGTGAAATAAGCCAGGCGGAGAAAGACAAGTGCCAAATGATTTCCCTCATTTGTGGAGTATAACAACGAAGCAAAACTGAAGGAACAAAATAGCAGCAGACTCAGAGACTCCAAGAAGGAACTAGTGGTTACCAAAGGGGAGGGGTGTGGGAGGGCAGGTGGGGAGGGAGGGAGAAGGGGATTGAGGGGTATTATGTTTAGTACACATGGTGTGGGGGATCATGGGGAAAACAGTGTAGCACTGAGAAGGCAAACAGTGAATCTGTGGCATCTTACTACACTGAAGGACAGTGACTGCATTGGGGTATGGGTGGGGACTTGATAATATGGGTGAATGTAGTAACCACAGTGTTTTTTCATGTGAAACCTTCATAAGAGTGTATATAAATAATACCTTAATAAAAAAAATGAAAAAAAGCAGCGATAGACAATATGTAAACTAATGTATGGGCTGTGTTCCAATAAAACTTTATTTATAAAAACAGGCAGCAGGCCAGACTTATTCCCACAGGCCATAATTTGCTTACCCCTGGTCTAGGACATTGTGTTGAGAAGGATTCTGAGACTCTGAGCTCAGTAGGAACAACTGTCAGATCAATTAGTGATGCCTACCCAAAGACTGGTAAAGAAGGATTACAGCATGCAAAATGCACATCTGCTACTCCTGCAAGCTGACTGAGGTGTTATTTCATTGACATGTCTCGCATATGTCCCCTGTGTCAGGAATTATGAACTGGCTGCCTAGGGTGGGAGGTGTACCCTGGATTTTCTTTTGAGGTTAACTAACTGCCCTAGATAGGGAACAAGTTCATGACCTTGGCCTCATTAGCACCAGCCTTAACCAGCTGAAATATCCTGCTACAGATCAGGCTGCCAGAAAAGCAGGAAAAAATAATGTCCTTGTTCTTTTGAAATGGTATCAACTCACACTGAGAAAATGATCATTAGGAGAACGAAGAGTTAGCATCTGTCCCAATTTTACCTCTTGTCATTAGATATCCTTAATTCTCCTACTTCAGGGGCCATGGATTAATGAAACTTATTAAGTGTTCCACACCTTCAATAAACACAGACTGCTGTTGTCTCCTTTACAAGGCAGATAATGTGCTATTTAGTAAGAAAACTGGAATCCTTTCCTAACTATGTAATGTGCGAAGATGAAAACAAAGCATAGGGATTCATAATGTTGTGGCTTTTTATTCCCCCTCCTCCAACCATGTCATTAATGTGGATAAAACAAACTGTTGTTTTTTGGAAGAAATCTAAAATGAAAGCAGAGAACCAGGCATTTCAAAGATTTCAGTTACACCTGTTGTTTTGGCAGTCTTTCCACAGATTACAGAGGAGTTTAATAAACAGTCGGAAAGTGGATGAACCAATGAATGAAACTTCTTAACGTGTAAACACAGCTAGCTTCACTGGTCCGTGGCCCACGTAGTCACCCACAGCCCTGCTCTCAGAAGGGCCTCGAGCCCAGAGGAGCCCCGCATTTGGCTTCATGCTCAGTTGTCACCATCTTGAGGTTCTTAATAATTTTTGAACATGTGACTCCAATTTGCACTCGGCACTGGGCCCCACAGTTACACAGCCAGTACCGAATGTACAAGTCACTCAATATAATTTGGTTCTAGTGTCCTCGATACAATTTGGGCAAAGGTATCCAGGGATTGTTTTTATTCATTCATTCATTATTCCTTTCATTTTTTTCAATCATTCCCTCAACAATAAAATTTTGAAGGTTTCCTCTGTGCCCCTACTGTCTTAAGTTCTTTCTATCTAATCTGGTTATTAAAACTCTGTACAAAGGAGAAACGAACACTCAGGACATACGTAAGGCGACATGGCTGCAAATGTCAGGTCCAACACATGGCCCTAAGCTCTTGGGATTGGGAGTTGGACCTCTTAAACCAATTTTCAAATCTTATCCTAGAAAAGTCTCAAATATACTTATTTTTCTTCATAACCAATGTTATCTAAACTCCTCAAACTACCCCAGGAGTGACTCTGACCTCTGTGGGGCCACTTCTCTAATTCAAGGTAGATGAGGACAATGTCATTGGATGATCATCTAGCTCCTAAAGTTCATTTAAATAAAACTAGATTCCACAAGCATACAAGTGAACGGGGAGCTACAGGAACACTGCCAGGCACCAGGAACCGGAGGTGATCGGAAAACCGCATTGCCAAGTGAATGGCAGTGCCTGCCTGGGCTCTCCTGAACTCACAGAAAAAAGCTGCAATTCAGCCAAATGGCCCTTGGGAATCCCCATCAGACTGTTGTACCCATCAAATTGTCCCCAAGAATGGCAAAAAAAAATCATTATACTGTTTTGCTGTGGCAGATATTCTCTAGCTCATAAATTTTTTTGAAATGCAAGGCATGTTCTGCTCAGCGTTTGAGACCCTTATGCTATTACCATAAACAACAGAATAAAATGACATCTTCAGAAATCTCCACTGAGAAATTTGAGGAGCTGGGACAAATCTGCCCGACACAACCACGACCATTAGACGAGGCATCTTCCAGCTGGGGACATGCATTTTAACAGGGCTGTGATTCCAAGAACATTTCTTCTAACAGCTAAGAAAAATGGGAGTTTGGCTTTCCTATACTGGCAGCTTTTACCACTGAGAAGTTAATAGTGAAAGCATTTTGTGCTGTAATTATGTCAGACTGTGTTCATTTGGAGGGGAAGGAGGTTTAATTAATTTAGTCGAAAGAAAACTTAGGCATCAGTCAGAGATATTATGAACATTCAGTACCAAGGAAACTCAAAGAGTCCCCCTGGCCCCAGTTGGTCACTAGAGGTAGTCACCTAGGGCTATCTGGAGTTGCCAAACCAATCCCCAGCAACACATCCGTATTCATTTAGCCCAGTGAGGCAACCAGGGAAGCCGTCCATGCACCTCTCCAACACAGGGTACCTTGATGTTTATGCAGGGACACTTTGCTTACAGCTTTATCCCTAAAGCACAGCAGAATGTCCAGCACATAAGATGCCCTTTAAATACGCAGTGATTCATGAATTAAGAGAGAAAGAGGGAAGAAAGGAGGAAGGAAGGAAGGAAGAAAGGAAGAAAGGAGGGAGGAAAGGGAGGAAATCAGCCTTGGCAAATGTGTTACCTCTTGATAACCATCAAATCTGCTCCCAAAGTATCTGGTTCATAAAGTTCAGTGAAAAGACCCAAGTGGGCATCTGGATAGAAGAGGTTGAGTGTACCTTGGAGCCTGCAGAGGGTGGTGGTGGTGGTGATGGTGATGATGATAAATGACTACCATTTACTGAATGTCTGCAATGTTTGTTCATGGATTAACTCCTCTGACCCTTGCACTATTTCAAGCACAGAACAGGAGCTGGGTAATATAGACTCAGGAAGAAACCAAGGCCGGTGTTCTGCCTTGCTTCTCAACTTCAGAATTTTGGAGCAACTCTACCACTGTGTCATGAAGAAAGATGAGTGAGTGGTTCTGAGAAGCAGAAGCTGGCTGCGCACTGTTAAGTGCGTGGACTTTTGCCCTCGTGAACCTTGGTTTAGATTTCTCTTCCATGTGCCAGATCACACAGGACAACAACTTTCCCTCTCGATGCCTCAGTTTCTTAATTTGTAAAGTAAAAGTGATCACACCTGCCTTTCAAGTTTGTTGTCAAGATGATATGAGGTAATATGTGTAAAGTACCTTCTGGGGGTCTGCACACAGTAATGCTTAATTATTAACACTTCCGTAAAGTCATAGAAATGCACTTTCCTTCTTGCTCAGTAATTGAACTTGAGAATTTTTCCTAAGAAAAATTAATGAAAGAATAAAACTATAGGCACAAAGACAATCCTTGCAAGACCATCATCATTTATGTTAGTTTTTTAGAAAAGAATTAAAGATGCCCATTATCTATAACAGCAAATAACTGGAGACAACCTAATTGCTCAACAGTAATGTAATATTGGAGGTAATTATGGTACATCAATATGATAGAATATTATGAGGACATTAAAAATGATAATTGCAAAAACAGCAAAGTGACATGCACATGGTTTGGGGCATAATGTTATGCAAGAGAAACAGAATGCAAAATGACATGTCTGCTCCATGAAAATTAAGACGATTGGTCTCATTCACAACACAGCTGACACCTGGCATGGAGTCTGCAACAGGTGAGTCTGTACTGAATGGATTCTAAAAACATAAAACAGACCTGATAGGTCAGGTCCAAAAAAAATTAAAATGGGAATGATTGTATTAAAGGTGTTTTTGTGGTTTCTGTAGTTAAAAAGGAAGGCGTAGAGAAGAAATGTGGAGAGGGAAGAAGAGAGTAAAAGGAGAGCCGGGGGAAAGCCAGAACCCAGGGCTCCGGCGCCACTGAGAGCCACTGTGACATGAAGAGCCATGACCTTGGGGTCACACGGACTTACACGTGAGTCTCAGCCCCACCCCCAGTATTTGCTGCCTGAACCAGTTGAGCAAGTTGTGTAACCTTTTCTGAAATCTAATACACACAGATTTAAAGGAGGACCATGAATAGCAGCAATCTCTTGGGAATATCATGACGATTAAATAAAATAATTTATGCAAAGCACCAAGAATTCAAGGATGGCAACGTATTAGGCACCCCATTACAGTAACTGCTTTTAATATTACCATTAGCATCATTTAATCATCATAATAAAAAAACCTTCCAAGCCACTAACAGATAACAGAGCAAAGAAATAATGATAAACCTCCCCAACCAGACCCCTGAAAAAGAGCCACACGATACCGCCAGGGGACGCCGGTGCTGCCCACCCGGCTGGAGCCCTTGGCAGCATCGGACAGAGAGGCACTGACAACCCTACGGTTTAAGGAAGTTTGCTTCTCACAGACTCACTGAACCAACCCATTTTCTCATCAGTTTCTTGCACAGACCAACGGCCATGGCTCTGTCCACAGAAATAATTAACATGCCCCTGGCAGTCTTTATTGATATTCGGTTTATAAAACAGGGACCTAGAGACAGGGCATCTCTTGCAGATTAATGACTCACAAGGGTTGTTACTGGTGCAAACGACTTCCAGGGGCTACTGATTCCTTTCGACTGGTTGTTAGCCCACAGCTTCAACTAGCAAATGCTTCGTGCACACAAGGGTCTCCATTAGCAGTCAGGACGTGCATGCAATAACAAGATATGCCTTCATACGTTCCACTTTGCATTTTCCAAAACAAGGAGAGAGAGGCTTAGTATTGGGATCAAATATTTATTTATGCTGGAACTCTTCACACAGAACAACCCGGCTCTTCTCATACCCAGCACGTCTGCATCACTACAGTTGAGATGGCTTACTGCTTGGCCCAATCCATTTTCTTCTCTTCTTTGCAACAGAACAACAATTACATTTTGGGTGAAACTGTGCCCAACGAAGTGACCACATTTCTCAGCCCTCTTTGTAGCTAAGGTAGCTACTGAGATACAAACAGAACTCACTTTCTAGGACATGTGGGAAAACGTATGCCACCTTTTTCCAGATCCTCCCTGAAGTACCAGCAGGCAGCTGTGGCCTTGGGAAATGTAAAGATGGTGGAGCGCAAAGCTGAGCGAACCAGGCTGCCTGCTCAGTCCCCACGGCTGCTGCACCAGCCCTTGCCAGCCTACCTCCAGCCTCTTCCATCCGTGAGAGGAAAACTGACAAAAACAGGGCCTGCTATTTACCCTACTCACAAAATAACAAGTAAGCCTGCTACAGTTTCAAGGATTCTGGCAGAAGAAATGAGACTCCTGGGTCAGAGACGAAGGAATTTATGCCTCACACGCAACAGCAGCGCGGGCTTCACAGCCACGTCCACTGCCCTGCCCGCCCCGCCCACAGGGCTAACGAGGGGCAGCCCCGCGGGCTCTGTGCACACAGATGCTCTTCATGGCAGAGGAGGAACCCCAAACTTAGGGACCTGTATTTTTTTTTTTTTGCTGACCATGAACAAACCTGTCCAAACTTTACCTTGTAAAGAGATGTTATTATTCTGCACAGCAAACAAATCTTCCCTTTGTCCCAGCAGGAGACACCATCTCTATCTTCCAAAGAGGTTTGCAACAAATATCTTGGAGAAGACACAAAAGCTGCCGGTGCCTCTGCTCATAAAATGCAAAAACGAGGAAGAGCCAGGAAGAACCACCTCCCATAAGCATCTCCTTTGTTTAAGCCATTGTGATTTCGTCTATGTTACTAGGCACTGAAAGGAAATCCTCACCAGGTCTTTCAATGGCTGAACCGTCTTGTCATTTTTCCTTTACACATAACAGAATGCCAGTCATATGACCCTCTTCTAGATACAGAGGCCACACAGGGTGGAAGAAAGCACATGGGCTCTCGGGAACCAGACTGCCTGGGTTCTGATCCCAGTTCCACTGTTCATAAGCTGTGTGACCGAAGCAAATGACTTGACTTCTCTGTGCTTGGTTTGCTCATCTGAAAAGTAGAAATAAGAGCCGCTGCCTCATAGTCCTGGTTAGAATGAAATGTGTTCATACACATGAAGCACTGAAGAGTGCTGGCACAGTGAAACGTGAGCCGCAAGTAGAGAGGAGCCCAGGGTCACAAACACAGCTTGGGAATCACACAAACCTGAGTTTGTATCCCAGCTCCACATTGCTGAGCTGAGCGATGTTGGGTAAATTACCACTCCGAAATGTCTTTCTCTGCAAAGTAACATGCTCCTCTCCCAGAGCTGTGGGGATGGAAAGGGCAGTGCACATAAAATGCACAGCACACTAAATAACAAATAACACGATAAGTAACAAACAAAATGTACATACAGCACAATGCCTGGCACTGGTGACTACTCATCACAAAACAGCTGTTGTTGATATTAGTATTCATTCTGTGTTAGACTTAAATCTGTTTAATCACTTAGAGACATCAGAAGACCTTTGTACTTCTTACTTTATCACATGAATATTTTTAGTCAAACATTATTAAATTTCTCTGATTGCAGACCCCTCTAATCTTCCAGTTTCATTCTGACAGAGGTCACCTGGCATCGCCCCAACCTCATCAAATTCTCGGTCAATTCAATTGCATCATAGAAAGATACACGTTCTCAGAGCTAACCATTTTATGCTTCTGAATCAGTGGGAAAAGATTTGGTCTTTCTTCTTTTAAAAGGTCTCTGAACTCCATTTGTTCTACATAATGCTTTATGAGAAGGATCCAAGTGCTAATTGAAAGCTTTTCGTTCCCCATATATTAAATAAAAATGAGATCTGAAGTTATCTACACTAAAATCCTCCAATGCTATTCACATTTTAATATAAATCTAACATATTGAAACAATTTCAGACATTTGGAAGTTTAAAGATTTTATAGATTTTCTTAAAGTAAGATTGATTTGAATTATTTTTTAAGTACATTTACTAGAATGTCACTATAGAATTGCTTCATTTCATCATATGTTTTTGACAGCTGAGAAAGGTCTCCTTCATACTTCTAAATTAGATCCTGTAATAAATGCACAATCTTGATTCAAGACAGGCTTATTACACGACCAAAGCCCCCAGAAGTAAGTCAATAATTAAGCAGTAATATTAATAGAGTGAGCTTGGGCATGTGTTCCAATAAGGGCAAAGATCTGAAAAGAGCTCCATGTTGGGCGACAGAAGGATTTTCCATCTATTAAAGTGTTTGGGATGATATTTCATCCAAGCAAGCTCCTACAGGTGCTTCTCCATTCTTCAACACTTTTGTTGACATCACCAAGCTAAATTCTCAGATTCACCAAAATAAATCTTGGGTTCCTCCTGCTAATATATTTTTTGACTTCAGGGCTATAAAAAAAAACTCTGAAAAATAGCCCCAAGAACTTTGAGTGTTGCCATTTTAAGCTAGGAAGTCCAAGTAACAAAAATTACACCAGAGTGTATTGGGGTTATCTATAATGTTATCACATACTAGGAGTTCTCCCTTAATCAACTGGCAAACTCCTGTTCATCCTTCAAAGAAGTCCAGATGCCCCCCCACCCTAGGAAGCCCTCCTTGATTTCCTTTAGCTCAGAGTGGAATAGGTATAGACAGCCCTCCTGTGTCATTTCAAGGTGCCCAGAGCACATATGATCATTGTACTGATCCCATTTTGTATAATTGTTTTTTAATATTTTTGTATTATTCACCTGTATCCTAGGTACTTAACATATGGCTTAGAGCATAGTAGGTACTCATGTAGGTGCTGTGACTGTATGCACATAACAATCTTCAAGAATTTTAATGTAACTAGAAAAGAGAACAAGTTTGAGGTAAGGCACGGGGACATTGCAGCTCTAAAGGTAAGGCAGGAGTGGGTAATAAAGGTATTGTATACAATTTTGTGGGCCAGCAGGTAAAGAGCAGTCAAATGTCTATAGGACACAGAGGGGTAATATAAAAGAGGTGAATAGGCCAGGTAGCACTATAGGGAAGATTGGAGACTTTGGCAAACTAAACAGTGAAAAAGCCCAGAAAACAAAATTTCCTGATTTCTAAACGAGGCCCATCTTCAAACATGGTAGGATTTGGCCACCAATTTGAGACCTCTGAGAAATGTTGGTTCCTAGTCCTGGGTTCCAAGTGTGGCCTTTTCCACATATGTGCTAAAAACAAAAGAATAAGCGTACTGGTCAAAAGAGCATTCATTTCTTCTTTGTAATTAAGAAAAAAAAAACATAATGACTTCTGTCTCCAGCTAAGATGGAGTAAAAAGAACCAGATTTATCCTCCAATATTGAAAATCTAGAAAGCCAGGCAATATACCTTTCAGAAATGGTTTACAGGCACCGAGCTACAGGCAGTACAGGACGCCAAAGAGAAGCACACAAGCTGAGCCCCACAATTTTATCAGCTCACACCCTGGAGAATATCCAGGAAGCTGTATGGAATGCCTGGTGACCCTACAGAAAGAGGAAAGAAAGAACAAAGTTGCAGAGGTCCAGGTGGCTAGAATTAAGGTATCAGACTATCAGCGGCACAGAAAGACTGCTCCAGAGATTTGCAGAAACATCTTCAACAGAATACTGACACGCACAGGCATGAAAGGACACTGTCCAAGGCTACTGAAAGAACCACTGGAAAGAAGAAGGAAGAACTATTGCTGGAGCTTACACAGGTCTAAAGAGAGTTTGTGTTCCCAATAACCAGAGAGAAAGGATTTCATAGTACAGTGGAATCCTTGGAAGGGTATCACATTAGTAATGAACCTAAATTAGCCCTAAACTAATGAATATTCTAGTCCTTACTTAATGAAGCCTAAAATCAAGTCTCAAAAGGATTCAACTGATTCCAGGTAACTTAATAGCACTGCAGAACAAAAATCCAACACTATTTAGTCAAATATAGTCAAATAAACTCCAGCAACCAACAATACAAAATTTGCCATGTCCAGCAGCCAATAAAATTGTTACAAGCAGGAAAGGAAGCAGGAAAATAAGAGCTAAAAATATTAAAAATATCAACCAAAATAAATATAAACAGAAATGAAAGGGATAATGGAACTAGCAGAAAATGAAGTCAAACTAGCTGTTAGAAATATGTTCCATATGTTCAAGAGCATAAAGGAAAACACGATCATAAAAGTAATGAAAGAAATGGAAAATATATAAAAGATGCAAATGGAATGTCTAGAGATAAAAATTACAGTATCTGGAATGAAATATGCACTGAGTGGAATTAACAGTTTAGAGTTCAGACTTGAACATGTAATGATAGAAATAATCCAAAATGAAGGACAGAAAGAAAAAGATGAAAAATAAAAAGTATAGACAGAAAAAAATGAGAGGAATAATGGACAATGTATTAAGCAGTTCCATATGCATACCCAAAAGTTTCTAAATGTATGAAGCAAAATTTCTAGATCTTAAAGGATAAACAGACATATACACAATTCAGAGGAATATCTCAATAGTCATGTTTCAGTAACTGATAAAACAATTAGACAGAAAATCAATAAATATACAGCAGAGTCAGACAAGTTGACATAATTAATATTTACTGAACACTCTGCCTAACAACAGAAGACTGTACACAATAGAAATAAATTAGAAAACAACTAAAAATCCCTCCAAATATTTTGTAATTAAACCACACACAACTAAATACCCTGTATGTCTAAGAAGAAATCCCAAGGAAAATTGGAAAATTTTTTGAATTGAATAAAAATGAAGACAGGGTATCTGAAAACCTGTGAGATGCACCTAAAGTAGTGAATGGAGGGAAATTTATAGCATTCATTTGCTGATACTAAAAAAGAATGAAGGTCTCAAATCAATCATCTAAATGTCCTCCTTTTAAAAACATGAAGAACAATATTACCCCCAAAAACAAAACAGAAGGAAAAGAAATAATAAAGGAAAGAAAGCAATGAAATTGAAAATAGAAAAAGAAAAAAATAAATGAAACAAAATCTGGTTCTTCAAAAGATTTTTAACAACTGAAAATCCTCTCACGTGGATTAGCAAAGAAAAAGAGAGAAGACACAAAACACTAATATCAGGAATAAAACAGGTGGCACCTCTCCAGTTCCTAAAGAGAAAAAAGGACAACAAGGGAATATTGAGCAACATTATGCCATTAAATTTGACAACTTAGATGAAATAGAAAAATTTCTTAAAAGATACAAACACCAAATATTCCTCAAGAAAGAAGTGATGATTTGAATAGCCCTACATCTACTAAGGAAGGTGAATTCATAGTTTAAAACTGCTCCACAAGGAAAACCCCAGATCAGATGGCTTCGCTGGTGAACTCTATACACTCTTCAAAAAAATATGAGGAGGTAACACATCCTAAGGCATTTTAGGAAGCCAGCATCTCCCTGCTAACAAAACAAGTAAAGACATTATTTTAAAAATAAAACTACCAGGTACATGCATACCTCATGAACATGGGATGCCAAAAAAACTTTTTAAAAAATCTGAGAAAATTGAATCCAACAACAGGTAAGCTAAGTGGGGTTCATCCCAATAACATAAATTTGTTTTAACTTTTGAGAAGTAATAATTGTAATTCAATATATTAGCAGGGTAAAGATGAAAAAAATGTGATCATATCAAAAGATGGAGAAAAGCATTTAACAAAATTCCACACCTGATATTCATGATGAAAACTCTCAGCAAACTAGGAATAGAAAGGAATCTCTTCAGCACAATAAAGGCACCTGTGGAAAACCTATAGCTAACACCATACCGAGATACTGAAAGACTAAACCTTTAACCTTGATATCAGGAACAAGGCAAAGATGTTTGCCTTACTGCTATTCAACATTGTACTGGAGGTATTGACATTCTAATATAACATAAACAAATGAAATGTATACAGGTTGTAAAGGAAGATGTAAAACTGTTTATTGATAGACAGCATGTTAGAAAACCTTAAGGAATCTACCAAAAACAACTACTGGACTAATAATTGAGTTTAGAAAGGTTGCAGGATTCAGGGTCAATGTACAAAATCATTTAGATTTCTAGATGCTAGCACTAAACAAATGGAAATTGAAATCTTAAAAACTCCAGTTAAAATAGCTTCAAAATTGTGAAATGCTTGTTAATAAATTTAAGAATAAAACATTTCTAAGATAATGTAAAGAAGGCCTAAATAAACAGAAGGATATACCATGCTCATGCATGGGAAGACTATTGTTAAGATGTCAATTATCATCAAATTGATTTATACATTGAATGCATTCCCAATCATATTCCTTGCAGAGATTTTTATATAAATGAAAAAAATGATTCTAAAATTCATATGGAAATGCAAAGGGCCTAGAATAGCCACAATATTTTTTAAAAGAACAATAAGAGAGGAATTACAGAATTTACATAAATCTGCAGTAATCAAAACAGTGCATATTGGTTTCATAGCAACATCTAGATCAGTGAAGCAGAATAGATATTCCAAGAGTAGATTCACAAATATATAATCAATTGATTATC
Organism: Smutsia gigantea; assembly: GCA_032199065.1. Lineage (NCBI taxonomy): Eukaryota > Metazoa > Chordata > Mammalia > Pholidota > Manidae > Smutsia > Smutsia gigantea. The sequence continues at coordinate 952,818 of JAVSCE010001036.1, read as the reverse complement.
AGCAAATATTCAATCCAACAGGGAAAAAATGGTCTTTTCAACAAATGGTGCTGGAATAATGAATATCCATATTCAAAAAAACATCCATTACCTTACAACACATACAAAAATTAACTCAAAATGGATTACAAACTTAAATATAAGAGGGAAAAGTGATAAAACTACTAGAAGAAAATACAGAAACAATCTTTCTGACATTGATTTAGGCAATAATTTTTCAGATGGAACCCAAAATTGTGAAATTAAAACTGATAAACTGCTCTTCATCAAAATTCAAAACTTTTGTTCTGCCTAAGATATTCTTAATACAATGAAAAGGCAAACCACAAATTAAGAGCAAATATTTTAACATATATATCTGATAAAGGAATTATATTCATAACCTATAAAGAACTCTTAAAACTCAACAATAAGACCAAAAACAAAGTAAAAAAAATGGGCACAAGATTTGAATAGTTACACCATAGAAAATACATGAATGAAAAATTTGAACATAAAAAGATGTTCAATATCATTACTCATTAGGAAATGTATTAAAACTCATCAAATTATACACTGGAAAAAGTTAATACTACTAAAAATATTTAATAGTCCTATATATTAATAGAAGATAAAAATTATAACGAGATGTCACTACATACCAAATAAAATTTTAGGCTAAAATTATAAAGGCTAATAATACCAAGTGTTAATAAGGATATGGAGCAACTAGAATCTCATACAGCATTAACAAGAATATAAACTATTATATTCATCTCGGGAAACAGCTTGGAGGCTTCTCATAAAGAAACTCCCCATATAACCTAGCAATCTCTAGACCATTTACCCAAGATAAATAAAAACATATATTCACATAGAGAAGTGTACTCAAACATTTGTGGCAGCTTTATTCATTAGCATAAACTTGAAAACAACCAAAATGTCCATCAACAGGTGAATGGATAAACAGATCACGTAGGCATTCAGCAGAACACTGCTCGGAGAGACAGCGCTGATACTCATTCACACACCTACACGGCTGAGCTCCGAAACCATGCCTAGTGAAAGCAGCCAGAGGCAAAAAAAACTACAGACTGTATGATTTCATTTACATAAAATTCTAGAAAGGACAAAAACTAGAGTGATGGAAGCAGATCAGTGATTGCCTGGGGCTGGGGGTGAGGGAGATTATTTTCAAAGGGGCAAGGGGGATTTTGGGAGATGTAGGACTGTCTGGGTCATAACTGTGGTGGGGGCCTCATAACTCTATATTTGCAATCTTGTTACCCTTTCTTAGTGCATTTCTTTCTCATTCTCTCTTTCTTTTGCTAAGTTTCCTGGAATTTGCCTGAAAGCAATACTTTTAAAAAGCACCAAAATGTTAAAGAATTTAATTAAAAATTGGTAACAATCAAAACATCTAACAATACAGAAAAAAGCAATTGACGGTGAAAGGACCAAACTAATGCCATGACAGGCCCCAGAAAGCCTCAGAAATCAGAGGGCCTGAGTTTCAGTTTCCCCGAAACCACCTGAAAGAATAGGAAAATTTTAAGTAGGCTCTGACCCTTGGCCTGAGTCATAAAAACCGGCCTGAACACAATGACACAATAGCTTGCAAACCTGTGCCTAGGTAATCTTTCCCAAAACTGATAGATTATGAAGATAAAGCCCTGTGAGACCCTACTGTGAAGATAAAGCCCTGTGAGACCCTACTGTGAAGATAAAGCCCTGTGAGACCCTAATTGAAATGTTTTTGCTATCGAATCATCAGCAGACCTCCCCCTCGCCTCCCCCTGGTTGTGCTCCCTTTTCCTTTAAAACCTCCTGTGATTTCTGCTCGGGGGTCGGACTCCTCTGCTCCTGCGTGAGTTATGAGTCTTGACCCCAGCGCGCTGGTGGAATCAATAAACCTCTTGCTGTTTGCATCAAGACCGGTCTCTTGTGAGTATTTGGGTCGCCGTCCATCCCGGGGCTGAGCAGGGCCTGTTTTCTGGGTCTTACAACGGTACATTCCTTTAAGGGAATATTATGAATGTAGCCAGTAACCTCACATTTCCACACAATATTTAATGACATGGAAATATTCATGACACAATGCCAAATACAAAAACTGTAGAGAATATATCCAAATAATCTTAACTTTGTTTATATATAGAATATGTGTATGAATACATGCATAGAAGTTTGTGATTTCTTTGTTCTAAAACAGGGCGATGCTACCAAACAACATAAAAATGCCGAAGAACTTCCCAGAGCTGGCACTTGAAAGGAAATTGTCATATGAACCCAGGTCATGCAAAGTAAACTCGATTTTCTAGCTTGTCCCAGGAGTGCAGAGTGTTTGCTGCTTGTTCAACAGTCTGGCTGTTGAAGTCCCTGGACGAGCCACGCCCTCAGTACTCTTTGCACTGGGCTCAGGTGTAATACAACAGAACATGCAATCAACAAACTTGACAATAAACTTAAACTAGGCAAAATGCAAATACACCTGAATGAACTTGGAAGCTTATTTTAGGGTTGGGACCTTGAGAACACCTGCAACCCTCATACCGAGAGGCAGTGGAGTTTCACTGGGAGAAACATATATGATTTATAGCCTCACCAGCAACCCATAACCTGAGCTCAATCTCCTCTTCTAGTAAACGGGGAATGTAACAACCGATGAGGGTAAAAAGCAGTGAGCTGACACACTCAATTTCTAATTTACAGATCACAAGTCCAAGGTGAGGTAGTGTTATTTTATACTGACTCATGGGCCATTAATAATTAGCAACTGCTTGATTCTTTTTTTTTATAATTTATTTTGGTATCATTAATCTACAATTACATGTGCAATATTATGGTTATTAAACTACCCCCTTCATCAGGTCCCCCCCCACCAACCCCATTACAGTCACTGTCTATCAGCATAGTGAGATGCTATAGAGTCACTACTTGTCTTCTCTGAACAACTGCTTGATTCTACATTAAATTTAAATTTAAACTTAAATTTATTTAAATGCTTGATGGGAAGGAAATAGGGAACTGGGACTCAAGGGCCAACTGGCTAGTAGTGGTGAACACCCTCAGACAGTGGTCAAGAGAATTGTAACCATAATCGCAGACGTGGATGGACAGACTTCAGGATGCCAATCCCTGGTATATTGAAAGACCATTGAATATAAAACCAGATAGACCTAAGTTTAGTTTCCATATATGTGACAAACGATGCAATATTAATTTCACTGAAGCCCAAGTTTTATCCATTGTTGAACAGGGACAACAGACCTCCTCGGGTTGTGATGAAGCATAAACGAGATAAAACACATCGCATCCTTGACACATACTAGGCACTAATGCATACTCACACTCCCTCTTGATACTGACTTAGAGTCCCATAAACATGTCTAATTAATGACAACCCTTTACATATACAGGCATCAGCTCAGAACTGGGGACAGAGAGGGAGGTACATGCCTCCAAATGTCCAGACAAAAAATCAAACTCTGTATCTGTCAGAAAAAGAGAGAACCTCTAAAAGTTCAGAGGAAAGATACATACAATTGTGAAACGTGTCATGACCCTCGGTTCCAAAGCTTTATTTAATAAGTCAAAATTAATTAATCAATAAGAAAAAAGAACTTACAGTAACTTTCTCCAGGGATAAGTTGTTTGGGGCTTACAATGTCTAACACCGAAGTGCAGCTTTGTGTTCTTTAGCTCTGAGGAAACGAGGTGAACTCTGGCTGGTGCAAAAGATTTTGCTTCAACAAGGGCACAAATCAAGGTGAAGCTCCTCTCCTTTCCTCCAAGCAGGGATAACTACAAACAGGATGCAGTGATAATAGGCAGGCGGGAGTATTATATTCTTTTAAAAATTGGGAACAGCAGGGAGTTGATAGCTCCTAGGTAAATGTGACAAGTACCTACAGCACAATAGGATCTAAATCCATCCAACTGCCAAGCTCAGTCATATCTGGATGAAATTACTTTCTTACAAAAGAATACATTTTCTCACCATCTCCTCCTCCCTTCTAATTTTCTTCTCTGGAGATTCTCACCAACAACATCTTAATTGATTGCGACTGATTGGGATTTTAGTCACTCCAAAGGCTGCATTAGGGCCCCGCCCCCGAGGGCCATTTTAAAGCAATGTATTTCCACAATGTGTGGTGTTCATGTAGATAGAGAGCTCTTAATAGAATCTGGGAAGATGTTCTTTGGCAGAAAATGATTTTGTAGACATTTTTCATTATGATAGATGTGGTATTACAGCCGTTATAAAAAATTTCAAGCTGTGCTGTAGCTTTGTCACTAGTGTTATAAATCACTCACTCGTATATTAAAGTCTGTGAAAAGCAGCTAAAGGGAGGGAAAAATCCTCATCTCCTATTTACAGACTAGCTGTAACTTGGTATTATTCTTAAAGGTTCAAGGCAGCTTAGAGAATCCGGATTCCAGGCTGCTGTTAGAATCAGGAGATCACATCGCATTCCATTACTGCTGAGACGGGGAGAGGACAGCTACGCAGGGAGTTAACATTTTCTGCCATAAATCCTGATGTGAAAGGTAAAAGTGGTGCTTCCAAGACGTGGAGGACAGAGAAGCCCACTGCCATTTTCAAGATAAAAGTTGGTAATGGAATTAATTCAGAATTAAAAATTACCTACATTAGAAGCAGCTCTATACCACCGATGCAATTATTTTATACACATAGAAGTCTATGTATATGTTGGTCTATCTTCTTTTGCCTTTACAGGCAACTGCAATGTCTATGTTGCATGATTTCAATTGGGTTAAAAAGGCCCTAATTTGGGGTTTTCCGAACTTAAGGATGGCCTCTGTCTCTAAACCATATTGGGTTTTGGATATCTTAAACATAATACTATAGCAATGGCAGGGAGAAGCAGAGACCAGTGATGGAGATTCACCCAACCCTTTTCCTCTATAAAAAGCAAGTGTCTCGGTTCAGTGCACACTGCTTTTAGGCCTCCTCACAGAGGTGGGGGTCTTTATGATCACCACTGTCTGGCACTGTCGAGGTAACAACTGAATTTCCCCACAATCTGTAGCCAAGTCTCTCAACCAGTGGTTCTCAACCAGAAGTAACTCTGCTCCCAGGGGACATGTGGCAACGTCCGGAGACACTTTTGGTTGTCACAATCTGGGTGAGGAAAGGGGAGCTGTGTGGAATGGGTCAGGTTTCTAGTAAGTAGAGACCAAGGATGCTGCTAAACATCCTACTGTGCACATGACAGACCCCACCCCGGAGGACAATCCAGCCTACAGTGCCAACAGCGCCGAGGTGGAGAAACCCTGGTCTCAGGTTAACCAGGCAAATCCTCCAGCCAGGAAGGCAAGGAGCTAATCTTTTGTTATTACTTTTAAGGAGAGAAGAATCAGGGGCCTGGGATGAACTCTGATACTGGCCTCACTTTCATGACTTGAGACATGACTCTATTATCTACAGAGATACAAGAGTTCTATATTTCTAAAAAGGGAGCTCCAGCCAGAGTAATTTTCCTCCGTGAAGCCCTTCGGATTTCCTAGAGGAAACTGACTAGAACTTAAGAACGGTGGTCCTCATCTAGTCAAGAAGGCACCTTCCACTCCCCCAGGAAGGAAAACCAACAGATGGCGAAGGCCCAAGTCGCTCTTATCAATGTTCTAGAGGATTCTCCATAACTTGTGTTACCAACACAATTACTGAACAGAACAGAATGTGAAGGGAATCCAGACAAGGGAGGGATGGAGACCAGTGTGCACTGAAACCTTCATCTCAGTTAACTCCCACAATCCTGAAGAGTGTTTTGTATAATTTGTACCAAGGAAAACATGAGGCTCCAAGCTATTCGGTAACCTGGCCCAAGTTCCACTCCTAGTAAAAAAAAGAGCTGGAATTTGTTCCCAGTCCATGTGAATACAAATTTCATTATTTTTTAAGCTTTGTCACACCCTGGGACAGCACATTAGAGATTCATTCCTTTGCTTAAGTAATTCTCAAGTGCAGAATTAGCATGTGGAAGTGGTGACGAACTGGTTTGTTGGTTTGAAATACAAATTTGGTAGGATTCAAACATGGTAATGAAACCCAGTGGGAGTTGGTGATTAATGAGCAAATCTTCATTAATTCTAGATTGCTCCTGAGTAAAGCACTCAACAGTGAGGACAGAAAGCCAGTGAGGGATGAGCCGCTCTTCCTGATCCCTCCAAGCATCTCCTCTTTCCAGTGTCTCCAACAGAACACAGAGGTTCCATTTGCACCAACTTAAGTGGAAAGCTGTTTGTGATTTTTTCCCCCAAAGGACATTATGATTATTTATGACTTATTATTCTTCTTCCCAGCTAGATTTAGAAGACCACTTAAAACCCCCTGCATTGTTTAAATCACAGCCTCACCAACAATTTCCTATTAGTATTTTAACATGTTAGACCAGTGGTTCTCCATCCTGAATATGCATCACATCTAAGAAAAGATGTGAGGCATCTTCTTAAAAAATTACCTTCAGGGGCTCCTCACAACACCATTCAAAAGAATAAAGCCCATGATCCAAAGTCCACTACCATCTGATCTCAAACCATACTCCCTGGCCTTCCCAGCCAAACTACTAACTTTCCCTCAAATCCACCTGTACATACTCACCTCCTCACCTGGCTGCTCCATATATCCTGCCTACTATGCCTCCCTTGCCACCCTTCCCATCCTGACTCAGCACTTACCGGAAGCCCACTTTCCCATGGAAGCCCACCACCACCCCCAGCAAATCCAGTATGTACTGAACCTAAGTAATACTTACTTGACCCATTCACTGAGCGATCATCCACCCAACAAATAGTGATTAAGTTCCCTCCATGATGGTGATTTTTTTGCACACATATTATGTGTCCGCCCCCTAGACCCATAAGCTCCTCAAGGACAAAGACGATGCTGAATCTACCTCATTAATTCCCGGATCATGCTAGGCCTTGCTCCCAGCATATTTCAGCAATGTCACAGTAATACTGCAGATATCATTACGGCATTCTCTATAACCAATCGAAATGGCTGACCATTGTGGAACAGTTCATTCGGACACATCAGGAGGTGGGAAATTATGAAGCATTTAATCATTGCAAACCCTGTGGCACTTTCTCATCTTGAAAATCAGTCACACCAGTTCCTACCCTCTTTGGCCTGGAAGAACTGACTTCTCTGTATTTGGGACCTACTGTGCCCAGAACAGACTTGTTAGCAGAGTGTTCATAACATTCTGGAATTCTCCTCTTACAGGGGAACTATAGGTTTGGACGAGACACTTATGTAAGCCACTTGGGTGAACAACTAACCCCCAAGAGCCTCTGGATTAAACAAAAAAGACTGTTGAACTGCTTCCTAAGGAAAATGGCCCTGTTAACTTGGGGGCCTTCTGTTTTGTGGAGCATACAGGCATTCAAGTTTGGGGCAGAGTTGAATTTCTCAGATAGCTGGAAAACAAAAGGCTGAATGCTCTATAGAAGGAGGAGGATGCAGGAAAGGGACAAAAACGCCAGTGGAGGTGCGGGAGAGAGGAATTAAGGAGCCCAACCAAATGTGGCAAACATTTTGAGTAGTTCATTATCAGATGTATATTAGAGGGCTAATTCTCCATTGGTCTCTTGTGTTCCTGCATTGACCTTTGTTTTAGACTATCTTTTCTAGAATATTTGTACATCAAAGACCCTTGGGAAATAGAACTGTATAGTGTCTCCCTTCAGAGCAAATGACATGCCTGTTCATTCCCAGTCTAATAAAGACAGTGTCTCCCTCCAGGGCAAATGTCAGGCAGGCATATTACCATGAGAAAATATTCCAGTTCCCTAAGCTGGGGGTTCCTCTCCTGGAACCAATTCAGTACCTGTGCAGATGCCATGTGGCCCTCTTTGTGTCCCCCTGAGGGAACTGAGTCTCAAGGAACCAGAGCGAATGGTGACGCTCTGGCTATTGCAAGGGCAGTGAGGGACAAAGGTCCTTTTGCTCTGACCTGAGAGCCCAATGCTGTCTGCCCGCATCCATGGGACTATGGCAGGCCACTCGTTAGCTTGCACACAGAGTAAAATCTTAGATCCTTCACAGAGCTTAAAAACATGTGATCTAAATCCTCTCTTAGCTCTATCCCACGAAATCTTCAGTATTATTCTGCATTATTCACTAAGGTTTCTGCTACAAATGGATTGTTTGGAGGAATGCAAAGAAGTTCCAGATGCAGAACTCAAATTCATATTGGTACAGGATGTAAACAGGGAAATCATCCTGTGGACGGCAGAACTCAAGAATACACTTAAATGTCTGAGGTCTTCCCTCCTCTGAGCTTCTTGAAAGAAGAGATGGTGTTCTAGTCACTGTAGATCCCTGCTGCCAGCCCCATCTGACTTGGAGCATCATTACACTCAGTAAATGCTGAGTGACCTAAGGACCAGTGGCCTATGAGACGATTCTTATCATATAATGCTGATCATCAGCCATCAAAAGTTCCTTTTAAATGCAGATCTGATCATTCTTATCTCAACTCTTCAACAACTTTCCATCATGCTTAGCATAAAATGCAGAGTCCTTACTAAGGCCTGCAAGGACCCGTGCATTGCGACTGCTGCTTCCCTCTTGGCCCGACTCCTGCCACTCAGGACCTCCCTTCCCTGCCGGCTTCCTTGCTTTTCCCCCAACACACAAACTATGCTCCTATCTCAGGGCTTTTGTACTTGCTGTCCATCTACCTCAAATATCCTTCCATGAGACATCAAAACGGATCACTCCTTATAGCACATTTCACCTCGTCGGGGTGCCTTCTTGAGCACCAACAGAAGGGGGCACCCCTGTGCTCCATCCCTTATCAAACTTTTTTTTGTAACTTCACTCTTCAAGGTACCTAACATTCTATCACGTTTTAAGTTGTTTGCTGATTATCTGTCTCCCTGACTACACTGCCACCTGCAAAAAGGCAGAGACATTTTCTTCACTGACTGCACCCCCACAGCTTACAGAGTTCCTAGCACATAGTAGGTGCCTAATAAAATACGTATGGAATCTGGAGAAAGGAGATGGGGAAAGGATGCGAAAGAGAAGAGGGTGGGAAGTGAGGGGACAGAGGAGGAGGCAGGAGGAGGGGATGGGGCAAGGCTGGGGCAACTACAGGAGTCCTGGAGGAAGGACACGGCTCAGCTCTCTGGCCTCGGAGGGCAGACCCTTCCCTCTAACAGCTGCCCTGTTGGGAATGGAGGCAAAGACATTGTCTGGCAGAAAGGTGCCTTCCAGGAGACCTCACCGCTCCCCAGTGCAGGGGGCAGACATCTCAGCTCAGTGTGCAAAGGGCAGGCAATCAGAATCCTTTGGCTTTCTCTCCCAGCTTCTCACTGAAGTGGTGACTGATGGCTACAAGGCATTCCAATACCACCACAAATGCCTGGCTGGGTTTTAGCTCTTTGCATGCTTGGATTTTCTGCTGGAACACAGAAATCTTAGTTAAGTTCAGTCATAAGCCTTGAATAAAATGAATCCTTTAATCATGAAGAAAATTCCCCAGCTGAAGTAAACAAGCAGGTCTTAAACAGTTCTATATAGCTAGGGTTTCATGATAGTCTCAAAGAAGATGTTTATAGAAATTATAAATATCTAAAATAATCCTATGTTTTTGCAGCTTACAGAGCCTCAACTCCAGTGAATGAAAGTGCAGCATAGAATAAATGAGCCTTAATTGCATTACAACAGCTGTTGAGTTGATCATTTCAACACTGACTGTGCTCTAAAATCATGATGTCTGTGGGCGTCGAACTGCATGGTGGGAAATAAAGAGGAAGGCCTGATGGGTCAGATCCAGCCCGTCAAACATTTCTGCTGATTTTCCTGTTTGACGGGCTTTGGGCTGGTTGGTTGCTCTGTCTGTTGGTTTTCTGCCTCTTTATTGTGGCTGCGACCATTTGCAATGAATCCGGGTTTAGACCTCTAAGGCAGGCTGGGGGTATGGCTGCTTCTGCCTGGTGGTAACAGCAGGTGGGGAAATAGGACAGCAAACCCGAGGCCCCTAAGTGAGGTCCTATGTGATAAGAATAAACAGCTCTACCCCAGGGCAAATTCTGGAACCAGGAGCAGAGAGATGGACAATTGTAAATCAATCTGTCTCTAAGTTACTTTCATGCTACTTAGGATTCCGTTGGCTTTAAGAACTGTAAGCCAGAGATCAAAAACCCTTTTGTAAACTGCCTCTGAATTATGCAGCAAATGGCATCTTGAAGCTAAGGCTGGATCATTACAAGACGGTGAAGCAATATTAAAGTTGGAGACTTTTTTTCCCAGGGAAAGGCTCATTTCCTATAGAGAAGTTTTACAATTTGCAATGGGCTCCTTAATAGTATCTAATTGATGGATTTCATACAAAGGAACAAAAAAGTAAGCGCGGCTGCTACTTACAGTCTGGAGATCAATCATATATCCTGGAAATCTTATCATTAAAGGAGGTCCAACCTTTTGCCTAAGTGGGGAATTAGACTCATCTACCCAGAACATGATTAAAAAGAAGCCTGTAATATAATGAGAGAATTACTGCCGGGGCCAGCACAGAGTGGGTTTTAAATAAAGTAGGTGTTATTCTCAGCTATAGAGAACCTAATCGGGGATGGGGAGAGCTGGGGGACAGTACAAGGGGGGAACCTCCGCCCAAAGGCCCAACGTTCACTCTGAACTCCCCTTTGTGTGTGTTCATCAATATTTAATTTCCTTGTTCTCCCATCTTTCTGTTCCCACATCTCTGCGTCCTATTCAACTGAATGACACTGGTGTCATACTTTAGACACCAATAAAAACTGCTAGGCTCACAGCAATGGTGACCTATGACTCTGGGCATTCTGTTGAGTTCAATAAGCACACATTGAGCGCCTACTGAGTACGAGGCTCTCAGAATATGAAGATGAGGAAATATCAACTCCCAGGAATTATTAGGAGTCTAACTCCACAGCCAGATGGTCTAGGTCTTACCCACTTTCCTACTCTATGACCTCAGGAAGTTTACCTCATTTGAAAACACAGAAGGTAACAGTCTACCTACTGTAGAGTCAGGCAAACATTATAGTGTCAATATATGTAAAAGACTTAGAATACTGGCTGAACTACATAGTCCACACTCTATAGTGTTAGCTTTATTATTTTTTTTCTAGGAGGCCTCAGACTGTGAAAAGAAGAAGGAACAATAATCCCAACCTATGTTACAAGTGCTGTGATACTGATCAGCATAGGAGCTTTGAGAGCAGGAGCGAGGGAAGCGGGCTGGAATCAGGAAAGATGTTCAACGAGATAGAAAACCTAACTGAAATTTTTTAAAGGAGCCAGTGACTCTCTATAGGTTCCCATGTCTGCCCGAAGAATGAGGACTAAATACCTGAAATTTGCTAAGAAAGTAGATCTTAAGTGTTCTCAACACACACACACACCACATGAAAGAACGGTAACTGCATGAGGTGATGGGTGTGTTCATTAACTTAAGCAGTCATTTCACATTGTCTACCTATTAAATCATCACATTGTACAACCTAAATATATACAAATTTATTTGTCGATTATACCTCCACAAAGCTGGGAGAAAAAGAACAAAGCTTAGAACCCTATTTATGAGATTAGTTGACCCTTCCTCCTCCAAGTTCACTCTCCTGGATAGGTCAGGTCTCTGCCCCAGTTCCAGCCCCAGATAACACCACCTGCGGTTCAGAGTATGGAAATGGGCATAAGCCTGCTGGAGGTCAAACCCCAGTTTTCCATTTACTGATTCTGAAACCTTGGATGTATCAGTGAACCTTGTGAAGACTCAGTTTCTTCATGGAGAAAATAAAGACCATAAGAGGGTCGACCTACAGGGAGGTTATGAGGATTAAATAATTAATACATGAAAGCATTTGCAACAGTGTCTGGCACAGTATGAGCACATATAATAGTGATGGTGGTCATCACTTTTTTTAAAAAATTAGTTTTCCCAGGATCAGAGTGGCAGTTTAGTCTCCAGAAACCTGTTGACCATCTCAACTCTTTTTTTGACAGCTTCAGGAGTTACAAAAGTCGTACAATGTATTGCATATATTTAAAGTGTGAAATTTGAAAATTTTGACATATATTACCCATAAATCCATCACCACAATGAAGACAAAAGTTCCCTTCTGTCTCCCATCCTCATGTAACCACTAATCTGCTTTGTCACTATAGATGAGCTTGCATTTTACAGAATCTTATAAAAGTGGAAACATCCAGCATGTACTCTTTTTCCGTCTGGCTTCTTTCACTCAGCATAACTATTTTGAGATTCGTCCCAGGTTGTAGCACCTGTCAAGGTTCATTCCCTTTTATTAATGAGTAATATTTCTTTACTTTGTTTATCCATTTAGCTGTTGGTAGACATTCTGGGTTGTTTCCCGTTTGGAGCTATTATAAATAAGGCAGCTGTAAACATTTACGTACAAGCTTTTTTATGAGCACATACTTTCATTTCTCTCAGGTGAATAGCAAGTACAAATGGCTTAATCATATAGTATGTGTATTTTTACACATAAGAAACTCCCAAAATAGAAATATCATTAGACCCGGGAATTCCACTCCTAGGAATTTACCCAAAGAATACAACGTCTCAGATTCAAAAAAACATATGCACCCCCATGTTTATCGCAGCACTCTTTACAGTACCCAAGATATGGAAGCAACCTAAGTGTCCATCAGTAGATGAATGAATAAAGAAGATGTGGTACACATACACAATGGAATACTATTCAGCCATAAGAAAGAATCAAATCCTACCATTTGCAACAACATGGATGGAGCTGGAGGGTATTATGTTCAGTGAAATAAGCCAGGTGGAGAAAGAAATACCAAATGATTTCCCTCATTTGTGGAGTGTAACAACGAAGCAAAACTGAACGAAATAGCAGCAGACTCACAGGCTCCAAGAAGGGACTAGCATAGTGGTTACCAAAGGGGAGTGGTAGGGGAGGTTGGGTGGGGAGGGAGGGAGAAGGGGATTGTGGGGTATCATGATTGGTGCACATGGTGTGTGTGGGGTCACAGGGAAGACAATGTAGCTCAGAGATGACAAATAGGGACTCTGTGGCATCTTACTACACTGATGGACAGTGACTGCAATGGGGTGTTGGGGGGGACTCGATAATAAGGGTGAATGTAATAAGCACATTGTTTTTCTTGTGAAACCTTCATAAGAGTGTATATCAATGAAACCTTAATAAAAAAAAGATTTTTAAAAAATAAATAAATCCAAAAAAAAAAAGAAACTCCCAAATTCTTCTCCAGTGGTTGTGCTATTTTACACTCCCTCAAATAGTGGATGAGAGTTTCAGTTTCTCCGCATTCTTCACCAACCCTTTGCTTGGTTGGTCTTTTTCATCTTAGCCTCAGGAGTGACGCATACTGAAATATGGCTTTAATTTGCATTTCCATACTGATGAGTGATGCTAAGCGTCTTTTCATGTGCTTACTCATCATACGTGTATCTTCTTTGGTGAAGACTCTTTTCAAATGCTTTGACCACTTTTTGGTTGTTTGATTTCTCATTGGTGAGTTTTGAAGGTTCCTTACATAATCTAGATGTAAGTTTTTATTAGACATATGATTTCTAAATATTTGCTTCCACTGTGCTGCCTATCTTTTCATTCTCTTAACAGTGACTTTTAAGAAAGACATGTTTTTCATTTTGGTGAAATTCAGTGTGTCAATTTGTTTTTTTAGGGGTCATGCTTTTGGTCTAATAAATAAGAAATCTCTGTCCAACCCAGGTGTCAAAGGGTTTCTCTTATTTTTTTTTCCCCCTAGAACTTTTTCGGTTTTAGGTTTTTCATTTATATCTATGATCCAGTTTCAGTTAATTTTTGGATATGGTCAGAGGCAGGGTTCAAATCACTTATTTACATATGGATAGCCAATTATTTTAGCACCATTTGTTGAAAAGACTATCCTTTTTTTCCACTGAACTGGCTTTGTACCTTTGTCAAAACTCAGTTGTCCATATATGTGAAGGCCCATTTCTGGAGTCTATTCATTTCTATTGATGCATTCACCTAATTTTCTGCCAGTCTTGGTGATCTTATCACATGGTCTTGGTTACTACAGATCTGGAATAAGCCTTGAAATCAAATCATATCAGTCTACCAGCTTTTTAAAGTTGTCTTGGCTATTCTAGGTCTTTTGCACTTCCATAGGAATTTTAGAATCAGGTTACTGATTTCTACAAAAATCCCTGTTGAGATTTTGACTGGGACTAATTGACTATATAGATAGATTTTGAAGAATTCAATCTTAACAAAATTGAGTCTTCCAACCCATGAACATGGTGTATCTCTTCATTTACTTAGATCTTTAATTTCAGCAACGTCTTATGGTTTCATGCATATGCCTTTCATGCATGTAGTTTCAATCCACAGAACTTTCATGTTTTGTCAGATTTATCCCTAAGTATTTCGCATTTGTAATACTATTGTAGGTAGCATTATTTTTTAATTGCAATTTCCAATCATATGTAGCAAGGATATAAAAATGCAACTGACTTTGGTATATTGATCTCAAACCTGCAAGCTTGTCAAATTCATTTACTGGTTCTAGTTGCTTTTTTGTAGCTTCTGTTAAGATCCTACATAGAAGAACCTGTCATCTCCAAAGACAGTTTTACTTCTTCCTTTCCAATCTGGATGTTTGTTTCTTTTTCTTGCCTTATTCTGCTGGATAGAAGCTCTAGTACAGGTTGAATGGAAAAAGGTGGGAACACACATCTTTGTCTTGCTTCTGATCTTAAGGAAACTCACTGAGTCTTCCACCATTAAGTATACTATCTGTATACATCCTACATCAGGCTGAGGAAGTTTCCTCCTATTCTGAATTTGCATGTGTGAGTCAGTATTCAGCTGAATACTCGGGGCCGCGGCGGAGGGGGCCTTCTGCAGGTCTGCAGTGCGCTGTGCAGGGATCCCCATTCACACACATCATCCTGCAGACTTCCTGCTCTGACTTCCCCAAACTCTCATCCCATGTCCCCAACTCGGGGAGTCTGCTGGGCTGCACTGGGATTCCTCTCTCTGTGCCACAGCCTGGAAATTCTCCTAAAGTAGTAAACTAAGGCAAATGTGGGGCACAGGGGTCACCACCCTTCACTGTCTGGTGTCTATTATCTTGAAAATCCATTGCTTTATATATTTTGTCTCTTTTTTATTGTTTCAAGAAGGAGGATAAAGTGTTCATCCTTGTCAGAAGTAGAGGTCTCTGTTTCAACTTTAACTCTTTTACTGTTGTTTCTAATAAAATGCCACTCACTGTTTTCCCCACTAACTGAACTCTGTTTGGCGCTCAATTTCTAGCACCTTTTGTCTCTCTAAATTGGCTCAAATTAAAATTATGGCCTTGGGATCAGGAATACGTAGGTTCACATGGTGGTTATTGCCATATCAGTTTATCTGCCCATCCCTAAACTGAAGTAATGAAACCTACTTTACAGGATTATTCTAAAGATTAGATGCCACCACCGGGAACTTCTCCAGTGACTGGTAAATGACAGGGACTCATGAGATGATGGGTGCCATTACTACCACCAGACTTCCTGTTCTAGCTTATTCTTTCTTCCTCCTCTCGTTCTCTGCCTCCACGTTCCTTTCTCCGGATATGTTCAGCCCTGATATTTGATGACTGTGGGCTGCAGTGACAAATTATGCTGTAAGTTAAGTATCAGGCCCCATGACAGCTGAGTCATGCCATCGGGAGTCTGTGGAGTGGAAATGAGTTCCAGCCTTGAAATACCAGGCTGTGTGGGTGGTTTCTGCAGGAACCACTGACGAGCACCTGTTAAATATTTTACTTTTCTTAGACAATCCTCAGTCATTCACTTTTAAGACTTAAAATAAAGTCTCCCTGCACTTGACAAAAGACCTGGCACACCTAGGCTGTCATCTGTGACTGTTCCGGTTGTTTTCTGCATGACTTCACAGGACAAGAATCACCCTATAGACACTGTACATTATAGACGTTCACACAGTTGTGACAAGCACCCCGTAGACAGCAGCAAAGTATGAGAAGGAACACCTTTTACTAATTTTCATAAGTAGATCTTTGGCTGCAGAGAAGTCAAAAAGTGCTTGAAATAGGTCAACTGAGAATCTCAGTCGTTTTATAATAGAATACAGAGTCATCCCCTCCCCCAGAAATCATCATGGCTGCCCCTTCTGGGAATTTTTTTCAGCCTTGGGAAATTTCCATGGATCAATAAACAATATATTGTAGCGGTAAAGAACATGGGCATTCGTATCAGCCAAGATTGTGTACCAATCCCAGTAACATCATTTACTAATAGTACTACCTGGGGTACTTATTTGATCCCGTTGTGGATTTTCATTTGTTAAATGGGAGTAAATACACCTGCTTGAACAGGGTTTATGTGAGGTTGGCATGAGGCAGTGTATGCAAAGCGCCCCGTAGAGTGTGTGCCAGTGAATGGTCCATGAGATCATTACCGTTGTCACTATTATTATTATTATAATTCGCCATCAGTATTTTTGTTGTTGGCAATAATGCGTCTAATCACTAAAAATCCTCCCAGAGCTGAAAAAAATTCTCCAGGGCAACACTGTCCAGCAGAATTTCCGTGATAGGAAGGCTCTGTGTCTTTGTGGTCCAATATGATAACCACTAGGTACATGTGGATGCTGAGCATTTGCGTCGGCTAACAAAGCTCTAGGGAATGCAACTGACTTAGTCTGTTCAGGCTGCTATGACACACCACCATAAATCGGGTTACTCATAAACAACAGAAGTTTGTTTTGTGCAGTTCTGGAGGCAAGGAAGTCCAAGATTGAGTAACCAGCAGATCTGGGGTCTGGTGAGGACTTTCTGGTTCATAGACAGCCATCTTCTTGATGTGTCCTTACACGGCAGAAGGGGCAAGAGAGCATATCTCTCCTGGCATATTGTAGGGTTTGGGTAACCTTGTGTTGAGCTTAATACAACCAGGTTATTTCAGAGAAAGCTGGAGCCTGACATTTTAAAGAAACAGAATACTTATGCAAAATTAAAAACACTCCCCTCTCTTCCAGCCTCCTACCTCCACCCCCTACATGTTCAGACAAGAGCCTAGGGATGCTCTGTCAACCACCAGCAAGAGCTCTATAGTTCTCAGCCCGCAGTTCTCAAGCAAAGAGCTTCATTTCCAACATGCGGAAAGCATTTTGAATTCTAAACAAGACCAGACATTAAACACCCTTTCCTTTTTCTCTCTCAACTGCTTACTCTCCTCGAAACTAATGTGATTAAGCATTCACAGCAATGGGTGTACATTTTTATTAGAACCATGACAAGTGATTCAGAGGTAATTAAGCGATGGAATGTTTCACACAATGCCCACTCCACTTAAGGAATAAACTCTGCATTTTTCTGGATTAACTGGCAAGAAGAAAAAAAGAAGTCATTCGGAGAATGTTAACTGCTGTAACAAACAACTCTCAGACCTATTTTGGGGCCTTCTTTAATCATTAAGAAAGTGAAAATTTTCATTTACACAGGAGGATAAGAAAGATAAGAAAAATCAATATAGAGATTCTAATAGATTATTATTCTACTAGACATTATTACAGCCCTGTTTTTCTTTTTTTAAAAGAGGCAACATCTTAAATGCACATCAAAAAAAAGACGGCCATGCTATGTCGATAAGCAAAACAAATTGTAGCATAGTCCTCATTTCAAACGGAATTTCATTCGGCAGGTATAAGTTTATACATGTATTGAAAAAGTTATTCAAGGACATGTGTCAAACTGTTGCAAGTGGTAACTCCTAGGAAGTGGACTTGGGCCTGAAATTACAATGGGCATGTATTCTTTTTTCAGTTTTGAAAGGTATTAGAACATTTTACTTTTTTTTAATTAAGCTAAAGTAAAGAATGAAACAGGACCAGGAGCCAGAGAATTATGGGAACAATGTGATTGTGGCAAGGGCTGGCACAGCGCTGCATCCTCGCCCTCTCTATTCCCAGCCCCCAGGCCTATTATTTTTTCCTTAAAACAGCTGAACACGAGTCACCTAACCTGTCTGGTGCCCAAAAATGGTGATCTGTGCAAATACAAGAGCAGCACCTGGCCACGATGGACAGACTGAGGAACATTTACGGTCTCCCACAAATCCTAAGGGACCGTGGCCAAGGGTCACTTTACGCTCATTTACCTCCGGCTTTCACATGGGGTAATAAGCAATGATTTAGCCACTCCAGCCTCTGCAGACATTAATGCTACTTTAAGAGGAAACCAACCTGAGCTATAATACTTAAATAAGTTTTTTAACTACTAAGAAGGAAGTGTAAACCAAGAAAGGATAGCAATGGCAACGCCACCCACTGCTGAATCAAGCTTCGCTCTGAGCTGGATACCAAGGTAAGTGTTTTACACATATTTTCTCATTTTACTCTTCATGCTTTGAGGTAAGTACAATTTCTCTCCCATTTTACTGGTACAGAAGTGGAGGTTCAGGAAAGTTTAAGTAACTTACCCAAGGCCACAGGGCCAGCAGTGGCTGGAAAGCAACCCCAAGCCTGTGCCCCACCACTACATGACAGTCAGTGTTTATTGTAAACTGGAGAGAAGGACCTTCTAAGCAGGACCCAAAAGCATGACAGCATAAGGGAAGGCCGATAGATCTGACTAGGTAAAAATTGTAAACACTCATGTGTCAAAAAACACCATGAGAAGATTGAAAAGCACACCACACCTATGAAAGACCACATTCTGAGGCACTCATCTTGGACTATGTATAAAACACTTACAAATCCGCAAGAAAAAGGCAAATTCCCCCTTGATAAAAATGGCCAGAAGATGTGAAAAGGCATCTCACAGTAAAGGGTAAAGGGAGTATAACGAAGCACTGACCACACTAGTAACCCAAGAGACGTAAAGTACAACACGAGGCCAGTTTTCACCAGTGGCCATGAGGGGTTTTTTTTTCTTTTTTTGATGATGAAAAGGAGGTAATTTTGAAATATATTAATGTGGTGTTCTTCG
Source organism: Smutsia gigantea (assembly GCA_032199065.1). NCBI lineage: Eukaryota > Metazoa > Chordata > Mammalia > Pholidota > Manidae > Smutsia > Smutsia gigantea. The sequence goes on along the minus strand of JAVSCE010001036.1, from coordinate 933,836 downwards.
GTTGCTCCTTCCCACCTCTCCCCCTTCCACACCCATCCTGCTAGAGTCATCCATGCGCTTCATGGAAAAGTGGGAAATTTACAAATGAATTGAAAGGAAAAAAAGCAGTCTATGTTTAGCCTTTGATTGCCAGAGTTGCTCTTTGTTAGCCTGGAGAAAATGGCAAAATTTTTATTTTCGTCTCAAAATAAAATGAGGCAAGAACAACACAAAGTGCTGATTGGATGGGGTTGCCCATACTACACGTCTCAGAAATTTCTCTATGAAGTGACACTGCAGCCAAGACCTGAAGGAAGTCAGACATACAGAGGAGTAGAGAGAGAGCATGCCAGGCAGAGCCTGCTGCAAGCATGAAGTTCTTGGGGTGGGGATGCACTTGTCTTGTTGAAAGAGAAGCCAGGAGGCTGGGCTAGCCATGGTCTAAGAGGAGAGTGGTGGAAGAGGAAATCAGAACGTTAGCTCTGGGCCATGTGCTGCAGAACTTTATTAAGCTTTGGTGGGAGCTTTGGATGATTTTCTGTATGAGATGCAAAGTTGGAGGGTGTGAAGAGGAATGATGTGACCGTATGGCTAGTCCTAGCCCAGGAGCAGTACATCACTTCTTGTCTGAGACATTTAAGAACTAGTGTGTCACATCTACCTTCCCTTTGCCCTGAAAATCATACAAGGAGATGGTAGAGCCACAAGGCAGAAGGACCCAGGATCCCTGAGTCACTACATGGAGAAGAGTTTTGCAGTAGTTGCCAGATCTGTACTGGAAGTGCTTGAGAGAAATAAACTTAGTCATCCTAACGTGCAGGGATTTTGAGTTCATATGTTGTTGTGGCATTACTTAACAGATTAAATACTTTTACTTCTTGAAAGTCCTGATTATCTCCTGTCTGTGTTCTTTTTCAGACATCCTCCCAGATATTTCCAGAGAGGATCAGGGCAAGCTCAGGAGCAGTAAGGTGGACTTGGCTATGAACAGATCATTTGCCAATCAGTGTGAATAGAGGGTTTGAACAAGGATTGGCAAATTACGGTCCATGGGCCAGATTTGGTCTACTACCTAAATAAAGGTATTCTACTGGGACACAGTCATGTTCATTCATTCATGTATTGTGTATGGCTGCTTTCACCCTTCAATAGCAGAGTTGAGTAGTTGCGACAGATCACGTGGCCATAAAACCCAAAATATTTACTATCTCACCCTTTAGAGAAAAAGTTTGCCACCCTCTGGTTTAGAAAAAAAATTCTGGAATGAGAAAGACCTGGTTTTGAATCCCTGGGAAAGTTACTTACTGTCTCTAAATTCCAGTCTTTTCCCCTAGTTATCAAAAGGATAAAGACAGCTAATATGTGTAATGACTTGAACCCTTGCCCAACTCAAAGAGAACTGTATATATGGTCACTAAGATTACTATTGTTGCTATAATTACTATTGATATTGGACATTTAGGGAATATCTAGTTTTTCATACGGCTCTATGAAGATAATTAAATCACTTAGTTCCACAGGATACATTCACAGAAGTAGAATTCCTAGGCTGAGAGTCAGACACACTTTGAGGACATTGTTACATCTTGGTAAATTGAAATCCGGAAAGTTTGTACGAATAGGGATCCCCTTCTCAAGTCAACACCAGGTATTACCATAGCAATGGATAATGGCCTTGCCTACAAGACAGGTTGGGAAGTTTAATCTTCCCAAATGCTTAAGGAGAAGAGGAAAGCCAGATACATTGGAGCCCAGAAAACTTTATAACAGCAAAGATGAGAGAGAAACAGAGATTCTCATATTATTTCCCAGATAATTAAGCTTTACTTATAGTAAACAAAAATTGAAGACAAAACCATTATATACAGTGGCATTTTCATTTGAAAGATACTTATATAGTGTATATTTAACTAGTAGAATATACTATACTCAACTAAATACACAATGTATTTACCTGGACTCAGGCTAGACCCAGCTAAATGCCCCAAGATAATATTTCCACTGGTTTTTGTAGCTTTTAATCATCACAAATCAAATGTAAGAAGAGGCAATTTCAGGAGGAAATAGGGTGTGGGAGCAGAGGGTTGCATGGTTTCCGATTTCTTTGATCCAGCAATATACAGATCACTTTGGCAGCATGATGTCTGAGGGAAGACAGGAGGTAGCAATTTAATCTGTCTAATCTCTAGCCTTGAAGAAACATTCAAATAGTGAGTGTGTGCTAACAAGTTCCTATGACAACCAGTTCTCACTCTCTCCTCTCCTTCAATGCCTGTTAAGTCATCTCCTACTTACTCACAACTAGATCATAAACTGTGTGAAGGCAGAGCCTGAGTCTTCGGTACTGCTACACCTTAGAGCAGCACCTGCCTCCTAACAGACGTCAGTGCATAACTGACTCCAAAGGCTTGAACTGAATGGAAGAGCAGGTAAGCTTCAGGCGCCAGAACACATGGGCCTGGAACCTTCTTCAGGTGAGAAGGTCTGGAAAGTTCGCCTGTGGTGATATTTCTCATGCTCCTCCCCGACTGGTGTCCTCCCCTTCTTCTGACAACAGTGGGCCCCAAGTCCCCATCCTCACACTCAGTGACCCCAACCGAGCCCATCAGCATGTCACCTTCCCTGGCCAGTGGCTCAGCGGGAGCCCATGACCCAAGTCAGTCTGGAAGAATGAATCTCAGGAGTTTTTCAAGAGCTGCTGGCAAAGATGCTCTTTCCTGCTACCTCTGAATCTGACCAGATATAAAGCTGCAGTCATTGGAGCTCCCTGGATGCCATGGAGAGCATCAGAATGAAGCCAGCATGCTGAGGAAAGCCAAGAGGCAGAAAGAATCTAGTTTCTGCTGAAACAGCCTCAGCCAAGGAGCCAGTCCTGCACCTGGACTTTTCCTGTTCACCAAGCAGTAAGTCTCCTGTTTCAGCCTAACTGACAGAGCCTGCTTCACCAGGAAGCCCAGCAATGCCTGGGGCCCTTTCTCACTGTCATTTTTCAGAATGACATAAAGGCTGAAGATAAGAAATTCCAAGCCCAGGGTTTGTGTCTGGCTTTTAGCCAGCCTGATCACCTTTGAATCCCTGAAAATGACACCCCAAAGGCCTAAGAATGAACATGAGGAATCATACAAAAGCCTTCTGGGGGCCGCAATTCATAATTCTAATCCGAATTTCGACCCAAACATGGCCTTCTCCCTTGTGTTTTGATTTTCCTCTCCGTTTCTCCGCTCACTGGTAATTAGCCATATAACCAGTTACAGCTAGTAAAATGTGAGCAGAAGCAGTATGCGTCATTTCTGGCTAAGGCAGGGAAAAAGGCAGGCCAGATTCTCCAGAACTGATCTTCCCCTCCACAGCAGTGGGGGAAGCCATGTACCCCACAAGGTGCAGCTACAGAACAATGGTGAAGTCATCAGCCTGGGACCCCGGCGACACACACGGGATGTGAGGCCTGAGTGAGAGAAAAGGAACCACTTCTGCTGACTCAAGGCACTGCAACTGGGGGCTGCTTGTTATGACGGTATGACCAGCCCATCTCTACTGCTACAAGGAGGTTTGTATTTTTCTACCCATGCATGCCCCACTAACTCAGAAAACATTTTCCTTCGAGATTCTAGCTGATACTAAAGCCATTGAACAGTGAGGAAGGGTATTTCCAAAATCCTTGCCCAGATCAGTCAAGAGATGCAGTTGAGCTGAAAAATTACCCACATGGGGTAATTCCAGAACGCGAAGTAAAGTAAGTCCTTGTTCGGGAGGCACATGTGCAAAGACACAAAAATGGGACCAGAAAACCTTTGCACTGACAGGCAGGAATTTTCCCTTTTCCTAGGAAAAAACAGACAATTAGACAAACATTATTCTTAAGCAAGGCAAACTGAGGTCCTTCTACCTGCATATGTATCAGCTGCTATGAGATCACTTTCTTTCAACTCCTTTTTATATGTGTATCTCTGCACACTGACCAAGGAGAAACTTATTTATGTAAAATGGGAGTCTCATTGGGTTTTTGGGCTGTTGATAAAAATAAGCTTTAAGATATCACATAATAAACACACACAAAGTGCTAACAGATTTAAACATTTTTCCACATTTTTGTCCACTAACAATACACTCAGAACTGAAATCTACCGTGTTCATATGAAAACTTTCAGGAGTCCTTGTTAAGTTAATAGATTGTTCTTTTTATGTATTGTAAGTTGTATGTTTTTCATTGTCTTCAAAGCACTAATAGACCAAAAAAATTTTTTTTATTCTAAGCAAGGGCTGCATTGTGTGGCAAATTGAGACAGGCTACTAAGCAAAATGTGTTGTCAGTATGTCCTCATTGGAACAACATCCTTAGGGTAGTCATAATTTATGAAAAAGAGGCGTAGAACAATAATTTAGGTAATAAACAGGCATTCAAGAGAAAAGGATTATAGTGAGACCAAAGCCAAGTAAGTTTCCTGTGATTTCCTATCCAATATTTTCATCAATTCCTAAAAAAATTAAGCTGGGTAGTTCCTAACTATTTAAAAATGCAAATGCTAACCAACTTCACATTTCTTTTCTCATATTGCTTAGTGCTGGGTTCAGAGCTTAATGAACCATGGAAGAGAAAGAGGAGAAAGAACCAAATTGTTTAATCTTTGAAAACGAGATTTTCATCCGAGCTGGTGACCTTCACTTTAAAGTTTTATTTTTGTTAGAGAAGGAAAACCTTCAGAGCTCACAGGTTGACAAGGAGTGGCATTTTGCCAACATTCCAAATGGTCCTCCGGCAAGAATGGCACCTTGGTCAAACTCTCCCTCGTGCTGGCGATCCCACACAAGTGGCCTGGTCTGGCTCCTTCACAGCCAGATCCCATCCCGCCTGCAGGGGCCAGGGCCCCGGCACAGCTGCGTGGCTGTTGGCTGCCATAGAGAGTAGCCGCTCCCACTCGCATCAGGGAGGCTGCAGGAATATGTTCCTTTGAGGTTATCTTGGAGACCTCCCCTAACCAGGCGGGCTGCACAGGGGTGCAGCTGGCACCAAGCCTGGAGGATGGTGTCAAGGTCAGGAAGGCAGCCAGGGGGGCAGCAGCGGCTCTGAGAAGTCCTACAGCACAGACACGGCCTCTGCCAAGCTCCTGAGCCACCAGGAAATCAGCCCTTATTATCATGCATATTTCCTTGGTCCCGTGTGCCCCAGGGAAAGTAATAGGTCACCTTCCCGCTTGCTGGAAAGGTGATCTGGCAGAGCCTACAAAGAATAAGCCAGAAGGCCAGAGCAGTCTCTCCACTGTAGACTCCCATCACCCAGGGGGCACAGGTCCATTGAGACTATTCCTGAGAAATGGCTGAAGGTGGAGAGGGCAAGATCTGGGTGCTGGTCTGACATTGATAAGGTAGAAACATAATGGTGTGTGAAACCATAAACCCTTCCTGTCTCCTGCCATCTTGAAACTACCATCTCCTTGGTAGTTTCCTTTGAATTTAAAAACAAAAAAAATCAAAATATGGTTTAGTCCAGAACAAGGAAATATCCTCGATATTTGAGACTCCAGAGCTATCCTTCAAGGTGAAAAAAGCTAGTGGATTAACTTAACAGGAGGGAGAAAACTGGAAAATTATAAGAAAAGTCAGATCAGTAGTTGAGAGGAATGAGACAAAATAATTAAAAATCTCTTTTCTCCTTCTCCCAGATTTCCAGAGTAAAATTTGGGGGGAGATTAACACACACACACACAAACACATAATGCAAATGCTATCTCAGAGCACAGCTGTCAGCGGAGGAATCTCCCACCGGTTCTCAAACAAGGGCCGGATTGCCCCTGTCTCTAACCCACAAAGTTCCCCACGAGCCTGACTCTCTGTTCTTGGTCACCTTGCAAAATGCCCAGTATTTGACTGAGAATCCTGCTCTGTACTTAAAACAGCTTCTAGTCTCCCATTCACCTTCTAACAGCCCAATCCATGCTTGACTCAAGTTTGGGGTTGTTTTTAAGTAGTTTATTTCTTATAAAAAGCCTTTGGATACCTCAACCTTTTGGCTAACAGTGTGGCTTTAATTTCTGTAAATAATTTTTATTCCCTTTTTGTTCATGTCTTGCATTTAATTCATTTAATGTGGAAATATCAGAGACCCTTGTGATTACATAACTGTCCTGGATTATTTTAGGAATCATTCTCTTTGCTACTAAAATTTTACTCTCAATGACTCTCACTTTATTTTGAGGAAGTGTGTCTCCTTTTGACAAAATGACAAAGGAAAAAGAATTTTGCTAAACAATGCATACCAGCTAGAACATGAATCCCTTCCTTAAAATAGTTGCAACCTAAATAGCACCAATTTTCATGCAAAATAAATGATTTCCAGAAATTATGCCCTCACAATAATTTTCATTCTAGAAGAAAAAATAGGTGTGGCTATATGATTTGGTAAGGTAAGCTAGGTCTCAGTTTCATCACTTATAAAATGGGACTGTAATTCTAGAAATGTAGTGCTCACACTTTAGGGGGTCTTTCAAGATGACACCCCTTTTCTCTGAGAAGCACCCCACCCACAAGGCCCTGTACCAGGTGTACACCTCTTTCCAATCAAATTCTCTCTCTGGAATTAGCATTCAGCCATCGCCAGTCAGGTCACTGTACTTGGCTTGACATGAGGTGGTATTAGCTTGAAAACTTTATTTTGCATGAAAATTCTTTTTCCTTTGAAAAAATTCTTTTTCTTTTTCATGCCATGTTCATGTAATCAAGAAAGTAACCAAGAATGCTGGTCAGGAGACAGAACAAGGTGAAGTAGATACACAGAGACATCAGAGAGACGTGAAGAGCTTTAGTGTGACCACTGGAGGTCCCAGAGGCAGTCCGCCTCTCATCCCTGGTTCCTGAGGTCTGCTGTATCCCCACATGCGACCACCCTAAGACATCACTATTGACTCATTTCTAAAGAGAATTAAACTAAACCACAGGTTCATTTCTCTTGCTTAAAACCAGAGTATCTTAACTAAAATATAGCAGGGAAAAAAGTGCCAAAGGTATCTTTCTTTAACCACCTTGACCCCCTCAAAGAGAACTCTCTCCACTACCAGCCCGGGTTCACGTAGGCCCCTCCCATGCGAGGACTCCAATTAAAGTGAAACAAGGCCTTTAGATGCACATGATCTTCAATATGCATAAAGATGACACCAAGCCAACTTCAAGTGTCTAATTACCCAAACGTCTTGCTCACGCAACAGCCTTTAAAATAGTGAAAGGCTCTGTGGCAAATCATCTCCTTTAGAGAAATTAAAGCCAACTCTGAAAGCAGATGATTTCACAAGCTCTTAACAGCCACTCTCTGAATAATTCAAAGAGCCTTCCACCATGGAGCACCCCAGGCCAACGCGGTGCTGTGACCATTTTATTTAGCTGGGTGGGTACCCCCAGCTCAAGCTTCAGTCTGCGCTTTCCTGTGCCTGACAAGTAGTTCACCACCCACGACAGGCTGCAGGGCAAGGCCCCTTCCTGCTTGCTGTTTGCAAGGAGTCAGGTCTGGGTGATCCCCTCTGTCCACAGGCTGAGGTCCAGATGTGCTGTAACAATGGGAAGTGTGTCAGGCCAGGCCCACCCAGAGGTTGGCTGAAGGGAGAGGGGAACACCTGAGTTCCCAACCTGTGGTGTATGCTGGTGTGGGCCAAGCGAACTTCAGGAATGATTTCTGGGAATATGAAGGAAGCCAGCATGGAGCTGACCAATGAGTCGTTTGCCATCACACAGATCTTAGCATAAAAGGTGCTCTTACTTCTCTATACCCATAGGATTCTGTTGTCTCCATCCACATGGACCCACGTGGCGATGAACTCACTCTTAGTTTAGAGAGTAGAAATACTGACTCTGTATTATATTGACTTTGCAGCCAAACAGCTGGCCAAATTTAAGGTCTGATTTTGATGCAAATTGCAATTGCATTTCTAGCTGATATTTTCTCTGGGGCCCTGTTACCAAGGGAGACACAGTTCAGTGCAGACCCCTCACCTCCAAAACACTGGCACAAAATCTGAAGACCTTGGCATAGCTGGGTTAATCCCAGGACTCAAAGAATGAGATGATGCTTGAGAAAACAAGCTTCTTGCAATCTAGTCCATGTCCCCCACTTGCCTACGAACATGTAGGAATTCCTAGGAACAGTGAAGTCTATTCATGGAAGAGGAGAAACAAAATCACACTATATCTTTATTTGTTTGAATGTGTATTGCCAATGTACTGACTTCTGGTTTCGGTTCCACCAAGTAAAGAGTTTGGAAGTTGTCACTCCCAAGAAAAAGCTCAACAAACTGAAAATCAGTGTCTGGTCTGGGATCCAGCAGAGAACTGAGGCTGCAGGGCAAACCGCTGCCACCCTGAAAGCCGAAGAGAAGAATTCAGAGGGTCATGGTCAAGAAGTGCTCACCTGCAGCAGGAGCTGCTCGAACTGTAACTGGCAGGAATACTTAGTAATTTTGAGGAACTGCTTGAGACTGGGTAGGGACTAGAATGGATGGGGGCTGCAATCTTAGGAGGAACCCACAATTTCACGGGCTTTACCTCCAGAAACCCCACCAGGTTGCCATGGCAAAGATTCAAGTAGGATGTCCAGTGGCTCTGACTAGGGAAGGAGACGTGTAATCCTAGTGAAATACGAACAGAGCCTTCCTTGAAACACAGTTTGTTGTGGCCTCTGAGTTCCTAGTGTCAGACACAAAGGTTTCACGATATTTTTATTGAGTGGAATGATGGATGGCTGGATGAGTGGACATTTGGATGGATGGATGATCTGTGATCCACGCCCTCAAGGAAATTATAAAACAGGAATTCCTAAATTCGTATCTCACACATCCTCACCAGATGATGTTCATAGCTGTGCTATGGTGTTAAAGTTCTTGTAGGCTCAAAAAATATTGGGCAGATGTTCAATTTAGGAAGTTAAACAGATTTATTTACTACAGGAAACTGGATACCATGCACCTCTCTCTTCCTAGAATTCAGCACAGCTGTTATTAGATACTCAGTAAGATCATCAAAAGAATGAAAACATCTTAGAATAATTCACTCATTTCATTCATTCCATAAATATTCATTGAGTGCCCATCGGATTGCAGGCACTAAGCCAGGGTCTGGGAGTGACAGCTGAGCAGACTCTGCCCCATGGAATGTATAGTGCAGTAAAGGGGACAGACAATAAACAAATAATCCCACAGATGGGTGTAAAATTAGAGCTATGATACTCTTTACAATAGAGAAGTATGTGGAAAAGATACAATAGAGCAAACAGCCTGGGCAAGGACGTTAGGAAGCTAACAAAACAAGTGAGAATTAAAGCCTCAGGAAGAATTAATAAGGTGAAAGGATGGGGGGTGGGGCACAGATTGCTGGGAATCCCTCGGAATGAACAACATGCATGACTAATACCCCGTAAGTTCTATAGCCAGAGGGAACATGGCACATACAAAGACTGGCAGTGCCACCCAAATGGCTGGGAGTAGGAGATTCCACCCTGCCGCTGACTGCCAAAGCCTCTGAGTGTGGTGGTGACTTGGTACCCAGCAGTAGATGACCAGGACACGTCACTGCCTCTGAGAGGTTAAGTTTCTGTGTGCTCCCTCGACCTTCCACATTCAATCCCCACCATTTTTTACCCTGCTTTTGTCTTGGAAGTGAATTCTATGGGCTGTAGCAACCACGCTCCCTAGCCCTCTGGCTTCTGTTGGGTTCGGCCGATGGGCAGAACCAGGAGAAAGTCAGAGTGTGGGAGGAGGGAGAAGCAAGCATACCCATCCTCCCAGCTCTCCCCACTGGGATGCGGTTGGACCCTGACTGCTTCCTCCAGCCAAGACCGCAGCTCCTTCCTGGAGTCTGTCTCTCAGGCTTCCAGGATCCACACTCTCCCCTCCCCTTCAGCCCTGTGAGCTTGAAAGGCCTCTTGCTGCTGCAGACCCTGGGCACTTCACCAGCCCTTGCTTATTTCCTTCTCAGTCCTGCCTCCACCTTTGCAAGCAATCCATGCAACTGGCTCTCTTTATTCATCCCCTTAGAGGAGCCCATCTGATTCTGGCTGATAGATATAACTCTTCAGCTAGAAAGCAGTGGAGCTGGGATTTCGGTTTCAGAACCTTCAAATATATATTTTTTTAACTGAAACATCTACACCTCCCCCAGGTAGCAGAAACACAGAGACCCGAGATATGCTTTTTAGGCTCACACCAACACAGTCCAGAACCCAGCTCTGCTGCTTGCAAACTCTGTGGAAAGTGACTTCACCTCTTTGGGCCTCAGTTTTGCTTCATCAGCAAGATGAGAACACCTACCAGTCACTACATAACATTGCCATGAGAATGAAAAGCAGGAACTTATGGAAAACACATGATACACAGCAAGGGCCCAGTGAATGATCACTACGAGGACTCCAACAGCAAACTATCTCATTTTCTAAACCAACTTGACCCCAAATGCCTTTTTGTACTGTCAACAACCCTGGAGTTACCGTAATTGTCAGGGCAGTAGGCAGATCCACGGAGGACACCAGAGCACCAGCAGAGATACTACCTGACCCACTTTTTTATGCACATTAGTTCAGTAGAGTGCTGAATGAGACTTACCAACGTGGACTTCCTAAGTTCAAAAGAACCGCTTGGCTGGTTCAAGCGCTGCCATTGTTCAGCGTCTCGGTGGTACTCAGAGAATGGAACTGGTCGTGGAGTCCTGTCACATCGAATTTTCTACTGAGGTCACACGTTGCCCAGGCAGGCTTTTGAATGTGGAAAAGCTTAAGGGAGGAAAAGAAGAAAATGGGTTCTGTTCTGCCCTTGGTGACATTACCAGAAACATGTTTGGACTTCAGATTACGGTTCTTAGAAAGGGCAGTGCTGCATGCCACATTTACAGCCATTCCAACTCTGTTTTAATGAGTCCCTGAATGCCGACGGGAGGCCTCTTAGACTGGAGTAACTGAGTCACTGTGGTCTCCCAAGGACACTGGGCAGGCTGCGGGGTCGGAATCATTGGCAGGGAAGTGGCTAGAGGACCCAATTCAAAGTCACTGGAAAGTCGTAGTGGGTTGGAAATAGGGCCAGGGGTCGCCAGATGGATGGCACCACCCAACCAAGAGTGTAGCTCAGCCTGGCAGTGTCCACTCTGGCTGCAATTACACTGGATCAAGGCTTCCCCAGCATCAGCCTTGTGCTCCACCATCAAGATTTCTACATGCTCACATCCCAGTCTTCTATTATTGATTTAATTCTCTTTATTTAAATCAAAATGTCTGACTGAAATAAATTCATTTTCATTGAAATTTGATGTCACGACCACTGATGGAAACCAGCATCAGCTCCATTAATAGAAAGCAACAACCAGAATAAACAAGATGAAAACAAGCATCGTCACCAGATTCCAGCTAGCTACTGTTTCCTGCGGACTGGTCTGAGTCTGCCCCTTGCTGTCTCCTTGACAAAAACGGAGGCTGGCAAGTGTTCAGGCACCAAATGAGATTTCTTTTCTCCTATGATCAGAAACATTAAGAGAGAATGGGAAAGAAAACAACTTTCTGACTGTGTTATTCAATTTTATTTTATGCTAAAATCACCCCCATAAAGCACCCACAATTACCTTATTATGTAACCTAGGGTTACCCATCTGGGATACGGCCCGCTCCTCTGCGCTGCTAAAGCCAGGCCCTAAGCAGTAACAGCCATAAATCATGGTCTGTGGAGCTGATGCACATTAAAAGAAATAACTATTGCAATTAATCTCCTCCAAGTACTATCTAAAAGCATCTCATCTGCTCCCTGGGGCACAGACACCACCCTTGGGGAAATGCCAGGATATGCTGAACTTCAAGTTCCATGGGTGAGGACCCCATAGGGATCACACCTTGCTGTGCAGAACCGCCTCCCAGTGAAAGGATTCCACCCTTTCTGCTAACTGGCTGGAACAATGTTAGGGAGACCGCGCCCTCCAGGGATTCAGGAGGTAGGAAGTTGGGGTGCATCAGTGGAGATATCCCCCCCGGGGGGTCGGGGGCAGAGTTGGAAATGGAAACCACTCTCCGTGGGTCCTCACAGGACCAGCAGCCGGCAGGCCAGCACCACCTCTGCCCCATGCGCCCCCTCGCGGTTCAGGGCCCTCCTATGGAGCCTGAGCACCGCTCACATGAGCTTCTGCCCCACATGCTGCCTGTGGTTGTGTCTGAAGGAGACAGTTTGCCACGTGACAGGATGGAGCAGAGGATCTAACTCATGCTGCAGAAATGTCACCCTGGCTGGTGGGCAGAGAATGAATGCTAGGGGCCCAGGCAGAGGCTGGCAGACCAGTCAGGATTCCGTGGGGAAACGGCTCAGACAGAAAGGACGGCCTCTTGGTGAAGGTGGTAGCAGCTGAGAGGTGAGAAACGGTCCCATTTTGAAGATATCACTGACAGGGCTTCCCGAGCCATTGGAAACAGAACAGAGAGAAGCCATTGACTCAAGAGAGATGCCAAGATTCCTAGCAGAGCAAGGAGAGAATGGAGTCGCCATTTCTGAGACGGAGCAGCCTGAGTGGGGGAAACCAGAAACTGAGAATTGGGCGTGTTCATGTCTGAGACACCGAAATACACACACTGCGCAGCTGGATATCAATCACGACAGCAAAAGGAGGCAGCCTAGTGTCCGGCCCTCCCACTGCCTTCATCTCCCTGCCCCCCTTGTTCATTCTTATCCTGCCCCCAGGTGTCTCCCACCCACCACGCTCCCGCCCTACATGTGGGTTAGGGACTCCCCGTCGGCATTCACACAGCCTACAATACCTCCCCCATACTGACACGTACGACACCTTATTTGGTTTAGCCATAAGTTTAGTAATAAGTTCTCTCTCAAAGTGCTCTCTGAAATTGAAAGCACCACTGCTTGTCCAAAAAGCGAGCAAGGGCCCGCCAGCAGGAAGCGAGGAGCCGTGATGACCGCGGCTCGACAAGATGGTCCAGCCTTTCCTCTGGGACCCCAGGGCCATGCTCCTCATCCCAGAATTTGAGAGATTGAGGGTAGAGGAACCAGACATTCCAGATTTTATCAAGAAATGATGCCATCGCTTACTGTGACTTTGGACAAGTGGCTTAACCTTGCTGAGTCTTCGTTTCATCTGCCTGAAATAAGAGTATTAGTGATACTAACCTCACAGGTGATGGCAAGTTTGGAGGAAATAGATATAAAGGGATTTACAGCGTCTGGCCCAGAGTAGACACTCAAAAAAATCAGCAGCTACTTTTACCGGTAGGTCCTTTTGATAGGTAGCGGCAGTATTCCCATCCTACGTTCAGAAGGGCAAAAGAAAACCCTAACTGCTCCCCAGAGCAGCTTGGAACCCTGACATCTGCACTTCCCCTGCAGTATGACAGGATAAACAAGGTTCTGATTAACTTTGCCAAGGATAATTCTAATTTAAACTGAGTGTGTTGGAGAGCTCAACTTGTCAGAAGAGAACAGCACAACCACAGCTGACCTTTTCAAACAAAGCTAATTGCTCAGGTTTTAAGGTTACAGCACTGAGATTTTGCCATATATTGATCCAGGGGTGCAAATGCCCCTTCTAATTTCTAATTTCCTCTCAAGGAAAAAGTAGGAATTTGCTTTGATACTGCCCATCTTTTCCAGGAGGAACATAAATATTCAGAAATTTTCTCTTTCCAGGTCAACTGGGCCAGTCGTTCGGTGTGATTTCTCACGTGAAGAACCTAACTACCGAGTTTTCCACTGAGTCAATAAATACATACTGAGCATGCCTGGTGGACCAGGCAATGTGCTGGGCTCAATAGCTACCGTGGTGAGCAAATCTTAGTCTGGTGAGGAGACCAATTGGCATCAGATGATTACACAAATCAGTGCCAACATACTACAGGGAGAGCGGGGAAGAGCTAGGGTGGCCAAGTGGGGGCACTGCATGTGGTGCCACCTCGGTGCTGGCAGGACTGGGAGCTTTGTCTGCAGGGGATTTAAAAGTAAGTTGGTCTGCCTTTTATTGTCACCACAAGCTGGAAATTCTAAACACTACTGTTGGTAAAATGGACAGCCCCCTCTCACCAGTCCTCACTGTGGGTGGGTCATAAGATGAGAAAGCACAGGAGGGTTGGTCGAGTCACTCAGGCAAGGCTTCCAGGAAGACACCCAACTCGGGGGAATGGGACAGCAAGTAGGAGTTATCCAGGCAAGGCAGTGAGGACAGGGTGCCCCACTGAGGACCCTGGGCCAAGGGAGAGTGTGGGGTCTCAGAGCAGGGGCCAAAGAGGCAGCTTGCAGGAGGGGAGCGGGCAGAGGGGACCAGGGGATGGGAGAGAATGTGTCCCAGAAAAAGAGCAAGAGCTACTCAGCTGCAGCTAACCTACTTCCAAGAGAAGCCAGAATTTCCGATTTTAATGTAAAATGTGCCCTATTTTTTTTTAAGTATTGACAAGCAGTGTAAAAATTAGAACACAAATTAGGAAATTATGAAAAACAAAGCATATTTATGGCCAAATTGAACTAACAACTTCTCCATTAGAGGAATTGGAGGAAGGCCAGTACAGCTGGAGAGGGGGTACCATGGGAGGGGCATGATGGGGACAAGCTCTTCCCTGCTGAGAATTAACCACAACTCTACCCCTGCACCCTAGGCCATGCGTCCAGTCCATTTGTCTATTTATTTTATCATGTGCTTGTTTTTGTCAGGCTTGGTCATTCATCTCTCTTCCCCAGGGCTCTGTAAGGGACTCGAGAGCAGAAATGACCTTCATCAACTTTGCATCCACGCTGGTGCTGGACACAGTGTTGGGCACTTGGTGAGTGTTTAGCAAACATTCATTTGGCAGAATTCCTCAGTTGCATACCCCATATCACTGCAAATCATTTTCCAGCTTCTTTAGTGCAGTCAGTGGTGTAATGCTTACTCTGAGAGAATGCCTAGCATTTTCTGAGCACCTGCTGTATGCCTGGAAACACGCTGACCACTTCACACGCCTCATCTCCATTTATCATCCCAACCCACCATGAGGTCTGAGCTCCTCTTCTGCCCATTTTACAGAAGAGAGAAATGCATGAAGAGACTACATAACTTTCTGAAAGTCACACAACAAGTAAATAGCAAAGCTAAGATCTGATTCCAGGTCCTACTTATTTCACAGTGCAAAACTGTAACCATTATGCTCCACTAAGACGACCAATGAAATAGTACTGCAAGTGTTGGTGCTAAAGGTGTTATTCCCTGAGAGAGCACGAAAGCTCTCCTTGGAAGCGGCCGCCATTCTGGGTTGGATAAGCTGTGAATGCAATTCGTCTAGCAGCACGTTGACTTGACAGGGGTCATACACGCTCCAGACCCGCTTTCTCCGAACAGGAGGGAAACTCGATTCCATTTTCTGCCACCTCACCGATCCCTAAGACAAACGCAAACAAACAAAGCACAAAGCTAGAAGGAAAACAATACCATTCCATCCACTCATTCCAGTTTCTTCCTTTATGTAGCATTTCCTGTGTTCTAAAACAGAGGAAGATACCCATGATACAGGGCTAACTGATGAAAGCAGGTTGCAGACACATATGTAATATGATCCCACTTTAAAATAAAGTAGTAATAAAGGAGGTTAACTTTACTTTAATAAATGTATGTCATTTCCATGATTCTATCTGCATGGGGAAGGGTCTACAAGGAAACTCAACAAGCTGCTGACAGGGTGTTTCTTATGCAGTGGTTTAAGAGAATGGTGAGGGTGAGTTCTTTGCTTCTCAATTCCATACTGTTGAATAGTACACTAGAATCATATGTTACTTTGCCTTTAGAGAGAAGACGTCCCAATAGGAGGCCCATCATGCATTTGGAATTTCTCCAAAATACATCCCCTTCCAGGAGCATGGCAGCCCCAGGGCAGAACCCATGCGATGCAACTAAGCCTTCCCTCGCTCCACCATGAGTCCAACTCTCCTTGGAAGCACCAGTACTGAACTCCTAACAAAGCCTTCAGTGTTCCCCATGGATGGGAAGACAGGACATGCTCACACACTACCTTTGGTTAATAAGAATAATAATAATGACAATAACAACATCAACAACTGCTGTGCCCATTTATTTTCTCTGTGCCTGACACTCAGCTCTGGCTTTTTATATTAGCCCACTTAATCCTCATAAAACCCTGTGATGGGCTTCTGTCATTATCCTCTTTTGTTCAGATAAGAGAACACAGAGATTAAGCAATGCATACACTACCACACTCCTACGTGGCATATCCAGGATTCAAACCCAAGTCTATGCCTAACCAACCAGTTACTGCCCCTAGATATTTGTAAGGATATATCCAGAAGAATGGGTGTTGATGTGTGCCATCACTATCATCACCATCAACACCATCATCCTCACCATTATCATCCTCACCATCACCACTATCTCATCACTATCAACATCCTCATCACCACCACCATCATCCTCACCATCACCACCATTACCACCATTACCATCATCACCATCACTATCACCATCATCATCACCATTATCACCATCCTCAACATCACCACCATTACCATCATCACCATCACCACCATTACCATCACCATCACTGTCACCATCATCATCACCATTATCACCATCCTCAACATCACCACCATTACCATCATCACCATCACCACCATTACCATCACCATCACTGTCACCATCATCATCACCATTATCACCATCCTCAACATCACCACCATTACCATCATCACCATCACCACCATTACCATCACCATCACTGTCACCATCATCATCACCATTATCACCATCATCACCATCACCATCACATCACATGTGAACAAGCACCACATCCCAAGTATGGTGATAAATGCTCCACATAAGATCAATTAGTCACTGATTTGGTCAATGCTGTCCTATAAAATAAGCAGCATTACCCTGTTCTTTACAAAATGAAGAAACTGAAGTTTAGAGAGGTCAAATCAGTGACTGAAGGGGCACATCAAATACAAAATCATAACAAACTGCAAAATAATAACATCCAAGGTTAACATAAAACCTAGCATTATCAGAGCAAAGATCATATACCATTTGATTTTGCTTTAAGCTGGTCTCCAGGTTACTCCAGTTTACCTAAACAGTTTACCATTTCCTGCTGTGTTGTTCAAACTATCACAGTCATCCCGCTCTCTCTTCTGTTGTTATTATTATTCATCAGACTGAGTCAAGAGAATGTAAGAACATTTGTGTGTGACAGAGAACTGTCCTTACTCTTCACAATGGTAAGGAAGGAAATTTAAAACTTCCCTAAACAACTGCCATCATGACTATATGAATAAAATATCAGAGGATACACAAATCATTATGATGTCTATAAATACAAAAGCACATTGTATAATAATATCAGATATATCAACTATGTCCCATGTCGAAACCAGAGCTGATAGATAGAGCTAACGGGAGCTAAACAACCTACTATTCGTTAATCTCAGGAAGTCATTGTATCTTTAAATAAAATAAATCTTTTACGTTATAAAGTCATGACATTTTTAGGTTGAACAGGCCTTGGAGGTTATCCAGTCTAACCCAGGCCCAAAGCTGTCGATGGCTTTCCCATCATCAAATGGACACGATAGGAAACAGCAATGCAACTGGATTCTAAGGACACTCTGTGGAGCCTTACAGCAGAAAACAGCCTCATCCTGCTTGATTCTGTGGACAGGATTCTGCTCCAGCTCCAGCAAGTTTTCACACACCACTCCAGAACTGAGAGTTTGAACCAGAAAGATGTTCCCAGGTCACTAACTCTTTATTCAGATGTAAATTAGCTGTGGGACAAGGAGAGAGGTTGGAGTGGCTTTGTAGAAGGTTTGGGTATCACCTGAGGTCACAAAATTGATGATTCTATAAAAAAACTACAGGTCTAAGAACCCAAGGCATTTTAATGCTTCATGCAAAAAGGGCAGAAAACAGCTAAATAAATCAAAAAGATGAGTGAATGGATGGATGGATGGATGGATGAATAGATGGATATCTGTATATAACCAAAGGCCCATATGGTCCTGGCTGACACTCTGTGTCCCTATCTATTCTAATAATAATAATAGCACAACAAAACATATAACTAATAGGAATCCAAATCTTTACTCATTTTCAAGAATTCTGATAAAACATAGGATATTATTCATGTACATCAAACACGTTCAAAAATATCAGTTCTGCTACTTGCCGTTCTCTACGTGGAAAAACTCTCACTTCTGGAATCTTGCCTGGCAACCCAGGCTTTAGGTTCCTTCTGACTCTTTCTCCCTCCTCCTCTTTGCCCCAGTGTCTGTTTGTTTATTTGTTTGTTTTGTTGCATAGTTCCCCAGGGCCTCTCTGAATTCTTCCACTGTTGTTTTCCCTCCCATTTTGCAGATTCTGCCTAAAAAGGAAACCTGGGGCCTGATACCTGGAGCAAAAATCATTTCCTTTTGCAAGGCAAGGTTTAGGGAAAAACCGAAAAATTATAAATTAATCTCTTTCATCCCATTTATACACAAATGTACTGTATTTTCAAGATGCATTTCTGTATGTAGACTTAAAAACATGTCACTGTCTTTTGATCACAGCAGCTTGTGGCCAAGCTGTTTATACTCAACATAATGCCAATAGCTGGTACGGAAGTTCACAGCAACAAAGAACTCTACTGTTCAAAATTTTGAGAAGGAAGTTATTGCACTCAGGCGGGAAACCTCAGATCAGACTCTTAGAGTCTAGGTAGGAATAAAAAAAATTGTAGAGTGGGAACCCTTAGTTCAGACACTCAATAGCCCTAGTTTTCAATAGCGCTAAAGGAAAGAGTGAAGCCGAATTTGTCCAAATCCCTAAGAGTGTTGTTGTTTTTAAAAAGCTGTTGGATTGGTGAGTGTTTAATTACTGGAGGACAAATATTCAATTTCATTTTTCATTATTAAAGGCAATTTTTACTTCCTTTAATTAAAATGTGCATGTTAATGAGACTAAGCAGAGGCATCTGGCTTCATCTTAGCACACCAACAATCTACTATTCTGTGCTAATTTCTGCTGACAGAGACTCCACGGATTGGGATCTGTTTATCTCACACTTAGGTCCTGACCTCACAAGGTAAGAAGACCTGTTTGAGGAGTGGGGAGATAAGGAGAATAAAATTTGCAGTTTGTTCATTCAGTACCCAGATAGATCAAGAAAGCAACGGTCACCACAAACTTCTCAAACATACTTTTGTTTAGTTACCCAGGGATGTCACCTTTATTTAATGATCCAGTGCCTGCAAACCCAGCATTACATCATGGCCCGTCTCCACTCACAAGATTCAACTTGGGAAGAATGCAAACTGCGTTTTGATGAGCCCTCTCTCAGGGTTACAAATGGTTTTACGTTCAGATCAATCTGAAAGAAACCATATTAAAAGCTTGTCACTGCAAACTGCAAATGCCTGCTAAGACGCCTTGGAGTACCTCGCCATTATTAAAACAGCAACCAAAAATAAATAAAACAAATCAAAAATGGATCCCATGCGGTGGGGTCTGAGTAATGCAATGACTGGGAAATCGTCTCGGCTGTGGCAGGTTAGAATCAAGGAATGCAACCATTTTCATCATCGGTGTGACTTTGTGTAACTGATTTCAGTGATGGCCCCAGATTGATGGTGCCTGCTCTTTTGTTACCCACAGTTGATAAATGTGCATCAATTTTTCATTCTGAAGCGTTATTTCCTTTTGCAATTTGCCAAGTGCCTTTTCATGCCCCATTTGAAGACTGTCCCATGAACAAAGCTCCTTCAGGAAAGGCAAGTTAATTATCTGACTGCCACTCTGATTGTTGGCTGCTGGGGATAAAATTCCTCACCAGCCCCAATGGTGAAGCACCTGCATGGCTGTTTGATAGCAACGTCAAATTCCTGTAAGGGCAGTCATGGACAAGTAGGAGAGCAGCAGTTAAGAACCCAGACTCGGAGTCAGGCAGACCTGGGTTCAAACCCTGCACATAGAATTTAACCTCCAAGAGCCTCAGTTTCCCCATATGTAAAATGGAGATAATATGAGTTCCTATATTATGAGATTACTATAAAGAATACAGAGCATAAGGTGTACTTAGCCCTTGGCACATAATTAACATGCGAACAAACACTTCCATTCTGATGAACCATGGCGAGTGAACAGTTCCCTTCCACTCACCAGAAGACACTTACTGCAGAACTATTTCCACACTAAACGTATTTTCTCACATTGCATATGCCTAGTAATACATATTAGTGACTTCAGGAAGGATATTGAGAAATGTTTTTCTGGCTTTTCAAGACTCTTGGTGTGGATCTACAACATGTCACGGCTTCTTGGGGGAGGCTTTTAAAGGCAAAGTAATATTCCTAGGTACCTCCTCTTTTTCCTTAAGCATACAGCTGTGGTTTGCTCACAAACCACTCACTTCTATAGGTATATTCCTTTTAGTCATCTAATTATTAAGGGCCCAAATGGAAGAGGTCTGGGACAATGCCATTCCCCTTGTTAAAATAATTAATTTACTGCAAGATAAGAGGAAGAAGAGATAGAAAAGTCCCTTGGTTTAGTATTTAAACATTCAAGCTGTGGGATGCATAGTCTAATCTGAGTTTCAGGAGAGAAAAATAAAGAGTACAAGAGCCAAATATGTATTAATTATGGTTTATTTATTTAGCGCCACTGATGTGTATCAAGCTATGCAAAAGGTAAATTGAAGGGGGAAAATAAGGTCCCAGTTCAAGAGAGCAAACCACTGCAGAATGCCTGCTCCTCTGCCTATTTCACAGGGAGATTGGTGACTGATAATAGGGATATGGAGTGAAATCCATGGTGGGGGGAGAATGAAAAGAGAGGGCTAAAAGAAACAGCTGCACCACTGTTTAAGCCATCAGCCATGCTGGGGCAGGACAAGGGAAAATTCTGACTGCCTGCTCCCAGCTTCCCGGAACTCTTCATGAACCAGCAAACACAAGTTTCCAAGTCAGAGGCAGTAGTTCAGACCTCCTCAGTGCGCAGCTCGCCACTAATTCTTAATCATGAAGAGAGAAGTCTCAGGATGCTCCTGGCAAGACATTTCTGCCTTGACAAGGTAGCATAAGAGAATCCCCAAGGCCTGGCAGCAATGCGTACCTGCGGATTTTTATGGATGCAATTATTAAAGTGTCACTGCTTGAGAAATTCTTGCTGGACGATTGTAGAGTCCTGAACCTGTAGACTGAAGTGAATCATTTTACAAGATCAGGAATCATGGCACATTCCTCTATTTCATCTTCCAAAAAGACCTTATTGTTTTTAAACCCCCTTTACTGAGATATAATCTACACAGAATACAATTTACTCATTTTAAATCTACAATCTGATGAATTTTGATAAATGTATACATGCACATAACTAACATGATGTAGAGTATTTTCATCACCCTAAAAAATGACTCATTTCAGTCAGTCCCCACCTCTATTATATAGGCCCTTGCAACCACTGATCTACTTTCTGTCACTATAATTTTTGCTTCTTCTACAATTTCATATGTAGTATCTTGTCCCTGGCTTTCTTCATTTGTAATAATGTCTTTGAGGTTCATGTATGTTTGTAGTTAGCCTTTTTTATTGCTGAATAGTATTTCATTGCATGGACACACTGTAATTTGTTCATCCATAGACATTGGGATTGTTTCCTGCTTGCTGCTTATATGAATAAAGCTGCTATCAAGCACAAGTCTTTGTGTGAACATATCTTTTTATTTTTGGGAAAATCTCTAGGAATGAGATTAGTTGGCCATACAGTGACCATTATTCATATTTATGAGAACTGCCTAGGTGTTTTCTAAATAGGATGAATTATTTTGCATTCCCATCCTTATCA
This sequence comes from Smutsia gigantea, assembly GCA_032199065.1. NCBI lineage: Eukaryota > Metazoa > Chordata > Mammalia > Pholidota > Manidae > Smutsia > Smutsia gigantea. The sequence continues at coordinate 912,047 of JAVSCE010001036.1, read as the reverse complement.
ACACTTGCTACAGTCAGTCTTTAATTTTAGCCATTTTAGTGAATGTGAAATGACACTTATTATGATCTCAATTTGCTTTTCCCTAATGACCAGTGATGTTAAGCAACTTTGTATGTGTTTATTTGCCATTCACGCACATTCTTCAGTGAAATGTCTACTCAAATATTTTGCCAATATTTTTAGGGGGTTGTCTTCTTTTATTGAGTTGTAAGAATTCTTTATATTCTTGGGATAAAAGCTGTTTATCAGATATTTGTTTGCAAATATTTTCTCTCTATGGCTAAACTTGTCATTTTCTAATGGTATCTTTTAAGGAGGAAAAAAGTTTCTCATTTTGACCAAGTCCATTTGATTGATTACTTCTTTGATGATTCACCATTTTTGTGTCCTGTTGAGCAAATCTTCACCTAACCTAAGGTCAAAAAGATTGTCTCCTATTTTTCCTACAAATTTTACATTGTCAGATCTTACATTCAAGTCTATGACCTATTTCACTTTAATTTTTCTGTATGAAATGAGGCAAGGATCGAAGTTCACTTTTTCCATATGAATACCCAGTTTTCTCCAGCACCATGTGTTGAAAGACAATTCATTCCCCATTAAATGCCTCTGCACAAAGCTGGTCAAAGCTTCCAGGTAAACGGTCTCCACAGCAGTAGCTGGAGTGAGAAATGGCAATGAGATGACTTTGAAATAATGGAAGAAGTACTTAATACACATACTATAGAATCCTACTCTACAGTCTTTAAAATAATGATAAAGATCTACAGTTATTGATGATGGAAAGACACTTAATCAAGTACCCCTAAATAAAGTGATAAAAAATTATCACTTAATAAAGTGATAAAAATATTAAAGAACAGAATAGATGGGATGATTTCATGCTTCTAAATAGAGCAGGAGACAATAACATACACAAAGACAGACAGACCAAGAAAGGATCTTTTCCAAAAAGTTCATCATGATCATCTCTGGGTGGCAAACTGAAAGTGATTTACATTTTTTACAACTTTCTAAAGTTTTTCAATGTGTGTGAGAGGTATTTTCATAATAAAAAAGCATTTCCTATTTTGAAAAGTGTCATGGGTGGAAAGAGACAGAAATGAGGGTCAGCAACTTATTGCTCCAGATTTGAAGGGCTAATTCATCCCACTTACTACTAGAAAGTCTTAATAAGACTCAACATCATGTGAATAGCATGGAGAGAATCTCAATATAGTTCCAGACAAGGTACCAGCACATTCTGATATCTGTAACTCTTATATTTGAGGATACTAAAGTTGAATGCATGGCAATAAGAAACTCCTGGCAAACATATAAATAATCATAGAAATTAGTAGTCAAGCTACTTCAAATTAGCTTTTATTCAGATTCAGTTGTGTGTGGCTATAAGACAGTAACAAACTACCGTCTAAAGAATCTTGGGGTGAATCCTAACTACTTATCATTGGATTTTCTGCTTGCAGATTATCTGCAGTGACTCTGAAAATATTACCCCCATTCATCGCAAGAGCTCTCCAGCTGAGTGGAGTCCTGTAGTTCAACACCTATCAAGAACAGAGTTTCAAACTGATTCCAGAAAAGAGCAAGATAAAGAAATTGAGGATGGATTACCACAGAGAAGAAATGCCTAAAGTATTTCTAAATTACTGCCTTCAGATTATTTACAGTAAATTTATTAACCAGCTGTCAAGAAGTGAAAGGGAATAAATAAACTTCAGTTAAAATTTAAAAGATTTATTTGGCCAAAGAATGTGTTTTCTTACTACCATTCTTCATTCATTCACCAAACACTGTGGCTCATGTCCAAGGAGCTGAAGTCTTCCAGTAATGACCAGTTAAGGTCTCAGATTACTTGGATTGCTGAAAAAGTACTGGACTTTAGGAATCAGGCTCCAAAACTTTAACCAAATATCAGTAATCCAAATTGTCACTGATTCCACCAATTATTACCTCCTGAAAACCAAAGATAACCTGCGCATTGCCCATTTTTCCCCATATCTTATATTCTACAGCAAGCTTTAGGAAACAAATGTGTCTGAATGAGCAATTTGCATAGGAACTGTGACAATCCCTTTAGGTTTCTTTCCGTGTGAGGAAGAGCCCTCCCGCCCCTCCAGCTCGGACAGTCACAGGCGTCACCCCTCCACACCTCACCATCGCCTTTCCCATAGGCTCATGCCACTGCGCACAGGGAACATCAGGAAGAGAAGGAAGGAGAAGATGCGGTGGCCTGGGCGGAGAGAAAGCAGGTTCTGAAGGCCTGCCTTGGTGGGAATAATTTTTTAAAACCATTTGTAAAACTGACTTTTAATTTCACACAGTCAGAGTTCTCAGGGGGGGGGGGGACTTTGTTTTCCTCTTGCTCTTAGATCTTGCCTATTTTGAGGCTTCTTAAGCAAGGATTTTTAGGTCACAAGTCTCTGCCTTCAAAAATGGTTAAGGAATAAAAACTGAGTGGTCCATTAAACTGCATTACTCAACTTACCTAGTTAATACCTCAAATAAGTTCACCTATATATTTCTTGAGTTGGTATACAAAGAGGAAATATAAATAATGTTGTCAGCCCATCATAATAATAACAGCTAATGATTGTTGAACATTCCCTATGGACTGATACTAAGCCAGGTACTTTTACATATATCATCTCATTTTATCCTTACACAAAACAATGAAATAGCTATTATCTTCACCTCTTGTTTATAGTCTGGGAACTGGAGCTCAGAGAGGTTAAGTAAGCTGTTCAGAGAAGCACAGCAACAGAGACAGGGTTTGAACTCTCACCAGACTGTCCCTAGCCTGAGTGTTAAGTCACCTGCTGTCTGCAGGCTCTACATCTGAGAGAAGCTAACTGAACTTCAGTAGTAGTTACTGGCCTAATCTCAACATGCTATTTGAGGTTTTATGTTTTCTTTTTGCTTCTAAATAAGACTTGCTTAAAGAGAGTTCTTCATAAAGCCATGTTTGATGAGGATAAAGAAGTAGACAGTGAAGCTATTTAGACAAAGCCTCATGCAGCCTCAGTGCAAGACAAAGCCCCTTCTGCCCATCACCCTCCATTTCCTTCCTTTACTTGGGAGGTTTTCACATTATTCTGCTAATACACTATGTAAGTTCCACATGAACCCTGAGAGCTAAAAGGAGACTACGTATTTTTTGTCTTGTGCTTCAAGAAATAAGAGAAAGGAAAGAGAAGAAAACAAGACAAAACAATGAAGGAGGCTGGTTCTCTTTTTAGCACTCATTCAATCATTGCAGTTGACATCATTTTCTAAATCTACATAGTAAAATTGACAGTTAGACAAGAAACTAACAATGCTTCCAGAATGTGAGGATTCACCATTATAGCTTCCACTAACAAATCAGTGTTAGTATTAATAATTACAATAATTACTGTATTTTGGGGGCTCACTATTGTGCCAAGCCTTGTACTAGGTCATTTATATGCAGTCATATCTGAGTCTTACAATCGTAAGAAGTAGGAACTATTATTATACCCACTGTGTAGATAAGGAAAATAAGGCTCAGGGGACATAAGTGATTTACCCTGTTTATCAATAACATACCAGGTATTTGAACCCAATTCCGTATGAGTTCACAGCCCAGGCTGCCAGTCATTCTTTGGGACAGAAGGTCAATACACATTTTCTGTAAAATACCATGTACAGACTTCCGGGAAGATGGTGGCGTGAGCAGGGCAGCAGAAATCTCCTCCCAAAACTATATATATCTATGAAAATACAGCAAATACAACTATTCCTAAAAGAGAGACCAGAATACACAGGAAAGCACACAGCGTGCAGCTACACCTGAGAGGACACGGCACCCCATGAGGCGGGTAAGATATGGAGCCACAAACCAGCGGGACCCGAGCACTCACCCACCCCAGTGCACCGTTGGGAGGAGAGGATTCAGAGCCAGGAGGGAGTAGAGGTACACCCTGCGAAATAACCAACCCCGGTGATCTACACAGGGAGTGCTGACACACATCGCGTGGTGTACCAGAGATTGGAGAGACAAAGGGTGCAGGATCTGAGCAGGGGAACACGCAAGGATGCTTGCAGCCGGCTCCAGGGAAGGAAAAAAAAAAGAAAAGAAAACCGCATGCTTTTCTCAATGGTCTTAAAGAGACAGGAGCCCAGCGGAGGAGCCAGATAGCCCAGGCATACTCAGCCTAGCAGGGTGGGAGTCCTGGGGAGTTTCGGACCCCTTAGCTGGCGACTAGGAAGGGGTGGCCGCACTTAGACTTTCCACAAAGATCAATGCCTCCCATTCTTCCCAACAGGGCCAGAGCTAGAAAGGGCCCTGTGGAGCGGCGTGGCCACGGCTGTGGAATAGTGGAGCAACAGCGCCACTTACAGGATCCCTGCAGAATCTACTCCCAGTGGGCGGTTTTTTTGTTTTGTTTTGCTTTATATTGTTTTTTGTTTTTTCTTCTCTTTTTTCTTTTCTTTTCTTTTTTTCTTCTTTCTTTTTTTTCTTTTTTTCTTTTTAAAGTCTTAAAGAGCCCAGCTGACATACATGGCAACTACCAGCGACCACTTCTATAGCCATGAAAAGACAGAGGAATATGGTCCACCCTAAAATCAACCAGAAAACCCCAGAGAGGGAGCCTGAAGGGATGGAAATGCACAGTCTTCCTGAAAAGAATTCAGAATAAAAGTCATAACCATGCTGATGGATCTACAGAGAAATGTGAAAGAGGTGAGGGAGGAAGTGAGGGAAGTGAGGAAACAGAATGCAGAAATCAGACAAGCGATCGACGGGCTTAACAGCAGAATGGATGAGATGCAAGAGACTGTTAATGGAATAGAAATCAGAGAACAGGAATACAGAGAAGCTGAGGCAGACAGATAAAAGGATCTCTAGGAATGAAAGAATATTAAGAGAACTGTGTGACCAATCCAAACGGAACAATATTCGCATTATAGGAGTACCAGAGGAAGAAGAGAGAGAAAAAAAAGAATAGAAAGAGTCTTTGAAGAAATAATTGCTGAAAACGTTTCCACGCTGGGGAAGGAAATAGTCTCGCAGTCCACAGAAGCCCACAGACGTCCCAACAAAAGGGACCCGAGGAAGACAACACAAAGACACATAATAATTACAATGGCAAAAATCAAAAATAAGGACAGAGTATTAAAGGAACATAGAGAGAGAAAAAAGATCACCTACAAAGGAAAACCCATCAGACTATCATCAGACTTCTCAACAGAAACCTTACAGGCCAGAAGAGAATGGCATGATATATTTAACATAATGAAACAGAAGGGCCTCAAACCAAGAATATTGCATCCAGCACGATTATCATTTAAATATGACGGAGGGATTAAACAATTTCCAGACAAATGAAAGTGGAGAGAGTTTGCCTCCCTTAAGCCACCACTACAGGATATCTTAAACGGACTGCTCTAGAGAGAAGCACCCCTAAGGCTAAAAAGATGTCACCAGAGAAAATAAAATCATACCAAAGAAAGCAGACCATCCAAATACTAACTAAAGGCAAAGAACAAAACACCTAGTATATAAAGAATGGAGGAGGAAGAATAAGAAGGGAGAGAAATAAAGAATCATCAGACGGTGTTTACAATAACTTAACAAGAAAGTTAAGTTAGATTCTTAGATAGTAAATAAGCAACCCTTGAACCTTTAGTAACCACGAATCTAAAGCCAACAATGGCAATAAGTACATATCTATCAATAATCACCCTAAATGTAAATGGTCTGAATGTACCAATCAAAAGACACAGAGTAACAGAATGGATAAAAAAGCAAGACCCATCTATATGCTGCTTACAAGACACTCACCTCAAACCCAAAGATATACACAGACTAAAAGTGAAGGGATGGAAAAACATATTTCATGCAAACAACAAAGAGAAAAAAGCAGGTGTGGCAGAACTTGTATCAGACAAAATAGATTTCAAAACGAAGAAAGTAGAAGAGATAAAGAAGGACATTACATAATGATAAAGGGGTCAGTCCAACAAGAAGATATAACCATTATAAATATATATGCACCCAACACAGGAGCGCCAGCATATGTGAAACAAAGACTAACAGAATTAAAGGAGGAAATAGACAGCAATGCATTCATTCTAGGAGACTTCAACACACCACTCACTCCAAAGGACAGATCAACCAGACAGAGAATAAGTAAAGACACAGAGGCACTGAAAAACACACTAGAACAGATAGACCTAACAGACATCTACAGAACTCTGCACCCAAAAGCAACAGGATACACATTCTTCTCAAGTGCACATGGAACATTTTCCAGAAAAGACCACATACTAGGCCACAAAAAGAACCTCACTAAATTCAAAAATATTGAAATCCTACCAACCAACTTCTCAGATCACAAAGGTATAAAACAAGAAATAAATATTAGAAAGGAAACAAAAAGGCTCACAAATACATGGAGACTTAACAACATTCTCCTAATTGTTCAATGGGTTAACGACCAAATCAAAACAGAAATCAAAGAATATATGGAGACTAATGACAACAACACAAAGCCACAACTTCTGTGGGACGCAGAAAAAGCAGTTCTAAGAGGAAAGTATATTGCAATCCAAGCCTATTTAAAGAAGGAAGAACATTCCCAAATGAATAGTCTAAAGACACAATTACTGAAATTGGAAAAAGAACAAATGAGGCCCAAAGTCACCAGAAGGAGGGACATAATAAAGATTAGAGAAGAAATAAATAAAATTGAGAAGAATAAAACAATAGAAAAAATCAATGAAACCAAGAGCTGGTTCTTTGAAAAAATAAACAAAATAGATAAACCCCTAGCCAGACTCATTAAGAGAAAAAGAGAATCTACACACATAAACAGAATCAGAAATGAGAAAGGAAAAATCACGACGGACGCCACAGAAATACAAAGAATTACAAGAGAATATTATGAGAATCTATATGCTAACAAGCTGGAAAACCTAGAAGAAATGGACAACTTCTTAGAAAAATACAACCTTCCAAGACTGAACAAACAAGAAACAGAAAAACTAAACAGACCAATCACCAGCAACGAAATTGAATCGGTAATCAAAAAACTACCCAAGAAGAAAACCCCCAGACCTGATGGATTCACCGCTGAATTCTACCAGACATATAGAGAAGAAATAACACCAATTCTCCTTAAATTTTTCCAAAAAATAGAAGAGGAGGGAATACTTCCAAACTCATTCTATGAAGCCAGGATCACTCTAATACCAAAACCTGGCAAAGACTTCAGCAAAAAAGAAAATTACAAACCAATATCCCTGAGATGAACATAGATGCAAAAATACTCAACAAAATATTAGCAAACCAAATTCAAAAATACATCAAGAGGATCATACACCATGATCAAGTGGGATTCATCCCAGGGATGCAAGGATGGCACAACATTCGAAAATCCATCAACATCATCCACCACATCAACAAAAAGAAGAACAAAAACCACATGATCATCTCCATAGATGCTGAAAAATCATTTGACAAAATTCAGCATCCATTCCTGATTAAAACTCTCAACAAAATGGGTATAGACGGCAAGTACCTCAACATCATAAAGGCTATATATGACAAACCCACAGCTAACATCATACTTAACGGCGAGACGCTGAAAGCTTTTCATCTAAGATCGGGAACAAGACAGGGATGCCCACTCTCTCCACTGTTATTCAACATAGTACTGGAGGTCCTAGCCATGGCAATCAGACAAAACAAAGACATACAAGGCATCCATATTGGTAAAGAAGAAGTCAAATTGTCACTATTTGCAGATGACATGATATTATACTTAAAAAACCCTAAAGACTCCACTCCAAAACTACTAGAACTAATATCTGAATTCAGCAAAGTTGCAGGATACAAAATTAATGCATAGAATTCTGTTGTTTTCCTATACACTAATGATGAACTAACAGAAAGAGAAATCAGAAAAACAATTCCATTCAAAACTGCATCAAAAAGAATAAAATACCTAGGAATAAACCTAACAAAGGAAGTGAAAGACCCGTACTCTGAAAACTACAAGACACTCCTAAGAGAAATTAAAGAGGACACCAATAAATGGAAATTCATCCCATGCTCTTGGCTAGGTAGAATAAATATTGTCAAAATGGCTATACTACCTAAAGCAATCTATAGATTCAACACAATCCCGATCAAAATACCAATAGCTTTCTTCAATGAACTGGAACAAATAATTCTAAAATTCATATGGAACCACAAAAGACCCCGAATAGTCAAAGCAATCCTGAGAAGGAGGAATAAAACGGGGAATTACGCTCCCTGACTTCAAGCTCTACTACAAAGTGACAGTAATCAAGACAATATAGTTTTGGCACAAAAACAGACCCACAGACCAGTGGAACAGAATAGAAAATCCAAATATTAACCCAAACATATACAGTCAATTAATATTTGATAAAGGAGCCTTGGATATACAATGGGGAGATGACAGCCTCTTCCACAGCTGGTGTTGCCAAAACTGGACAGCCACATGTAAGAGAATGAAACTGGACTACTGTCTAGCCCCATACACAAAGGTAAACTCAAGGTGGATCAAAGACCTGAATGTAAGTCATGAAACCATAAAACTCTTAGAAAAAAACATAGGCAAAAATTTCTTGGACATAAACATGAGCGACTTCTTCATGAACATATCTCCCCGGGCAAGGGAAACAAAAGCAAAAATGAACAAGTGGGACTATATCAAGCTGAAAAGCTTCTGTACAGCAAAGGACACCATCAGTAGAACAAAAAGACATCCTACAGTATGGGAGAATATATTCATAAATGACGTATCTGATAAGGGGTTGACATCCAAAATATATAAAGAACTCATGCACCTCAACAAACATAAAGCAAATAATCCAATTAAGAAATGGGCAGAAGACACGAATAGACACTTCTCCAAAGAAGAAACTCAGATGGCCAACAGGCATGTGAAAAGATGCTCCACATCGCTAATCATCAGAGAAATGCAGATTAAAACCACAATGAGATATCACCTCACACAAGTGAGGATGGCCAACATCTAAAACACAAACAACAAATGTTGGCGAGGATGTGGAGAAAAGGGAACCCTCCTACACTGCTGGTGGGAATGTAAATTGGTTCAATCATTGTGGAAAGCAGTATGGAGGTTCCTCAAAAAACTCAAAATAGAAATACCATTTGACACAGGAATCCCACTCCTAGGAATTTACCCTAAGACTGCAGCAGCCCAGTTTGAAAAAGACAGATGCACCCCTATGTTGATCGCAGCACTATTTACAATAGCCAAGAAATGGAAGCAACCTAAGTGTCCATCAGTAGATGAATGGATAAAGAAGAGGTGGTACATATACACAATGGAATATTATTCAGCCATAAGCACAAAACAAATCCTACCATTTGTAACAACATGGATGGAGCTAGAGGGTATTATGCTCAGTGAAATAAGCCAAGCTGAAAAAGACAAGTACCAAATCATTTCCCACATATGTGGAGTATAAGAACAAAGAAAAAACTGAAGGAACAAAACAGCAGCAGACTCACAGAACCCAAGAACGGACTAATAGTTACCAAAGGGAAAGGGACTGGGGAGGATGGGTGGGAAGGGAGGGACAAGGGCGAAAAGGGGGCATTATGATTAGCAGATGTAATGTTGGGGGGGCACAGGGAAGGCTGTACAACTCAGAGAAGGCAAGTAGTGACTCTATAGCATCTCACTACGCTGATGGACAGTGACTGTAATGGTGTTGGTGGTGGGGACCTGATGAAGGGAGTAGTTTAATCACCATACTATTGCCCATGTAATTGTAGATTAATGATACCAAAATAAACAACAAAAAAAATTAATGTTATCTCATCAACAATGATAAATTGGCATGATGGCAGCCAGGACTACTCATTTCCACAGCATGGCTAGATTGTTTTAAGGGCTCTTAAAATGAAGGCAATTCAGAGTTTCTCATGGGTTACCAGGAATATACACCCTCAGAAACACTGGCTTTCTATTACTATGAGAAGGAAGATAATAAAGGAAATTTTCTGAAAAAGAAAGCTGTTGGGAGCTAGGAATCATATCTTCCCCACCGAACATGTTGTCCCTTCCCTTTTCACTGACTGCTATGAGCTGAGATGTCTATTAATAGCACATCTGTCTGTGATGCAGCAACGGTCTTGCAATCACACAGACATAACTGCTTGGTGAGGAAGGTAGAAGTAGAAGACGGAAGGGACCTGGGTTCTTGATACCTTCCTTGAGAATGTCTTCATACCTCTAGACTTCTTGTTACAAGAGGAAAATAATCTTCTGTCTTACGTCACTGTGGTTGGGTTTTCTGCTCCTTGCTGCTGGATGCCTCCCTAACCTGAACTTTAATTAAAGGATTATAATGCAGACTTCCATGTAACCAGAGTTACATGAAGTGTGAAAAGGACTTCTAGTCTGAAAGCAAACAACAAAGGAGAGCCCAGTTTTCCCAACCTGTGTCCCCCACCAGACATAAAGGTCTTCCCCTTCCTTAGTGCCTGGCAGGCCATATGTGATGTGTAGAGGAGACAAAGCTTCTCTTCTGTCTGGCTGCTCAACAATAATAGAGCTTAATTTATTTGTTTTAGGAATTAAAATAAATATAAATTATGATGTTTGATACTGTACAGGGATATTCAAGGAAACTTCTGTTAAAATGCAACTAGATTTTTGGATAACTTCCCCCCTGACTAATTATTTTTGACTCATTACTAAGCTTGCAAAGAATTCTGGGAAATTTTCAAGGAACCAAAGTAACTAAATCCCACATCTTATTGAAAAAATTAACTCAACATGGATCATAAATGTAAAATGGAGAACTATGAAACTTACAGAAAAATTTATGGGAGAAAAAACCCTGCCGGATCTAGGCAAAGAGTTCTGAGACTTGGCACCAAAAGCACAATCCATAAGAGGAAAACCAATAAATTGGACTTCATCACAATTAAAAACTTGTGCTCTACAAAATTTCCCATGATGAGGAAAAGCCAAGCTACAGGCTGGAAGAAAATATTTGCAAGCCACATATCTAACAAAGGACTAGAATCTGGGATATATAAATAACTCTCAAAACTCAGCAGTCAAAAAAACCAAACTATCTAATTGGAGGAGAATGGTCAAAAGAAATGAAGACACATGTCATTGAAGATACACACATGGCAGATAAACACATAAAAAGATGTTCAATCATTAGCTATTAGGGAAATGCAAATTAAAACACAATGAGGTATCCCTACACATGGAGGGATGTGGCTGAAAAAAATAGTGGCAACCCCAAATGCTGGTGAAGATGAGGAGAAACTACATCACTCATATGCTGCTAGTGGACATACAAAGTGGTACAGCCACTCTAGAAAACAATTTCGTGGTTTCTTTAAAAAAAAGCATTATCATGTGACCTCATAGTTATACTTCTAGGCATTTATCTCAGCGAAATGAAAACTTACATTCATATAAAAACCTGTTCATGAATAATCATAGCATCTCTATTTATAATAGGCTAAACTAGAAACAACCTCGTTGTCCTTCAACTGGTGAACAGTTAAACAACCTGTAGTACTTTCACACTATGGAATACTATACACAATAAAAAGTCATGGACCATTGATACACACAACAATCTGGATGAATCTCTAGAGAATACATTTTTAAAAATCAATTACCCCAAATGATATACTGTATGATTCTATTTTTATAACATTCTTGAAATGACAAAGTCATAGAATGGAGAACAGAATAGTACTAGGGATTAAGGAAGGGATAGGGATGAAAGGGAAGTGGATGTGGCTCCAAAAGGGCAGCATGAGTGATTGCTGTGGTGGTGATGTTCTGTATCTGACTGTATCAATGTCAATATCCTGACTGTGATATTGTACTGTATATTGTGGGATGTTACTTACCATTAGGGGAAGTGGATAAAGGATACAGGGCATGTCTGTATTATTTCTTACTGCATATGAATCTATAATTACCTCAAAATGAAAACTTAATTTAAAAAGTAAAAAAAAAAAAGACATAGAGTTACACAATGGATTAAAAAAACAAGACTGATCTGTATGCTGTCCACAAGAGATTCACTTCAAACACAAAGACACAAACTATAAGCGAAGGGATGGAAAAAGATATTTCATGCAAATAATAGGGATAAAAAAGCAGGATTTGCAGTACTTGTATCAGATGAAATCGATTTCAAAACAAAGAGAGTAACAAGAGACAAAGAAGAACATTACATAATGATAAAGGGGTCAGCCCAACAAGAGGATATAACCATTATAATTATCTATGCCACCAATATAGGAGCACCTAAATATGTGAAACAAATACTAACAGAGTTAAAGTGGGAGATAGAATGCAATGCATTTATTTTAGGAGACTTCAACACACCATTCACTCCAAAATACAGATCAACCAGACAGAAAATAAGTAAGGAGACAAAGGCACTGAACAACACATTAGAACAGAAGGACCTAACAGACATCTACAGAACATTCCACCCAAAAGCAGTAGGATACACACTCTTCTCAAGTGTACATGGAACGTTTTCTAAAATAGATCATTTACTAGGCCACAAAAAGAGCCTCAATAAATTCAAAAAGGATAAAATTGTGCCAGCCAGCTTCTCAGACAACAAAGGTATGAAATTAGAAATAAAATACACAAAGAAAACAAAAAAGCCCACACACATAGAGGCTTGACAACATATTCCTAAATAATCAATGGATCAATGACCAAATAAAAACAGAGATCAAGCAATATATGGAGAAAAATGAAAACAATTCAACACCCCAAAACCTGTGGGATGCAGCAAAGGTTGCAATACAGGCTTACCTCAAGAAAGAAGAGTCCCAAATGAACAGTCTAAACTCACAATTGATAAAACTAGAAAAAGAAGAGCAAATGATGTCAAAGTCAGTAGAAGAAAGGACATAATAAAGATCAGAGCATAAATAAATGAAATCAAGAAGAATAAAACAGTAGGAAGAATCAATGAAAGCAGGAGCTGGTTCTTAGAGAAAATAAACAAAATAGATAAACCCCTAGCCAGACTTATCAAGAAAAAAAGAGAGTCTACTCACATAAACAGAATCAGAAATGAGAAAGGAAAAATCAGCGCAGACACCACAGAAATACAAAGAACTATTAGAGAATACTATGAAAAATTATACGCTAACAAACTGGATAACCTAGAAGAAATGGACAACTTTCTAGAAAAATACAACCTTCCAAGGCTGACCCAGAAAGAAACAGAAAATCTCAACAGACCAATTACCAGCAACGAAATTGAACTGATAATCAAAAACCTACCTAAGAACAAAACACCTGGGAAGATGGCTTCACCGCTGAATTTTATCAAACATTTAGTGAAGACCTAATACCCATCCTCCTTAAAGTTTTCCAAAGAGCAGAAGAAGAGGGAATACTTCCGAACTCATTCTATGAAGCCAGCATCACTCTAATACCAAAACCAGGCAAAGACACCACAAAAAAAGAAAACCCACAGACCAATATCCCTGACGAACATAGACGCAAAAATACTCAACAAATTATTAGCAAACTGAATTCAAAAATACATCAAAAGGATCATCCATCATGATCAAGTATGATTTATTCCAGGTATGCAAGGATGGTTCAACATTCGAAAATCCATCAACATCATACACCACATCAACAAAAAGAAGGACAAAAACCACATGATCATCTCCATAGATGCTAAAGAAGCATTTGACAAAATTCAACATCTATTCATGATAAAAACTCTCAACAAAATGGGTATAGAGGGCAAGTACCTCAACTTAATAAAGGCTATATATGACAAACCCACAGCCAACATTATACTTAATAGCGAGAAGGTGTAAGCTTTTCCTTTAAGATTGGGAAGAAGACAAGGATGCTCACTCTCCCCACTTCTATTCAACATAGTACTGGAGGTCCCAGCCACGGCAATCAGACAACACAAAGAAATAAAAGGCATCCAGATTGGCAGGGAAGAAGTTAAACTGTCCCTGTTTGCAGATGACATGATATTGTACATAAAAAACCCTAAGGAATCCACTCCAAAACTACTAGATCTAATATCTGAATTCAGCAAAGTTGTGGGATTCAATGTTAATATGCAGAAATCTATGGCATTCCTATACACTAACAATGAACTAGGAGAGAGAGAAATCAGGAAAACAATTCCATTCAAAGTTGCATCAAAAAGAATAAAATACCTAGGAGTAAACCTAACCAAGGAAGTGAAAGACCTATACTCTGAAAACTACAAGAAACTCATGAGAGAAATTAAAGAAGATACCAATAAATGGAAACACATCCTGCGCTCATGGATAGGAAAATTAATATTGTCAAAATGGCCATCCTGCCTAAAGCAACCTACAGATTCAATGCAATTCCGATCAAAATACCAACATCATTCTTCAATGAACTAGAGAAAATCATTCTAAAATTCATATGGAACCACAAAAGACCCCGAATAGCCGAAGCAATCCTGAGAAGGAACAATAAAGCTGGGGGAATTATGCTCCCCAACTTCAAACTCTACTACAAAGCCACAGTACTCAAGACAATTTGGTACTGGCACAAGAACAGACCCATAGGCCAATGGAACAGACTAGAGAGCCCTGATATAAACCCAACCATATATGGTCAATTAATATATGATAAAGGAGCCATGGACATACAATAGGGAAATGACAGCCTCTTCAACAGCTGGTGTTGGCAAAACTGGACAGTTACATGCAAGAGAATGAAACTGGATTATTGTTTAACCCCATACACAAAAGTAAACTCGAAATGGATCAAGGACCTGAGTGTAAGTCATGAGCAACTTCTTCATGAACATATCTTCCTGCGCAAGGGAAACAAAAGCAAAAAATGAACAAGTTGGACTATATCAAACTAAAAACCTTCTGTACAGCAAAGGACACCATCAACAGAACAAAAAGACATCCTACAGTATGGGAGAATATGTTCATAAATGACATATATGATAAGGAGTTCACATCCAAATTATATAAAGAGCTCACGCACCTCAACAAACAAAAAGCAAATAAGCCAATTGAATAATGGGCAGAGGAGCTGAATAGAAACTTCTCCAAAGAAGAAATTCAGATGGCCAACAGGCACATGAAAAGATGCTCCACATCGCTAATCATCAGGGAAATACAAATTAAAACCACAGTGAGATATCACCTCATTAGGATGGCCAACATCCAAAAGACAAACAACAACAAATGTTGGCAAGGATATGGAGAAAGGGGAACCCTCCTACACTGCTGTGGGGAATGTAAATGAGTTCAACCATTGTGGAAAGCAGTATGGAGGTTCCTCAAAAAACTCAAAATAGAAATACCATTTGATGCAGGAATCCCCCTCCTAGGAATTTACCCTAAGAATGCAGCAGCCCAGTTTCAAAAAGACATATGCACCCCTATGTTGACCGCAGCACTATTTACAATAGCCAAGAAATGGAAGCAACCTAAGTGTCCATCAGTAGATGAATGGATAAAGAAGATGTGGTACATATACACAATGGAATATTATTCAGCCATAAGAAGAAAACAAATTCTACCATTTGCAACAAAATGGATGGAGCTAGAGGGTATTATGCTCAGTGAAATAAGCCAGGCAGAGAAAGACAAATATCAAATGATTTCACTCATCTGTGGAGTATAAGAACAAAGCAAAAACTGAAGAACAAAACAGCAGCAGACTCACAGAACCCAAGAATGGACTAACAGTTACCAAATGGAATGGAACTGGGTAAGATGGGTGGGAAGGGAGGGATAAGGGGGAAAAGGGGGCATTATGATTAGCACACATAATGTAGCAGGGGGGCATACAAGGAAGGCAGTATAACACAGAGAAAACAAGTAGTGATTCTATAGCATCTCACTATTCTGATGGACAGTGACTGTCATGGGGTATGTGGTGGGGACTTAATAATAGGGGGAGTCTAGTAACCATAATATTGCTCATGTAATTGTACATTAACAATAGCAAAATTAAAAAAACCCTAAAGAATCCACCCCCATAACTACTAGAACTAATATCTCAATTCATCAAAGTTGCAGGATACAAAATTAATACATAGAAATCTGTTGCATTCATATAAACTAACGATTAACTAGCAGGGAGAGAAATCAGGAAAACAATTCCATTTACAATTGCATCAAAAAGAATAAAATACCTTTGAATAAACTTAACTAAGGAGGTGAAAGACCTATATCCTGAAATCTACAAGACACTAATGAGAGAAATGAAAGAAGATGCCAATAAATGGAAATATATCCCATGCTCATGGATAGGAAGATTTAATATTGTCAGAATGACCATTCTGCCTATATCAATCCACAGTTTCAATGCAATCCCTATCAAAATACCAACAGCATTCTTCAATGAACTAGAACAAATAGTTCTAAAATTCATACGGAACCACAAAAGACCCACATAACCAAAGCAATCCTGAGAAGGAAAAGCAAAGCTGGGGGGATTACACTCCCTCCCTTCAAGGTCTACTACAAAGCCACAGTAATCAAAACAATTTGGTACTGGCAGAAGAACAGACCCATAGATCAATGACACAGAATAGAGAGCCAAGATATAAAGCCACATATATACGGCCAATTAATAAATGATAAAGGAGCCATGGAAACAATAATGGGGAAATGAGAGCCTCTTCAACAACTGGTGTTGGCAAAACTGGACAGCTACATGTAAGAGAATGAAACTGGATGACTGTCTAACTCCATACACAAAGTAAATTCAAAATGGATCAAATACCTGAATGTAAGTTATGAAACCAGAAAACTCATAGAAGAAAACATAAGAAAAAATCTCTTGAATATAAACATGAGCAATTCTTCCTTGAACGCATCTCTTTGGGCAAGGGAAACAAAAGCAAAAATGAACAAATAGGACTACATCAAACTAAGACCCTTCTGTATAGTAAAGGACACCATCAGCAGAACAAAAAGGCATCCTAGAGTATGGGAGAATATATTAGTAAATGACTTATCCAATAAGGGGTTAACATCCAAAATATACAAAGAGCTCAAATGCCTCAACAACCAAAAAACAAATAACCTTATTAAAAAATGGGCAGAGGATCTGAAGAGACACTTCTCCAAAAAAGAAATTCAGATAGCCAATGGGCACATGAAAAGATGCTCCACATTGCTAATTATCAGAGAAATGCAAATTAAAACCACAATGAGCTATCACCTCACACCAGTTAGGATGGCCAACATCCAAAAGACAAAAAACAACAAATGCTGGTGAGGATTTGGAGAAAGAGGAACCCTCCTACACTGTTGGTGGGAATGTAAATTAGTTCAACCATTGTGGAAACCAATATGGAGGTTCCTCAAAAAACTAAAAATAGAAATACCATTTGACATGGGAATTCCACTCCTAGGAATTTACCCAAATAAAACAAGATCCCTGATTCCAAAAGACATATGCACTCCTATGTTTATCGCAGCACTATTTACAATAGCCAAGATATGAAAGCAACCTTAAGTGTCCATAAGTAGATGAATGGATAAAGAAGAGGTGGTACATATACAAAATGGAATATTATTCAGCCATAAAAAGAAAGTGAATCCTACCATTTGCAACAACATGGATGGAGCTAGAGGGTATTATGCTCAGCAAAATTAGCCAGGTGGAGAAAGACAGTACCAAATGATTTCACTCACTTGTAGAGTATAACAGCAAAGTAAAACTGAAGGAACAAAACAGCAGCAGACTCCCAGACTCCCAGAAGGGACTAGCGGTTACCAAAGGGAAGCAACTGGGGCAGGTAGGCAGGGAGGGAGGAAGAAGGAGAATAAGGGGCATTGTAATTAGCAAACACAATATAGGTAGGTCATGGGGAAGGCAGTACAGCATGGAGAAGTCAAGTAGTGACTCTGTGGCATCTTACTAGGCTGGTGGACAGTGACTGCAATGGGGCGGGGTGGGCGGGACTTGATAACGGGTGTATGTTGAAACCACAAAGTTGCTCATGTGAAACCTTCATAAAATTGTATATCAATGATACCTCAATTTAAAAAAGAAGAAAAGAACAACAAAATAAGTACGATGAGGCTGAAAAGAAACTGGAATCCTTATGCATTGCTGGTGGAAATGTAAAATGGTGCAGCCACAATGGAAAACAGTGTGGTGTTTCCAAAAAAAATTAAACACATAATTACTACATGATCCAGCAATTCCATTTTGGGGTATATACCCCAAACAATTGAAAGCAGGGACTCAAACTGCTATTTGTACACCCATGTTCATAACAAGTTATGCACAACAGCCAAAAGGTGGAAGCAACCCGAGTATCCATTGATGGGTGAATAGATAAACAATGTATGGTATATACACACATACATATAATGGAATATTATTCAGCCTTAAAAAGGAAGGGCATTCTGACGTATGGTCCACAACACAGATGTACTTTGAAGAGACTATGCTGACTGAAATAACCCAGTCCCATCACAAAAGGACAAATACCATATGGTTGCACTTGTATGAGGTACCTAGAGTTCATAGAGACAGAAGGTAGAATGATGGGTGCCAGGGGCTGGCAAGGGGCTGGGGGGAGACCTGAAGGGTTATTGCTTAATGGATACAGAAACTCAGACTGGGAAGATGAAAGGCGTTCTAGAGATGAGCGGTGGTGCAGGTTGCACAGTTAAATGGAACTGAACTACACTCTTAAAAATGGCTAAAATTGTAAATTTAATGTATTTATATATTTTTACCACAATAAAAAAGTGCTGTTTTAGGAAGAAAAAAAAAGCATCAAGCAATGAAATGAACAAAACAAACAGTATTTATTGGCTCATGGAATTGAAGTCCAGGCAAAAATAGGTCTACTTTTAGGTATGGCTGGATATAGGTGCTCAGTCAATGTCATTCACAGAAAAGCACCTTCATTTGTTGAACAAAGATTTATTGAATTTTCTTTTCAACCACCTCTTAGTACTGAGGGTTCCTCAATGAATAAGGCTCTGTTCTTCACCTCAAGAAGATTCCAGGCCAGTGGGCACCATCATAAGAGAGAGCCTTCCTGAGGGTAAAACCCACATGAATGAAAACAGTGCCGAGGAATGGAGGAGAGATCCGCTGGCACTGATGAAGCACCTGCATCAAGCCACACCTGAAACTTACATACTCCTAAATTTTTCAGTTCCATGAACCAATAATTTCCTCTGATTTCTGGGCTCAATAAATTTATTTTTAGAGCAGTTTTACGTTCACAGCAAAATTGAGCAGAAAGTACAGAGTTTTCCCTTATACCCCCTGTCCCTACACACACAGCCCCCCGCCATATCAAATCCCACACCAGGTGGTACATATGCTACAATCGAGGGACCTACACTGGCACATCTTATTGTAAACTGTGCATAGTTTATATTAAGGTTCACTCCTGGTGGTGTACATGCTATGAGTTTTAACAAATGTATAATGACCGTTGTGTCTACCATTGTAACATCATTCAGAATAGTTTCACTGCCCTGAAAATTCCCTGTGGTCTGCCTGTTCATCCTTCCTCTTTTCCTTAAGCCCTGGCAAATTTATTTCTAAATAAACAAGAAAACTATGTTTTTATGCCCCCACTAATTTGATATTTTTGTTTCTGCTCTGGCCCTTTCTTTCTTCCTCCAGGGTGGGTGCTACCAGTTTACCGGTCCAGGCCTGGGCTAGGACTGCCCACCAGCTCAGCAAGAGGGGCACAGGCCCCCCCCAAATGTGTCAGGAAGGTGGCCTCCAAACTTCTAGGCTCACACCCTCTACAGCTTCCATTCTAATTTTTAAACCAGCAGCCCAGCTGCTTTCTGTCCTGAGTGCCAAAATGCATGTGGAATGAGGCATAATCCTCTCACTTCCCACAGAGGCACTTAGTGTAA
Source organism: Smutsia gigantea (assembly GCA_032199065.1). Taxonomy (NCBI): domain Eukaryota; kingdom Metazoa; phylum Chordata; class Mammalia; order Pholidota; family Manidae; genus Smutsia; species Smutsia gigantea. Next base: position 892,132 of record JAVSCE010001036.1, on the reverse strand, counting down.
TGTCACAGGTAAATGTATCAAACCCAGTAGATGTTCTACTTACGGTAATTGCTCTGAAATGTTACCAACGCATCTCAAAATATAGGTGTTGTCTTGAAGCATGTGATGAGAAGGTGAGGTATTCCTCTTCCCCTTCTCTTCATCCTGGACCCCCTCACCTAACAAAATGCTCTCAAACGGTTCCCTGTTTTCTCAAGTTATTTCAAGTGAAAGGTACTCAGAGCCCCATGGCTCAGGTCTCCAAATCTGATCTCACTAACATGACTTAGGTAACACATATCATTGCCGGTGTTAAGCAAAAGAGTACAGGCTTCCCCATAAAGCCTCTGAAAAGAACTCGCTCTTTCACAGTCTCATCTCCTTCTAGGTTTTCTGACAAAGACAGATTAGAAGAGTGGGTGGTGATATGCTGCAGAGCACTCTCCCTTTTCAAAGGTGGTGAGTATATTTCACCATCAACCCATTCAGGAATAAGAATGTATTGCTGATTTTCCAACATGGACCTCCAGGAAAAGTGATAAAGCCCCATCCCTGGCCTTTCCCTCATGCCCGGTCCTCACCTTATCTCCTGCCTCAAGCCATCCCTCTCCCCACCCCATGATCCAAAACCATCAGCCACAGAAGGATGGGAGGCTCCAAGGTGGTCTGGCTCCTTGAGCGCTACCCCCTCACAGAGCAGTCCTCCGAGGATCAGGGGCGAGAGAGTGCTGCCAGGACCTGGGACTCGCCTTTCAGAAGGCATCGTTCACTCAACAGATGTTTAATGAGCTAGAGCACTTGGAATAAAGGCATGTGAGGGAGAGAAAAAGGCGACAGTTCATGCCCTCGTGGAACTAAAAATTAATTCTGGAGATGAACGTTGATCACATAAAACTGCACAAATATATGCAGTATGCCTAATTATGATCCATAATACAGGAAGTACATGGTCCTATGTATGGATGACAGTGGAATGGATTCAGTCAAAGATAGCTCCCTCAGAACTTAGGACTCCCAGAGCTTATGTCCTCAACTTATTCAAGTCTTATTCAAAAGTTGTCTCCTCAGCAAAGCCATCCATGACCCCCTGAAGTAGTCTGCCATCAACCCACCTCTCCTTACTCCCCACCCCTCCCTCTGCCTCCATCTCCTCACCTTGTTGGTCACCACCTGAAATCACATCGCATGGCCATTTGTCTCTCTGCTAAGACAATATAGGCTCCATGAGGGAAGGAATTTTGTCTTCTTGCTCGACCAGCAGGACCTAGAACAGTGCCTGGCATATAGTAGGTACTCAATAATTAGTTGAATGAATGAATCAATTGTGCTGGTTTCTGAAGCAACACTAGGGGGTAACAGGCCATCAGTGTCACAGCCACTCTGGATGGGACCAGACATGAGACAGGGACAAAACTGGGCCACAGAAAATGAGGAGGCACAGGGGGAGACCAGGCTGGGATGGCTCAATACTAAACTGTGACCATAAGAGTTTTCATCTTTATCCTAGAAGTAACAGAGGGCCAATGAAACCTTCTAAGTTGGAGGGAGGTTGGCAGGGTGGCTTAAATGTGATCAGATCTACTTTGTGAAAAGACCACCATGGCTTCAGGTCTGCATGGAGCAGAGAGGGCACAGGAGTCTGGCTGGGAGGCCACCGCAGAGTGGAGAGGAGCGAAGGTGGCTGGGCCTGCAGTAGCAGTGGTGGAACACAATCCAGAGGATCAAGATACGTTTAGGAGGTCACGTCCACAGGATGCGTGAAGGACTGTTTGTGAAAACGGAGCTGGGAGCTGGAGGGAAAGTTGGGAATGTTCTCTGGGTCTCATTCAGCGAGCCTCCAGACCCAGCACTGCGGCACATGGGAAGCCAAGACTCTTAGAAATGCTGGCTCACGTTTTTGCATGCTGATCCTAAGCACACAGCATGGTGAAAGATGCTCCGGTGCCGTCCCATCCACCTCCCTGCAGTGCTCTTTTCCCACCAAATGTAAGGCCTCTTGGATTCTCAGCTTTTTCTTTTTCACCATATTCATAAGTCTGCTGCTTGTTCCCTAGCTGATCTGAAATAAAGACAGCACCACACGAGGACGGGGACATTCCTCAAACCACCCAAGGAGAGGAAGGTTGCCTGTGATCCAGTTACATCTCCAGGACCCATCAGAAAACTACAATTCCATTCATATTTTACATGCTATCAACAACCTAGCTGGTGAATTTAATCTACCTTTGAAACCCACTGAGAGAGAGCCTGCATGTTATCAAATATACAGGGCGTTTGCACAATTTCAAAATACGGGGTGCCTCCAGTTGGAAGTGAAATTGCCAGGAGAAATTCTTTGTTACCCAGCCTCACATGAGGAGAGAAAATCAACCAACAGTATGTGCAGGTGCGTGTGTGTGCATGTGTAACACAGTGGGAGAGAAAATACCGATAAGTGGGGAAGCCACCTGCTCTCAGACTCACACACCCAGGCACACACAACACACATAAGCCCTCTTGAATCTAAAGGGACGTAGCTTGCCACCACCACTTGTCAACCTGCGCTAATGACAGAGCACTGCACTTCTCTCTGATATACATAAACAAAGCCCAGAGCTGTTAATAGGTTTGAAACGACATTATGAGTTGCTCGAAACAAAACTGTGCCTGTTTCAGAGACAGAATGCCAGGGAAAGAAAACGTAGAGTACACAAGCCTGCCCAGAACCTCTCTGATGTTGGACTACATCAGCATTTGCAAATTATTTTTATTTCAGACCAAGGCCAGGGGTCGGAAGAGGCGCTGATAGGAAACCTGCTCAGCTTGAAGCAGTCGCTGTCACAGCACCGCCATCTCAAGACCAGCTCCCTCCGTGCCACTCTGGGTCAGCAGTGGCTGGAATCAACACCTGAGAAGGAAATTCCAGATCCAGTTCCAGCCACCAGTCTACAGCATTTAGCCAGCCCCGCCTGCACACCGACACCTTCATTTCCAATAACTGCAGGTAGTTAACCACTTCCTGACCCTAAGACAGGCCTGATCCTAAGACCGAAAACTGTGGAAGCCTTCCAGCATCAACGATTAAATAATGTCGTGGCATCTCTGATTTCCGATTGGGTTGGACTTCCAGCTGTGCCAGTTGTATGTGACATCAGGAAGATCTGATGTTCTCCTCTACAAAACTGAATAAAAGATCATGGGTCTCACAAGGTCTGATTCCAGAATTGTCAAGGTGGATTAAGTGCGGGAATGCGGGTGAAGGGATGAGCAGAGTAAGAAGTTTGCACATTTTGTTCATCTCCCACTTATTAAGTGCATCTTATGTTATAGTTTTCTAAGCTCTTGACAAATGTTAACCCACTTAGTCTTCAAAACAACCATGAGGTTGATACTATTATTTTCTCTGTTTTATAGGTAAGGAAACTGAGGCACAGAAGCAGTAAAGGATGTCCGGCGATCACAGCAAGTCAGTAGTGGAGCTCCATACAAACCCACACCCGGCTCTGGAATCCATGCACTTGAATCTGAAATAGAGGCTGCTTGCCATCACCACCAAGTGCAGTGGCCGACAATCAAGAGATGTTTGCTGTTCTCATGATTTCAATCCCTCAGTCCAGGCAGCCTCCAAATCCAGCTGCTATTTCCTTCCTTTGATGAATTTCACTCATTCCATATTTTCCATTCCACTGCCATCACCTTAGAAAATTCTGGATTCCCCCTGCCTTAATCCACCTATATACACCACTACAAAATCAGCTCTCCTAAATGACTGTTTTCTGCCTATCCAATATGCTCAAAACCCTTCGGGAGGTCCCTTGTGCTAGCAGAGTGAAGTCCAAACTGCTGGGGGACCTTCTTCAACTGGACCAAACTGAACCATCTCCTGCCACCCCGTTAGCATCCTCACCTCCCATCACCCTGGTCCCCCCCGGACCTCCATACAGCAGGCCACCGGCCCTCTCCCCTTCCCTGCTCACACTGGCACCTTCCTAGACGTGCCTCCCAAGACTCTGCACATCCTTTACACACCCTTTAATGGCCACAGGCAAATCTACAGGTGAATCTTAAGCAGAGGAGGCCTGTGACAGGTTAGAAGTAGAGCAAAGAAGGCAAAGAGGTGTCCTCCAAAGGGTAAACCTGGAAGCAAATTTCTGAATAGGCAGAGAGAGGAGAAATGAGGAAACCAATGATCCCAATGCTGAAACTACTTAATATCTTTGGTTTAAAAAAAAAGCCAGCCATCTCAAGCTGGTGCCTAGCAAATCAAATATAACCCACAAACGTGTTTTCTTTGCCTCATAATTTTTTTTTAATATGGAGAATTTACATGAAAATTCAGATCTCTAACTTCTCTTTAAAAATTAGAAGATTTAACCACTCTGGACTCACATACCCCTCATGGCAACATTTGTCTGATCTGAATAGCAGCTGTTCCCTTTAGACAGGCGTTCACTTCTGTTTGCCACAGTCCCCACCACTCCCCATTACTCCTCAACATTGAGGTCAAGTTGCCATTTACCATTATGCTTACACTCCTTCTTTTCTTGGAGTAGCAAGCTACTTCTTATAATTAAGTGTCTATCATAAGAAGAAAAATCAAACACAGACCAAAAGGGACATGTATTTCAAGGCAAATACATTTTGCGTGGAAATGGAGAATATTCTTACATCTTCAATATGCAAACCCCCTACCTAATTCCCTTCTGTGTACCTCCCTGGTGTTGTGAGCATTTGAATGGGTGACCCAGATTTATAACCTTCCTGATTCAGACCTCCCTGCCAAGCCTTGCTCTGCTCGACTCAGCCGCTATGCCATCTTCCAAACCATCGCAAACTAGGTCTACCCCCAAAGGCTGGGTTCAGTGCCTGGACCTTTTCCCAATTTGCTTCTGCTTCCAAAACATAGCCTCTCCTTTGGATATCTGATTGCTCACTGAGCGGGTAATCATATAAACTCATTCTAAATAAGGTTTGAATACATGATGATGGTTTCATGTACTCTACCTTTCAGGTTACAATGTAATAGGAACCTACAGTACTTTAAGCTCGTGGTTATAGATGGGTCTATCTCAGGCCCTGGCATAGGAAATGGGTAATGGGGAATGAGGTGGAGGGGAGACCAGGTAACTCACCGGACATGCTCCAGTCTCCCTGCGTTATTATATAATGAAGTTCTATGTTAGATTCTATAGTGGATTGGAGGAATGGTTCTTTAAAGAAAAAAAAATGTTTTAAAGGCAACAATGTAGCAACTATGGCTTTTGTTGCAAGCAAAGGAAACTAACTCCCACTGGGTTTATAAGAAGCATAATGGCAGGAGAGAGGCACTCAGAACCTATAGGAGCCCAGTTGGGCTTGAGAGAAGGCAGGATCAGAGAAGCAGGCAGCAAGGAAGAAAAGCACCCATCATGGTCTGCACCCTACCCTGCAGCTTTTGCTGTTGTCACAGTGAAATGAGTGGCTTCCCATGGTGGCCCTCTCTTACTTGATTTTCTTAGAATCCTATGTCCCAGAAAAGTGTGGCCAGTTAGCCCAGGACTTCTCAGCTGCAGCACTGTTGACCCTTGGAGCTGGACAGCTCTTTGTTGGGGGCCATCCTGTGCATCCCACACAGGATGTCTGGCAGCAGTCCTGGCCTCTACCCACTAGATGCCAGTAGTACCCCTCCCCACCACTCATGACAACCAAAAATGTCCCATGTATTGCCAAATGTCCCTGGGGTCAAAATTTCCCTGGTTGAGAGCTTTTGAGTTAGCCCAGATGCAGACATTCCCTGTCTTGGGGTGGGTGGGGTGGGTGAGTCTGGGCCCTGAGCTTCCATAGCAGAAGGCAGGTACCTAAAATTGTCCTCAATACCCAACATAATAATTCCCCCACAAGTACCACGGGGGCAATGGACAATGGAAAACCAAAATTCCACAAATGACTATTTCCATCACCTTAAGCGTCCAGCAGTAAGACTCTGAGTCCTTGTAAACAGCCAGTGGAAGTATCTGGATGGAGAAAAGAGACTTCCCTGGAGCCTTTAGTCCTTCAAACCAGCTATCAGCTGTCACTCCCCCCAACCCATCCTATGTACCCATCAACTAAGCTCTCCATATCCTGTGCAGAGAGAAATGGCTGGCTCAGGAAAGGACTTCAGTCTGAACTGCCCCCTGACAGGATCTGAAAATCCCTTTTTTTTTTTTACTCAACAGCAGGTTGTGTTTCTTTTTAATTGAAGTGTAGTTGACATACAACATTGGATTAGCTTCAGGTGTACGACATAGTGATCTGACAATCACATACATTACAAAATGCTTTCGATCGGGGTGGAGTGGGATCCCACGTCAGGTCTCGATCAACCAAGGGGGCAGATTTATTCCTCCCAACTCCTCACTCCAGTCGCACTGAAACTGTACTGTGTGACGGCCACAGGTTTGGGGTTACATGAGTTTCTGGCCACAAATCCATCTCTGCCACTGTGTGCTTGGAATTTTTCTTCCCCACCTGGACACAGCTCAAGGAGCTAACTACATGCCTCATGTCTCAGAAACCCTTCAAAACATTCAAACCTAGAACCACCAAAACAAATGGCTTAAGATCATCCAAACAGCGAGGGAAGAAGGAAGGGGGAAAGGCAGATATAAATACAAAAATAACTAAGCAAATAAGTCTCTGAAGAAATCGTATTACCTCTACATGTCATGTCTGAATTTTCAGTTTGCTCTCTATTGGCAACTCATTCTTAATACACAATTACACCTTAAGTAGATAATCCTCTACAGAACAGTTCTTATGCAAACAGCCAGTAATTTTGATATATTAGAATTAAAAGAAACTTCCTAAGGCCAAATGCTGCCATGTTTTAAGAAATATGCCTTGGTTGTTCCAAGAATAATTTTGCTTCAGGGACCCAATTAAAGTTATCAAAACTGTAGGCTCTTCTGGATGCTAAAGATGCAATATATTTTGCCCATACCTCTACATGTTATTATTTTGCAGGGATTTCATTTTATAGATTAAAAAAAAAGAAAATCTTCAAGCAAGGGGAAGAGTTTTAGAAGATGACATCATTCTAAATGGCAAACGAAAAGCACAAAGCTATGTGATCATGAAGACTTGTAATGAAAAGAAGGAGCAGGTTTATTCAAGGACAGTTGAAAAAAAAATGCCAAGTAGGTTTGCTCATGAGATGCTGCATTTTCAACACCTTGAGGTTTAAGATGCAGTAAGCACAGTTCACATGAGGCATAATCAAGAACCGGTTGTTTGTTTTGGTTGCTACAGAATTACAGGGTGTCCCATATGGGCTAGCATCTTGTATGTTTGTAGATAGGGCAATTACCCTGCGAGAATCCTGACATTGTGTCCTTTCCCCCATGGAAGAAAGGGAAACAATGGTAGAGATGGTTGATGACAGCCTTTCACGTCCCTCAGTCCTCAGGGATGCCATTGTTTAACGTCTGAGCAACCAGAGTGGCCAAAGAGCTGGAGAGACAAACAGAGAAGGTGTCACACATGAAACAGGGCATGTAAATAAAAACAGTTCTACTGTGACACCTGTCAAATTATCTATCAGCCTGATAACTGGGTGAAGCTTCTGACATATTTCAGTTAGTCAGGTATTTTACTTGCAAAGAAGATTTGAGCAGCTTGACCTTTATCATCTCATAATGAGTGGAGAATGTGCCTGTCACACCACGATTTCTGTTATGTGGCTTCAAAAAAGCAAAGGAGAGAAAAAGAGAGAGAAAAAAGTAAAACTACATTTGTCTCTTTCCCTGTGGAAGTGTCACCAAGTCAGCCTGTTACGTGGTCCAAGAGACAGGCCCCCAGCCTGGCCACCAGAAGTAACGTTGACAGAGAGCCTTCATGAGCAGAGGAGGGACCTCCTGGATCTACGATGACAGAAGCTAAAATTCCCAGATTTTTTTCTAAAAATAAGTTGGTTTTGATTTTTTCCACAGTCTAGTGCAGGAGCCAGTGATCAGTGAGAGTCAATAGGCTTTGCAGACAGCACAGTCTCCACATCAACTATTCACCCTGCCACTTGGAAGAGGCCACAGCGGTGGTAAGGAGGGCCTGCGTCTGCGTGTCAGCATCTCCTCGTTTGACAAAAACAGGCAGCAGCCCGGACTTGGCCAGTGGACGGTGGCCTGGTCCCTAGCCCAGAAGTGGGCTGGCTCCATGTATCTGACGCCGGGGTTCTTGTTCATGGAGTCGAAGAATGGACTTCATGAACAGACAAGGCAGGAGACTTACAGAGAGTTTTTATTCAGATACAGAGAAAGAACTTCATTCAGAATAAGAGAAAGTATGAACTCCCCGCAGGTGCAGGAAGGGGCAAGGTTGCCATTTGGGAATCTCCGTGTCAAGGTTTTCACACTTGCTGCAGTGGGATTTTTCTATAGATTCAGCCAGAATGCTAGTTATATTTTCACCGATGTCTGTGAAGATTCCCTGGATACTCTATTGTAAGCTAGAGGGCCCACGCGACTATAAGCAATGAGCTGTTGTATACCACTGGGGCCTGATGCGGAATAATACATTGTTACATTGTTTCCATTTCAAGCACCCTGTTCCGTAAGATTTTGTCCTTTTCCAGGGCCCACACTGCACTCTAAAGGGGCAGGAGTTATGCCCTGCTGTCTCCCTGTCTCACATCTACAGCTTCACAGGGGCTACCAGCATTGAGGTTTGGGGGAAACCTCCAGGTGTGACAACTGTGGTATTTTGCTTCAAACCATCAGGAAAAAAAAAACTATAATAACAACAGGTCTTTGTTTATTTGCTGTTTTTGCCTTGTGGATTCCATCTTCCTTGCTCAGACAAATCTACAGCACAAGCTTTCAGGTACATTTTGAGGCAAGGTTGCCTGAAATGACCCGAAATGAGAAGACAGGCATCACCGTGGTTTTGCCAGGCCTCGCGAGAGACCCAGGGGACGGCACAGCGGCTTCTCATCCCCCAAGCCCTTCCCTGTCCCCAGAACTAGCCCCAGCCTCCGCCTCTGCCAGTGACCCACAATGGCACCGACTCCCACAGCCCTGAATTCACAACCCCCAACACCACCCGGGAAGATCTGGATCCATTTCACAGGCTAATGGATTTATTTTGCATTTGAGGGGCTGGGATTTTTTTCAAAGCAGCTCTGGTCTCCAAAACTAAATCCCTGGAAACTTTTGATGTTTTCTAGAAAAGCTGGCTCTTTTTGGCTGTTACCCACCTTCCCTCCATCCAAACTGATTCAAGCAAAATTGCTAGTGTCGCATTTAATCATTTGTTTCTCAAAGTTCTTGAGTGACATGAAAGAACGACCAGCATGATGCTTCCGAAGCTATGCTTCAGAACGATGTCTTGCTGTAACCTCGAATTAATTCTAATTTGTACAATTTGGATGTTAATAAAATAATCCCAATTATGAAACTGGCATGAAGTGAACCTGAGGCTTCAGCGTTCTTCTCCTTTGCCTCTCCTGGCCATTCATATCCACAGACTTAGATCCTTAATTTCAGCTCTCTCGGGCTTCCTCATCCCCCCTCTGGGACCCTTAATGGAAAAAAGCCCAGAGCCCCCAACTTTCAAGGTGAATGAGCTATGACCTGGCCTTGTTTAAGACCCAAGGCTTGTCATTTAGACTCTGAGAGCTCCCAGCCCATCTGCACAGCGAGGCCGCCATGTTACAGAGAGAAGCAATGAATAGAAAGGGCTTTTACTCCTCGAACCCAGGGAGCTAGGGTTTTTAAGAGGCTGAAGGTGGCTTTTCCAGCCATGATGGAGCAATTTAAATAACAACGGTCAGGATTAGCCCTTTATAGAATCAAGGTGGAAAAAAATCCACACAGGCAATGAAATGAGAAAGGTAGACGAGTATGCATTCTCTTACAATAGATCCATTTCCCATCTTGCTAAGCACACACAGTGTAATTACATTGCCTTCCCCTGACTTGTATACACTCTTCCTCCCCGCCATAAACACACGTGCGCCTCCATAGATGAAAACCGATTTTAATATAGAAACCCCCATATCTATAATTCATGCTCTTTAGCCTTTACATATTTATTCTGCATTTTAATTAAGGCCAAAATCTGAATACTTTAGATGGATGGTTTCTTTTTTCTTCTATGCATAGCTTATAGGCAAACTACCTGGCAGAAGCCCAAATGTTAAGCAAACACAGTAGAGCCTGTGACTAGAGTAAGCTATTATATGGACACCACCAGCCAGGGATTGCTTGGAAAGCTTTCTGCTTTCAAAGGTAACCACTTTGAGACTGGCAGGGCTCAGGGCCCCTGCAGTCCTGACAAAACGAGAGGATAAAGCACCAAAGTTTGGGGATGAATAGTTTGGCACCCTTCTCCACAGTGACGCAGTAGTGGGTCCTACCTGGTGACACCTGAGGAGGGAGAGGGCCAGGGACTAAGGACATGGAAAGGGGCTTGGAAGACCCTGCAGGGTGCCAGCTCATCAGCAGGGCCCATAGTCGAAGAGCCCGAGACTGACACCGGGATGATCTACTAACACAGAGAAAAGACTTCTTATACTAGAAAACCCAGAAGCTCACACTGGACATTTGGTTGGAAAGACCAGACATGTCCATGAATTGCCTGATGCTTTGAAACCCTAGGAGGTTTCCCCATGAATCATATACCAAGGAAGACGATCTCTCAAATGTGAAATTCTACCTAAGCCTTGCCCAAGTGGGCATCAAGGCCCTCTTTTTCAATGTCCAAAGAAGGTCAAATCTGAGTCACTCCTGTTTTATAAATAAATTTTTATTGGAACACAGCCATGCTCACTTGTTTACATGGTACCTATAGCTGCGTTCCCACTGGGATGGCAGAGTGGAGGACTTGGGACAAGACCATCTGGCCCTCAGAGCCTAAAATATTCACTCTCTGACCCTTTCCAGAAAAAGTTTACCGACCGCTGCTCCCAAGACTGTTCCTCCACCTTCTGCCTTTCATTTTCTTTCTTTGGGAAAAAAGGGGTAAACAGATGGAGATATCTGGAATTCCCAAATTCTCTCCATTGTACTGAAGCAATGACACAACTGCAGAAAATTCTTCCCAAGCATCTTCTTTGGCAACAGTCCCTATTCCTTTTTCAGGATTCTTAACACTGTCCTGCTAACCATAGCCAGACTAGCTAAGAGTAAGTCAAACAATTCCAGAAGGAAAGGGTCTGCCACCCAGTGAGTGCCTGAGGGCCAGGCTCCAGACTAGGGCTTTATCCCCACTGACTCGTTTAAATCCACACCACCACTATGTAGATTCCACTAGAACACCAATTTTATACTGTCGATAAGGGACAGAAGGCAATTTTGAAAACCAAATCTCTCTGAGTTCAAATCCTGTCTCCTTGACCACTCTACCTCATAAGAGGCCTGAGCTCTGGCCCACCTTCACGGTTGACAGTAACAGCTGACACTCGCTCAGCCAGGCCCTGTGCTAACCCTCCAAACAGACCCATAATGAGGGAGGCCACACTACTGTGCCCATTTCTCAGGTCAGAAAACGGAGACTCAGGAAGGTGAAATGACTTACCTGAGGTGACCCAGCTCGTGTGAGGGGGTGCTGGGGACTTGGTTCCAGAGAAGACAGCTCAGTGCTTCGTCTCTCCATCTATAAAACAAGGTGTGCCACTCCTCGGGACTCAGTGAGTGAAGATGAGTAAAAAGTAACTTTGAAGAAGTAGAAAAAAACCTGTGAGTTGCTAAACAAATCATGTTGTGGGCCACAGAATAGACCACCGGTCCCTCCCCAAACCTCCAAGGCAGCTGCCCAGGGGTCATTGTGGACATCAAAGCTCTGCCTCTCGGCCAAGACATGATCAACATTCAACTCCACATACTGAGGTGACAGGGGAGGACTCTGCAAGAACACGTGTTTCTCTCCTTCCTCTTAGATGAACTTTCACAAATGCTCAGGGTTCTCAGATCTCCAATTAAAATGTACACTAAACAAATAAGTAAATGCTGAGAATGCAGATGACACCACTATATTAAAGTGGGTCATAGATGCATATAAAAGGCATTTGTTTGCTTCCCAGAATGTTTTCTGCTGTCTTTGGGAGAGCACCCCAATTTCCTGTGCAGGAACACCTCACCCCTATTGGATCAGTCAGATTGAAATGAATTTCAGATGCGCTCAGCCCTCACCTGGCCGTGAGCAGGCCACAGCCCAAGATGAGCTTCTCAGATCGGGCTCTGGGAACCCCAGAAGAAGGGTCTTTGCAGGCAGGACTCTTCAAGGAACCCGGTAACAAGAGCCTCTGCAGTAGCCAAGTGCCAGTACCTGCCAGCCCAGTTCCGTCCTCCCAATAAATTCCTGTCTTGCATAAGTAAGCAGCCTGGTGTCTCTGGCTTGTGACCAACCAACAGTAATTGTCACGATGCCAGAAGCACCATTGGTGACATAAATTGCCTTCATTCCGTGTCATTTCAGTGGTACCAAGAATATTTTTAAACCACTTCTGTTTCTACTTTCCTCTTAAAAAAAAAAATCTAGATACCCATTTTGAGATGCCTGATAAGGCAGAAATTGACTAAATATGCGGCAGACCTATAAAGTGAAGATTAAAAAGCTATACTTTATTAATTCTTGTTTTAAAGGGTAAGATGCGCATACATTTTTATCTTATCATTCAGTTCCTACCATCAAACATGTTAGCTTCCCCCTACCCAGCATTGGCTCTCTAGAACTGTGATAAGCTGGGCTTCTCCGACCTCAGCTGGGTCTGGGCCTCAATCTGTTAATCAACAGGTGCAAATACGCTACAAAGCATTACCGTCTACTCCATATTTTACAGACCTATCACGAGTCACTTCATTAAATGCTTTTGTTAACATGATCTGCAATGTCCACAGAATTTCTTACATCTTTCACAAGTATCACAAGAAAGGAAATAGAGTTGCTTGGCATTCTTTGTTCATAGGGAACCCATAGGAACCTTACAAACAACTGTTTTCTTTTCAATGTGCTTATAAACTCTCTGTATAAATATCTGTCCTGCAACTTAGATCCTGTGACAGTATCCCATAATATCTGGAATAAAACCCAAACTTCTGACCATTGCAAGTGAAGCCCCCACTAACTGGCCCCTGCCTAAAGCTCCAAGTTCATCACAGACCTTCCCTGCCCCCCATCCCAGGACTCCCCTCCCCTCCTCATCTTCCTCCAGCTGCCCCCTGTCCCTCCCACACGCCTAGCCCCCTCTCACCTCGGGACCTTGCACTACTCTGCCCTCTGCCTGGAACTGCTCTGCCCTCTCCAGGGCTGGCTCCTGCCCACCATTCAGGTTTCAGCTGAAATGTCACCACTTTAAAAAGGCTTTTGCAGGTCATTTGACCTAAAGTGTCCCCTGCCCCCGACCTGCTCTCTCATAGCTCCCTCTTCTGTCTTGCCATGCAAAATATATTATTTATGCTTTGCTTTCTTATCTGTGGCCTCAACTACAACATAAGAGCTACAAGAGCGGGGATTTGATAGCTCTAGCACGTACAGCATGCTGGGAAAGCAAGGAGGTGAGGAGGCAAGAGAGAAGAAAGGAGGAGGAAGGCAGAGAGGCAGGAGGGAGAAGAGCCCTTTACAAGGCATCCCCATCCCTCCCGCTGGCTGGAAGCTATGTTTTCAAAAACTAGGAAGTCATCTGCCCTTCCCTAAGCTTTCTGATCATGAAAGTAGGAGTGACCCTCAGGGGCAAAGCCAAGTTTTGTGGGACCTTATACAGTTTTGGAGATCCTCTTAAAGAAAATGAATATGAAATTATGAACATAACAACAGGTATGGAAGTGCATATTGATTTAAAATGAGAAAAGAAACCACAGTATCTTGGAAACTCAGTCCCTGTTTCTAGGATCTCTCTAGGCAACTTGCCAAAAGGCTCGAATAGAATGCTTCCTGAGGGGGCCCGGCCTTTACTGCACACCCAGAACCCTCTCCATGCCCAGGAGCCCCCAGAACTCAAAGGAGTCCAGGCACGCGGGAGACCCAGGGGCTAGCACTCAGCTGGTTTTCCAGCAAGGCTGCCCCACATTTATAAAACGCTCTGCCCTGGGCATACTCTGTCTGCACTCAGATGACCTCACAGAACCCTCATGGCCACCCCAGAACAAACCCCACTGGTGAGCAAGCCCACATCCCAGACAGGGAAACTGCGTCGGAGCTGGCAGTGTTCTCAGCAGTGCTCACCGACCAGTCCAGACATGTGTGCATGCCCACTGAGGCGGCCACCTTCTCAGGAAAAGGTGGACTCGTGAGGACAAGTCCAAGCCCATCTCCCCATCTACCTTGCACTCTGATTCCATCTCAACACTGTTCTTCATTAATCATTTGGTTTCCAAGCAGCAGCCCACTTTTTTTAATTTCCTGACCACACTTCTAACATCTTTGTTTGCTTTCATTATTTCTATTTGCAGTAGTTCTTAATTCAGTGTCCTCCCAAGTTTCTCGAGCATGCTCCCTGCTCCCTCTTGCAAATCACAAAGGCAGATACATTTCAAGATGTTAAATTATGTCTTCACCATGAGACTGAACTGCGAGTGGATGGTGAGGTGGAGGTGGCAGACAATCCAAACATGACACAAGATAAAACCTGGTCGAGGACAGTTTCACTCCTTCATGAGAGAAGGGAAAATAAAAACCACATGGCAGACCATCGCTCCCTGGACACACGGCCGGAGTCAGGAGCATGGCTAACTCCCTATGCTCAGGAGGCCCTGGTGATGGGCACCACTCCCCACTCTCAGGACACAAACCGGCACAACCTGTGGTCTATCAAAATTAAAATTATTTACCCTTGGACTCAACAACTCTCCTCCTAGGAATTTGTTTACATATGTGTATATTGACATGTACACTCACACATGTGCGAATGAATGCCCATGTTATTCACTGCACTGTTATTTCCAAAAAGGACATGTTTTAAACAATCTGTGTGTCCATCCTTAGGGGCCGGGTTAAATAAACCATGATATAGCTGTACAATGGGGTACTATAAAGCTGGGAAAAGGAATAAATAAGCACTTTATAGTCAAATACAAAAGGCACCACCAGATATATATATTGAAAAGAGATTCTAGAAGCAGGCATTCGACAGTACATAGAGTTGGATGGCTTTTTTGCTATAAAAGGAAAAAAATCTGTTATTTAGATGAACAAAAGCATCATATGAAGGATAAATGACAAACCCTTATAACAGTGGCTACAAGTTTTGTTTTCAGAGTGCAAGGGAATCAGGATAGTAGAACTTTTTTACCATTTTTTAATATTTTCATCCATGTGGCTGGTTTACTTCATCAAAATTTAAAATTTGAAATTAAATGGGTCACCTCTCACTGGGATGGCTACTATAAAAAAGAGAAAAAGAAAATAACAAGTGCTGGTGAGGATGTGGAGAAACTCAAAATTCTGTGCACGGTTAGTGGCAAAATGGTACAGTGAACATGGAAAATAATTTGGCATTTCCTCAAAAAATAAAAAATAGAATTACCATATGATCCAGCAATTCTACTTCTGGGTGGAATTGAGTACCCAAAAGAATTGAAATACCCCCAAAGAATTGAAAGCAGGGTCTCAAAGGGATATTTGCACACCAGTGTTGATAACAACATTATTCACAATAGCTAAAATGGGAAAGTAACCCAAGCATCCATAGATAGATGAACGGACAAGGAAAACGTGGTCTATCTGCACAATGGAGTCGTGTTCAGCCTTAAGAGGGAAAACAATTCTGATGCATTCTACAGTGCGCAGGAACCACAAGGACACCGTGCCAAGTGAAATGAGCCAACCACAGAGGGGCAAACGCTGGATGAGTCCGCTTACATGAGGCGTCTAGAGTAGTCAAAGTCACAGAGACAGGAAGTGGAATGGTGGTGGCTGGGGGCCGAAGGGCGGTAGGAGGAATTATTGAATTATTGTTTAATGGTCATAGAGTCTGAGTTGTACCGGATGAAGAGAGTTATGGGAGTGGCTGACGGTGAAGGCTGCACAACATTAAGAATGTATTTAACACCACTGAGAGGCACAGTTAAAAATACTTAAGATAGTAATTTTACTATGCGCATTTTACCACAATAAAAACGTTTAGAAAAAACAAATGGAGAGACTAGCGATTGAACCATTCAACACCCTAGTCCTCAAAACAGTACTACTGGCCAATAGTCATCACTTGAAGATTGATACCGTATCAGAAAGTCGTAAGAGTCTTTCCATCATGCCAAAATTCATCAAGTCTAAGGAAGAGGATCCTGTCCGTTAAAAGTTGGTGAATTCAGTGTTCTCAACAAAGGATCTATTGAGGGCGATGGTGGTGCTCTTTTAAGCAGATAACTCATTTTGTCTGCTCAGAATCCTTTATTCCCTTCTCCTCGAGATGATCCAAGATCTGCCCCTCCGTCCCCAAGCGGACTCAGCTCAATTACAGGCTCACCTCCCATCCCAGAGGGGGGTACGTGGCTCAGGCTGGCCAGCGAGAGCCCACTGGCTTGGAACACAGCAATTAGCCTGTGGTAGGGCTGTGACCTGTGCAGCCAACTGAAGTGCCTATTCCAGGAAAGGAGGGCAAAGGCTGTCGTCCCTGCTGAGCCTGTGGATGGGAAAGACCCCTAAGCCTGGAGCTGCCAGTGACCTTCTCTGCGGCAAGTAGAATCCAGAGGGCAAAGCCAGTTGAGGGTGAAGCCAAAGATGGAGAGAAATGGGGTCCTAATGGCAGTTTTAACTCATGGATCCAACTATACCTGAAGCCGGAACCAGTCCCTGGTCTTTTCCCATATTTGAGCCAAGAAATTTGAATTGGTGTCTGTCACTAGCAAACAAAAGCATCCTGACTAATATGTACTTAATCGACTATGAGCAATGCTGAGCAGTTTGTCCAGTAATACGGATGGCCCACACTCTTTCCCTCGCCAGCCTGTCCGGGGTCCTCCCGGGCCGAGGGACTGACCGGAGCCGTCGTTGCTGCAGTCCTGCTCGGGTTGGCTTCATGCGCTCACCCACGGAGTCACTGCCACAAATCAGTCAGTGCTTGAAGGTGTTGTGCTCGGAACAACAGTGTCATTAAAGGAAGGAACCTCCTTGACAGTGACTGTCCTGGGGTGAGGATAAAACAATAGAGTGGCCACCAAGGGGCCACACCCAGGCTGTGAGGTTATTTACTTTGGCCTGATCCATCCAAACCCACTCACTTTAATAGTGGAGTCACAGAAAACAGTTTGAGGATGAATGAGGAATGACTGAAAGCAGCATACCATTCAGAATTCCTTCTAAGGAAGTTAGCAAGGCTTTTTTTAGAAGTTTTTTGGCATCAGACAGAAACCAAATTCAACAACCTGTCTGCTGTGGACTAGCTGTGTGCAGACACCTAAGTCCTCTGAGCCTCAGCTCTTATCTGCAAAATGAAGACTGTCTTTGTTCCTATTACAGGACTGATGCACGGACCAGGAGCTATCACAGGGGAGGAGCTTAGGGCAAGCTAGAGTAAGTGCAGAGTAAAAGTTAGCAATCAATATCTTTTATTCATTCAGTAACACCAGTTGATCTCATATCAGCAAAGCCCAGATCAAGCGAAGAATATGAAGTTGATCAGACATGTGTCCTGACTTCAAAGAACTCATTATCTATTCATAAGAGAACTAGGACTCATATTTGCATAACTGTTAATAAAAAAATAATAGGTAACACTTTCTGTACAAGGCCCTGCAGGTTCAATGATCAATAAGACAATGATCTTCGCCTTCATGGAGGGTATGTTTTAGTGGAGGAGACCAGCAATAAATAATTCAGTATTTCACTTAGAGTTCTGATGAGGACTACAAAGGAGGATTCCACAGCATGAGGAGAGCAGTACCAGGCAGACTGGGTGTGGGTCTCGATGGGTAAGTGACATACTTAGAAAGCAGCCCCCGGGGACCATGGAGACGGAGGAAGGGAGAGGCAGAAGAGGGACGGGCGGTGGACAAGCATAGGGCGATCTGAAAAAGGAAGAAAGGGGCTGCTTCCCACCGGACCCCACAGGGGACTGGAGTGTGTGTGATGACGCAGCATTGTCCCAACCTTAGGCCAGCAAGCAGGGCTTTCCTACTCCTACCCCTGTCAGCCCTTGGCAAAGGGCCACCCTGGGAGATGCAAACCCAGACCCTCCTGGCTTTCCTTGGCTGTGGGTGAGGCTGCTCCAGCAGCCCAAGGGAAGTCCCAGTGCAGCAGGCAGGTGTAGGCAGTGGAAGCAGAAGCCCAGGAAGCCGGAGATGGGCCCTCAGAGCAGCAGAGGGATCTTAGGACACGTAGGCAGGGCTCCTCAGCAGGCAGAGGTCCTCGACCTCCTGTTAGCAAAGGCTTCCCCGCAGAACTGACCTCTTTTCTCAGTAGGAGTTGCAGGCAAAGAGGAGGGCGAGTTCAGTCTGAGATTAATTAAGGGGTGATACAGCTGTAATATTTCCCTGGAGGCAGGGAACCTGGGGATCTTGCAGGATGTTATTCCCACCTGGGCTCCATCTGCGGCCGTGACACTCTCTGCCAAAGCCATCGGCGGCCACGCCAGGTGGCCGGTTTGATGGCTGCCCCTGGTGACAAGCACCGTAGCTGGATATCAAGGAAACACTTGACAACCTCAGACCTAAGTGACTCAACCTTTCGGTGGCTGATTTGTTGCTCATCCCAAATCCTCCCAAAAGCAGAGCGCTTGCTGTCCTCCAGGCCGTCACTGATCAATACCGAAGGTGCCCTTCCTCCCAGGGCCCCTCACCACTGATCGTGTGCGCTTGGCACCAAGGTCCTGAAAGATCTCAACTTTCCCTGCCACGCACGTTCCTAACGCCTGCTGAAAAAGTGAGATCCAAAGCCTCTTTTTAAGATAACTAGATCTGGGTCCATCTAGACTAGTGCTTCTCAACTACAGGGTAGTTTTGTCCCCCAAGAGACATTGGCAGTGTCTGCAAACATTGTTACCTGTCGTAACTCGGGGTGTGGTGGGGGTGCTACTAGCTCCTAGAGGCTAGAGATCAGAGAAGCCGCTACAGGTCCCACAACGCACAGGGCGGCCCCCAGCAGAGAATTATCTGGCCCAAAATGTCAGTAGTGCCCAAGGCTGAGAAACCATGATCTAGAACAGTGGTCAGATGTGTAGCAGAAGCTGGATCTCCAATCTACAGCCTCACTCTTTTTTGCCAAGATCAGTGATGTGGGATGTGCAAGTCAGGATTTTTTTCAGTGTCAAGTGGCAGAAACTATGTTCAAACTACCTCAAGGATCAAAGGTTTATTGCTCAAATAATCACTCCGGGCCTGGCTTGCCCAGGGGTTCTCATGACGCCACTAGGAATCAGTTTCTCAGGCCCCCCAATTCTTCCTCTCGTCCTCTCCCCTCCACCACCCCTGTTCATTTTCCTCCCTTTCTGCCTTACTCCCAAGCAGCCTCTCTCTCTGAAGCGCTAAGGAGCACAGGCTGACATCCTGCAGAACTGGAAATCCCCAGGGCAGGAGAACGTCTCTCTCCCAACCATGTAGTTACGTGTCATCTCAGAATTGGCTTGATTTTCTATGTAGGGTGACTTGCCCATCCCCGAGCCAATTCCTGTAGCCAGGGGATACAGAACTCCTGTAGGCCAGGCCTGAATCCCATGCCCACATCTGGAGCCACAGTAAGGAAACCCATCCAAACCATATACTGAGATGGGTTCCCCGGGAAACAGAGTGCCTCATGGGTAATTGTGCATTCAGGGCTCACATCAACACTGGAATGGAGATGGTGTATTAGATCTACCACTCAGAGGTGGGATCCCATTGAAAAGACAACATGGAAGAGTGGCTAGGATTGTAGTCTGGAGCCAGACAGCCCGAGTTCAGTGCCCAGCCCTACAACTGACACTGAGCGATTACTTACCTTCAGTTGTTTGGGTTTCCTTTTCCCCAAAGGGAAATGGTTTGTGGGAATTAAATAAGTTAATACATCTAAAGGGCTTTACATCATGCCTGGAATACACCATCTAAGCACGTGATCAATGTTGTCTATCGCTTTTGAGAACTAATCCAAGCTACTCATTTTACGGAAGGAAAGGTGGGGTCTAGAAAGGAAATCTGGCTTCTTCCAGCTCACGCAGAAGGTCTTTGGCAAGAGCAAGACCAGAGGGCCCGTGCTCACCCCAGCTCTCTCCTCACGGCCCCACAGACCCTTCTGAAGATGTCATCCATCCTAAGCGGCATGAGCCTCAACAGTTGGAACTATCTCCCAAACCCAGCACTTGTTGACTTTACAAATTTTCCATCCATGGTGACACGCCTGCCTCCCCGGGTGGAAAGCCTTCCCAGCCGTCATGGGACCGTAGAAGCCAACCTTCCCCCCTCGGGTTGTTCATCGCACTCCCGTGGCTGCGGAGGGGAGGGGAGGTCCATCCTGAGGTTCACCCCAGCCCTGCCCCGCACTTGCCAGCAGCCTCTCTCTGGCTTTCCAGGCTCCCTGGAAATCCATCAGCCTTATGACATTTATTACTTGCTCTTTCCATTTATGAGGTGGCTATGGGGAGAGAAGCGGTGTGCTCCTTTCAGACAGCACGAGAGGCAAAGAGGAGAAAAGGTTGTGGCTGCGTTTACTCTGCTTAGTGCTGTTTTCCAGCCGCCTCATAATCACCGCGCCACCACGTTCCAACAGTGTATTATTAGCCAAAGAGCTTTTTCTGATAAACACCAAACTGCAGCTGTAATGACACAGGGCCTAGGCAGAGAGGCCAAGATAAATGCAAATTTTAAATTGAATTGCTATCTCCCTACATGTCTGAGAGAATAAGACAAAGGTAATGACAGTAAGTAATAGGAAGTTATTATGGAGAGGAGCATTCACATTGAGAGAGCTGGGAGCACGGTGAAATTAACACCCACTAAGCATTTCCCATGTGCCAGACATGATGCACTATTTCAACTCGGTGTCCACAATAGGTATAGATGCAGACCCTATACGGATATAGATGCCTGCAAGATCTACACTTCACAGATGAGGAAACTGAGGCTGGGAGAGGTCAAGTATTTGGGACAAAGTCACACTGGGCATAAATGGAGAGGCCAGGATCTTAATCCAGGCATTCTGGCTCCAAATCCCATAAATGCAGACATTACACTAAATTACCTCCTGGGCCTGTGCATAGGGACAGAATGTTTCTCAGATATGAAAGTACCTTTAGAGTTAATCAGTTACGTGTCTAACAAATATTTCAAAGCTGCTTGTTAGCCACTATGGAGGGGGTACCATAAAGCCACCTAGAGCAGGTTTATATATATCCTGGCAGCGGGAGATCCGCTCTGCTCCGAAGGAGAAAGGCTGAGAAAGGATATCAGCTGGGGGTCCAGCATTTCCTTTTCTGGTTACTGAGACCAAATCAAACATGGAGACCATGGGGCTCAGTGGTTAAGCTATCAGGAGACCCGGGTTACATCCCAGTCTCATCTCTCATGTGCTAAGAGCCACCTTGGGAAAGTGACATAGTCTCTCTAAGCATTTTTCATCTTAGTGTGAAATGGACCAAAATAATCATTCATACCACTTAGGGTTCTTGTGAGGATTAAACAAAGGTCTTTATCATGCAGCTGAAGCTCCGAATTTGCCTACAGGAATTAGGCTGTAGACTGCTCCCATGCTGCTCTTAACTGTCAGGCAGTTTTTCCATCACCGGAGAGCTCCTGGCCTCAGGAATCCCTGCGGCCTCCCACTGAAATCTTCTCGCTGCATCCTGCGCCCTCTGGTGGAATTGAAAACCATCTGCACCAAGAGCTCCGAGAAAGCCTGCTGAGCTCTCAGCTGGATGGGGCAGAGGGAGCACCGGCTGACGCCACTGTCATTGTGACATGCCAACTGGTTTCCTTATGATAGGTTTGAAGAAGTAAGTGAGCATACTGATACATTTTCCAGCCTATGAGACACTTCACACCCTAATGGGCTGAGACCACCTGTGCTTGAGTCACTTCTGACTGCCCCAATTCTCCATTAAATACAGTGGTTAGTGCAAAGCCTTCCTATACCAGTGAAGCCGTGTGGAGCCTGTCACCAAGGCCAAGCATCGAGTTAAGCACGAACCTTCAGTGCATCACCATGAAGTGGAAACGGTATCTCTTCCCACTTTAGAGGTGAGGAATGAGATGCAGACAGGGCCCTTCCTCGTCCCCAACCCACACTCCCTAAAGGTAACAGAACTGAGTTTCAAAGCAAAGTCTGTAGCCAAAGAACACAAGATCACCGCCTTTCTGAAGGAAGTCAGAGTCTGCAGGAAAGAGGGGCCGTCCCTGTGTGTCCTTGGCTGCCGCGGCCCCCTGTCCTTCATAAAAGGTAGAACTTACCCAAGAATCCTGGAGGACACACCAAAAGCCCCCTGGTAATAGTTTGCACCCTTAGATTTCCAAAACCAGCTGTACCCCCAGCTCAAAGCCATGCCACAAGTGCTTGTCTCCTATGACGATTGGCCAAAGCCAACCTTTTATTACATAACTGCGGTATTTGACAGTCTCTTTGAGTTGGAAAGAGCAGAACCCAACCCAATCCGGGCTGAGGGAAGAAAATATACCATCAATATCTTGCACAGACAATTGGAGAAGGACCCAGGAGTTCAGATATTCTTGTGGCATCTCCTACTTGACCCTGCCTTCTAGGGTGAGCTTTATTCTTAGGATTCCTTTCCTGCCCAGTGCCCAAATGGCCACCAAGAAGTCTAGGCAGACATACCATCAGCCTAGCAATCCTAGCTGACCCTTGAGTTTCTCGAGCTCTACAGTGGCAGCAGACTCCCAGATTGCACCCCATGTTCCATTTGGGGGTCACACACTGACTCCTGAACCAGTCACTTCTTGTGACAAAGAAGTGCAGTCCTTTGATTGGACAGAGTTCAGTCATGTGAGCATCTCTAGAGCCCGGGGAGGATGGGAAAGCCCCACCACAGGGCAGAGACCCAGAGCGGGGGTGTGGTCCCGGGAACTGCTGGCAGCAGTGATGTCAGACAGCGTGAGATGCCCGCCAAACCAGAGCTGCTTATCCAGAACTAGCCACTGTCTAGCTCCCTTTTGCTCCCTCTCCCAGTCAAAAGGCATATTATGTCTGATACCCTTTTCTCCGGCCCACATTTCCTGACTTTCTTCTGTGACTTGAGAAAGAGCAGAGTAGAGCCCAGGAAATTGTATAGCTCTGAGGGTAGTTCAGGAGAGAGGAGAAGAGGAAGAGAGGAAAAGAAATGACAATTCTTTTCTCAAAGGTTTGCAGCAGCCTAGAGGTATATGGTTTACGGATACACATTAAAGAATCTTTTCATGAGGGCTGTTTTTTGTGAGAAAGCCGTTTAAGCAAGGAGGCACTTGGCTGCTCCTTCTAAATGAAAAATTTCAATTAGTCTGAAGAAGTTAATTACACCATCCTTTAATAACTGCACTTGTGATTCTGCAAATCCTCTACTAATTGATTCAACTGTATGCCCCTAAACCAAGAATCAGCAAACAGGTAGAAAAAGATGAAGAAGTAGTAGGAAAAAAAAAAAAGACAAAGATGAAGATGTGTCATGTTATCTTCTGGGTAAGAGAGGTATAGAAGATACATGTGGGAGGGTTATTGAAAATTGTGATTGGTGAGAGACTTGGGAAATTCGTTCTGTAGATCAAATGAGCTTTCGCAAGCTGCTCGCAACATACACAATGCTCGCCGGATGCATCTTGCTGCTGCAGCACCTCAAAGAGAAAACAGCTCCATGGAGCTTGAGCCAGACAATTACAAAAGAGCCCTTGGATCCATACTCCCCACCCCACAGTGGTTTGGGAAGATGCTACAAATAGCAGCTTTCTATGGGATAGAGAAGATCGTTAAAGCAGAAGTCAGAAACCAGGAAATTCTTCTCCAGGCTTTAAAAAGTGACTGCTTCTGTCTTTCTGGAGCCCACAGGGCAGGGTCCTGCAGTGCAGGCATCAGACTGGCCTGGGTTTGGATCCTGCCTTTGTTACTGACTAGCTGCACGGTCCTGAGCAAAATCTCTTTGACTCAGTTTCCCCATCTATTAAATGGAGGAGACATATATCATAAGAGTCTTATGACAATTAGATGAGATAATGCATATAAACTGTTCAGCGTTAGCTCTGCAACATGGTTAAGGATTCATAAATACTGTTACTCTCCGCTGTCACCCTAATAAAGTTGCATGACAAACTACTTTCAAAACGCAAGGCATCCAACAAAAGCATTTATTTCTTGCATACTTATCTGCAGGTTAGCAGGAATTCAGCTGGGCTTGGTTTCAGGTTGAGCCCAGGTCTGCTCCACATGTGTAATCCTCCTTAGATGGGTAGCTACTGAGGCATGTACTGCTCATGGACAAATACAATAGCTTAAAAGTACGACTCTAACCCTGGAGGCACGTTTCAAGACTCTGATCACATGTGCTGACTTCCTGCTGGACAAAGCAAGTCACATCGCCAAAACCAGAGCCAAGGGCAGGGAGATATGCCCCGGCCACAGAAGTGGGAGGGAAGGAATTGTATCTGCCGAATCATCTCTCTGATCGAGCACAACCATATTCTATGGGATGAGCACACAAATGCTGAAAGCAAGCTATGTTGTGATGAGTATCAACCTGAATCGTGTCCCCCTAAATTCATATGCTGAAACCCTGGCCTCCAATGTGACTGCATGTGGAGATGGGGCCTTTAAAGGGATAATTAAGGTAAATAAGAAGAGGAAGCAACGTTGAGAATGTGTGCACACTGAGAAAAGGCCACGTGAGTAAGTGGTGAGAAGGCGGCTGTCGGCGAGTGAAGGAGAGAGGCCTCTGGAGAAACCAAACTGCCAACAGCTTGATAGTGACTCCCAGCCTCCAGACTGTGAGAAATAAACTTTAATTGCTTAATTCACCCAGTCTACGGTATGTTGTTATACTGTGCAGACCAATCCCGTTGAAGAGAAAATAAATGCTAAAGGAGGAAGAGGTTGCTTAGGGAGAGAAAGAACCAGATTTCATGGAGATTCTAGTTAAAAGATAGGTGATGATGGACATGAGTGGGGAGGACAGCACCCCAGGTACAGGAGATGGCCTTAACCATTGTTCTGAAGAGAGACAGAAACAACAGATAATGCTTTATTCAACAGTTGGTCGCAGACACTGCGTTAGGTTCTTTGCATACATGCTCCTATTTAATGCTAACAACAACCCTAACAAGTGGATACTCCTGGTATCCCAGATTTTAGGGAGGCAAAAACAGGTTTGGGGAGATAAAGGTCAACATCCAAGGACATCACACAACATGAAATATGTCAGCAGTTTTCCCCACTGGCTGCTTATAGCTGAGGTCTAGAAAACAAACTCCGTGGCAGGAGGATGAGGAAGCAACGTTTTCCTAAGAAATAACAAATAGTGAGAGAAGAAAGCAAACACTCCCCCAAGGCAGGGTGAACTGTATAAGAGGGAATGGAAAAAAAGAGGGGAGAGGCAGGCTCTTTCTTCTCTTTGTCCATCAATATAACAAAAACAGCCACTAAGAGTTATCGGAAACTTGGCAAGTTCCTCGAATACTATTCCTCTTTTTTCCTCCCTTTACCTGGGAAGACAACTGCAAGGTATCCTTCAGGAACTGAGGGGCTACCAGGATGGGCAGGGGACAATGAGAATGAATCACAGAGAACCTCAGAAGGGATCTGCATGAGGAGCTCATTATGCAAACCTTACAAAGCTCGGGGCACGTGTGGCTGAGTCTCAGAGCAACATCAAGTTTGAGAAGCATAGTTTAGTGTCGAGATGAAGTTATACAAATTTCCTCTTTATGTAGATCTCTCCACTGATATTGAAGGGGATCCAAATGCAGTTTGAAACCCCCTTTATTGCCCTATCCACCCCAAAGAAAGGAGGCAAAGATAAGATCTGGGGAAAAGAGAAGAGCAGAGCTATGGAAGCTGAGACTGGCCAGCCCCAGAGAGAGCGGGTAGGGCTGTGGCCGTCAGAGCGCTCTGCGGGGACGAGAAGGGGTGAGGGAGATGAGTGGAAAAAGAACTCGTGAGAAATCTTGCTGTGAGCTACAAACTGAAACCCCTTTATTCTCTCTTAGAAATGTGCTTACCTGTTAAAAGTCTCTTTTTAATTTGGTCTGGAAAAAGCTTCTGGAATTCCATCTCTGTGTTTAAACGGAGCAGAGATGCCCGGGGTTTATTTGGGTTACATTTTTAACTCCTGGGGCCCCTAAGGACAGGCACTGGGTGAGTCCTGGGAATCCAGTCTGATGGCGTGTATGCAGCCTCACAGGGAGGAAGGGAGCTGTTTGTTTCGGCAACCGCGTAGGTGGTAAGAGACTCAGATAGCAAGCCCAGGACATCATGAGTCCAGCTCTGCAGGGCCACTTGTGGTCCAGTGGTGCTTGCACCAATAGGATCTAAGACTTGAAAGCCACATTTTGGGCCTATCGTCTCCAAGATGCCATCCTAAACTAGAACCAAGAATGTGAATTAGAACCAAGCATTCCCTGATATTCTCAACTGTGAGAGATAAGAACGCTGAGATGATCGGCCTAGGTCCTATTTACATTTTTTACGCATGTCCTGTAGCCCCAGTGACACCACAGGCTCCTGGAGAGCCAGATCGGCTTCACATGACACAGACTGTGCCCCTGCTGATGTCTACCCCACCCTTACCCAGGAAATGCTCATCAGTACGCCCTACTGGCAACTGCTGACCCTCTCCCATGCCCCAATTCTCTCCATCCTCAAACCAAATTTCCCCAGTCAAAGAACTCTGGAAAACCAGTTCCTTCTAGGCCAAGAGAGACTTCCAGAATCATGCTCACCTGAAGATTAGTCGTGATAGTGTGTGGCTGAAACAGGGTTTGTGGTGTTAGATGGCATTCTCTGATTAATATAGTAGAACCTCACCATAGTGAAATGGCTGGGATCCCCAAAATCTAACTATATCGAATGTGGGCTGGAGTTATTACAAAGTGAATGTGACCCCCAAGGGGGCCTTCACTGCCAGCCCACTGCAAGTTCCACAGCCAGGTCCGGGTTCCAAAGCCATTGGCAGCTAGCAGCCACCTAGTGGCAGGAGCCTGCTCTGGTGGAAATAACTAGGGACAATTCTGGGCTTTGGAACTGGCCTGTTCTGCCAGGCATTAGGAATCTCACTGCTTGCTGGCATGGACTTCACCAGTCTGATCCAGAAAACAGAGCCAGGAGAATCCCAGTGAAACCAGGCCACTCCCTCTGCCTCCCAGCTTCCCAGCATGGAGTGACTTGAGGTGGGGTCACACCGCCTTTCCACACTGGTCACTCTCTCCACATTTCCTTGTACCCCTTCTTCAGCTTAACCTCACTTGAGAGTCAAGTAAAAGGAAACAGTTGATCAACAGTTGGGTTATAATCACCGTTCATGATATTTCAGGATACATTTTCTCAAGGGTCTGTTGTACTGTATTATTTGAAATTTCATAATAGTAATGAATCTTTTTTTATAATCAGAATGAAACAACAATCATCATTTTGAAAATGAAGAATGAAAGAAATTACACTGCATTTCCTTTCTATTTTTACATTAACATGTGTATGTGGGACTGGGAACTCTTTAAACATGTCTTCTTCCATCAGAGTAAAATTAACTTGCAGTATTTCCTGAGCAGTCCATTAGCTAATGTGGGTAAATTGCAATATTTCCAGAATCTCTCTCACCTGGCCTTAGTGCATCTCCATAACAACAGGTGCTTCCAAGGGATGACGAGAAGCAGTACATCTCCATATCAATCGGCAATTACAAGGTGGGTGAGGAGCAAGGGCACACCGGGACCAGAGAGATGTGATGGGGTACTTCTGCAGCCTGGTAGCAAGAGACACAGGTCAGCAGAAGTAGGCTACTTGTAAGCAGTAAACGGGTTTCTCCCACTTTAGGTCTCCCTTTGACTGATTTCAGCTTCAAAGGTTATTTGCCCCAGGCTGGGAACACATTTTCCCAGCCAATAAATATTTTTTTAAGCCCTAGTTGTTCATTTTATCATCTCCACTTTCTTCTCTTTTTTTTTTATTTACATTTTCTTTATAATTTATTTTTTTATCAGGATATCATTGATAGGACTTCTGGAAAGATGGTGGCATGAGCAGGGCAGTGGAAATCTCCTCCCAAAACCATATATATTTGTGAAAATACAACAAATACAACTATTCCTAAAAGAGAGACCAGAAGATACAGTCCAACAGCCAGGCTACAGCTACAACTGCAAAAACTCAGCACCTCACGAAGTGGGTAAGATACAAAGCCGTGACCTGGCAGGACCCAAGCACTCCCCCACCCCAGCACACTGGCAGGAGGAAAAGATTCAGAGCGGGGAGGGAGTGGAAGCCCAGACCCGCCAAATAACCAGCCCTGGTGATCTGCGCCGGGAGCACAGACACACATTGCGTGGTGTATTGGAGATTAGAAAAACAGAAGTGCAGGATCTGAGATGAGACTCCAACCGGGTCCTGTCAGCCAGCTCCCCAGGTCAAAAGAAAAGCGTGCACTTTTTTTTTTAAGTCTTAAAGAGACAAGGGCCCAACAGTGCAACAAAATCGTCCCAGCACACTCAGCCCAGCAGGCTGGGAGTCTTGGGGAATTTCAGACCCCCTAGTTGGCAGTCGGGCAATGCAACCGAGCTGAGACTTCCCACAGATATCAGCAGCCTGCCAGTTGTTCCCCCCTGACCAGCCAGAGCCGCAAAGGGTCAGGCGGAGCCTCCACTGCTGCGGAACAGCGGAGGAGCGGCCCCGCCCACAGCATCCTCACAGAATCACATCCTGGCTGGCGTGCACCTAAGCAGGAAGGACCCCAGAACCAGGTTCAGAAGGTACGAAGGGGACCAGAACGCCCCCAACGAGACTGCAAACCCCGGCAGTGCTATAGGCTAAGCTGAGGGTGACCTCGCATGCAAGGAGCTTAGGGGATTATGCCAAAGACTGCCTCCTGGTATGCTGGAAAACAGCTCAGGCCCCTGAAAAGGGCAAGGAGAACAACATGCAGGAAGGGACTTTGTTCTCCTAGCTGACACACATGGCAAATACCAGCGACCACTTCTATGGCCATGAAAAGACAGAGGAATATGGTACAGACAAAGCGTAGCCACACCCCAGAGTGGGGGCCTGATGGAATAGACATGTACAATCTTCCAGAAAAAGAATTGAGAATAAAACTCATAACCATGCTGATGGACCTACAGAGAAATATTCAAGAGCTAAGGAAGGAAGTGAGGGAAGTCAGGAAAGACAATGCAGAAATGAGACAAGCAATCGACGGGCTTAGCAGCAGACTGGACGAGGGGCAAGAGACTGTTAATGGAATAGAAATCAGAGAACAGGAATACTGTTCTGAAGCTGAAGCAGAGAGAGATAAAAGGATCTCAAGGAATGAAAGAATATTAAGAGAACTGTGTGACCAATCCAAATGGAACACTGTTCACATTATAGGAGTACCAGAAGGAGAAGAGAGAGAAAAAGGGATAGAAAGTGTCTTTGAAGAAATAATGCCTGAAAACTTCCCCAAGCTGGGGAAGGAAATAGTCTCTCGGACCATGGAAGCCCACAGATCTCCCAACACAAGGGATCCAAGGAAGACAACACCAAAACACATAATAATTAAAATGGCAAAGTTCAAAGATAAGGACAGAGAATTAAAGGCAGCTAGAGAGAGAGAAAACATCACCTACAAAGGAAAACCCATCAGACTATCATCAGACTTCTCAACAGAAATCATACAGGCCAGAAGAGAATGGCATGATATATTTAATGTAATGAAACAGGAGGGCCTCGAATCAAGAATATTGTATCGAGCATGATTATCATTTAAATTTGAGAAAGGGATTAAACAATTCCCACACAAGTGAAAGCTGAGGGGGTTTACCTCCCATAAACAACCTCTACAGGATATCTTAAACGGACTGCTCTAAATGGAAGCACTCCTAAGGCTAAAAAGATGTCACCAGAGAAAATAAAATCATAGCAAAGAAAGCAGACCATCCAAATACAAACTAAAGGCAAAAAGCAAAATCAACTATTCACAAAAACAGTCAAAGGAAATGTAAAAGAGTACAGAATAAAACACCTAGTATATAAAGAATGGAGGAGGAAGAATAAGAAGGGAGAGAAATAAAGAATCATCAGACTGTGTTTATAATAACTTAACAAGAAAGTTAAGTTAGACTGTTAGATAGTAAAGAAGATACCCTTGAACCTTTGGTAACCACGAATCTAAAGCTAGCAATGGCAATAAATACATATCTATCAATAATCACCCCAAATGTAAATGGACTGAATACACCAATCAAAAGACACAGAGTAATAGAATGGATAAAACAGCAAGACCCATCTATATGTTGCTTCCAAGAGACTCGCCTAAAACCCAAAGATATACACAGACTAAAGATGAAGGGATGGAAAAAGATATTTCATGAAAACAACAAGGAGAAAAAAGCAAGTGTTGCAGTACTTGTATCAGACAAAATAGACTTCAAAATGAAGAAAATAGCAAGAGATAAAGAAGGACATTACATAATGATAAAGGGGTCAGTCCAACAAGAGGATATAACCATTTTAAATATATATGCACCCAACACAAGAGCACCAACATATGTGAAACAAATACTAACAGAATTAAAGGAGGAAATAGACAGCAATGCATTCATTTTAGGAGACTTCAACACACCACTCACTCCAAAGGACAGATCAACCAGACAGAAAATAAGTAAAGACACAGAGGCACTGAACAACACACTAGAACAGATGGACCTAACAGACATCTACAGAACTCTACACCCAAAAGCAACAGGATACACATTCTTCTCAAGTGCACATGGAACATTTTCCAGAATAGACCACATACTAGGCCACAAAAAGAATCTCAGTAAATTCAAAAATATTGAAATTCTACCAACAACCTTCTCAGATCACAAAGGTATAAAACTAGAAATAAATTGTACAAAGAAAACAAAAAGGCTCACAAATACATGGAGACTTAACACCATGCTCCTATATAATCAATGGATAAATGACCAAATTAAAACAGAGATCAAACAATATATGGAGACAAATGACAAAAACAACACAAAGCCACAACTTGTGTGGGACACAGCAAAGGCAGTTCTAAGAGGAAAGTATATTGCAATCCAGGCCTATTTAAAGAAGAAAGAACAATCCCAAATGAATAGTCTAAAGACACAATGATTGAAATTGGAAAAAGAAGAACAAATGAGGCCCGAAGTCACCAGAAGGAGGGACATAATAAAGATCAGAGAAGAAATAAATAAAATTGAGAAGAATAAAATGATAGAAAAAAATCAATGAAACCAAGAGCTGGTTCCTTGAAAAAATAAACAAAATAGATAAACCCCTAGCCAGACTTATTAAGAGAAAAAGAGAATCTACACACATAAACAGAATCAGAAATGAGAAAGGAAAAATCACTACAGACCCCACAGAAATACAAAAATTTTAAGAGAATACTATGAAAATCTATATGCTAACAAGCTGGAAAACCTAGAAGACCCGGACACCTTCTTAGAAAAACACAACCTTCCAAGCCTGACCAAGCAAGAAACAGAAAACCTAAACAGACCAATCACCAGCAACGAAATTGAATCGGAAATCAGAAACTACCCAAGAACAAAACCCCCGGGCAGATGGATTCACCTCTGAATTCTATCAGACATATAAAGAAGAAATAATACCCATTCTCCTTAAAGTTTTCCAAAAAATAGAAGAGGAGGGAATACTTCCAAACTCATTCTATGAAGCCAGCATCACTCTAATACCAAAACATGGCAAAGACCTCACCAAAAAAGAAAATTACAGACCAATATCCCTGATGAACGTAGATGCAAAAATACTCAACAAAATATTAGCAAACTGAATTCAAAAATACATGAAGAGGATCATACACCATGATCAAGTGGGATTCATCCCAGGGATGCAAGGATGGTACAACATTCGAAAATCCATCAACATCATCCACCACATCAACAAAAAGAAGAACAAAAACCACATGATCATCTCCATAGATGCTGAAAAAGCATTTGACAAAATTCAGCATCCATTCCTGATTAAAACTCTCAACAAAATGGGTATAGAGGGCAAGTACCTCAACATCATAAAGGCCATATATGACAAACCCACAGCTAACATCATACTTAACAGCGAGAAGCTGAAAGCTTTTCATCTAAGATCTGGAACAAGACAGGGATGCCCACTCTCTTCACTGTTATTCAACATAGTACTGGAGGTCCTAGCCACGGCAATCAGACAAAACAAAGACATACAAGGCATCCAGACTGGTAAAGAAGAAGTCAAATTGTCCCTGTTTGCAGATGACATGATATTGTACATAAAAAACCCTAAAGACTCCACTCCAAAACTACTAGAACTAATATCTGAATTCAACAAAGTTGCAGGATACAAAATTAACACACAGAAATCTGTTGCTTTCCTATACTAACGATGAGCTAACAGAGAAATCAAAAAAACAATTCCATTCACAATTGCATGAAAAAGAATAAAATACCTAGGAATAAAGCTAACGAAGGAAGTGAAAGACCTGTACTCTGACAACTACAAGACACTCCTAAGAGAAATTAAAGAGGACACTAACAAAGGGAAATTCATCCCATGCTCTTGGCTAGGTAGAATAAATATTGTCAAAATGGCTATACTACCTAAAGAAATCTATAGATTCAACACAATCCCTATCAAAATACCAACAGCTTTCTTCAGTGAACTGGAACAAAGAATTCTAAAATTCATATGGAACCACAAAAGACCCCGAATAGCCAAAGCAATCCTGAGAAGGAGGAATAAAACAGGGGTGATTATGCTCCCTGACTTCAAGCTCCACTACAAAGTCACAGTAATCAAGACAATTTGGTATTGGCACAAGAACAGACCTACAGACCAGTGGAACGGAATAGAAAATCCAAACATTAACCCAAACATATACAGTCAATTAATATATGATAAAGGAGCCTTGGATATACAATGGGGAGATGACAGCCTCTTCAGCAGCTGGTGTTGGAAAAACTGGACAGCCACATGTAAGAGAATGAAACTGGACTACTGTCTAGCCCCATACACAAAGGTAAACTCAAGGTGGATCAAAGACCTGAATGTAAGTCATGAAACCATAAAACTCTTAGAAAAAAACATAGGCAAAAATCTCTTGGACATAAACATGAGCGACTTCTTCATGAACATATCTCCCCGGGCAAGGGAAACAAAAGCAAAAATGAACAAGTGGGACTATAACAAGCTGAAAAGCTTCTGTACAGCAAAGGACACCATCAGTAGAACAAAAAGACATCCTACAGTATGGGAGAATATATTCATAAATGACGTATCTGATAAAGGGTTGACATCCAAAATATATAAAGAACTCATGCACCTTAACAAACAGAAAGCAAATAATCCAATTAAGAAATGGGCAGAAGACATGAATAGACACTTCTCCAAAGAAGAAATTCAGATGGCCAACAGGCACATGAAAAGATGCTCCACATCGCTAATCATCAGAGAAATGCAGATTAAAACCACAATGAGATATCACCTCACACCAGTGAGGATGGCCAACATCCAAAACACAAACAACAACAAATTTGGCAAGGATGTGGAGAAAAGGGAACCCTCCTACACTGCTGGTGGGAATGTAAATTGGTTCAATCATTGTGGAAAGCAGTATGGAGGTTCCTCAAAAAACTCAAAATAGAAATACCATTTGACGCAGGAATCCCACTCCTAGGAATTTACCCTAAGACTGCAGCAGCCCAGTTTGAAAAAGACATATGCACCCCTATGTTGATCGCAGCACTATTTACAATAGCCAAGAAATGGAAGCAACCTAAGTGTCCATCAGTAGATGAATGGATAAAGAAGAGGTGGTACATATACCCAATGGAATATTA
This sequence comes from Smutsia gigantea, assembly GCA_032199065.1. Lineage (NCBI taxonomy): Eukaryota > Metazoa > Chordata > Mammalia > Pholidota > Manidae > Smutsia > Smutsia gigantea. The sequence continues at coordinate 858,293 of JAVSCE010001036.1, read as the reverse complement.
TTCAGCCATAAGAAGAAAACAAATCCTACCATTTGCAACAACATGGATGGAGCTAGAGGGTATTATGCTCAGTGAAATAAGCCAAGTGGAAAAAGACAAGTATCAAATGATTTCACTCATATGTGGAGCATAAGAGCAAAGAAAAAAACTGGGGGAAAAAAAACAGCAGCAGACTCACAGAACCCAAGAATGGACTAACAGTTACCAAAGGGAAAGGGACTGGGGAGGATGGGTGGGAAGGGAGGGACAAGGGGGAAAAGGGGGCATTATGATTAGCAGTTGTAATGTTGGGGGGCATGGGGAGGGCTGTACAACTCAGAGAAGACAAGTAGTGATTCTACAGCATCTCACTACGCTGATGGACAGTGACTGTAATGGGGTAAGTGGGGGGACCTGATGAAGTGGGAGTTTAGTAACCATAATATTGCACATGTAACTGTAGATTAATGATACCAAAATAAATAATAATAATAATAAAATAAAAATAAAAGTAAAAAAGATATCATTGATATACAATGTTACAAAGGTTTCACATGAGCAACATAATGGTTACTACATTCCCCTGTATTATCAAGTCCCCCCCACACACCCCATTGCAGTCACTGTCCATCATACTGATGCTATAGAGTCACTACTTGTCTTCTCTGTGCTATACTGCCTTCCCCGTGCCCCCCTACATTATGTGTGTTCATCATAATGCCCTTTAATCCCCTTTCCCTCCCTTCCCTCCCACTGTTTCCAGCCCCTTCCCTTTGGTAACCACTGGTCCCTTCTTGGAGTCTGTGAGTCGGCTGTTGTTTTGTTCCTTCAGTTTTTCTTTGTTGTTATATCATTCGGTACGTGTCTTTCTCCACCTGGCTTATTTCACTGAGCATAATACCCTCTAGCTCCATCCATGTTGTTGCAAATGGTAGGATTTGTTTTCTTCTTATCATCTCCACTTTCTTTTATAAATACCATATTTCCTTGATTTCTCAGGTGGGCAGAGAATTCAACCCTCAACATCTGCCTACTAAATAACTGACCTTAATATGGAGACCACACACTACACTCCCACCAGAGTGGCTATGATGAAAAAGACAGAGTACCATGTGCTCGTGCAGATTTGAGGCACCGGAGCTCTCAAACATGGATTGTTTGTCAGTTCATATAAACTGCTACAGAGAGCTGTCTTTGGCAATATCTACCACAGCTGAGCATATGCTGCCTTAGGTCCCAGGAATTCCATGAATATTCCTCAAAAGACATGAACTAAAATGCTCATTGCAGTAGTATTCACCACAGCCAAAAACTTCCCAAATGCTCATCAGAAGAATAAATTGTCACATATTCACACAATGGAATATTATACTGTAATGAAAAGATGGTATACTGAACAATATGGATCAGTCTCACAAACATGGTCCTGAGAGAAAGAAGCCAAACTCAAAAGAGTGCATACGGCTTGAGTCCATTAATATAATGTACAAAGACAGTCTAAACTGATCTTTGGAGATGAGTCCGGATAATGGTTACTTTTGGAGGACCAGGTAAGGGGTGACTAGAAAGAGGCACGATGGGAGCTTTTGCGGGGCTGGTCACATTCCATTTCCTGATGCTGCTCTTACGTGGGTGTGCTCAGCATGTGAAGAATCTAAGCTGTGCATTTATTATTTGGGCATTTTCATATACATATTATACTCAAAAAAGTTCTTAAAAAGTAGATATCAACTCCTATGAAGGATCCGGTTTTAACATAATTCACTTAGTGACCCTTTCTCCAACTACTATCAAAGCAAAAACAAAGCCCCTCCAGGTTGAAAATGGACAGTTTACAGACAAAAAAAAAAAAATCAGATTACATGCCACATCCACCATCTTACCAAAAGCCACGTATTTTGTCAACAACAGGTTTCCTATCGAGAGGAGGCCGATCTTCCTCCAAAAGGCAAGAGAGTCTTAATCTCTAGTCCAGGGTCTTTAAACATACTGGTATTCGCTCCTCTGCCTCACCTAGTTTTAAATGGAAGACACATCGTCTGGAGACTGAAAAGGGCGGTGAGAGGGGCATACTGACATTTGACCTGATTTCAATCAAACTTCATCCAAAAAAAAGGTATGCACAGGATATTGAATTGCCTGTAGAATGAGGCTGTCCCTGGGGCATCTTATGCCCAAGCAAGCAGAAGGCCAGGTGGCCGCCTATGAATTTTAACCGCAAACTTCCTTCCCGATGACGCTGCTGATTTTCTAATCTCTGAATAGGTGAACAGTGCCACCCAGTGGAAGCAATCGAGAACAAGCTCTCTTTGATAACCGCTACTGATAAAAATTCCGCGTATGGGTTTACTTCATATGACTTAGAAGGTAAACTTTTAAAAAACAGATGAGCGTCACCCACTTAAATGAGTAAAGGATATAAGGAAACAAATTAAAGAATAAAATTTTCAAATGGTAAATAAATGCATATTAAAATATGCTCAATGTTACTAGTACCTGGAGAAAAGGAAATTAAAACAGCAATTAAATACCATCTTCACCCCCCGATTGGAAAAATTACTGAAGTTTGATCATCTCAAGAGTTAACAAAAATGAAGAGAGATATGCTACTCCCAGTGCTCTCATGGTGTAAGAGGAACAGTAAATTGGTTCTGTATTTTGGAGGACAATTTGATGTTATTTTTTCAAAATGCTAAATGCACATAACCCACCAATTCTGGCTTTCACAATTAATCCTAGACAGTCATTTTCATTTCTGCACAAAAAGACTAGTACAGTCAAGGACGTATTGTTGTTCCCAAAGCAAGAAAACATTCCATAAAGAATGGGCTCGCACCCAGAGGACAGATGAGCAACTTGAAGCGATGCCCAATGACCAAATGGAGACAAGTGGGTTATCCAACATAGCAATGGCTGTGACTTATTGAAACAGAGCAAATACATAAAACTCCATGAACCCATACTGACTGTCAATAAAACAAAACATATCTGCCATCATTGGAGATTAATACCATCTTCATACTCTAAAAATTGGTAATAACTGTAATACCATCTTCTTACTCTAAAAATTGGTAATTAATGGGTATTACACTGCATATTATAAGTATATATCCTACATTATGAGGATTTATCTTACATTTCTAGAAGGAACGATGATTTAGGGTAACCTTGTAACCCCAGTAAGTGAAAGAAGTCTCTTCTTTACAAAAGAATGTAGCTAATCAATGGAGAACATGTGGTAGAATTGGCAAATCAACATTTTGCAAACCCAAATGAAATGGCTGATTGAGACAAGGACCAACAATTAGGGCAAATGATGGGGAACTGGACATTTGCACGGTGCCAACATGCCCTTCCACAGACTGGTTTCTATCAGCAAGGGGAAATGTTAACTTACAATGCAGAGATGTGACCACTCCAATCTTAACCCAGCAATCAACATTAGCTTCTATAATTGTGGGACGGGAGAGTCATGTGTTTCTGGTTGTGGTGTGATGTGGAATACACATTTGACTCACCTACCAGATATTCTTGCCAAAAAATTTACCCTGGATCTATTCAAGGCTTTAGATATAACTCCCAGTTTACAGAAATTTTAGGTGATGGAGGAACAAGTTAAGCATCATCTAAAGAAAGCAATCCCCAAATTCAAAAGATAAGACATTCTGTCAGACACTTCAAGACAATGTCACTGAAAAAATAATAAAGGGTGGGGGAGGGGGGAACATTAATACCCTAGAGTGGAAGGGACTTTAAGGACAAAACATAACAATCAAATGTAATATACAATGTGGAGTCTTTGACTGGATTCTGCTTTGAAAAACATTTAGGAGACTAGGAGGAAAAATTGAATGTGAACAAGATGTTAGGTGACCTTTGGGAGCTACTGTTAAGGTCATTAGGTGTCATATGGAATTTTGGTCATGTGCAAAAAACTTTCATTTTTTTAGATGTATACTGAGATATTTAGGGGTTAAATGTTATGTCTAATTCACTTTAACTTGGCAAAAAATGATCAAATGAATATGGCAAAATATTAACAATTGTTAAACATCAATGGGATTATAGGTATTCATTATACTGTTCTGCTTCTCTTGGCTTGAAATTTATGAAAATAAATACTAGTAATAGAAAAAATCAAGATTTGTGCAAGAATGTTCAATGTAACATTGCTTATCATAGCAAAGAACTGGAATCAACCCAAATGTCTTTCAACACAAGAATGGCTAAGTAACTGTCCTCAATAAATAGACTTCACACTACACTCCCACCAGAATGGCTAAAATGAAAAATGCAGAATATTTGGTACTATGAAGTACTAGTAAGCAGTAAAACAACAAATGTCTTTCTACTGTTATGTGTACTTAATTCTAAAGTTTCTCTATATTTCATTTTAATCCTCCTCATATTCTTAGATTGTGGCATCTTATAGATACACAAATTTCTATGCCTTTAGCAGATAAGGTTTCCCAGGATAGCAGTTCAAAAATTGCATTTCATGAACTGATAACATTTCAAAATTCCACCCACCAAAAAATGGCACAAGGACAGTTGGAAACAGCATAAAGTCCTTATTTTACCATGTGAAAAATAAAACATTATTTACTAGCATCATTCTATCACCATTTACCACCAAAAGGTATAGATAGATAGCTATAATCACAGAATGAAGACCAGTCCCTTACATAGAATAAATTTAGATTTATGAGGATTCTCTGTAGCATCTAAACAACCAGTAAAAACTTGGCATTTGAGGAAACAGCGAAAGCCTGGTAGGAGGGGCTATCAAGTCACCTTGCTTAGGACGTGGTGCATTGTAGAGCAGAACTCAGACTTCCAGTTTCTCTCTCCCACTCAAGTAGGGAAAAAACCATTGCCAAAAAAACTGTGAACAGCAAATAATTACATTTGATGACCAAAATCCCGAGCGCCCAGGGAACTGGACTATACTAGACAAGCTGCATCTTAAAGTCCTATAACCCGGAGCCTAAGAAATGCCTGAAGTTTATTCCCAGCATCCTACGGGTTCCCTGTGTCAGCTAGTCTGTGGGACAGCACTGTGCGCTGGATAGGACCCTGGGCCTCGGGCCAATCTGGTTTGGATTTGAATTGAGTTGTGCCAGTTACTCACTGATAGCCTCTAATTTTCGGTATCATAACTATCATATAAGAAGGTAAGTGTCTTGTCCGAGACCTGGGGATCAAATGGCATGATGCAGGTCACTACTCAGCACAGTACCCAGTTCATGGGGTAAACGATAAGTAACAGCTGTTATTACTACACTTTTATTCCTGAAGCCAGATTTCCAAAGCTACGTTTCTTCCTCCCCTGCGAAGACGGAAACCTACCCAAGAAGGAGGAGGTCGGCGTCTCCAAGCACTCGGAGGTTCGTCCCCACCAGAATGTGTGTGATGTGTGTGACCACATCAGGTCACACAGAGACTTGTGGGTAACTAACTGTGGGCTGGAGCTGGGGAGGGGCAGACAGCACAGAGTCTGCCACACCCAGGGAAGAAAGGCTGGAGACAGGCGTCTGGGCCACCGTGCACAGAGCACACACCTACCCCTTTGGGAAGCTCGGGCTTCCTGGGCACACAGGCCCGGTCCCTTGTGAGACCACTCTGCCACCAGCTTGCTGTCTGTCTGAGACTGCCAATCAAGTTTCCCCACCCACCTCCAGTGAGTGAGGCAAATTAAACTGATGAGACTGTTTCTCCTGCTCTGGAGGGCAAGTGACCCAAGGAGAGAAAACAGCCGGGGGACCCTGACATGGTGGTGTCCTGAATATTGATCCCCATTGCCTGGATGCCCGGCACTGCCTGGGGCCCCATCCTGTGCAAAGAAAAAGTCTGACAAAGTTTCTTTCTGTTATAGGAAAATCTCCATAACCCTCCAGTGCACCCCTTACATGCACCAGCTACCCACACCTGATTCCTATTGCTTGCAGCCCGAGAATCCCAAATAGAGTAATTCTCTTCTCCCCGCTGACTCTGCTGCAGGCCCAGCCACCATCGGCAGCCCCATCCCGCTTCATCTCCCAAGGCAGATATCACAGGCAACGGTCGTCCGTGAACGCCACTAGGGGCCGAGCCCCGTCCCGGGTGGTGCAAGCAGCAGTGTGCGTAGCAGATGCCCCGACAGTCCCCGGGGCAGACAAAGGCTGAACAGGGGGAGGAGCCGTGGGTGCTGGGGACACACAGCCCGGTGCCCGCTGCACTCCTGGCTCCTGGAAGTGAGGGGGTCCCACTCTCCAGACTTTGGCCAGCGGCTGGAATTACATGTTAGGACATAGTGTGTGACTTCAGGAGTGCTTTGAGGACACTTTTCCAATCGAGGTGTTCTGTTCCTTTTTCTCAAGATTTTCCATCAAGAGCCCCCTAAACTATGTTTTTATGGGTCTTTTCACTGCCAAGGTTGCAAACTCAAATGCCTACAGGGGCCAAGTGTTTTATTCAACACAGACACATTCTGTATATTAAACACATAGGAATACTCGCCCCTTCCATAAGAAATATGCTATCATTTGTTTTATTGAAAGCCTGTACCATCTTCTATTTTTGGTCTTCAAATTTTTTACAGAAGCATTGACATAAGAATAATAAGAATTCAGATTAAAACCACAATGAGATATCACCTCACACCAGTGAGGATAGCCAACATCCAAAACACAAACAACAATAAATGTTGGCGAGGATGTGGAGAAAAGGGAACCCTCCTACACTGCTGGTGGGAATACAAATTAGTTCAACCATTGTGGAAAGCAGTATGGAGGTTCCTCAAAAAACTCAAAATAGAAATACTATTTGACCCAGGCATCCCACTCCTAGGAATTTACCCTAAGATTGCAGCAGCCCAGTTTCAAAAAGACATATGCACCCCTATGTTGATCGCAGCACTATTTACAATAGCCAAGAAATGGAAGCAACCTAAGTGTCCATCAGTAGATGAATGGATAAAGAAGAGGTGGTACATATACACAATGGAATATTATTCAGCCATAAGAAGAAAACAAATCCTACCATTTGCAACAACATGGATGGAGCTAGAGGGTATTATGCTCAGTGAAATAAGCCAAGCCAAAAAAGACAAGTATCAAATGATTTCACTCATATGTGGACTATAAGAACAAAGAAAAAACTGAAGGAACAAAACAGCAGCAGACTCACAGAACCCAAGAATGGACTAACAGTTACCAAAGGGAAAGGGCCTGGGGAGGATGGGTGGGAAGGGAAGGATAAGAGGGAAAAAGGGGCATTACGATTAGCAGATGTAATGTTGGGGGGGCATGGGGACGGCTGTACAACTCAGAGAAGACAAGTAGTGACTCTATAGCATCTCACTACGCTGATGGACAGTGACTGTAATGGGGTTGTTGGGGGGGGACCTGATGAAGGGGGTAGTTTAATAACCATAATATTGCACATGTAATTGTAGATTAATGATAGCAAAATAAACTATTTAAAAAAGAATAATAAGAATTCCTCTTAATTCTATGAGAAAAATAGAAGGCAAGCATAATGTAACTGTCAAGGAAACTGCCAAGTGTGGTGGGATCACGGCAAACTGGAGAGCCCTGTCCTGATCTAAAGGGGACCTTCAACATAAGCCGCAACTCCTTATGCTTATGCAGGAAATTCGGCTCCCCAAAGTCCCTTTTCTGAGAGAAACCAGAAATCCAGGTTTTAACGTAAATGTACCTAATTTTTAAATCTTGGCAAACAATTCAAAGCTTCATTTTTAACACAATGTAGGTGCATACTTTGCAGTTTAAACAGACAAGCAAACAAGCAAAAGTGGGCCACCACCTTCTGCCCTTGGTACATGAGTTTGCAGCTTGTAGTTACAGTTCAAAGAGGGGTGGCCCCTAGCCCACACTGTACTTTATTGCAAATTAGATAATGGTGCCCCTTCCCCAGAGATATTTCACTGCTAACAAATATGCAAATCTGAGATGGTCATGATGTGCACAGCACCTCCTAAAGTTGGGCAGTATACAACCTGCCCAGCTGTACATAGCAACCCTGGTTTCATCCTCTGAGTTTTCAAGATAAGTGCCTAAAACACCACTTACCATTTAAAATATTTTTATTATTCTCTAAGTCTGTTTCTATTTATATGCGGCATTATATTTATACCTGAAAGAGGAATTGAAGAATTGGTTAAATTATCCAGTTAGGGCACATCACATAATGGAGATTAAAGGAGACTCAAGAGTTTTGGTTTGAATCTCAGTTCCTCTCTTCACCTTGCAGTGCCACGACTCCTGTGACAGGATAATCTATGCCAGGTCTTCTTAACCCTCTCCCAGGCTGGAAATAGATGGATGTTACTGTTTACAGCCAGAATTTCCATTGTACAAAATCACTTTCTCCCAGCTATCAATTATTGTCATTATCTGTCACTAGGCAAGTTCTTTACGATATGTTCTGAAACTATCTCAGATCTGTAATTAACTGCCCAGCCACGGCTCTTGGCTTTTACACTTTAATGAGGAGCATGACCATGAGGCCATTAGAATGTGAAAAATGAATGTTATCTCCCGTCATCCTTCCGGGATACAACAGACTAATTTCCTCTCTTCTACTGATAAAGGATCAACAAAAACTTCTCCATTTTTTTTGTAGAAAGCCCTTAGAGGCCGCCCTACTTACTCTAAAAGGCCACAAGCCACGCCTTGAGACAGAAAGCACATTATAGGAATTCACTTGGTGTTATCCTCAATCAAAATCCCTTCCAAATTAAGATGCACACCTATATCATTTAAGTACTTTGGAGTCAAGGTCTGGCCAAGTGTGCAGCCGACTGGGTCCACTAATTGCCCAAATTCACCAGCACCCCTGCCTCATTAATAATGAAAAAGCTGTTGACTCCCTGGATTACTAACAAACAATCCCGAGATACAAAGAAGTGACTAAGCCAGAAGGAGGCACCAAATTCTATGTCATCGCGATGCCAGGCGTGTGAGGACGCTCAGTCCCCAGAGGGAAGGAGGTTTCATAGACTGGAAGAAAATCTGAAGGTACAGAGTTTGTCTTCTGGCCAGGCTCTAAATTACTCTCCAAACAAATCCATTTTTCCTTCATACAAAAGAGACTCTATTATGAATATTTCTATACTCAAGAAGAACCCTGAAGCTCAAAAGAAAACTCAGTCAAATACTTGGAGCTGCTCCCAGTAAAACAAATTGATGCCTTTCAAAAGAACTTACCAGAAGCTGGAGGTTAGCCTCCTGATCTGGTTTGAACAGCACACAGACATAGGAATATTGTGATTAGCAGAAGGCAGAGAGCCACTTGGGTCAGGCCACCAAATGGCCCTTGGAGATGACAAATTCCAGTGCTACAGATCAAGATGGTGCTGGTGACAGAGCAAGCAGAGGGGACAGCTGGCGCTGTCTGCGTGTTAGGGCAAGGGGAGAGGCGGCAGCTGCCACAGCCCTACTGTCTGCGGTGACAAGGATGTGTACTTCCCAAGAGCCACGGGGCCCCCACAGAGGACCTGGAACCATCCAGAAGGATCCCTGTCAACAGCGTGGGCTGCCAGGAGGTGGGAGACACAGCCAGAAGAGGCTGCGAGGCACACCCTCGAGCAGGGACTGAGGCGGGGGGATGCCAACCCCAAGCCTGAGTGCGGCACCCGCCAGGGAGTGTGCAGGGTCTGGGAGCACCCGAGAGCCCTCCGACATACTGCCAAAGAAACAGTTTGAAATATAGGCAAATCCCAGCAAGCAAGAGCACTATTAGGATGCATTTTCTACTGCTGCTCTAGCAGATTACCACAAACGCAGAGGCTTACAAACAAAATTCATTATCTTTTACAATTCTGCAGGTCGGAAGTCCAAAATGGGTCTCACCGGGCTAAGGTCAAGATGGAGCCGGCCGCTCCCTCAAGAGACTCCGTGGGGGGCCCTTTCCCTACCTTTTCCAGCTTCCAAGGGCTCCATCATGAAAGCCAACAGCACAGCACCTCTCCGCCCCTGCTTCTGTCCCCACATCTCTCCCTCTGACCCTCCCGTCTGTCTGCGGCCCTCTTCCACTTTTAAGGACCCTTGTGATGCCATCGGGCCCAGCTGGACAATCCAGGATCATCTCTCTGACGTAATTCCATCTGCCACTTTATTTCCCCTCTGCCATGTAGCCCAAAACATTCACACGTTCCCAGGATTAGAAGGAGGACGTCTTTGGGGGGTGGTTATTCTGCCTCTGCACCCCTCTTTCTAGAACTAAAGTGTAGTTCTTGCTCTCAGCTGACCTCTTCTCTCCTCACCTGGTCATCCTCCTCTCTGCTGACCTTCCCTTCCTGCAATCAGCATCTTTACTTGGAAAGTTGGCCTCCAACTCACAGACCCAGCCATTTTTTTTCAGGTATCACCTATGGCTGTGAGCGAATGGTGGACACGCTAATTTCCACTGCAAATCCCTTTCCTGCATCCCCACATTCAGGCGTGTACATGGCTGTCCTTGAGATGCCGAAAGCAGCACCTGCCGACGGCACTGTCACTCAGTATAACCTGAGTGCCCCAGGCCCAGCCAGCCTGGGGAGACAGTCACATTGAAATGAGTGATGAAGTGTCCCTGGCGAGCTGCCCCACCTCCTCACCTAGGACCTCCAGGTTCCCTACAAAGTCCACCAGCAACCCTATGCCAAGGCTCCTTGTATCTCTAATAGCCTCCAGCTTAAGGAAAGCTGCTGTCCTTTGTGAAGTGCTTCTTGGCTGCCCCTGCGGCTGGCGTCCTCCCAGAAAAAGTGCAATGTCTGTTAACAGTGGATTGTCCACACTGTCAGTTCTTGAGGGCTCGGCGCAGCTGCAGACATGAGCGGAGAGCACCCCTCCCTGGTGGGCGCCTCCCGTCCTGTGCCCGAAGCGGCCCTGCTGAGTCCCACGCCTCATGAATCGGGGCAACAGCTCAGGCAGCTTCTGGCTCTGCCCCTCTGCATCTCAGGTCTAAATCAGCACACGGGCCGAGGCTGCAGGAGACTAGTCTAAGACTATCGTGTCTCCCCTCCTTTTTCTCCTCTGTAGGGAGGCTCCAGAAGGCTCTTGTCTTCCTGAAGCCAAAACAAAACTACTTAAAAAGGAATCCTCTATGAAGATCAACTACTTCATACTTAGACCCGAGCAAAAGGGTCCCAGCTCTCAGCAAAGCGGGTCTTGCGTATCATGTAACTAAGCGGTAAGTACACAAATAGTCCCCGACGCCCAGTGCCTGCGTGAACCGTGTTGCTCGGAATCAGGCACTCAGGCTGACAATGCCACCATCGCCCGGGACACCGCTCTCACGGCCAACTCTTCAGGGCCCTGGGAGATGCCTCTCTGCACCCCTTGCCCTGGTCCTTCATTCCAAAGGCAGCTGCCTCCAAATGCCAGGAAGGCCCGAGGACTGTGCCGCCTTGGAGACGGAGCACAGAGAGTCTGAGCAATAGAAATGTTCAGCTCAGAGGGGAGGGAAGTGGACCAACTCGTCCAGTGCTTCTCCTGGACACATAACGAGATGCCCAAGTGCTATGGCCTGGGCCGTCAAGCACCCCTTTTTCTTGCCTCTCTCTGTCATCCCCTTTTTGATTCCAGATAAACCCATCATTTCGCTCATGACCACACAGTTGTACGCGGTAGCAGAAGACTATTTGCCAATAGCGGTCGTCTCACAGGACCCTTCCATGTCTGTGTGTGCCCCTGCGTGGTCTAGACAAAACACTGAGAGTCCATCCCCTCCTCCGTGCTGGCAATGAGATGGCCTCCTCACACAAGGATGCCAATAGGTCTGCTCATAAAATCATTTATTTCAAATATACTTATGTAAAAATATTTAAGTGAGATGTTATTAAATTCTCAAATTTAAAATGCCAACCTTAAATAATTTTGTCTAAAATTATCATTAATTATAATCTTTTTTTATCTGCTGTTTCTTTGAGTAGATATTTTTAATGTTTTGGAAGGAAAATAACTGTAGACTACAGCAGAGATTCTTCAGGTTTGCTCATTTTAATTTATAGTTTTGTAAAAATACAGTCACCTCTGCTACACTTTGGCTTACAAGTATTTTTTAAAACTTCTTCCCATGATTTGTGAAGTGTGGCTGTAGCCAGCCTGCACGGTTTGTTACCAGACAGTGTGAAAGGTTGGCCCAGAAATGGAGAGTGAGCAACTGTCTTACTTATCCTATATCATAATCCCCTGGCAACCATTTAGGGGTAAGTCTTTTCCTCTGGGGCCTAGAATAACACTTTGAATAGCACTGTGCATCATTACTACCAATAAAACATGTATTATGTGGAAATCCTAATTTCAACAATGTAATTAGTAGTTTGACTCAAAAGAAGGCACAAATAAATTTTGTGAAATAAATGTAATTTATGAGCCACCTCTATCTTTATTGACTACTCAATCCCAAACATGGCCAGCCCATGGGGAGAGCATCTGGTCAAGCACAGTAATAATAAATGCCATCATCTTTGGTAATTTGCCAACCCAGGCATATAAAACCAGAATTTGGGGTTTTATTATTGAAGATTCGTTTTCTGTTTGTTCACAGTCATTGCTGCAAAAGTATGTACATCAAGGTAGCTGTACAGAACCTGTTTCAGCCATTAGCAGTCCTTAGCTTGATTGCTGAGCTTTGAGTATTGAGACAGCTGGCAAGTGGGTCTCCGTGTTTATGCTTGGCCTGAAGCCCACAAGCATTAGTGGGGCTGCACAGAAGCACGCAGAGCCTCCTAGCTGAACAAGGACACTGAGTAAGAAGCGCCATGAACTTCAGAGCAACCACACAGGGTAGAATACAAAGGTTCAGGGGGGAAAGCCACGGGTCCAGGGGGCATTCAAAAGCCCCTCAGCACACCTGAGAGGTCACAACAACTGTGAGCCCCAAAAACCCAAAACAATCACTACCTGACCCTTTACAGAAACCGTTTGCCAAACCCTATCCTAGATCGCAGAAGGCTTGGTAGACCAGATCAAGGGATTAAGCTGCACCATAAAGCAGCAGCAAATTATGGAATGTATTTACACAGAGAACTGACCCAGAGCTACACTTTTAAAACAATCACTAACTGCAATGTAAAGGAGGAAAAGAATGAATGTGGGGGGCTCCAGTTGGGAGGCTGCATCAATAATCAGGTAAAAACTGAGGTTAGCCTGGACTAGGACGGCAAAATTAATTGAGCTCCATTTTAATCCCAAACGCAGAGGGTTATGTTCTGCACTACCTTGAAGAACCACGAGAGGGCACTGCCTTATAAAGAAAAATCATTCCTCTTGCCTAATATCTAAGTTGTCATTGAGGACAATATACTGAGCTCAACTTACGGATACTTAAAGAGCTGTAATTCAAATATTTCAATGGTTCAACCCTTTGAATAGGCTTCAAGAAGAACCTGCTTCAGACTAAGTTCAAGTTTATGTCTATATTTTGTGTGTTTTAGCAGAGCAATGAACAAGAGTATCATAGGAAAAACTGAAGATGAACCAAATTCACCTCTCCGATTAAAATATGCTGGTGAAGCCAACAGAAAAAAGGACAGAAGACCCAAACAGTCCTACTTACTAAAGAAGAGTTACAAAGATCAATGAAAAAACTTTCCAGCTTCACTAGTAATCAAAGAAATATTAATTAAAACAAAAAGAAGGTATAATTTAGGCCCGGCAAAATTATTTTTCCCTCAATGATGATCCCAGCATTTGCAAGAGCGTGCTAACACAGGCACTCTCAGGTCCTGCTGATGAAAGTGTAAATTGGTATTGTTTCCGAAAGGGCAATTTTTCAGGAAATATCCTAGAATATTGTAATTGTGCAGACTTACTGACCAATGACTCCACTTCACCAGATATCTAGAGAGTCAGGAGCGAAGACAAAGGTTTCCATCAAGGATGCCTACCACAGCATTATTTATAAAACCAAAAGCAACCTCAGAGGCCAACGGGAGAGAAGCCATCCATCAGGGTACATCCACATGTGAGTGAATCACCAAATAGCTCCTGAGCGTCTACCATGTGTCAGGTGCTGTGCTGAGGACCGAAGACACAGCACTGAACACAACAGGCCAGGTCTTTGCTGTCCTAGAACGGAATTATTAAAGGTGTTCTCAGAGAATATTTCATGAGTTGGGAAAATGTTCATGATATCGTAAGTGAAAGGAAAACAGGATAAAAAATGTATATGCAACATGCTGCAAATGTATTGAAATGTATGTTAATATAGCTTGAAAGTGTACAGTCCAACTTCATGCATGTAAGAAAGTACACACTCCTTTATTTTTCATAAATAAACTTAATTTTACCTCTAAGCCCCAATCCTGCAAAATTGTTAGGAAGTCGGCCTTGGTCAGGCTCAGCCCTTCCTCCTCCCACCTGCCAGGGTTTTGTCGAGGTTCTGGGTCATCCGGGACCCAAGAGTCTTTGCTCCTATGTGCCCGATGATTATCCCAAAACGCCCATCTCCGAGGCCGTCTCTCAGGTCTGCTTCTGCGGCCCTTCTGCAGGGACCAGGACAGGTGGCTACACTGGGAGAACCTATGCTGGGGTCCCAAGAGGGGCCCTGGCCACCCTCCGGGCCTGCTGCACCACATGTGGTCTGCACCTACAGCATGCACATCCCCTGCATGCTACTTGATCTGAATTCGCATTTCAACCAGCCCACTGGCTGATCCTTGTGTATACATTAGTTCTGGAAACAGCACCAGAGTTGGTCTGACCAGACCTGCCGGGTCCTTCCAGGTGGAGTCCAGGCTGGGACCATTCTCGGATCCCCAGGGCTCAGCAGTTCACCCACTAGTCTGAAGAAGCCCCTCATCACTTGTGCTGGTGAGCACGGATAGGGCACCAGCAAAGGACGATCCCGTGGCCACCTCAGCCTGTTGTCCCACCCCTGCCACAAGCTCCCACCCCATCCGGGAGATCAGGAGCCAGACCCTGCTTTAATGAAGGACAAGCAGGAAAAAATTCAGGGAAGGAGCCTGACTTCTAGACACAAACATATCTTGTTCTTCATAAAATCAGGATTAAAAAGAAAATACAATAAACTCTAGGTGGCAGTACTAAAACGTAGTTTTATTTTCTTCTTTAAACTTTTCTGTATTGTTTTTCTACAATGAGCATAATTCAGTTTACAAACAGAAAAAAAATAAAGATTTAATAGAGTAGACTTGTGTGGACAAGACATATAGATGCAAAACGAACCCAGAAAGAAGATTAAAAAATTGGAGCACTCGGAGTAGAACTGAAAAAAAGCTGTTTCAACAGAGGGCACAGGCCGACCGTGTTGACTGCCAGGCTGGCTGGGTGCTCTGCAGTGCGGTCTGGCACTTTCTCAGGGCACTGGAATTGATTCATTGAATCCTATTTCCTGTCAGGTGTTTGGGCTTTTAATAAAGAAAAGCAAGAGGGGTTACATGTTCATTGTACGAGGGAGAAACCTGCCAACGCACGCATGTCTCTCCTTTTAAAAATAATGCACAATTTTACAGGCCATTCACATAAAATTGAGGTTGTTGTTTCAATGGGCTCTTAGCAGGAATTACTGAGCTAACTGGCTACTGAGAAAAAAAATCCCACCAGGGATCACAAGCCCATTTTGCTGAGTTCTTAGGCTTTAACAGGCTTTAACACACTGGGGCTGGTGTCTCATTGAGGTCAACCTGAGGCACAAGCAGGGTACGGAAGGACTCTTCCTGCCCCTGCTGCTCCTCCAGAGGCAGAGTGCCCAAAAGGCTCTGTCTCGATTTCCTGAGACCCTCCTCCTCACCCTGGTGTCAGGACTCTCCCATGGGAAGAGTCGAAGAGAGGAGATCATTAAAATGAGCAGGCAAGCAAATGTGCACCGAAGTTTATTTCAAGGAAGAGTTGGTGGAGACAAAAGTAAGTCATGGTGCCTTTCGGCCAACTCATCATTCCGTGCGCGCCGTTGGTGAGTAAGTCAAGCACGGTTGCCTAGAAAGCCTCACTAGGCCACCTTCTTCCTAAGAACAGTGGTACTTGTGAGGGACATAGTCCAAAGGGTGATGTAAGCGTAGGTACTGAGAACTCTCAGATTCTGGCCCAAGGCAAGGAATCCACATGGAGACAGGAACCCAGAACCCTCAGCAACCTGAAGTGTCACCAGGTGTTGAAGGGTCCTTTGTTTAAACAGTAAAATCATGATTTTTATATAAATACAAAATGAGTGTGTGTCAAACATTTTATGTAACTCATTAACTAATGAGGGAACCAGTAAGACATTGCCACTATTTCAAAGGAAACTAAGAGGAATACCTACACATTAAGGCAACTGGAATGCTGAAATGCATTTACAACTATGTGTAAAAATAAGGCAATAATAAACTGTATTCCACTGGACAAAGTTCATTTGCATTTCTCTCAATTTTCTGTAATTTACAGAGTTTTAAAATTGCTCAAAGACAAGGAAAGGCACAGATGACCCAGAAGGATGAGCTGGACAGGACTTCCAGTGTTTGGGATTTGTTTGGTTTTTTTTTTCTGGTCCCTTTCAGAATCTCTCGCACAATTTGTCCTGACCCAGCTTATTAAATGATCTGAACTCAACTGAGTACAGGCAGCCACACAAATGTATTCCCTTTTACTTCTTAAATCCCTTTTGTTGACTATGTTCTCTCTGCCCCCAGTGAAGCTTCAAGCTAGCTCCAAGCTCTTCCCATCCCTTTTAAACAGTACAAGGCCCCTATGTCCAAATTCCAAACAGTAATTTAACACAATGGAAACATCTCTCATCTGGGCTGCTTGCTCTTGGAAGCCTGCAGTTAGAGGAAGGAAATTACTTCTCGGCCCCCACTATTCACTCACTCTAGCTACTCTGCCCTTGCCTAAGAGCGGATCTTCCCCACAGGATGGTTACAGTGTATGAGGGGTGGGGAGGGTGGGAGGCAACTCTGGGTGCTGAGTCTCTCACACAAAGAGTAGGTTCTTCAGGGACTCCCTGACCCCACACACCCAGCGAAGAAGTCTCTCCCCTGCCCTGCCCTCCACATGGTGGTGGTTCCCCACCCTTTGGTTGACCACACAGCTCTCCTCCTGGGTTTTAATGGGCCCTAGTGATCCCTCACTTTGTAGAGTCAGCTCACTACAAGGGGTGATGGTGGCTTTAAAAAAGAAAAGAAGGGTTCTCACTCTCAAGTCAAAGTCCTGAATCAGCCAGTCCAGGACTGGTAAGGTGGCTCTGAGCCAGTAAGTCCTCAGGGAGCCAAGTCCTTTCCAGACCATGACCCCTGGACAGTAGCTCTAGTCCCACGGTCCGAGATGGTAGGCAGCAGGATGGAAGAAAGAACCGAGAGCAGAGGTAAGGACGTTCACCAACTCCCTTTTAAAGAGTGTTGCTGGAAGTTGCCCTACAAAACTTCCATTCCCAGTCTACTGTCCAGACTTGAGCCACGTGGCATATCTGGCTGCAAAGAAGGGTGAGAAGTAGATTATTTGCTCTGGGTGGCCATGTGTAATTTGCCAGCACTACGGACTGGCAGGGAGCAGATCTTGGGGAAGGCAAGTCAGCAGTCGTGGCCATAGTGGGTCAGTTTGATCTCACACTACGACTGAGAAAGTACTTTATGAATTTTAAAATGCTCATCCCCTAATTCCCACACTCTGAGTATCATTTAAAACTTCAAGGTGACTTCTCATATTCTGCTTCCTCCGCATCCTTTGGGGTAAGGAGTCATTGCTGATGGTGTCACTCACAGGCTACCTCACCAGTCACAGCCTCTCAAAGCTCCCCACAGCCAGAGGGACTCTCCGGGCTTTGAGGAGCCTTGTCTGCGGCTCTTCTACGATTTAGCATCCGTGGGGATGGGGAAATAAAGGGGCAGGGGTGTGATGAGTAAGAAGGAATAGCAAAGCTGGCAGAAGCAAAAACAAAAATCACAGGGAGGCGATGGTTCACTGGAAAGTATGAATCATTCATCTCATGAGCTTTTCCTCATAGGAAAAAGTTTCAATCTCCATGGCTTTTAATTATCGCAAATCCGGTGCCTAAAGAGTATTTGATCCGAGGAAAAGTTGAGCCAGTAAATTACCACGAGCGCATCTGGAACATTAGCAAGTCAAAGAGGAAACATGGCATCTTTGGGGACCTACAGGTACCAGCTACCTGCTTTATAGTTTGAGAAACTGCTAGTTAGCACCATAAAGTTCTGAGTCAAATGACTTTCCCCAACCCCAGATGATCTGACTGTCTGATCCCTAAGAAACCAGAAATAATTTCATGTCTAGACCAGACCTTCTCACCCTCAGCACTACTGACAAGTGCAGCCATATCATCCTCTGCCATGGGCAGCCCTGTGCATGGGAGATGCTAGGAAGCAATCCTGGTCTCTACCCACCAGATGCCAGCAGCACCCCAAGTCGTGACACCCACAGTGTCTCCAGACAATGTCCAAGCGTTTCCAAATGTCCCTGGAGCAAATGTTTCCAAAGACCCCAGATAAGAACCACTGGTCTTACCCTCTTTTAGGATTTTGAAATAGAGACTCAAAGCTGTTAACTATGGATCTGGGGTTCATTCAGAGACCATAGTGTTATTTCAACTTAGCATTTTCACTCCCTTGTTCATTCAGTCATTCAGTGACCTCGGGACTCAGGAGTGGCCATGGCAGGGAAGGTCTCTGCCTTCACAGAGCTTCCATACCTGGTACCCAGTATGCAAGGGGCCTCTCAAAGGAGTGAGGCATGACAATCCCCAAAATCCCATGCTACCATTATCTACATTTCACAGATAGAAATAACTGAGGCTCAGCAAGATAAAGTCAGTTGCGTAAGGACTCACAGGTAGGAAATGTCTGGTTGTAGAAACTTGAACCCATATGATCTGAGCCCAGAACCTGCCCTCTCAGCCATTAATTTAGTATCAACAACATGCCAAGCTTTGTGTTCGTTGCTTAACATTAGTATCTCAAACAGCCTATGAGAGAGGGATCATTGGCCCCCATCTTATGGATAAAGTATTGGAGGCTGTAAGGTGGTACGTGGTTCTGTGCCCAGCTCAGCTCTCTCCACCTCCCCACCTGCCCCTCTAAGTAAAGCAAGCTGCTATTAGACTTAAGGTCTGTATTCACACTTCATTTCATGAAAAAGTGTCCTTGGAAGCTGTGTGGAGCAAAGTAGCTCCACTCATGCCACCTTAGAGTATGTAGTTAGGGCATCTCAGGACTCTGATTTTGAACAACTTGGCTGCATTTCAGAGTTCTCAGGCAACCTGAGGTAGAATTGACCTAATACAGAAGATAAATATTAGAAAATACCCATTTACCACAGCAGCCGCAGCAACATAGATATAATATGTAGAGATAAATTTAAGAAAGATGTAGAAAAAATTTTAACTCTATGAAGACATACAAAGAAAAGAATAGCAGAGCCTATTCTTTTTAAATAAGAACTCTCAACATTATAAAGATGTCAACTGCCCTTCAACTCACTATAGATTCATCCAAGATGAAAAATTCTTACCAAAGCCTACCCTACAAGTGACGGGCATTCACTGAAACCAATAAAGTCTGACAAATAACTATGACCAACATTTATTGAGAGATTTGCATGTTCCAGGTACCTCAGCTAGGTCCTAGGATTATTCCCATTTTAAAGATGACAAAGCTGGGGTTTTGGCAACTTGGTCAAGATCCCACAGGTAGTACAAGGTAGAGCCAGGACCAGAGCCCAGAGAGTGTTGCTTCACAGTCCCCATCCTTCAGCATTACACATTACCAACCTCCTCTTTTGCCCCCAAAGTAGGATGTGCTCTTTCTTTCTTTAAAAAGAGACTCTTGGTCATCTTGAGGAAGTGGCATTAGAGATAAGAAATGGCCCACCTTTGACTATCATTCCTCAAAAGAGGCTAATGGATAAAAAGAATCTTGTGATTTTACAATACAATGTGTTTACATTCAATTTTGTATATCCCTCCATTACAATACTTATAATATTATACTGTCAGTGTCTGAGAGTATTTTCGCCTTATCAGACTATAAGCTCCTTGAGGACATGGACTGTGCCAATAAGGGTGCTTTTGACTACAAATAACACAGAATAGCCTACTAATAGTGGCTTAGACAAAAAAGCAATTAATTATGTTACCCAATAAATGTCTATAAGATCAGTGATAGTGGGGCAGTGTTATCCCTTTCTCTCCTCATGGTTATAACATGGCTGCCCTAGCTCCAGACATCGGATCTTTACCAAAATGCATTTCAAGCAGAAAGCAAGTTAGAAGTGGCACAAAGTCTTTTTTCATGTGTTTTCCTCTCTTCAAGAAGGAAAGTAATTGCCAGCAGCCCCTAGACAACTTCCCCTTACTTCTCATAGCCTAGAACTGGGTCACATGCCCATACCTCTACTGTTAATGAAGAAAGGGGAATAGGACTACCATAACAGGCTTGGGCCCATCATGATTTATTTCCTGGGATGGACACACTTCCACCAACACAAAGTGTGGGCTCTACTACTAGGAACAAGAGGGAATAGACAACCGACAGGAATGTCCCAGTGACCTTATCTGTCATTTCAGCTCCAGTATCTCACATGGTGCCTGACATGCTGAATGCATGTTTGTCGAATGGATGAGAGACCGTGTTGATCAGCTCAGGCTGGCATAAAAAATGCAAAATACCACAGCCTGGGTGATTTCAACAACAGAAACTTACTTTGTCACAGTTCTGGAGGCTGGAAGTCCAAGATCAGGGTGCCAACTTGGTAGGGTTCTGGTGAGGTTCCTCCTTCTGGCTTGCTTATGACCACTTTCTGGCTATGTCCTCCCACTGTGGAGAGAGAGATCTTCCTCTTCTTATAAGGCCACATTCCTATCAGATTAGGGCCCCGCCCTTAAGATCTCATGCAACCTTAATTATCTCCTAGAGAATCTATTTCCAGACACAGTCACATGGGGGGCTAGGGCTTCAACATACAAACTTGGGGGGACACAATTCATTTCATAGCTGAGGCCAAATGAATAAAAAAGTGACCCAATGAGTAATCCAACATTGACTGACTGACAGAGAATGAGGGCTTACACAAATGAATGAAAGAATGAATGAAACGCAAATAAATGAGAGTCTCAGGACTTTAGTTAGATCATATTTCAATACACACAAAGTCAGTAGTTTGACTCAATCGACTAGAGAGACAAAAATATGTGCTTTAGCATGGAGGTTTGATTTTTGGGAAACTTCACAGAAGTGTACTTGCTTCTTGAAGAACGTGAATGAATGAACGGCACTTGGCACCTCACCCTGATATGTTACTTAGCAAAACATTCACTGATGGCCACAGGGAGACAGGCTGAGAGTGGGTGAGCTCAGAAGCATCAGAGAAGCAAAGGTTTGCAGCAAAGGCTCTGTAGATGCCAGCCCCCTGCAGCATCTGGACAGGACAGCAGGCAGGGACTGCACACTGAAGCCACGTGGCTCTCGGTCACCATATGTTCCCATTGAATGTGTCAACCTGCACATGAGTCAAGTCGATTTCATTAGAGCTGCCACGTGAGGGACTCACCACCAGGCAAACCTCAATACTCAGAAAAGTGCGGGCATATTTGAGGTAAAACCTAGACTATTCATTGCCAACGAGAGGCCCCCTCTTTTTTTTTCTTTGAAAGAAATGTTTTCTATAAAAGCCTTGACTTTCAAAACAAAAAGAGTCATTCCCAGAAAAGAAAACACTCATGTTACCATGGTTCAGATCATATACAAAGAGCTCATTTCTCCCTCTGCTTAAGGGAGAAAGGTTCCAGGCACAAAATAGTCAACCCGACTGTCCTTGGAGCACTTAATGCTCTTCTGTCTCATCCCATTTCAGATGATGCCAGAATCTATTTTTGTCAACCAATGTTCCTTTACATCATGAATTCAGCCAAAGGAGAAAACCTTCGTGATCAACCTCATGGGACTCTGAACGATACTAAATGCTGTGATTTTCATGTTGTACTCAATAAGAGAAACCTTAGTGGGTGTGCCTACCATTTACAAGATCTTTCCACAGAGTAAAATAAAACCAAAGTAACAGGAACCACGTCAAATCATCACAATTAATCGCGCTAAGCTGGTCTCGCCTGTTACATTGTTAAGGCACTTGTCATGCCCTATCATATTTATGTCATCTCTCTCCCACCCTCCAGCTCTCCACACACACACACACACACACACACACACACACACACTGCACTTCTTGGCTCCTACTAGCAGAGCGTGCAAGGCTTATTATTCTACAGCAACGAAAGGATGTCTGGTGCAGGATGGTATGGAAGACGGTACAGTATGGGGCAGGAGTCACATGACACATAACACTGAACATATGCAAATGCAACTCCACATGTTGTGACGTTCTGCAGAGAGAAGGAGAGGAAACTTCTCAGTAGTTAGGGAGGTTCTTGCTTGTACAGCTCAGCGAGTATGAGCCCAGATGCTTGTGAATCTCCCAAGCCCACCATGGGTTTCCTTTCCCGTGGCCTTTCCTGCCATGAGCATCTCCCTGGGGTTTGAGAGGACAGCTTTGACTCCTCCTCATCTTCTTTTCTTATACGTTTCAGAGCTTGACCTCTCCGAGGGGAGAAGCAGAGTGGCCTGGGGAAATGGACCAGACTGTGGGATCTCATGAACTTGCGTCATTCAGACCCACAGACAAGGGCCATAGTGGCAGAGGGCTGCCCAGCCCCTCCGGGACTGAGACTCTCTTTCCCCAGCTGTGAGTGGGGAGGTCGCCTCTGAGACATCTTGCCTGGTCCACCCAGGTGGGTGCCTGAGCCCACTGGGGGGCGGGGGGCCTGTGGACAGCACAAGAAATGCCACTAGAAGCTGGAACGGAGCCAGCTCCAGGGCTACAGCTGGGCTGGGGCAGCTCCTGAGCGTCCACGTTCCTCTGCTTCCTCGTCTATAAAACGTCAGTGCCTCCCAAAGAGGCTGCTGGGAGGCTAAAATGAGTTCATTTGTGTAAAGCGTGCACTAAGGTGCCTGGCACACTAGGAATCCCCGAGTCAGGGTAAGGATGGCTAGTAGGATGCCTTTCGTGCATCCACCGTTGGACAGGGCTGACTGGGGGGCTGATCTGAAAAGCTTCTGAGGCCATCTGGGTCAGCCCCGTGTTATTTCCTGAGCTCCACTGGACACCACTATGTGCACTGCTGTAGATACAGCAATGAGTGAGCAGGCAGGATCCCTGCTCTTGTGAAATCTAGTTTCAGGTGAGGATAGACACCAAACACATAAATTATATATATTATAATATATATGATTATAAATATATTTCAGGAAGTGATCAATGGCAGAAATTCAAAATGGGGCAATGTCATTGAGGATATCACAACCAGTCGGTGGCATCTGTCCTGGACTCAGGACGCAGAAGAAGCAACTGAGGTGTCTCCATACTGCTCTGCTGCAGCAAAATCAGCAAACAGAAGGTAAGACAGGTTGTATTCATCATCGGTTGCTGCATGACAAACCACCACAATCCTGGCAGCTCAAAACAGCACCAATTTTCTTTTTCTTAAGTAGAATAAAGCTGATGTACCAAATTATATTGGTTTCATATGTACCATACAGTGACTCAATAATTATATACATTACTACATGCTTTCCACGGTTAAGTGTAGGTCCTCCAGTTACCATACTAAGATATTATAATATTATTGGTTATATTCTGTATGTTGTACTTCCATTCCTATGACTGACTTTACAGTTTGCAGTTTGTACCTCTTTATTCCCTTCACCTATGTCACCCATCCTCCAAGACACCTTCCCTGTGGTAACCAACAGTCTGTTGTCCATATTTATGGGTCTATCTCTTTTTTTGTTTGTTTTGATTTTTAGATTCCACATAAAAGTGAAATCAGATGGTATTTGTCTTTCTCTGCCTGGCTTATTTCACTTAGCATAATACCCTCTAGGTCTATCCATGTTGTTGAAAATGGCAAGATAGCCTCCTTTTTATGGCTGAGTAATATTCCATTTTGCATATGTACCACAATTTCAGCTTCTTTATCCATTCATTTATCAATGGGCATTTTGGTTGCTTCCATATCTTTGTTATTGTAAATAATGCTGCAATTAACATAAGTGTGCAAATATCTTTTTGAATTAGTGATTTTGTTTTCTTTGGGTAAATTCCCAGAAGTAGAATTACTGAGTCATATGGTATTCTATTTTTAGTGTTTTGAGGAGCCTCTATACTGCTTTCCACAGTAGCTGCACAAATTTACATTCCCACTGTCTGTGAGTGTGGAAGGGTTCCCTTTTCCCTACATCCTCACCAGCACTTGTTATTTCCTGTCTTCTGGATAGCAGCCATTCTGACTGATGTGAGGTGACATCTCACTGTGGTTTTGATTTGAATTTCCCTGATGATCAGTGATGTGGAGCATCTTCTCATGTGTCTATTGGCCATCTGTATGTCTTCCTAAGAAAAAATGTCTATTCAGGTCCTCTGTCCACTTTCCTATTGTGCTATTTGTGGGGTTTTTTTGGTATTGAGTGGCATGAGTTCTTTATATATTTTGGATATTAATCCCATATCAGATATATGATTTGCAAATATATTCTCCCATATGTAGCCCTGGTTGCCTTTTTGTTTTGTTGAAGGTTTTCTTTGTTGTGCAGAAGCTTTTTAATTTGATGTAGTCCCACTTGCTAAGTTTTGTTTTTGTTTCCCTTGCCCAAGGAGATGCATCCATAAAGAAATTTCTCAGGTTGATGTTCATGAGATTCTTGCCTATGTTTTCTTCTAAGAGTTTTACGTTTTCATGTCTCACATTTAGGTCTTTAATCCATTTCTAGTCCATTTTTGTGTATGGTGTAAGGTACTGATCTAGGTTCATTCTCTTACATGTAGCTGTCCAGTTTTCCCAACATCCCATTTATTGAAAAGACTGTCTTTTTCCCCTTGTATATTTATGGCTCCTTTGTCATATATTAATTGACCATATATGCATGAGTTTATTTTTTGGGTCTCTATTCTATTCCATTTATCTATGGGTCTGTTCCTGAAAACAGCACCAATTTTTTATCTCACAGCTCTACTGGTCAGAGGTTCAACAGGGGGCTTCCTAGGCTACAGTCCTTGTATCAGCAGGCTGCTTCCCTCACTGGAGGCTCTGGGGGAAAGTCCACTTCCAGATGGATTCAGGTTGTTGGCAGAATTTAGGTCCACACACTTGTAGGACCAAGGTCCCCATTTCCTTCCAATTGTCATCTGGGGCTTATTCTCAGCTGCTAGGGGCTGCCCACATTCCTCAGCTCATGAGTCCCTTTGTCTTCGAGCCGGCAGCTGCAGATCAACCCTTTCTCACGTCTCCACTCCTGCCATCTCTTCTAACAGATCTTTTCACTGCAGCAAGGAAAGGCTGTCCACTTCTAAGCACTTGAGTGATCAGATTAGGCTGACGCACAAAATCTAGGGTCATCTCCCCATGTGAAGGTCCATTACATTAATGACATCTGCAAAGTCCCTTTTACCATATAACGTAACATATTCACATGTTCCTAGGATTAGGACATGGACATCTTTGGGGACAGGGGAACATTATTTTGCCTACTACACACACACGAGTTTCTTAGTATATCACCATTTATCTAGCACTAAGAGAAAGATGACAGGTTCAGCTACTTATTTTGCTATTACTACATGCATTAAGCACCTAGTACATTAAGCAGATGGTATTGTCTGCTGTGTTGTACGTGGCATATACCAGTAAAACAATTAGATAGGGTCCCTGCCTTCACTGAGTTTACGACCTAGTGGAGTGGCTCCCAAAGTGAGGTCCTCAAACCGCATCATCGGCATCATGTGAAACTTGACAGAAAGGCACATTCTTGGACCGCATTTCAGGCCTACGGAGTCAGAAACTGAAGGGAGTAGAGGTTGGGGAGGGAGAGGACTTGTGTTTTAATAAGACTTCTGGGTGACTCTGACACATACTAAAGTTTGAAAATCACTTCTTTTTTTTTTTTGGTCTAGTAAATCTCTATCTCAGGGGTTGGCACACATTTTCTATAAAGGGCCAGGTGGTAAATATTTTAGACTTTGCAGGCCACTCGTGGCACGACTATTCAGCTCTGCCATTCCAGTCGGTATAAAGGCAGCCATGACTGCACATAAACAAACAGGTGTGGCTGTGTCCCAGTAAAACTTTGTTTATAAAAACAAGTGGTGGGCCACAGTTTTCCAAAGGATAAACAAAGGAGAGTTTACTTAAGAATATCAGGTGACTCCCAAACTCTCTGAGAAGGTCAGAGTATGGGGCTTAGAGGCCCTACAACAGGAACAATGCTCAAATGACCCTTCTGGGCAGCCCCAGTATGGAGCCTTTGTCCACTGGCCCCACGCACACAGGGGAGGCACTGCTACGGACACACAGCCAGGACATCTGCTGCTGTCTGTGAGTGCAGAGCCCTCCTGCCGCATGGCCATCCGGAGCGAATCCCACATGGGGCTTGCTCCTCACAGCACTGCCTCTCAGTCCAAGACTAAAAATGGTTCCACCCTCTCCCTGCTGTTCACAGAATCGCCTGGGTTGTGTGACCAGCAGGATCGACATCACCCAGACCTACTAAACCAGCATCTGCCCTTGGATGAGATCCCTGAGGGGTGCGGCTGCCCCACGAAGGCTGCTCCAGAGTCCCAGCCTGAAGTCGCACAGCCCAGGGGTGCAGACTCTACCCCTGTAACATCACCAAGGTCATGGCCCCATAAACACAGCACTGAAAACAGCGGACTCAGTGTTAACCAAGCAAAGGAAACAAGCAGCTGAGGAAAGGTAAGGCCCGCAATTCTGTGACCAATGACAGAAATACAACTACGAAAGGCTGGGACTGATTTTTTTTTTTTTAACCAAGGGATATACAGAGATTATGTGTGGACACCATGGAGGGTTTTGGACTCATTATATCTGATCCTATCACCAGACTCGGTGATACACGCAAAATTTAGAGCAACATGGATCATTTTGTCTTCTTTGCGCAGGTAACTCCTGCCTTTTGTCACGAATTTGACTCCGTTGCTACAGTTTGTGAATCAACCATTAAAAAAATGGACTTGGAGAATCAAATTGGGTTTGGTTTTACTCAAGTTTCCAAAAAAGTCAGCAGAGTGCAAAGAAAAAAAGCGTTCTTTTAAAAAAGAAATTAAAAGTGAGTTGACCTATTCCTTGCACTGAAGTGTTCAGAAAACCAAGGGGCTCAGTCTCTTTCAGGAGATCTCCTTGAAATTCAGGAGGTTAAGATGAGATTTGTGGTTTTATTGTTTTGAATGCTCATAATTTTTACACAGAACTTTAAAATAGGAAATTTTACAGTGGTTAGTTTTTCTTCTTTTTGGTTTGCTTTTGAATTTGAAAAATAAAAAAGTGAGAAAATGGAGGCTTTTGTGATCCAGAAGTTAAACACAGCCCAGATGAGCATATTTTTTACTGCCACACAGAGAAAGAAAGTAGATCAGTGGTTGCCAGAGGCTGAGGGAAGTAAAGACTAGGGCGTGACTGCTAATGGGTATGAGGTTTCCTTTTGGAGTGACAGAATGTTCTGGAATTAGATAATGGTGATGGAGGCACGGCACTGTGAATACACTAAAAACAAAACCACTGAATTTTATACTTTGAAATCATGTATCCCAATTTTAAAAAGGTAAAGAGATAGAGATTTACAGGCATAAAACTATTAGGGACCTAATGTATGAGTAAAAATAAAAATTAGTTGGGAAATAAAGGTTTATTCAATGCATAGTATTAAGATATTTGGATCCTGACTTGAAAAACTAGAGTAGTTTTCTTCTGCATGCCATTTAGACAAATAAATATATTTATATACTTGTAGGTAAACATAGTCATTAAAATGCATAAACAAAAAGGAAGGAAGAAAGAGGGAGGGAGGAGGGAGGAAGGAAGAAGGAAGCCAAGAGCCTGGCCCACTGGGACAGTCAGTACATGGTTGCTGGTATCATCATGGCAGAGAAGGCGTTGCAGCACATGGCAGTGTTGGGTCTCGTAGAGAAAGGGCTGAAAAGACAAAACAGGAAGGAAAGGAAGGAAGACCACTGGACAACCAGGTAGGAACCACCCTCCCATCAGTACTACAGCTAACGGATACTCCTCTATCACTTTCCCGCATCCCTACCATGAGTAAAAATTGTGATTCAAGGCTCAGAAGAAAATGCTAAGAATTCTCAGGTCTCAAGAAAACTTGAGTAATCAAAACTCAATTACATAACACCCTTCAGCCAGTGACCAAGACCGGCATCCCAGTGAAGCCGTGTGGGTGTCCTGTGCCCTTGATAGGAGGTGATCAGAAGACACCTCACCTCTGTAGTATCCTTTCCAGAAACCCAAACCCCTGATCCAACCATAAGAAGCACATCAGACAAACTCAGGTGGAGGGACCATCTACAAAATATCCCACCAGGACTCCTCAAGACCGCCAAGGTCATGAAAATCAAGGAAAGACGGAGACTGCCACCTCCTGGAGGGGACTGAGGAGACGAGACTACCTGACACAGTGTGGCATCTTGGATGGGGTCCTGGAACAGGATGGGGACGTTAGGGGGAACTTGGTGAAATCAAAATTAGTGAATAGCAACATGACACACCAGTTTCTTAGTTTGGGTTTTTTTCTATAAGTTTCTTAGCTCTGACAAAAAATCCCGAGGTGACATAGGTGTTAACAATGGGAGAAAAGGATGAGGGGCACCTGGAAACTCTTATTGTCTTTGCAATTTTGCTGGAAATCTAAAACTATTCCAAAATAAAACACATAAATGCGGCTTTTAAATTACACATAAATTACAGAGTGAAGTGGTTAGGGTGCAGTGATTTCTGTTCCCTGCACTAAAACATGCCCCTAACAACACAGGAAGGAATTAGAAGCCAGTTCTGAGCGCCCTACATTCCAGCACAGGCCTGGCACCCTCATCTCTCTATTAACGTCCATCACAGCTTCATGAGAACACATGGCGGGCACTTGCTCAGCACTGCCCAGGCCACTGATTGTCCTTGGCCAAGTACAGACCATATTGTACTGAGTAACCTGGCCTTGGACCCTGAACCTGGAAATAGTGGGTGCCAAGCTGAGCTAAGGGCCAACCTCAGACATGTGGCCATAACAGACACACATACCGGAGCACCAGCATGTATCCTGTGCATTATGACAGGGGAGGGTACTCTGGCCTCAACCCCTGCCCCTATGTCTATGCACTCCTGCCTGACAGCTTTTCAAACACCAACAGTCCTGATTTAGAAAGACCTCAGAAACTGAGCACTTTGAAACACAAATTACTTTGCTTGGTTTGCACTTAGGAAAATGTCCGCCTCCATGTTTCTGACTCTGGCTACCACTTTACCAAAGCAATCAGGTCCCCAAATAACCAGGCACAAGTGAGTTTTCTCCTAGCCAGGTGAACATCATTCCTTTCCACCCACACATCTGGGACGTGTGCCTCCCAAAACAGAAAGGGAGGAGCAGACACAAACCTCCAGAGATCGTGCAAAGCACCACCATTAGTAGCTTGCGGCCAAACATCTCTGCAAAATCTTCACTTGGAGAAAGTGGGGATTCCTTCTGAATTCCACTGATCACAGCCCAACTGTGCAAGCCCAGGGCATGCAGGGAGACCTCCAGCCCACGACACACACATTCACTTATTCACCCACTCCACAAATATCTACTGAGTGTCGGACACTTTTCCACAAATTCAGGATGCAGCATATTCTTAAGTCTCCTTAGGCAACTTTCCTTTGGCAGCACGTGCACAACAGCTGGAACAATTCAGAGAAGATTAATGTGGTCCCTGTACAAGGATGACACACAAACTCGTGAAGCCTTCCATCTTGAGTCCTGGCCCTTCACTTCCCTGTGAGCTCACAACAGCAGGTGATCCTTACCGGCCAAATGGGTTAGAACCTGTACCTCCTCCTCCTGGGCCTTACATGCCGCCTGTGAGGCCTGTAGACCCAGCTAATGAGAGGCATTGAAACTCTTCCAGATTCACAGTAGGAAAATGTATTAGTGAACATTTGTACTTGGGAACAAGTCAGTGAAATCACTGAATCCTCATAACAACCCTTTGAGGTAGGCATTATAATTATACCCACTTTACAGATGAGGAGACTGAGGCTTGGAGAACTCCAGTAACTGGCCCAAATTCACACAGCTAAACTGGCAAACATGTTTCCAAAACCAGAAAAGGCAAGAACTCATCCATTCTGCCCTCAACCTCCCCGAAAATTCTTTCACTTCCTTTAAATTCAAGCACGATCTCATCTGTAAGACATTCTATCAGCCAGTCCCCTCTTTGATTCCCCTAAAACCTGGTGAGTCTAGTCAGTACAATGAGAAAGGTGTGAAGAGAGTTAACGACAGCTTTCACCGTTGCAGCAAACACGGACAGCAGTGAGAATGCCCAGCACCTGCAGGCAGTGGAGCCACAGTTTCCCATACTCTCAGCTCATGGGATTCAGGCCCACCTGGCCTCCCCAGCCCCAGGGCCGGCTCGCCACTCAGCCCCAGGCCAGACACCACTGCTCTGCCCTGTCCTCAGCACGGTACAGAAGAGCTCTCCCACCTCTGCTCATGTCCCCACAGTCACAGGCCACATAGCTGCAAGGGAGGCTGGGAGATTTGGCCCTGACTGGACAGCCACATGCCTGATCAGACCATTGTTGGGGTTTCTGTCGTCAGAATAAGGACAGAATGAATACTGCTGGACAATGGTCAGTTGCTGTAGATAAGGATCGAGGCATGTGTGCACTTCTTACAGAATTTCTTAACTCATCCAAGGATAGCCTTGTAAATTTTGCCCATCACCGGCTCCCTTCACTGTAGAGTAACTCTGACCTTAGTTTGTAGGGCTTCGTCACTACGACCACCCCAAGCCCTGCTCTGCACAGGCACAGGGCTGCCCTGCTCTTGCCATTTGTTCCTGGGACCCGACTTCCCCCAAAATCCCAGTGCCACAGCTGGTTATGAATAGTCATAGTCAGTACCTGGAGAAGCAATAAGACATTATAACATGAGCACCTCAGCTCTGCAGCCAGACACAGTCTATTGCTTTCTCCCTGTGTGACTTCCAGCAAATTACATGACGTCTCTGGGCCTTGGCATCCAACAGTAATGATACTTGTAGGGTTGTTGCTCAACTCATTTTAATTCTCACCTGTCAGGAATTTAGCACCAGGCCTTGCACACAACCAGCCCTCAATAAATGTTAATTGTTGCTTTTACTTCCAGTCTGTCCATGCTCAGACGATAAGTGCTGGCCTGGACCTACTTCCAATTGTTTCTGTCACCACAAAGGACCGTGGGACCCTTGGCAGACCACCAGGACACTGCCCGCCCGTGCCAACTGCTGCTCATCACCTTCCTGAGTATGTGCTCTGTGGCCTCAAACTTCACCCTGTCGGCAAATGCTGGGTCTTTCTGCCAACCTCACTCCCACCTGGCCCACTCGATCTCCACCCCGGCCTAACTGGACCTGGCGGTGTCTGAAATGAGAAGGACCTGTAGGCCCAGCACAAGCATAACAAATGTTATGAATTCCTTTTGTGCACAGTGTGTCTTGCTGAGAAGCGAGGCCCATTAATTCAGTCCCGTCAGGAGAAATTTCAATCGCAGAAACAGCACACATTAAAGAAAGAGAGAGACCTCTTTAGAGCAACTGACAAAGGAAGCTCCAAGACAAATATGCAGTTCGAAGCTGCCAGTGTGGCAGACACTTTGCACTCGCAGACCAAGAGTCCCGGGCTAGGTGCTGGGTCATCACCCACGGAAGGAAGTGGCGTAGAAAGAGCTACGACTGCTCTCTTAATGCAATGTTCCTGGAAATCTGATTTATTAAAATTTCTCCCCTTTTTCTCATTCTCTGTCCCTTAGCGACACCCCTCTGTATCCTCCACCCTAATTACGAATTCAAACAAACTGAGATTTGGGAGGAAAGCATTCATCTTGAGTCCGTGGATATAAGAAGGACTCTCCTCTACCCATGGTGCACTGATTACAAACTCAGGATGATAATTTATATGGACTCCACTCTCCCATTCAGTAGGTCTTTGTTCTATCAGGATATTTAACTCATTAATCAGTTTTAAGTGTCAGATGGGCAACTCCAACCCTCTTCAGCAAAATTTAAAAACTGGGGTGGTGAGATTGATTCACTCTTGAGACTGAAAAGTCATGGACCGTAAGCTTCAGACACGGCTGGATCAGCCACTCAGAGGCTACACGAATCTCTCATTTTGTGCCTCTGCTCTATGTGGGCCTGTGTTGGCTTCATCCCCAGGCAGGCCCCTCCTCCCACCACTCATGGCCATAGTGACCACCTGGACAGGACCTTCATTAGCCCAGCTCTGGCTCCTGACAATACAACTGACCCATCACTGTGGCTGGAGGGGTGGAAGCCTTCAGACCAGTACTGCCTAAAAGAACTTTGGGGGCTGATAGAAGTGTTCTGTATCTGTGCTGCCCAAGACGGATGCCTCTAGTCACATATGGCTACCAGGCACTCAAAAGTATATAGCTGAGGGTGTGAATTTTAGATTTTATTTAATGCTAATTCATTTAAATTTCAATAGCCACATGTGGCTAGTGGCCACCATATGGCTCAGAGCATCACTAAGCAGTCAGGCATGGGGCACACGTCCGGGTTCTTGCCAGGCCCACTCCAACCACAGGGAGTGAGAAAAATGAATGAAGGTAGAGTGCCAGGACCAGAAAATGGGGAGATGGCTTACTGGGGGTGCAGCGACGATGGCGGCTTCGCACGCTGACCATTCTGTTGGATGGGGGGCTGCTCGCAGGGAAGGGGACGGTGCAAGATGACCAGGTCTCAGGGAGCTGAACCCAAATCCCGTGCTGGTGTGCACCCAGGAAGGGCTGTCTGCTGGAGGAGTGGCCCGGGCCCCAAGGAGGCCATATGGGGATGTGAATGTGGACGGCAGCATGTAGCTGGACATGGGTGTGCTGGGCAGGGTGAGATACACAGAGACAGGACTGAGAGCAGGGAAGGCTCAGGGGCAGCAGAGAGGAGCCCCCGTCTGCAGTAGTGCAGCAGAGGAGGGGCAGCTGAGCCGGGGGATGAGAAACAGCGGCCACAAGACCCGTGGGGAAGCCAGGAGAGCACGGTGCCACAGGAGCCGAGAGAGGGGACCTAGAAGGAGGGAGTGCTTGACAGCACCAAACGCTGCTGAGTCAACCAGGCGAGAGCTGGAAATGTGCACCGGGTTTAGTGACAAGCAGGTCACGGTGCCCTGGGCAAAGCCTGTTCCCATGAGTGACCGAGGCAGAAGCGGGGAGTAGGCGACTTAAAGAGTAAGACAGAGAAGCATGGAGAAAGCAGGGGTGCACAGCTCCTGCAAGACCTTTAGCTGGGAGGGGAGGGAGGGGAGGGAGGAGCATGCGGCAGCGGAAAAGGGCTGAGGCTCTTTATGAAAAGGACCTGAGCATTTGTAGACCAAGGCCTCCTCCCAGCTTTCCCAGGATCACAGTATTTATGGGCACAACTAACCCATTCAATGACTTAGGAGGAAAAACCCATTAAGAGGCTTGAACTTAGAAAATGGCTGCTTGATTACTATTCACTTAGAATGGACAGAATTTATTGGGAAGTCCCCCGAGACCGCGGCACACTCTCCTTCCAATTCCGAGATGGCACCTTCCTCAAAAAGATAGAAGAATGAAATGTTTAAATATATCTTAGTTAAAGGCTCTGTCTCCCAGAACAGAAAAAGAAAATAAAAGAAAATGGAAACTTTTTGGTGGGTAGGTGGCGAGAGCCATCATAGAATAAAAGTTATGAGGGAGGCTTCAAAGAAAGGGACTAAATCGAAACCAGTGGTTACAAGGATAATAATGTCAGTTCAGGTTAAGGAAGCAATTAAGGGTGATTAAAGATGCCTGTGAAAGCTGAAAAAGGCCCCAGGTTGCTAAGCCAGACAACGCAAGAGCCATTAGCTTCCGGGAGCTCTGAGATCTTCCAGGGGACGAGGGAAGAGCCTGGAGCTTGAAACAGGCTCCACACAATGGACTGTTCACAAGCATCGGCTCTGTTTTCAGAAAGGATGTCCTTCTCGTCTGCACTGTGAACAGCCAGACACTTCATTAGCGATGCTTTATGCGACTAGAATGCATTTAAGACACAGGCAACTCTACGGCGATCATATTTTAACCACTTACGAGACTATACCTATACACCATAAAATCAGCTCATTTTAAGTGTACAGATGGATGCACTCTAGGTCAGTTGAGTTGTATGATCATGACTTCATCCAGTTTTTGAACATTTCCATCACCCCAGCTGTGCCCATGTACCGTTAATCCTGTTGCCACCCCAAGTTCTGCTATTAACCTCCTTTCTGCCTTAGAGATTTGCCTTTCCTGGACATGTCACATATATGGAAACACACAAAATGTAGTCTCTCGTGTTTGGCTTCTTTCACTGAGCACGATATTTTGAGCTGCGAATGCATCAGTGCCCGTTCCTTTTTATCCCGAGGTGGTGTGCCATGGCGCATATTTTGTCTATCCGGTCACCAGCTCGTGGACATTAGATTGTTCCCACTGTTTGGCTATTATGAATAATGTTGTGTGGGTATATGTTTTCACTTCTTTTGGGTAGATATCTAGGAGAGGAACTACTGAGAGTCAGATGCTAAGTTCATGTTAGCTTTTTTTAAAATTGCTGTTTTCCAAAATGGCACTAGTGCAATAGTATTTTGAGGCTGTTGATTGTGCTGGGTGCTGGCATGTAAAGATGAGTAAGACAGTTCCCACCCACAAGCACTATATGGTCATGGTCTAATAGGAGAGAAATTATAGATAAAACTGCAGTCAAATGGATTACTTCCTGATAGTACCTGAAAAGTAGGGTCTAGCCAAGTCTTATACAATTAAGATCGTCTAGAGTGGAAAAAGAGAAAGTTATGGGTGTCTTCCTTTCAAATATTTATTGAACATGTGATATATTCCCAATAGAAATCAGAGATGACAATATGTTCTTGTTTCAGCTGTGTGGAATAAAACAATATCACATTACTGGTATAATAACTTATGATTAAATAAATAAAGGGTTGTTTTTCTCTCACATAACTAGAAACCCAGAGGCAAGCAGCTCAGGGCTTTGACTGCCTCTCTGTAAAGCCCACAGGGATTCAACCCTCCAGGTTTGGGCTCTCCCGTTCATAGAATCTGGCCCTTGTCCTAAGACTTATAAAACAGAGCTCCAGCCTGCATGTCATCATCACAGGCAGTAAGAGGGAAAATCAGCCAAGAGCAAAAGAGCTGGTGCTAGCTGAGTGGGCTAGTCACCTCCTAGAAGGCCCACCCGACTTCCCCTGCATCCCACTGGCCAGAACTGGGTGATGTGGTCTGCAAGGGAGGATGGGAAATAAGAGTTTTAGCTGGACATGCTGCAGTCCCCAGTAAATTAGGAGTCCATTCGTGAGGAAGAACAGCAGAATAGGCACTGGGTGAGCAGCGCATAGCTCTGCCCCACTGGAGTAAATAATCAAGCGAGGAAAAGGGCATACTAGAGACCCCTGGCACACAGTAGGTGTTCTGCATGCCTTCCTTTGGATCACGACCCCCCTGCCCCCACCACCACCACCACCAAAGTGAACCTGTGACAGGGACTTGGGACCAGGTAACTTATTTGGAAGATGATCTCAGGAAATAGGCGTGAGGGAGAAGGGAGAATGAGATGAGAGACGAGGAGACACCAAGAAAACTCATTTTCACAGGCGCTGCTGTCGGCCACGGTGCTCAGTGACAGCTGGGTAAGATACAAGGCAACTCCAGGTGGCCACCCAAAGAACAGGAGGCTGGAGGATGCACCCACTGGCTCCAGCTCTCATTAGCTGAGAGTTGCCCCAGGTTTTCACTCCCCTCACTTCCAAGTCAGATCGATCCATCTAGGAGGGCCATGACCCCACCCCTACATCAGGGAAAATGTGGGGCACAATGTGGGTGGAGTACTAGCTCCAACCGCAGAGCGACTGAAACTGAGCTCCCCAGAACTGTCCAGCAAGAGGCAGCTGAACTCAGAGGCAGGCTGGGGTGGGGATGCAGGCATCAGAAGCATCACCTCCTCAGAAACAATTAGCGTTAATGATAAAATCTAATGGTTGTTATCTAATAATACCTCTGGCCAATGTTGTCCTCTTTAAGTGGCATAGGATGTGACTTCCAATTAGATAATGTTCTGCATGTCATGAGAGTGAGGAAGACATGCTCAGCTTCTGCTAGGAGTGAGTTGGGCATTGCAGAGAGTAATTGAAGGGGGAATAAATTGGTGCATGAAATTTGAGGAAAGCTTTAAGAAACAGTTCACATTTGAACTGGGTCTTGAAGGAGCAGAGGCATATGCCAGATGCAAATTGAGGAAAATCTTTTGAGCAGAGAGGACACCAGGGTGAATTATTTCTGAGGATCAGAATCTCCTTGTTACAATTTACGGTAACAGATTGAGAACAGGCAATCCCACATGTGCCAACAATATATGGAAACACTGATGGAGACTGGTGTGTCTTGCAATTGTTATTAATAAAGCCAATTCCTTTATAGAAGATTCAATTAAAAAATAATGCTTCATCTGTGTTGCTCCGCCAGGAAAGTGGGGAGTAGCTTTTAGACAAGACCAAATCAACACCCATTAGCAATGAGGGTACCTCCGAGGATGCAGGTTTAAAGTGCCAGGCCGCAGCCGCTGTCTCTGAAGGATGCACATAATCAGAGGGTGGAAGCAGAGAAAGATGGTCTGTGCTCAGCCCACGACAAGCGCAAAACGGTGAAAGCCTGAACAGGTAATGGATGGTCCCTGCCTTAAAATCTGGCTCTGCAGGGGAGACCGGTGCCCCTGAAACCATGCACAAAGACAATATAAATATATTCAGGATGCCCCAACGGTGAGAAGCCCCCAAAAGGATTAATATTGTGTGTTTCCCCAACCTGGAAGATGGGTGGTTTAGCATCAGAAATTAAGTTGCTCTGTTGAAAATAATTAAAAGTGGTATTTCTCATGTCCCTCAGTTCACAGACTGAGATCCATACCCAAGTGCATTTTTTACTTTAGTAGAAACTACCAAATCATAAAACTATTCACAATCACTTAGAAATGCCTAAGAGTATTCTTCTCACCATATTCTCCCCTTGGTCTGTTCTCTTTCTCCTTCTTTTCCATCTAACTGGAAAAAATGGTATTGGGGTCTCATTTTGATTTGCATTTCCCTGACTCATCTCCTCATGTTTATTATCCATTTGCATTTCCTCTTCAGTGAGTTTCTAGTGATATCTTTTGCTCAATTTCCTAAGAGGTAATTCATCTTTCTCTTATTAATGTGAAAGTATTATTTGTTTATAAGAGATAGTCACCTTTGCCTATGGCAAATATTTTCTTTCTGTTTGTCTTCTGACTTTGCTCACAGTGCTTCTCTTCACATTGCGTTTGGGCTGCCTGTCTTGTTAAGAGGATCTCTCCACTCTGAAGTTTTATAACTATTTAAAATTTTCTTCTATTTCCTTATACATATTTCTTCTATCTCATTCTAAGTTAAATGACAGATGGATAATGAATCCATCTGGAAATTGTGCGTGTGTGTGTGTGTATGTGTGTGTGTGTGTGTGTGTGTGTGTGTGTGTAGTTGGGGTCAAGGGACTCTGTGTTTCCCATGTTTACATGCACTTCATGTGCAGGACCAAATCTGATATGAACCAACTATTTAAGCCAACTACTAAATTCTGCCTTTTATATTTTCCAGCTCAAATGGCGCCTCTATCCTTCCAGTGGAGGGGTCCCATGGCCATTCCCTCTCCCGTAGTCCCATGTCTAACCACTCTTGAATCCCCACAATCCTTCCTCCTAAATATCTTTGTCTACTTCTCGCATGGCCCTGTGGCTACCCCTTGTTTCAGGCCCCAATCAACCTACCCCAGATCTTTGCAGCCTTGGGCTCCGTGGCTCCTCACCCCCCACCCCCAATCCATTCTCCACCCTGCAACCAGGAATCTTTCTAAAATGCAGACCCTATCTCCTCCCTGCCCCTCCTAAAGCCCTTCCTCCCACAGCCCCTCCTGTCTTCAGGATACAGTCAACTCCCCCAAGTGGCAGACACCACCCTTAGGATCCTGATACTTCTTGTCTTCTTACGTAAAAAAAAAAAAAAAAAAAGCCTTGGCAGCTTCACATCACAAACTGAGTCTCCCAGCTCCACATTTTGGTCAGAGCTAACTACTTTCAGTTCTTCAAAAACACCAAGCTTCCTTTTCAGTAGGTCTCAGCCCTGGCTATCCCCAGCTCACCTGTTGAAACTTGTAAACACACCTGCCCATGACCTACCTCTGGGTGGTCCTGATTCAGGAGGTAAGGTGGGATTCCTGCACCCATGATCTCGGGGTGATTCCATGGCCAGGATGGAGAAGCATTGTGTTTTGCCTCCAGGTCTGGGACATGTCATCCCCACTGCCTGGAATCCTCTTCTACCCCCCTCACCCCCACTTCTCCTCTCCACTGAACATCTCCTCTTCTTCCTTACAGTCAAAGCCTAGATGCTCTTCTTCTGGAAGATGTCCTGATCATGCCTGTCAGTTCCTCCCTCTACGCTCCCTTGGTCCCTGGCCTTCCCGATTCAAGTGTTCGTCATACAGAAGTATAATCGCCTGCTTTCTTGTCTCCCACCCCAGACTGAATCTGGGGAAAACAGGGACAGTGTGTACGTCTTGCTCACCATGATATTCCCTGCACTCAGCAGAGACCTGACACGTGGTGGTCGCTCAGTAAATATTTACTATAAAAAATAAATGATGGAATGAACAAATAAATGGATGAAGGGATGCCAGTGGTAGTTTACATGACAAAAACTGCTTAGCCCAGCCAGCAAACAGAGGACCCTTCTGGCCTGCAGAGGGCACCAGTCGGCTTCTTCGTCTCCTTGCCCAAGCCCTGCGAGCCCAGGCTGCTGTCAGTCAGAGAGGCGCCCAGCGCTCAGTGGTCAATTCGCTGTGCTGAAGATTAAGTAGGAGTTGTCTGCTTCCAGCCAATGTATAAAAACTGAGTGTTCACCCCTCACTTCTAACAACGGGTACCACATCCCCTGTCTTGCTGTGAAAACAGCCGTAACTGTAGCAACTAAAGGCAGGTTTTCTGTTCCCAGGTGGGGACGTGAGAAGGGGTAAGAGGTGAGAGAGAAGGAAGCTGACAGATGAAACTGCTTGTCCTGGAGAAGCAGAGGGAAGTTCTCTGTGTGACTCTCTCTCTCTCTCTCTCTCTCTCTCTCTCTCTCTCTCCCTCTCTCTCTCCCTCTCTCTCATCTCTCTCTCTCTCTCTCTCTCTCTCCCTCCCTCTCTCTCTCTCTCTCTCTCTCTCTCATCTCTCTCTCCCTCCCTCTCTCTCACCTCTCTCTCTCTCTCTCTCATCTCTCTCTCTCTCCCTCTCTCATATCTCTCTCTCTCTCTCTCCCTCCCTCTCTCTCATCTCTCTCTCTCATCTCTCTCTCTCTCTCTCTCTCATCTCTCTCTCTCTCCCTCTCTCTCACCTCTCTCTCTCTCTCTCTCTCATCTCTCTCTCTCTCTCCCTCCCTCTCTCTCACCTCTCTCTCTCTCTCTCTCCTCTCTCTCTCTCTCTCTCTCTCTCTCACTCTCTCTCTCTCATCTCTCTCCCTCTCTCATCTCTCTCTCTCTCTCATCTCTCTCTCTCTCTCTCTCTCTCCCTCCCTCTCTCTCACCTCTCTCTCTCTCCCTCTCTCTCTCTCTCTCATCTCTCTCTCTCTCTCTCATCTCTCCTCTCTCTCTCATCTCTCTCTCTCTCCCTCTCTCTCTCTCTCTCTCTCTCTCCCTCCCTCTCTCTCATCTCTCTCTCTCTCTCTCTCTCTCTCTCTCTCTCTCTCTCTCTCTCTCTCTCTCCCCCTCTCTCTCATCTCTCTCATCTCTCTCTCTCTCCATTCTTTTATTTTATTTGGGGACAGAACAGAATCTAAGAGAGACTGGACAAGCATCCAAAACTAGTATCAGCAGGGAGATTTTTTCTTTCCTGTGAGCCACAGCAGTTTCCTCTGGACCTGGCTGGAGCCCAGCTCAGATCAGCCCATCTGTTAGCAATGAATGCATCGTGCTGCCTGCTGTCTGCCCAGCCAACACTGCCTAACAGCTCAGAGCACCTTGCGGCCCCGTCCTTCAGCAACCAGAGCAGTGGTGGGCTCTGCGAGCAGGTCTTCATCAAACCTGAGGTCTTCCTGGTGCTGGGCACCATCAGCCTGCTGGAAAACATCCTGGTCATCCTGGCTGTGGTCAGGAATGGCAACCTGCACTCCCCCATGTACTTCTTCCTCTGCAGCCTGGCAGTGGCCGACATGCTGGTGAGCGTGTCCAATGCTCTGGAGACCATCATGATCGCCATTGTCAACAGCAACTACCTGAGCTTCGAGGACCAGCTCATCCAGCACATGGACAACATCTTCGACTCCATGATCTGCATCTCCCTGGTGGCCTCCATCTGCAATCTGCTGGCCATCGCCGTGGACAGGTACGTCACCATCTTCTATGCGCTCCGCTACCACAGCATCATGACCGTGAGGAAGGCTCTCGCCTTGATTGTGACCATCTGGGCGTGCTGCGGCATCTGCGGAGTGG
This sequence comes from Smutsia gigantea, assembly GCA_032199065.1. NCBI lineage: Eukaryota > Metazoa > Chordata > Mammalia > Pholidota > Manidae > Smutsia > Smutsia gigantea. Next base: position 817,735 of record JAVSCE010001036.1, on the reverse strand, counting down.
TGTTTATCATCTACTCTGAGAGCAAGATGGTTATCGTGTGTCTCATCACCATGTTCTTTGCCATGCTGCTCCTCATGGGCACACTGTACGTGCACATGTTCCTCTTTGCCCGGCTGCATGCCCGGCGCATCGCGGCACTGCCACCAGCCCACGGAGTAGCCCCACAGCAGCACTCATGCATGAAGGGGGCCGTCACCATCACGATCCTGCTGGGGGTCTTCGTCTTGTGCTGGGCCCCCTTCTTCCTGCACCTCATCCTCATCATCGCCTGCCCCACCAACCCCTACTGCGTCTGCTACACTGCTCACTTCAACACCTACCTGGTCCTCATCATGTGCAACTCCATCATCGACCCCCTCATTTACGCCTTCCGCAGCCTGGAGCTGCGCACCACGTTCAAGGAGATCCTCTGCAGCTGCCATGGCATGAACTTGGGATAGGATGCCAGGGCCACGGAAATAGTCCTTGGTCCGGTCACTTTTGGCCCCCCATCCAGACAAGGTGTTTAGAAAGAAGAGAAGGAAAGAAATACTTAGAAGACATAAAAATGTGTTATCAGCCATGATCACACACGTCGTTTGTTTTTAGGCTTGCAAAGCCTTTTGAAGGAGAAAATGGTATGTAACAGGCTTTCTGAAAGTATCCAATGTGGGTAAGTCACAAACTCTGATTTCCCAATTAGTTACTGGGGGAAGCGGTGAAGGCTGCTGAGTGCTACCTGTGTTCGTATCCACATCCCCGGGGCTTGTAATGCCTGCCTTCTCACCCACTTCTAAGCCTTGTTTCAGGCTCCAAGTCGGACCGAACTGCAGGATTCTCATTACCAGAGAGGGCGGTTCAGATCTCTCCCAAGAAAACCTGTTGGAGCTACTGACCTGCCAGCTGCTCAGATGGCTTTGTCCTTTTTCATGACAGACTGAGTTTCTATTCTAGTCCTCTATTTACACTAAAACAATTTCCTAAAGACAGTGAACTCCTTGTGAAAGAAGCAAAGCTATGCTGTTTGCCCCCTTCTTAGCCGCCCCAGCCTCCCCCTGAAAGAGGGCATGGCACTGTAACTCACTGCTGTTTTTACTGTTGGTGCACGGGGAAGGGCGGGGGTGGGGGGGTGGTTCTGCATCAAACCTAAAGCAGCTTTCAAAATATTAATGAGACAGAAAGTGCTTTGGAAATCAGAACATACTTGTTACAAAGTATTTTGATGCCTTGCTATTTTAAGGTATGTATTTCCCTATTTTAAAAAGTCTTTTTCCTATTCTTCCTTTTCTGTCCTTAAAACAAGACAGGGAATCATGGGTGGGAGGGCTTGTGTCTCAAGAAATTGCTTTACTATCATTTCAGATAGTTTGAGAAACTGTGGAAATGCATGTGGCTTTCTTGGAAGCTCTGTATGTGCTCTTTTAGTTACCGTGTCTCTATCACATGACTTTCTGATGGTTATCTATGAAAGAGAATTGTTTTGGGTTCTCTGCTCTTTTTGCTCAACGTGGTGTTAAGGCTTGGGTGATCTCCTGTTATCAACATCTATACCTTATCAAGGAAAGCAGTTCATCCTTGGGAGCATAGAGCAAGATTTGCTGGCTGGCTCTGTATGTGGGCTGCATGACACCTGCACTGCTGGTGTCAGACCCTTTCCTGCCCTAGATAACTTCAGCTGTCCTCGCACATGCCCTTATGAATTCTTACTTTATTCTATGTCTTTGGTGTGCAATTGTGTATTTTTCTTGTGCTGGAATATATTGGGGCATTTTTTTGTACTTAAGGACATCGTGCTAATATAAGCAACATCATTTGCATCTTACTTTGATTGTCATGTTTGGAAATAATAAAAGGCTTTTGTGGCTCCTAAACATGTGACACATTAAAATACGCTACCTGGAAGCATCCTGGTGACTTCCACACACGGCCATCAGTTGTTATACGGCACCTGTGACCGTTCTGTAAGTGGCATAAACAACCCCGTTGGCCACTGTGCCCGTCTTTTCTAGGGCAATGCCTTTTAGCCAAACTACAAAACTCTCCCATTTAGTTTCCAAAAATACCAGGCTGTAGTTCCTGGACCACAGTCACTGTCCATTATTTTAATTGAGAGACCAAATAATAGGTCTCATCCATTGCCACTCAGCAAGCAAAAGTGGAAAATGGGGCATCAATTTCTTTAAAAACTGTATCAACAGCTATGGGAATTAAGATGTCCTTTTTCTATGTAAACAAGATAAAAACAACTTACTTTTCACTCTGATATTAGCTTTCACATTATCTCATGTATCCTCTCAATTAACCTCTAAAATAGGTGGGTCATTTTACAGATGAAGAAACTTAGTCCCAGAGGGGTTACAAAACTACCCAGCTAGTTCGGGTCATGGAGCGTTTGTGTCCTGGTGTTGATGTCTTTTTGCACCAATATGATGCTGCCAACAGGCTTCCACGATCAAAACTGAGGCAGTTCCCCTCCCTGTGTACATTCTAGTTTAGAGCAACACTTCCAAAAGGAAATGCTTGTAAGAATCACCTGACATCTCATTCAAGTGCAAAATCTGCTTCAGCAGGGCTGGGGTGGACCCTAAGATTCTGCAGTTCTGAGTCGGACAAGCTCAGAGACACAGGGAGTGTGGCTGCCGGTCTGAGGACCACCTTCCAAACAGCGAGGGCCTAGAGGACTTCCACACGGGCACAGCGCAAAGCCCGAGGCACTCGCCACCCATGCAGGATGCTGACCCCAGGCCAGGATTGCACAAAGTACTTTATTAGCATTTCTTCTCTGACCCTTGGAATAACCCCATAAGAAGATACTATGATCATCTTTATTTTACAGATGAGGCATCTGAAACTCAGAGATTAAGTCACTTGTCTGTGAACACTCTGCTAGCAAGTAGAGAAGCAGACATTCAAACTCAGTCTGGACCCCCGCACGCATCCCTCGAAGTTCAGCCCTGATGCCTTACCACCCCACAGAAACAGCACCAACAGTTGAGCCGTGGCCCAGTGATGCCAAAGGCATGCACTGCCATTGGGGGAGACTTCCACGCATATTTCTACAACTCTCAAGTCCAGAATTCTCATAACAGAGCTCCCATGGAGATGTCATAAAAACCAAGAAACACAATTAATCATTTTACTTGCTACACTTTCCCAAAGTCTGTGGGTAGCCCTGAGGCGGGCACATGTTCCTGGGATGAACAACCCTACACAGTCCCTGTCTCCTCCATAGCCACTTTCCCAGATCCCCATATGGGAATCCACTGGACATTTTAGGCAGCAGGACAGATAGGATTGAAGATGCTTAATTTGGGGAAATAAAAGCACATCATGGTTTTAATTCATTTGTTAAGTTAAGCTCACTTCTCACCTCTTTCCCCAAAGCAAAATCTTTGCAGTGGTTGACTCCCTGGGTCCCTAGAGATCATTTTCTGTTGTCCTTATATAAGTTGAACTTTTGGGCTTAATTATGATGTCTTCCTATAGGTCTGGGGGCTACAACATACTCAAGCCTCCTTATCTAAAAACATTTACTCAACCTCACCTCCGCTAAAATCCATTCTCCACACAGCAGCCAGTACAGTCGTTTAAAAATATAAATCAGATCCTATCACATTCCTGCTCAAAACTCTTCAGTAGCTCTGAACAAAATTCCACTTCTTTACCTGGCCCTACAAAGTCCTAATGATCTGGCCCTACAAAGTACCTGATGGAAGGTAAATGACTCCCACCCATACTTAGCCCCTCACTGGACTTAAACTCACCATATTCATTCCTGCCCCAGACCTTTGCACCTGCTCTTTCCTCTACTGAAATGTCTTCCTCCGTATCTTCCCATAATTGGCTCCTTGACATTCAGTCTCCATCCCAATCCTCAGAAATGCCTTCCCCAATTATTCTTTCTAAAGAAGACCCCACTCATATATATGAACTATTATTTTATCATAGATCTTACTGCTATTTTACACTTTCTTGTTAATTTATTTGGTTAATAATCATGAATCTCTCACACTAGAAAGCAGTACCAAGCATATAAAACTGGTCAATAAAAAAAAGTATTGGATAAATAAATGACTTCATTAGTGTGCTTAAACATGAGTTCAAGTCTAACCAAAGAGAATATAATACATTGAGTATTTGTCCAATGTGGTGACTATCGATACCAAATGTGGAATCTGAGAAAAGCAGCCTGTTGTCTGAAACTTATGATCCAGAGCAGAGGTAATGTCTGAAATTCCAAAATCCACAGGCAATCACAATGCACACCGAACTTGGAGAACCCACTAAGCCAACAAGTGTTGCTCATTCATTAAGAATGACAAAAAACAGCCCCCTTGGGCTTAACTTCCTTCCCCGTCATCATTTTCCTACCAGGATGTCAAGCACCTGCAATTAATGTTGGGCCATCCAAGAACCAATAGAACTTCAGAAACTGGGAAGAACAAGATGACAAAATGCAAAAGAAAAAAGAAACTTTCAGCTGAAGAACTCAACCGTTCTCATCTAAGAACACTTATTGGAGCCAAATCAATAAAAGTTCTCTCACTGAGTCCTCACCAAAAGCCTACGAGGTAGGCACCAGCCTCTTACCCCATAGAAAAGGAAACTCTGCACTGTGGGGGTTAATCATCTTGACCCAGACTACTCAGAAGGTGAGAGGCTGAGCTGGATCCTGAGCCACTGTCAAGCTCCATCCCGTGTTTATTCCGTTTATGCCTTGACATGGGCTGGATTTTGAAGTGGCCGGCGCATCCCATCTGAGGGAACACAAGAGCTATGTCACTGATGGCCCTTTGGGGTCAATGCCGTGACAGTGGCTTTGAAGCACTCTGCTCATGAGGAAAGGAATGCTGTTTGCCCCATGCAGAAAAGATTGGGGGCCCTGGGGGAGGAAACTCTGAGCTGAAATTCGGGGATCTTGGAACCAGACACAGCTCTAGGCTCGTGGTGGCCCTGAGCAAGTCCATCACAGTCTCCGAGCTTCCACCATCTGTGACTGGCAGAGCTGGACTCGATGGGCAGCTTTCAAGCCTTATCCCTGTGTGTGGCAGTCACAGGTGGCCACTGCCTCAGTGCTGCGGCACAGGGGATAGGGACCCCCCCTCAACACCAGCACAGGGAGGTGCCTGGCCCACACCAGACCAACTAGGGTCCTCCATCTCTAGGGCACAGTGGCCACCTCTGTGACCCAAGGCAGCCTGGGGAGCCTTGATACCTGTACTTAACTACTGACAGAGAGTGGCCCTCCTCCCCAGGCCTCCAGGCGCCACGCTGCCGTGCTGAGGGCGATGCCAAGCATCGAAGAAAGCAGACGGAAGAAGGAGAGGAGATTCCTACCACTATCGTGTGAGTGCCCACACCCCACCATGCCTGGGCTAGTTCTAACCTGGACTTCCCGTAACTGAGCTCCTGTCATTTGTAAGCAACAGCATTCTGACAAATACAGAGGCTGAAGTGCTGCTTCCTCAGAGGCCAGTGGTGGGGGTCGGCAGAGCTGGGGGTGTCAGGAAGTGGGGAGGAGAGAGGGGCCTACAGTGAGAAGAGCAGAGGCTCCCAGCTCAGTGAGCCCCATTCCACTGTGATCTGTGCACGTTGAGTTGACACATAGGATTAGATCTACAAAAAGAATTAGCTAAAGATGAAAATGAAAACAGACCAGTAGAGTAGATGATTCTGGTCTGAAGGAAACTTCTGGTCCGCCATCCAGCCACAGGAAGGGTACGAGTGAGGCAAGCAGAGCTCTACGGAACATTTCTGATTCAGGCATGAGAAGGAAAGCAGAAAACTCCTTGCTTGCAGTATGGTGGGCCACTTGCCTCACCGCAGCGACCCCTGGGTCTGGAGATGGGCCTGCATCAGGGGCTCTCTGCGTGTCACCATAACTAGACGATGCGATGAGGCTAACGCCATCCTGGTTTTCTCGGCAGCCTAATCCTGAGGGCAAGACAGGCCTCTGTCAGGGAAACTGAGTAGGTGACCAGATCTCCAGGGCCTGTGGGCCAGCTGGCAGAGAGCACAGTCTCTGCAGAAGGACAGAGGGGGATCTGAAGCCCAGAGGGAATGAAATCTAAAAGCCATGCCGTCCCCAGGGTTTGCAGCAAGGAATTTACCCTTTGTGGAAGCAACAGAACACCAAGTTCCACTCAAGGGGCCCAGGCCCCAGACCCTGGGATGCCCACAGGGAGTGGAGAGGTTCAGGGTTCCCTTGTGTCTGCTCTCTCCCCGTGCTCCCGAGAGACCCCCTCCAAACCAGGAGTGCCAGGAGGAGGTGGCTGCATCCTACGCCTTCCCATCTACCCCGGCGCCTAGTCCAAAGAAGCTCAGAAAGAGTCTGCACAGTGAGTGAAAGAACAGATGTGAGCAGCCTGGGGCTTCATCTTTAATTCATTTGAACAGATCAGCGTGGCACAGAGCCTATGGTCAGGGATGCTGGAGGCAGGCAAAACCAAATTCGCTGAGTGCCCTGCTTCTCAATGATGCTCACATGGGCAGTTTGTTTCCTCACCAAGCAAAACGGAAATAAGCCCAGCACCGAAGTCAAGTGCTACTGAGATGCCTCCATGAAATAATACATCAGAGACTCACTAACACAGTGCCTGGGGCCACTGACATTGCTCCCATCGCTAATAGTATCAATAAAGCACATTATTGGGTCACTGCATTACAGTCTGGGCACACCCCGTGGGGCTCCTCAGACGGGAACAGTGCACCCAAAACTCCCTGGGGATCTTGCTGAAATGCAGAATCTGACTCACAGGGATCTCAGATTTGGAGGCACCTGCAAAACCTTAAAAATTCTGTTTCCATGTCCTACCCTTCAGAGAATTTGATTAATTGGTAGGACACGCAGCCCATTCGCAGGGCTCCAACATGACGTTTGGATATTTGGCATCAGTCAGGTCAGGATCAGAATGGCATCTGTGCTGGGAGATGCTCAACCCTCTGAGCCTAGAGTTTCCCACCTGTGAAATAGGAATAATAACAGATTCCGGATAATGGTGAGCATCACAGATAAAAAATACAAAGACTCCCCTCAGTATATGGTAGTCATTACTGTGCATTTTCTTCTCATAGTAAGACCTTGTCTGACTTGATACTATGGGTGAATGTTGAAACCACAATGTTGTTCCTATGAAACCTTCATAAGATTGTATATCAATGATATGTTAATTTTAAAAAACCTCATCTTCTTTAACTTTTATCTCCCTAAACTTCCCAGCCCATTTAGCAATCATCAGCTTCTCAGTTGCTATTGTGAAGATGTGAGGTTTCAAATATCAGCACATAAAACAGGCATGCTCTTCTGAGCCTACCTCCTCTTCTCCAGGTCTGAATCTTCTCTCTCATATCATCACAAACATGCATGATATTGTGATGACCAGCTACCATACCAGATGCTGGGATGTAACACTGAACAGGAGAGCCTGTGTTCAGGAAGCCTGCAGGCAGGTGTAATGGAAAGCAAGGTCCGGATTCCCTTTCAAAGTGAAAGCTTTCAGGGAAAGGGACACACAGCTCCAGGCAGATTGGTCTCTTTCCTGGGCCTCCTTGACCCATCCGCTCAGCCATTCTGTGCCTCGGTTTTCTCATCTGTGACATGAATGGCTCTTGTCTTCACTATCCTTGGATGGGTAGGAAGGCTAAGAAGGCAATAAGGAACACTTCACCAAGCTCAAGATTTCCCTCCCAATCTCAGGTCGCTTTCCTGACGAGGGGTGAGAGGAGGCAATGCAAACAAAACACACCCAGGCAAAGGCAAGAAATCTTTTATGTGTTCTGAAGCTCAGCCAGGGACACTCAAACAGGTCAGAATTTGCCCCACAGCACTTAGGGACAAGAGACAGCCTGTCACTCTCATTTTTTTAAATCAAATTCTGAGGACCTCAGTGTATTCCAAATATGAGCAGAATCAAGATTCAATTGCAAATGGCAAAAAGTCATCTCAAACTGGCTTAAGCAAAAGCAAATAAAACAAAGCCAAACAAAGTGGAGGGAGGGAGGAACTCATCAGGCCCAGTTACACGTAGGCGCTGAAATGATGTCATCGGACATCTCTCTGTGTCTCTCAACTCATTTCCTCTCCTTTGGCTTTTCTCCAGCAGGCTTGTTCACACGGTGGACCCCATAGCATGAGACTTCTTTCTGTCGGCTCACCAACTCCAGGAGGAAGTCAGCTTCTCTGTCCAAACTGTCCCTCTACTCATGTCTCAACACCCAGAAAATTAAAAACAAAATTAAGGCAAATTAACATAAATCTTTTGCCAATCTCTGAATCAATCCCTGTCCTGGATAAGACTCCCACCAAGCCACACAGACCATGAGAGATGGAGAGGAGGTCCCACGCAGGAGAATCGGGCGCTATCCCAAACTAAGGCTGGAGAAATCAGCCCCTGTCCACTTCCTTCTCTCTCCTTCTCTCTCCTACTTTCCCCCGGCTCTCCTGTGGGCTCCAGCTGCAGAGTCTGCTCATCCTGCCAGCTTCCCTTCAAGTATGCCTGCTAATTTCTAGGGGACTCTTCAGTACATTCGTTTTAAACTATTGAACTATCCTGGAAAGGTTCTATACAAAAACAAATATACATGTTAGAAAAGATACTTAGTTTTGAATTGGGTGGTTCTATGAGTTTGGTTTTCTGGTTCTCTGTTTCTAACATCCAAGGGCTCCATAAACTTGTGTGCTAACGGTTGGTTTGTCATCCCTGGTTTTGTCCAAGGATTCACACTACCACCGGATGGAAGCTCTGACTGTCCTGGGCAGTGGCACTCCTCAGAACCCATCAGTGGACGTGTGCTATGAATCGGACAGAAATATAAGTGAGCAGTATCTTAATTTTTCAAACATGAGTATAAAGTGAAAATGAGTGGGTCATTTCTTCAAATACCACTTCCATTTCGAAACTGTCCTCCCCAACCCCAACTCACATACACAGATTACTATTAAAAATAAACAAGCTGTTCATGCAAATGTTCCAGCAGCATGTTCATAATGGCCAAAAAGTGGAAAAATCCAAAAGCCCCTTGACTGGTGAAAGGATAAACACAACGTCGCATATCCATGCAATGAAATATTACTCAGCCATAAAAGAAGTGAACCCCAGGGACGGAGCTGAATTCATGGTGATTCATGCTGTCACAGGAACAGCAAAAGTGGAGCCCCATGTAACACGATGACCCAAAGTTGCTCGGCAGTGAGCTGCAGCAGCCGGGACACCGTTCTGAGCCAGGAGCGAGGCCACTCCTTTCACAAATTTCCAACTGATACCGTACAGCACTCAAAATGGATCAGGGCTGTTAATTGTGTGGATCCCAGAAGCAAAAAGATTTGGATCCCAGACCACATGCTATCCTGTGTTCCAAACATCTTCAAGAAAGTGACTTTGAGTCATATGGTATAAGAAGAAACCTGAAAAAAGGAGCTGTGCCTCCTGTTTCTCTCTACAAGGTTCTTCAAGGTGTACATCTTAAAGGCAAAGCAAGACAGAAAATCCTAAAACAGCTGCTTCCTGATAATTCTCCTGAAGTTGCTACTGAGGAACGCAACTGCAGTTTAAAGAGACCTTTGACTGTAGGTGCAGAGAAACTGGCTGAGGTGCAACAGATGCTACAAGTGTCCAAAAAAACTTGTTTCTGTAAAAAACTATAGGATGATGAAGAAGAGAAAGGGCTTACAGTTAACTGATGCACTTACAGAAGAGACACTGCTTTCTGAAGAAACAGAGTGTCTCCTACCAGCACAGTTTTCAGCTGATTATCCAAATACAAACCCAGTCCAGGTTCCAACAGCAACATTTTCTCTTTTCTTCAACAAAGAGTAGAGAATGGAGACCAGCTCTATCAATACTTTTTTTTATAATTTATTTTGGTATCATTAATCTACAATTACATGTGCAATATTATGGTTATTAAACTACCCCCTTCATCAGGTCCCCCCCACCAACCCCATTACAGTCACTGTCCATCAGCGTAGTGAGATGCTATAGAATCACTACTTGTATTCTCTGAGTTGTACAGCCCTCCCCGTGCCCCCCCAACATTACATCTGCTAATCGTAATGCCCCTTTCTCCTCCTTATCCCTCCCTTCCCACCCATCTTCGCCAGTCCCTTTCCCTTTGGTAACTATTAGTCCGTTCTTGGGTTCTGTGAGTCTGCTGCTATTTTATTCTTTCAGTTTTTTTTTTCTTTGTTCTCATACTCTACATATGAGTGAAATCATTTGATACCTATCTTATTTGGCATCGCTTATTTCACTGAGCATAACATCTTCTAGCTCCATCCATGTGGTGCAAATGGTAGGATTTGTTTTCCTCTTATGGCTGAATAATATTCTATTGTGTATATGTACCACATCTTCTTTATCTATTCATCTACTGATGGACACTTAGGTTGCTTCCATTTCTCGGCTATTGTAAATACTGCTGCTATAAACATAGGGGTGCATCTGTCTTTTTGAAACTGGGCTGCTGCATTCCTAGGGTAAATTCCTAGGAGTGGGATTCCTGGGTCAAATGGTATTTCTATTTTGAGTTTTTTGAGGAACCTCCATACTGCTTTCCACAATGGTTGAACTAATTTGCATTCCCACCAGCAGCGTAGGAGGATTCCCTTTTCTCCACATTCTTGCAAACATTTGTTGTTGTTTGTGTTTTGGATGTTGGCCATCCTCACTGGTGTGAGATGATATCTCATTGTGGTTTTAATCTGCATTTCTCTGATGATTAGTGATGTGGAGCATCTTTTCATGTGCCTGTTGGCCATCTGAATTTCTTCTTTGGAGAAGTGTCTATTCATGTCCTCTGCCCATTTCTTAATTGGATTACTTGCTTTTTGTTTGGTGAGGTGCGTGAGTTCTTTATATATTTTGGATGTCAACCCTTTATTGGATGCATCATTTATGAATATATTCTCCCATACTGTAGGATGTCTTTTTGTTCTACTGATGGTGTCCTTTGCTGTACAGAAGCATTTCAGCTTGATATAGTCCCACTTGTTCATTTTTGCTTTTGTTTCCCTTGCCCGGGGAGATATGTTCATGAAGAAGTTGCTCATGTTTATGTCCAAGAGATTTTTGCCTATGTTTTTTTCTAAGAGTTTTATGGTTTCATGACTTACATTCAGGTCTTTGATCCATTTTGAGTTTACATTTGTGTATGGGGCTAGACAGTTGTCCAGTTTCATTCTCTTACATGTAGCTGTCCAGTTTTTCCAACACCAGTTTTTGAAGAGGCTGTCGTCTCCCCATTGTATATCCATGGCTCCTTTATCAAATATTAATTGACTGTATATGTTTGGGTTAATGTTTGGATTTTCCATTCTGTTCCACTGGTCTGTGGGTCTGTTTTTGTGCCAATACCAAATTGTCTTGATTACTGTGGCTTTGTAGTGGAGCTTGAAGTCAGGGAGCATAATTCCCCCTGTTCTATTCCTCCTTCTCAGGATTGCTTTGGCTATTCAGGGTCTTTTGTGGTTCCATATGAATTTTAGAATTACTTGTTCCAGTTCATTGAAGAAAGCTGTTGGTATTTTGATAGGGATTGCATTAAATCTGTAGATTGCTTTAGGTAGTAGAGCCATTTTGACAGTATTTATTCTACCAAGCCAAGAGCATGGGATGAATTTCCATTTGTTAGTGTCCTCTTTAATTTCTCTTAGGAGTGTCTTGTAGTTTTCGGAGTATAGGTCTTTCACGTCCTCTGTTAGGTTTACTCCTAGGTATTTATTCTTTTTGATGCAATTGTGAATGGAATTGTTTTTCTAATTTCTCTTTCTGTTAGTTCATTAGTGTATAGGAAAGCAACAGATTTCTGTGTGTTAATTTTGTATCCCGCAACGTTGCTGAATTCAGATATTAGTTCTAGTAGTTTTGGAGCGGAGTCTTTAGGGTTTTTTAAGTATAATATCATGTCATCTGCAAATAGTGACAATTTGACTTCTTCTTTACCAATCTGGATGCCTTGTATGTCTTTGTTTTGTCGGATTGCCATGGCTAGGACCTCCAGTACTATGTTGAATAACAGTGGAGAGACTGGGCATCCCTGTCTTGTCCCCAATCTTAGATGAAAAGCTTTCAGCTTCTCGCTGTTAAGTATGATGTTAGCTGTGGGTTTGTCATATATGGCCTTTATTATGTTGAGGTACTTGCCCTCTATACCCATTTTGTTGAGAGTTTTAATCATGAATGGATGCTGAATTTTGTCAAATGCTTTTCAGCATCTATGGAGATGATGATGTGGTTTTTGTTCTTCTTTTTGTTGATGTGGTGGATGATGTTGATGGATTTTCGAATGTTGTACCATCCTTGCATCCCTGGGATGAATCCCATTTGATCATGGTGTATGATCCTCTTGATGTATTTCTGAATTCAGTTTGCTAATATTTTGTTGAGTATTTTTGCATCTACGTTCATCCGGGATATTGGTCTGTAATTTTCTTTTTTGGTGAGGTCTTTGCCCGGTTTTGGTATTAGAGTGATGCTGGCTTCATAGACTGAGTTTGGAAGTATTCCCTCCTCTTCTATTTTTTGGAAAACTTTAAGGAGAATCGGTGTTATTTCTTCTCTATATGTCTGGTAGAATTCAGGGGTGAATCCATCAGGCCCAGGGGTTTTGTTCTTGGGTAGTTTTTTGATTACCAATTCGATTTCGTCACTGGTGATTGGTCTGTTTAGTTTTCTGTTTCTTGCTTGGTCAGTCTTGGAAGGTTGTATTTTTCTAAGAAGTTGTCCATTTCTTCTATGTTTTCCAGCTTGTTAGCATATAGATTCTCATAATATTCTCTTATAATTCTTTGTATTTCTGTGGGGTCCGTCGTTATTTTTCCTTCTCATTTCTGATTCTGTTTATGTGTGTAGATTCTCTTTTTCTCTTAATGAGTCTGGCTAGGGGTTTATCTATTTTGTTTATTTTTTCAAAGAACCAGCTCTTGGTTTTATTGATTTTTTTCTATTGTTTTATTCTTCTCAATTTTATTTATTTCTTCTCTGATCTTTATTATGTCCCTCCTTCTGGTGACTTTGGGCCTCATTTGTTCTTCTTTTTCCAACTTCAGTAATTGTGTCTTTAGACTATTCATTTGGGAATGTTCTTCCTTCTTTAAATAGGCCTGGATTGCAATATACTTTCCTCTTAGAACTGCCTTTGCTGCGTCCCACAGAAGTTGGTGCTTTGTGTTGTTGTTGTCATTAGTCTCCACATATTCTTTGATTTCTCTTTTGATTTGATCATTAGCCCATTGGTTAATTAGGAGAATGTTGTTAAGTCTCCATGTATTTGTGAGTCTTTTTGTTTTCTTTCTAAAATCTATCTCTAGTTTATACCTTTGCGATCTGAGAAGTTGGTTGGTAGAATTTCAATATTTTTGAATTATTGAAGTTCTTTTTCTGGCCTAGTATGTGGTCTATTCTGGAAAATGTTCCATGTGCACTTGAGAAAATGTGTATCCTGTTGCTTTTGGGTGTAGAGTTCTGTAGATGTCTGTTCGGTCCATCTCTTCTAGTGCGTTGTTCAGTGCCTCTGTGTCTTTACTTATTTTCTGTCTGGTTGATCTATCCTTTGGAGTGAGTGGTGTGTTGATGTCTCCTAAAATGAATGCATTGGTTTCTATTTCCTCCTTTAATTCTGTTAGTATTTGTCTCACATATGCTGGCGCTCCTGTGTTGGGTGCATATATATTTATAATGGTTATATCTTCTTTTTGGATTGACCCCTTTATCATTATGTAATGTCCTTCTTTATCTCTTGCTACTTTTTTTCTTTTGAAGTCTATTTTGTCTGATACAAGTACTGCAACACCTGCTTTTTTCTCCTTGTTGTTTGCATGAAAAATCTTTTTCCATCCCTTCACTTTTAGTCTGTGTATATCTTTGGGTTTGAGGTGAGTATCTTGTAAGCAGCATATAGATGGGTCTTGCTTTTTTATCCATTCTGTTACTCTGTGTCTTTTGATTGGTGCATTCAGTCCATTTACATTTAGGGTGATTATCGATAGATATGTACTTATTGCCATTGCTGGCTTTAGATTCGTGGTTACCAAAGGTTCAAGGGTTGCTTCTTTACTATCTAACAATCTAACTTAACTTTCTTGTTAAGTTATTGTAAACACCGTCTGATGTTTCTTTATTTCTCTCCCTTCTTATTCTTTGTCCTCCATTCTTTATATACTAGGTGTTTTATTCTTTGCCTTTAGTTAGTATTTGGATGGTCTGCTTTCTTTGCTATGATTTTATTTTCTCTGGTGACATCATTTTAGCCTTAGGAGTGCTTCCGTCTAGAGCAGTCCGTTTAAGATATCCTGTAGAGGTGGTTTATGGGAGGCAAACTCTCTCAGCTTTCGCTTGTCTGGAAATTGTTTAATTCCTCCATCATATTTAAATGATAATCATGCTCGATACAATATTCTTGGTTCGAGGCCCTTCTGTTTCATTACGTTAAATATATCATGCCATTCTCTTCTGGCCTGTAAGGTTTCTGTTGAGAAGTCTGATGAGAGTCTGATGGGTTTTCCTTTGTAGGTGATCTTTTTTCTTTCTCTAGCTTCCTTTAATACTCTGTCTTTGTCTTTGATCTTTGCCATTTTAATTATTATGTGTCTTGGTGTTTTCTTCCTTGGGTCCCTTGTGTTGCGAGATCTGTGGGCTTCTGTGGACTGTGAGACTATTTCCTTCCCCAGCATGGGGAAGTTTTCAGCAATTATTTCTTCTAAGACACTTTCTATCCCTTTTTCTCTCTCTTCTTCTTCTGGTACTCCTATAATGCGAATATTGTTCCATTTGGATTGGTCACACAATTCTCTTATTCTTTCATTCCTAGAGATCCTTTTACCTCTCTCTGCCTCACCTTCTCTGTATTCCTGTTCTCTGATTTCTATTACATTAACAGTCTCTTGCATCTCTTCCAGTTTGCTGCTATGCCCATCGATTGCTTGTCTGATTTCTGCATTGTCTTTCCTCACTTCCCTCACTTCCACCCTCATCTCTTCCATATTTCTCTGTTGATCCATCGGTATGGTTATGACTTTTATTCTGAATCTTTTTCGGGAAGATTGTGCATTCCCATCCCTTCAGACTTACTCTCTGGTGTCTGGGTCTGGATAAGCTTTGTTTGTACCATATTCCTCTGTCTTCTCATGGCGGTAGAAGTGGTCACTCTTAGGTGCCACGTATGTCAGCTGGGCTCTTTAAGACTTTTTAAAAAAGGAGAAAAAAACAATAAAGAAAAGAGAAAAGAAACACCAACAAAAAAAACCCAAAAAAAACAAAAAGACGCCCCCCGGGAGTAGATTCTGTGAGGATGCTGTAGGTGGCACTGTTGCTCCACTATTCCACAGCCGCAGCCATGCCACTCTGCAGGGCCCTTTGTAGCTCTGGCCGTGGTGAGAATGAATGGGAGGCTGCTGATCTCTGTGGGAAGTCTCAGTAGGGCTACTTTTTCCCAGTCGCCAGCCAAGGGGTCTGAAATTCCCCAGGACTCCCAGCCTGCTGGGCTGAGTGTGCTGGGATGATCCTGCTCCTCTGTTGGGCCCTTATCTCTTTAAGGCTGCTAAAAAAAAAGCACGCACTTTTCTTTTGTCCCGGGGAGCCGGCTGCGAGTACCCGGTGCATTCCCTGGCTCAGATCCTGCACCCTCTGTCTCTCCAATATCCGATACACCATGCGATATGTGTCAGCGCTCCTGGTGCAGATCACCAGGGCTGGTTATTTCGTGGGCCTGTACTTCCACTCCTTCCCAGCTCTGAATCCTCTCCTCCCACCGGTGCCCTGGGGTAGGGGAGTGCTCGGGTCCTGCCGGGTCACGGCTCCGTATCTTACCCACCTTGCGGGGTGCCGAGTCCTCTCAGGTGTAGATGCAGGCTGTGTGCTGTCCTGTATCTTCTGGTCTCTCTTTTAGGAATAGTTGTATTTGTTGTATTTTCATAAATACATATGGTTTTGAGAGAAGATTTCCGCCACCCTGCTCACTCCACCATTTTCCTGGAACTTGAGCTCTATCAATATTTTTCACTGATAATAAAAGGCATCTCTCTCAAGCAGCAACTTCAGGGGGACCCCAGCAGTCACCATTTGCAAGGGTTTATGGACTTTGGTACTTGGCAAACTTGATGCTGATGAAACACTGCTCACCTCAGAAACTATTTTGTTAATGGCAGTGGGTATTTCTGGTCATTGGAGAACACCTCTGGGTTATTTTTTTGTAAACAGGGCATCTGGATATTTGCAAGCTCAACTGCTCCATCTGACTATTGGCAAACTAAGTGACATAGGGATCACTGTCTGGCTGTTACATCTTACACTGCAGCTCATGGTGTTCAGACAGCAAAAGCATTGGGGATACATATGGCCGGAGACAACATGAAGCGTACATTTCAGCACCCTTCATCTTCTAGTCAACAGATTGCATACTTCTCTGATTCCTGCCACTTGCTCAGATTAATAAGAAATGCATTTCAGGCTGCTCTCTGTTCAGAGGCAGCCATTCTCTCTTTCAGCTATTAAAATCTCTTGCATCTCCTGAGTCATCCTGGGGATTACCAACCCTTCTCCAAAGACGATGATCCTTATTAAACCTGGAACACACCATCGCCACTTCAGACCAAGGGCTCATCCAAGGACCAACCCCCATCAATACAAAAATGAACTTCATTGCCCCTAATCAGCAGGAAGCAGTTACCGAAAACTGACCTTCACCCCTTCCCTAACTCCTCTACAACTTACAAAACAGAAAAGGGAGGAATGTAAGAATATAGTACTTTACCCTCCATTTACCCCATGGTCCCAAGCACATGGGCCGGTGAAAATCATGTCTGGGCTTGCCTCACCTTATCTCTAAACATTTCGCCCCACCCCTTAAGATCCAATCACCAACAGCCAGATGGTTGCCCCACCCCTTAAGATCCAATCACCAACATCCCCATAGTAGAACACAACCTACTCCTTAAAAACGTGCTTCCTCACCCAGGAGCTGCTGCTCTCTGCTCAGAGGCAGCCACTCTCTCTATCAGCTATTAAAATCTCTTGCATGGGGAAAAAAAAAATGCATTTCAGAGTTTTCAAAGCATTCAGTTTATTAATGGTGCAGCTCACTGGCAGCATCTTATGGAGTTAGTAGCACTAGAGGAAGAGGAATTAGCAAATATGGAAAAATCCCAAGAAAACTTGCAAATTTGAAAAACCACATACTGAAAATGAATTTTGCTGCCCAGCTTCGGAGGACAGACTTGGCCCTTCGGAGAGTTCAGCGTCAGTATGATGTCAGTGTTATAAGGACTCTTTTTCATAAAGAGGACGTTTGCCAAGACTGGTCTAATTGTTCACTAAGTGAGGCATTACTAGACCTGTCAGATCATACACAAAATCTCACCTGTTGTGCTGGTTATATTACAAATAAGTTATCAGCTCTCCTGACTTGTGAGGACTGCATCAATGCACTGTATTCATCAGATCTCAGAGCCTCTAAAATTGGGTCACTGTTATGTGTTAAAAAGAATGGTTGGCATTTCCCTTCAGAAAGCCTATGTAAAGTCATAAATATCTGTGAGAGCATGGGCAGCGCGTTAGAATGTTTGCTGTCAGCAGGCCTGCCTCCTTTTCAAAACTGTATTGGTACCATCCACTTTTTACACTTAGAATCAACAATCTGTTTGATGTTTTTAAAAGTAGAAATTGTTATGGAAAGGGACTTAAAGGACCTCTATTGCCTGAAACTTGCAGTAGAATTAATCATGTGTTAATTGAAGCCAAGACTATTTTTGTTACATTATCTGACACTAGCAATAATCAAATAATTAAAGGTAAATGAAAACTAGGATTCCTGGGATTTTTGCTTAATGCTGAGAGCTTAAAATGGCTCTACCAAAACTATGTTTTCCCAAAGGTCATGCCTTTTCCTTATCTTCTGACCTATAGATTCAGTCAAGATCATCTGGAATTATTCTTAAGGTTACTTAGGTATTAGTAAACAGTTCTAACCCTACCTGCCTGGCATTCCAGAAAGCTTACCATAATTTGGAGACCAGATACAGATTACAAGATGAAACTTTTCTCAGTGAAGTAAGCATCCTTGACATTTCAATTGCTCGGAGGACAGACTTGGCCCTTCGGAGAGTTCAGCGTCAGTATGATGTCAGTGTTATAAGGACTCTTTTTCATAAAGAGGACGTTTGCCAAGACTGGTCTAATTGTTCACTAAGTGAGGCATTACTAGACCTGTCAGATCATACACAAAATCTCACCTGTTGTGCTGGTTATATTACAAATAAGTTATCAGCTCTCCTGACTTGTGAGGACTGCATCAGTGCACTGTATTCATCAGATCTCAGAGCCTCTAAAATTGGGTCACTGTTATGTGTTAAAAAGAATGGTTGGCATTTCCCTTCAGAAAGCCTATGTAAAGTCATAAATATCTGTGAGCTAGTTGTAAGAACCCATTCAAGAATGGCAGCTTATGAACTACTTCCTAAACAGAGGGAATTGTATCTTCAACAGAAAATATTGTGTGAGCTTTGTGGGCATATTTATCTTTTCATAGATTTAGACGAGCATATCTTTGATGGAGAAGTACATGCCATCAATCACTTTGTAAAGTTACTAAAAGATATAATAATCTGTTTCTTAAAGATCAGAGCTAAAGATGTAGCCCAGTACCCTTTAAAACAACATTCAGAAAGAACTGAAATGCAAACTTCATCAAGGAGGCCCAGGTCATCTTTACAGGATTTCAGATGTTCAAGTTTTGCTAATACAAGTTAAGTTCAGGCATTTGCTAAGTAATGATGGCTATCCATTCAAGTGAGGGGCCTAAAATATATTTAAACTTTTATTAATGATCAACATTTATTGTAAGGTTCAACTTAACCATATTTTATAAATTGACCATTTTGCACAGTGGACAAGTTTGCAGTTCCAACTTACTAGAATTTCTAATTGTGCATACTATAAAATCTGCTCATACTTTGGTGTGGTTTATAGCTTTTCATAGTTATTCAAAATGCAGAAAGTAGTAAGTCAGTAGGAGCAGACTAGCTAACAGATGCTGTCTTTGAATTTACTACTGTAAGACTGAATAATGTGACTGGACATACTTTTAACTTGTTCTGTGTACTTTAAACACAAAAGAGAATAACAACAACTAAGAGTCACCAAAACATTGACTCCTTTTATTGGTAGACTACATTCTCTAAAAAGCTTTGGGTTATAGCTCTTACACATGTCAACGAATACCTATGAAAGCTTGAATATAATTTTTACTTACATTGACAACTAAGATGTGGTTTGAAAATTAGGCTAAATTCAAATATCAAATACAAAAATCCTTTTTAGGCCAGGTTACCCTGAAATAGAAGTACTGAGGTTTTATCAGGCAAAAGGTAAACACATGAGCCCTGAGATGGTTCTTTGTGCTGCAGCCAAGCTGGGTCTGTAGCACAAACCTGGTCAGTACTACGGGAAGTGTGCAGGCGATGTGATCTCCACTATCCTGTATCCTTGGACTGCATAGGACTCCTTTTGGATAATAGAGTGGATACTTCCTTGACACCTATAGAATAGCCCACTGCTCATCAGAGAATAAGGAGAAGCCTTTACTTCAACTTCTGCTCCTGCTGAAGTCTATTTGTATTTACAGGGAGGCTAAAATAATGAAACATTTTCAGTGTGGAATGAATAATGGAATTTCATGGCATCTGATTACTAAGTTGGAGAAAGATGGTCTAATTGAGACAGTGGGTATGAAAATTCTTGTCTTAATTATATAATGAGGTTTTTCAGAAATTGAGAAGCTTAATAATCTGAACATGGAAAGCAAGGTCAATTTTCTCCATTCTTTCACGCCCAGATTTGAAAAGATAAATTAAAAAAACATACAGGTGTATGTACTTTCACAAATGGGGAGAAAAGAAGAAATAAGCACATTATTCACCTATGTATGTAAAACATCTACTCTTTTTGTCATGGAGAAAATGTTCACAAAGTACAGTTGATCTTAATATGAAAATTTTAAATTTGCAAAAGATTAACAACTAGGTAGAAGTTAAGTTTTATTAAATGAAATAGTATATTTTGATATATTTCTGTTTGTTCTACCTTAAACAAAGTTTCAAGTTTTGAAATGTAACCAGAATTGTACTATTTTATACAAGAGCTATTACTGAAAAGTCTGAATATTGTGTTTTTTGTTTGCAATAGAGTGATTTTAGACACACCAGGATAAACCTTATTTAAAAGAAGTCTGTTTGTAAATCATCACCTTTAATTTATTGCTTATATAAATCCAAGTTTTGTACTGCATCTTAAAGCTAGGTTCATACCCATAGAGTCTTATGTTCTTTGCTGTGACATTTGATTAATTTATTCTAATATATTCTGTATTTTAAGAAAAAAAAAAGAAGTGAACTACATTTACAACACGGTTGAACCTCAGAAACATTATGCTAAGTGAAAGAAACCAGACAAAAAGATTGGATTTTGTGTCATTCCATCTGTACGAAATATCTGGAAAAGGCAGTCCATGGAGACTGAATGGAGAATAGCGGTTGCCTGGAGCAAGGGTGGGAATCGGGGTCAACTGTGCAGAGGCCCAGGAGACCTCACTGGGTGACAGACACCCTAAACTGGTTTGTGGTTGCATGGATATAATTTAAAAATCAATGTTTGGTCTTTGTCCCACAGAGCTTTTAAAACCCTGATGTCTGATGGGGAGGGTTGCCCAAGATAGCTTCAGGATGGGGTCTGGGGCCCCTGGGGCAGGGAGAGGAGCTAGAGCTAATCACCAATGAGCAGTCATGCCTACATAAGGGAACCTCCACATAAACCCCTAATTAATGGGGTTCAGGGAGCCTCCAGGTTGGTGAGGGCACAGAGGAGCTGGCAGGGTGGGGGGACATACCTGAAGAGGGCATGGAAGCCCTGCACCTTCCCCACACTCTGCCCTAGACCTCTCCTTCATCCAGCTGCCCGACTTGTGTCCTTTATAATAAGCCAGAAATAGTAAGAAAAGTGTTTGCCTGGGTTCTGATAGCTGATTCAGCAAACTGTCAAACCTGACGAGGGGGTCATGAGAACCCCCAATTTATACCCAGTCAGTCAGAAGCACAGGTGAAAGCCTGGGACTTGTGATGGGTATCTGAAGGGCTGGCAGTCCTGGGGGACTGAGCCTTCAGCCTGTGGGGTCTGCACTCACACCAGGTAGCTAGTGTCAGAACTGACCCGTACTGTAGGACACTCCATGCTGTCCAGAGAGCTGGAGAACTGGTTGCTGGGGACACCCCCTACATACATTTGGTGTCAGAAGAGTGAAAGCAGATCATTTTAGTAAAATTACTAAAAAGTATTGATTATACACTTAAAATGGATGAGTTTATGGTATGTAAGTTATATCTCAATCAAATTGTTTAATAAGGTTAACCTATGAAAGAAATAGACAAGTTAAATGAGATGTGCGTACTGTCCCAGAATGCTACATTCAGTGACCCAGCTGCCTCTTTCAGCAAATCCAGACCATCCCTGAAAAAGACTCTAATACCGTCTACTTTGCTGCCATCAGGGAGGGAGGTCCTGCCTATACCTATTTCAAGCATTAATTAGGCGCATGCTCTTTAGGACCAGGGAAAACCACAATATGGGACCTCAATCCCCCAACACTATACCCCACCCCAAAGTGGCCCAGACCCCCCAGTGCATCATGAACGAGACCCCTTAACCCTACTCGAGCTGCAAATCTCCAGGGCACAGACCTCCTGCTGTCTGTCCTCCCCTTCAGCCACCCAAACCCACTGCTTCGGTCTATGCACAGGTCAGTGTTGGCCCCTCAGGGGTCATCTCACTCGGCCTCTGGGCAGGCTACCCAGGTAAAAGAGAGGATGCTCAGTTCAACTTGATTTGGATAAACAACTTATCATTTTTCAATATAAATATATCCCAAACATTGAATGGGACATATTTATAATAAAAAATTATTCATCATTTATTTTATATTGCAACCCTACATAGGGAAAGAATGAGATACATTTCTGTTTACTAATTCTGGCAACCCTACCCCCACAGCTTTCATTTCCTGGAACTCTTTCCCTTCCCTGCTCCTGGATCTGTGTGGGAGCCCCAACCCATACACCTAGCAGTTCTTCCTAACTCTAATCCCAGCGAGAGGCTGTTGTGTTATCAACCTTTTCCCTTCCAAGGCTCAGAGGCTTCTTATGCTGGTCCTCCCTCCCCAAAGCTCTGCATTGCAAAGGCCAGGGCAGCCTTGCTAAGCTCAGCAAAGGCTCCACTTTCTCATTTTTCTCTGAGCAAGGGACACCTTCTTGTTTCATGTTGGTATAACTCAGAGGAACTTCAAAGAGCATGTGTAACGTTTAATCTATGTGGAGACCAATTGGTAGCTTCTGTGCTGAAAAGAAAAATTAGCCCATGCTCCATCTGCACAGGGCCAGCACTTTGCACAGGAAGAGCCTGTTCATAACAACATTTACCATTTCTAAAGCACCTACATGGTACGGGGCTGTGAAGTCAGGGACCCACGACACTCAGTAATGATCACAGAAAGACAATATTTACCGAGAGCTCACCGAGGACCCAGCACAACTCCGAGTGCTCTAAATATACTGATTCATTTAATTTCATGCTGATTTCATTCCCTTCATACTCTTGGAAGTAGAAACTATTATATCCCTTTTACAGGTAAGAAAACTGAAGCTCAGTGTGGGTAAGTAACCATGCCAAAGACAGGCAACTAGTGAGCAGCCAGACTCTTAATGACACAGATTAAGAGAATCAACCACCGACTGTACACTAGTCCAGGAAGCGTAAGTCGTCCTTAGGAAGGACCTTGTGTTAATAGGATCAGACTGTGGGTCCTGAGTCTACTGCTCAATAACAAGGCATCCTCCAAAACACCATCCAGAATGGCCATGCCTTCTCAGAACTGACTGCCAATCACTGTGCTAACATCTGAAACAATGACCTGAAAAGGTGATGTCAACGTCTCATAGAAATCATCCCCATTTCATAGATGCTAATATTGAGGCTCAGAGAGGCAAATAACTTAGCCAGGTCACACAGCTAGAAAGTGACAAAATCAAGATAGGCCCCCAAGTCAGGGCCAGATACCTGAGTGACTTCCACTATGGCACAATAATGCAATTTGTAAGACCTTGGAAAAAATATCTCAATAATTTCATGATAAAAAAATAAAGTGTTACAGGGTTTGAATGTATAAACCATTGGAAAAAGGAAAAAATTAGCATTTGTTTAAAAAAGAAAGTAATGAAACCTCTAACCTAAAATGTTTACCTAATATCCAGGAGCGATTTTGAAAAGATGGAGATATATCTTTAAGGAATAAATATAAACTTTTGAAAAGAAAAAGACCAAAATCTGCGTGGCTCTACATTTCTATGACTGCATAGTGATTAGATGTTCAACACACACACACACACACACACACACACACACACACACACACACCAAAAAACAATTAAACTAAATGGGGCAAGAAGCAATTCTGTTGCCTGGGGAAAAAAAATCTTAATAATTATATACTCTCCTCCAAGACAAAAGGTCAGGCTGTCCTACCTTGTGAAATTATTACACGAGCCATTACCCATTTAAACCAGCGAAGTTCTGTCTTCAGTGTTTTGATCAATTTCAAAATCAGCTCTGAGCAACAGTGTCTTTCTCTCCCACATCCTGTACATGCTGTGCAGGGAACAGACCCACCCGATAGGCCAAACCACTGGACCAGGCAAGCCCTTTACGAGCAAAAATGCTAACCCTGAGACACACTGGCCCTTTGCCATTCAGAGCCTGCAGCTACTCCTGCCTGTCCAGTGCCCAGGGACAGCTGCCCAGAGCAAAACTTTCTGACTGAAAGAATTAACAGCACTTGGCATCCGCTTGTAGTCTTGCACAGGAGGCATTCTTGGGGGTCTCTAGGCTTTTGTTTAGTAAATCCCTATTTTTGTGCTTTTCTCTGAAAGCCCTTACTGAAATTAATCATTTCTTAGACGTGAACGTTCCTCTCCAGGGATTTATCCTCAAAACTGGCTGCACTGAGGGGTACAGGAATGAGGGGAGCTAAGCTGTAGAGCTAGCAACAGGAGATAAGTTTCTTGTCCTGTATCAGGCAGTGCTAGGCGGTGGGACCTTGGGAGGTGAGTGACGTTCATGTGATCTCAGTTTCCATCTATAAAGTGAAGAACTTGAACTTTGACATCGGCTTTTCCTGAGGTGCTCCAGGGACCACCAAGGTGAGGTGATCAGGCCCCCATCCCCGCACCAGTTCTGTGTTTTGTTGCTAGGATGAAGTGGTACCTAACAACTACATGGCACTCACTATGTGCCAGGTGCTGTTCTAAGGGCTTTATGTATATTAATGCATGTGATCCTCACTCCAGTAAGGTAAGTTACTATCAGTGTCTCCATTTGACAGAGGAGATTGAGGACTAGAGAGGTTATTTAACCCCTGAATGAACAGAGAATCCAGGAGAAGAACAAGGGTCCTAGCTCCAAATCATAGCCCCTAATCGATGATGCTCTGCCTCTCCTGAAACATCAGGTTTCATATGAAGAAAGTTTCATGCCAGCTTTTTAAGAAATGTTTAAACTGCTAAACTAGACATAACAACACACCATTTTCCACCCATCAAATTGGCAGAAAATGAAAAGATGGGTGACATCAAATGTTGTCAAGCTAGGGTCACAGGGACCCTCTGTCGGTGGGTGTGTGAACTGACAAAGCGTATGGGAGGTGAGTTTGGCTCTATCTGTTAAAATTTAAGTGTGACTATCTTTGAATCTGCCCTTATGCAGAGTAATAAGACCCACAATGGAAGTAATAATGTTGGAAAACATTTTGGTTTAACTTCCAAACTCATTTCTCCAAGAAATAAAAACCCCATCAATGTGATTCACTTACAACCAATTCGAAACATAGTCTAGATGTGGCTGATGATAGAGGAAATTGCAAAAGGATGAAGTCCTCTGACTCTAATAGCAATGGAAACTGGTTCACCGCAGCTCATCCATTTGGGAATAAAACTCCCTGAATGTAATCATTGTATGAAAGCCCTCAGTCAGAAGTCAAACTTCATTGCATACTTTAGAATTCCTAATGGAGATGACTGCAATGAAAGTAATGAATCTGTGAAAAAAAATCAACGATGGCTCATCTCTTACCCAAGAAGGAAATCTGCACCACGGTGAGAAGCCCTATGAAGGTGACCAAAGTGTGAAAACCTATAACCAGAAGTCACATCTTGTTAGGTATCGTAAAATTCATACAGGGCAGAAGCTTTATGATTTAATCACTGTGGGAGACCTTTTCTAAAAAAATACACACCTCATTGTGCATCAGACACTTCATACTGAAAAAATATCATCTTGGATATAACCAGCACAGAGAAACCTTTAGCTGTAATTCATCCCTCAATAGACACCATCATGGGTTTCATGCAGAAGAGGAACCGGATGGATGTTTTGAGTGTGGGAAGTTCTACTCTGGTGATGCATATCACAGCTAGAGTGAATGTTTATTATTTGCAACTGAGTCAGGCCCCAAGCAGAAAACAGAGGACCCATTCAAATTAAGATAATTCAAAAAGGATTTATTCACAAAAGTATTATTCAAAAGCATGGATGCAGGGGAACAAGGGATAGTACAGTAACTCGAAGCCCTAAACCCAGATAAAATGAAGAGGAAATGGTTAAAAACTGGAGGGCAAGTAACAAGAGACAAAGAAGGACATTACATAATGATAAAGCGGTCAGTTCAACAAGAGGATATAATTATTATAAATATCTATGCACCCAATGGAGGATCACCTACATATGTGAAACAAATACTAACAGAATTAAAGGGGGAAATAGAATGCAATGCATTCATTTTAGGAGACTTCAACACACCACTCATTCCAAAGGACAGATCAACAGGACAGAAAATAAGTAAAGAGACAGATGCACAGAACCTAACAGACATCTACAGAACACTCCATCCAAAAGCAACAGAAAACACATTCTTCTCAAGTGCACATGGAACATTTTTAAGACTAGACCACATACTAGGCCACAAAAAGAGCCTCAGTAAATTCAAAAAGATTGAAATTGTACCAACCAGCTTCTCAGATCACAAAGGTATGAAACTAGAAATAAATTACTCAAAGAAAATGAAAAAGCCCACAAACACATGGAGGCTTAATAACATGCTCCTAAATAACCAATGGATCAATGACCAAATAAAAACAGAGATCAAGCAATATATGGAGACAAATGACAACAATAATTCGACACCACAAAATCTGTGGGATGCAGTGAAGGCCATGCTAAGAGGGAAGTACATTGCAATACAGGCCTACCTCAGGAAAGAAGAACAATCCCATATGAACAGTCTAAACTCACAATTAACCAAACTAGAAAAGGAAGAACAAATGAGGCCCAAAGTCAGTAGAAGGAGGGACATAATAAAGACTAAAGCAAAAATAAATAAAATTGAGAAGTACAAAACAATAGAAAGAATCAATGAAGGCAGGAGCTGGTTCTTTGAGAAAATTAACAAAATAGATAAACCCCTAGCCAGACATATCAAGAAAAAAAGAGAGTCTACACACATAAACAGAATCAGAAATGAGAAAGGAAAAATCACTACAGACACCACAGAAATACAAAGAATTATGAGAGAATACTATGAAAAATCTATGGTAACAAACTGGATAACCTAGAAGAAATGGACAACTTTCTAGAAAAATACAACCTTCCAAGGCTGACCCAGGAAGAAACAGAAACTCTGAATAGACCAATTACCAACAATGAAATTGAATTGGTAATCAAAAAACTACCTAAGAACAAAACTCCTGGCCCAGATGGTTTCACTGCTGAATTTTATCAAACATTTAGTGAAGACCTAATACCCATTCTCCTTAATGTTTTCCAAAAAGTAGAAGAGGAGGGAATACTTCCAAACTCATTCTATGAGCCCAACATTGCTCTAATACCAAAACCAGGAAAAGACACCACAAAAAAGAAAATTACAGACCAATATCCCTGATGAACATAGATGCAAAAATACTCAACAAAATATTAGCAAACCGAATTCAAAAATACATCAAAAGGATAATACACCATGATCAACTAGGATTCATCTCAGGGATGCAAGGATGGTACAACACTCGAAAATCCATCAACATCATCCACCACATCAACAAAAAGAAGAAAAAAACCACATGATCATCTCCATAGATGCTGAAAAAGCATTCAAAAAAATTCAACATCCATTCATGAAAAATCTCTCAACCAAATGGGTATAGAGGGCAAGTACCTCAACATCATAAAGGCCATATATGACAAACCCACAGCCAACATTATACTTAACAGCGAGAAGCTGACAGCTTTTCCTTTAAGATCGGGAACAAGACAAGGATGCTCACTCTCCCCACTTTTATTCAACATAGTTCTGGAGGTCGTAGCCACAGCAATCAGTAACACAAAGAATAAAAGGCATTCAGATTGGCAAGGCAGAAGTCAAACTGTCCCTGTTTGCAGATGACATGATATTGTACATAAAAAACCCTAAGAATCCGCTCCAAAACTACTAGATGTAATATCTGAATTCAGCAAAGTTGCGGGATACAAAATTAACACACAGGAATCTGTTGCATTCCTATTCACTAATGACCACCTAGCAGAAAGAGAAATCAGGAAAACAATTCCATTCACAATTGCATCAAAAAGAATTAAATACCTAGGAATAAACCTAACCAAGGAAGTGATGACCTATTCTCTGAAAACTACAAGACACTCATGAGAAAAATTAAAGAAGATATCAATAAATGGAAACACATCCCGTGCTCATTGATAGGAAGAATTAATATTGTCAAAATGGCCATCCTGCCTAAAGCAATCTACAGATTCAGTGCAATCCCTATCAAAATATCAACAGCATTCTTCAGTGAACTAGAGCAAATAGTTCTAAAATTCATATGGAACCACAAAAGACCCTGAACAGCCAAAACAATGCTGAGAAGGAAGAGCAAAGCAGGGGGAACTAGGCTCCCTGACTTCAAGCTCCACTACAAAGCCACAGTAATCAAGACAATTTGGTACTGGCACAAGAACAGACCCACAGATCAATGGAACAGACTAGACAGCCCAGATGTAAACCCAAGCATATATGGTCCATTAATATACGATAAAGGAGCCATGGGTATACAATGGGAAAATGACAGCCTCTTCAACAGCTGGTGTTAGCAAAACTGAACAGCTACATGTAAGAGAATGAAACTGGATTATTGTCTAAGCCCATACACAAAAGTAAACTCAGAATGGATCAAAGACCTAAATGTAAGTCATGAAACCATAAAACTCTTAGAAAAAAAACATAGACAAAAATCTCTTGGACATAAACATGAGCAACTTCTTCATGAACATATCTCCCCGGGCAAGGGAAACAAAAGCAAAAATGAACAAATGGTACTATGTCAAACTAAAAATCTTCTGTACAGCAAAGGACATCATCAGCAGAACAAAAAGACACCCTACAGTATGGGAGAATATATTCATAAATGACATATCTGATAAGGGGTTGACATCCAAATTATATAAAGAGCTCACGCACCTCAACAAACAAAAAGCAAATAAGCCAATTAGAAAATGAGCAGAGGATCTGAACAGACACTTCTCCAAAGAAATTCAGATGGCCAACAGGCACATGAAAAGATGTTCCACATCGCTAATCATCAGAGAAATGCAAATTAAAACCACAATGAGATATCACCTCATACCAGTTAGGATGGCCAACATCCAAAACACAAACAACAACAAATGTTGGTGAGGATGTGGAGAAAGGGGAACCATACTACACTGCTGGTGGGAATGCAAATTAGTTCAACCACTGTGGAAAGCAGTATGGAGGTTCCTCAAAAAACTCAAAATAGAAATACCATTTGACCCAGGAATTCCACTACTCGGAATTTACCCTAAGAATGCTGGATCTCAGATCCAAAAAGACATATTCACCCCTATGTTTATCACAGCACTATTTACAATAGCCAAGAAATGGAAGCAAACTAAGTGTCCATCAGTAGATGAATGGATAAAGAAGATGTGGTACATATACACAATGGAATATTTTTCAGCCATAAGAAGAAAACAAATCCTGCCATTTGCAACAACATGGATGAAGCTAGAGGGTATTATGCTCAGTGAAATAAGCCAGGCGGATAAAGACAAGTATCAAATGATTTCACTCACCTGTGGACTCCATAAAGCAAAGAACAAAGCAAAAACTGAAGGAACAAAACAGCAGCAGACTCACAGAACCCAAGAATGGACTAACAGTTACCAAAGGGAAAGGGACCATGGAGGATGGGTGGGAAGGGAGGGATAAGGGGAAAAGGGGGCATTACGATTAGCATGTATAATGTAGGGAGGGGCACAGGGAAGGCGGTATAACATAGAGAAGACAAGTAGTGACTCTCTAGCATATTACTACACTGATGGACAGTGACTGTAATAGGGTATGTGATGGGGACTTAATGATAGGGGGAGTCTAGGAACCATAATGGTGCTCATGTGATTGTACATTAACAATACCTAAATAAATAAATAAATAAATAAAATAAGTAAGTAAGTAAGTAAACTGGAGGGGAAGGAAGTTTGAGAAAGCTGATTTAAACAGGGCTGTGGTCTTAGAGAGGGTGGGAGGGCAGAGGCCAGCAGAGGAAGGCAGATTCCCACCCTCCCTCCCTCTTGTCTCACCTCCACCAGAGGCCCAGTAGCTGGGTCCTACCAGACACCACAGCACAAGGCAGACTGTGATGGGATCAGCCTTCCTGACAGGGGCAGTTGGAGAAGGTGAAGATGGATCTGGAGGGGAAACAGAGGGTACCCAGCCCAGAGAACAAGAACCCAGTTGCCCCCCACAGCCTGAGTACAGACCTGGTTCCCCAGGGCTGGGTCCAGAGACTGGCCTAGAGCAGGCACTCAGTAAGAAATGCTGAATGAATAAAGGAATGGAACCAAGTAGCTCTGGGGCAGACTGTTGTCCAGCAGGAGAGAACTCAGAACTCCTCAGCCTGCCTGTCTTCCTCGGGGCCCTCGGGGAACATAAGGTCAAGATGCTTTTGTGACTCACACTGTGTGGTCACTAAACAGTAACACTGAAAATCTAGTCACGCAGCAAGAGCTTGTAATCTTGAAGAGGAGAGGAAAAGATGAAAGGGAATCTTCGGGTCCTGTATTGGAAGCTTTAAGTGTATATCCCATCAAGTCCCCACAATTCCACCTCCAGTGGGGGGAAACTGAGGCCCTGAAAGCTTAGGTACATTTCCCAGGGCCACATAGTAAAGTGGAGTCAGGATCTGAGCCCAGATCTATCTGCACCCTCAGCCTGTGGTTCTCCCACATTGCAGGGCATGGGGTAAACCTCACTGGGGTGGAAACACAAGGATAAATACCAGTGAGAATAACTTTACGGTTTTAAGGCAAAAATGCCTCCACTCTGCTGATGTACCACAACAGCTATTAACATTCTCTTTTATAAGCAAGGAGAAAAACATCTATTAGGTGCTACATTCATGGAGCCTGTGAGGAGGAAGTTAATGACTCATTTAGTAACCCCTATGGTGTTCCTTAACATTTAAAATGAAACAGCCAGTCTTTTCTGTACTGTAAAAGAAAGTGGCAGCTCAACAGGAGCATTAAAAAGGCCAGATTTTTTAAAGCATTTTTATTTATAATCATTGGCATTTGTGCTCTCATGGAAGATGGAAATCCTACTGCTTAGCATATCAAATTCCTCTTGAGGGAGGCAGTGAAAAATCAAGCCTGTCTGGAAAAACCAGACTACAATTTCTAACAGCAGTGTGTGTGTGTGTGTGTGTGTGTGTGTGTGTGTGTAGTAAGAACATTTAACATAAAATCTACCTGCTGGCAAAGTTTAAGTGTACAATACATATTGTTAGCTATAAGCACTATGCTGTACTTAGATCCCCAGAACTTATCTATCTTGTATAACTGAAACTTTGTAGCTTTTGAACATCATCTCTCCACTTCCTTCCCCCCGCCCGACAAACATCTTTCTTCTACTCTCTGCTTCTATGAGTTTGACTATTTCTAATTTCATATATAAATGAGATCATACAGTATTTGTTTTTTGTGTCTAGCTTATTTCAGTTACCATAATGTCCTCCCGGTGTATTCATGTTGTTGCAAATGGAAGAATTTCCTTCTTTTTTAAGACTGAATAATATTCCATTATGTGTAGATAGATATACAGAGATAAAATACACAGAGATATATATCACATTTTCTTCATTTTCATTATCCATTCGTCAGTGGATATTTAGGTTGTTCCATATCTTGCCTATTTTGAATAATGCAACAATGAACATGGAGGGGCAGATATTCTTTGAGATATCTATTTCAATTCTTTTAGATAAATACCAGAAGTGAAATAGCTAGATCACATGGTAGTTCTACTTTTAATTTTTGAGGAACCTCCCTATTGTTGTCCATAGTGGCTGTTAGAAATGGCATAAAAACTAAATGTGGGACTTCCGGGAAGATGGCGACATGAGCAGAGCAGCGGAAATCTCCTCCCAAAACCATATGTATTTATGAAAATACAACAAATACAACTATTCCTAAAAAAGAGACAATAAGATACAAGACAGCACACAGCCTGCATCTACACCTGAGAGGACTCGGCACTCCGCGAGGCGGGTAAGATACGGAGCCACGACCAGGCGGGACACAAGCTCTCCTCCACCCCAGCGCACCAGCGGGAGGAGAGGATTCAGAGCCGGGAGGGAGTGGAAGTACAGGCCCGCGAAATAACCAGCCCTGGTGATCTGCGCCAGGAGCACTGACACACATCACACGGTGTATCAGAGATTGGAGAGACAGAGGGTGTAGGATCTGAGCTTGGGAACGCACCCGAGTACTCGCACCTGGCTCCCCGGGACAAAAGAAAAGTGCGTGCTTTTTTTTTAGTGGTGTTAAAGAGACAAGAGCCCAGGATCGTCCCAGCACACTCGGCCAAATAGGCTGGGAGTCCAGGGGAATTTCAGACCCCTTGGATGGCGAGGAAAAAGGAGCCACACTCAGACTTCCCACAGAGATTAACAGCCTCTCATTCGTTCCCACCCCAGCCAGACCTACAAAGGGCCCTGCGGAGCGGCGTGGCCATGGCTGCCGAATAGTGGAGCAACAGAGCGACCTACAGCATCCCCACAGAATCTACTCCCGGTGGGCGTTTTTCTTTTCTTTTCTTTCTTTTTTTCTTTCTTTTTTCTTTTCTTTTCTTTCTTTTCCTTCTTTCTTTTTTCTATTTTTCTTCTTTCTTTTCCTTTCCTTCTTTTCTTTCTTTTATTTCTTCTTTCCTTTTTTTTTTTTTTTAAGTCTTAAAGAGCCCAGCTGACACATGTGGCACATACCAGTGGCCACTTCTATTGCCATGAAAAGACACAGGAATATGGTACAAACAAAACTTACCCAGACCCAGACAACACCAAAGAGGGAACCTAAAGGGATGGAAATGCACAACATTCCTGAAAAAGAATTCAGAATAAAAGTCATAACCATACTGACGGATCTACAAAGAAATATGCAAGAGCTGAGGGAGGAAGTGAGGGAAGTGAGGAAAGACAATGCAGAAATGAGACAAGCAATCAATGGGCTTAGCAGCAGACTGGACGAAATGCAAGAGACTGTTAAAGGAATAGAAATCAGAAAACAGGAATACAGAGAAGCTGAGGCAGAGAGAGATAAAAGGATCTCTAGGAATGAAAGAATATTTAGAGAATTGTGTGACCAATCCAAATGGAACAATATTCGCATTAGAGTACCAGAGGAAGAAGAGAGAGAAAAAGGGATAGAAAGTGTCTTTGAAGAAATAATTGCTGAAAACTTCCCCATGCTAGGGAAGGAAATAGTCTCACACTCCACGGAAGCCTACAGATCTCGCAACACAAGGGACCCAAGAAAGACAACACCAAGACACATAATAATTAAAATGGCAAAGATCACAGATAAGGACAGACTATTAAAGGCAGCTAGAGAAAGAAAAAAAATCACCTACAAAGGAAAACCCATCAGACTATCATCAGACTTCTCAACAGAAACCTTACAGGCAAGAAGACAATGGCACGATTTATTTAACATAATGAAACAGAAGGGCCTCGAACCAAAAATATTGTATCCAGCACGATTATCATTTAAAAATGAAGGAGGGATTAAACAATTTCCAGCCAAGCAAAAGTTGAGAGAGTTTGCCTCCCATAAACCACCTCTACAGGATATCTTAAACGGACTGCTCTAGAGGGAAGCACCCCTAAGTCTAAAATGATGTCACCAGAGAAAATAAAATCATAACAAAGAAAGCAGACCATCCAAATACTAACTAAAGGCAAAGAATAAAACACCTAGTATATAAAGATGGAGGACAAAGAATAAGAAGGGAGAGAAATAAAGAATCGTCAGACGGTGTTTACAATAACTTAACAAGAAAGTTAAGTTAGATTGTTAGATAGTAAAGAAGCAACCCTTGAACCTTTGTTAACCACGAATCTAAAGCCAGCAATGGCAATAAGTACATATCTATCGATAATTACCTTAAATGTAAATGGACTGAATGCATCAATCAAAAGACACAGAGTTACAGATTGGATAAAAAAGCAAGACCCATCTATATGCTGCCTACAAGAGACACACCCCAAACCCAAAGATATACACAGACTAAAAGTGAAGGGATGGAAAAAGATATTTCATGCAAACAACAAGGAGAAAAAAGCAGGTGTTGCAGTACTTGTATCAGACAAAATAGACTTCAAAAGAAAAAAAGTAGCAAGAGATAAAGAAAGACATTACATAATGATAAACGGGTCAGTCCAACAAGAGGATATAACCATTTTAAATATATATGCACCCAACACAGGAGCGTCAGCATATGTGAAACAAATACTAACAGAATTAAAGGAGGAAATAGAAACCAATGCATTCATTTTAGGAGACTTCAACACACCACTCACTCCAAAGGACAGATCAACCAGACAGAAAATAAGTAAAGACAAAGAGGCACTGAACAACACACTAGAAGAGATGGACCTAACAGATATCTACAGAACTCTACACCCACAAGCAACAGGATACACATTCTTCTCAAGTGCACATGGAACATTTTCCAGAATAGACCACATACTAGGCCACAAAAAGAATCTCAGTAAATTCAAAAATATTGATATTCTACCAACCAACTTCTCAGATCACAAAGGTATAAAACTAGAAATAAATTTTAGAAAGAAATCAAAAAGGCTCACAAATACATGGAGACTTAACATTCTCCTAATTAATCAATGGGTTAATGACCAAATCAAAAGAGAAATCAAAAAATCTATGGAGACTAATGATAACAACAACACAAAGCCACAACTTCTGTGGGACACAGCAAAGGCAGTTCTAAGAGGAAAGTACATTGCAATCCAGGCCTATTTAAAGAAGGAAGAACATTCCCAAATGAATAGTCTAAATACACAATTACTGAAATTGGAAAAAGAAGAACAAATGAGGCCCAAAGTCACCAGAAGGAGGGACATAATAAAGATCAGAGAAGAAATAAATAAAATTGAGAAGAATAAAACAATAAAAAAATCAATGAAACCAAGAACTGGTTCTTTGAAAAAATAAACAAAATAGATAAACCCCTAGTAGGACTCATTAAGAGAAAAAGAGAATCTACACACATAAACAGAATCAGAAATGAGAAAGGGAAAACAATGACGGACCCCACAGAAATACAAAGAATTATAAGAGAATATTACGAGAATCTATATGCTAACAAGCTGGAAAACCTAGAAGAAATGGACAACTTCTTGGAAAAATACAACCTTCCAAGACTGACCAAACAAGAAACAAAAAACTAAACAGACCAATCACCAGCAACGAAATTGAATCGGTAATCAAAAAACTACCCAAGAACAAAACCCCCTGACCAGATGGATTCACCTCTAAATTTACCAGACATATAGAGAAGAAATAACACCCATTCTCCTTAAAGTTTTCCAAAAAATAGAAGAGGAGGGAATACTTCCAAACTCATTCTATGAAGCCAGCATCACTCTAATACCAAAACCTGGCAAAGACCTCACCAAAAAAGAAAATTACAGACCAATATCCCTGATGAACATAGGTGCAAAAATACTCAACAAAATATTAGCAAACCGAATTCAAAAATACATCAAGAGGATCATACACCATGATCAAGTGGGATTCATCCCAGGGATGCAAGGATGGTACAACATTCGAAAATCCATCAACATCATCCACCACATCAACAAAAAGAAGAACAAAAACCACATGATCATCTCCATAGATGCTGAAAAAGCATTTGACAAAATTCAGCATCCATTCATGATTAAAACTCTCAACAAAATAGGTATAGAGGGCAAGTACCTCAACATCATAAAGGCCATATACGACAACCCCACAGCTAACATCATACTTAACAGCAAGAAGCTGAAAGCTTTTCATCTAAGATTGGGGACAAGACAGGGATGCCCAGTCTCTCCACTGTTATTCAACATAGTACTGGAGGTCCTAGCCACGGCAATCAGACAAAACAAAGACATACAAGGCATCCAGACTGGTAAAGAGTAAGTCAAATTGTCAGTATTTGCAGATGACATGATATTGTACGTAAAAAACCCTAGACTCCACTCCAAAACTACTAGAACTAACATTTGAATTCAGCAAAGTTGCAGGATACAAAATTAACACACAGAAATCTGTTGCTTTCCTATACACTAATGATGAGCTAACAGAAAGAGAAATTAGAAAACAATTCCATTCACAATTGCATCAAAAAGAATAAAATACCTAGGAATAAACCTAACAGAGGAAGTGAAAGACCTCTACTCAGAAAACTACAAGACACTCCTAAGAGAAATTAAAGAGGACACTAACAAATGGAAATTCATCCCATGCTCTTGCCTAGGAAGAATAAATATTGTCAAAATGGCTATACTACCTAAACCAATCTACACATTCAATGCAATCCCTATCAAGCTACCAACAGCTTTCTTCAATGAACTGGAACAAATAAGTCTAAAATTCATATGGAACCACAAAAGACCCCGAATAGCCAAAGCAATCCTGAGAAGGAGGAATGAAACAGGGGGAATTATGCTCCCTGACTTCAAGCTCTACTACAAAGCCACAGTAATCAAGACAATTTGGTATTGGCACAAAAACAGACCCACAGACCAGTGGAACAGAATAGAAAATCCAAACATTAACCCAAACATATACAGTCAATTAATATTTGATAAAGGAGCCTTGGATATACAATAGGGAGATGACAGCCTCTTCAGCATCTGGTGTTGGCAAAACTGGACAGCTACATGTAAGAGAATGAAACTGGACTACTGTCTAGCCCCACACACAAAGGTAACCTCCAGGTGGATCAAAGACCTGAATGTAAGTCATGAAACCATAAAACTCTTAGAAAAAAACATAGGCAAAAATCTCTTGGACATAAACATGAGTGACTTCTTCATGAACATATCTCTGTGGGCAAGGGAAACAAAAGCAAAAATGAACAAGTGGGACTATATCAAGCTGAAAAGCTTCTGTACAGCAAAGGACACCATCAGTAGAACAAAAAGACATCCTACAGTATGGGAGAATATATTCATAAATGATGTATCTGATAAAGGGTTGACATCCAAAATATATAAAGAACTCACACACCTTAACAAACAAAAAGCAAATAATCCAATTAAGAAATGGGCAAAGGACATGAATAGACACTTCTCCAAAGAAGAAATTCAGATGGCCAACAGGCACATGAAAAGATGCTCCACATCACTAATCATCAGAGAAATGCAGATTAAAACTATAATGAGATATCACCTCACACCAGTGAGGATGGCCAACATCCAAAACACAAACAACAACAAATGTTGGCGAGGATGTGGAGAAAAGGGAACCCTCCTACACTGCTTGTGGGACTGCAAATTAGTTCAACCATTGTGGAAAGCAGTATGGAGGTTCCTCAAAAAACTCAAAATAGAAATACCATTTGACCCAGGAATTCCACTCCTAGGAATTTACCCTAAGAATGCAGCAGCCCAATTTGAAAAGGACAGATGCACCCCTATGTTTATTGCAGCACTATTTACAATAGCCAAGAAATGGAAGCAACCTAAGGGTCCATCAGTAGATGAATGGATAAAGAAGATGTGGTACATATACACAATGGAATATTATTCAGCCATAAGAAAACAAATCCTACCATTTGCAACAACATGGATGGAGCTAGAGGGTATTATGCTCAGTGAAATAAGCCAAGCCGAAAAAGACAAGTATCAAATGATTTCACTCATATGTGGAGTATAAGAACAAAGAAAAAAAAAAACTGAAGGAACAAAACAGCAGCAGACTCACAGAACCCAAGAACGGACTAATAGTTACCAAAGGGAAAGGGACTGGGGAAAATGGGCGGGAAGGGAGGGATAAGAGGGAAAAAGGGGCATTACGATTAGCAGATGTAATGTTGGGGGGGCACGGGGAGGGCTGTACAACTCAGAGAAGACAAGTAGTGATTCTATAGCATCTCACTACGCTGATGGACAGTGACTGTAATGGGGTAAGTGGGGGGGACTTGATGAAGGGGGTAGTTTAATAATCATAATATTGCACGTGTAATTGTAGATTAATGATACCAAAATAAATTATTTTTAAAAAATAATAAAACAAATATTCATCCTCAAAAAAAAAAACTAAATGTGATTTATTCCCAGAGGAATTAATGTTTAAACAAAAGGGTACCGACAAGATGCCAACATGTCAGAATCTGTACCAGGGAGTCACTCTGGTTGGGAGGAGGAGGGAGACTGAGAAATCGTGAGCCATGCATCACTTCAGAAAAATGCAGAAAATGTTTTCAACCAGTCAATAAAATTAAGACAAATGTAAAGAAAACCTTTTTTTTTGCTTAGGTGACATCCCAGAAAGAATGTAAACCCTAAAGTACTCGCCAATTAGGAACCCTGGGAGGAAATCGTACACTAAGGAATAAATAGCTTGTTGTAACCACCCTGACTGTTTGCTCACCAGACACCTGATCTTGCAAGATCACCATTAAAGCCTCACTCCGCTGTTCTCTTTGTCTCTGTGTCCATTTATTGAGTTTGGACCAGTGAGCACGTTTCTCACAGTGGCTGCACCAGTTTACATTCCCACCAACAGTGCATGAGGGTTCCCTTCTCTCCACATCCGTGCCAACGTGTTTGTGTTTTTACTAATACTTATCTTTTGTTTTTACTAATTCTTATCCTAACCTGTGTGGCTACTTTTGAGGTGATATCTCATTGTGGTTTTGATTTGCATTTCTTATGCCAGGAAATCCACTGCAGCCTTTAAAAATGGGTGGCTCTGTTCGTTGGCATGGAAAGGGCAACAGTATAGCATGTTGTCAAGGACACAAGCTCTGAAATCAGACAAGCCCAAGTTCAAATCCCAGCTAGATCATTTGTAGGCTGTGTGACCTTGGGTGAGGTAAGCCCAAGGATCTTCATCTACACATGGTGATAAAAGGATTACAGTTCAAAGGACCATTTTATGACACCATTTTTTTAGTGTAAATGTATAAGAAAAAAGTTGGAAATATGTCTGCTTCAAAAAATGGTTCTGTGTATTTTCCAGAATGATTGCACATTCCTTTAGGGAAAACCTAACTGCAGCCAGCTAAATAAATAAAACACATATGTGTTCATATAGTGTAACTCCAGGGGAAAATCCCAAGGCAAAATACCTCTAAAACCAAAATCAGTCAAAAGGAGAAATAAAGTTAAGAAACCTGTTCATTTCTTACAAGCAGTCACCCCATCTCTCTTGACCAGGCTGCAGCAGAAGAGAACTCCACCCGACCTCTCCAGTCCAGATAAGCCTTTGTAATTATCTATTGATATGGAGATGAACCACTTCTCTCCACCCTTTGAAATACCTATTGATATAGAGATGGACTACCCTTCTCCACCCCTTAGAAACACCTATTGATATGCAGATGCACTAAAGCCAGGCGAGAGATTCTGGAAATATTACAATTTTACCCACATATAGAAAGGCCTAGAAAGATACACACTAAAGAGATAAGAGTCATCACATCTACAGGGAGGTGTTAAAAAACAAAATTCAACCAAGTAAATTTGAAAATCTAATTGGTTTTGTTAGCAATTCATGAATCAGGCAGCATTCCATCTAGCAAGCAGAGCTCCAAGGAGTTATACAAAATGGAATGTCTTTACAAGCAGGAGGGTGGGGCAGGAAGGTGTAGCAAAAGAAGAGATTAGGGATTGTTTCAGGTGAGGTCACCTTCCCCTGAGAGGGGCAGAGTTCTTAGGCAGATGACCTCACTAGTGATCAGGTCTGATTGGCTTACAATTCCACTCAGAAGAGGCTGACACTGAGCCCCAGTCTGGTGGCTTGGTCTAGCAGAAGTGACCCCATGTGGGGTGTGTGTTTTTAACAGTGAGAATGGTGGGGAGGGGGTATATAGGAAAACTCATTTTTGCTTCATACTTTTGGGTAATATTTGAATATTGTGACAAGCATGTATAATTATTGCATTTTAATTCCAAAACAAGGGAAGGATAACATAAAGGAAGTGCAGTTAGCATCTCTTGTCTCTGGGACTTCAGTGACTAAGAGCATTTGCAGCCAGTGATGGCCTTGACCTCCCTGCCTCCCTTAACTGAATTCTCTGAAACGCTTCAACACCACTCAGGCATTTTTCTCCCTGAAATGCCCAGCTTTAACAAAATTCCAGGTAGAAGGATGACCATGAGTCACAATTACAGGAAGGTTTTATAAATAATATGTAAAAATTACCTAATGCAACTTGGCTAAAACTTGTACAAACAGGAATGATTCACACAAAACAATTACTGGGGGAAGGGAAAGAGCAGAAACCCTCAAGGGTCATCTGGTTTAGTACCTTCCCACACTGTCCATATGCAGAATGTTTGGATAAATCATTTTCTTACTAAACAAGTTTACACTTGTCACTGAGGTGGTGGTCGGTTCCAGCAGCTGGGAACTGAAGGCCCTCCCCACTTTCTGATGCGTGGTGGCAGCACACAGAAGCGTGGCACTTCCCTAACAGCAAGCACGGCCACCAAGACCCTCTGCAAGGGCCTGTGTACTGAGCGTTTCTCCAGAGAGCAAGACTTGGGATCCAGCTGAGCCTTCTTTCTCTTGCCCCAGGCTTTGGAATTTCTTCTTAAATCTGGGGAGATCCTTCCAGATCTTTCAAATGCCTCCTATCAGCATTCTTTCTCTCCTCAAACCCCACTTTTCTCCTCAGGCTTAGGCCAGGAGCCACACTGTGAAATGGTTTCAGGGCCAGGCAGACACACAGATGAGTGAAGTCAGCAGCCTGTAAGGCAAAAGGGCATGGTGAGACTGTGGCAAACAGGAGACCACATGGTCCCTTTAAAGAAGGGAACTGCTACTCAGCACCAGCCAAGAGTTGTCCTATGAGAATTTAGGACCAGAGTTGCCAGATAATCTGATTTTCCTGGAGATCTCAGAAATCCAGATGTTTAGGTGAAACGGTCCAATTTGTAAAATATTATGCAAGTCAACTAAA
The DNA here is from genome assembly GCA_032199065.1 of Smutsia gigantea. Lineage (NCBI taxonomy): Eukaryota > Metazoa > Chordata > Mammalia > Pholidota > Manidae > Smutsia > Smutsia gigantea. The sequence goes on along the minus strand of JAVSCE010001036.1, from coordinate 777,136 downwards.
AATGCCTTTCGAGCTGCAACGGCCCCTATGAAGGTCAATTGGTGACCCTTTGGTAACTTTGGCTTGAAAAAATAAATCCTTCAGGCAGTCGGGTCCCACAAACCTCTCCCAAGGAAAGAAAACATTGAACCTTCTCCCTACCTGAATGGGAAAAATAAAAGGAAGAAAAAAATTATAAACTTTAATATCGCAAAAAATTATTCTTCCGCATCTCCGTTATTGTCTTATTTGTACAAGTTATAAAAACTCAGAGTATTTTAACTCAATAATCTAGCACATGTTATGTATTCCAGTTCTTTTTGGTTACAAGTGATAAGGGGAAAACTAGCTAAAATACAAAGACTTCACTGCTTGAGGAATAGAAAAGGGTAGATCTGGCTTTAGGTTCAACTTGGTAATAGTTCAGACTGTCACAGAAACTTGGTTTCTCTTCAACTCAATACACTGGCGTCTCAGGCAAGAGGACAGGAGCCTCAGCTGGCAAGGGGCCTGCAGCCAACTTGCTTCCAGGTTCAAATATGAATGACAGTCTCTCGCTCAGGATTCGCATCCTGAGGCTTCTTGCATTCCATTGGCTGTGACCGGGTCACGTGCTCTTCCCTGAACCAGTCACCAAGTCCAAGAGATCAGCTGTTGTGATAGACCTCCCTCTAGGTGGTGCTCCACCTCTGCACTGTGGCCCTGGCACTACCCACTCACCTGGTGGGAGGGTGGAGGAAGGATGACCAAAAAAAAAAATTGAAAAACAAATGGATGCTGAGAAGGCAGAGGATGTTCACCATAAGACATTTCCAAAAGCCGTCACTCAGCAACCTGTTTTGCACACCTGTTTTGGAGGAGCTTAGCAATTTTGAAGCCAGTGCAGAAAGGCAACCCTGGATTACTCATGTTGCCTAGTGTAATAATTCAAGTAGGACCATCTATATAATTTGCACAGCTCAGTGCAAAATGAAAATGTGAAGTGCCTGGTTCCAAAGTGGGGGGAAATGCTGTCAAAGGTACTAAAATACAGAGCTTTTTCCTTTTCCTTTGCAGTATGGTCTCTCAGCTTGCCATGGTAGTGTCTGAATTTTACTGTTATCTTTATATTTTGCCATCTCAATTAATGCGAATATAACAGCATTTAATTCCTCTGCAGAATTAACAAAATTACACAATTCATATTTTGTAGTTCACATGTACATATGCATTTCATTCTTACCAGAAAGGTAGAAATGCTGCACAAAACTAGCCTGTTTGTTTCACTTTTTTATATGTACATATTCTACCAATACTCTCTTCCTACAGCTACTGATGAGTAAAGATGACTGAAGGGAAAAGGGGCTCTGGGGCCCTTAACCTTCTCTTTCCTTCTCTGGCATCATTTAAAGCATAAACGGTGGGCTCACACAGGGAAGCGAAAAAGGACACGATAGGGTCCCTTGGTCATTTGTGTTTCTTAAAACAATGCTGTCTTTAAACCAGGTTCTGGTTCAAATAGCAAAACTGGCCTTTCAAGGCTATCAGTGTCCCTGCTTAATGTCAGGTGCTAATCTTGCACTTGCTCCGAGTATTGCTGAATTCCCATGCATGGTGCGTCCACTGGAACTCTGTGCTCACGGGACATCGCGGAAGCTACACGCAAATGAGGCAGGTAAGAACCACAGCATATATACACACTGCGCTATCTCTTCTACTCGTACTCATGTGTTGTCCCATCAGACTTCACTTACAAAACACAAGTTCAAAGACAAAATTGTGAAGAGTTTCATGACGTTGACCACAGGGCATTAAACCAAGTCCAGTGCCCCTCTGAGCACGCAACCTATGCAACTGCCCACAAAGCCGGCCCTGACTTCAGGAGACAGCATCTCACCATGGCATAGACGTTCTCTGCATTATTCTGGATGTTTCAACACCAACACCAACACCCGAAACAACTACCAAAAGCTGTAGTTCAAAATAGGGTGGCAACCAGACAGGAAAATACAAGTTCTGTAAAAGCTGATGCTGAACCCCACAACATCGCCTGTCTAGCTAATTACATGTTGTTCTGCTCCGTAATGTGCCTTTTATATCCATCATCATCCAGCTGGTACAGACTGAGCTGTGCTGTGTGTTTGTTTACTCGTGGATAAATGTCCAGAAATAAATCAAGCCACCTTGCCTACCTTTGCAAGAGAACTTTGCTAAAGGTGGCTGGGTCCATGAATCAAGGTCGCTGGGATCTATCACAGACAGGATGCCCACAAAGGAATGACTCATGTTGACTGCGTTTGGAACAAATTAGCTTTTATTTACAAAGCACCTATGTAGCTCTTGCTCAATGCTAGCAACTGTTTCAAACATTTTACCAATTCCCATTAATCCCCAGGGCAACTCTAAAGGTAAGAAATTATTATTATGCCCATTGTGTAAATGGGCAAACTGAGGTACAGATTAATTAACGCCTGGCAACACAGCTAGTGGACAACTGTTAAAAAGGCAACTGCAGTGGTCAAAAAGTTCTAAGAGAATCAGTTAGTCCTGTTTCTCTCACCAGGCATAACACAACCCACCCAAAGAGGGGAAACCTGTACTCAGCTTGTCTGAAACTAACTGAGAGTTCCTCTAGCTCACTGGTTCCCAGCCCTGACTATACAGTGTAAAATCCGGGCAGCTCTTAAACATCCAGATGCCCTGGCCTCACCTCAGACCCGTGAACCAGAACCTCTGGGGCTGGGACCCAGGTGTCAGCATTTTGCACAGCTGCCCAAGGGGCACCCGGTGGGCTGCCAAGGCTGAGAGCAGGGCAGCCTGGCCCTCTCTTCTGGTGGGATGGGGAATGATCAGCCGCCTGCGAGAAGAGCTGCCATTTGGGAATGACATATTTTAATAAAACCTGTCCTCCTCCTTTTTTCATTTCAAAGAAAATACTTGTTGCATCAGAAATAGTTCTGACCCTAACATGGGCAGGACCTGAGGAAGGTGTCCAAATTGAGGTGCATATACATGAGTCTCAATATTTAAGTTAATATTGGTTACAAATTAAGGTAACAAACTGTTCAATAAAATATGTGTATCCTCCTACCTTGACAAATATACCCATCTAAGAACAAAATGGGAGAAAAACAAAACACATGCAAAGCAAACAACCGTGGATAAATAAATTTCATTTTCTTACAAAGACTGTGATTTGCTCTGGAGAAGGAGAGGCAGCAGGAATATGGATTGCAAAGAATTTCTCCCTCGCTCTCTGGGCTTCTGTGTGGCTCCCTTGGCTCATCACACATGCAACCCATAGACACCATTTTCTGTTCCTCTTTTTGAGAGGAGAGGTCCTGCCAGGAGCCTAAGGCTGGAAATACCATTATCATCCCCATCTTGCACAGGAGAAATGAGGCGGATAAGGGAAAGAACTCCCAAGACTGTGCACACATTTGGGGGGAGGGAGCAGGACTTCAATTGAGCTTTGACTCCAAAGCCTCTATTTTTAACCAGTTCATTACATTTTCTCCCTCTCCCCACCATCCAAACTGTACCAGCTACCCAGCTACCTTGGCAGTCCTGCCCCAGGTCTCCCACGGATCATGCTCTGCCCAGCCCTGACCTCACACTGTCTTTAACGGTGTGATCAAAGTAGGATGAGCTCCTCAGAAACTCAGGCATCAGCCTTAAGATGGCTTTGAAGGAATCAATTTCCAGGCTCTCGAATCTCACATTTCTAAATCTGATCTGAGCACATTCCTGATGCCCAGAAGTGCTCTGAGCAACCTGTTCACCCCCCTTCCTCTGTCCCCTCCCCTAAGCACCTTCTCCCACTCTACGAAATAAAAGCCCGCCTTTCCCCACCCTGAATTTCACTATGGTGTGGTGACCCCAAATCCAAACCCTCCAAGAAGGACCATCCTAAATACTGGAGTGAGTGTTGAGAAAATGTGTGACCCTGAAGTCTGGAGATAAACGCTTCCATGAGCCTAGTAGCTTCCAATTCATTGCTTTCAACAATATTACAGCAGGACTTCAGTCAGTTGTCAGCTCATAGATTCTTAAAAATAAATTTTCTGATAAATCACTGTGGGTTTTTGGTGCATTTAAACTCAGGAGTTTAAATAATTGAGTGACATTGCTGTATCAAAACTCTTTCATTGTCTTCCATTTAGTCATATGTGAACAAGGCTTCTCAGAACTTAATATCTATAAAAAAATGAAAAATAAAAAGAGTTAATAATGAACCCTGTATCATTATGGTAATAAGTAACTTGCTCCTTTTGAACGGCCTTTTTTAAAAGCCTTGCCCATCTTATTAAGAGATGCAATCCAATAAAATGTTACTTTTTGTGCTCAGTAATTATTTGTCTTATTTTAAGCAATCTGCATTATGTGGATCAATTATACTAATAATAATTAAATCACAAATTCAATCTAGAAGAATTTTTTAAGCCCTGAAAGCCTCAGGGTGCCAGGAAACCATGGTTTTGCTTCAGTGTATATACAAGTTTGCTTGCAGAGAACCTTGATAAAATGATCAATAAACATTTCTGAAGCATAAAAATAAATTTCATTAGAATAAAACTGTGGAAATAAAAAAAAGAAATTATAAATTTAAGGAGGAAAAAGAGACAATGTAAAGTTTTAAAGAAGAACTTTTTCATCCATTTTTAAATGAATAATGGTGGGCATCACATTGTTATGGTCTTTAGATTCCATTGGGTACAATTTTTAAAAACATGTAACATTTCTATTTTGAAACATCAATATTAATAATATACCCAAAGTAATATTCTTTGCAACTATTTAAACTTACAAGGAAAAATCTTGAATGTCAACCTCAGACCGTGTGAAAGGAATTACTAGTTTTTCAAAATACTTCTGAAGTGATGTGCCAGCGCAAAGCCACTGCTGCCAGAGGCCCATGTCGCCTCCATCACCAGTCCCGGCTGCCCTGGTGCCCCAATTTCAGTGCTGTTTAGCCACTGGATTGCTTGCATAGCCTCACAGCAGCCTTGCCTCCCCAACTTTACGTGCAGCAGAGAGTCACACTTTTTTGTGTCTCCATCTCCAAAGCTGGTGAAGTGTAACATAAAACTGAGCCCTGCCTAGAGCGTCTCTGACCTGCCCCTTCTTAACTCATTATGAAGAGCTGAGCTGAAGTCTCACACCTGCTGGCTATTACAGGTGCTGCACAGTCATTTCTTAAGCTCCTCTGGGTCTTAATTTTCTCACCTGTAAATAGGGTTAAGGCCCCACACCGACTGTATCTATGTGACAGGATTTTTACAAGGCTCATTACGATCATCTTTCCTCCTAGTTTTAACTCCTATTCTCAAGTTATTACCTTGCAGCCTATTTGCTTGTTCTGAGCTCACAATGCTCCCCAGAAATAGAAGAGCAAAACCCCCTCCCAACAAAAAGTCGATGTCCCCACCACGACCGTCCCAAACAAGTGAACCCATTCCACCTTTCTTGCCCAGTGAACCAAAGATGGTCTGAAATTCCTTCACAAAACCCACAGCTCTCTAAGCCACCATCAGTTGATCTTCAATGTGATGTGTTTGAGTGTTGAGTGTTGGGGGCATTGATTACTGAGCTTTTGACAGCACCTCCTCTGGGGTTCAGGGGCCCCATGGTAGAGCACTGTGTTTAGAGAATCACACTTACTCCAGTGTTTGCCTGCAGAATAAGGAGCGGGGGTAACTTCAGAAGTACAGGTACTACAGGGTACTCCCCTCTCAAGAGAGAAGCAGGGAAATGTGTGTGCATGGCTGCAAACACTCGCTGCAGCACCTCTTTTCCATCTGTGACAGCCCTACCAAGACTGCCAGCACTGTTTCAGAGCTGTCTTCATTGGCTTGCTTTAAGGATCTGACTAGGACAGAATCCACTGTTCTGCCCACTGCTTCTGTTATGTAAGAGGCTTATTTTATCAATAAGAAGACACTCTCATCCTGGGAGGTTCCAGGAAAGCAAACAAGAGAAGCAGAGTGACTCAGTCAATAAACCAGGGGAAGACTCTCAGCAGTTGTTCTAATTCCCCCAGAGAATGAAGAAGACATGCCAACCTGTGTCCCAAGGAGGCAAAGCTGCCACCGTTCTGGGACTGATCTTGAAGCCCACAGCCCCATCCACAGCTCTTGGGCTTACATGCGAAACCTGCCACGGCTCAGTATAACTCTGTCCTGAGAGTGAAGAACAAGGCCACGTGTCCCTTCCCATGTGTGCTCACTATTTGTAAACATGCCCACACACACAGAGCTCAGAAGGACTTACACACTGGGCTTCACTGTAATTTGAGTCTTGGTTCTAAATAATACAGAAGCCACAGGATAGAATGCAGAGCCCTCCAGGACTTTCAGGGAAGCTGCTGGTCCTTGCTAGGTAGAAAACACATTGCTGGTTACACTGCAGCACGTTGACTCTGATATTCAGACCATACGCCCCAAGGCCGCTGCCTTAGAAGTCTTGGAAGGAGCTAGAGGGTTCCTACACTGGAGGAAGTTGGCTCCTCCATGCCAGGCTCTCGTCTCAGTGCTAGGGATAGAGCAGTGAGCCACAGTCAGACTCTTAGAGAAACACAGATAGTCAGACAAGAAAATTAGATATATTCTATATCCAACAACAAAAAGAGGCAATAGAAGAATGAAACAGCAAAGGGTATGGATAGGAAGGGCATGTGTTGCAATCTGAGATAGTGAGGTCAAGGAAGACCTCCCTGGGAGCTGACCTGTGAGTTCAGATTTGAAGGAAATGAGTAAGGGAGCTATGCTGTTACCTGGGAAAAGAGCGATCGGGACAGGAAGGACAGTGGTGTGAAGGCCCCAAAATAAGGCCCTTCGTGCATATGTTGGTTATAAATCTTAAAGCAGCATCAACTGAGTGAATCTTCCTTTCGTAGGTCCTATAATGCACTTGTGATTTTTCCAGAAAATATTATTACACTCAACCTTCTAATGGCAAACATTTGCCTCACTGCTAAGAATGTGCTGTTCTGTATCCAAGCCTGCCTGTCTGGGGATGCAGTAACTTTTCATTTGATCCCAAGTTGCAGTGTGATTGTTTTGAAGACATTTTAAATGGGAATTAAGCCTACAGTAATAATAATACTCATCACTCAACTCATAATAATAAAAGCAACTGAGACCAGGTTCCCATATGTTGGGACAATAACAGCTACATCACACCTATGGCCTGGTTGGCAGCAATCCTAAAACACCAGCGCAAGGCTGCAAGACTCACATTTTCAGAGATTTGGAAATGTGATATGACTAATCAACAAGGGTAACTGAATAAAAGATTAATATACAAAAGCCAGCCCTGTTCTCAACAGTATAAAACTGGAAACAACCCAAATAATTGAACACCAACTGGAGAGTGAATGAATAAACTGGTGTGTTCACACAATGAGATATTAAGTGAAAGTAAAAATCTATTCACTACAGCAGCATGAGTGATATGCACAAAGCATGGTTTAGCGAAGTGAAAGAAACCCAAAAATATTATATAAGGCATGATACCCTCTTTGTAAACTTGAAAACTACTAAAGTCAAAAAGTACTCCTTAAGAGTACACATAGGTGAGAGGGCTCAAGATAGCAGCATGAGCAGGGCAGTGGAAATCTCCTCCCAAAACCATGTATATTTGTGAAAATACAACAAATACAACTATTCCTAAAAGACAGACCAGAAGATACAGTACAACAGCCAGGCTACATCTACATCAGCGAGAACTCAGTGCCTCATGAAGGGGGTAAGATACAAAGCTGTGACCTGGCAGGACCCGAGCACTCCCCCCACCCCAGCTCACGGGCAGGAGGAAAAGAATCAGAGTGGGGAGGGAGTGGAAGCACAGGACTGCTAAATAACCAGCCCTAGTAATGTGCCCCAGAAGCACAGGCTCACATCGCATGGTGTACTGGATATTAGAGAAACGGAAGGGCAGGATCCGAGATGGGGACTGCAAGCGGGTCCCCACAGCTGGCTCCCCTGGGAAAAAAGAAAAGTGGGCGCTTTTTTAAAATTCTTAAAAAGACAAGCACCCAACAGCTGAACAAAATCATCCCAGCATACTCAGCCCAGCAGTCTGCGAATCTTGAGGAATTTCTGGCCCCCTAACCACCTGCCAGGTAAAGCAGCCCCGCCGAAGGGCCTCACAGCAATAAGCAGCCTGCCATTCGTTACCCCCAGCTGGCGCTGCAAATGGACCAGCTGACCTGCCACAGCTGCGGAGCAGCCAGAGAACAGCCCTACCCACAGCAATCACACAGAATCTCCTCCTGGCTGGCACGTAGCTAAACCGAAGGGCTGCGGAAGCCAGAGCAAAGTCTGGAAGGCACCAAGGGACACCAGACTTGCTGCAGAACATACCTGGCGAGGCTGCAACCCCCACTCCCCCACAGTGCTCTAGGCTAGCCTGAGGGCGGCCCTGCCCACCGCAGCTGCAGAGATTATCCCAGAGACTGCCTCCCAGTGTGGGGCAACCGGCACAGGCTGCGGAAGCCAGAGCAAGGTGCGGAAGGCACGAAGGGGTGCCAGACTTGCTGCAGAATGCACTCGGCGTGGCTGCAACCCCCCACAGTGCTCTAGGCTAGCCTGAGGGTGGCCCTGCCCACAGCAACATAGATTATCCCAGACACTGCCTCCCGGTGTGCTGGTAACTGGCACAGGCTGCGGAGAAGAGCAAGGAGAACAATAAGCAGGAAGAGACTTGTTCTCCCAGCTGACACACATGTCACCTGCCTGTGACCACTTCTATCACCATGAAAAGACAGAAGAATACGATCCAGTCAAAAATCACCCAGACAACTCTGGAGAGAGGGCCTGGTGGGATAGATTTAAACAATCTTCCTGAAAAAGAATTCAAAATAAAAGTCATAACCATGCTGATGGACCTACACAGAAATATGCAAGAGCTAAGAGATGAAGTCAGGAGGAAGATTACGGAAATGAAACAATCGATTGATGGGCGTACGAGCAGACTGGATGAGGTGCAAGAGACTGTTAATGGAATAGAAATCAGAGAACAGGAGTACAGAGAAGCTGAGGCAGAGAGAGAAAATAGGACCTCTAGGAACGAAAGAATATTAGGAGAACTGTGTGACCAATCCAAACAGATATTCTCATTATAGGACTACCAGAAGAAGAAGAGAGAGAAAAAGGGATAGAAAGTGTCTTTGAAGACATAATTGCCAAAAACTTCCCAAGCTGGGAAAGGAAATAGTTTCTCAGACCATGGAAGCGCACAGATCTCCCAACACAAGGGACCCAAGGAAGACAACACCAAGACATATAATAATTAAAATGGCAAAGATCAAAGACAAGGACAGAGTATTAAAGGCAGCCAGAGACAGAAAAAAGATCACCTACAAAGGAAAACCCATCAGGCTATCATCAGACTTCTCAACAGAAACCTTACAGGCCAGAAGAGAATGGCATGATATATTTAATGCAAGGAAACAGAAGAGCCTTGAACCAAGAATAATCCAGCATAATTATCATTTAATTTTGAGGAAGGGATTAAACAATTCCCAGACAAGCAAAAGTTGAGGGAATTTGCCTCCCACAAACCACCTCTACAGGATATTTTAAAGGGACTGCTCTAGATGGAAGCACTCCTAAGGCTACATAGATGTCACCAGAGAAAATAAAATCATAGCAAAGAAAGAAGACCATCCAAATACTAACTAAAGGCAAAAAATAAAATCAACTATCCACAAAAACAGACAAAGGAAACACAAAAGAGTACAGAATAAAACATCTAACATATAAAGAATGCAGGAGGAAGAATAAGAGAGAGAAATAAAGAATCATCAGACTGTGTTTATAATAGCTTAAGAAGAGAGTTAAGTTAGACTGTTAGATAGTAAAGAAGCTACCCTTGAACCTTTGTTAACCATGAATCTAAAGCCGGCAATGGCAATAAGTACCTACCTATCGATAATCATCCTAAATGTAAATGGACTGAATGCACTAATCAAAAGACACAGAGTAATAGAATGGATAAAAGAGCAAGACCCATCTCTATGCTGCTTACAAGAGACTCACCTCAAACCCAAAGATATACACAGACTTAAAGTGAAGGGATGGAAAAAGATATTTCATGCAAACAACAGGGAGAAAAAAAGCAGGTGTTGCAGTACTTGTATCAGACAAAATAGACTTCAAAACAAAGAAAGTAGCAAGAGATAAAGAAGGACATTACATAATGATAAAGGGGTCAGTCCAACAAGAGGATATAACTATTATAAATATGAATGCACCCAACACAGGAGCACCGACATATGTAAAACAAATACTAACAAAATTAAAGGAGGAAATAGAAAGCAATGCATTCATTCTAGGAGACTTCAACACACCACTCACTCCAAAGGACAGATCAACCAGACAGAAAATAAGTAAAGACACAGAGGCCCTGAACAACATGCTAGAAAAGATGGACCTAACAGACATCTACAGAACTCTAACACCCAAAAGCAACAGGATACACATTCTTCTCAAGTGCACATGAAACATTTTCCAGAATAGACCACATTACCCAGGCCACAAAAAGAAATTCAGTAAATTCAAAAATATTGAAATTCTACCAACCAACTTCTCAGATCACAAAGGTATAAAACTAGAAATAAATTGTACAAAGAAAACAAAAAGGCTAACAACACATGAAGGCTTAACATCATGCTCCTAAATAATCAATGGATCAACGACCAAATTAAAACAGAGATCAAACAATATATGGAAACAAATGACAAAAACAGCACAAAGCCCCAACTTCTGTGGGACCTAGCAAAGGCAGTTCTAAGAGGAAAGTATATTGCAATCCAGGCCTATTAAAAAAGGAAGAACCTTCCCAAATGAATAGTCTAAAGTCACAATTATTGAAACTGGAAAAATAAGAACAAATGAAGCCCAAAGTCACCAGAAGGAGGGACATAATAAAGATCAGAGAAGAAATAAATAAAATTGAGAAGAATAAAACAATAGAAAAAAAATCAATGAAACCAAGAGCTGGTTCTTTGAAAAAAACAAACAAATAGATAAACCCGTAGCCAGACTCATTAAGAGAAAAAGAGAATCTACACACATAAACAGAATCAGAAATGAGAAAGGAAAAATCACTATGGACACCACAGAAATACAAAGAATTATTAGAGAATACTATGAAAATCTATATGTTAACAAGCTGGAAAACCTAGAAGAAAAGGACAACTTCTTAGAAAAATACAACCTTTCAAGGCTGACCAAGGAAGAAACATAAAATCTAAACAGACCAATTAACAGCAACAAAATTGAATCGGTAATCAAAAAACTACCCAAGAACAAAACCCCCGGGCAAGATGGATTCACCGCTGAATTTTATCAGACATATAGAGAAGAAATAATACCCATTCTCCTTAAAGTTTTCCAAAAAATAGAAGAGGAAGGAATACTTCCAAACTCATTCTATGAAGCCAGCATCACTCTAATACCAAAACCAGGCAAAGACCCCACCAATAAAGATAATTACAGACTAATATCCCTGATGAACAGAGATGCAAAAATACTCAACAAAATATTAGCAAACCACATTAAAAAATTCATCAAGAGGATCATACACCATGATCAACTGGGATTCATCTCAGGGATGCAAGGATGGTACAACACTCGAAAATCCATCAACATCATCCACCACATCAACAAAAAGAAGAACAAAAATCACATGATCATCTCCATAGATGCTGAAAAAGTATTTGACAAAAATCAATATCCACTCATGATAAAAACTCTCAACAAAATGGGTATAGAGGGCAAGTACCTCAGCATCATAAAGCCCATATATGACAAACCCACAGCCAACATCATACTTAACAGCAAGAAGCTGAAAGCTTTTCACCTAACATCTGGAACAAGACAGGGATGCCCACTCTCCCTACTGTTATTCAACATAGTACTGGAGGTCCTAGCCATGGCAATCAGACAAAACAAAGAAATACAAGGCATCCAGATTGGTAAAGAAGTCAGATTGTCACCGTTTGCAGATGACATGATATTGTACATAAAACGCCCTAAAGACTCTACTCCAAAACTACTAGAACTAATATCTGAATTCAGCAAAGTTGCAGGATACAAAATTAACACACAGAAATCTGTTGCTTTCCTATACACTAACGATGAACTAACAGAAAGAGAAATCAGGGAAACAATTCCATTCACAATTTTATCAAAAAGAATAAAATACCCAGGAATACACCTAACGAAGGAAGTGAAAGACGTATACCCTGAAAACTACAAGACACTCCTAAGAGAAATTAAAGAGGACACTAACAAATGGAAATGCATCCCACACTCATGGCTAGGAAGAATAAATATTGTCAAAATGACTATACTACCTAAAGCAATCTACAGATTCAATGCAATCCCTATCAAAATACCAACAGCATTCTTCAATGAACTGGAACAAATAATTCTAAACTTCATATGGAACCACGAAAGACCCTGAATAGCCTATGCAATTCTGAGAAGGAAGAATAAAACAAGGGGAATTACGCTCCCTGACTTCAAGCTCTACTACAAAGCCACAGTAATCAAGACAATTTGGTACTGGCACAAGAACAGACCCACAGACCAGTGGAACAGAATAGAGAGTCCAGAAATTAACCCAAACATATACAGTCAATTAATATACGATAAAAGAGCCATGGATATACAATGGGGAAATGACAGCCTCTTCAGCAGCTGGTGTTAGCAAAACTGGACAGCTACATGGAAGAGAGTGAAACTGGATCATTGTCTAACCCCATACACAAAAGTAAATTCACAATGGATCAAAGACCTGAATGTAAGTCATGAAACCATAAAACTCTTAGAAAAAAACATAGGCAAAAATCTCTTGGACATAAACATGAGTGACTTCTTCATGAACATATCTCCCTGGGCAAGGGAAACAAAAGCAAAAATGAACAAAGCTTCTGTACAGCAAAGGACACCATCAGTAGAACAAAAAGACATCTTACAGTATGGGAGAATATTTTCATAAATGACATATCTGATAAGGGGTTGACATCCAAAATATATAAAGAGCTCACGCACCTCAACAAACAAAAAGCAAATAATTCAATTAAAAAATGGGCAGAGGTTCTGAACAGACACTTCTCCAAAGAAATTCAGGTGGCCAACAGGCACATGAAAAGATGCTCCACATCACTAATCATCGGAGAAATGCAAATTAAAACCACAATGAGATATCACCTCCCACCAATGAGGATGGCCAACATCCAAAACACAAACAACAAATGTTGGCGAGGATGTGGAGAAAGGGGAACCCTCCTACACTGCTGGTGGGAATGCAAATTAGTTCAACCATTGTGGTAAGCAGTATGGAGGTTCCTCAAAAAACTCAAAATAGAAATACCATTTGACCCAGGAATCCCACTCTTAGGAATTTACCCTAAGACTGCAGCAGCCCAGTTTGAAAAAGACATATGCACCCCTATGTTGATCACAGCACTATTTACAATAGCCAAGAAATGGAAGCAACCTAAGTGTCCATCAGTAGATGAATGGATAAAGAAGATGTGGTACATATACACAATGGGAAATTATTCAGCCATAAGAAGAAAACAAATCCTACCATTTGCACAACATGGATGGAGCTAGAGGGTATTATGCTCAGTGAAATAAGCCAGGTGGAAAAAGACAAGTATCAAATGATTTCACTCATATGTGGGGTATAAGAGCAAAGAAAAAATCTGAAGAAACAAAACAGCAGCAGACTCACAGAACCCAAGAATGGACTAACAGTTACCAAAGGGAAAGGGACTCGGTAGGATGGGTGGGAAGGGAGGGACAAGGGGGAAAAGGGGGCATTACGATTAGCAGACATAATGTAGGGGGGGGGGCACGGGGAGGGCTGTACAACTCAGAGAAGACAAGTAGTGATTCTATAGCATCTCACTACGCTGATGGACAGTAACTGTAATGGGGTATGTGGGGGGGACTTGATGATGTGGAGAGACTAGTAACCATAATGTTGCACATGTAATTGTTGATTAATGATACCAAAATAAAAAAAGGAGTACACATAGGTGCAATAAAACTGCATGAAATGAAAAAAAGGGAGCAATAACAGGTAATAAAAGATTCAGGGAGATGGTTATCTTGGGTACGGGGAGACGGAGGGATAGGTTGATGGGGAACCACGTGGTTAATTAAGGCCTATGGTCAGATTTAAGTACCATTTTGGATGCTGGGTGGTGGGTACTTGTTAAATTATTAAGGATAAATAATAAACAAATAAAGCTGGGCTATGATTGGACCAATAAGACAGTTTCATTAAGAAGCCCGAGGGGCAGCAGCTCCCTCTAGCAGCAAGTGCCTCCAGGACACCTTAACACTCCTTCTTTACTCTACCAGGTGCCTAGTTAGTGACTTTATACCTAGTTAGCTTTTTATTTATATTTAATTCTCTCTGTTCAAATAACTGTTATGGCTTCTATCTCCTTACTCTGAATTAGTACAAGCCCTCTCTGCCTGCCATTTGAAATCCATGTCAGACAGCCTGGAGCTCTGTAAGATCCAAAACCTGAAGTTTCTGCCCCAAGCTAAGGTTAGTGGGAACAGAGTCCCCCAGGCTGAGATGATAGTGGGAGATAAGACTTGAAGCCTCTGCCAAACACCTCCTCCTGCCCAGCAACCTTGCCTGGAAGTGGGGACAGTTATGCTCAAAGAGAAGATGTTTTACACCCCCCTACAACATGGAGAACAAGACAAACTATAGTCACCATAGATTATCCCTCCACAGGGTACCATGATGGCCATGCCTGATCATACCCAGATGTTCATGGAGCCCCAGTGAGCTGAGGTCCAGACTCCAGTCCATCAGGCACCTGCCAAGCCCTCCTTCTTGGCTGGGCTCCAAGCCTTGCTAGGTCTGTGGTCCTGCTCCCCACACCCTATCATGACACCATCAGGAGCCTCTGAGACACGGGGCACCTCAAACCCGAGCAGGAAGGGCAGTGCCCCTGTGGCTGGAAAGCTGCCAAGCATGAGGCTAGTAGCCTCATCCTGTAATCTCCCATAAGCATGTAGGACTTCCCATGGGACTTCATGCAGGCTGCCCTGTAATCTGGCACCATTTGTGTACCTGGGTCTTCTCTTCTCTACCCTGCATACTATAATTTCCTAGTTAGTTATCTATTGCTACATAACAGACTACCCTCAAAACTTAGTAGCTTAAAACAACCACTTATCATTTCACAGTTTCTCGGTAAGGGTCAGGAAACCGGTGAGCGATTTAGCTGGATGGTTCAGGCTCAGGGTCATGCAGGAGGCTGCAGTCAAGCTGTTGGCCAGGGCTGCAGTCTCTGAAGACTTGACCGGAGATGGAGAATTTGCCCCCAAGTTCATTCTCCTGGCCATTGGCAGGAGGCTTCCAGCTCCTCCCCAAGTGAGCCTCCCAACTGGGCTGCTCACAACATGACTTCTTCCCTAGAGTGAGCGATCCAAGAGCAAGAGAGACCCAGATGGAAGCCACAGTGGCTTTTATAACCTAATCTCAGGGAAGACGCACTCTAACTTCTACCATATTCTGCTGGTCACATAAACCGGCCCGAGGGTGATGTGGGAGGGGGCTACACAAGGCCATGAATACCAGGAGGTGGGCTACCACACCTGATCACGTGTCTGTACCCTCTATCTGACAAGCCCCTCGAGGGCAAAAGCTTGCTCCTGCCCCCATTGTGTCTCCTGAACCCCACATGTAGTCTTATGCTCTGAGGCAACAAATATGTATTTAAGACATGAAGGCAGAGATCCTGAACCTGAAACTGTCTTCTGGCTATGGTGATGGTCCCAGGTGTCCTTCCACAGAGATGAGGGTCCCTCCACTGTAGGAAGCTGCACAGACCATCTCCTTTGGAGGTGTTCGGTCTTTCCCTTGCCTGTTTCGATTATTCTCTATCCTTGGTCCTAAATAGAGAAGCTGGCTTTTACTTCCTTTCCTTCCCGCCACGATCCTCCTTTCTAGAGACACACACAGGCACTAAGGCGGCCTCCTCCTTCACCCCCACTGCTCAGAGCAATACTCCATCATTCATGACAGCAGCTAGAAGAGGGGCAAGAGAATTTGTCTCCAGGCTTTCCTGGCACTTGTCTCCCGGTGCCTCCCTTTCCCTTGTGAAAGCCGCTACCAGCAGGATTCACCCTCTCTCCCAGCACCAGGTCCCTGGTCCCAAACCTTAACCCCCTCTCAAAACCCACCCCCAATGCCTCCTCACTTTCCCTTCCACCCAACTACATAATATCTCACTGTGATAAAGTATCTGCCCAAATACCTAGTCCTACTTCTGGCAGATGGCGAATAATAATTTCCTTCTCGTCTTTTTAAAACTAACAGACACTTGTTTAAACAAACGGAAAGTAATTTATTTGCAAAAGCCAGCCTGTAAACATTTCTTTGCTGTTATTTTGTCGATCAGTTCTTCCCTAATTTGCCCCTAGAACACTTGCAGTTCATTCTATTCCCTGCCCCTCAATTTCTATGACGTGGTCAAAATTCAGAGGCCAGGACCAGGCTGAATTTATTCAACAGTCATGAAGCAAAAATGCAAAAGTTGAACACAGTACTGCTAACCAGTTGTTTGTACAGTTGAATGGAAAGCATCTTTTATTCAATTACATAGCCAATGTTCCTTTAGTTTCCTCAATAAGAATGTCATTCGTAAATTGTTATGTGGATTATCTTAATCAGTTAATTTTGCAATCTATAGCTTTGAGGCAATTTCACAGCATTATGTAAAGTAGATGGAGCATTTGAGTTTTTGAAAGGGCTGGCAATTTGTTTTCTGAGCCCCGGACATTCCATGGGCCAGGAACACACTGGGGCATTTGGACGCACTCAGCCTTTGGAGGTTTTCTCTCACTCATGCTGGGTTACTCCGTCGGAATGCAGATTCACACTGTCCCCCTTTGCAGAGTTCCAAGTGTGTCTCCTGACCACAAGAGCTTCCTGTGCTCCAGAAGAAAAAAAAAATGCAATCAGCTTCCTGGTTAGACCCACCAGAACAACAGGAAATAGGTATGGGGAGGGAGTTCTGACGCCATGGGCTTCTGGCAGCACACGCTTTTCTAGAAAGGCTCTGCTTTGAACATCACTTGTAAGTAGCTGGGCCAGGCAGTCTGACCTGTGAGAAAAACCCCTCCAAGGCCATAGTGAAGGTCACCACTGTGAATCTGACAAGCGTTTCTTCCAGCCACTGTGTGCTGAGTGCAGCCAGGGGATGCCAGGCCGAGTCAGCCCCTACTCCAGGCCCCGCCTCCAGAATGGATCACAACATATCCAGAGCACAGTGCGTGGCACTACAGTGTTTGGGTACAGAACCCCACAAGTCAATGGGATGATACTGTGAAAGAGACTAAAAAGGTTTCAGTGGAGGCTGGTGGCCTGACTCCCATACCTGCAAGCTCTATGACCCTGGGAAAGTTTCTCAGCCTTGCTGTTTCTCACTTTTCTCTCCTGTAAAATGGGGATGATAATAATGCCCACCTCATTAGGACCAAATGAGTTAGATTTTCAAAGTGCTTAAACCAGTGTCTGGCTCAGGTTTAATTTTTGTGTTGCACTTAATGACTGGGAGATAAATAGAGCCTGGTACTGGCCTCGCAATTATTACCAAGTCTGGGAGTTGGGGCAGGGGTGGGGGATGCACTGCATAGGTTCCAGGAGAAAATTACAAGGGAACTGGCTGAAAAATAAAAGAACGAAGATACCTGTGCAAACTGGCATTTGCAAAGAAATTGTTTTCTGTTTACTTTACATGTGAGGAACAATTTAGAAATAAAGATTTACCATATGATTGATAGTTCAATTTAATAAAGTGCAAATATGAAATGCCACTAATTTCCACAGTCTTCAAAGGAAGGAGCTTCATTATTAAGGTAGCCGTCACTTCTAGGAATTCTCAGATCATAATTATTATCAAAATACAGATAAGTCACTTGGGAGAAGCAGCAGCTGGGGGAAAAGTCCACTGCTCTATCCTTTCCTAGCACCCCCTTCACATCCTTAGTGATTGCCACAGCTGCTCTGACAGAACTACGTCGTGGGGGCCGGCGTTTAGTATTGTCTTCCTTTGCCTCAATAGACTATAAGTCCCATGGGAACAAAAACAACGTCTGTCTTTTTAATTTTCACATCTCCTTTGCCTAACACAATGCTTGTCACAGAGTAGGCATTCCATGGATAGATGGATGCAGAGACAAAAGAAAAGATGAACACATCTCAGGACCAAAGTTTGTAGGTTTACACTTCAAAAGGAGAGATGCATGCAGTTCTGGGTGCTCAAGGAAGGATACCACCGATGTGTCTTGGTCAGTTGTGAGGCTGACCACTCAGCAATAGCTCCAAAGTTTGTGGCTGATTTACAGGGTTTCCCCAAATTACATCAAATGCAAGATTTTCCTAATAAGGACATCTCCCATCCTCACTTGCATTCAAAAATGATTCCTCAAAAAGGGAAAGATGGAATGACTTTACAGCAAGAGCCCCTAACACAAACTATAAACCCAGGCTCCTCTGTCTTTGTGATGTAGCTGACACCCTCACTCCCTACCAAACAGCCATGTGCTTTTTCCGCACTTCCCAGACCCGCTGCCGCAGGTCGGAGCAATGTGACTAGTTCTAGCCGATGAACTGTAAGCAGAAGTGGCTAGTGTCACTGTGAAGCCAAAGCATGGAAAAGCCCATGTACGTGCCTCCAGAGGATATAACCACAACACAGTGGAGTCTCACGCCTGAGTCACCAGTGACTACACGAAGCCCCCACCCACCCATGTTGGCCATGTGGAGCTACAGAAAAATCAACCTTTATCGTGTTAAGCCATCAAAATTTTGTAGCTGCTTGTTACCTTAGCATAGCGTTGCCTATGCTGAGCGACACGTGCTGTAATCTGGGGATGCCCCTGGGACAGGCTCATGCTCATGACTGACATCATTCGATTCCCACTCAGCAGTAATCTATGGACCAAGCTACTAAGCTGGGTGGAATTAGGCTCAGCAAGCTTGCAGCAATTTTCCCAGGGTCCCGGGACAGAGCACAGCTGGGGCTTTCATACTGTGCAGACTCATCCTGTTTGCCAAGAATGAAGCCTCTAAAGCAGCAGTTCCTAACCTTCTGGAGATCCCGGACCCTTCTAACAATCGGATCCAACAAAATGATGGATCCCATCCCCTAAAAATGCACCTAGGCATATACAGCTACATAGGCGATTTCTGGAGGTTTCTAGGCCTTCCCCTTAAAGTTCATCTGTAAATCCACTCAGAAACCTTGGGCTATGAAGCAAAGTAAAAAATAACTAAATTACCACCAAGATATTTTTAATTATTTTGAGTAGTTGATAGATATACTTGGAAAAAATACTGAAATAAAAGGGTACAAAAGAGTATTAGGTGGTCTCTCTCTCTCTCACTCCTACGTTCTAGCATCTCAGTTTCCCTGACCAGATGCATCCCCTCCTAACAGATTCTCCCACAAACTTCCAGATCTGATCTGAGGTGTGTGGGGAGGGGGCGAGCAGTGGGCGGAGAGGTGCTCCTTTCTTTTCACACAGAAAGTGGCATACTGTACACATTATTCTGTTTTTATTTTTTCTCATGTAATACCCCATCTTAGAGGTCATTCCTTAGCAAAATCCAGTGATACCTCCCATTGGTTAATGTTCCCCTAATGTGCCTGCCCTTGTATAGCTGGTTCTTATCGACGGGGCATTTAAACCTTTTGCCTTAAAGAAAATACTGCAATGAATAACCTTGTTTGTGCTCATTCGTGAGTATATCTGTAGCAAAAGCTCTTGGAAATGAGATTGAGGGTCCAATCAGGTGCATTTTACATTTAATAGATTTTCCAAATTGCCCTCCCAAGGGGGTTCTACCAATTTACATCTCACAAACAAGATCACCAAGTATTTTAATACACTACCACATTTTTCCTAGAACTGGAACTATTACATTTTTTCATTTAAAAAATAATCCATTACATGAAATGCTTTTTGACTTCTCTTGACTAGTCCAAGTTCATTCCACAAAGTATTCTCACAAACAGTCTAACCCATACATTCACATTTAGCTCAGGCTAAAAATAAGGCACGCAGATAAGCTCTTAGAAATGTTTATCTGTTAATGAGGGACTCTGAATAACAACCCCTACCCCATTATTAATGAAAAGACAGAATTGATGTCTTATCAGAATTGAAGTTTGTTTTGATTTCAAAGGAACCACAGATTAACAAACCAGAACAGAAAGAAAAGTTAAGAAATCAAAATCCCCAGGAAAATAAAAAATGTCAAGGCCAGAACCCATTCTTATTTCAATTAGTTCAAGTGAAGAACTACAGGATCATCGTTTCCAACTGTGGCTAACCCATTTGTTTACTGAGGCAAACTGAGACAAGGTTCAACCCCGCCGTTTCCCTTCATTCTGAACAGAACATCCCATACTTTGAGAATTTAACACATGGTACCAAGTATGTTTAAAAATGAATAAGAAATTTTATTGAAGTACATGGGGAAGGAAAGTAACCTTTGAAACTAGATACATCAGCCAAGATTCTGTCCATGAGAAGCCCAAACTGGCTTCCCCTCAAAAAAAAAAATGTTTAAAGAGTTCAGAAAGAGAATCCTCTCCTTCACTGTCCATTAAGGGCCTCTGATATTACAGCATTCCCTAATGGAGTTTATGACTTCCTGGCCTATACCTATGATGCTCCCCCAATTCTTCCCCTGACTCCTTACCCAGTGTGAGACCACACTCATCTACCTTCCACAGAATCCTC
Source organism: Smutsia gigantea (assembly GCA_032199065.1). Taxonomy (NCBI): domain Eukaryota; kingdom Metazoa; phylum Chordata; class Mammalia; order Pholidota; family Manidae; genus Smutsia; species Smutsia gigantea. The sequence goes on along the minus strand of JAVSCE010001036.1, from coordinate 756,380 downwards.
TAGAACAAGGGGAAAATGTGCACTGCAGTCCCCCAGGCTCAGCAAATGCAGGCAGCTTTCTCTGCTCTTCTTTCTCCCCATCCCCTGACATTTGGAGCTGTTCCTGACAGCTCCCTATCTTCCGGCTCCCCCAGGCCAGAGGCAGGCACCAATCCATGGGTCCAAATGCCCACATGTCAAGCTCTCCCAAACCCTCGTGTGTGTTCTGCTCCAGCAGCATTCCAGGTGTGGGGGAGTGAGGGTGGTCTACACGTTTGAAAGCTCTGCTAGCATCCAGCCAGAAATGAGATGCCCACGACGTTCCACACCTGCACCACACGGGAGGTACTGCTGCACTCTGCCCCATCCCCTAGGCCCTAGCATTTCTGTGCTCTCTGGTGTGACTTCCAAATGCCCGACATAGGCTGGCCCCTAAGCCTGTTCAGCCTGCACAGGGCAACCTGGAAATATTAAGGAATTAATGCCCCCAAGGGAATAGCCTTCAGTGACCGACAGGAGTTGGTGGATAAATAATGCCCCAGGCCTTTCATCCCTGGGGTGGATAACTCTGAGGTGCATGGCCTACACTATCTCCCAGCACTGTCCACAGTGGTAACCCACCTGGTGACACACCCTGTACTGACCATCTTCTTTTCCCTGTCCCATCTCCCTCTGCCCCTACCAGTGTTTTCTTAGAGTACCTCTCAAATAAACTACTTGCATTTGAATCTGTGCCCCAGGGTCTGCTTCAAATAGAGCCAATGTCAGGAAATCAAAACTTTCCCAGAATTCTGCTTATGTTCCATTGGCCAGAACTTGGTCTCATGATCACCAGGGACAAAGGTGACTGAGAAAAAGTCGTTTTTAGCCAGTCACATTGCACTGCAAATAAAATCAACGTTGTCTTTCTGTCTCTGGCTCATTTCACTTCGCATAATGTCCTGTAGATCTGTGTTGTTACCAAAGGCAGGATTTCCTTCCTTTCATGGCTGAATAATATTCCATTATATATATCACATTTTAACTCATCCATTGATGAACACTTAGGTTGTTTCCATATCTTGGCTACTGTAAATAAAGCTTCTGTGAACACAGGAGTGAAGATATCTCTTTGAGATGCTGATTTCATTTCCTTTTGATAAACACCCAGAAGTGGGATTGGTGAATCATATGGAAGTTCTAACTTTAATCTTTTAAGGAACCTCCATACTATTTTCCATAGCGACTCTATCAACTTACATTCCCACCAACAGTGCAACAGGGTTCCGTTTTTTCCACATCCTTGTCAATACTTGCTCTCTGTTGTCTTTTTGATAATTCTAATAGGTGTGAGGTGATATCTCATCATGGTTTTGCCGTGCACTTACATGATTAAGAATACTGAGCACAACTAAGCTTGTGGTGATTTGTTACACAGCAATAGAAAACCAACATATGTGCAGGAAAGCTTTCCAGATGGCTCTGCGAGCCTCTAAGCTCCCATTTTGCTGGGGAAGAGGGACTGTTATTGATCAGGATGAGCCTGGGAGAAAGACAGCCTCCTTCGAGTTACTGACCTCAGCATGAACATGAGCTGGAAGGCAGCCACTCCCGGGCAGGAGGAACACTGAGACCCTGAGCCATACAAGCTCAGATGTACTGCAGGGGCTAGAATATCCATACCCTCTACTGTCTTTCTTTTGCCTCTAGTTTATTCTAAGGCAAAATTCCTTACCATCCCAGAAGCCCCTGCAAGCCTTATTCAGCTGACCTCCCTGAGCTGACTCCATTCCCCGCCTTACATTATATACAGGATAAACCCATTCCTGTTTCACCAGCTTTCTTTCAGTACCTGGAACATGGTGCAACTGCTGTCCTTCTGCCTGGAATGCTCTTCTCTTGGCTCTGGCCTTTGGTGGCTCTTTCTGCAGATCCAGATGAAAAGTCATTTCTTCTTTTATTAAAAGCCATCCTGGAAGCCTTCTCTAAATCCTCAATTCAGAGTAGGTCCCTCCATGTCATACTCTATCCCTGCACCCTGTTTCTTCCCATAACCAAACTCATGGGAATTTGCACTTAGATTATGTATTTGGTGGTTTATGTAGTGTAGTGCCCCTCTATCTTCATCACTAGGATGTATGCACCAGTGGTAGTCAGGATGGTGCCTGCCTATTTAAACTCTGCTTTCCCAGGCCCAGAGGCACTCAGTAAGTGTAAATGGATGCATGCCTGCTTCCTACCTGATCAGGAGTGCTTCTCTGCCATCCCTTTCCCCACCCGTCACAGGCCAGCAAGGCATGGAGACTTCAGAGTTGTGCTTTCTGAACCCCAGACATGATCTACACAAGTCTTGGTGACCACTCATCAAGGTAGGAATATTTATGAGCCTCATTTTACAGATGAAAAAGTGAGACACAGAGAGATTAAGAGGCACACAGTTTCTTAAAGAGCAGAGCCAGGATTTGAACCCACTTCTGTCAGCCTCTAAAATCCACATTCCTCCCATTAGTGTCTGTTACCTCCAGTCTTCAAGAGGAGGCTTCTTTAGAAATCTTAACATCCTGCGTAATCCCAGTTATCCAGTCCATGCTAACACAGGAAGAGAAGAAGACAGTCAGAAAAATCTGCATAAACGGAATTTACATCAGTTTACAAAGCAACAGGCAGAGGATGTGTCCGCCTGGAGAAATAGTACTCCTTGCAGACTGTGGGCTCCATGCAGACAGACACCTAGTCTTGTTCACAGATGTGTCAAAGATAACAGTGGCGCACAGTACGCGATGGGCATTCAATAAATATTGTCAAAGGAATTTAAATGTTAATATAATAATATCAGGAGTTCATAGGTATGTACATAGCAAGTATCAACTCGATGTGAATCCCAACACGCATAAGCCATGTTCGGTTAGATTAGGGTTTCTCAACCTTGGCATTATTGACATGTGGGACTGGATCCTTCTCTGCTTTGGGGCATGGGCTGTGCACCGTGGGATGTCAGCAGCACCCCTGGCCTCCCCTCTTTGGATGCCAGTACACCCCCATCCCAGGATGTACCAACCACAGATGTCTCCAGACATTTCCCAACGTCCACCTGAAGGACAAAATCACCTTCCTAACTTGGTGAGAACTGCCAAGTTACAGTCAGCAGTGCCTAATCCTTATGGAAACATGGTCTTAAACCCTCAGACTTTTGCTGGAACAAGGAATTAAGCTACCAGGATGATCTGCTTGCCTTCCTTTCCTGGATAAAAACCCCAGGCCTTCCTAATAAAAATTGAAAAACTCTGTTTCAGGAGAAATAAGGGGATGGAGCCAGGCAGAATCTGCAGGTCACCACAAGGCAGCTCTGACTCTAGACACCTGCTAGGGCTGCTGAAAGGGCTCAGAGCTCAAGTCATGTTGATTCCTGAAGAACTTGTCAAGGTTAATTTTCCAAGTGTGTGGCTGTGGTAACATCTGGATTGAATCTGAAATGAAGCCTCTTTATATTCTGTCACCTAGGAATAAAAAGAAATTTCAGCCTAAATTGGCATATTTAACACTTAAAATGAGAGATTCTGGAACAGAAGAATTAAGCCATACCACAAACCACAAAAAGATACCACATACCACAAAAAAAAACTGCACCATCAGAAATGCTGCTGAGCTACTGAAAAATAAAGATCAAGGTTTCTTTTACTTTGCAGGTGATATTCTTAAAGAAAACATGCATAAATCAAAGAATTTTCTAAACGGCACAGTGAAATTTCCTTATATTTAGAATCTCATTCCTTCAAGCGAGTTTCTTATGTGCATTTTTAAACACACGTGTCTGGCAGAACTGGAGTCACCTTCCTAATGAACTACAAGGAACAGCACAGAATTCGGTGAAGGCATTGAGTCCAAAACATCTCTTGCCTGCCCTTCCTCCCCTATTTCAAATGTAAACAGGAATAAACACATTTTCCTCTAAAATGTCAGGCCTTTTCTATGAGGAATGCCTACTCTGTTCCTTGGCAGAACATCAGAGGAAAGACCAATTACAAGAGAATTTTCCATTACAGGTTGTGAAAGGGAAGTTCAGGTTGAAGGTCACAGAACATTTTGCTTGAACTTAACCTATTACTTATAAACAAGGGAGTGTGCTGGGGTTAGAGTGCTCTTGAGAGAATGTTTTTTTAAAAACAGGCCCCTAATGCCTAGAATACTTTCTTCTTACTAAATATTAAGGAAAATCTCAATACAAAGCATATACAAGAGGAGACTTTGTCAGAGAAAGAGAAGGTCTCAAAATCCACCCCAGTCAACATGGGGCCAACAGCTGACACAAAAACTCACTGTGTTCTGCCAAAATAATTTGGAGCTCTCTGCTTTTGGGGATTTGGTTTTCTCCTTGGTGCTTGGTTGTTCCATAGCCTTCCAACTGCCTGTGCTTACATCTTGAGCTAGTTACTCTGTCCACCCACTCCCAGTTCCTTCTCGCGTTTCCACCCTGCTCAACGCCTAGTAACTGATTCCGAGGACTGGCTTGCCCAAGTTCCCTTGGGTTTGGCCATCGGGAGGCACAAGCAGGAGATCAAAGGGCAGGCAAGAAGAGAGAGTGGGCAGGGCATTTCTGCCCCACAGGCTCCCTGGTTTAGTCAGCTTGGGCTGTGGCTATATAACTGATTTTCTGAGTCTAAATTTCAGACAGCCTGATTTGGATATAGTATTGAGAAATGTGGTCCCTAATATATATATATGCATTAAGTTCAAGCCTTCCCTGAAGAACGTTCACATTTTTTTACCTGAAAGTGCAGTCTAGTTTGTTGGTTGCCTGGAAAGCAAATGCACTGTTTTGTACCACTTAAGTGTTAAGAGGGCTTGGACATTTTCTGCAAAAAGCCTATTTGCCCTGCACTGAATTCCCCAGGGCCCACAGTGTCACAGGTTGGGAAGTTCCCTTTCATTAGAAAGTTCTCTAGAAAAAAGGGGGGTGGGTTTCATCTATTTCAATTTCCTGCTGTGCTTTCTATCAAATTCCAAATTAATTCCATCCCAAGTTTCAACGGATCAGATCCATGAAGTCACCATGACTTTATGTTTTATAATAAGCCTGACCACTGTTAACTGAACACCAGCTTTGTGTTTGGCATGCTCTATTCATCATCTCTAATCTTCCCCAATCCCCAGGGTAAGTAGCATTATTCCCAGTGAAGAAACTGAGGCTCAAAAAGAAGTGAAGTCACTTAGGAGAGCTAGAACTTGAACTTAAGTCTTTCAGTCCCAAAGCCTGAATTCTCCACTACAGCATGCAGCCTCCTACATTTTACCTGAACTTTCAGTATGGCAATGTCCACGTTTTGAAGTGAACATCATTTTTCTGCCCCTAGTTGCTCAGAGTTTCAATAGACTATGAGCAAGTTTCATTTCTCCCACTCTGGGTCATCAGAGAAAAATGCTGTTGTTTATTTTGCACAGAAACTGCACGAATCATTTAAGGTGGTGGGAACAAGTGGCAAGGGTCCTTCATCTGAGACAAACCAGGCACTTCTCTATCAAGTACAACACATCTCCATGTCTTAGACTGTACCTCCCCTGGGAAGAAGGCTGTTCTTTGCAGAAAGAAAGGTCAGGGTAATTGAAGTTATTGCTTTGTGCCCACTCTAACACCAGCTCCTTTGGGGAACTCATGTAGGAATCCTGGCAACTCAGGAAAATGCAGTATGTTGACAAACAGGGGTCAAAGTTGAAAATGGAATAAAGGGTACTCCTTTTTTTAATTGGATATATAATTCAAATACCATAAAATCCATCCTTAGAATATTCACCAATGTGTGCAACCATCAGCACCATCTGATACCAGAACATTCTCATCACCTCAAAAAGAAACCCCAGGTCAATTAGGAGCCACTCCTCATCCTCACCTCCCCCAGCTCCTGGCAGCCAGCAATCTACTTTCTGTTCTTTCGAGCTGCACATTCTGAACATTGCATATGAATGGAATCATACAATATTTGGCCTTTTGTGTTTGGCTACTTTCGGTTGCCATAGTGTTTTCAAGATCCATCCATGTTATGACATGTATCAATACTTAATTCCTTTCTTATTTTGGCTGAATAATTGCATGTATACACCACACTTTTTATCCATTCATTAATTGATGGACATTTGGGTTGTTTCCATTTTTTTATTTTCCATATTTTTTACTGCTGTAAATATTTTGCTATTCATGTACAAGTTGTTTGGACATATTTTTTCAATGATCTTGGGTGTATATCTAGAGTGTAACTGCTGGATCATATGCTAATGCTGTGCAACTTTTTGAGGAATGGCTGAACTGTTTTCCACAGTGGCTGTGCCAATTTGCATTCCCACCAGCAATGCATGAGGTTCCAGTTTCTTCACGTCCTCGCTAACTCTTGTCATTGTTCGTCTTTTTTACTGTAGCCGTCCTGGAGGGTGTGAAGTAACAACTCATTGTGGGCTTTATTTGCACTCCCCTAAAAACTAATGATGTTAAGCATTTTTCATGTGTTTATTGGTCATTAGTATATTTCTTTGGAAAGCCATCTATTTAAATCCTTTCCCACTTTAAAAATTAGGTTATTTGACTTTTTATTGTTGAATTAAGAGTACTTTACATGGCCTGGAGACAAGTTCCTTATCAGATAAACAATTTGTAAATATTTTCTCCCATTTTGTGGGTTGTCTTTTATTTTCTTGATGTTGTCCTTTGAAGCAAGAAGTTTTTAGTTTTGATGAACTCTACTTAAGAACTGTACAGAATATGCCTCAGAATTTTTCTCCTGAAGAGGAATGAAGCTGGGTTGCTCCTGGGGACATTACATTCCCGGAATTCAGGCTCATACTGGAGCTGCCTCCTGGCTTTGGGGAACGACCTGAAGCAGCAAAGCAGAGACGCGCAGTGCAAGCCTTCCGGGGCGGTGAGCTGTCCGCCCCCGTGGTGCTGAAATTAGCTGGACTGAGACGTGTGAGGCACCACAGCCCCTGACATAAAGCGTGTCCAGAGGAAGACTGCAGAGGAGTCTTGAAGGTAAAGGAAGAATCTACCGAGTCGACAAAAGATAAACAGCATTCCAGGCAATGCAAACAGCATATGCAAAAATGTAGAAGCAGAGCACAGAACGGCACATTTGATGAACTGCAATTAGCAGAATCCAAATGAAAGCTGGTGGCAGCCTAGATCAGAGCCATAGCAGCACTGATGAAAAGAAGTGAGCAGATTGCAGATGTCTGGAGATGGAATCAACAAGACTTGAAGGAGGTGGGATGTTAGGGGTGAGGAAAGGGGAGGAATCAGAAGAACTCCAGTCTTTGATTTGAGAAACCAGGCAGTTAGGAGGTGGTTACAGAGTTGGAGAAAAGCAGAGGAAGAATAAAACTGGAACATAGATCAGCAGGTCTGCACAAAAATTGAGGGGGGTAGCAAAATAAAGTGGTTAAATCTTATAAGTTTGTTTTCTTATGTGCTGACTAGTGTTGCTTTTGGCCATATTCAATCTCCTGTCCCTGTGGTATGTAAAAATGTTTTCACTAGTTATCAATAGGTTCTTATTTTGGGAGGAAATAGTAGCGGCTGAGGTCATTGCCTTTAGGGCTAATTTTTTCAATCGCAAATTTCACCTTCTATGAAGCTTGACCTCAGTTCCTCCTCAGGAAGAGTTGGATAATTATACTCTTCACCTTAGAGAGTTGTGGTGAATATTAAATGAATAAATATTTTTGTATACTTAGGGAATGACTGTTAATAGGTATGAGGTTTCTTTTTAGGATTATAAAGATGTTCTGAAAGTAGATAGTGGTGATGCACAATTTTCCAAATATACTAAAATCACTGAATTGCATACTTTAAAAGGGTAAATTTTATGGTATATGAATTGTATCTCAAAAAATGTTTGAACAGCACTTAGAACCATGCTTGGCTAGGTGTTAAGGAAGTGTTAATCAAATTAAATAAGTTGTAAAAACAATAAGTTGTTATTTTAGATTTTAAAGTCTTTGTTCTTCATATACTTCAGCCACTACCAGCAGAGATTTTTCAGTCTTCTTCACTCCTACAAAGCCTTCATCCCCTCCTCCTTTTCTCATATTTTCTCCTATCCCCTCCCTCCCAATGGGTCCCTTCCAACTGTATATTTCCCTCTTTCCATTACATAAGGACACACCTCTGCCAAGGCACTTTGCTCCAATTTGCTACATTCACTTTTGTCCATCAAAAGCAGGGATGAAAATGCCTTTCACTTAACAAGAGTCCATTTTAATTAAAAGGAAATTATGGTTTACCCAAAGGAAACAAGATCTCAGATTCAAAAAGACATATGCACCCGTATGTTTATCGCAACACTATTTACAATAGCCAAGATATGGAAGCACTCTAAGTGTCCATCAGTAGATGAATGGATAAAGAAGATGTGGTATATATACACAATGGAATATTATTCAGCCATAAGAAGAAAACAAATCCTATCATTTTCAGCAATATGGTTGGAACTAGAGGGTATTATGCTCAGTGAAATAAACCAGGTGGAGAAAGATGAGTACCAAATTATTTCCTTCATTTATGGAGTATAACAACGAAGCAAAACTGAAGGAACAAAACAGCAACAGACTCACACACTCCAAGAAGGGACTAGTGGTTACCAAAGGGGAGGGGTGGTGGAGGGTGGGTAGGGACGGAGGAAGAAGGGGATTGAGGGGTATTATGATTGGCACACATGGGGTGGGGGGATCATGGGGAAGACAGTGTAGCTCAGAGAAGACAAATAGGGTCTCTGTGGCATCTTACTACGCTGATGGACAATGACTTCAATGGGATATGGGGGGAACTTGATAATATGGGTGAATGTAGTAACCACAATGTTTTTCATGTGAAACCTTCATAAGAGAGTATATCAGTGATACCATAATAAAAAATAAAATATATGTATATTTTAAAAAAGGAAGAGAGCCATAGTGATAGATTCAAGGCTTCCTCATTCCCAGTTTCACTGTCTGTCAGGGGCTAAAAAAAAAAAGGAAATTATGGCTTATTTTCTCCTTTTTCTTACACAAGTTACTGTGACAGAGTCAATAAGTCTTTTTTTTAATTGACATAATTCAGAGGATAAAGTGGAAAAGGAAAAACTGAGTTGGTAAGCCAGAGATTGAAGAAGCATAGATGGGTCTGAAGACTGCTAACTTTTTTCTTCTCATCACCTCTTTTTTTTTCCAACAAATTTCAGGCACATTTTGGCCTCAGACCTTTGTACTTACTGTTTCCTCTACACAGCATACTTTTCCTGCAGGAAACCACATGGCTCACTCCCATACTGCACTCAGGATTGATCACTGGTAATCAAACGTCACCAGTCTGTGACATTCCCTATGTTAAATTGCACTCTCCTCCCTGATACTCACCCTTCCTTGTGCCTGCTTTCTTTTCTCTCCATAGCTTGTGTTTATGATCTTCAGTCCTATATATTGTAGTATCTACTTGTCTAGAGTATCTGTCCCCACTAAAATGTCAGCACCCTCAGGCAGTATTTTGTGTTTTTTTTTTTCACCGTGAAATCCCCAGCACCCACAACAATGCCTGGCACATAGAAGAACCCAGTAAATATTTACTGGGTGGTTGAATGAATAAACAAATACATGGATGGACAAGAAACCAACTTTCAGCAGGTGTGCTAGACAAAGAGTACTATTTTGCACAGATTCTTGGTATTATTATAAAATGGGTGGTATTCTGGTTTGTGTATATTATTTCCCTCAGTACCATGCAGATCTCTAAGAAGCCATTGTTCTGAAATAAAATTACAGAAGAAAATCAGTCACTTAATTCAAAAGTAGTCATGCTTCTGTATAATAATTCAATGTGAAAAGAAAAGGCATGGTAAGATATTAGACCTATTGTCAACACCCTTTTTTCTTTTAAATCTTTAAAAATTGTATCTTTTTTGTGCTTGTCTTGACATTTTCTCCATCAAGCTGAGAGCCCAGAGGAAGGGGAGAAGGTGGTAGGGGCTTCAAGAGATGGCTGAGTGTCTGAGAAGGGGGTGGCTGTGTTTCCCTGAGTTCTGTGTGCTGTTCCAGCATATTATCAAACCCAAGGTGGGTGTGGCATAGGGAACCCAATTTATAGCCAGTTAGTCACAAGTACAGATGACAACCTGGGACTTATAATTGATTAGTGTCTGATGTGGGGTCAGTCTTATGGGGTTGAGCCCTTAACTTGTAGGATCTGACACTAACTCCAGGTAGATGGTGCCAGGGTTTAATTGAATTGTAGGACACCCAGCTGGTGTCAGAGAACTAGTCAAGGTGGAGAGAAAAAACCTACACATCTAGTCATAGAAGTGTTTCATTGAGTAGGAGAGGTAAAAGACAAGAGTTTTTTATCTTACACCACCCAAGGACTACTAAAGCAGAACCTGGGCATGGGGTCCAGCAGTCTGTTCTAACAAGCCCAACAGGTGATTCCGGTGCAGGTTCAAGTTTGAGACCATCGCTTGCTTCCACTGGGAAGTCCCTGAAGCGTCTAACCCTCTTCCAGCTAGTCCAATTGTAATGGAGTGAAAAACCTTGGCATCTCTGCCTTCATATTGAATCTGTCTCCCCTCCTAACTTAATCTTTGGGTCAGAAGTTTCTGTTCAGCCCTGCAGCCCTACATGAAAGCTTGTTAGTCATCAAAAAGAATTTTGCTCACAGCTTAAGGCTGATGCAACCAGCCTCTTACTCAAAACTCGCCTCCACTGAGGAGATAAAGAAGTGTGTACAAAACTGATGACTGGATTGTCAAGGACTTATAGGAACATCATGGCCAGACCCCTATCAACAAAATGAGTGGAGTCAGCTAACCAAGGACAAGGAGTTTCACAACCATGAAACCCAGATGTCTGAGGCCCATCGTTACCTCCTGACCTCAACACATTTCTACTCCCCCTCATATAAAAGCTTAAAAGCAACCCTAAATTAACATGATGCTTTAGGACATTAGTCCTCCATCTTCTCAGTCTACTGGCTTTCCAATAAGTCACTTTCCTTGTCCCAGTGCCCTGTCTCTCAACTTACTGGCATGTCATGTGGCAAGTGCATGAGCTTGGACTTAATAACACAGTCTCCACATCTTCCCTCTCAGCAGAATCATTCCATCTGGACCCACAGCACCAACTTCCAACTAACAAACCCTAATGTTCACCTCCATAGCTCTAAATAGTAAGTTTATGCCATTATTCCTGGATTTAGACAACATATATTGCTTCCCCACCAAAGGAGTTATCTCATAACTTACTCCCTCCATCTCAACTTTTGATACTTACAGCTCTTTTTTAGTCCCTCTGTGACTCTTTAGAACTTTAGATGATGTGTTCAACCCTCCAACAATTTTCTTTAGGATCTCTTGCTCATTGGTTCCCATTCCTTTCTCTCCACTTCTCCCTCCCATCCACTTCACATCTGTCAAAAAACCCTTTGCTTTTATGTTTCTGAATAATTCTTACTTACAATTCCTGCTGGCCTCTGAATGCATAAGCTAGCTTCTCGTGGTTGACTTAGGAATCAATTCTAAATGTTGAAAACCAATAAACAGCATTTGCATTATTATGAGAATGTGTGTTTTTATTATGAGGTGCCTGGTATAGCATTTAGGACATGGTAAGTCCCCCATCCATAGTAGTTACTATCATTAGCTTAAAGACAAGGTATATTGTTTGTGTGGTGGCCAGCCTCCAAAGTGGTCCCCAGTGATCCTCACCTCCTGGTAGTCACATTTTTGTGCAATCCCCCTCCTGTAACGAACAGGGCTGACCTATTTGAACAATAGCGTATTGCAGAAATGACAGTTTTTGATTTCTAAAGCCAGGTTATAAAGAGTATTACAACTTCTGCCTTGTCCACTTGGGATTACTTAGTCTGGAGAAAGTCAGCCAACATGCTGTGAGGACACTCCAGCTGCTCTATGGAGAGGCCATGTGCAAGGAAACTGCCAGCAGTCAGCTCCAACTGGACTGCCATGTGTGCGAGCCATGTGGAAGTGGATCATGCAGCCCCAATCAAACCTGCAGATGACAGTAGCCCTGGCCCACGTGTTAACTGCAACCTCGTGAAAAATCTTGAGCCAGAACCACCCAGTTAAGTTGGTTCTGAATTCTTGACCCACAGAAACTATAAACAATAATAAATGTTTATTGTTGTTTTAGACCACTAACTGTTGAGGTAGTTTGTTATACAACAATATATAATTACTACAGTTCACCATGGGGTCATCCTGTTGAAGGGCCATTTTCGGAGTGTGTGACTGGTTCCAAACGGCGGTATTCTAAGTCAGGTAAAAATATGGGTCTCTGTCAACCAGAGGTGGTCCTTTTAGCCCATGCTAAGACATGGTTTTAATTATCTGCAAAATTCTCACCTGAAGCTAGTGGCAAAAATCAAAGCCAATTCTCTATATATTCTAGGCTACTGCTCAGGGTCTCATTGAGACCTTTAAACTTTGACATTTTAGCAAACAGAAGGCTTTCCAGAGCTCACCCTTGCACCACACTGCCTGCTCCCTCCCCACCTCTAATGCAATGCAGAAAATCACCTAAGTAGCTCATTAAAATTAAAGGGCCCAGGGCTCCATCCACAGGGATTCTGAATCAAAGGCCATAGTTTGGACCAGGAATCTGGTTTTTAAAGAAACTGTCTACCAAGAAATAATAAATGTTAGTGAGGCTGTGGAGAAAGGGAACCCTTCTACACTGTTGGTGGGAATGTAAATTGCTACAGTCATTATGGAAAATAGTATGGTGGTTCCTCAAAAAGTAAAAAATTGAACTACCATATGGCCCAGCAATCCCACTGCTGGGTATGCATCTGAAGGAACTGAAACCAGGATCTTGAAGGTATATTCGTACTCCCATGCTCATGGCAGCATTATTCAGAAGAGCTGGAAACAAGCTAAGTATTCATGAATGGATGGATAGATAAAGAGTATTACCCAACAGAATATTATTCAGCCATGAGAAAGAAGGACATCCTGCCACTTGTATCAACGTGGATAGACCTTGAAGGCATCATACTGAGCAAGATAAATCAGGGGAAGACAAATACTGTATGACATTACTTATATGCAGAATCTAAAAAAACTGAACTTGTAAAAGCAGAGAATAAAATGATGGTAAACCAGGGGTTGAGGGTATGGAAATTGGGGAGACATTGCTTAAGAGTACAAACTTACAACTAGTAGATAAATAGGTTCTGGACGCCCAATGTACGATATAGTGATGGCAGCCAACAATGCTGTATCATAAACTTCAAAGCTGTTAAGAGGCTATTAACTTCTCAACACAAAAAATAAACGATAAATATGTGAAAGGATAAAGGTGTTAACGAATGCCATTCTCATCATATTGAAATATATAAACGTGTCAAACCAACACACTGTACACCTTAAATTTATGCAGTGTTATGCATCAATTATGTCTCAGTTTAAAAAAATAAGAGAAGTTATCCCTTTGCCCCCACCCAGGGGACAGGGGACCCTTATGTAGGCAGCCCCAGCCTCATTTAGACAGAAGAGGCTCTAAAGAACAGTGTCTGCTCTTCCCCAGTCCATTAGCTGAAGTAACCACAGACTGTAAAATGGGAATACCATTGAAAGCATCTGTGAGCACAAAGAAGCCCAGGCCTTCTCTCCAAGTCAGGAGTCAAAGGACAGCCAGCTGAACTCCACTGTGTAAAATACATACAATCACAACCCTTTCTCCACCTCATAAAAGATCCATCAGTGAGTAACTCAGAGAGAAATCCCCCTGAAAGGATCACTGGCCATTTCCACGTCCCTCAGGTTTTTTATCTTCTTTGCCAGTCTTGCAAATCTGAGGGAAATACATCTGTTTCATTATGACAGGTGTTTAGGACCAAGATTGTTTTTAATGGGTCTCTAAAGTCTCACCGACAATGCAGGGAAAACATCTTGGAAACCTTGAAAATCTGAAGTGTGAAAGAAGAGCCTAGCTCCTTCCTGCTGCCTCACTTAGCTCTTCTCAGGGCCACGGATTCAAAATACTCATTTCCTTGCCCAGTTAATACCCTTGATGACTCACCACTGAAGTTATTAAAGAAGACTGTGTGCAGAAGCTCAGCTCTGCCCAGTGCCTAGGCTCACTGCAGTAACAAGATTAGGACTTTGCACAGTACTGAAGCACAAAGATTCTATTTTTAAACAGGACTAGAGGGAACCTTGAACAAAGAAACCCATAGATAGAAAATTTGAAACTCCATATCCTAAGAGGACAGCCCACCCAGACAAGTGCCCTCTGAGGGGAGTCACAATAAATCATTCTCTGCACTCACATTCAATTAGAACTTATAAATTCACAAAGATTTACAGGTGCTAAGGTTGCTAACAAGCAGTGAAGCAATATTTATTTCTATCCCATAGGCTTTATGGCACTGATTGCAAAATGGTGATTCTTGGGGCCTAATCTGTAACTCAGAAATACTTGGTTCTGCTTACAGAGGCTTTGGTTTGTTTAATTCGTTGCCAATATTTTAAAAATCGGGAGAGGTTACATGCTTTAAATGCACACAGCCAGCTAGGGTCAGTTAGCATTTTCTGTGTAACAATCACTTGTTGCCTTGTGATTCTAAGGCTCAGCAATTTGGATGGGGCTCAGTCAGTTGGCTCTGCTGGTCTGGGCTGGCGTGGCTGATCGCAGCTGGGCTTGTTCACGTGTTGATGGTCACCTGCCAGATCAGATGCGGGCTGACCGGTTTTGGAGCCTCAGCTGGGATGACTTGCCCTGTTCCGCTTGGTCTCCTGCTCCAGCAAGCTAGCCCCGGCTTGTTCACGGGTTCCAAGGGCAAGAGCAGAATGTGCAAGACCCCTTGAGACCATCACTTCCACTGCATTCTATTGGCCAAAGCAAGTCCCAGGCCAGCCCAGATGCAAGGGGTGGAAACACAGACTCCACCTCTGATGAGAGGGGAAGAATGTGCAACTTACCCCACGGCTTATCTCAAGAACTCAGCAGATATGACAACTGCGGACACATCGTGTGCTAGAGCCTAGAGGCAGCAGGCCCGTCTAGATGGGCCTGGCAGTGCTCTTCTCACAAGCCCAGCCCTTGCTGATTCAGGTCCACACCGTCCGGCTCTGGGGGTGCGGTAGGCTTTGCCACCCTGATCCCAGAATGACCTCCCACCCCACATATCCCAACGACCCTCCCCAGCCATGAGCACATCTGCTGTGCAGCACCTGGAATCAGTATCCACTTCTCAGAAAGCATCTTTCTATTTACCCTGTTCTTTGCCACCAATAAACATCCCATTTTCTGTTGGGATGATGATTATTCGATGGTTGGAAGACCTAGAAAAAGGGCACCTTGGGGCAGACTTGGGTCCTGCGGGCTCCACCTCTCCATTTGCTTAACTACCCAAGCTTCATTCCTCATCCGTAAGACTCCACCTGTTTGCACACTTTTCCTTGATATTAGTTGATCCATA
Source organism: Smutsia gigantea (assembly GCA_032199065.1). Lineage (NCBI taxonomy): Eukaryota > Metazoa > Chordata > Mammalia > Pholidota > Manidae > Smutsia > Smutsia gigantea. The sequence goes on along the minus strand of JAVSCE010001036.1, from coordinate 740,971 downwards.
TGTTTTGCATAAATATGGGCCCATGTTGGTGCAACAAAAAATTTTAACCAAAAAACAAAACAAAAGCAACAGCAACACAAAAAAAACACCCAGAGGAGTGGGTGGTGACGGTTACCTCCATGCCCAGCTCTGAACCTAATGGAGATTCCGGTGCAGAAGCGGTTCGCTGAAAGGTCCAGACGCACTGCCCACGAGACTGCCAGGCAGTTGCCTTTGCAAACTGAACACGCCAGAACTGGAGCCGCGGACTGGGGAGGGCCTGCAGCGCCACCTGCTGGGCAAGGGCCCGGAACAGGGTTGTCAGTGCCGAGCGCGGGACTGCGAGGGGCAAACGCCCGCAAAGACCTGCTCCCAGGACCCAAACAGGCTTGGGCATGAGCGCTCAGTCTTCAACCGCAGAGCGTGCCCGGGATGCTGAGCGGCGGCTTCAAGGAGCTGGCGTCTCACGGGGACAAACCGGGCTCGTGCCAGCCACGTCGGGAAGCCATTCACGTCGTGAAGGCCTTAGAACCCCACATATCCCTCCCTTTGCCTCCCTTAGCTTCATTTCCTCATCTGCAAAATGGAAATGACCATAATGGCAAATCCTTTGGGGTTGTTAGTGCAAATGTGACAATCCACAAGAAGTACTCTGAGCCCTAGCACGGCAGCAGAGTATGCCGTAAGCAGCAGCTCTCAACATGAGGCCCAAGACTCCCCTGCATAATAGCACTTTAATTGCAAGAATAATAAATAGTGGTCCTTCCATCTAGCAGGACTATCAAAGCAAGTACTGAGATTTACTATCTGCCAGGTTCTACTATAAGAGCCTTAGAGTACCCAACCTCCAGCTTTCCCAGAAAGTCAACATTATTATCCCCATTTCATAGATAAGGAAACTCCAGAGAGATTGAGTAATATGGTCAGCTAGCAGACAAATAGCCAGACTAAAACTCAAATGCCAGAAACCTGTCTCTAAAGTAATTTAAAAAGCTTCTTCTTAGATAGATATTGGCAGGTCAAATCTCTCTCCACCTCCCACCCTTTTTCTTAGCCGTCTGCAAAAAGGAGGAAACTAATCAAATCGAATTTGTTTTCCCCCAAAGAGCCCTCTACAATGCTTTTGCTGCCTGTTGAGTTCCTCATGGGCATGGCGGCCCTGGATATTTGTCCCCAACTTACAGAGAGTAAATGGAGAAGCTGTATTAGGCTAATGAGATCAAATCACTTGCTTGTTGTCACTCCCAGAAGCCAGTCAATGGAGGGACCAGGCTAGAACCAAGTATTCTAGGCCACTCTGACCTAGGTCAGGACCCAAGAACAGTGAATGAAGACAGAGGCTGATTGGGGAAGGCTGGTGAGAAAACCATGTCCAAATTTCAGGCAGACAAATGAGAGACTGGTGTACACACACACACACACACACACTCCCTGGTCATCCAGGAGTCAACATCACTTTCAAATGTTCCTGCAGGTCAAAATCTGAGAATCTGCCTGTGTGTTGAGACTAGAAAGGATGTGGCTTCAGAGATGGATGGAGTTCTGAGCTGTCCCTGATACCAATGCAGACCCTGGAATATAACTTTTCCAAAGGAGAACCCTGACTTAGCCCAGTGTGAGCTCTTCCCCAGCTTCCAGCTCGGTAGATGCCCGGCCACCCTCCGGTGCTCCTACCTGCAGTATTCACTGTGAAGTACTGCAGTCATCCCTGCTGGGCCCAGCCATGTGAAGTCCTGGTGGAAAATCTGAAAACGGCTGCCCTCAGAGGGCGGGAAGGACAGGGAGGGACAGAGGACAGAGGCAGGCCACTGGGATGGGCAGGTGGCAGGTTTACCCAGCCAGGGAACCTACAAGGCTTGTCTTGGGTGGTGCAAGACGAGATCTCTGCACCTGACAGACCCCAAGAGCTTATGGAGAGGCCTCAACAGGCTCACCACTGCACTGTCCTGAGAGCCTCAACACCACGTGGCTCCCTCAGAGCTGTGACTTCCATGGCTGGGCCTGGGCAGGCGGGCAGAGCATATGCTCCAAGGACAGTGGAGGGCTGAGGGGCCTCCACTACGCTGACCAGCTCACAGGTTGTCCGGGGTCATGTCCTCCCCATGACCTTTTCCAGCAGTACCCAGGCTCCCTCTCTTTGTCCCACTCCACACTTCCATATGTCTCTCAACTCCTCCTACATGGCCCCAGTGTCACCAATGGGCTCAAGGCACATCCTTTCTCACTTAGAATTCTGCAAAATCCTTCCAGCAGAGCTCCCAGATTCTCATCTTCCTTCCTCCAAGCCATTCACACACAGCATACTGAGGAACCTGTTAATTTGGTCATCAGATTGTGTCACTATCGATATTAAACTCTTCCAACACCTACCCACTGCAGCAAGAATAAAATCAGCCAATCTTCCCCTGGCAAATTTTTCCAAGCCCAGCTCACGCCCTTCATTCCTTGCACTCTGCTATTCAGGCCTCCTCTGATTCTCCTGCCCCCACACACCAGGCTCTCTTCTTCCTTCAGAAATGCACCCATGCCATCTCTCCGCTTGGCAGCCTGTTCCCACTGAAAGCTCCTTGTCTGCTCCTTTGCACCCTTCAGATGTCCAAGGCCTCCCTCTCAAGGAGGCCTTTCTGATCAGCTCTATGCCTGCTGCAATTCACAATGCTTCTATTCTCACATGGCTATTTGTTCACTGTCCATTAGCCCCACCTGACTCAAAGCCTCATAAGAGCAAGGACTGTGGCCAAGCCATCCACCAATATAACCCAGTGACTGGCATATGGAAAATGGAAGTTCCTATGGCCAGGATCCTTTCCTGATCCTAAATTACTTGATGATGTAATTGGCCTACTGCTAAGCTAACTACCACACCCATAGGCAATAAGCTATTATTGACTGAGTCACTATATAAAGAGCTCTTCCCCGTGGTCTGGGTGGATGCAGAGACGGAGGAGGATTACAGATCTGTGGACTGCTGGATGCAAACATGATTCTAGTGCTCGACCTACCACCAGGAGAATAAAGTTGGGTTATAAGCCCTTTTACCCCAAGAATGTTCCACTGTCATTTCTCGATCTCACTGAATCCATACTGAACTTGCCCGGAGCTGAAACCCTCAGGCAAGACACCTGCACAGTTCTGGCCAGATCTTAAAATGCTCTAATCCCTTACTATAGTTCCAAAGGCACTGACTGCTGCCTGATATCATAGTGATCATCTCTATGAGGGTAGAAGCAAACTGAAAGAGAAAAAAAATAAATTTTCCTTGGTGTAAAAAGAGACAGGAACCCCTCCTTTTCTTAGAGCATTTGCTTAGAAAACTTGTAAGTTCTTTCTCTGCCCCTTTGAAATGTGTGTAAACCTTTTTAAGGATGAAATAAGCTTTTGCCAGTTTTACAACCCAGGAATGGGTTTGAGAGCCATCTCTTTGAAATGTGAACTTGAAGTAAGATAGAGCCCCCTTCTCCTAGTCTAGGCAAGGTTTCACTTAGGTGACTAGGTCCCTATTATAATTACAAGCTTGTCGTAGAGAAATGACAAGTTCATAGTCCTTGGATAAAGACAGTTAGTAAACACAAACAGCTGCACCAAATACCAGTGGATTTAGGATGAACTGTGTGACATGATACCATCAAGTCCTCCTATTTGAGAACTAGTTATCCTGAGAACATGGATATAATGGTTGCATCTGCTTAGCTGCATATAAGGGTGAGATTTCTTTCTGTCTTTGCAATCTCTTTATTGAATCACCTGTGATACAAATCACATACTGGCTTAATGTTTATGCAACAATAAAACTGTTTTCTTTCTCTTCTCCTTCTATGGAAAAGTTTTCTGGGTTGGCAGGAGATTCTGTTTTGAATTTTATTTCCCCAACCTCTTTTCCCCAGTACAGCATAAGCTGTCCAGTTCAATGAAGCCACTCAGGGGGAGGTGCTACCCATAAAACCATTGAGAAAAGCAGGAGCTTGTCGGAGGATGGAGGGGCTGATGGGCCATTATTCCAAGCATCTCCTCTGACTGCTTTTGAGGTAGAAACAGAGCCCTTCTCAGTGCTTAGGAAGGATCTAGATTAGCGGGAACTATGATGTCCGAAGGACTTTTGTGTGATGTCTGAAATGGTTGCTAATGAGAACATCTGATTAGTTACTAACGATGATTTGAAGACCACTGACTCCTACCTGAGAAGCATGAGGATTAACAGGAAATTCAATCAAAATTTGTAAAGCAAACCAGCTCCTGACCATTCTATTGACAGTTGTGGATTTTCTTAAGCTTGATTGATTTTTTATTATAATAAGTAATACTTGCTTATTGTAAAAAATGAAATTCAAATGACATGGCCAGTAAATTCATTTAATCATTCAATAAACATGTTTTGAGCATCTCCTCAGTGCCAGGCCCTATCCCAGGTGCTATGGACACAGTCGTGAATGAGAAAGACAAAAAGGAAGCTGGACAGACAAAAAAGAAAAAAATACCAGCGACGGTTCCATTTCTGGAGTCCTTGCTCTGTGCCAGGCCCAGATCTATAAATACTGACAAGTTATCTCACTGAACCTTCAGAGTAACCTTTTGCAATGGGTATGATTACTCCCACTTGTTATAGATGAGGAAGCAGAGACCAAATCACTTAGCAAAGGACCAAGGCAGAGCCAGGCTCTAAGCCAGGCCCATATAGCAGCAAAGCCATGGTGCTAACCACAGTCTTGAACCAACCTGGACGTCTGTCACTGCCCCACTGGCTGCCAGCATGCACCTGACACATCGCAGGTGCTCGGGATAATGAATGCAGATTGGAAATGAACAGAGAGGAGGCGAGAAGCAATGTATGGGTAGTGGGTTTGCCTTGGGAAAAGGGACAGGCAGAAGCAGAGGAGGCAGGGAATAGTGTGTAGGGAAATGAGGTAGGCTGGGGCCCTCAGGGCACAAAAGGGGGTGTCAGCATAGGAGGAGGACTCCAGGGAGGCAAGAAATGTTTGGAACTGTCATTGCAGAATTTGACAGAGAAAGACAATTGTAATGAAAGTGATTTTGTTCTCAGAAAGAATCAGGTATAGTCGGAGAAAGCACAGCAATTTGTCCCAAACACTGTTCGCTTTCTGTTTTAACACAGTTCCTCTGCATGGGCTCCAGAACCTCCCTCCACATTCCTGTTGAAACAAGCCACAGTGTGTGATCAGAGGCCCTCAACCCACAGAGCAGACTGATCACATGTTCCCTTGGAAACTGGGAATAGATGGCACCTCCTCAGGAAGGGAAAAACCCCTCCGCACTTTGACGCCTTCAGTCTCAAGCCTTCCCATACACACTCCCACAGGCCACTTCCCACATGCATACACACACTTCTATGACACTCACATGCACCACCACACATACACACAGCCCTGTAGCACCAGTCGTCCTCCTCCTCCTTGCCAGCAGAGCCCTAGCTATGTTCAGAAAGACAAGTGCCTGCTCCTGTCTAAGTCAAGTCTGCTTCTGTTTGACAGATTTTCAAATTCTGGGTTCCCTTGAAGCTAAAAATGATCACATGACACAATTCTAGCCAATGAGACACAAAGGGCTTATTTGGGGCAGAGGTGGGGGGATCCTGTAAGGGTTTCCTTTTGCTGAGGGACTGAATTTAGGCACATGGATTCCCACCTCTTTCCAGTGTGCCTTCCTGGCAGAAAGACTAAAATTTCCCTGATGCCCTTGCAGCCAGGCTTCTCTCAGGTAGTTTCTGCTAATTGGATGCACTTGCACAGTATTTTGAAGGCAGAAATAGGTAGAGGCATCTTCCTGTGGTTTGGACTGTTCACTGCTGGTCAACAAGTTTGCAGAGATGTGGGGCGGCAGCAGAATTCAGGTGTCCAGTCGCCAGCCCACAGGTATGGACGGGCAGTTGTGGCAGCCACTGACCCCACTCTCCAGTGCCCAGTGGCCTGTTTTGTGGGAGCTGGAAGGAGCCGCAATGGCTGTCGTTCCCTGATCCCTGAATCACAGCTCTGGCAGTGCACCCCAGAATTCATGCATTCCACTGAAGGGCTCCTGACACCCACCAGTTGTGGCTGAGGGGCCAGCTCCTCTGGCTGGCCAGTGTTGCTGTGCCCAGGGACTCTTTTCCAGGGGCCCAGACAAGTTCCCACCCCCTCCAGCTTTCCCAATGATTTTCCAAACACCAATTCCCTATGCTAAATTATTTTCTGCCTAAAATAGCAAAGATACAGAAACATTTTTGGATCCTATAGTTGCCTCAAGGGGTCAGGCATGACAACTGTAAGAGGATAAAAGGTGTCAGTGAATGCTCCATTTCTTTGAGGGTCAGTTTCTTCTTCTGTAGAATGGAGACCAAAGATCATTATTATCGTTATCAGTCAATAGTCACTGAATACTGTGCCAGATTGTATTTCCCAAAGATGGTCACACGGTATTTCCCAACACTTAAGTCTTTCTCCATGTAACCCTGCCCCTTCCCATCAAGTCAGAGGAGTCTAACCCCCTCACTCTTGAGCCTGGCTGGCCTCTGACTCTTTTGTAACCTGCATAACTTAGCAGAACTGAAACCTGTGGTTTGGGCTGTTCACTGCTGGTCAACAAGTTTGCAAAGATGTGGGGATTCCAAGGAAAGGTAGGCAAAGGCTCACGTCGCTAGCCCCGCCCCACTCTGCCCGGGGCCCCACCTCGGGCCCCGCCCACCCCGCGGCCTGCTCTGCGGGCGGGGCGAGAAGGGCGCACGCGACTGCGGCTCGGGCGGAGCGGGAGCGGAGCCGACGACAGCTCACCGCTCCGACCCCGCCCCGCAGCTCCGACTCGGGCTCGGGCTCGGGCTCCACCCGCCGGCCCGCCCGCCCGCGCTCGCTGCCCTGCTCCCCTCCGGTCGGCTGCGCGGGCCGCAGCGCTTTGCTGCGCACCATGGCCGGGCTGTTGGCGCTGCTCGGCCCGGCGGGCAGGGTGGGCGCCCGGGTCCGGCCTCGCGCCACCTGGGTCCTGGCCGCCACCGCCCCCGGCGCCCCGCCGCCCCTGTCTCTGCTGTTGCACCGGCCCGGGCCAGACGCCCCTTTGCTGCGCGCGGCCCGCGGGGACAGCCGCGGCCAACAGGTAAGCCACCCCACCCCCGCCCCGGCCCCCTGACGCCGGAGAGCTTTGCAGGGCAACTACCCAAGACCGAGCACCTCCAGGGTCCCCGAGGCCCCAGTCCTTCTAAGTCAAAGACACGATCTTCAGCCGGAGAAACTGCGGCTCAGGGACATTTGGTGATCTGCCCAAGGCCACAGTCTCCAGCGGGGCCCCAAGTTCCCAAAGCGTCGGCCGGTACGACGGTGTAACCTAGAGAATTGTAGGTGGGGCCTGGACTTGGGGTTAACGCCCTCCCCCGGCCTACAGAGTTGTTCCCTTTTGAATTCACGTTTGAGCGACCTCAGGGGCCAAGGAGAAGGGCCCAGGGTGGTGCTATCTTTACCACCTGCCAACACTTGCTGCTGCTCCCCTTTATCTAACCAAAGGAGCAGGCCTCCTTGTCACACTTCAGGCAGGACTCTCGCCAGACACAGTGTCCTTTCATTCTAATTCATTTCGATTGCCTCCTAAGTATGGTTAGTGAAAACTGGTTTCTATTCGGAATAGTAATGCAGACTTCCCATTCTTAAAAAAATCTATTAGTTTTGTTTTTTTTAAGTGGGGCTCCTTAAAGAAAAGCAGTCATAAGGAGTGGAGTCTGGAGGTACGGGACTAACAGGTTGGGACACACAGACCCCTGCTTTCTGCAGGCTTGTGCCTCAGGCTTTGCCCTCAGCAGTTCCTTTGCCTGGGGAGGATCCCGGCCCCTCACTCCCCAGCAATGCGACCTCGCTGAAGGCCTCTGAGCCTATTTGCTGACCTTTCAGAGAGCTAAAAATAGGACCTTCCACAAAAGTTTGGGGGACAATTCCATGAGCTAATAAAAGTCTGAGCACAGTGCTAACATAGCCAGAGCTCCCTGGTCGAATGTTCCATGGAGATCTAACTGATGCATTTACCATGCCTCCCTCACAGATGGAGAAACTTCCTTCCCTGCCTACTGCTCCTCCATCTGTGAGGCCTTAGATCTTCTCTCTAAATCCTGAGCCCTATGCAAACAGCTGGCTGCCTCCTGGTGATTCTCTACCGTCAGCCTAGCTGTCCCTTCTTCCATGAAGTCTTCCATGACCACCAATGGTGCCTTGGCAATGATGCCTCCCCTGGCCTCCATCAGCGAGATGTGTGTGGATCCTCTCTGCACTCATCATCTGGAATGGTCTCCTGCTTCCTTGTCTGTCTAGTCAGCCACATCAGCCTTTTCCCCTGCCCGGATCCTGGCAGGGTGTGTGTGTGTGTGTGTGTGTGAGAGAGAGAGAGACAGTAGTGATGAGTGTGGTCTCAGATTCCCTGTATTCCTGTCTGTATTTACTAGTTCTGTGGACTTGAGCAAATTCCCTCACTTCTCTGTTTCTCAGTTTCCTCATCTGTAAAATGGGATGTTAATAATCCACATTTTACAGAGTGAGTGTAAAGCGAGGTAGGCCATGTCCAGGCATCTGGTCCATTCTAAATTACTGTTAGCTACTATTATTATCATCACAGTTAATGTATAGAATCACGTGAGCTATGAGCTACACTTGCTTCTCCTGCTTTCTGGTAGATGAGCAGAATCCAAATGGGATCAGAATTTAAAGGATGTTAGTACAGAAGATACTCATCTCCCTGAGAAAATACTTCCCCAGCAGGGGACCAGATGGAGGGATATCTCCCCTGCCAGCTGCTCCTGGCTACCCACAGGTACTTCACTGTTGATCACTGGGAGGAAGGAGTGCAGTGCCCAGCCAGGGTCTCCAAATATGCCGGGCATTCAGTAAAGTGCCTGAGAGACACACCCACCTCTGCTCCAACTGAGGAGGTAAAGCCAAAGGAGAAACTGGCCTTTTCACTTACTGTGATTCAATGTCATGTCACGGGCAGAGCAGCCCAGCCTATACCCACCTACCTACCACTTACAGGAGCGAAATCTTAGGCAAATGACTTGCTCTTTCTGAACCCCAGTGTCCTCATCGCCATCAGTCCTTGCTCACACGCTACCTTTGCAGGAGCCCTTTTGCTGATGACTTTCTTTAAAGCTGTAGCATCCCTCCTACAGACTTACCTGTTGGACTCCCACCCTGGTGTTTCTCCACAGTGCTTGTCATATCCAACAACCCTGATAGCTTCTTTTTTGTTTACCATTTCTCTGTTTTGTTCATTACTCTGCCGCATACACACTTAGGGCAGTGCCTTGCACAGAGCAGAATAAGTAATGGCACAGCATAGTTGTTAGGAGCAAAAACCTTGGAACCAGACTCAGCAGGTTTGAATCCCAGCTCTGACAGATAATCCCTGTGTGATCCTTAGAAAGTTACTCAACCTCTCTGGGCTTCTAGCATCCTCTTCTGTTAAGTGGGGGTGACAACAGTGCCTTTCTCACAAGGCTGTTGTCAGGATTTTATGAATTAATATTTTCAAGGTACTCAGAACAGTGCCTGGTACAAAGTAAATACAATGTGGTGCTTAGTATTAACATTACTTACTGAATGAATGAAAATAGGTGTCACTCCAGACAATGTAACTTGTGAACAAGGTCTTTGGCTCATCCCTCAAACTTTCCTTCTCCTCCTAATATAGCCTTTTGTACTTTAATAAATACTGGGGGCATCATAAACACACGTGTATGAAAGCAGATACTAGGGGAGGTACAGGTTACATGCATTCAGCGCAAAGCCTAACATGTCACAAGTACATACGATATTTATCAAAGAAATGAATGTGAATGTCTGACAAGTTTCCATTCCTTGCAAGTCACCCCTCATGATATCCTGTATTTCTAGCTTCTTTAGTCTCCCCCAGGATTAGGAGGAAAATGCCTGGCCCACAATATTTCCTTTGATCAAGATAAAAGGAAGAAAATTGTCCAAGTAAAATTCTAATTCTAGAAAGTTTAAAACTAACCATGGTGCTGGCTGACACCACATTGTCCATTGTGTCTGAATGTTTTGTCCCTCCCATTGTCATGCTGTAGATGCTGGTTATTCTGTAGCTGGAAGTCTGGCTGCCTCTTTATTTTTCTTTTACAGCCAAAAGGCTTTTTGCCAGAAGAGAGGTTGTAAAGACAAGGGCCCTCAACAGAGACAGCTATGCTCAGTCCTGCTGAACGGAGATGAGGCATAATTAAGTTTGGTTGGGCCCAGTGTCAAGAGTGGGAAATGAAAGGGGTTTCCGCCATCCTCACTCTCAGAATGTTGTTTGGACTTGAACTGCAGACTGTAAACTGTTCGGACCATCAGCACCCGCCATCTGGCAGCGTTTCCTCAGAGCTAAATGGGGTGGGACCTTGTTTATCAAAAAGAAACTGAACTCCCTGCAGCGGTTCTGGCTGGTGGGTGGCAGAGGCCAAAGGCTGTGAGGAAAGGGGAGGTCACGTGTGCTGACCGGCCTAAAGGACACTGAATGCAACTGGCCTCCCCTCTAGAGCCTTGAAGTTCTGGAGAAGTGTCTTTAGGAATATTCAGCTCAAAATGGACATGATGAGAATCTGTTGACAACTGTGCAGGCCGTGTGGCCCGGCAGTGACCAAGCAGAGATCAGTCTGGCACTGCCGTCCAGTTCGTTGCTTCCCCCCCAAACCTCAGTCTCTCTTCTGTCAAAGTGGAAGCGACAGAGGGGCCCACATCACAGGGTTGGGGGCTTTTATGAAATGATGCCTTTAAAGTGCAAAGCCCAGAACCTGGCTCAGTAGAAGGGCCTTTACTGAGGACACTGGTGGTTTCCTTAAAACCTTTCAAAATGTTATGCTTTACTGCCTTTCAGAACTCAAAGACTCTGGGGTCTCTGGGCTCTCAGACCTGATACTGGATCTCAAAAGCCCCTTCCCTTGTTTAAGTCTGTTTTCATAAGCCTGAAATAACACGCAGAATTCAGAACTAAGTGCAGTGATGTAATACTGTTCATCCCCATCCCCATGGCCTTGACCCTTAATTCCCAGTGACGTGAGCAGCCCTTGATGAAAAGGAGGTTAATTCCAGGACTGAAGCTTCCAGGCTGGTGTCCCCACTCAGCTGCACAGCAGGTGCATCTGAGGACAATCCGCCTGCAGAATGTGCTGGGGGCAGAAAGCGCAGGGACTTAACCTGGCACCCCTGGATGATCACATTAGGAGCACCTGGGCAACTGATAACTAATCCCAGTGCCGACGCCTCACCCCAGAGGCCTCGATAAAACCAGAGGCTGGGTGTCTGGACATAGGTACAAACTGACCAGCAGCACCTGGGCCACCTGGGACTCTGCAGAAAAGCAGCATCTGGGGACTCCCCCAAGATGTGCTCAGTCCAAGCCGGTTGGGGCCAGGCTGTGCGGTCCCCCAGGTGTCAGGTTTGAAGGCTGCTCCACTGTGCAGCATGACTCTAGGCCCCTGTATTGTTTCATTTTCATTATGGGGGATCCTGCCCCTACCTCCTGGGGATCCTGGGCTGGCATGCTCTTCCCTCTTGCCTTTGAAGTGTGGCTCAGCTGCAGCACGCTCTAAAAATACAAGGAAGAAGCCATCCTGCAGAGTCAATAACTGGAACTGACTGACCCAGATACAACCTGTGAGACAAGCTCTGAGGTCTGTAGTTAGAGTCAAGAAATCTTTTGATTAAAAAAAGGCACTCATATTGAGAAGTTTCCATTTCTAGGGTTTTTTTTTTAATCCAGTGTTGTTCAGTTTTTTTGTTTCTCCCAAACATTCCAGGCCCTGTAGGTGCTCAATAAATGTTAACAGACGCCACATGCAATGTACAAATCCCAGCCAGTGTATTCATGGCTCGGGAATGGCCGTCCCTTCATCTGCTCAGCTCTCACATAAAATCTTGATTCTGGAAGTAAATATACCACTGCCTCTGCTCATTTTATTTTGCATCTCCTCGTCCTTGTTTTGTAGTGAGGCCTGGTTGTTATGTGCTCAGGTTGTGGACTCAGACGCACTGGGTTCTAGAAAGTCTTAGTGACTATGATTTGGCCTCCTGAAGCCCATGCTGCTTCTCTGTAAAGTGGGAAGAACAACAGAACCTAGAGGGTTGTGAGGATGGCAGCAGACCGCAGATAGAGAGAAGCATCTGAGCGCTGCCTGGCTCGGAGAGAGTGCTCAGTAAAGTATCGCCGCCCCCAGGACAGGAGCCCTAGGATTTCAGTTACTGTTGCTGCTGAAACAGCTTCCCACAATCCCAGCAGCCCAAAACCATACACATTTAATATCTGATAGTTCTGGAAGTCAGAAGTCCAAAATGGGTCTCACTGAGCTAAAGTCAGGGCTGGTTCCTCCTGGAGGGTCTGGGGGAGAGTCCACTTCCTCTTTTCCAGCCTCCTGCATTCCTTGGCCTGTGGCCCCTTCCTCTGACTTCAGCAGTGGAGCATCTTCAAATCTCTGATTGTGCTTCTGACTCGGACCCTCCTACCTCCTCCTCTTCACTTTTAAGGACCCATGTGATTGCATCGGTCCCACTCAGAAAACCCAGGGTGATCTGCCCATTGCAAGAGCTTTAACTTAATCACAGCTGCAAAATCTTTTCACCGTGTAGGAAAATACCTTTTGCCAAGGTAGCATATTCGCAGGTGCTGGAGACGAGGACCTGCGCCATCTCTGGGGCCATCATTCAGTTAACCGTACCCAGGACGCAGCCTTTCACTGTACTTAGTGGCTCAGTGGGCACCGGCCTTGGCCGAGTAAGAAGGGCGATGGTCTCCCATTGGGTGGGAGTAGAACCCTGCGCGAACATGGAAAGTGGCACGAACACCCCTGCTTCTGCCTGCGAGTGTCTCCCCTTCTTTGGTTTGTACACAGGAGCCCAGCCAAACCAGGGCAGCCATGGGCAGCAGCGCCAGCAGCGCAGACGGGAGAAAGCAAAGCAAGGCACAGCAGCTGAAGAAGGTTTTTCAAGAATACGGTGCCGTTGGTGTGTCGCTGCACATTGGAATCTCACTAATCTCCTTGGGCATATTCTACATGGTTGTTTCAAGGTAAGACTTTTGACTAACAAATATATTGCTTTTGATCATCATGTAAGATTCTTTGTAAGAACTTTTTCCCTAACACTTTTTATTCATGTAGCTACTTTCATCACATTTTTAAAAAGATTGTCATTTTATAAGCCAGACTGATTCCCTAATTTAATCCCTTGCTGCAATAATTTTTTTCTTTTTTTTTTTTTTTTTTTTTTTTTTTGCCTCTTTCCCCTCCAGTGGCATAGACATGACCGCAGTCCTGCTTAAATTCGGATTTAAAGAGTCACTGGTACAGTCAAAAATGGCAGCGGGCACGAGTACCTTTGTGGTGGCCTATGCCATCCACAAGCTGTTTGCGCCAGTGAGGATCAGCGTCACCTTAGTGTCCGTGCCCTTGATCGTCAGATATTTTCGGAAAGTGGGATTTTTTAAACCTCCAGCTGCAAAGCCTTAATGAACTCTCCAATTGTGGGCTGGAAACCCTATTTCTTTTAAACTACACATTTTAGATTGGTATTAGGGTTGTAGAGGGGGAGGGGGCTTGGGGCATGGGAGTGGGAGCACGGGACTAATAGCTATGTTCTTGTGGATAATTTCTACCTTTGCCAGCAAAATTCAGGTTTCTGAGTAATTGTAATATTTTGCTTTATGAATTTTGTTAATGCTGTTCATCATAGAGCTTGTATACATAATCTAAAATATCGGCAATACAGCACAAAGGTGTTGTCATCTCAGATAAAACTGTTAGCCCACGAAATGTTCCTTCTGGAAGATCATTGGTGAGGGTCTGTCTGCAGAAGCCCCAGGGGTTACCCTTTGCTCAGGTTCTTACAGGGCAACAATTCATTAAGCCTGTTTTTAAAATTCCCCTTCCTCCAATATTTGTCAGGCTGCCTGTGGTTTAATATGCAATATTCTGCAAAAACAGCTGCCAGTGCTCTAATTAATGAAGCAGAATTTAAGACTTAACCATATGTCATCTGGATCTAAATTAGTATCAGTGTTTTGACATTTGTTAACACTTGTCTTGGGGAAAGAAAAATATTTTTGATGTGTTTCATTGATCCCCAAACACCTTCCAATCTGGACATGATAGGGCCTACCTCAGGTGGTTTTTCACAAATTTCATTAAAGTAGGTCAGACTCATTTGTCTCTTTTGGTAAAATTTGGGAACTTTGTCCAATAGTAAAAGCATCCCCTGGCCGCTGATGCCTGTTATCCAGGGGAATTGATGCTGCACATGGGGAAAGCTAAGACAAGGCTACCTAACCCTCTGCTTCTCAACCGTAAGACATTCCAGGACTACTGTCACAACGTTTGCATTGTTTGCTACTTGTATTTTTTGTTAAAAATACGAAAAAAGATTTAGTATCACTCCCTAAGGAAAATTAGTAGCCCTTGTAAAAACAGGAGGCAACTGTGAAATAATACAAGCCCCAGAAGGCAGGCAGGGGTAGTTACATTCTCCTGAGCCAGTTTTACTTCATCAAGGATGTGTGACCTGAGGCCCCTTCATCGCTGTTAGGGGCATTAGTTAAGAAGAGAAATTCAAGCACACAGACCCAAGTGGAGACCTTGTCCTTGAAGAGGTCAGGAGCAGCGCTTAAGAGGAATTCCTTCCCATGGGATTCAGCATCGTGCAGTGCTGCCCTCGGGCTGTACCTGTGCCCAGCACTTGCCCCACACTCTGGGAACCCCAACTGAACCATTCCTACCCTGCCCAAGAGGGCGAGGGAGTTGCATTTATCTTTCTGGGTCTCAGTTTTGGGGGTTTTAAATTTCATTTGTGACAATCAGAAAAATAAAGCAACTACAAACTGACTACCCTGGTTTTACTGAGATTTGGATGTTGACAGTTCTCTGGTTAGCCCGGAGTAACTAACCCATGTCCATCAGTTCAGTTACAAGAATCTTTGTGGCATAAATTCTCCACTTACGGTATCTTTAAAATGGACCCTTATTTTTTTCCCCCATTTAAATCAATTAGCCCATTGCCAAAGGGTTTTGCCAATATACAGTTGCCTTTCTGGGATCTAATTCCAAGCACATCTATGCAGCCAAGCAACATGATCCATACCAGTGTGACATAATGCCTCCTGTGGTCTGGTCTTTTATTAAATACTTAGCTTTGGGCTCCTAACCACCTTCTATGCCAGTCTCCCCCACTCAGATGCCTCATAATGCCTATGCAAAAAAAGCTGACAGTGGTTCCCACAAGCTTAAGGGCTTAAGCCTTAAAACTTTGATTCGAGATTTGGGATGATGGGAGTGGACAAAAAGGGCGAGCAATAAACCTAGTTATCATACCAAATAACTGCAGTGTTCTCTTCTAAGCCCCAACTGCACTCCATTCCTGTGACCATGGTCAAAACAGAACAGAATAATGAGAGGATGAGGCGGCCAGCAGATCAGGGAGCTAGAGGACTATGTGAATTCACCAGCAAGATGTACAAATTGCTTGTATTTACAGTTTTTATAGAACTAGGGGAATAAAACTAATGATCTGTTTTAAAAACGTAAGCCATTGTTCGTTCACCTCATTTTTTACCTGACAAAATGAGCAGCTTAAATTCTGTGAAACAAATAAATATCTTTGTAAAGTCTATGAAGAACTTTTGATTTCTCTTCCATTAAGCCGTAACTGCTGATTAGGAAGCAACACTGTGTGACCAGTTTATTAATGTTGTCCTATTATAATGAGCTATTTTCTTTGCTTCTGTGGGATTCTGTTTGGGGAAATGACAGTTTAGCTATTATCACTGGTGAAGTTAGTCACATCATGTTAACTATAGCTTGAGTGGACAACACATGAAATACTACTACCTTGGGGATGTAAAAGTTCAGCTCAACTGTGGGAAGCAAAGCTCCTTTGTCCCAAGGGGCCTAACTGGACAATTTCACTCAGTTGTGTTTTGAAGTTTCCATGACTACTTCATCAGTTTTGACACAGAAGCTTTTCTGCTGGCCGCCACCTTATCTTTAGACATTTCTGATATCTAGTTGCTTGCACTGAAAGTCGGCCATGAAAGCCTATTTCTCGACTCATTCTCCTAAGTTCAACACTTTCACTTTTCCCTTCATCACTGTTAAGTTCACGTCTGGCTGATGAGCAGATGTTGGCAGCTGGAAACAAACAGCTTTGTGCATGAGGAACACACAGAACAGGAGACCGAGCAAGGGCGAGACCGGCTGCTCGTGGCTCCTGCTCATTTCTAGGCCAGTAGTGCACAGGTGGTGGAAAGGATTACTCACATACTCCAGACAGATAGATCTGTGTACTTACATTTAAAGCTTACACACATACTATAACTCCAATGTAAAAAACTTTTAAAGCCTTCCAGGTGTCCCATGGGAGCCAGGTGACAACCAGAGCAAAGGAAGCCTATACCCACCATGTCAAAGGCAGCAGGCTCCCACATTCATAAGCCACAGGAACACAGGTTGCACCCAGATCCCTTATATGGCTGGGAATTAGGGATTCCAGGTAAGCAAACATTCCCGCAGCAGAGACTCAAGACAAACACCACACTTGGAAAATCAGTTTGCAAAGAACTAGTTCACCCACGTGGAGCTCTTGGCCATCTTGTGGAGAACATGGTCGGAGCCCACAGGTGGGCCGGTGTGGATGTGGATGACTGACCCTTTCACCCCGTTTTCCATCCTGACCACCTGGTGCTCTAGTGGATTCCTAAAGGTCCCCACTCAGCTCGGCCAGGAGCACCCACTTTGGTGAACTAGTGCCGACTGATCAGGCAATGCCCCCGGATGAGAACCCACTAAGGAGTCCGGCTCTGAGCTAGGTTATTGTCCCACACTGCAGAGTGCCCCTTGCTGGGTACAGGGATTAACATTCAGGGGACAGGACACACAGGACAGGCTGCAGGATGAAGGCACTGGCTGCCCCCATGCCCAACCTCTGGTGCCCCCTCCACCATCCAGCCGACTGGGTGCTGCCCACCTCCATGCCATTTCCTCCTGTTCCCCTCCCTCAGGCTGCAGAGACCTATTGCCACACCTGTCTCCCACCTTTAAATCCTCCTTGTCCTTCAAGGCCAGCTCAGATGCCACTTCCTCTGGATGCCCCTCCCACCTCCTAATTACCCCCCCAATTTGCCTGCTGACTTCCGGCCTCCTCCATGGTCAGTGGCCACCATAAGCTGTGTCCCCAATCACTGTAGGGTCGGTGAGGGAAGGGCTGGGTGTGCTCACAGGCCAGGCCAGCTCCAGAACCTCAGCCCTGGCAGCCCCACGCAGGAACCCACCATCCCGCCTAATCCCAGGCTTAGCCCAGCATTTCTCAAAGGGCAGAAGGTGACATACATATGAAACTTTAATTTTTTTATGTATGTCTTAATGTATTTTATAAAAATGGTATGAATAAAACATCAAAACCAGGGGGAAAAAAAGCCCTTAACATTCAGGAACAGCTGAGACATTCTCATCTGTGTCCCAAACAAGTCCCAAGATGGGAGTGGAGCATATGTCCCTATTTTACAAAGTCTCCAACAGGAGATGGGCAGTTGAGGATTAGATGACCAGGCTTAGCATGTGTTGGACACGAGCAGCTCTAGAGCGATGCCATGGAAGCAAATATACAAGTCTATACAGAAATCTTTATTTTAACACTTAAAAGAATCACGTGTTCATTCTGACAGCTTTGCCAGGTGCAGCCACCAAATAAGTTACACATACACTCAGGTACTTGGAAGGTTATTGCACAGCTCATAAAGGATCGAGTCAGGGCAGAGTGACGACTTTGCCCACAATCAGACCACGAGTTCATCTTTCACAAGGACATCTTACTGGAAACAGGCTGTGGGGTGGCTGAGTTGAACCTAGCCTCTGGATGACGAAACAAGTGAAGTCAGCATGGTTCTCGTGGCTACATTCACTTCAGTGTCATGTTTACTGACATGGAACTTCTGGAGAGGGAGGTGAGGTAGTGCCTGCTCAGGAAAAACACATTTTCTGTAGCACTCTCGCCTACAGGCAGGCAGGCAGCGTTAAGGTGAATGGCAGCAGCCTGTTCCTGACAGATACAGCAGCCATGGCTCAAGGATTCCTCCCCCTGCAAGATTCTAAGATTGTTTGCTAGTTGATTCTTTGTTTTGGCTACTTGATGGTTTGGATGAATTTGCCATAATCCAGGGGTGTTCAAGTACTTCTTTGAGAGTAGGCCTTTGGCTGGGATTATGCTTCAACAGTCTTGAAATGAGATCCCTGGCTCCCTCTGGTACAAAGTCAGGGAATGTGAATTCAACCTGGAGTACAATAAGTGACAGAGTCACAAAACATGGCTTAGAGAGAATATAAATATTCAAGTCAGAACCTATAGTCAAGGCTGATAAGGAAAGAATTCTACGAGAAGTGATGGCTCCTTTCTAGTTATATCTTACCCGCGATATTCTCTTGTAGGTCTCTTGGTATGTGCTTGTCTCAAAAGGAGGCTTCCCAACTAAAAATTCATAGCAAAGGACCCCAAGGCTCCAGAGGTCCACCTTCTCATCGTGCATCCGGCCCTCGATCATCTCGGGGGGCAAGTAGTCCAGGGTGCCACACAAGGTAGTTCGCCTGAAAATGGAGGCAGGCTCAGGAGGGTGTGCTTCAGGTTTTATCACAACAGCTACTAGGAACCCCTGACAATTATGCTAACATTGATTGAGTGCTCTTCCTAGGCCAGGTCCTCTGTTAGGAAGCAGGTACAATTGTAAACCCCCCGTTTTAGGCAGGAAACAGATTAAGAGAGATGGGCAACATCACAGAGCCAGCAACCTAGTTGAACCCCAAGTTTGCCCAACTCCTTAAGCAATCTAAGAAATTTATAGTATCACTACTATGTAAAGCAGCCATCCAAAGTTCTCTGTATATACAATTTGGATTCTATTTTGTTTTATATTACAGATATGCTAAGAAGCTCAACAATCAGGTAACATTAATGACAAGTAACTAGAAACTGTCCCACTGAGAAATCAGTAGGTTTGGGGTTATAGGTTCATGCTGCCTTCTCATATATCATTGGTACAAAAGAAATGCTGAAATTTGGGGAGTAGCCTATGAAGTATTCTTGCCAAAAATAATCTTTAGGCCTTTAGGCCCAACTTCCAGTTTTCAGCAAATAGAGGGGATGAAGGACCAAGTAACACCACAATCAGAAAAATGGATTTTAAATTGTGAGGCAACTAGTCTAAATTTAGACCAAAGACACAAATGGAACACATGGACCTTGGCTGGATTCTGATTTAAAAGAACAGCTAGAATCTCACTATGCTGATGGACACTGACTGTAATGGTGGCGGGGGGGACCAGATGAAGGGGGTAGTTTAAGTACCATAATATTGCACATGTAATTGTAGATCAATGATACCAAAATAAATTAAAATTAAATAAATAAATAAATAAAAGAACAGCTAGAAAGTTTTGTGGACAACGGGGGAAGTCTGAACATGGACTAAGCATTAGACATTAACAAGGCTGTTGGTTCTCTTAGTGATAATGGTTGTGACTGTAAGGACAAAGTCCTTACTCTTAGGAGATGCACAGTGCCGCGGTCCAAGGACAGCATGAGGTCTGCAACGTACTTTTGAAGGTTCACCAAGGAAGTAGACACAGCCAATCCGGCAAAACGTTAACACCTGCTGAATGTAGGCACTGGAGGGATAGGTGAGTCACCAGCTACCAGTTCAATTCTCCATGTTAGGGTGAGATTTTATAACAAAGGTTGGAAATAAGCTGGGCACGGCGAACCCTGAACCAGGAGCAAACACCATGTAGGTTTTCCCTGCTGTTCATCTTTGCTGTCAGAGCTGGCGTGGGGCCGGTGCTGGCTCTGTGTTCATTGCGCTGGTGCCCAGTGAGCACAGATGTTCACTCAACCACATGATAACCTATGACCTGGGATTAAGGAGCTACCTCTCCAGACATCCAGCCCTCATCACCACTGAGATGAAAGAAATGCACCAGGTTGGGTTCTCAAACAACAGCACACGGTAACGGCACACGGTAACGGCACACGGTAACGGCACACGGTAACCAGGGAGCTCCCATGGCTGTTAAGGTTTAGGAGGTGGGGCTAAGTGATGAGTATTTGCATAGCTCACCCTTTTCTGAAACGGACATTTCTCTTTCCAATCACAATGACAACTAGACAGTGAAGGGCCAGTTTAGCCCTGCGATACCACAAAGCCTACATTTCTTCACTGTGGTTTGCCCCACTAGGTGCCCACCACTTCCACCAGTGACAGACAACCAGGTTTTTAAGAGCAACTGCATTCAATGCATTATTGGAAACAGAAGTGGTCTGCAACAAAAACACAGCTTCCTCCTTCCATGTCATCTATGTTAAGCTATACAATTTTTCTTAAGTTTTCAAAGCAATAAGCCTATCAATTTTTAAGACCTAACCCAAAGTTGACAAACTCTTATCAGTAGATGTGTTACTTTTAAATCCCTACCTCACACAAGGCTTCAAAAGCATACTTGAGCCCAAATTAAAACAGTAAAGAATATTTTAGTTCTTTGCAAAGTTCACATAAAATTTAAACTGTTTCATTGCATTGATCTCTCTCTTTCAGCTTTGAGAGAGAACAAGAAAGTACTATTCTGTTGACAATAGCAGGCCAAAGGAGATTTTTAACCACTACCCTGCAAGTCCCATCCAGACTAATTTGGGAGGTTCCCCAAAGAACTGCGCTCTCAGCTCTAGATCTTCACATGTGCTGCCCTTTGGAGCCTGTCTTGGCCCAGCAAACAGCAAACAGTGCCCAGCAAACCCTGCCCTGCCCTGCCACACACACGCACACACACACTCATCCCACAACCATTACATCAGGCATTGCTCTTCCCTACACGTCTTGCACTTCACCTGTCATCTATTTGTCATATCCATTACTTATTTGTCCCCTCCATTAGCCTCTAAGGACATGAAGTATCTTTAGCCCCAGGACTAGGACACAATATATAGCCAAAAGGGTTGCAAAATAAAATGTTTTGAAGACACTTACTTTTCAGGCCTAAATTACACGAAAGCACCAAAGCATGTGTGTCAGTTGCCTGCCCCAATTCAGCACATGCCTGCTTAAAGTATTTTGCTCTTTCCTTCATGATTAGCCCCTGGGCTTTTGCTGAACCAAACAAGTTCCACCTCTAAGGTGACATACCTGGAGGATGGGGCATGTACCGACCACCCAAAATCTGCAATCTTAAGCTCTCCAGATGATCCAAGGAGCAGGTTCTCTGGCTTAATGTCTCTATGAATAACTCTCTTTGAATGACAATAAGACAGGGCATTTGCCAATTCTGTGATATACTATTAAAAAAAAAAAGCATATTGAAATTCTGGGTTAGATTTTATGTAAACACAATTTTAGACATCTCTTATGAAAGGAAGCCCACTTCAATTTTAACGTTTTACAGGTTTAAACCATCTAGGAACAATGGAATAAAAAACATTTGTTTGTTTGTTTGAAGCTAAGAATTTACTCTAAGAACATCAGAGGGAAAATAATCCTGAGCAACAAACAGAAACTAAAAGCTGGCAGACTGGCAGGTTAATAAATAGCATGTTAAATTTAGTTAATAAATAGCATGTTAAATACTAATTCATTAATCAGCTTAAAAGCACAAAAGCAGTCAGTCCTTTTGTTAAGTTTTGTTTCCATCTCAACTAAAGGAAGATCTAGTAAGCAAGTCCAGAATTTGCCTTAAATATAGAAAAGAACTGTTGCTAGTATATCTTTAGCTCTGGCTAAAGTTGAGAAGGGCTGTTTCTAAAGTAATTGCTGGACAGGACTGAACGCTATTTTACACCAAAAGGTTTACTAAACAGATGGGTAGAAAGCAAATGCTATTGTCAAAAAAGGACATTTTTCATTTTCCAGCCAAAAGCCAGAGACCAAAATTTAGGCTATAATAAAATGAAAATGAAGCAAAGAAAGCTCCTCTGTCTACACCAAATGTGAGCTGATGATGAAGAACCTGCATTAGAATTCCAGAAGGCAATGGGCTTTCCCTGCTCGAATCTAGATAAGAAGCTATTAGTTAAATCAGAGCTCTCTGGCACCCACCTCTTCTACACTTCCCACATCAAATGCAGATACATACAAAGGTCCCTAACATTTCTCTACAATTAGCTTTTAGTTAATCAGAAAATGAAAATGGGTGTGTGTGTGTGTGTGTGTGTGTTTTCAAATTACTAAGAAATCTAGAAAGAACCAATCTTTTATTTTCTTTTAAATAGCTATCTGCTTACACTGGGTTGTGGAAACTCCATCTGTATTGAAGAAAACTGAGTAGTATAAATATTAACTGCCAATTAAATAAGAAACTAATTTGGTTAGCTAAAATTTAAAAAGAAATAAAATAGATTTCTACTTATCCAAAGGGCAAACATTTAAGTTTAAAATAGCATGTCCTCATTACAGGGACAAGACCAGAGGGCCGCATGACACAATGCTGTGATTTCAGATGGTAAAAGTAAAACCACCTGAACTTAATTCCATTTAAATCAATGCCAAAAGAAAATTAGTATGCATACTACATACTACCCAGAGATCTCCACCAAGAACAAATCAGTGTAACCACCATTCAACAGGCCGATCATCTTCCAATTCAACAAAAAACAGACAAACAAAAATCTGATATGTTAGACTTAAGATTAAAAGCTTCTGCCCTGGGGAAAAAACAAAGCTTCTGCCCTGGGTAAGAGAATGAAAAGACAAGCCACAGACTGGAACGTTTGTAAAACACATGTGTGATAAACGACTTGTAACCAAAATATATAAGAACTCTTAAAACTCAGTAAGATGACCAAAAAAACAAAAAGTGGGTAAAAGATCTGCATAGACACATCAAAAATGATAAACAGATAGCTAAGCACATGAAAAGATGCTCAACATTACATGTCATTAGGGATTTGCAAACTAAAACAATGAGATACCATTATACACCTATTAGAATGATTAGAAATCCAAAAGAATTGACACCAACAATTGTTGCTGACGAGGGGCAACAGGAACTCTCATTCAGTGGGGAGAATCTGAAGTGTTCTATCTACTTTGGAAGACAGTTTAACTGTTTCTTACAAAGGTAAGATAATCTTACCATACACGCAGCAATCACACCCCTACGCATCTACCCAAAAGATTTTCAAAACTTATGTCCCATGAAAACCTGCGCACAAATGTTTATAGCAGCTTCATTTGTAATGAATGGTCAAAAACTGGAAACAACCAAGATGCCCTTCAATAGATGAAGGGGGTAAGCTGAGGTACACCTCCAAGCAAAGGAATATTATTAAGCAATAAAATGAGCTATAAAGCCCTGAAAAGATACAGATGAAATCTTCAGTGCATATAGTTGTTTCCCACAGGCATAACTGGTTAACAATTCTGATACTACTATACCCACAACACTGTAACCGATTAATTAAATGGATGGTAGAATCCAGGTGTCTCAGTGTTGGAGTGGGAGGTTACAGATAAGGAAAGACGGTTGAATGACCTATGTGGTAAGGGGCTCAAGTTTTGCTTAATATAGATACAGATGAATAAATACAGGAATATTTATAGATATGTGTATATACACAGATTACTATAGCCTTATTTCCTTGCTCTGTCAGCTGAAAGCCTAGAAGTAATGACATTTCAACAGCAATGAGCAAATCTAGCACCCAGATACTGGTTTCTAATAACATTTTCCAATGAAAGAAACCAGGGCTCTTTGGAGGAAAGGCTGATTCTAAGACTGGGATCAGAAATGTACATGATAAGGCTGGAGCATCCTGTAGTACCAGAAAGCAATTAAGGGCTTTAAAAAAAAAACCCTTCTACCCACAATGCTGGGGGCATGCCAGAGGGCACAGGGACCAGGTGAAAGAGCTCCCAATGGGCAAAGCTGGACTACTTTGAGCAAGAAAATATAGTATTGGATTATAACTCAAAGTATGAAATATCCATGAGTCCGTATTAATAAATGATTGATTAAATAAATAAGGGAGAAGAGACAATCTCTGGTGCAGGTGTCTAAATAATTTATGTAGACATTTTGCCCTACAGGAGGTGGGACACATCTCCTCCTGAAGTTTGGGCTGTGAATAATGACTTCCTTTGAAAAAGCACAGTATGGAAAGGCAGAAAGAGTCACTTCACCATGGAGAAACCTGGCAGACACTCCTCAGCCAGTTGATGAAGTCCCACACCCACCATGAAAGGTCAGGTTAACAGCATGTGCCTTTGATATGTGATGAGAATCATTTACCTCTGACCTTCCTCTCAGAAACCCACAACCCTGGACTAATCATGAGAAAAACTAAGGAAATCTGAATAAAGTGTGGGCTTCAGTTAGTATCAATATTGGTTCATTACTTAGGACAAATGCATCACACTAAGGTAAGATATTAAGAGGAAAAATTAGGTGTGCATTAGTAATAGCAGAAAATAGGTCTGTACTACCTTCACAATTATTCTGTAAATCTAAAACTGTTATAAATTATTCAAAAGAAAAAAAAGATGGCAACATTTATATACATTTCCACCAAAAATCAGCTATGGAAACAAACCAGCCACAATATCTCACCTAGTACCTGATTTATCTGTACATGTGCTACAACTAAGATACTTTGATTTCCCCATTTCAAATATTTGACACTGTTAAGCCATCTTTCCATAAGACAAAGCCCACTCCATTATAATGAAAGATACACTGCTGTATAGGCCAGGTTTAGAAGAAACGTAATTAGTCTGGACAATAAATGAAAACTTACGGTAGCAGTTCTCTGCTCATCAAACTTTGACAGTTTCTGAAGTTCTCTATAGACCGCGCCAAGAGGTGCATATTCTAGAATTAGGTAAACTCTGGTGGCATCATGGAAATAACCATACAGTCTGAGAATATTTGGATGCCTGCAACAAAGGACAAACACTCTAATGCCTGGTTTTGGAGCTGATACAAGAATACATACTAATATTTAAAAAAAACCCTCATATGAAACCAGTAGTGAAAATTGGTTCTGGTCACAGACCTCCACTCCCACCCCACTTGGAATCTGGAACTGCTTACCCACGCTAAAACAATACACACATCCGTCTCATCCATCTATCAGTTTACATGCATTTCAAGGTATCCACGAACCTCAGGTTTACTTAAGTCTATTCAATTTCCTCTTTTACGCCATCTTATAGGGGGAAAATTTCAGCTAAACATTAATTCTCTGAGAAGTCAAAAAAAGAGACATGGCATTCCCACAGTACTTTGATACTCAAACACTATTAGACAAACAACTTTTAGCCATGCTCAACAAGGGCAAGAAGTGTGCACCGCTGAGGACTCTGGGCTGCTGAGTGCATGGCCCATCTATGACATCAGCCCCCCAACTCCAGCCAGTTGTTGCTGAGCAGAGATACCAGCCTGATGTGGACCGGTTTTTAGGTATTAAAAAATAAATAAAAGGAAAAAACCCATTGCCAAAGTCAAACTGCAGGCTGCCAGTTTATGACCTCTGCTTAGAACTCAGTATAAGAGGTATGAATCTCCTAAGTTACCTACAAAAAAAATTTGCTCATATAATAAATTACTCCACTAACATAAACCTTCGAATGATTTTTCAAGACCAGAGCACTTAAGTCTAGATGAATCTTTGAAAAGTTGACAAATTTCGTCACTCTTTGCAGTACTGTGAAGCAGGCCTTCTATAAAGTTTTTAATTGTTTAACTCTTAATACTAAATCTGTATACCATTCTTTTGACTATCTGAAAACTTACCTAAGGTGGGACTGTATTTCTACTTCTCTTCTTAGCTGATGTTCAACTCCTGCTTTCTCCAACTGAACTTTAAATAATACTTTAAGAGCCAAGATAAACTTGCTTTGTTTTTCTCTCGCCAAATAAACATTACCAAACTTTCCTTTACCCAGCGGGCGACCAATTTCAAAGTCTTCCAAAGCCCATTGCCTTCTAGGAAAGAATTTGAACATTTTGAAATGAAGAAAGCAAATATTTCCTAACAGTTTATTAATTAGTAGACACACCCTATAATTTTATAATCAAAGTTGTATTCAGTATACCCACCACAAGAACCATGCCAATAACCACAATTAATGAACTGCCACAGACATTAACTCCCGTCCCCCACCTGCCACTGGCTGCACAATGACAAGAAGCAATCTGAGCTTTCAGAGATGAAGTGCTCAGTGGAAATGTCCCCAGGCGGTATTACGCTCTGGAGGGCAGACCTTCTAGCACCACCACTGAGGACAAGAGCCAGGACTAGTTAAGTCATTGGAGAGGGATGAACACTTCAGAGGCATCTGCAGGCCTCTTGCAAACCAACTCCAGCCTCCTCCTCCATCCGGAGTTGCTACCACTCTCTGGAGTGGAAAATCACTCTAGTAAAGCAAGCAGGACAGACCCCACAGAGCAGGAGGGGTGAGAACAGTTGTATTTAGATTCTCAGGAAGCCTCCATTGGGCAGCAAAGGCACAGCCCTCTGTGGGTTCATTCCCAGCTCCTCCTATTATATTCCAGTCTAGACAGGTCAGAGATTGAGAAAAGCTTTGAGAAGATGTCTGAACATGACTGCATTTTATTTTTAACAAACTTGCACTTCTTTAGAAGGGTAGGAAAAAAGTATAGAACCACACATAAACCAAATGTAAAGGTTACTTCTGAGGGTAGAGAGGAACTTTTACTTCATATATACTGTAAGAGATTCATACAAGCTTTTTCTAAATTTGAAAAATAGTAAGAAAAACTTAAGTACTTAGTCAACAACTGCCACTAAAATTTCTCTTTTTTTTAAAGATTAGAAATTTGGAAACATTTATATTTTCTAAATGGAAATATAAAGACCTGTTTATTTTTTAAAGAGTTCCCATAATTAAATTTGCCATTAAATAGGGTATTCTAATAGAATAATAGCACAAAACTTTGTAAATAAGATAAAGCTTACTTTTTGGATTCTTCATTTTTCTGTTTTGACACCAGTTCCTTTTCAGAATTATTTCCTGTACAGAATAAGGTAAAAACCTGTTTTCAGAAAAACTATGAAGAATAAGTTAAAAACCTATGAAAAGAGATAAATCAAAGAATGGTCACCAAATATTAATGGTATGTCCAGAGTGGTCAATCTGGGCTCTTTTTAGTTTTCTTTATACATAAAGACTACCACACCCTAACCTGACTTCTACCAGGTAAAGTCTCTATAAATTTCTAGAGTGAAGATGACCACATATATATACATAGTCAGACCCTCTGATAACTTAAAAGACTTAAGACTATGCAGATTCTCCCTAAAGCCTCGGTCTCCAAATAAAGAGTTTCTACAGCAAAAATGCCAGTCTTCCCACTCCTGACAAGCTCCCCCCTCGACACCCTTTCCCCAGCAGGTGGAGCAGCCAACTGTCCATACTTTACATACAATTATGTACAACGCAACAGACATAAAGCCAGCCACCTTCCTTCTACACTTTATTAGTTAGTAAAGGAAAATATAAAAAATAAGCCAATTTTGCAAAATGTAATACAACAGGGTGCTGATGTCACTATTTCATTAGCCAGAGCCAATGTGAGACATTTCCATTCATCTATGTCCAGCACTTCAGACTCCAACAGCAGCATAGTATGCTCTACTCAGATATTTGAATGCACACCTGAACTGGTTTTTCCCTTTATCATTCACTAGCTCAATATATATAACCTCCATCCCTATGTCTAGTTTATTGCCCACTTCTTTCCAGTCCCAAGTAAGGACTCGACTTTGTCCTACCCCTCCATCCTGGCTATGTCTTCGGATAAGTTAATGCTTCTGAGTCTCAACTGCCTCCTCTATAAATCTAAGTTAATAATAACCCTACTGCCTTCATAGAGTGGTTATGGGAACAGAATGAGAAACATGGATGAAGAAAGCCTCAAAGCCTGCTCTTAGCCAGGAGTGGCCACCATGACCTGACCCCAGCCAGCCTCAGTCCATTCGCATCCCCCTGACTTCCCTCCACGCTCCACAACCTTGGAATTTCTCGGTTCCTCAAGTGTACCATGTATTCTTAGCACAGGCCTGGCCCTCAAGAGATACTGTTACTTCAGTCTGATACCCAATTTCTCATCCTCAGTAGAAATGATATAAAAGCTAGGGTTCTAAACAATAAACACAAGTCTACTCACTTGCTTTATTTTAGCATCTAGAATGAATGACTATTCAATATGAGTCTCAAAAAGCTGATTTACCAGGGGCTGATGGCTGGGGCTGCTCACTCTTCTGGGTATTATTCAGAGGCCTAGAGACAGGACGAGGGACACTGGTTGCCTGCAACTGCTTCTGCTTCAGATTCTGAACCGGTTTGTGGCCGGAGATAAGCTTTTGCGCTTGTGAAGGAACTCGCTGGGAGGAATTCAAAGGACACAAGACCCGCTGGGCCTGGCCACTATTTGCAGATAACGGCTTCTGAGAAGCAAATTGAGGGGTCACCGGAACACGCTTTGGACCATCACCTAGTAGAACTGTAGTCTAGGTTGGGAGGGAAAAATAAGAGAGATTTCATGGTCTTCATGAACAAAAGCTGAATTTGAGAACTTCACAAAGTCTGTTTTCTAATAGAACAAATAATGAATGCTGCTAACAGATGGACGGAGAAAACGATTTTAGACGGCACTTCTGGAGGTATAGCCTGTATCTGGCTGAGAGAAATACCTGAATGAGCTCTCCTAGTCCCTCCCTAACACCCCGCCCCCTAAGAGCCATACGTCCATAAACAAATAGTCATTACCTGAACTTCCATCTACCGAGGGAGACATTAAACACTACCTAAGAATCCCAATAACTTGGGAATTATTGTTTAGGTAAAAGTTTTAATACAGTAACTTGATACCGAATGCCTAATTCTATTGTAACTCCTTTGGCAATACATGTTTAGAAAAAAAGACTGAAATACAGCAAAATGCTCAACAGTGGTTATCTTTGAGTGAAGAAGTTTTAGAAGACAATCTTAATTTTTATATTTGCCAGAATTTTCCACAAATAGCTTAATTACTATGATTATTCACTGCTATTTCATTTTCCAAGTACTTATAAAATGGATCTGAGCCAAAAGAACTTTTGCAATTAGGAAACAAACACAGGGTCTTCAAGAAATCATTAACCAAGATATACGATGTACATGTCTGTAAATAGGGTATCACAAGCTTAAAAAATGGTCAGCCTCATTCTAAAACTGAGAGCTCATCAAACTGAAATTGGGAGGTGGGGAGGTGGGGAAGCAGTGAGACTTCCTCTAGCTTCAACAGAGGCAATTTCTTCATAAATAAGGAAACCGTGCTGGAAAGGGAAGCTTCAGAGTCTGTCACCAGCCCACTGGTATTATTGCATTACAAGAGAGGGCTTCCAGTTCAAAGTAAAAAGTCAGTTACTTCTGAAATTAGCAGCATTCACAACACAGTAGGCATTTAGGCAATGACAAACATTTTAAACAAAGAGCAATTTAAAAAAATAATCTTTACCTCAGGAGCTGAAAATCAAATACAGTGACTCAAGTTAGCCTTTTTCTAATTGGTCATTTTATATTTTCAGCCACTTAAAAAACAAGTATCCATTTATTTGAAGGTGAAGACTTCTAAAAACAAACCCACCCCCCACCAAAAAAAAAAAGAAAATCAAGGCATATTTATATTCTTTTGATTTCCTAGAAGGAAAAAATATGTGGATTACTCATATTAAAGATTCGTTATATGAAAGATTCATTCATCCAGTTGTTCACAATTGTTTGTTAAATACTAACAGCCAAGGGTCTCGCCTTGATGAAGCCTTCCCAAGGATTCCAACCTATCCCAGTTTGAACTGAGCACCCCTCCTCGGAATTACTCAGGTCCTGTACATATTATAAGGCATGGTACTGGCTCACACAACTCCCCAAAGGACTCTAGTTCTTCAAAGTCAAAGACGATATGCTTTTCACCACTGTAACCCCTGCATCTGACACAGAACCTGCCTCAAAGTGGGTTCCCAGGACATGTTCACTAAAATGCAGCTTGACATTCCTCTGAGCTTTCCATTCCCTGAATCATGACCAGAACAAACTTTGGAAAGCAATTAATTTCTGGCAAGCAAGAAAATACAGGCAAGTTTTGGGCCTATATTGTGTACATTATTGTCCCACATACAGTGAAAGAATACAGATACTTAAACAGCTAACTACAAGACAAAACATAACCAAATAACAGTTACAGTGAGAGAATCAACAAAACATTATTGAATGCTAAGAAAAGTGACTAATTCATACCTAGGAAGGCAGTAGAGGGATCTAGGTTATAATCCAAAGTGAAGGTGGACAGAATTACAGATATGTAAGACCAATTCCATTTGGGTTTTATGAATGCAATAGAGATTACAGATGATTCTATTTACCTTAACAGGCCCTGAAATGCAGTTGTCTTTAGATCTGTCCATGATGCCTAAAAAGAAAAAAGAACTTTAATATTACAAATCTACCTGCTTCAAAGTGTTATGCTAGATCACAGTTACTGCTCCTGATGAAAAGCTTCAACACACAGAATTTTACACTTTTTCTTTGTCCAAATGTGACATAATGTTCAGGTGTGGGGGCCTTCCCACTACCCTGCATCCCTTTCCCGATACTCAAACTTCACTCTAGAATTCCCTCCATCATCTCTAATAGATCGCTTCCATCAGTCACACTTGCTTCAACACCTGCTGCCTTTAGAACAAAAAGGTCCTCTTTACTCCATAACTGACTCAAGCTATGACCACATCTCTTACCTCCTTTTCAACAACAAAGCTCCAGAACAGTCACCCACACTGCCCATCTCTACTTCTCACCCTCCCTGGAACCCACTCCCATCAGGTTTTGTCCTTACCACGGGGGTCAGGCTCATGACTGAGCCCTACTGCTGCCAAATCCAAAGGTCAATTCTCCACCCTCACCTTACATGTATTCCTGGCAGCATTTGACATGATCCAGCACTCTTTTCCACTCTTTCCTTCACTTAGCTTGCAGATGTGTCTCCTACCTCACCAGCAACCTCCTTTGCTGGATCAGCCTCATTTTTACCAATCTCAATGTCTGCGATGACCTGGGAGTGAGTCACTGGACACCCTACTTCTCCATCCACACCATTCTAAGGCCATTATCCAGCACCAGGGCTCTAAACATCTTTATTAAGATAACTCAGATTTGCATCTTCTCCCATAACCTCTTCTCTGTCAGACTCAGATAACTAACTACCTGCTCAGGATACCCCAAGAAAGGCTTGAGATGTCTGGCAGACCCAACACATCCAAACACAATCTCTTCTCTCCTCCACACTTTTCTCCTTTGCTCGTGGAAACACCCTGAGTTCAAGCCCAGAAACACTGTCTTTTTTCTAGCTACACTCACTCCCTAGGTAAGGTCATCCAGTCTCCTAGCTTCCACTATCATTTGAAGGCTGAGGACGCCCAAATTTCCGTCTCCAGCCCAGACCACTCCCGTGAACCCCTATAACCTAAACATCGCCACCTGATAATCTAGGTGGCATCTCAATTTTAATGTCCCAGACTGAAATCCTGCTCTCTCCCCACGTGGCCATCATCTCCTCAAACCTGTTCTCATAGAAGCCCCCATCTCAGCTGATGGCTAATCCATCCGCAGTTGGCTCAAAATCAGAAGTCTTGGTATAATATTTCACATGGTTCTCCCTTAAACCCCATATCTAATTTGTCAGCCTATCTTGTCAGCTCTACCTTCAGAATCACTGCTTGCCACCCTCAATACCACCACCTGGTCAAACTACAATTTTCTCTCCCCTCAGTTATTTGCAACAGGCTCCCAATGGTCATGAGCCTATTACAGTCCATTCTCAACACTGCACCTAGTGATGCCATTAACAAGTCAGATACATCGGTCCTTGGTTCAGAAGCACCTCATGGATCCCCAATTCAAATTCAAAATCCTACTCACATAAACGGCCTTACAGAGTCTCAGAATATGGACCTTGACCACGTTCTGACTTCATCTCCCCCTCTTTCTATGGCACACCAGCCTTACAGAGCTCCTTTCTTTCCTCAAGAAGTCTCCTGCCACAGGGCCTTTGCACTTCCTGTTCCCTCTACCTATTAGGCTCTTCCCCCAACAAAAGTGTGGCCTGCTCCTTTGTTCCATTCAGGTATCTACTCTGATGTCCCTTTCAGACCATCTCTCCTTTATTTTTCTTCATAGCCACTAACTTAACATCTTACATAGCATTATTTGTTCTTGTTTACTGTCTATCTACCCAGACTGAGACACCCACTACCTGCTCAGTATCTCCAAAAAAGTAAGCTCCATGAGAGCAAGGGCTTAGTCCCATTTTGTTCACTACTGCCTCCCCAGAACATGCCTAGCAAATAGTATGTACACCAATGTTTTCAGAATGAATTAACCTATTAACACAGCAAATCAATAATGAAAATAATGTATTAATACTTAATTAACTCATATTGTGAGTCAGGCACACCAACTATATAGTAAGCAGAATATAAACTCCAAGAAAGACACCTTTCTGTATCCTTCCTACCCAGATGCTCTTTGAATTCTAGATTCCCATTAGAAAGCACTCTCCTCCCCCCATGCTTTCACATCCATTTTACAAATAAGCAAATATAACTCCTCTTTGAAGATGGGAACACAGTTAAAGAGCCTGTAGGAGATAAAGTCTTTATGTCAAGCAGTGCATTAGTAGAAATAGACAAAAAGGAAAAGGAAATATACAATAGTGTTATGAAAAAGTTAGTTTCACAGGTGCCCTAATGCTTTCTTCACTTTCCCTAACAATTACAAGTAGCAGGCTGATGAGATCACATAGGCCTAAAGATGTTTATTCAGCAGTCCTCACAGAAGCTATAGACATTTGTTCCAATTTAATATACCTCCTTCTCAGAGAGATGAAATAGTAATAGTAAGCAAAATTGAGTAAGATTCTGATGCAGAAGTTCTGGAGAGATTGCCAGGAGCACTGCTTCTCAGGTAGTTCTGGTCCACAGCCAGGATCAGGAGTTACAGGACCAGACGCCTTCGCAAAATCCCTGCAGCTCAAAGCAGACAGCCTACTATTCTAAACAGTAAAACTGTTAGATGAATGGCACTGTGCACCCCAATAGAAAGTGAATTCCAAGACAGCAAAAACCTCTGTATTTTATTCTTACCCAGGTGCTTACGGAATACGAGAATTCCATCAGAATTAGTGGTATTTAGTAAACATCAGGCGGCAATTCATAGGGCGCCCGGGTACCGGGGAGCAGACGGGAGGGCGCCGAGGAAGCACTGAAGGGACGGAGGGGACAGAGGAGACCGAGAGGCTGAGGGAGGTCCCCTTGCCCTGACTGGATCCCTCACGGGCCCCGGGACCCCGCCGCCCGCTTCCCTCCGCCCGGGCCCAGCTGCCGCTCAAGGGCCCCCGGGGCCGGCCGACCTTGCCTTGCCCGCCAACCTCACAGAGCTACCCCAGGCTCTACACACCTGCCAGCTCCAGCCGCAGAACCAGGTCGCCAACTTCTCCCGAGAACCCAGCCGTTATGATTCAAAGTCTTCATTTTAAATACGAGTTAAAACCTCTAATTTGGGAGCTGATTGGCCTGGGCTGGAGAGGCGCTGCTTTTTGATTGGTTCACAGCCATGTAGACGGCTTCAGCCGCGTTCCAAGCCGAGACGGCGCGCAGGCGTACTTGCCCCATAAGTCCCCGGAAGTGGCAGATCCAACGGCCGACAAATCCTTGGCGGTTCTGCCGCCCGCGGTGCTCTCCGAGATCTAGCGTTTGTCGGTGAAGCAGAGCCGCTTGGCGTCAGGGTTGTCGCGTAGGAGATAAAGTCTGAGGAGGTAATCGAACCTTTCAAACCCGCCAGTAAGATGGCAGGAAGGGCGGGAGAGAGCGGTCAATCGATAGCGCAGCGCTCGTTGCGGCGCCCTGTGCGCTTGAGCAATGAACGTGCGCTCGGAGCGATCGATCGGGCAAGATTCGCGCCTCCATTTTTCTAGGAGAGAGCGGGAGACCAGGATCCCCGGACTAGCAGGTACTGGAGGCGCGGGGTGCGAGGAGCGTGGCTGGGGCCTTTGGGGAGCACAGGAAGGACTGGGACGAGGCGGGGAAGGTCGACAAGCGAGCGGGCGGCATGCGCCCTGAGTTGCCAGGCTGGGCCTGCCCACCCCGTCCTCTTCCTCAAAGGTCTCGCTCCCACCTTCACTCCATCATTAGTTCGCCTCTGCGCCGGGGTGGCAGCCGATCGGACAGGGAAGGGGCTTCTGTGTTCTCTCGCCCTGGACCAGCTCCGGGTATAACCAGTACTGGGTCGGTTTTCTCCTGGCCTTGGGCCCCAGCGCCCCCACCTGCAAACGGGAGGTGGTAATGAGCCTACTAGGCCAGCGAGCGAACGTTCTGTGAGAGTTGAGAATCGGGGCTCGTTGTTTCCTTTCTTTCTTTCACTTTTTTCTTACACCCCATGATGCTCTTGGCATGAGTGAAGAGAGAGAATTGAATAGTGGTTATGCCCTGGGCTTTGATGTGGACAGTTCATGCGGCTGTTTTAACCTTAGACGAGTTACTCAGCCAACATTTTATTTTCACTGGATTAGCCGACCTCTCTGAGCCTCTAGTCTTAGTGTTGTCTGCCCAACCATAGGTGTATCTACATTTGCTTATACATGAATGATTTTATTCAACGAGCTAATGCTTATGCAGTGCCTAGCACGGTGTCTGGCATGTGCTCCATAAATGTTAACTATTGTTAACATCCGTCAGTATATCCCAGTAGGAACTCAGGCCTTGGGACCAAATAGCCCGGGTTAGGATCCAGGTTCTGCCCATCATCTACAGTTCCCTGTTTCACTTTTTAAGACCACGGGAGAACTTAAATATTTACATATCAGTCTAACTGATCCTGAAGGTCCTTCAGATTTCAGCCCTCCATGCCCCCACCCATTTTTTTATAAATAATTTTAGCCATATCCTGTTTGCCAATATTTTCATCTTTAAATCTTTCCAAAGCATTCAACTTTAGTTTTCATACCCAGTAGCTTTTTTGCCCTCATATTCTGATTTCACTAATTATAGTAAGTTCCGTTGTCTTAAAACGTGCTTTAAGAATAAATGTAACTGACATTAGTAAACATACAGCTCAACTGGTGGAGAGAAACTATCTACATAACTCTCTTATCTGTTAACAAACACCAGTGTTTTATTAGCAGAAGAAATGGAAGATTCTGGGAAAGCAATAAATATAAAGCCCAGGTGGGTAATGTGGCAGAGGAAAAAAAGTTGAAGAGCAGCTCTGTAAATATTGGCTAACATGATTTAAATAATTTGTTTGCCACTTGGTCAGTGCTTTTCATGCGCCATCCTATTTAACCTTCACCGACTTATTTAACAGCTGAGGACACTGAGCTCAGAGAAAGAGGTTGTGATGAAAGATAATGCAGCTAGCAGAGCTGGGATTTAAGCACTGAGTCGGACCAGATTCCTGTGTGGCTTCTGTGTTTTACTAGTGCCTCTGCCCTTCACTATCCACCTGTTTTCTCTTCCTGCAGCTGGCAGGGAAACTGTCTTCCTCTTGTCCAAGATGTACAGAACCAAAGTGGGCTTGAAGGACCGCCAGCAGCTCTACAAGCTGATCATCAGCCAGCTGCTCTATGACGGCTACATCAGCATTGCTAATGGTCTCATCAATGAAATCAAGCCTCAGTCTGTCTGTGCACCCTCGGAGCAGCTCCTGCATCTCATCAAACTAGGTAGCTTATGAATGCAAATTCATTGATCCCATGACAAGGTTTCAGATGTTTTCACATATCAGAATCTTTTAAGAGTATTGCCATTTTGGTTTAGTGACTACTATGTGTCCATACGGTGGTAGATACTGAAGGAGTAAGCAAAGCCTAGATTATGAAGATTTCATGCTGGTTCTAGCCTCAGGATCTTGATTATCTGGAGCATTCTGTCATTGAATTACTGATGTTCTTCAAGTCTCAGTTCAGGTGTCATCTCCAAGTCCTCTTCACCTGTTCTAAAATAACCATCTTTCCTACACCTCCCAGTTATATTCTAAACAACAATCCCGTTTGCTTAAAACAAAAGCATTGTCTGAAATTTTCTTTATTGTTTTGGGTTATGTCCTACACAATCTGCATCTCCCCCAAAATACAGCAAGCTTAATATAGATCTGGGCCTTGTCTTGTTCAGCAGGATAAACTGGTGCTTTCCCAGGTTGTAGAAATCACTCAGTATAGAATTACTAAGTGTTTTCACTCTTTGATTTGGCAATACCAATTACAAAATTTTGTCCTGATAAATGAATACAACTGAAATGCCCAACAGTGTAGAATTCGTTGTAAGTGTTCTTGTGTCCATAAAATTTCATCCAACAATATGATATAGATCAACATTAAACAGCTGTGCATAGAGTAAGGTCCTGGATTCACACCACCATGTTAACAGTAATCTTTGGATGATAGGATATGAGGTTACTTATTTTTTTGTTCACCTGTATTTCTAAGTTTTTCCTGTACTAGTAAATGTGTTTATATGATGCATGAAGTTAATTTTTAATTTAAAATGTATATCCTTGATAAACTTGAGTTCACCGTTCTTTAAATATGTTTCATGTGTGTTAACACTATGTATCTAACCTACTGAGCTTCAAGAGCTGCTACAAAAAGATCTCACTAAAAATACTAAAATCTGAAATGAATAAATGGACAATTTAACTACAGAATTGCTTTTTTTGAGTTTCTGTAGTTTTGGTTAATTTGGAGGCAAAAATCAGGACCTTATCCTAAATCAGGCTTTACCTATTGGAGCCTAACCTTCCACAACCCATACTGCCTTACCCTATCACTCTGTGTGCACCCAAGTCAATAAACACAATTTTGTAAGCTATTAAGTATCATGCAGCTTCAAGAAACTGTAAGTTGACGTTGGCAAACATCTTTCCCAGTTTGGATCCAGGACTTTGTCTTGGTCTTTTAATTTTTTCATGCCTTTAATTTTTGTTCCTTTCAGGAATGGAAAATGATGATACTGCAGTTCAATATGCAATTGGTCGTTCAGATACAGTTGCCCCTGGCACAGGAATTGACCTGGAATTTGATGCAGATGTCCAGACTATGTCCCCAGAGGCTTCGGAGTATGAAACATGCTATGTCACATCCCATAAAGGACCATGCCGTGTAGCTACCTACAGTAGAGATGGACAGTTGATAGCTACTGGATCTGCTGATGCTTCCATAAAGATACTAGACACAGAAAGAATGTTGGCCAAGAGTGCCATGCCGATAGAGGTGAAAATCCCTGTACCACACTTGTTATTTGCCTTTTGTTGTTTGTTCATGGGAGGAGGGAATAGTTTAAACCAGCTTTAACTTAGCACAGTTGATGATTGTGTACTTTGAGTCAGACAGATTTTACTTTGAGCATCTCTTCTTGTTGATCTAGGTTATGATGAATGAGACTGCACAACAGAATATGGAAAACCACCCAGTGATCAGAACTCTGTATGACCATGTGGATGAAGTCACATGCCTTGCCTTCCACCCAACAGAACAGATCCTTGCCTCTGGTTCAAGGGATTATACTCTTAAATTATTTGATTATTCCAAACCTTCTGCAAAAAGAGCCTTCAAATACATTCAGGTCAGGAATGTTTGGAAAGGAGCCTTACGTTTTTTTTTTCTTAAAAACAATGAGCCCTTATATGACTATTCTGTCTTTAAAAGTAGTCTCAGTGATTGTCCTATAAAACAAATGTATAGCAACAAGGACGCATGTCACAGATGGCACGTGGACCAGATTTCATGGGCACATAGTTCAAATGCTGTCACGTGCCCACTTGCTCTGGCTGATCAGGGGTGCTGCTGGTCACGGTTCATGCGACAAGGGTTCAGACTCCCTATCTTTAAAGGTTGCAGGTTCCTGCTTAAAGACAAAGCACATGGGAATAAGAAAATTACTCAGTTAAAACTATCAGGTGTTTGCTGGAAAAGTGACATTTGATACCCTATTTTGAATATGCAGCTCAGAAATACTGTTTCAGTAGTGGCTTTCACCTTTTAATCATTTTAACTGAATTTTTTTACTCAATATTCAGAGCCTTCAAGCAAATTAGAGGAAGCTATTTGTATGTACAGGTTGTGTTTATATTCATTCAGTCATTGTGTGTGAATGTATCATAGACTGATCCGTTCTTAGTTTACCCAGTGTTCATTTGCAAATAATGAAGCTCACTTCTTTGGTTTTTGGAATAATCTCACCAGGAAATAGTTTTGGAAATCTCTGTTCAGTTGATACTTCCATGTATTCCAAAATGTTGTTCCTTCTCATACCTATTTAATATCTGATCGTTGTTTTATGAATTCTTTGCATCAGCCAGGAATTTCCACATTTCCTCTGGATTTAACTGTTCACCAGTTGGTCACTTAATGTTAATGTCTCTGTCCTAACAGGAAGCTGAGATGTTACGGTCCATCTCTTTTCATCCTTCTGGAGACTTTATACTTGTTGGGACTCAGCATCCTACTCTTCGGCTTTATGATATCAACACATTTCAATGTTTTGTCTCTTGCAATCCTCAAGATCAACACACCGATGCTATATGTTCCGTTAATTATAATCCTAGTGCCAATATGTATGTAACTGGTAGCAAGGACGGCTGCATCAAATTATGGGATGGTGTTTCAAATCGATGCATCACAACTTTTGAGAAAGCACATGATGGTGCTGAAGTTTGTTCTGCCATTTTTTCCAAAAATTCTAAATACATTCTATCAAGTGGAAAAGACTCAGTAGCTAAACTTTGGGAGATATCTACAGGACGAACGCTGGTCAGATACACGGGTATGTGAGCAATTGATATTACGTAACGTTTCTGTAGTATGTTATAATTTACAGAGCTCTTAGATTGTTGCAGTAAAGCTATGCATTGAGCAAGGCAGATACTATCCTTTTAGATAAGAGGAAACCATGGCCCAGAGATTAAGCAGTTTAGCCAGAGCCATGGTAGCAAGAGGCAGAGCTGGAAATAGAACCGGTTTCTTTGCTCTTCTCAATACATTACAGCCTAAACTAGATCTGATGCCATGCAGGTAACATTAGAGAACCTGGTGGTCTATTTGTAGACCAATGGCCTGTCCTTTTCCCACAAAAACATGAAAGGCCAGAGAAAAGCCTCAGTTAGTGGGTCTCAGTAAGCACATGCATGAGAGGAGGAAGGACAGAGGAGGTCTAGGCCCATTTCTAAGAGATCAGAGGCCCCCGAATGAGACCATAAGTGTTCTGAACCAAGATAAAGAGGGAGCTTTTCAGACAGAAGAACAAAATTAAGTTCATCTGAGTCATAATTCAAGTTGGTCTCTAATTGGTAATGGTGCCTGTGAGCTCTTTTTATGATGAGTTATTTAAGTTTATCCTGTCTAGTCATCAGTGTTCGCATCTGATTATCTTACAATGAATGTTGTTAAAGTACTGTGTCTCATTCTTCTGGTCCCTGTAGTACCAAAGGTGGTGGTTTGATAGAAACCTCTAGTTTTCTTCAGCTAGTTTCCTCTGTTGTGAGATGTTTGTGTTATATGCTAAAATGGCCATGACCATAACTCTAAAACTCAAGAAAGTAAGGCTATTGTAAGGGGCTCTGCTGTCATGTTAATTATCTAACATTTTAGAGAAAATTGAAGCATTGGTGGCATCTGAACCACTAGGGTGCAGTGTAACCTGCCTTAAGATTTGTCTTATTGTAACCAAAGCGTGCTCCCTGCAATTCTCTGGCTTCTGGTCACATAATACAACTAGCAAATCTTGGGAAGAATCATTTTTATCATAATTCTTGGTGACTTACTTTTGTATG
Source organism: Smutsia gigantea (assembly GCA_032199065.1). Taxonomy (NCBI): domain Eukaryota; kingdom Metazoa; phylum Chordata; class Mammalia; order Pholidota; family Manidae; genus Smutsia; species Smutsia gigantea. The sequence continues at coordinate 701,146 of JAVSCE010001036.1, read as the reverse complement.
AAGCTATTTTGAAAAATAATCTCTAATTCTTACTATTCAAGGACTGTGTACTTATTGCAAAAGAAGATAAGAAAGTGGTCAGAGTAAAATTAAGAAAGCCTCCTACCTCTTCAGAAGGAACTGCTGTTTGAGTGTAATGTGTCTGGAAGGGTACCTACCCACTGGAGAGTCATCAGAAATTTATTATATTTGTTTTATGAACGTTTGGGATGTTTTATGGTTCTGTGCAGTTGGTTGGTTGATTTTGATGGAAAATGGGGGTTTGATTTTGTTGTACTAAATTTATGTGCAAATCCCTTTTTTTCTAATTCACAGGTTAAGACTTCTTCATGTCAGCACATTTAGATCTGTGTTTTCAGCTGTAATGTTTAGTTAGAATTCAAGGGTTCTCAAAAAAATAAAGGAAAAGGAAAAACTACCATGTATATGTTAGAAATGTTGATGTTTAAAAATTAGAAGCAACGAGTAAGATTAAAATGCTGAACTAGGGAAAAAATATTCATTGCATATATAATAGACATGTTGGACATGGTCGGTGCACCCAAGAAAAGATAGATGGCCGACTTCACTATAAAGCTAAGAAGTGGAAACAAAAATATCTTTTTGTGCTTGTCAGATTCCAGGAATTTAAAAGACTGATGCTATCTAATGTTGATAAACATTTCAGAAAATCACATGTCGTTAAGAGTGTCACTTTCTGAACAATTTTGGTGTCATAATATCAAAATTTTAAATACATATCTTTTTGACTTGTATTGACTATTAGAAATTCAACTTAAAAAGATTCTTGGACAAGCATGGAAATGCACACATGAAAAGATGTCCTTCCCAACATTATCTGAGCAGTAGAAAGAGAAATATAAATGTCCACCAAGAAGCACTGAGTGACTTGTCATTATGCGTCCTTTCACAGCATGCAGCCTCTGATAGTAAATAGTTACAGTAACATTTGGTGAGCACTTACCCTACAGAAGCTAGATGTGCATCATCCCTCATTTTAATCCCCACAGCAGTCTTGCAGGTAGACACTGTAATTATCTCCATGGAATATAGAAGAAAATCAACGCTTAGAGATGTTAAGTAATTTGTCCAAGGTCACATCCTAACAAATATTGAATTCAGATCTGAAACTAGACTGTGTTTTTATCCGTTAAGCCATATTCATTCCGTCTTTATAGATCTCCGCTACATGCTATTGAATAAAAACAGCATATGATAATATACTCTGCTCTTTAAGGTTTATAGATATGCATAAAACCCATGTTGATATTTGGAAAAGACATTCATCAAAATACTCTGGATATAAAATTATTAGTGTTTATTGTTTATACTTTATGTAGTACTTTAAAACACATTTTTTTCATGGTCATAAAAAGCATAAAGCTTCCTTTTGGAGAGCAGACATCCCAGTAATTCTGTTCTTAGAAATTTAGTCCTAAGAAAATAATGTGTTCCGTACAAGGAATGTGTGTCACTTCACTTACAACTAGATATAAGGTGAATGCCTAGCAAGAAAAGAACTAGTAAATAATGGATCCAAACAATGGAATACTTAGCAGCCAGTAAGAAACATGAAAAATGAACCCAACATAGAGTTATTTTAAAATGTGGCACCATTTTGTATTTTTAAAGGTGTTTTTATGCCTATAATTACATGAGGACATTAACTGCGTTGCTTTAGGTAGTAGGCCCAGAGGTGATTTTCATTTTCATTCTTTTTAGAGTTTTGTATACTAAGTGCATGTTACTCCAGTGGTTTTAAAATACATCGACAGGATGAATAACAGAAGTAGAACAGTCTAAGGATCTCCAGTGTGAGCATGGAAGTTAGCGCTGGCACCCAGGCCCTCATATTCTTGGTCTCTGTGCAGGTGCTGGCTTGAGCGGGCGGCAGGTGCACCGGACACAGGCCGTCTTCAACCACACTGAGGACTATGTGCTGCTGCCGGACGAAAGGACCATCAGCCTCTGCTGCTGGGACTCACGGACGGCCGAACGCCGAAACCTGCTATCTCTGGGCCACAACAACATCGTGCGCTGTATAGTGCACTCGCCCACCAACCCCGGCTTCATGACATGCAGTGATGACTTCAGGGCGCGGTTTTGGTACCGGAGATCCACCACGGACTAGAGCTGCCTTCCTTGGGGTTCTCTCCTGAGGACCCTGGCCCCCTCCCCATGGTCCCGTCACCAGCATCAGCAGCAAGTCTGTGCCCTCTTTGGCAGTCAGACTGCCATCTCCACATCCTTCTTGGATTTGTACAGAAGAACCTTTTTTTTACCTTGATGTAGAATCATGGTGGAAAAAGTTGGGAGGCCCAGGTCTGTGCGGTTCTGCATTCACTGATTATTACAGTGTGATTTTCATAGGTTTTGTAGATACAGGACTTGCCATTTCTCTTGAATCTTGATCATTTGAAGAAGGATAGAGCATTAAAGTGCTTTCTAGATCTCAAGTGGATCTGTCATGAGGAATTTTCATTGGGTTTTTGCCAACTATTGTGCCCTTTTTGCATCCTCTGTATATTTTCTTTCAAAATACATTTTAGCAGATAAGTAGGCATACAGCTCTGAGAACCAAGAGTTTGTGCCATGTTAAAACCATTTTAGTGAATCTACCAATTCTATACTACAGACCTCATTCTGATGCTAAAGCTCAGATCTGTAACATTAGTGTTACAAATTTCTTACTTCAGTAAAATTAGTAGCTAGTTTTTCCCCATGATTTATAGATCCATCATCAGACCTCCCACTTCCCTTCATTACCTGCAATGCACCTTCAATGAGTGTATTTTTGATAAGATTACTACCATTTGGGTAATAATCATGATGGGATGCATAATTGAAAACATCTAATCTAATCAAAATTAGGTGAGCCCACCACTGCTCTCAGTTATTATCTTCAAAATGATTAATATCAATTGACTTTGTTCCTAGGTAAAGTATTTTAAATACTTTTCACTTCCTTTCAGCATGAACCATAACCACTCATCATGAATGCATATGGCAGCTATGTTCTCGGATTTTTGCAGCTAACCAACTAATACAGGTTGATTTTTTTTCTTGAAGTTTTTTAGGTGAGAATATTTCTCTAATTCAGCTCTAGGTAGGTCAGAGAACCCTGAGCTCTCCTCACAAAGATAGGCTTTGGCTTATATTTATGCTCAAACACAAATACGATCTGGGTAGAAGTACCTAGAAATGTATTCTGAGATCATTTGAAAAAGTGTTGAGCAGATTAAAGTTAATTGTTATATGTTTCAGATTGTTATATGTTATAGGAGATTTAAAGTCTTCTGCAGTTTATAACATAAAGATTCTGCCTTAGTCGTCATCCTTAAGGAGCATTTTAACTCTTCAGTCTATGAAACCATTTTAAACATTCTTAATGTGTTAAATCAGAGTTTTAAATCAGATTTCCAGAGAGTTATACTTGTTAGTCTATAGAAAGTCTAAATTATTTTATTTTGTGGCCTGGTTCACCAGTATTTGAGCTTGGCCATCTGTGAGTGGTCCTTTTGCAAGATTAAAAGATGCCTAATGAATGGGAACAAGGATAACCAGTTCTACCAAAATGGTTACCAACCCAAACTCCCCACCTCTTCTGACTTCTTTTGCTTGTAACCTCTGCAGCTGTAAAGCAGAGATTTGACATTTTTTATGCTTCCGCTCTGGCACATGCACTGGAATAACCACACTCTACCCTAATAAGTTTCACTGTATCTTTTTAACTGTTGATGATTTAAAATAATCGCATTTTTTCCAGTTTTAGTAACAGTGTCATCAATGTATCTGTAGTTATAGGACTTCTGTTTACAAGATCAAGGTACTTTTGTGTGTTTCCAAAACAGACTCTTTTTGTTTCGTTTCTTTTTCTTTTAAAAATCATACCGTTTTGACCTTGGTGTTTATGCCAGGAATAGTACATGGATTTGGTATCCAGATGTTAACTGTACCACAACACCCTGCAATTCAAATGGAGAATAATACTGAGGTGGGATAAGAGCTTATACCTTCTGTGTTGTTTTTTTAAGTATGTGATTTCTAAAATAAAACTTTTTGTATATAATAATGTAAAGCTAAATTTTTTTAGAACTTTGAATATTTCCAGATTTGAACATAAATCTGCAAAGAATTATAACTTTATATTGGCACTTTTCACGTTCCTTTAGTGCTTTGTTCTAGAAGTCAGATTTTTTGTAGCTTAATCACCATTAGCTATGTATCTTTAATATTACTTCTACTCTAGAAGTTTTTTTAGTTATAATTTCATTTCTTTAGATAGCCAGAAAAACCTTCCTTTTGCCTTAAACTTTGATTTCCCTTAAGAAGGGCAGTGTTATTGTGTGGGGGAGGTCCAGTCTCAGCCATGCTACTGGCTAAGTAGTAAGGTAACTCATTTCCTTTTCTGTGATTAAAGAGCTTAATCAAAATACCCCACATTCCCTCAGTCAGTGAAGCTCCTTTTTTTTTTTTAAGTATGTCATGATATAAACAGATTGGGGCAAAGGGAAAGGCATTTACTTTTGAAGGGAGAACTGTTTCTGAAAATAAAGCAGACCGGATACACTCAGAACCCTTTCAGTTCAAACCTGGATAGAATTTATTTTTAATATCTAGACATGAGCTAGCAAAAAACAGAGGCAAAATTAATCAGAAAACAGATCAGGAGTAACAATGACAGAACCACTGGTTGCACCAAGGACATTTGACAGTCCTTCATAGCCTAATGTTTTCTAAGCTCCTGTTTCTTCACAGGGTAAGCACTTGGATCAAGACCCAGAAAGAAAGCCCTAGGACCCTAAAGGTGCCCCCGTCAGTGAAAGGATGAGCATGACAAAACCCTCCCCCAGAGAAAGGACACCTGGCTCAGATTCGTGGGGAGGGGGCTAGGGTGTTGCCATTGGAGGGTCTTCTCAGAATCCCATCTGTAAGCTATTTGTTCAAGCACAGTTGGCACAATTCTCATTATGTGGCTTGGAGGAAAGCAAGCTGAGAATTTAAAGTAGCTCCAGTCGGTAGTGGCCACGAGTGCCTGGTAATCCAGCACAAGTTTTCTATGGAGAACACGTCTTCACCCCAGGCCTCGGTTCTCGCAGATAAAGCTCTAGGAACCACGGGTTTACAGTCACATGGAGGAGCAAACAGCCACCATGATGAGACAACAGAAACAAGTGAGACAGACTTGAGCAGACAGTGGAATTAACAGACGGACAATATGTAAGCATGCAGAGTGTGTTTGAAGAACTAAAAGGTAACTAAAATGGGACCAAGGATAAGGAGACTCCAGAAGAGACCATGTAGTTTTGAGTAATAACAAAGAACTTTTAGAAAACAGTAAACATTTTTGTAGCTTTCGTACTTCAGGCTTTTGGCCTTTTTTGGGATCTTTTATCCTTTGCCTTCCCATTCCCTTAGTGAGTATTTTAATGTATGAAGCCTCTTTCCCAGTCACCTTGTAGTAAGTTTTCTCCACTCACTGCTCACCCCACACTGACTACCTGGAGCATCATTTTCGGCCCTGGTTTCTCTTGCTCTCCTTGTCAACATTCTGCCTTTTCCTTGAGCTTGATGTCACCTCCACCCCACCACCCACAGCATTTCCTCTGCATCCTTTTCTTCAAGTTTTGCTCTGATTCCTTCTCCCTCTCAACATTGCGATCAAAATTCAGGCTATTAAACTGAGTTATCACTGATAATAGAAGCGGCAGAATCCCAGTCCCTCTGTATCATCCCTACATAAGGGAATTCAGATGAATTTGTTGGCAATTTACAAAATTCTACTTTGGCCAAAAGAGCTGTATTTGAGTTATCTTCATGAGGTGAAAGTCCACCAGATAATCATATGTTTCTAAAGCAGTACAGTTGGAAGTTTCCTGCCAGGCCTCCAATACTTCAAACGTTCCGTGGTCTTCAGCTGTGCGTAGGTATTGATAGCTAAAAGCACACGTGAAAACAGTATAAGAATATACCAAAAAGCAGTTAAATATGCAGAAGCAATCTGCCTGCCTGCACATTCAGGAGCTATGAAAGTACTCAGACTCACTAGGTTCTGAAAAAATTGACCCACAGCACCTCTCAGCATATTTGTCAAGAGAAGGAGGAAAAAAATTACCTCACTGGAGTCTCGCCAACTTTATTCTCTTGAACACTGGCTGTTTCAACCTTCAGTCTGTGGGATATTACGAAAGCCACCCAATTTCCTGGTATAATGAACTCTTGAACTATTTGTGCACATAGGAGATGCATTTGCCTTAAGCAGTAAATTATCAGTGGACTGCAGCAAAATGTCTAAGGCCTTCCATTCAGAAAAATCATGGCAAATACCAGACTGAAAAACCCTTCATTCACAAAATACTATGGTAGCTGTCTATGAGGGCGTGAGTCTGTATAATTCCAGGGCCAAATCCTATTACTTTGTGTCTTAGTTACGTTTTTTTGGTTTAGGTTGTTTTTTCCTAAAAAATGGACATGCAAATTGTAGCACTCAAACCTGTATGGAGGGTGTCAGGGTCAGCCCTTCAGTACTGGGTTGAATCACTGTCAGGAGTTTGCTAAGGCAATGAAACATCCGAACTGAATAGGCTGGAGTCGTTTTTCTTTCCAACAGACTGATTCAGGTTCTGTCTCGTGTCACTGTAAGACCTCGAGCAAGTTTTTCCATCCTTTTTGCAGGGGTCAGGGAGGGGAACGAGGAGTGACTGCTAATGGGGGTGAAGCTTTGGGCTGGTGGGAAATGTTCTCAGATAGTGGTGATGGTTGCACAACTCTGTAAATACACCAAAAAATGCTAAGTTGTATTCTTTAAAAGGGTGAATTTTGTGGCAGGTGAATTATATCTTAATAAAGCTGCTCTTTCTCTAATTCAGTGTCAACAGTACAATGAAGGGATCCTTATGTCCCCTTCACTCAGACTCCCCAGTTTGCAACTCATGGCCAACCTTGTTTTACGTCTACCTCTATCCACTTGCCCCTTTCTTGAATTATTTTGAAGTGAATCTATCCGTAAATATTTCAGTATACATCTATGGATGCTGAGGACTTTTTGAAACAATCATAACATCATTACATCTAAATATATGTGTGGAAGCATTAGATTTGGGTTTAATAGATTACCTCCCTGGAAACATAAGTCCCCAACTCAGCTCAGTAGTGCTTCGTCGTCTTCCTCTTGCTGCATGGCCACCCATGCAGACGAGTCAGTAGAGCCAGAAGAAAGTTGGAGCAAGAGGGTACCCAAGAAGGACGTCCAGGTTTGCACTTGACAACATTGAAATCTCTTGTGGAGACTTCTGCTGAACAAATATCACTAGCTGTAGGCATTGCAGTAGTACATTTTAATGATTTGTGTATCTGTAAAGACCAATAGGGTACAATAATTCAAATCCTTGCTGTCATTCAGAGCTTCAGCCTCTATGACTTACTTACTGCTCTTGCATATGAAACTGCTTGTTTTCCTTAAATGGAACTTGCTAATTCTATCCTTTTTTTCTTTTTTTTGCATGTTCATGGTGTTGCAGCTAGGAACAAGCCCTGCCTCTATACTGATCTGCCCTTTGCTTACATTTTGCTTTCCTAGTGAAGCCTTCCCTAAATTGCCCCCACCTCTCCCACCTCTGTCCTCCTCTCTGTGGATCTCCACTCTGAATTTGTTAAGTCAGTTTCTGTTGATTCCCCGGGGTCAATTGTTCCCTCCCTGTTATCTGCTCCCATCTGCAGCATGTCAATTACTTGGCCCCAGAAGTTAACTTCCAAAAATAATAACAATTGAAAACATGAATGGTCTCGGCCAGAAATCAGTCAGCTATCTCTGTCAGTAAGTCGTTTCTGGTCCCCAGCCGTCATGGGGACTACACATGGGGTGACCGCAGATAAGACAGTGCTGTAACCATAGGAAGGTTCTGATGAGAGTGACAACTTATTCGAGATGGAACCTGAGCCAGGCTCAGAAGGATGGGTACTAGCTTCTTTAAATGAAATAAAACTGCGAATGTGCCTAGTAAGCAGTCTGCTCCCCTGTAGGTCCTCTCTGGGTGTTTGGTCTGAATTTAGGGAAAGCAAGCAAGGAGTCTTAACAAGTAATGCTGGACTGCTTAAGCCAGTGTTGTAGTTTCGCTGAGATTAAGAGATAATACAACTGTAATGCTATGTGCTCAGCATAGCCCTGGTGCAGAGTCGGCACATAGAAAATGTTCATTGTTAAGTGTAAGCAAAGACCAGGAGGTAGGCACGGAGGTCAGAGCAGGGAGAAGTGTGCACTGGAGTGAGAAATACATGGGACTAGGTCCTTGAAGACATCCACTGATGGTTTTCTCCTGGCTGTTCCAGAGCAAGTTTTAGGGAGCAGGAAGGAAAAAGCACTGCCCACTATTGGAAATTTGGCCTAGTGGCCTCTCATCAGGAAAATAAGGTTGGTCTGTCCAGTGGGAATTATTCAAGAGATGAAAATGCTGTATGCTCCTACACTGAGCTTTTCAAAGTAGGAACTTCACCCTATAAAGCAGAAGACTTTTTTTTCTTCTTTTGTGGTTTCACATAGCAAATGTGTGACAATCTCTACTTACACATGAAAGGAGGCGTCAGGCACTGAGGAGTGAGGGTGGCCTGAATTTCAGGTCTCCCTCCTGCACCCTTTACACTTTACTCTTATCGTGCTTTCCAGGCAGTTTGCCTGCTTGGACAATCGTTTTGACAATTTCCCATGTTGTCAGCTCCACAGAATTCAGTTTCTGAGAACCAGCCAAAGCCGTGCAGTGACATTGCATAATCTGCGTCTGAAGCCCGGGATATCAGCCATCGAGCTCAGAGGAGCCGTTGCACACCACCAGCATGAAAGGAGCAAGCATTGCAGATGGTGGGCCCAAGGTGAGTGATGGGGGCTGTCTGAGCAGGCAGGGGGTCACACAACCAGTTATGCAGGAGGACAGCAGCTGATTTTAGTTTGGAGTTTCTGAGGAAGTCAAAGGATGTTAAGTCTGAGATGAGAAAGTTAATGTAAGTTTAATTGTGTAAAGTATATGTGCTGTAAAGCTCCTTACCAGTTCAATTTCAGAGATGGATGCAGATTACTTTCTCACAGAAACCAGTTCATGCGGCTGATAACACAGCCCATCCCTTTGTGGCCATTCACCTTCTAACAAACTGCGTGGGCAGGACGTGAGCCTCTGCCTCAGCCCACCCTGACCTCCCCTTTCTCCGGGCCCTGAAGACACTCACTGTCATTCCCAAGTGTTCTGATCGATTCTATGCTCCTTCCCTAGAGCAGAGCCCAGGCCTCGGCTTCAGACTCCGTGCAGAGTCCACAGTGGACGTTCCACCTGTGATCTGCATGTCAACTTTTATATTGATATGTGTGAGCAGAGCTCAACTCTGTGGCATGAATTGAAAAAAGATGTGCTATTTAGAAAGTTGAAAGAGCTGCTAAAAAAAATTGCTTAAACACAGGAAAGTGAAGTTCAAGGATTCCCTTGCTATACCTTTTTAAAAATTTAAGTAGAACAGGAAAAACTCCAAGGAGCTTACTGCTAGGAATTAAATGTATATCATTTATTATTACAATAATAGGTGTCACTGGTAGAATTTATCGCTGAACGACCCTTGACAAGCTGCCTTATATAGATTGTGTGTAAATAGCTGCCCTAGAATTTTTGTATCCATTGAATTAATGTCATTCTGATATTCAGTCCACATTCACATTCTCCAAAAATATCCTTTCTAGCTTTTTTAGCTGTATTATTTGTGTGTATGTTTGTCTTTCCAATTCAGGATTCATTCCAGGATCACACAGTGCACTGCTCAGTTCTCTTTGTCATCCTTAATCTGGGACAATCCACTACTTTCTACTTGTTTCATAACACCAACTTTTTTTCTGAATATTCCAGAATTTTTTATGATTTAGACTTTTTATCTATGTGCTACTTATTTTGCCTAACTTCTTTAGTGCTTTACAGTGTGTTATTAACATGTGTATGTACATATAACATACATTTGATATTCCCAGCATCCCATGAAGTCCTATCATCAATGTCATGCAGATACTAACAGCTGACACCTACTGACCGTCCATCTGCCAGGCCCAGTGCTGCGTGCGCTCTTGCATTTTCTCATTGCAACCTCACAACATCGCCATGAAGAAGTGTTACTCTTATCCCCATTTTACATATGGGGGAAGGTAGGCTTTGTTGGTTTGCCAAGGCCATATGCCAGTAAGCAAAAGCCAGGAGTCAAACCCAAGCAGGCTAAGCCAGAGCCCAGCTCCTAACCAGCTCATTATATTCTGACCCTTAGACCCCAGGTAGGCACACTGTTCAGAAAGAGCCAGATAGTATTTTACGCTTTGTGTATTACCACTGATCTCTGTTGCATATTCTTTTTCATTTTTGCAACCCTTTAAAAGTATAAAATCACTCTTAACTCTTGGATCGATCATCTAAATTTGATCTGCAGGTCATAGTTTGCCAGTCTGTGTCATAGATTAATTTAGAGTCTCAACTACTCCAGGCTGCCCCCACCCAATAATGGCAGTACCAGGGCCAGAACCTATCTTCAACTCCTAGTCCAGAGGCACGCTCAGTAATGGCTTCTTGGAGATTCCTTCAGATAATATTTGTTTAAGATTTTGTGCAAATAGGAACAGCAACTGAACAACTATTGAGGCTCTTGCCTCTTAAAATCAGCAGTACATATTAGAGTTCCATTTATTTTAGCACCATTAATCTACCTTATTATTGCTAATGCCTATATTGCTGCATAATTGCTTTGTATTAAATAGTGCTTTAAGGAGTCAGACATGTAAGCGGCTCTCAGCTTTCATGCTATTTGACTTTGGAACAACCCAAACTTTCATTCAGGGGCACCCCAGATCACCTTTCACCCCCAAAGCTGCTCGTGTGTATTGGCTGGTGAACAATGACCGCCTTTTCTGTGCTCCATAGCATTCCAGGTCCATGTTCTGCAACAGAAGAGCTTTCCCCTTTGCGCATAGAAGATTTTGTGTAGTTGGCTGACTTCTTTTTAGGTTTTCCTTCATTGTTGTATAAAACAGAGAAAGCTGAAAACAAGTATGGTGATATTAGTGATAGGAACTGCTAGTTTCAAACAGTACAATTGCAGCAAAGGTAGCAATCATCATGCCAGGCAAGAGCAGTACACCTAACGTGTCATTCGTTGGTTTACTGGACGAGAGCTGATTGACTTCCATGTGCAACTCCCTTCAAGATATGCTAGAAAATCAGGTCTAAAACACGAGGCAAGGGATTTTATTATATATAAGTCTTTGTTTTGGATTTGTGGTGGTTTCAAAAGCCTTATTTATGAAAATAGGATCTGCACATACTTTAGTGATTCAGACCTATTGGTTACAAATTGTGCTTGCTTGAGTGTGTGATTAGAGGTGATATTGCAGTTAACATCTTTGTGCACAGACAACTTTGTCTCACTGGGGGTAATGTCTAGGTACTGAAGGATGACTGAGTTAAATAAGCATGGTATTTGTTTTCCATCACTATCTGAGAATATCCAAAACTTGATTCTATTTTAAGTCTACTTCCCACAATATTTTCTCTACAGCCTGTACTTTCTCTCTTTTGTAAATATGGCTATATGAGCACTTGGTTTTTCTGAAGGGAGTTTTCAAACAAGTGTCTTTATCATGTTACTGAAAGATGGATGGTCCAAAGAGCTGATTAAAGCAATATGTGTTTTAAGAACATTTAAATGTTTCCTAAGTGCTCTGAGCATGTCAGATTTAGCCTTGATTAAAGAGCAAATATCCATTGGTCCTCTTCTCTCCCAACTCACTCAAGGAGGGTCAAGGGACTTTGAATTTTGAAAAAAGGTCACCAACATTCCCAGGGCTGGTTTAGACACTGACGGACTACAGTGGTGTCAGATGAAGCTGCCACCCACCATGACTTAGCTGGCCTCGGAGCTTGTAGGCAAGAATGTTTAGTGAGCTATCATTTGGGAACAATTTCAGGCTCTCCTTGTACCTTTAGCAGCTCTGAGGTAGTGAGCAAGACATTTTAACTCTGTCCTTGTCGAAGAAGAGTAGGTGGGATCGTGGGACTGTGTACCGAGAACTTACCATGGCCACAAGGTGCTGCCACATTCCCCTCTCTTCCTGCTGCTGGTCCTGGCCCTCAGATGCCCCTTTATCACTGTGGCTGGATCACAGGTTCTCCACTTGAGCATCTCCTCCACCCACAGGCCTCTGGACCACCCTGTCCAAACGCCTCCTCTTCCACACTCACCTCCATCATCTCATCTATCTTATCAAAATCTGAAATTGTCTTTCCTGGTTGTCTGTTCCCCCTTGTGGAAAGTGAGCTCCATCTGGGGCAGACCTGGGCTTTCTGGCTCAGTACTGCATCTCTAGTGCCTCCACATAGTAGGTGCCCTGTGCAAGCTCTGTGTTGGTGTGTGTGAATGAATGGGAGGCTACAGGAGGGCAGGTGGAGCCCTTCCAAGAGCCACAAGCACAGGACAGCACTTCCCAGTTGACAGATGTCTGGGAACAGAGGCTACTCTCCCTCTTAGCTCTCCTGCAGCTACCTGGCCCCAGTCTGACCCCCGTAGCCTAGACGCTCCAGACCTGGCCCCTTCCTTCTCCCATGGCCACATGTTACCTTAGACCTGTGACTAGTTGAAATCAAGGTCACAAGGCCCTGTGGCCTCCCCCAACCTTGCTTGGCAACCCCATCCCTTCACCCACTTCACAAGGCATAACAGCCTTCACACAACACCCAGCTTGAAGACACATCTCAGTGTCCATTATTTAGCCATTCACCCAACACCTAGTTATGGGCGTCTGGGTTTGTAGTTTATGAACTCAGAGCAAACATCCCAGTGGAGTCAGAAAGTCAGTACATGAGTAAATGGACACAGTAATTTCAGGTGGTGATAACTGCCATGAGGAAGATAAAACAAGGTAATGTGATAGAGGTGATGGACAGAAAGGGTATCTCTGGAGACCTGAATGCTGGGAAAAGCATCCTCGGCAGAGGGAACAGCAAATGCAAAGGCCCTGGAGTGAGAATGCATTTAGCATTTAGTAAAGAGTCTGAGTAAAGGCCAGTGTTGTTGGGGCAGAGTGAACAGGGAGAGAAAGAGGGCAGAAATGGGGCCTATGGGGTGTGCAGGATCCTGTTCACACAGGGCCATTGGTCCTTTAAGAGCTTTGAAGTGCATTCTAATTGCAGAGGAAGCCACTGGCCTATTTAAAGTAAGAGATGACATGATCTGCTTTCTGCTTTTAAGAGATCGCTCAGGCTGCTCTGTATGTGCTATCATAGGAAAGAGCACGGAGAGGAAGAATCAGGAGACAAGTATAGGCAGCTTCACACTCCATTTAGATGGAGCTGTCAGTTCTTAGTGGACACGAGAATAGTTTGCCCCATCTTTTGAAAAAAATAAAACCATTGATGTTTGAGGCTGTCAGGGGATGTGAGCAGAGAGAATAGTAAATAAGGATGTAAATAGCTTTTATTGAACTGCACGTGCTGTATTTCCTTTTTTCTTTTCTTTAAAGAGACTGATGTTTGTCGTCCACCAAACTTATTTCCATTTCCTGTTGAGACAATGCACCTTTCATTCATTCAATGAATACTGAGTGCCTATTCTGTGCCAGGCACTGTTCTGAATGCCACAGAGGACAAAAAGTGTCTCATCCCCTTTCTCAATATTTAATAAATTATCATTATAGTTAATAAAAAATCCATGACATTATATCATACTTCCCCTATTTAATAACCTTTATTCTCTTACCATTTTATTTGCTATAGAGCCTACTTTTAAAAAGAAAAAGCTAAGCCGAACACCACCATGACCCCAAAAGTTAAAAAAAAGTCTGCTACCAGACTATTCAAAGGAAAGTGGCCTACGTGATAATGGAATGGGGAAGCAACCAGAGAAACATACCATGGTCATTTTGGAACTGTGATGACTAAGGGAGGAAATGACAAGTGCCTAGAGGGGAAATAACTTCAAAGGAGGAAGGTGGGAGGCTGGTAAAAAAGACGCCTCTTCAAATGATATTCGAATACTCCAACATGAGTTGCAAAAAGGGGAAATAAGTATTTTAGGAACCATTTCCAAATGTGTTGGTGATAAACCATTGGTCTCTTGGCATGAAGGGGGCTCCTGTGTTCACAGCCCAGGAGTGGAGTTGGCAACAAGAGCGCCTCCTGCCCTCCTTCCAGGCACAGCGTCTCCTGGCTCTACCTAAAGGCTTTGCAGCCTCTTACAATGCCCATAGGAAAAGCGGGGGAACCACTGCGAGGTTATTCGGAGGCAAGTCTGGGCTCCTCACAGAGCCACTCGCTCCAGAGAGAATTTCCCCCATGAGTTTAAAAGTTAGTGAATGTGAAGTATTGTTCTTTATCTTTGAACTGGTGCTTCTCCATAGAATCAAGAGCACCTTTTGGGTTGTATGTCTGTGACAGGCAGTCTGTCCTTTGGGGGGGAAAAAGAAGAAGTAAGAAAGCAGTAGGAGATGTTTGCCATCTGGTTAACAGAAAATGTGGAATGTTCACTGTGGGTTCAGAATTTCAGCTCACTCTGAGGTTGAAAGGGCATGTGAGCTGGCTGGGAACAGTGTACTTGAGGTTGCTTCTTCCTACAGGGATTCCCCAAAGTGAGTAGATCCAGATAAAAAAAAATTTATGTTAATTATGTATTTTAATGTGCATTAGAAAAAACTAAAGCTAGCTCATCAAACTTGTAATCTCCTAAGTAATATTGCTTAAAGAGATTTTTTTTTAATTGGCTGAGTTTAATATTTTACGTTAAGTTAAAAAATGTACAGATGGCATGTGAACTTGACAGGAGGCATGCAGTTAATAGACACATGAAGCTGAAGAAACACAGTTTTTGACAAAGCTTTCTCCTAATTGGTATAATTGCTTATGACCAAATAGCACAAAATACCTTGTGTCACCAGTACCGTTCCTTGCCTTTACCCTTCAAAAACACAAGGAAGGAAAGGAAACAAAGCTACCTGTCATATTTTTAATCCCTCTGATGGTTTTCATGAAGCAAGAGACAAGAGTAGGAAAAGAAGGCATGCAAGATGTAGGGTGTTACAGCCTCATGGAAGCCCTACACAGCTGCCTCACCTTCAGATGAAGAGACAGGGGCCCAGAGGCTCTCGGATTTGTTCCCGTCCCTCCAGGAGTTTCTCTCAAATGAGGGCTGAATCCTCAGCCACTAATCTTGGCCCACCTTGCTCCCAACTCAATTATCTTAGTAACTCAGGGATTTGGTAAGCAAGGAGTGAGCCTGGAGGTCAAGGGCAGGGGCGGAGGAGACAGCTATGATAAATATATCTGAGCTCTAGGGCGCTACAAGCTATAGAACACAATTTGGTGTAACATGGACCCGTCCTGGGCCAAATCTAAAAAAATCAATTCCTTGATCTCATTGTATCATTTCAATCCTGAGCTTAGTTAAGGGAACCTAGTTTACCTCATTCCCCCCAGCACACAATGTCAGGCATACAGAAGGTGTTTAATAAATAATTTGTTAAATCAGTGAAACACTGAAAGTGCATTATAGCAAGGTTCCCATGAATAGGGGAAGTCTATTCACACAAGTTGATCTGGTCAAGACCCAGACCTGTTGGAAAACCACAATATTCAGGCATCAGGAAAGCAAATGTTTCATTTCCACTGGGTGGCTTTGGAACTTTTTTCTGGCCACGGCCTCTTCCTCAAAGTCTCATTAGTAGGCCGTGCCTTCCGCAGCTACGAAAGTCCCTGTGATGAGTGCCTTTTTCATCTGAACCCTCAGGAAGAATTCAAAGCTGGAGAGATCAGAGTTCAGCCTTATCATGGAGAACCCGTTTGTGCATGCTTAATCACAGACTATGCCATCGTCCAGGGCCATTTTTAATGGTGTTAGGAAACTAAGGAATCATTCTTCTATTTTTATTTTTCTCTCCTTTCCCTCCTCATTTCCAAGTTCACCAGGTTTATTTACTCTCTATCCCCACGGCCTATAGACAGGCCCACCACAATGGCTGTTTGTGTCTAGGTGGGTAGGAGGGAACCAATGGAATGTGAAGCAGGTTGTTATGTGACTGGCCCCATCCTTTCCCTCGGCTGCCGGCTGCAGCCCCGAGCTCCCAGCAAGGACAGCTGCAGAGACAGCACTGTTCAGGCACAAGTGTTTGAGACCCAAGACCTCACGCATTCCAGCACAAACAAACTACAGCAGGAGAATTTCCCTTCGAAGTGATTTCTGCCAGTATTTTCCAGGATATGGAATAATCACCTTTAAAAAATCATTTCTTTAAGGATCAGGATGAAGGTGAATGTAAGTATCTGAGCTTCTCTCTGGGGGGATCCATTTCTTGCAACTGTTGGATTGCTTGGGACTCTAAGTGGAAGGGGTCCATTGTTATCTCAG
Organism: Smutsia gigantea; assembly: GCA_032199065.1. Lineage (NCBI taxonomy): Eukaryota > Metazoa > Chordata > Mammalia > Pholidota > Manidae > Smutsia > Smutsia gigantea. The sequence goes on along the minus strand of JAVSCE010001036.1, from coordinate 684,742 downwards.
AATTTTTCCTCTAGGTTAAGGAAATAGGTAATGCATTTCCCAAATGACTATCACACAGTGGAAATAATTGAAAGTTGTTTTAAGTCCCAGGTATTGAAACAAAAAAGAGAATTTATATTTTGGTTATAAGCTATATTCTACTCAAGTTTTTTTTTGAAGCTTAAAGGTTACTTTAAATATTAAAGTAATTGGAAAAGAGAGTTTCAGTATTTCACCTTCATTTAAGTGACTTCTAATCCCTTTCTCCACATTCTGGAGCCTTTCATTTGAGAATTTGTCAACTTTTTCAAAAGGGGAACTGAAGCAGAAGCCTAGTTCTTTTCCTAGCCTTTTTGGCAAACCCACCTCACCCGCACAAAGACGGCAGCTTTCCCTCAGTCTTCCTCATTTAATTCCTTTGCTCAGTTTTTGTTTTTTTTTAAACAGCTCCAGGAGAAACAACTCTTCTTTATGTTGTAGGACAATGCAAGAAATTACTTAGCTGTCCCCTCATTTTTTAAAAAAGTTTGAATATTTCTGAGACTGAAATGCAGAGGACTGAAGCAGAGCTGTCTAAAGCTCCGTAAGACCTCAAACTGATCCTCTCACCACGTTCCACAGGACAGATTAAAAAGAAATACTTTAATATAGTTGCAAATCTCGGCAAGTGCTGGTTGTGAAGTAGACCATTTGGCTACCTTAAATGACTCGCAGTTCCCTCCAGCTTATGGAATTTGACTTAACTGTTGCTGTGAAAAGCTACTGAAATTCAGGAGGGAGAGTAAACACGAAGGAAGCCACTTCTTTCTTGGACAAGTATTTCAAAGGGAGATTCTTAAAGAGGAGGGAGGCCACAAGAAGGGACACATGGAAGACAGGAAGATGAGGGAGGGAAAGAGAAGAAAATGAATGATAGAGGAGGAGTGAAAAGAAAGATGTGGTGGTGGTGGTTGTCTGGTGTTCCTGTTGGAACAGCAGACCTCAAAACGCAACTCCACATGGAAGGAAAGTAGCAAGAGGTTATTCTCGGGGCTTTCGCCCACATTCCCTGCATGCAGTACACAGCTGTGGTACCCCCCAGTTGATCATCCTAATTTCCACTCTGGGTAACATGTCCCTTTGTAAGAGGTCCTACCATCTGTCTGTCTGTGCACAGGACCCAAATCATTCTGCCACTGGCTGAAAGAAGGAGGGGGACATGGTGGGAAGGCATCGAGCCTTCCCCATTTGCCAGGAGACGCATTTGATGCCTCTCTAACCTGCTCGGTCTGGGCCAGAAAAATGCAGAAAAGTTTCTTCCAGCCTAAACTTTTATGATTCTTAGTATACCTGCAGTTCGACCCCATTTAATCTAAGTGGTAGGCCTTTGTTGCCTTCATGCTGTGGACCTGCTCTCAAGGAGCTGGGAAGAGACACTCACAAAATCAGCTGATGCTTAAAACCTGCTGCCACACTTTACAGCCTCATCCCTGCTCTGAATGGCACCAGTCCTCTGTGGGATGGGCAGTGAGACCTGCACCGATAGTGTAAATGGCCTTGGAAGTTCATGAACGATTTCCTCCGAGGCCAAATGCTTTTGTGTGGTAAACTGCTCCCAGCCAAGATTAAGGCTGATTCAGTGGCAAGATTCCCTTCTATCAAATCTGGGAGTAGAACCTGGCCAAGTGATATCAGCAAGCAATTGCTCAAGTTCATCAACGAGAAGCCATTTTCTTCCAACAGAACAGAATCCTTTTTTAAAACTAGATTTTTGTACTTAAAAAACAAAGCATATACACATGGCATAAAAAATTCAAGCTGTACCAATAAGCATGGACTAAAAGCACATTTTCCTTTAATCCCAAATCTCTATATAGTTTCCTGGGCCAAAGGGGGAGCCCCAAGACTTGCATGATCTTCCAGAAAGACGCTCTCATCATAAAAGCATAAATGGGGAACATACCATATATCCAGTTTCTCATCCTACTTTTAAAAAAATTAATAGTGTGTTTTTGAGATTGTTCCATTTCAGTTTGTATAAACTCTACCTCATTCTTTTTAATGACTATATAGTATTCTGTTATACTTATGTGTCCTTGTTTACCAGCAATTACATTTAAGCTATCTCCTGACTTCTTATTGCAGAATCTAATTCTGAGAAATAGCCACACAACTTACCAACTGAGTTAAAGATGTTTTTATCAGCTCACCACCCCTCTCTGCGGAGGCACACTTTGTCATTCACTCATCTATCAAAATGCCCATGTTATCTGGGGATAGAGTCTGTGCTAAGCACCATGATTTGTAGGCTAAAAGGGCAGAACTCTGGGCTAAGAACTACCTGTGTTCCAGTCTTGGTTCTGTTCCTTGCTCTCTGAGCAACCTTAAACTACTTGCTCACCCTTTCTGTGCCTTAGCTTTCTTATCTCTTAAGCAGGGTATTAGTAATAGTACCTGCTGCATGGAATTGGGAATATCAAATGAGGTAATCAATGCTAGTGATCTTTGGCAGTGCCTGGCACAGAATTAAAACCTGTGAGCTGTCCTTGTTAAGGAGGTTAAATAGTAGACAGCAAAATGAACATGTGCCAGGCTCAGTATGCATCCAAAAGATTCAAGAGGATGTTTTGTCCCCTTGATTAATTATAGGACATTGCTATTAGCTGACCCAGTGCATAAAAATAAATCTTCATTGATAGGCAGGGTTTACAAAGTGGGGGTTCTTTCCAGATCATCCCTGTTGTGACTCCTTAAAAACATTTCTGCTCCTCTCATCTTTCAGAGGTGACCTCAGAGAAAGCTGGTACCCACCCAAATCTCTCACAGAAGCAGCATCAAGCAGACACTTTGTTTCTTCACCAGGGTTGTCCTTCCTCTGCCTTTCTTCCCTTTTCGGAGAACGTGTGTGGGAAAATGGGGGTGGTGAGGGGATTTTTTTTTTATGCTCTTGGAAACTCTCCTTTCTTAACATAATGTGCTTTAAAAAATGATGGAAAATAAACACACACAAGCTAACAGATAAGCACCCTTCTCTCTGCTTTGATCTTTCCAAGGCTATCTATGCATTTACATAAAATAAAATACTTCCAAGTGCAGTCAAGGGGAGACAGCTGTCTTTAAAGATGATCAAAGAGCTTTCTCCATTCTTTGTTTACTCCTGATGTTCCGAGTCAGGGCTCCACTGCCTCATAAAGATATATAAGAGGGGATTTCACTGATCTCAAAGTACAAGCTCCTACATCCAGGGAAAGCTTTCATTGACCCTCAGGGATTCACATTTCCCATATATCAAAGGATTTGAAATAAGTTTTACAGTGTACACTCTAAAAAAACTGTGGTTTATATATAAATGCCCTCTCATGGACCTTAGGGAGGAAGTATGAACAACTCTGCCACCTTCTAAAACTAAGAATTATTGGAAGTAGGTCATGGAATCTGTGAGAAGGAAGTTGAAATGCTAAACATGGGTGTTCTTCAAAGAAGGGTTGTAGTAGAAGACAAATGCCCACCTTGTGGGGTTCCATGACTCCACACAAGAGCAGGAGCCCCAGCAATCACTTGCCACTCAGGGTTCCTCCCATGTTTAAGATCTGTATCTTTTGTTTGGGGCACTGACTTATTTACTACTTCGTGCTGTGAGCTGGTAACCTCGAGGTATGATTTACCTTCCCAAGGAGATGATAATATCCCAGCTGCTCTGATGGAAACCATCTCAGGATCTCTATTCTCCCAACCCCTGGGCACTTTCTAATTTTCAGAGTACAAGAATCAGGGGGATAGGGATACATTTGTGAAGGGAGGAGAAAGCAGGATGGGGCTGTGATGCTGACCTGACCCCTGGAAACAAGAGACACAGAGAGCCTCAAACTATGAGCAACTTTGTACCAGCCTTGGACATAACAAAATGGGGGGCTTTGGAGCATATTGCCCATTAGAGGGGTCCTGCATTGGGCCGAAATGCTCCAGCCCCCTGCCTATTAAATTTCAGTTTGCAAAGGAAACAGGTGGGGCCTTTCAGACCTCAGCAGTGGGCTGGACTCAGCAGCAGATATTTCAGTGGGCCCAGATAGCTGTATTTTAAAATCTGCCTGAGTGTGCCACAGTCTCAACCACTCCCAAATGTCTCACGCCTGACCTGCTCACTTACATATACTTCTTGACCAGCTCCTATAATTCTTTGAGTTGATGCTCCTGCCTATAGTTGTCTTTAAACTGGCTCCTTCTAATGTACACACATTTGGACTTTAGCAGGTTAGAGTACGGGATTGACTTGGACTTGGGGACCCTGTGCAGTGAATTGGCAAGTTTGAATCTGCTCTACTGTCTGCTGCTGTGTAACCTTAGTCGGACCACTTAATCTCTCCTAGTCTCAGGCACCACAAAGCTCTAAAATGAGACAAACAGAGCAGATTTCCATCCAGCTCCAACATTTGGAGTTTCTGCATCTTTGTTCTTTCAAATTAACTGAAGAAAATAAAAATGGAAGATACAGCAGAAAGGCAAGCTGAGCTTGCTTTTGCAGAGTTACTGAGTCCCTGAGGAGCTGTGCCCACCCTCCTGGTCTGGAGAGGGGACCACCGTCCTGGCAATAGGAATGGTTGAAGAAGGACTAAAACCAAAGTTTCAGCAGGTGGCATTCCTACAGGTGACAGGTGGGTCTTCGCATCTGGTCCTGCTCAGAACTATAGTTGTTGCTGCTGGCTCTTTATGCCACTGCAGAAGACAGAAAGCAATCCTCTCTCTGCTTCTTATTTTGCCTGGTCCACAGTGCATCCCTCCTCCCTTCTCTGACAATTACAGTCCTACCCTCTTTCAAGACTCACCTGAAAGGCTGCATGCAGTCGTTCACCACCTCCTCCCTATAGCTTTCCTAATTCCTGCCTCCACCCTCTTCTGAGTAATGGGCTTCTCCCACCCAGACTGGGCAACTGGCTTTAGCCTCTTTAGCTCCCACTGGCTCCCCCTCCCTGTCCCTTTTCCACCCAGCAACCACACATAAACCGCAGCCAATATAGAAATCAGATCCCAATCCTGTTTACTTCTCTCTAGCCAGCCTGTTCATCTTTCAGTTCCTCTGGCTCACTGCCCACCACACACACACACACACACACCTTCCTCACTCCCTCTAGCCTCACACATTTCTCTTCCTCTGCCTGGATGATCTTTCCCCCACTCTTGGTCTAACTAACTCCTACTCACCCCCAGATCACAACATCCATGGCCCCTTTCTCATGAGGACTTTCCCCAAGCCATCTTCCATCACTGCTTCCCAACTGTGCCCATAATTTATTATAACTTCCTTTATTTTCCTTCACTGCACTGAAGAGATATAGAAACAGTAGATTTATTTCCATGAAAATTTTATTGGAGTTTTATCTCCTCCTCCGGAGTGTATCAGCATGAGGTCAAGAGCTGTTCTGTTTACTGCTATCTCTCCAGGACAGCACTGGGCATATGCTTGGAGCTCAATACAGTCCAGGTAAAGGAAGGAAGGAATGGCATCCCATATCTCTTCATTCATAGCTAATTACTCCCAAGACTCATTGCTGATTTCACAGCAATTAGCACGTTGCAACTGGCAGTTGCATGAAGGTCTCCCTGGAGGGGAATCTTATTTGTCTTTGTCTCCCTAAACTCCTTCCTCATGCCTATTCATTTTTCTTTCTCCTCTCCCAGCTAGAGATGGGCATTTGGGGGAAATGCCCTTTTGGGAAATTGGCATTAAAAGTTTCTTCCATTGCACACAGAATCTCACTGCCTGTGTGCCCGCAGAGACAAAAATATAAACATGCATTGCCTTCATCTCTTAAATACCTATGCAAATGTTTCCATATTAACACCCTATTAAAAAATACCTTGTGAGTAGCCTCGGTGACAATCACACTTGTCCCTTGCAGTGGCCTGACAGTCACTTCCACGTGTTATCTATAGAGAGTTTAGCACAGGGCCAGGAAGCTAGCTGCAAAATGAATATTTGCTGCTGTTATTTCTTGTGCTCCCCACAGCACCAGCCTGTCAATAAAAGTCTGGCTTGCCTGGGTTCCTTCCTCCTGTCCTGGATCAGCACCTCCAAGTCCTGCTTGCCTGTGGGGGAGGAGCCTAGCCTTACGTGGGTGGTCAGGGACCGACCTCTGCAGGAGGTGACTGGAGCTGAGATCTGAAAGAGGAGGAGCCAGCCATGCAAAGCAGTCTGGGCAGGAGGAACACCCAGGGCAAAGGTCCTGGGGTGGAAGCAAGCTGAGTGCATCCCAGAAAAGTAAGAAAATAACCTGGCTGGAGAGAACCAGGAGGAGTAGTGGGCCAGGGGGCCAATCAGGCAGGGTGATCAGGTGAGGGGTGTAGGTGTGTTTTGTTCCAGTGCAGTTTTAAGCAATTGGAGGTTTTTTAACAAGATACCAACACAATCTGATTGAGGCATCTAAAATGTTCTGACTGGTGTCTGGAGAATAAACTGTAAGGGGGAGGGTGTGAAAATGGATGTGAGAAGAGCAGTTAAGAGTCCATGTGACCTTACTTGAGTCCTGGACCTCTGTGATCCTCAGTTTTCTCATCTTTAAAATGGGGATAAGAAAATCCTCCTCTGAGGCTTCTGAGAATTAAGTGACATAATGACCTCAGTGCACCCTAGGCAAAATAGGTCCCCATTCAACAGAACCCACTGTAATCTCCTTTTTTTTTAGGTGAGAAAGCCTCCAAGTCTTCTCACATGTGCTTGATTCTTTGTAACATAAACTTTGATGGTCTTTGTTATTAAAACTCGGAGACATTACTTGATCGCATGAGGTGTCCATACACACCCCTGTCCAGAGACGCCCCTGCTGATTATAACCGAATACCATACAGAAGGGAATATATTGCAACATGCTTGAGATTTCTTTCTGCAGGGGGTTTACCTCCTTGCCCCTCTGCCAGCTGTTGTACGGTGTGAGCTGCTATACTGCAGGCTGCGTGCTGTAAGTACAAAGAACATCATGTGTCCAGATGAAGATCGTCGCTCTCCAGCTTGGACAGCTGTGGGTGCCCAGTGGAGTGCATGGTCATACAAGCCCATTGTTCTCCGGGAAGATACCCCTGCCTTTCATAATAGGCAAGCCCCCCAGCGAAGCTGATACCAGTCTGGACATTTCCAAGCAGCTGCCAGAGTGCAGCACCTGTTCTCTCTGAACACACAGAACATATCTTATTTCTGGACAAATGCGAGCACATTTCAGATGATGCACTTTGTCTTTTAAGAACGTGTTAAGTATATTTCCTGGGAATTGTGATGACTGGCTGGAGATTGTGTTATTTTCCCTTTTATTCCCAGTACGGACAGTTAAGGTGTGATTTCTAAAAAGGTAAAATCATGACTCCTGTGCAAATATGAAAGGAACTCGTGTCCAAGATCTTATGAACTGGTCAGTTAATGAGAGAACCAACAAAGTGTTAAAAACAGGTCAAAGAGCACTTGAGGAGCTAGGTATCCGTAGGCAGTTTAATAAAGGAATGTTAGGATGGGATTGCAGGGCTAGTTACAGATCTGGTTAAAGTCTGGCAAGCTAAGTAACCATAACGTTTCAGGTCATCTTTTTTTACTGAACAGAAATTATGTGCCTCTTGAACTGGGAAAAAAGTCTGCCAAGTAGCATGTACTTCACAAAGTCTTGACCTTTAATCAATATTCTTTCTAAGATTCTAAAACTGTTCCCTCTAAATGCTTCATCTCTGCTGGATTCTCCAAGCTGAGTACCCACAGTCATGTGAAGCCCTCTCACACATATTCAAGGGACGATAATTGAGTGAGCAGACACCAGGCCCCGAGGTCCATCTTCAGGACACCTCGGTTGTCATTCTCACTGAAGCCCAACTAAAAGGATGGGCAGAGGGTCAAAGAAAGCTTTCTTCTTACCCTGCTCTAGACAGAAGCAGGAGCCCTTGGGGCTGTCTGTCTCTTACCTCCCAAAGACTTGCGCTTAGAGGCATTCCATTACTCATCCTTATCCACCCACTAACTCACCAAGTAGTCAGTGAGCACCTACTGTGGGCTGGAGATGCCCTGAGAAAGAAGGTGTGGCCCCTCCTTCCTGGAGCTTATGCTGTAGCTGGGAGACAGAGGCCCAACGGATGATAGCCACTTAATGAATTACATAAAAGTGTCCTAATTACTGACATGAAAAGGTGTGGAGCAAACAAACGGGGAGAACTGGTTTAGTCTGGGGAAGTCTGGGCGTCGAGGAAGCCCTTTCCAAGGAAGGGACATTAAGACCGGTCTGGAAGGATGAGTGGGATTTCACTGGGTGAAGATCTGCTGACTGTTTTGGGTAGCAGGAACAGCGTGTGTGAAGGACTCAAGCCCCCAAAGGGTGGTCCTCACGCGGGGCTGGTGAGGAAGTAATGCCATAAGGCTGGAAACGGGCCGGAGCGGAACACAGGGGACCTTGAAGGCTTGGACAGAGCTAAGGCTTCATCCTAAGGGTCCTGGGAAGCCGTCCAAGCAGCATAGGCAGGGGAGTGGCCATCAGAACTCGTGAACTCTCCATCGCTGGAACAGTGCGTGCTCGTACACATTCCGTAAAGGCTGGCTGCATTTGTGAGGGGACGGATGGCTGACCGAAGGGATCCCTCCGTGGGACGCCTGACACTAAGAAGGCAGTCAATATTTATCAGCTCTAACTCAGCTCTCTGCCCTTCAATTTAATCTTGTAAACTCACTCAACCTCAGACAGTGAGACTTTACCATCCTTCCCAGTCGAGGATTTCTGGTTCACCACGAATGAGAGAGGAAATCTCTACAGGCAGGATCACCCCTAACAATATGGGTGCCCATAAGTCTGCAGGACCACTTTCCTTTTAAAAATTAGTTAATAGTGGAGCACGGCAGAGAGGTGACACCCCTCCCAAGCGGCCAAAGATATCTGCTCACAGCATGAAGGCTGCAGCCAGTTCTGTAATTTGGGGCAGTCTGGTGTTTCCAAAAACATATTAAAAAAGCATTTCAAGTTTCCCCTGCAAAGATTTTAATACAAATGTACCACCCAAAAGCCACCTGATGCACAGGGTCCATCAGGGTGCGAAGAAACAGGCAGAAGAGATGGGCATTCAGGTGGGAGGAAGTATGAATGAGTCGGATCATGCTGGAGGGCGAAAGCCAGCACAGAGGGAAAAGTCCTAAAGATTTTTTACCCTACAAGCTTCCCACCTAGAAATTTGTGGAAATAAAGAAGGCAAATTGCAAATATTTAGCTATAAAGATGATCGTTTCAGCATTGTTTGTAATAGCTAAAAATTGGAATTAGCTGAAGTGTCCCCAAACCAGGAAGAACAAGTTTTGTTCATCCATACAATGGAAAACCATGCTATTGGAAAGGATACTGAAGAAGATTGTTTATTGACATGGAAAGATGTTCTCCATCTTATTTTTAAGTGGGAAAAAAAACAAATTGCAAAACTGTATGTAGCATATTACCCCATTAAGTTTTGAAAATATGACTGTGGCTCTAGGTATATATATGTGAACAAATATGCACAGATCTGAAGACACAAACTGAAGGAATAAACAGTCACCTGTGGTTGGCAGCACTGTAGGCATGTTTGCTTTCTTCAATTTGGTTTTCATTATTTTGTAGTCTCTCATCAATGAACTGTTACTGCTTTTGTAGTAAGAAAAAGGTTTCCTGTACAAAAATTGTTCATGATCTCCTAGGATCTCAGTTGCAGTAGATTTTATGGGAGACTTTCAGTGTCTGTTTGCCTGCATGAAGGATCTAATTCTATTTATCCTTCCCATACATACGTGTAACAGTGTTTCCCTAAATTCACACAGACCTGACTGTGTGTTTAAGATGGTATTTTTCAGCAGTTGGCCACCCAGTTCTGTTTTGATAACAGAAAAACATGCAGATTAAAGCAACAGTTTTCATCAAATGTAATGGGAGGGTTGGTCCATTTGTGTTATTTATAAACTTTATGTACTAGGGGAAAGAGGGTATAAAAAGTATAATAAAGTAAATTTAGTTAAAGAAAGAGAAAAGCAACTGAAAGGAGAAATCCCAGATGGTATGAATAGTTACCTCTGAGTGGTGGATTTATAGGCAGCTTCACTTTCTTCTTTTTGCTTGTCTCTATTTTCCAGTTTTTTGATCTTAAATACGCATTGATATAATAACAGGTGGTTAGATTAACACCCACAGAAACAAGTTGCCTTCATTTAATTAGAGCAGAAGATTCAAATAAAGAGGCGTAACCTTCGCTGCCATTGGAACAAGGTGATTTTGGGTTTTTTTTGAGAGCAGTGTGTCTTTGCTTCATTGCTCATGAATTAAAGAACTTTTATGGAGCATCTCCTATGCACCTGGGTCTGCACTTGCTGCAGGGGACAGAGCAGCAAATAAGTGAGGTATGATTCTAACAGTCATGGCACCTACAATCCAACTTAGAAGAAAAATAGCAACAACCAGATAAAGAGCAATGTACTAATTGTGACAGTGACAGCCATCCTTTACAGAGCACTTACTAAATGCCAAGCACAGGTCAGTGGGCTTTGTACACATATCAACCCATTTAATTCTCACCCCAGGTGACAGATATTACCAATATTTCCATTTTACAAACAAGGAAACTGAGGCCCAGAGAGAGTGGCCAATTTTCTCAAGGGCACATAGCAAGGAAATTGCAGAGCCAGGATTTCAACACAGCTGTATGCTACACTGCTCTCAGCTTTGTAGCTAGGAGGGTCATGATCATCACAAGTCAAAACAGGGCCATGAGAGCATATTTGGGAGACTTGACAGTAACACTTCCCCAAGGAAGCAACATTTCACCTGAGACCCCAAGGGTGGGTAGGAATAAATCAGGCAGAGAGCAGAGCAAAGAGCCTCTGGAGGTAACCAGACCACACCGCAGCTGCGAAGGTGCCGTGACGTTTCTGAGGAGTGGTGTGGGTGCCGTGTCATTGACAACAGTGATAATAGGGAATCCTTTCTCTCCCGCCCCAGACACTCTTGGCCAGGGCACTTTATGACAATCGGCCCGACTGCTCCGACGAGCTGGCTTTCTTCAGAGGAGACATCCTGACCATTCTGGAACAAAACGTGCCGGAAAGCGAGGGCTGGTGGAAGTGTGTGCTCCACGGGAGGCAAGGTCTGGCCCCTGCCAACCGCCTCCAGATCCTCCCGGATGCCCCTGCAGACAGGCCCTGTCTGCCTTTCCTGAAAGGCCTGGAGAAAGCTCTTTGCAGCTCTGGGGAGACCTACCAGGTGCCCACCCTGGCCCGCTCCCCAGCTCCAGGCCCCATATATGAGCAGATGAAGAGCTGGGTGGAGGGGCCTCCACCAGCCACTGCCCAAGTCTATGAATTCCCTGACCCACCTGCCGGCGCCAGAATCGTCTGTGAAAAGACTCTAAGCTTTCCGAAACAGGTAAGCATGCCTCCCAATAAAAGAGGGATCAGGCTTATGTGACACCCAGGGGCTCGATTACCCTGAGTCACCGGTGTCCATTAGGAGAGCAAGTGTGCAAAATGGGAATGCTGGTGTGACGGCGCGAGCTGGGCTGGTCCCCGCTGCAGCGCTCCCTACGATGCTCGGTGCCCCCGCACCTCCACAGCTCTCCAGGGCACACACACCTTGCAGGAACATTGAATGCTTAGTGGAGCTGTTCTAGAAAGTATTATGGACTTTTTTTAGGAAGGAATGCTAGGACTACCAGTAATAAATGGAGCGGCTGAATTTTTGTGGGTTCAAAGGCAAGAAATTACTTACCAGTTTTAAATATATTTTCCCTTCAACCCACAAACTTCCAGAGTTACCATAGAAGTACACAGGAAGGTACATATATCTGGATGAGGAGGGCATGACCATTATAGCTTTATTTGTTACAGGGAAAAATCGAAGATGGTTAAGTGTTTGTTGATGGGGCGATTGTTTACATACATTTTGGCATATCCCTGCAACGAACTGGTATGTAGTTGTGAGAAAAAGGTGAAGTCATTCTATGAGGTATTTATAAGGAGGGAAGAAAGAACCATTTAAATAAAAAACAAACAAAAACTTTTTTAAAAAGTATCTCTATGTATGTTTGTGTGGGTGCTCAGACACTGAAAAGAACACGCACGAACAGTGGGCATCCTTAGGAAGCAGGACTGGTTAAGGAGAAGGTGAAAAAGGCATTAAGCAGGGACCTTTATTTTATTCACTCTTTGTCCCCAGCGCCTAGGACCATGCCTGCCAAGGGGTGCATACTCAGTAAATATTTGGTGAACAGAGAGATCAGGAAGTTGATTTGTGTTATGTAGGGCATGTATTACATCTGCAAATTTTAAAAATAGCAATAAAAAAATAGGAAAAGAAACACTCAGTAAATGCAGAATGAAAACATTTTTTTTTAAGAAGGAAAGGAATCAGAAGAAGAAAGGAGGAAAACAGTGTGTTGTTTTTACAAGCCTGGGCCTTCAATGAGGTGCTAAGAATGCAGAACAGATTTGCAGGGTCTTCGGTCACTGCGGGCATTTCCTGCTATCACATACTTTGCTTTCAGCTCAGATGACACATCCCACCTGGCCAGACCTCCGGGCAGAGGCCCAGGGAGGTCTGTGTCCAGGAAAGGCCGCGCCCCCACGCATGTGCCGGGCCCTCCAGGAACACTCCACTTCCTGCACAGGCCTCCTCCACCCTGGCTTCCTACACCTTCTTCTAGCAGCAACATGTTGAGTCCCTAAAAAATTTTGAATGCTTCAGATTTTCTGGGGCTGCCAGCAGAGAACTGGACAGTGGTTACACAGAACAGCTGACTTTCAGAGGCGCTGGCTATGAGCACAGAAAGGGAGCTGTGGGAGCCTTCTGCAGCAGTCGATGAGGGGCCTAAGTTGCTTTTCTGGAACAACTGGCCCAAATCTAGGCCTGGAACCCTCAGCTGCTATCTGAGCAGCTGACTCAGAGCAGGGCTTTGGTGGTGGGTCCTCCAAGAACAAGCAGCCTTAGCTGAAATTTGGGTTTCTTTTCAAAGCCACTAAAGAAAACAAACAAGAAAATCAAAAGCCATTTCCCCCTCTCTAAAAGGAAAACATGCAATGTCCACCATTGGCCAGGTATCCCTAGCACCCAGCACAATCCCCTGCTCCTATGAGGTGCACAATTAATATTTGTTGAATGAATGAAGTAACCAGATACAACATAGGGCTTTGTACTCATGGGCTTCCGCTTCTAGACTGGCGTTGGTATAAAATTACAGATGAGTTTCCTGCCTAAACTTAACTCAGAAAAGGGTCAGGGCATTGCTGTAAGGTTTGTCTTTGCCATGAAGTGTCTCAGCACAGAGCCTCCCTTGTGCAGGCTGTAGCGATCACAGAAACCACAGCTGCCCATGGGGAATTGAGAAACCAGGGCTCCTCCCCACCCTGCTAGGGCTCTGGAGGTGGCCACCGTAAAGCCCCTGGGAAACTTTCCTGCCTTTTATTCCTGCCTAAGTTCCCTCTGTGGCTGCCCTACCTGTATTTCTGCTCCCTCCTCCCCTGTTTTTTTATTATTATTATTATTGCCTTCTCTGTGCTTGGGGGCCTCTTAAAGCAAGAGATGCTGCCTGTGGCTTAGAAATAACGAGTCCTGGTTCACTTGGCTTCTGGGACAGCCAGGGCCATGCCAGGCTTGCTATTCATTTACCTGCCTCTGTGGCTGACACTGTCTATTCTTTGCAATTAGCTTTCTATTGAGGTTTAGCCTCCAGGTCCTGTGGGTACAGCTCACGTCACTATCATCCAGATCAAGCAGCAGGACAGAACTAGCACCGCTGTGCCTTCTCCCAGTCACTTCCTCCAGGGTAACCACAGTCCTGAGTTTTGTTTTACTTCTTATTCCAACTTCCTTAACATAATATGCTGGCCTGACTTAAAAAAAAAATCACCGTACAAAGAACATATTTGATTTTGGTTTAAATTGAGAGAGGGGACTTTTGTATTTAAGTAAAGAGGGTCAGATTTCCTGAAGAAATTGCTCCTGGACTGGAGTTCCCCTCTGTCCCCTAAACCCTTTGAAACCACACTCCTCAAACATGTTCCCTAATTGATGCCATCTTAAGCCTCTGTTTTCCAAGAAACACTGAGCAATTTTGAACTGTTTTCTTCTACCTGAAATTCCACACACAGGAAATTCCTTTGTTCTCTGTAGGTGGTCCTGTAGGTGTGTAAATAAGACAGGCCAGGGCATTATAGGAGAGTAAGAGGCAGTGGAAGCATATTTGAAATGCTCTGTGGCAGGAAAGAGTTTGGGGCAGCAGGGAGGAAGGAAGCACAGAGGTGATGGCCAATGGCTGGGGACACATCCCACATCTTCCCTGGGGTTAGTCAGGTGTGGCCTGTCAGGAGCTTGGATTTAACCCAGGGACCAGTGGGCTTGAGTTTGTCCTGGACAAATCAGCATAAGACCAGCAGGCACAGAGTCGGGTTGATTAGCCACTGCATGAGGGCATCAGAGAGCAGAGGTTAAGGCAGCATAATTAATTAGGGGCTGAGGGAAAGGTGGGCTTTGGGTGAAATGTAAATGAGGCCCTGCCTTGGTAGGCTCTATGCAAAATGGGCCAGTGCGTAAGGGGGTCAGTATCAGCCCAGACCGCAGAGTGGACGCAGGCTGCTTTCTCGGGAACCACAGGGTTGAGGTGGGCGTGGAATGTCGGGTCCTATGCCCCACATGAAGCTTTGAGTTGTGGCTGGGAATCAAGGCTGCTTCTCTGGCAAGAGTGGGATGTTTCCTTCTTCCTGATAGAATGCCAGACAGCAGTGCTTCTGAGGGCCCAGATTTCAGAGAACCAGGCTTCTCTGTGATTGAGGAGCAGTTGTCACTCAGAGGGAGGTTGTTTTGACACTTGACAGCTGAGTGCATCCCGGGGAGAAATGCTTGTCCTGTTGGCTTTGCAGCTGCCTTATCTGTGTTGGTTATTCCAGTCTGATGAACAGGGTAGGGGGGTTCAGGGGGGTGGGACACCCTAGCCCGCTACCCGCTGCTCAGGCTGTGCACATTCTGTCACCAAAACAAATGACTGAGGCATAAAGCTGGGTCACCTTCATGAACAAAGGGACCCTGATCTAGTCCTCATACCCTGCTCCCCGGCCTGAAGGCCCTCCCCTGTGTGCACCTATTAAGATCCTAACCACCCCCATGATCTGATTTGGAAAGCCCCCTTCAATGACAGGTTCCTTGGTGCCTAATGGGAAATGCAGTTTCCTTCTGCTGGACTCTCTGGAGTTCACCTTCGCCTTGCCTCAAGGCTCTGCCATGCTTGCCAGCCTGTGTCCTGGGTGTGTCCTTATCTTCCCCTTTAGACTTGAAGCCCCTGGCAGATGACATCCACTACCCCATAATATCACCAGTTCCCGGTCCCCTCAGAGACATTCTGGTTCAAGAGGCCTGAGGTGGAGCCCCAGCAACTCTATTATTTAAAAGTTCACCAAGTGATTGGTCCCCTGGCAGGGATTGGAAGCCACTGCCCTGGAGCAGCTGATGTGGCACCAGGTCTAGACTCAACATCACCAAGTTCTGGAGACTTAACCCATTTGCAGGCATGAGCTCCATGACTGAGAGAGGTCATTTCCCAAAGCAGCGTGGCCACAAGTGACCAGGTGCTCTTACTATGATTGTTAACCTGCCCTTTATGGGAGAAAATCCTGACTCCTTACCAGGACCTCTCCCACCTCATCTCTCTCCTCTTCTGGATCTCCTCTCCAATTGGATCACTATTGACTGCTCCAAATCACCAAGTTCTCTGATGCTTCCCACTCTTGCTAGCAGAAGCTGCAGGCTACCATTCATATAGCCACTTGTGCTGCCCACCAGCAATCAGCCCAAGTGACATGTCTTCTGACAGGCCTCTGCTTCTCCCTGGGACCTGTTAGTCCCTCCACTTCACACCCATAGAGCCCCTCTGCATGTCATGCTCACAGCCACTCTCAGCATCATTAGATGAACACGTCAGTAATCCAGGATGTGACTCCCTCAGGACATCAGAATCACCTGGGAGGCTTGATATGCAGATTCTGAGGTGCCCCAGTAGGACTCAGAGATTCAGGACAACCGCTGTGGGGCCCTGGAGTCTGCATTTCTAACCCACTTCCCAGGCGAGGCTGGCGCAGGCACCCCAGGAGGTCCCACCACTGAGTTATGGGTCCTCATCTGAGGAAGTCTGCCCTCTGCCACGGGCCTTCTCACCAGCATCCTGCCATTCCCAGTCTCAGAGCAAAGCCAGTTAGGAGTGCCAGGAGAACCTGCTGACAGTGGCCCAGCTGCCTTTGCTGTCTGAGGGATCATTTAAACATGATCTGTGAACACAGCGGTGACATTTTCTTCCTTGGCTCTTCTTTTTCTCCCCAAGGCCCTCTTCACGATCCCCAGGCCAACTCGGGTCTCGATGCCAGCTTTGCTTTTCCAGGTGTACGACGTGCCTGTGCAGAGCCGAGGGCCCCCAGCCCCAAAGGTGAGCTCCGTCCTAGTCCTGCTCTACCTAGGCCTCTCTGCGCTGAGCATGGGAGCTGTGTGCGCTCAGCGTCACACAGAGGCTGCAGTTCAGCTTTATAGGCACAGGTCTTCTGCAGGCTGGGTGGCGGGACCATAAACTCCCCGGGATTCCTAAGTACAGCCAGGTGGAGAGCCTCAGCACCAGTCTGACCACCAACTCACACCTGCTCTGAGACTTCCTGATCCCTCAAAGGTAGCAAGCACTCTCAGTGGAAGAATTTAAATGTCCAATCCAGGCAATACTTGAACGTCCTACTTCATTTAAAGCCAAAGCTCCTGCCCTCCTGGCTTGCTTGCAGGCCTGGGGACTAGAATGGGCTGCATTGTCCACAACCCCACCCAAACTTTCCACTCCCCTCTGGCTCACTGGATGGCCTCAGGCTCCTGCAAGGCTGCAGGCAGGGAGAGGAGGACAGAGTCAGAAAAGCCCTGCTTGCTTGGCCCTGTTGGGGGGTATTGAGGTGTTGCTCAAGGAAGTAGTGAGTGTGGAAAGCTTTCTTTTTCTTCTGGAGCAGTTCCTGCAAGTAGCTCCTGCCTCCCCCACCTCTGAGCATCTCTTACCTGCAAGTTTCCTGGGGCGGGCCAGGCCTCTCCTCTGGCTGCTGGCTGGGGCTCCCCGCTTAGCTCTGGGGCAGACAGTCAGCTCCAGCATCGTCTTCCTGAGATTCTCTCACCCTTTCCGGCCTGGCTCGTGCTCCAGCTCTATGATCTGTATCTGGTCAGCGGAAATCCAAGTGCTCCCTTTACCATGATGGGCTCCAGGAGCACAAGCTGGGCCCAGACTAGATAAGGAGGAGGAGGTGCGTGACCTGGTTGTGAGAGTTTTCCATACAGACACATTTCCACAGCTCACTTTGCTACCTCTACCCTCATCCCAGCCCCACTGCTACTAGGTTTATTGAAAATGTTATTTTGTTCATCCTGATTTTTTCCCATTAGTTGTGATTTTTAATAATATTGCATTTAATATATTATTTACCTTGATTCCTGAGCTTTTTCATGCTCCCTAAAATGGGCCCTAGGAGATGGGCCCAGCCCTGAGGACAGGCCACCCCATGCCACCACCCCGAGCTTTGTCATCAGGTTCTCGCCTTTAACTTTTCTCGAGCCAGAGCTAGCCCCCATGCACTGTGACCCCAAGCTCAGATGGCACAACTCAAGCCATTCATGTTCCCTTTGGAGCACTTCTCACTTGGTTTGAGGGGAGTGAAAGGCACCCTCACCCTTCCCTGAAGGAGGAGGTGTCCACAGGAAACACACAGCCCAACTCTCTCCAATGAAACGCCCTCTCCAAATTCCAGCCTTTTCTCTCTTTCTTTGCAAAACCCGTTTGGTGCTCTCATCATGCTTTGGACACAGACTTATTTTTCACATCCTCATATACGTATTTTCTAATCGCTGTACAAACAAAAAGCAGGAAATCATCTGTACAGGTGCCGTGTCTTTCGCCCGTTGCTGGGTGTGCATATGTCATTTGGCTTACTGTCTGGTAGTTCATAGGCCTTCCAGAAATATTTGAAGGATGAATGCCGGAGTTACAAGCACAGGAAAGTTTCCACAGAGAAGACCAAACAAGAAAGACAAGAGATTAAGTCCCAATCTCATTTATTCTTCTTTAATTCAATCTTAAGGCTAACTTGCAAAAGGAAATGAACTACCATTTTTAATTCAGGCAACTGCTGTTAATTCTCTCAGTAGTTTGTCCCTACCTTGGGGGGAGAAGGCACCTTTTTAAGGCACAAAGTCCATTGTTGGAAATAAACCCCTTGCAGCACATAAACTTCCACTATCAGAGCATCGTGACAGAAGCCCAGTCTCCAGTAATGTGTGTTTTCATTTGGAAAACACGCTGGAAATGGGAGAGTTAGTGATGTGTAGCCATCAGGAAGGAGAAAATCCAAGTTGTCACCATTGGTGGTCTTTCCCTAGGAGCCAGAGAAGCAGCAGTTATACGACACACCCACCAGCTCTCAAAAGGCAGGACTCGGTGCTCCGGGTGGCCAACCAAGTGTAAGTATGATGAGGTACTGAGATGCGATGCCATGAAAACCTGAAAACCTTCTGAGACATTTTATTAGCACAGTCAAAATTAGGATTGCACATTCCTGGGAGCAGATTTTATTTTTTTTGAAACCTCTGACCACAGTGGGACAAGATGAGCAGCCTGGTTTGCATAAGTCCTATTATTCCTCCATGCCTCCATTTCTTATTACAGACTTGCTGTGAGTACTGGCTGAGATCTGCAGAGGACCTAGTGTGGTGCTTGGCACAGAGCAAGAGCTCAGTAGACCTCAGATAAATGCTTCTTATTTTATACTCCAGAGACAGGTTGTATTGCAATAGGCTTTTATTTGACGGTAGTGGAAATGCCTTAATTTGAAACCTGTGTACTCCAGGTTGATTACTGGCTCTCTCAGTGTATGCAATAAGTAGAGCCATGCCCAAGGTTATTAAGGAAGCCTTACCAAAGAGGTGGCACCTCAGCTTTGTCATGAGAGATGCATAGGAGTTTGTTAGGTGGAAAGGAAAGGAATGGAAGGTCACTTAGAGCACAGGGGCCAATTGGGGCAACATTAACTATAGCAGTATAAGTGAGGGTTCTGAGCTGAGGGCGTGGTAATCAACCTTTGTGGCTGGACCTCCAAGGAGGTGGCAGGCACGGTAGGAGGCTCAAGGGAAGGGCAGAAACAGATTACAAAGGGCCTTGGCACCCATGAGGACCCACTGAAGGAGTGTGAGCCTGGGGGTGACAGATACTTAAAGAAGCATAATGCCCAGCACTTAGTAAGTCCTCAGTATAACACACATTTGTCAGGTGAGTCATTCACACCCTCTTTTTATTGCTACTAAACTGGGTGACTTTTTGTGGTTCTTCACAGGGGCAGGGTGTTCCCCTGACATCAATGATCTCCTTAAGGAAAGGCGGCTACAGCACGTTACCAAGCCCACAGAAATCCGAATGGATCTACGACACCCCAGTGTCTCCTGAAAAGGCTGATATGAGAAATACGTCTCTAACCAGCTTTGCAGAAGAATCAGGGTCCCAGGATCTACCCAAGTGCATGTCCAGCTTCCATAATCCTCCAAGTAGCAGAGCAAGGTCCCTTACTCCACACCTGCAAAAGAACAGACCCATGCAGAAAAAACTCAGCCTTCCAGAAATTCCTTGTCATAGCTTTCAGGTGCCCAGGGACACATTCTCTTTGGATGACAGCATCAGCTACAAGGTTCCTTCGAGCTTTCTGATTCCCCGAATGGAACAGCAGAACACAACGCCAAATATTTACGACATCCCTAAAGCAATGCTAAGTGTCCCTTCAGCTGCAAAAGATCTGGAGAAACCCAGTGGGGTTCCAGAGAACTCCATGGACCATAATTCCTCATGGCTCTCCGGACAGGTGGCATCTCTTACTCCTGAACCAGATCGATTATCCATTTCCAGTTCTGACAGCAGAGCCAGTGTCGTCTCCTCATGCTCCTCTACATCCACAGACTCTTCATCTAGCTCCTTCTCTGAGGAGTCAGTGAAGCAGCTCTCCTTGGACCCAGACGTGGCCAAAGAGACAGTGACAGCCCTGCAGCACAGGGTCGCCAGCTCTGTCGCAGGCCTGATGCTCTTTGTAAGTAGGAAATGGAGGTTCAGAGACTATCTGGAGGCCAATATCGATGCCATTCACAGGGCCGCTGACCACATAGGAGAATCTTTGAGAGAATTTCTGGATTTTGCCTACAGAGTCCGTGGAACTGCCTGTAACCTCAATGACAGTAACCTTCAGAGCAGAATTAGGGATCAACTACAGACAATCTCCAACTCGTACCAAATCCTGCTTGAAACAAAGGCAAGCCTGGATAGCTGTAATTGGTCCCTGGAAATCCTGGTGACCGACCAAGTCCAAAACAGCCCAGATGACCTTGAGAGATTTGTCATGGTGGCACGGATGGTTCCAGAAGACATCAAAAGGTTTGCCTCTATTGTCATTGCCAATGGGAGGCTCCTTTTCAAGCAGAATTGTGAAAAGGGAGAGACCTTGCAGTTGACCCCAAATGCACAATTGAAGCTTACAAAATGCATCCAGCCTCCCCAAAGGGAAATTGAGTCATACCAAAGGAGTGCTCCTTTTAATAAACAAGGGGAAAATGAACACTCCCCTGAATTATTAAAGAAAAATAGGACAAATGTCTGTGAACAGGTGAGTTCAGAGTTCCAAGTGGTATGAAGGGGGCTTTATATATATAAAGCCATATACACTGGTTTTCATTTTTGTCTGGAGTGGTCATCAATAAGTTTGATGCTGAGAATCTTTCAACGGTTACATTCAATAATTGTATATTGAAAGGCAGTAATCTTCCAGTAATTTGGGAGAGACATTGGTTCCTTTTTCCAGAAAATAAAATTTATGAAAGTAAAATTATAGAGGAAATCTCATAAGAAGTAAGATAAATATCTTAATATTAAGGCAGACAGGATGTCTTCTGGAAATTTGGGGGTTTAGAGTTTACCTCTGATACTAGGATTAGAAAGATCTTCGAAAACACTTTAAAATCTGTACTTGTAGCAAATTCTAAATCTCACCATCAAGTTTCTTTCCATTTTTGAAAGTTAAAAAGTTAGTCACTGTTGGTGTGTTTCTTAGAAACAGAAGAGGAAGTGTAAACACTCTTCCCAATCATGCATAGCCTTAGCAGCCTCCAGACCCTAGTTACTCTGCAAAATACTTTGCTACCTAAGTTCGGACACTATCAAAAGAGAACCTTTAGTTCACAGATTGCAAGTCTCAAGAGGCACAGCAGGTCACCTGGGGGCTGTGTCAAGGAGGTAATTTGGCACTTTCAGCCCAAATCTTATTTTGCTGAACTTCCTGGTGGTTGATGTAAGAACTTTAACACATTCTAGAGAAGCTGGAAATTTGGATGTCTCTCATGTCTTAATTTTCAAAACTTAAACATAAATTTTAAAAAGCAACCTGTGCGTCATTATATTAGGTCGTGTTAGGAGACAAAATTCAGTTCTTGGGCTGCCAAGGTCTCCTTTGTCGAAAAAAGGCATCAGCTGGCAGACCATCAACAAAAACTAAAGAGGAAGGCTCAGGTTTTAAAGTGGACTTAAACAGCTTTATGGTAGTGTAAAAACCACTCAGGCCGGTAATCAAAGGGATTTTATGTTTCAGATGTTGCCGAATCTAGAAGAGAAAGAAAAACCCATCCTGGAACAAAGGTTGCATGAAAACAGAGTCATAGAAACACAGGTAAGTGATAATGCTTACTCTGCAGTAGTCCTGATTAATAGGCTTTATCCCTGGAGATGCTGCCCCATATGAGTAAGTCAACATTATTGCCATGAACCACTTGGGAGATTTGGTTTTTGTGTTGCTTTTTTCTTTTTTTACAGTATCACTATAACCCCAGGATGTGGAACCTGATCTTTTAACCATTAGAGAAATAATTCTAGGTGCTCTGCCGGTTTATCCTGGATGGTACTGACATGGCATTAAATAACATGGACTCACTTTCCTTCTGATATTGCCTTTTAATGCTACTGAGTACAATAAAAACAAATATCTTGTGTATCTTTGACACCTCTGACACTGATGTTCTTCCTTTTTTTTCTTAAAAGCAAAGATGTTATCACTGTTTATTGGTTACCTTCCATTAATGGCAAGTGACAGTAGTTTTCCACTTACCAATTTAAAAAGTTTCCTTTAAATTAATATAAATAAAACCAGTGGATTCATTCAAAGACAAAAATAAAGCAAGTAAAGGTTAAGAGGGAGGCAGAGAGGGCATAACTCAGTAATCTTTGAATAAATGCCACTTGGGAAACAGGAACCAGGTCAACCCCCCAGCCGGGGTGTAGGGTGGGGTTGGGAGAGGGACGGCCACGCATGCCCAGCACCATGAGCAGGGCCACCTGCCTTCTCAGAGGCAAACTAGAAACAGAACCCAGGCCTCCTAATGCTCGATTCCCCAAGCCCCAGACACAAACTTCGGGCCACCAGATCACTCCAAGTCAGACTTTTTATTCAACATGAAGTATGCCTTAGACCGGTGGTTCTCAAACTTGCAAATGGATCACAGTCTCCAATGGGGATTGTTGAAACCCAGAAGGCTGGGCCCCATTCCCAGAGTCTCTGATTCAGTAGGTCTCGGGTGGGACCCAAGAGTCTCTTTTCTGACAAGTTCCCAGGGATGCTGACGCTGCTGGTCCAAGAACCACACCGGGGAACCGGTGCTGTAGATAGGCAGTGCCTCTCAGTGGGACGGGGGCAGCGCTGACCACTGCGTGGTCTGTTCTCCGTGTGCTGGGTGGACTGCGCAGTGACTGCCTCCTGGGCACCAAGAATATCTCCACACACGTCCAACTCCCCAGGACAGGATCACAGTACATTCTTCATTCACCTACGGTTAATACTTTCACACTAAGGTGCCAGCATTCCCAGGTCGAGATAGTTGCTTCTCCTTGTCTAGCCTCTGCTGGCTCCCATGCCCCCGCCGCCCGAGTGCATCTCAGCCAGCACCCCGATCTGTGCTTTGCTTTGCTTGTCCCGGTCCCCCCGGGGCGGCGGTAACAGAGCATCGTAGGCCGCGAGCCGTGTACACAGCAGATACGCCCTTCTCACGATTCTGGGGGCTGGAGGTGGGAAAGCAGGGTGCCAGCACGGGCAGGGCCCGGTGAGGACCCGCTGCCGGCTTCCGGCTCCCCATCGCGTCCTCGGCGGCAGAGAGCAGAGAGAGAAAGCAAGCTCTCTCGAGTCTCTCGCAAGGGCCCTAATCCCATCACAGGACCCCACCCACGTGACACTATCTGTTCCTGCCTCCCGAAGGCCCCTTTCCTGCCACTTTCACCCTGGTTTAAATTTGGAAAGGGACCCAAAAACTCAGATCATAATACCGTCTGAGTGCTTCCGAACTGTGAATTTTGAGATCATAGGTAGATGAGAGAGTGGACAGTTTAACGGTAAGACTGAGAATTTTAGACATAGCTGATGTGGCTTAAGGCTCCCGATCTTTATTTTGCTAATTGAATGACCCTAGGTGGCCTCCGCTCCTCAGGGACCTCAGGTCTTCGCATCTATAGTCCAACAAAGGGTCTTAGCTGTGCTTCCTGGCATGCTTGTCACTAAGATGCTGAGAATCGATCAGCCTTTCAGGAGGGTACAGGCTCTGGGGAGACATTGGGTCCATGATCCGGAAAATTCATAAAGTAAAATCTACATGAAACCTTATTGGCAAGTAGGAGAAATATTGTCATATTCAGGCAGATAGATCAACATATTTGGATTTCTTCTGGTTTACCTCTGATACTGGAATTCGAGATTTTTTTTAAATTCTTTAAAATCTGTGCTTTGATTAAGTGGTTTAATCTCATCATCAAGTTTACTTGCTTTTTTGAAAGTGTAATCATTGTCCATGTGTTTCTAGAATGGGTTTCTTTCTAAAGAATAGCTTGTTGAGAGGATTAATAAGATTTTATAGGCTTATCTATTATATCTACATAGTATGTACGGTTGTATATACATAATACAACATATAATTTATATATGTAATATATATAAATACTGTAATTTATGTATAACAGCGCTCTGAAAACATTAACACTAATTTGTTGGGCAAATGTTGCACTGTGGGGCTTCCCACACAAAACTGTACTTTTTCTCAAAAAAAGCCTAGCAAATTGAGCAAAAACAGGAAAAGGGAAACCACCGCAGCCCGTTGATTGAATCTCTCTCTTAACTATTGTTTTTTTCCCGTTCTATAGAATACTAGCTCCTTTATCCCCCTACCTTTGAGTCAGCAGAATCCTGAGAAGAAAATTCACCTTTCTGAACATTGCCGGCTCTATTTTGGGGCGCTCTTCAAAGCCATCCGGGTATTTGCCAGCAGCCTCAGCAGCGGCCCGCCCCCGGAGAGCTTCATCACGCAGAGCAAGCTGATCATCATGGTGGGGCAGAAGCTGGTAGACACGCTGTGCAAGGAGACGCAGGACAGGGATGTGCGCAACGAGATCCTCTGCAGCAGCAGCTACCTTTGCAGCCTGCTCAAGGACCTCGCACTGGCCACGAAGGATGCGGTGCTCAAGTACCCAAGCCCTGCAGCCCTGGAGCACCTCCAGATGAAGGTTGAGAAGCTGGAGCAACACACACGGCAATTCAGAGGCACATTGGAATGAGCCTCCTTCCCTCCCCTCCTTTCCCCCTTAACCTCTTAGCTTCAGCTTCACCGCACAACCCATGCAACTCTTTCCTATGGGAAGAGCCAACCTGAGGCACACCGATGGGCAGAGACAGCCATGGGGCCCAAGGCCGATATTACCTAGTGGCTGGGCAACCCCAGGACATTGAGTCAGGGAGGAGAGCTCGCTGTTAAGTAAGACCTTGCTAAGTTTTTAGCATATCATGTAGGGTCAGGGTACGATGTTGTAGAAACCAATTTTTATATTGGTTAAATGTATGCCTGTTGTAAATTCATTCATTCAGTATTTATTAGCCACCTACTATATGTCAAATTCTAGGTACTGGGCATACAGCAGTGAATCAGACAGACATCATGTACCCGGGGAACTTACAATTCAGTGGAGAGACAATGAGTGATGAAGAAATACATACAATGACAGGAGCTAGGGAGAAAATAAAGTAGGAGGGGAGGAAGAGACTTATTTTCAAGTGATTGATTTCTGTCGCATCTGGTAGAAAACGTAGCAAGTTTTTCAATTTCGATTGAACAAATCCTGTGAGATTTGTACAAATTATGTATCTAAAGATGCACATTATATTTACAACATAACGTGTCTTGTTGGGTTCCCTATTAATTTATTTTGTACATTATGGAGTCTGTGTTGATAAATTCAGTATGCTCAACCAGAAAAGGTTTATACTTCAGCAGTCTGAAATCTGTTACCATTTATAATCTTATGTAAACATGATCATGAATTGAAACATCCTTTGCAACAACCCTTTCTTTGGAAAAGTCTTTGATCCACATCATCAGGGTTCTGGTACCAAAGCAAAGTATCCAGTGTTTACTTTTGCTGTTCAAATGCTTTTCCCTCAAGAGTGCAGGGAGAGGCAGTAGAGGCCAAGTTCTCAAGTGCAAGATTAACAGGGAAAAGCAAAGCATCACTCGTAGCAGCGCAGCCAGGAGCTGTGGTACGGACAGGTTGCCCTGTGCTGGGCACAGATCTGAAAGTGACACAGAGCTCTCCTTGAGTCCATCCACCCCTCCTTCCTCTCCTTTCAGCTGGGTCTTTAGTTCATGTTGCTATGGTTACATCACCCTGACTTCACTTAAAGGTCCGTGTCCCTTATACAAACATCTCAGCCACTAAACACCTCTGTAGCCTGGAAACAGCATCTCCAGACTGAGGGTCACCTGAAATGATACCAGGTCCAACTCCTGTCTGCTACTCCACACACAGTAGGTGCATTTAAATTGTTGACCGCTAAAAGTCTGGTCATTTTCACCAAGTTAGTCTCAGAGTCCCTAAAGAAGGATCCCATCTTTGTGAGGTTTTGGTCTCTACACTAGGGCAGAGAGGCCCACAGTCTCTGAACAGCTATAACTTGATTCAGTTAGGTAGTGTCCTTCTGTTACAAGTGATCGACAACCACATCCAAGCTCATGAGAGCCACACACCAGGATCCCTGTCGGGGCTGATCACGTGGGCAGTCTCCACGTGACAGGTACCAACATTCCCAACTCTCAGGGAAAGCAGGTGTTCAGCATGAATTGCAGCTTCTGTACAGACGTTAGGCACACTGAGTCATTTTTGTCAACTCTGGGCATGGTGGGAACCCTTCGCAAATCCAAGTTCCGATACAACAATCGAACATCAACAGTGCAAGCCCGCCTTCCTGAGGATAGTAGTCGGGCCTTCTATGTCAGCGCTTGCACAGGGACACCACACGTTTCTCACAGGATCACAAGCAGCTTGTGCTTCATCTTTACATCATATCCCTGCACCCTCCAAATCCCAGGGACAATGCAAAGGTGGGTGCTTGTGAGGCTGTACACACAATGGGTATGTGTCAAAACCAAAGAGCCCTGCATATAGGAAAACCCAATCTTTTATAACGGCTTCTGTGCAGAACTGACCAAGCTTTGTCTCAGAGGGAGATATTATCTTTATCATGTTGAACAGCAAACAAACCTGCCCTTTTGCTCTGGAGGAAGACAGTATCTCTGCAAGGATGTTTGCCACCAACATCCTTGAAAAAGACAATCCAGAACAAACTGTCATCAATGCCTTTACTCAGATGTCATGCAGAAATGCAAGAGAGCCCTGGAGAACTGTGTCCCAAGAGGAGCCCCTTGCAAAGTTAGAAATGTTGTTGGAAGGAGGGAGGACAGCTGCAGGGAGGCACCAGGAAATGTTTACTCCAGAGGGCAAAGTTAATTTTACATAATAATATTAACAACAGCACATATTTAGTAAGTGACTACTACATTCCAGACACTGTTCTAATGCTTTGAATGTTTTAACTCATCTAGTCCTTCATAAGTGACAGAGTCTAATAGGTAATGAACGGTCCCTGTAGGTTTCAGAACACTACATATGTATATATATAGATAGCTGGCTAGATATCAATATTTGCAGAGATCTCTCTATCATCTACCCATCTATTTATATTTTTGAGATGAGTTCAAACCAAGGACCTTTGTTGACAAAGTACAAAAACCATTGGGTTTGAAATAATGAAAACTGCTGCTCTTGGCTAAATGTGTTTCCTTCCTTTTTTTTTTTGAAGGACAGCAGTTATGGAATGAGTTTCCACTGATTAATTCAATAGGATAATAACTTCTGAAAACTTCTAAAAGAAGAAATAAAATCTTATTTTTTTTTTAGCTTTTAACAACTTTTTGCTAAGTATTTTTCTTTAATGCCCAGAATTCTGTACTGTTTCCTCTCAAGGTAGGAAGAGGAAATGGTGGGTTGATGGTGTGGTATCAACTTGACCTCAATTAAATTAAATTTCATCGGAAGGATGGAAGTGGTTTGGAGCCTAGTTAAGAGATCTTCCAGTGTGGCAAGCACTGGGGAGTGATGTTTCTGGTTTGATGGTAACTACTTTGTTTTTTTATAAAACACCTTTAAAAATTTTTATGGTCTCCCCAGAGTATGCACCCCACGTCTCCAAAAAACTGCCCAATTGCAAAAGTTGCTTATTTGTGTAGCTTATTTGCAATGCCCTTTTCCTCTCATTCATTCATTGAACAAATATTTACAGAGTACCTCCTATTTGTGTGGGAACTCAACTGATCACTCAAGGGGACAAATATTTTGATGCATTATTTAAAAAACCAACATCAGTGCAAAAAATCCATGGTGAATAAGACATCAAAATTTAAGTTTGTAACGGGATGCCAGTGTTGGTACATGTCATGAAGAAATTAAGTCAAGGTAGGGGGCAGAGTGATGGAAGAGAGGTGCTCTTTGGATGGAGAGGTGGCTCTGAGGGGGGACCCAGGAGCACAGCCCTCAACCGTTCAAGGGATCCAGACTGGCAAACACCGGGAAGGGAGTGTTCCTGGAGAGGGAATGGCAAGGAAAGCACACAGAGGTGGAAGTGCACCTGCTGCCCTCAAAGGAGAGGTGGATGGCGATGGGACTGGAGCCAAGTGAGGCAGAGGCAATGAGGTGACATGTGCTGGGAGGCGTAGCCAGGGGCCAGTTCATGTAAGGCCTGTATATTCCTGGAATATTTTTAACATTTCCCTAAAACAGCAAGATAAAAGTGATTTTTTGTCTTGAATCAGCTCAATAATCGTTTCAGTTTTCCACTTTTATATTCACCCTCTTTGGGACACCCTCCTCAGTGTCACCTTAAAGGATGGTTGTGAAATTCCTCAAGAATCCTAACATAAGGTTGTTTTTTTTCATGCTCCTAAAATAAGTTACTCTGCATGTCAGTTTTGTCCAGACAGAATTTTAAACTGCAGTTATGGAACAGCACATAGGCAGAGCTAACAGGAAATTAAACCCTCAACAGTTTAGAACTCTGAAGTATTTGGGAACTATTGTACACAAGCAGTAGAAGCACTTAAAGTACCGGCTTTTAGCGTGGGCCTCAGGAGGCTCTGAATGAAAATCCACATGTACAGGCTGTAGCAAAATTTCCTATGTACTAATGCATATTTTCAGGGGAATAAAAGTCCAAAGTTTTCATCAAATTCTCCAAGAGGTCCAATTACCCCAAAAAGGTTAAGAAATAACTGATTTTTCTCAAGGGTGATGGTTTTTTGTTTCGTGATTTCATTCCTCTCCCACCCTTCAAAAATCCACAGTTTGAGTATATGTACATCTTCTTTATCCATTCATTTACTGATGGACATTTAGGTTGCTTCCATATCTTGGCTATTGTAAATAGTGCTGCAATAAACATAGGGGTGCATCTGTCTTTTTGAATCTGAGAACTTGTTACCATATGCAACAACATGGATAGAGTTAGAGGATATTATGCTCAGTGAAATAAGCCAGGTGGACAAAGATGAGTACCAAATGATTTCCCTCATTTGTGGAGTATAACAACGAAGCAAAACTGAAGGAACAAAATAGCAGCAGACTCACACACTCCAAGAAGGGACTAGCGGTTACCAAAGGAGAGGGGTGGGGGAGGGTGGGTAGGGGGAAGGGAGAAGGGGATTGAGGGGTATTATGATTAGTACACATGGTGTAGGGGGGGTCACAGGGAAGACAGTGTAGCAGAGAAGGCAAGTAGTGACTCTGTGGCATCTTACTACACTGATGGGACAGTGACTTCAGTGGGGTTTAGGGGGGATTTGATAATGTGGGTGAATGTAGTAACCACAATGTTTTTCATGTGAAACCTTCATACGAGTGTATATCAGTGATACCTTAATAAAAAAAAATCCACAGTTTGACAATGGCAAAGTTGTCACTAAGGATCCTTGTAAAGGATTATCCTTTATTAGTTCATTCAACAAAGGCTGTGGGAAGATGCAGCAGATAATGACACCTGCTTCCCAGTGTGGCTGGAAAAACAAAATGGCTCAAATCAAGTAAAGCACTGCTGAATACAGGCCTGACACGCAGCAGCTGTCAACACAGTTAGTTGCTAATGAGAATAATAAACGACAAAAGTTTTAGCCTGCAGCCCAGAGTAGTCCAGAGACCAATATTCTAAAAGAGGAAACCAAGGAGGAAGAGAAAAAAAAAATCTAACTGCCTGGGCTTTAACGCCTGCACAGCTGGCACTGCTGTGTGTCATCAGTAGCTTCAGGGAAGAGGTTAAGGAACATGGTATTTGTAGTTAGGTGAGCTTCGTCTGAGAAAGCCTCTCATGTACTCCTCTGCTCACCCACTGTGTGCCCCTGACCCAAGACACCTGTACATCTAAGTCTCAGATATGTCGTTTGGAAAATAGAAGGCATATACCTCCTACCTGCTATGTTTTAATGAGGAGAAAAGGAAAGAAAGCTTCCACGTCTCCCAGCACATAGTCATGGTTTAATGAAGAGCTGCTATTTTTGTTTTTTCTTTCTCCAAATGAACCTGGTGATGTGCAGATTTACTTGTCAGAGAGCACTGGTATGACAGTCTTGTCTGAAGATCTTTGGGTTTATGCTATTCTATGTCTGATTTTCTGTTCTTTGAGGGAGAAAAGTAATCTTGGAACCCATTTTCAGCTCTCACTTAGAAATAACCCAGTTTTCTTGAAGTTTTCGTATCCATGTATTTTCTGTTCCCAAGTGGAGAATATTTTCACTTCTTTATGTCCACTTTGGTGAGCATTACAACATCCAATTACAAAAGTCCGCCTTACTTGCTATGGATAGGCTTTCCTCTAGTATTTTAATTAAAGGAATGAATAGAGACAGAATCAAGAGAATGAAAGCCAGGCCATCACGGATTTCAGCAGGGGTTTTGTAAACGATTTGTTCTTATTATATAACACATCCTGTTTCTTGGAAAAGGCATGGAAATATCAGAGTACCTTCTCTAATTATATTTGCATGTTAATTATACCTACTTTTTAAAAAATAAAAAACTTTATCCTGGGTTTTAGAAGGCTGTGAATGACATACATGTACAAACTGTATGCACTATTTCATATATAGACAATATACGTGGCACTACCAGAAGATTTCAGGCTTGAGAGGAATAATCTTACTTCCCTAGAATCTCCTATAAAGGATTTATTGTGAGTACTTAGGTCACAATTGGCGTTCAATAAAAAGATACGTTGTCTTTTGAAACACATAAATGTTAACTGAAATAATAGGTTCCATTTATATGTATCATTCATTGCATTAATAAAACGCAGTCCTTTATCTCCAGGAGCTCCCAGTCTAGGGAGGCGCCAGGTCCAGCCAGGCTGGGGTGGAACACGGCCCCAGAGCGTTGGGTGCTGAGTCACCCCGTCCGCCGCCCCCGGAGCGAGGGTGAGCGAATACGATGGTGCTGCAGAAACCTCGCGCCCACCGGAAAAAGGAAGGGGCCAGCCACCGCCCTGGAAAGGGGCATCCGTATGCACACTACTTCGCACAAGGGGCCTCTCCAGCGCTTCAACAGCCATTGGCCAGGGGCCACGCCCAGCGCCTAACGACGCTCTCGACGTTAACCGGGACTTGGCAACGGCCCCGCCCCGCGGCGTCGGGTCGGGACTTGTGCGTCACTGCGGCGCGCCGGAAATGGCTGCAGCAGTCGCCAGTGCCCCCGGAAGTGGTCGCGGCGGGAGGTTGCTGCTGCTTCTCCTGGCTTGCGATGGGTTGCGACGGGGGAACTATCCCCAAGAGGCACGAACTGGTGAAGGGGCCGAAGAAAGTTGAGAAGGTCAGTGATATGGGACGGGCGGGGACCGGGAGTGACGGGGTTCCTTGGGAGCGAGGGGAGGTAATGGAGGCAACGAGCGGTGTACCAGACGTAGCTGCGCTCGTTATCCAGTTTGGAGAATCCAAAATTAACAGTAGTATTAATAACGAGCCTTTATGGAATGCTTCCTATTGCCATTTACCCGGTAGTACGCTGAATATGGAGTATCTCATGCAATTCTCAAAACAGTTCTGTGGGTACATAGTATCATTATCCTCACTTTTCAGACATGGGAAAAGAGGGTCAAGAGGATAAAATTGCAAAAGTAGGAAGTTGCAGAGCCAGGATTTGAAGCCTATCTGCCAGTGGTAACAATGATACAAATGGCTGCTGTTTATTGATTGAGCTTCCTATACACTGACTTCATTTTCTCGGGGAAGTCTCCCCCACACGTTCCCTTTATCCCCATATCAGGTCCTTCTCTTAAAAACTATCTTACCACCGTGTATACTGCATTCGTGGTTGATTGACGTCGGTCTCAGGGCTGTAAGCCCCTGGTGGCAGAAGCTGTGCGTGTACCCCCTCCACGACCAGCACAGTTCTGGCACAATCAATATAGTGAGTAAATGAATGAGTGAATAATAATTATTTCGTATAGGTAATTTAGCAAATTATATGTAACAATTTCCATGCCAGTGACAGGGAAATTGAGTCAGTAACATGAGCACAATCACACAACAGGCAGGTAATGAAGCCAGAATCCCCATCCATTTATTCAGGATTTCAAAGCTAGCAGTTTGTAGTTAATAGTCAGTAATTACATGTTAATAACTGAAGGTACCCAACGCATAATATGGTGCCTGGCACATGTGTGTGCTCCACATATTCTCAGAGCCAGAGAAATCTTTTTTTGAAAGGTAAATCTCAGATGTCACTACTGTATTTAAAATACTCTGGTGGCTTCCCATATTCAGGGTAAAGTCCCACAAGGCCCTGTGTGTTTAGATCCCCTGCCTCTTCTTTCCCCCCCATCATTCCCCCACACCCACCCACCTGCCCACCACCATCTTCAGCTCTTCCATTCCGTTCCAGCTATACAAGCCTTGTTCCTTAGCCTGGAATATGATTTCCTCAACTGGATATGTTTTCCACTGAGCTATTTATATCATTTCTTTTCTTCATTCAGTGCTTTACTCAAATGCCACCAGTCCACCCAGTCCACTGTAGCTGAAGTACATCTTAGTTCCAGTCACTCTCTATCCTCTTCTGCTACTTTTTTCTTTATAGTACTAATCACTGCATTTATTTGTTCATTGTTTATCTCTCTCCTATGTGGACAAGGGCCTTGTATGTCTTACTTCTGTAATCCCCACAATGTGTCTGCCACACAAGAGACACCCAGTAAGTATGTGTTGAGAATGTATCAACACCCAAGAAGATGAAGTGTGCCTTCTAGTCATACCTGTGTATGCATAGACTAATGCTGGATAGCCATGATGTAACCTTTATTTAACCTTGTGTTGATTACTTTGGCTTTTTAAATATGTGTCACTATCTTTCACTTAAAAAACAAAGTCATCACTGTGGTATTACTGAATAAGACTTTATATGTAGAACTGAGGA
The DNA here is from genome assembly GCA_032199065.1 of Smutsia gigantea. NCBI lineage: Eukaryota > Metazoa > Chordata > Mammalia > Pholidota > Manidae > Smutsia > Smutsia gigantea. The sequence goes on along the minus strand of JAVSCE010001036.1, from coordinate 651,916 downwards.
CCATATGTCTTTCAGAGGTGAAATTAATTGAAAGGTTTTTCTTTTACTTTCTTAGGCTGACAAAGATGCTGAATTAGTGGCCCAGTGGAACTATTGCACCCTAAGTCAAGAAATATTAAGGCGACCAATAGTGGCCTGTGAACTTGGCAGGTATGGTTCCTTTACTTAATCAAGATGAGTTTTTGTTAAATGATTTTAAGAAGAATTTTAATGTATAGATGTAGGTGCAGTTCTTAAGTCATCAAATGTGAGTTATCTCAAGGAAATTTAGGAAGCCTAGATCATCATTCCTTGTCTCTGAATGTACTTACTCCCTTTCCTATTCAGTTTTGTTTATTTAATCCGTGGATTGAAAACTCAGAAGCCAATAGGAGCTAAGTCATAAATGTAAATGCATGAAGGAGCCGTGTCAGCCAGAAAGAAAGAGGGGACTGGGGGAGACTGGAGAGGTCGTGCCCTCTCTGAAGGAGTGACTGCTATTTGGGTCCAGCCAGTTGCAGTTTAAGGATATGAGCCTAAGATTCCAGAACGTCTGGGTTTTTTTTTCAGGGAAATAATTGTGTATTTTTATATTAAGATTCCCAATTTTTTAAATCCTTTTGCTGGTCACACTCAGCCCTCTGACTGCCAGGTTACAATTGTTGATTTAAACTAGTTTCTTTCTTTGTATGCTCTGGAAATTGTTGAGGCATGATTAAATTTACTTTTTTAGTAACGCAGGACATTTCTGTCATTACATATCTATGGCTTTGGACTGTCCTTAGTTTAGTCTTCCTACTTTGTGTGAAGGTTGATTGTTGCCAGAATGTTTTGACTAGTCCTTATTGCTGCAGACTTTATAACAAAGATGCTGTTATTGAATTTCTCCTGGACAAATCTTCCGAAAAGGCGCTTGGGAAGGCAGCATCTCACATTAAAAGCATTAAGGTAAGACGGGTGATTCTGAAGTACTTTAAGGGTCTCAGTGGTTAAGGCTTATTTTGTAGAACTCATGTTCATTATAGACTGAACTCAGAAATTTGGAATGCAGTCCAACCCAGCCACCTAATAAAGGTGTGATTTTGGGCAGATCACTTAAAGCTCAAGCCAGAAGTTCCCACACGTGTCTTTCCTGCATTATAAATCTGTTATGATTTAATATGGGGAAAGAACTGTGAAAATTCTTAATGTGCTATATAAATGTTAGGAGGCATTATTTTTGTAGTTAAAACTCAGGTACTTGAATTTTTTATTTGGAAGACACTTTTTTAGTGATAGGTGGATCACTGTTAAATCATGATGGTTATGTCCTGCTGAGTAGAAGTTCTGATTGGCAGTTAAAGTTTTTTCATGCAAGTGGAAAAACAAGTTTTTAGGAAAGGAAGTTTTGTTGAGAGGACAAAATCTTTCAAATCTGGTCAGTGGGAGTTAAATCAGAAAAGTAGTGAAGGATCCGAGAGCCATCAAGCTTGTCAGACCTTCATCTCCCAGGTGAGACAGCCGTTGTGAAGGACTTCCTGAGGCCCTGTGGCTAGGTGAGTCCTTAAACCAGAACCAGCGCCCCTGACTCCCAGGCTAAGGCTTTTTTCTTTCCGTTTTTAGTGTTTATTATTATATTAGGCCTTTTGTTTGAATTTTTGAGGTTATTGCAGGACACAGTGTGTTTTCATTTCTGGCAAATTAGTAATGTTGAAATGTAGCTTATAATAGTTTTTAGAAATTATTTTTGTTATCTTTTACCTTGGGAAGAGAATTCATTCCTAAAACACTCAAGGTAGCATAATTATCTCAGAAATGTGATTATAATAGGAATTAATTCATACAACTCTATGCTTAAACATAATATTCAATGTGTGTGATTAAACTTTCAGTTTTAATACAAAAAAACCCAAGAAATCAGAACTGTAAAGAAGAAAAGATTAAAATAAAACAATGTAAATATACAGGGTTATCATTACTGCAAATTAATATCCCACAAATACTCTGAGCAGAGAACTTGATGAGATACATGCCAGCCATCAACCAGGAAGCTAATGGCATGGATGGTGGCTTGCCTGTCAAGGCACTCAGCTGCTGTCCCAGGTGTTGACATCAATGGTGTGCTTACATATGAAGAAATGCCTCAAAGGCTAAAGGGGCTAAGGCACTCCTTGTGAAGTTGAATTTTTGAAAACCTGAATGGCTGGATCTTGGAAAGTGATAGTATTCTCTGGCTAGTGTTCTGCTTTGGACTCATTAGCCTCATGGATGTACTGTCTGCTCAACTGTTACTGAACATGGTGGTCAGTACTATGGAATAGCCTCAGTGAAGGAAAGATACTTCTGTGTGCGTGAAACTAATATAGAACTTTCTCTTAGTGGAGTAATTTTTCATGTCAGAAGTTATTTTTCCTTAATAGCAAAATATTTGTAAAATAGAAATTAATATGCTAGTCAGTGAATTTTAAAAATCTTGTTTTCTATCACAATTGATGGTTGAATTCTATATCCATGTTTAGTTCACAAAGGAAAGTAGCTTGAAAGAGAAGAGTTGTGTGGGAAGGGACTAAAATGAGAATTTCTTTGGTGATTTAGTTGGTTATTAAGGCTAAGGGTGATTTGTTTTATCAAATGAATTCTTAAAATTTGGATGGCTTTTCACAGAATGTGACAGAACTAAGGCTTTCTGATAATCCTGCCTGGGAAGGGGATAAAGGAAACACAAAAGGAGACAAGCACGATGACCTCCAGCGGGCACGTTTCATCTGCCCAGTCGTGGGCTTGGAGATGAATGGCCGGCACAGGTCAGTGATGGGTGTGGGGCAGATGGTGTGACAGCCTGGTTGAATGACACTGGTACTGTTAGGATTTGTGCCGTGGCTTTATCATCACACTTCTTTAAGGAGTCCTCTGGTTCAGATAGTACCATAGAGACAGCAGTGCTCAGCACAAGACCACATTCATTCCCTACCAGCCATTTGTAATATGCTGTCCAGGTCCACTCTGTTTTCTGTGGCCTTCTGTTTGGAGAGGAGGAGAACCTAAAGTAAAGAGGGATTTGTCTTGACAATGGGTTTCAGCCTGGGGCAAGTTCACTATGGATTCAGTGAGACCAAGAAATGACAATGGAATGTTCTTGAGGTAAAAGAGTTTATTACCCGGCTTGTTCTCCAGGAGATAGGTCAAGCACTAGAATTACATCTGCATTGCACAGTCTGTGGGTCTGTAATCCTCCTTGATCTCTGCTTCCACCCGGAGCACTGGGCAGAGCTCTTTATATAGTGACTCAGTCAATAATAGCTTATTGTACATGGGTGTGGAAACATTAGCCTAGCAGCAGACCAATTACATCATCAAGTAGTTTAAGGTCAGTTGAGGATCCTAGCCATAGGAACTTCCATTTTCCCCACAGGATTCTTAAAGTTTCTTGTGTGATACTTATAAAACTTAAGTTTCGTTATTTGATCTCTTCCTATGGGGAAAAAAGCAAAGGACAAGTGTTTCCCATCAAACAAATCCCATTTCCTTACAGTTGCTAGAAATTGTGGAAAACATTACAGAATGTGTGGTCCATCAGTCAGCTAACAGCCCAGCTGATAATGATAACTTGCTTTGAATTTGTAGGTAACAAATCTTCTGGCTAGAGCACCAGAGCTCTAAAGGTTGAGATTTATGTAGCAAGTGTAAGTGACCTGTATATTTCCCCCTCAAAGACTATACATGTTGAGTGGGTTGTGGGTGCCTTTTTTATAAAAGGCTGTCTCATTAAGCCAAAGCTTTAAACTCTTTCCACTCTCTAGACTCTTCCATCTAACACATTACATGTTGATAGGTAGTAATTTTTTCTATTTTCATTTGGGAAAGTGAGAGGAAAGCATCTTAAGTAAACAACCACACTTCATCTGGAGCATTCTGGCATGTTTGTATACATTCAACAGAGGTGTGTTGTATATGGCAAACTACTCCAGGGAAGATTAGCCACCAGGCTCTGAAGGGGAAATAACCTGGCCTTATGGGTTTGGAGAGAAGACTTTAGGCCTGAGGAACTTGTACTTTTATAGATTGTATTCTTTTTTAAATAGTCAGAATTTAAATCATACAGGCCTCTCTAAAGTTCTATTTCATGGTAACTATGTGAGGTGGTGGATATGTTGACTTGCTTAATTATGATGGTCATTTCACAATGTGTATGTGAAATCATCAAGTTGTACACCTTAAGTTGATACAATTCATGTGTCATTTATACCTGCATAAGCCCATAAAAAAGAATAAATAAATAAAATGAAAAGTTACATTCACCATCTAAGTCAAGCAGGAAATATTCTGGGGACTAGACTCATGTACCTAATTTTGTCCCACTTCTGTGTTTGTGTGTACCTACACATTATTTTGAGGTGGAAGTCGTAACATAAAATTAACTGTTTCAGAGTGAGTGTTTCAGTGACCTCTAGTACATTCACAGTATTGTGCAATCCCACTTCCACCTAGTTCCATACATTTTCTTCACCCTAAAGGAAAGCTCCCAGCCATTAAAGCAGTCACTCCCCATCCTTCCCTCCCCAGCCCTCCCATGCTTTCTATTTCAATGCATTTACTTATTCTGGATATTTCATATGTCATATATGACCTTTTGTGTCTGGCTTCCCACTTCTTTTTAAGAAAACCATGGTTCACCCCAAAAGAAGAACTTGGCAGAAACACACCCTGCTACAGAGTCTTGAGCTGGTTCCCTGCAGCTGTCGCCCCCATTGTGGCTCCCCAAGCTTTCTCCCTCTCATTGCTGGTTAACCTCAGCTCTCTTCTCTCTTCCCACATAATTGAGCTTTGCCCTCCTGCTGTTAATAGGGCCTCCACACTAGAAAATTGATTTTGGGGTTAGTTTATATCCATAGTAAAGTTTGTATAATAGAATTAAGTGAAAATAGAAATACAGAAAAAAATACTAGTGTAGCAAAAACATTAAGTCTTTGTTTAAAGAAAAACAATATTCTAAAATTATAATTAGGAAGGGTCCATAAAATAGGTTTTGTTCTGTTTTTTTGTCCTAAACAACATTTAATGAATTTAATACAATGTTGTGAATTTGGTTTTTGCCAGGGCAGTCTTCATCTGCTATAATCCCTAGGAAATAGGAGAAAATTTCTCTTGTGGCATCTGTAGAGGTCTTAACTGTGCTTTCTGCCCCTTTTCCACCAATGGTAGCGATATTAGCCATTTGGTATTTAATACCCCCCATAGGCTCCCTTCAACACTAACACCATACACCATGCTTCCCTAGACCTCTGCAAGTAGAAATATAAACAAACGTGTATTCTTCCCACGGTTGTGGAATCATTATTATATTTTGTAACATGAATTTTTTCCTACTTCTCCAATTTGAACATGCTTTTGTGGCCATATATATCTTAGTCTTTCTAACGGCTGTATGAGTGCCCATATACTTAACCATTCTTCTGTTCATGCTCACTTAAGTGGTTTCCTTTTCTGTCTTGATACAAGCGATAAGTGTACTACACAACTTCATGAATATTTGTGCCTGTGCACACTGTGAGCATGTTTCTGTAGGAGACATTCTGAAAAGTGATGCTTCACCTGATACTGTCACACTGTCCTGAAATGTGCTGTGTTGTGTCCATCCACCACCAGATGTGCTGTTACCTCAGTTTCCAACTGGATACCTTCAGTCTCTTTCATTATTGCCTGAGAAGTGAAACATGTCATTGTTTTGAAATACGTCTCTTTAATAACTGAGGTTAAACATCTTTTATATGCTTCGGCCATTTTTATTTCCTTTGTGAACAGCACATTTATGCCCTTAGGCCTACTTTTCTATTGTATAGTCTTACTACTCTGAATCTCATACATACTTAAAATATCCTCTCCCTGAGTTACTATTCTGTCTTCTGACTTTTTATGTTTGTGGGGTTTTTTAATGTATTTATTTATCTTTATTTATAGGAGACACTTTTTTCCTAGAGGATTATTGCAAGGTGGCAGAAATGGGATTTTGGCCTGTGTTTATGGTTTTAATTTCGAGATATATATATTTTGGGCAGACTAATTTTTTTTCTTAATAGAATTAAGTGTAACCATTTGTCTCTTTATAGTTCTTGGCCTTTGTGTAAACTGAGCAAACGCTGACTGATCATGTAGGTGGTAACTCTTTAATTCTCAGTTAAGTCATGCTCCATATTGGATTCCTCCTCCAGGTTTTGCTTCCTGCGGTGCTGCGGTTGCGTGTTTTCTGAACGAGCCTTGAAGGAGATAAAAGCAGAAGTTTGTCACACAGTGAGTTGTTGACCCTCGTTCCTTCTCAGTAGCTGAGGAAATCAGGTGGTTTAGGGTCCCTTCCTCCATGTGGCATTTCAGTATCCTTCAGTTCCTCTGAAACACACATCTGATGAGTGCTTCTCTGCCTCGAACACTCCATGGCTTGTCGTTGCTGGAAGCATAACATGTCCCTCCTGCTTGGCCAGCTCAAACCAGGCGTCAGTGAGCCGCTCTCTCCTGTGTCTTTGTTCTCTGGACCCTGACCTGCCAGGCCGGAGGGGTCCTGTTCCCCATGAGCCTTACTTCCAGAGCAATTGCTTCCTCTGTGAGCCTTTGCCGCCAGACCTCCTTCCCCGCTCCCTGGGCACCTTGTCCCACTGGCCTCATCAGGGTGGAATGGGTAGTTAGGGGATGAACAGGGAAGTTTTTCTTTTTTTTTTTTAATAAGTCTTTATTTTCTAGAGCAGTTTTAGGTTCACAGAAAATTTAGGAGGAAGTGAGGGATTACGGGGAATTAAGGGATTTCCCGTAATCCCTCTGCCCTGACCCATGCAACAGCCTCGCTGCCATTCCCTTCACACTCCCACCAGAGTGAAACATTGGTTATAATGATGAACATACATTCACACACCATAATCACCCACAGCCAGAGTATACATTAGAATTCACTGTGGGTGTTGTACATGGCTGTAGGTCTGGACAAATGTATAATGACATGTGTGAGTATTAGGGTATCTTACAGAGTGTTTCCATTGCCCTAAAAATCCTCTGTGCTCCACCTGTGAGTGTTTGAGATTGGGGAGTCCATCTGTTCACCTCCAGGGCTTACTCTCTGCAAGGCACATTGCATGTCCTCAGTAGACACTCACATGACTAAGCAAATACTTGATGTGCGAGCTCACCTGCTCAGCTCACATGAAAGAAAATCTGATGACTTTGCTTCTGCAGTGTCGCTGCTGCAACCCAGAACAGTCATGCCTTTGGTGTTCTGCTAGCCCATGGAAAGCCTGGCATTTAGTTTAGTGTCATGGATGTCAAAAGCTCCTGATGTATTTTCAACTATATTAACTCTGCTTGGATTTAATTGATACAGTCCCTGGCTTCCTGGAACCCACTTTGCAGTTGGAGAGAGAAACAGTCACATAACTGAGCAAGGCAGTGTTGGCTGTGACAAATGCTAGGAAGGGAACAGCGTGATGTACCAGAGCGAGAGGGGCTGCTTTAGTGTTGGGCGCCAGAGCACCTTGGAGGTATGAGCTGAAATCTGAAGGGCGCGAGGGAGCCAGTGAGCCAAGTCTGAGCAGAAACTCAGAAGTGACAGAGGACTTCGCTAGTTCAGGGAACACAGTGTGGTGGTGGGTGCGGACGGGAGTGAAATCTGTGAGCTTGAAAGGCTGTGCGGGGTAAGGCTGGGGGCCACTCTGGGGCTTGTGGATTTTATTCTAAGAGCAGTGGGAAGCCACAGGGCAGCTTTAAGCCAGAGCGGATGTACTTTAGTTTCAAAATGACCCTCTATAAAAGAAGTCAGGCATGGAGGAGCCCATGGGACACCATGGTTGATCCCAGAAAGAAGTCAGTGAGGGTATGGGGTTGTTTCCACTTCTGGGGGATTATATGAAGCCATCGTACAACTTGGAATCTGTCTCTTGAGCTTTTACAAAAGAAATTCAAACAATGCATTCGGGAGTTGATTTATTTCATTTATTCACCAATATTTATTACATCTCTCAAGTTAAAAAGATGTTCTAGGTGTTCCAAAGGGAAATAGGATATAGGTGACATAGTCCCTGCGTTCTGGAGACCAGTCCTGCAGGAATCATAAGTTACAGGATGCAGTCATACTCTACTTTGTCTTTGAGGCTAGGTTCTAAGCCTAGGGATGTTGCTGGAGTTCAGGGACCAGAGCACATTGGGTTTTTTTCTTTCTTTTTTTTATTTTGGTAGCAACTCTATTTGTAATAGTTCAGAACTAGAAACAGTTTAAATGCCTGTCTTGCCAACGGGTTTCAGCCCCAGGCAAGCTAACTATGGATTCAGTGTAACCAAAGAAATGACAGTAGAATGTTCTTGGGGTGAAAGGGTTTATTACCTGGCTTGTTCTCCCGGCAGCAGGTCGAGCACTAGCGTCTCTGCCTCCGCCCAGAGCACTGGGCCAAGCTCTCTATATAGCGCGGTAATAGCTTATTGCCTTTAGGTGTGGAAGCAGTAGCCTAGCAACAGGCCAGTTAAATCATCTAGTGGTTTAAATTAAGTGAGGATCCTGGCCATAGGAGCCCCAACTTCCCCACTATGCCCATCAGCAGATGAATGGATAAACAAATCGTGGTAGTGTTGTGGGGCAGTCCAGTCTCTTGAGATCTCCCTGCACTCTATGTGAGACCTAAACCTGGAAAAGGGTTCTTTACTCTGATTGAGAAAGAATTCACAGGCAGATACAGAAGGTACAAGCAAAGAGTAGTTTAGTAAGACAAAAGTACACACTCAAGGAGGGAGTGTGGGCATGCTGCAGAGATGAGCAGCCCAGAGCACTTTCTTTTGGCTGTGCTGGTGAGAGATGGCTGGAAGACAAGGCCTTGACGACAGTGCATTCTCATGAGTCAGACTTTCCCAGAGACTGGGACACGACTGCTGGCAGTAGGAGAGGGGCAGCAGGCTGGACCACTCAGCTCCTAAGAAAAAGTAGACCTTGATGCTCAAAGCTCTGGTAGACAGGATCTAGCGAGGTTGACTTTGTGTCCTCTGCATTTTCATGCTTTATATTTATGGGAAGGGGTACTGTTTTTTGTTTTTGTTTTTATTAAGGTATTATTGATACACACTTTTATGAAGGTTTCACATGAAGGACAAAGTGATTACTACATTCACCCATATTATCAAGTCCCCCCCCATGCCCCATTGAAGTCACTGCGCATCAGTGTAGTAAGATGCCACAGAGTCACTACTTGTCTTCTCTGCGCTACACTGTCTTCCCTCAGACCCCACACACACCATGTGTACTAATAATAATAGCAAGGGGTACTGTTTTTATATTTATGGTATAAGGTTAACTTTTAAAGTAAGTTTAAGTAGGAACTGGGTAAATATTTAAAGAAAAATAATAAGATGCTGACAGTATATTTGGCAGGGGAATGCCTGAAGTTTGCAAGACATCATCGTAAGTGTTGAAGGGGACAGCGTTGGGGAGGGGAAGGGGGGTGGAAGACATGCAGGGTGTTGAGGAGAAGAGGAGGGGGAGGAAGCGGCCCAGGCAGCCTGTGGAGATGGGGCAGAAGGTGTTGTCATGGCACGTGGTCAGAGGTATGAGGCAGGGTATGGGAGCCGGGAGAGACGCCAGAGCCAGCAGTCAGGCTGGATGGCCACAGCTTGGAGTGCCAGATGGAGGAGCAGGTCTGGGGGGAATGCAGCAGAGGCATCCATGCCTTTGCAGCAGCCAAGTGCTTTGGGAGCCTAAGTGCGCAAACCTGTGCAGGCTGGACAGAGAAGAAGGAGGGGGGCTTTGACAGTAGGTGTGAGAAAGGACCTTGGTGAGAGGCATTGTGAGGGAGAGGGAACCCGATGGATGGGGCCCCTTTGAGCAAGAAAGGAACTTTGCATATGCTGTCTGTTCAAATGTGTGTGTGTGTTTTAACACATAGCCGGTGAGATGTTGTTTCCGTGTTAGATGCATTCACAAGTGTGCTCAGGAAGTCTGCTTGAAAGTATATAAATATGGGAAGTGGGAAACAAAGCTGAAATTTATTACAGAAGCCATATGTCCTAAATCATCGTTACCAAACCCGGCTGCACTTTAAAATCCCCCCAGTAGTTTGGTAAGTTACCATTCCCTGTCACTAACGCACCCAGTAAATCTTCAGACTTGGTGAGGAGCCCCACAGATTTCTGCTTTTAAGAGTTCCCAGAATGAGTCCAGTGGGCAGCCAGGTTTGGGGGACTCACTGACCTAAAGCAGTCAGACTCTTCTGCCCACAGTAGTAACCATCTCTCAGACTGGTGTGCAGTGGGCCTCAAACATCCGTTTTAGTGACACACTGACAACTGCAGCGGAAGAGGACTGTCTGCACAGGGCTTCCCAGTGAAGTTGTTTTATTCCCTGAAGTGCAGCATTGCAAGGGACTCCGAAGTCACTTTGTTGATGCTTAGAAAAATTCATTGAAGGCCAGTAGACTTTTGAAAGTCTGCACCTTGAGCACTTCCAGGGAAGGGAAGGAAGCAGGAGGAAGGGGAACTGACGGTGTCAGCATTGCACAAGGGGAAGCAGAGGCCAGGTGAGGGCCAGAGGGCTAGTGCCTCCCGTCTCCTGGTGCCTCGCCTCCAGTCACAGGACATGGGCTGTGACTCAGGAATACCTCAGAGAGAAAACTTTGTAAAAAAATAAATCTGTTGCTAGAAGAGCAAGCAGTGAGCACTTTTCACTTACATAATCTATGTACAAATTGCCTTTACATGGCTGAACTGATTACTGTATGTATTCATTTGCTAGGGTTGCCATCACAAGGCACCACAACTGAGTGACCTAACGGGTAGTACTCTCACAGTTCCGGAGGCTGCGAAGTCTGCGGTCACTGTGTTGGTCAGGCAGGCTCCCTCTGAGACCGTGAGGGCGGATCTGTTCCAGGCCTCTCTCTTTGCCTTATAGGTGGCCATGTTCTCATATGATCTTCCCTCTGTGGAGTCTTGTGTCTGTGTCCAAATTTCCCCTTTTTTTAAGGACACCAGTAGTGTTGGATTAGGGCCCACCCTAAGACTGCATCTTAATTAATTACATCTGCAGCGACCTCATTTCCAAAAGAAGCCACATTCTGACATACTGGTTTTAGGATTTCAACATTTTGGTAGGGGAGGGACACAATTCAACCAATAATACTGTGCAATTCAGAAAATCTTAGAGCACAGGGCAGTCAGTGGCACAGTTGAGTGGGAGTCGTTCATTCATTCATGCCCGCAACCAGTATTGAGTTCATTTATTCCTTCCTGCAACTGGTGTGTATCAGTATGGTTCACATACCATTGCTGGCTTGGGAATATCACTTCATCTCTCTGGGCTTTAGATTCTAATATGTAAAATGAAGGAACTGTAGTAAATTCTCAGACACTTCCCTTTTAGACCCAAATTCCAAACAATAACATTTTAAAATGAAGAAATATATGGTAAATTTGTGTACTGCTATGAGGAAATCAGACTAATACTTCCAATTGAAAGTCTCCACAAATGATAGTTAACACTAAGTATATCAATCAGGGTTGGCTAACTACGGTAACAAAAAGTCCACAAGTTCCAGTGGCTAATACAGTGAAAGGTCCTAGTTGGGCCACTTTCCAGGGGAGAGTTAAAGGCTCAGGCTCCTGCTGTCTTGCAGCTCTGACGGCCTTTGGTCTTTGGAGTATTCTCCATTCCGTGGACTGGTGGGGACAGAGAAAGGAGCATCTAGTCGAGGTCTTTATGGGCCAGGCCTGGATGTGATGGTCATTGCTTCTGCTTATGTTCCATTGGCAGAACTCAGTCAATGGCCATGCCTAACTCCAAGGGTGCCTGGGAAGTGTAGTCTAGCTGGATGCCCAAAAAGAGGTGAGGAACACCAGCCATTTCTGCCAAACCCTGCCAAAAGGAAGAATGATAGTGCAGTCCAGGAACTGTAGCACGTTGAGAAAATGTGAATGGAATGAGAGAAAACCACAGTGTCAAAGTCTAAAACAAATATTTTCATTTTTAAGGTAATGTCTGAAATTTAAAGAAACCAGTACCATAAGAAGGATATCAAGAATCTCAGTGATATTTAGGGAGAATTTTCTGGACTTTTCTCTCAGTTGTTCCAGCTCCATTTGTCTTTTCAATTCACTAGAAGAGACTCGGGTTTGAAATAGCTCTGGTTCTGTGTTCTAAAATACCTGGTGTGCACACTTGACTTTAGTAAACAGGGTCTGAAGAGAGGCAGTTGCTAGGTTTTTTTTGTTTTCACTATAAACAAATCACTAGCCAAAAAATTAACTGTATTCCCCACTGTGTTTTTCTGTCCTTGTAATAAGAAGAAATACATTGGAGTAATTGCAGGTTGCAAAATAAGTGATGTGCTCGTTACTCAAAGCATGATCCATTGTCCTGCAGTATTGGCCTCACCTGGGAGGTTTTGTTTTTCTTTTCTCTTTTTAATAAATGCAGACTCCAGGCCCCTCCCAAGATCGCAGAATCAGAATCTGCATTTAACAAGGTCCTCAGGTGATTTGTATGCACAGTAAAGTTTGAGAACTGCTCATCTATATATCAGAGGTGTGATCAGTAGCATTTGACTTGCTAGCTTTCTGGCTTCATTTACTTATTAGACTTTGTGATAGGTGATAAGTGAGTGGGGTGTGTGGATGTTTTAAAGTCAGAAAAAAACAAATTTACACTCATACTCATTTTTTTAGTTCTTTTCATGAAGAGGGTGGAGTGGAAAGGAGTGAAAATGAGTTAGGAAAGGGGTTATCTTCAAAAGCGGTATGAGATTTCTGGTTCTCAGGCTCTGGGTTCCTTCCAGTTATTTTAGCTTTCTGCCATCTTTATGGTCTGTGAATATTAAGCCTCAGGGAATCACATAATATACAGCACAAGCCGTAAACTTTTACATGTAAGAAAAATGTAATAGGAAAATTGAACAGTAGATGCTACTTGTTAGCAAGAAGGTTCTAGTACCAAGAGAAATTATCTCAAGAGCCCTGTTAATATGTTGCCCTTAAGATACAGTTCACAGCACTCTATTTCAGACATTATTTACATTAATTTTGTTCTTTTACCTTACAAATCAACAGTGAGAGTCTGGCTCAAGGCAGCGTGAACAGCAGCTCCTTGTTGGCTCTGAGCTGGCACTCAGCCTCTCCACCACTGCTTCCCTAACTCCCTTTGTACTTCCCTGAATGTCATACTGCTTTGTGCCACCATGCCTTTAGGTTACTTTTACTAGTTTTACTTATGTTGCTGTTACTGAAGTGAGTTGAGGCAGCTTCTTCCATTGAGATGTTTGAGCCCTTTGAGGGCAGATGTGTGGTTGAATCCATACATCTTTGTAAGAAGTGAGCTGATGGACTGTCTGCCTGGCTCCAAATCCCAGTTCCACCTGCTTAGCTGTGTTGTCCTGGGAAAGTCCCATGTCGCCCAGTGCCTCTGTTTCCTCATCTGTGAAGTGTCAGACATTATTCTAAGGGCTTCATCCTCACAGCAAATCTGTTAAGTAGACACTCTTACTAGACCCTTTTGCATAGTAATAGGGCTGCACTGTGAATTGCCATTGAAATGAAGTGAGGCGGGCTTATGTTTCAAGTTACTAGAAAAGTATTTTTTTTAATGGGGTTACTTGTTAGTGAGTTGTTATAAAATCCAGTGATACGATTATGGTGAATTGGAGCTTTCTGAATAACCGGTCAGAGTGCAGCCAGTCAGCAGCATCTGTGAGCTGTGAGCCCTGTGCTTGCCTATAAACTATGTTAGCAAGTAGTGCTGTGCTATCACGGGATTCTGGCAGTTTCTTTGACAGTCTTAATATTTTCAGTGTGTGCTTCCCTTGAAATTAAGTATCTGTGGGGAAGAAATGTTTGTTTAAACAAAGATTTTAATATTCTGTGGTTAGCTCAAGTTTGATTGGTGGGCTCTGCTTTCAAAGCCTCTTTTCCTTCTGTTTAGCTTCATGCTTTTCAAGGGCTATTCTCATTGAGTCTGAGTGGATTTGACTTCATTTCTGTGCATGGGAAGCTTCCATTTAACGGCAGCATTCTACTTTGACTTTGATTTACACATTTATTTTTTCAGTGTCCTCTTCTGTGGTTCCTGCTTTCCTTTGTTTTAGTTTTATGTTTTGCTACTTAATAGTTGTATATTTTTGGTCTTGTATGGTGACATGAATACTTGTAAGGAAGAAAAATGTATACAGTGCCCTCAACAAAACAACAAAAAGTCAGACTTTTTACAGACCTCAATCTGTGAGTAAAAAAAAAATTAATTACCATTCATGCCTTTGACTTAGACTATTCAATGTGGTAACCACCAGTCATATGTGCATATCTAAATTTCAGTTAATTAAAAATTTAAAAATTAAATAGAAATTAAGATTCACTTAATAAGTCACGCTGGCCATATTTCAAATGCCCAAAAGCCCCTGTGGCTTTTGCTGTTGGACAGCTTCAGAGGTAGAACATCCATATCACTGCAGAGGTGCTGTTAGCACCACAAGACTGCAGAAACCTATGGCAGCCTCTTTAAGAATTGTGCTTCAGCTCCAGATTCATTTCATTTCACCCAAAGGAAATAGACTCTTCTGTACTTTTCTAAGATAACCAGAAAGAACAAAGTTACATTGTTCCCAGCCAAAGAGGATTGTTTTAGGTAAGCGTATTTTCATTTTCAGTGGGACTGTGTTCTTTTTTAGAATCCACATTAGTATCTTCAAAAGAAGACGTATTCTTATTCTAACTTGAGGCTGGATCTGTGTTCAGAGGATTTTGATGTTCAGCCAAGTATTCACTGAAGTGGTGGTCCTCCAGGTGGCCTGTCCTTGTGTCCCTAGCAGTACCTTGAGTTATTTTTCCTTTTGTGATTTCTTTCTCAAAGCTAGAAAAGTGGCCTATAATCAACAGCAAAGTCTTGTCAAAAGCCTGTTTCTTCTAAATTTAGGACTAACTTGTGTCAAGGAGTCATTTTCTCATTCTTTCTTCTTCAGTTGAATGTTCAAGTCAGTGAAACAGAGTGAAGCCAGTAAGCGAGCAAACACATTATTTGTTATTTATTTATTTTCTCCCACATCTGACCCCGCCCCCATAGATCAAACACCTTAAAATTTCCTGCTCAGCAGTTCAGTTTCATGTTAAAGTGACTCTCCTGTTGAAAATGCCAGTGTGGTTCCAGAGGAGCCTCGGCCTGCTGTAGCACTTTGAGTCTATGCCGCCTCTCCAAGCACGTGACCACAAGAGGGTCTGTCGAGTCGAATTTGTGGGCAAACAAAGCAGGCGATTGAATGATCCATGGCAGGTCTCCCGGTCCATACACACAGCTGTCCTGGATGTAGTGACCTGCAAAGGAAAATGCAGACACTTAGCTACCTTTGTCTCCATGTTGGTTTACATTCACGCAAAAAAGTGACGCCCTTCCTCTAAGTCATCCGTAAGACCTCTTTACTTTACAGGTGTTCCAATTAAACATGCTTCCCATGATTGCTTCAACAAGGTTTTTTGTTTGGAATTTATGATGGAGGAATTTTCATTCTTTTTATTAGTGACCTTTAAAATATCTCATGTCTACTTTAGGTGAATGCCAGGGACTTTCAGTAGTCGTGAGCATGGAGGAGATGTAAGCAATGTTCATTTGCCTGGTAAAATCTAAGTTCTGATAGCTTCAGCTTTAAGTTCCATGAACTGTTAAGTGTTTTCCTTGGTTGTGGGTAGTTCATAAGAATTGCGTTGTTTTTAATAAGTCATTGTTTCAATCTTTATTGGTTTTGCAGAGTATTTGATACAAATAGAAGTAATTAAAATTGGAATTATTAGAATCGGTTGCTGAGTGGATTTCTCCGAGATGAACTCGGCAGCACGATTATATCCCCGACACTGTGCTTGGCTCTTTCTGCTCTCTCTTTAGTCCTCCCACCAACACTGTTTGTGGAGGTAAGCTGTCCGTTTGTACGTGGAGAAAGTTCTACCCATTTGGAGACCTTGCTCTTTTCTCCTAGCTCTGCCCTCTTCTCTCTCCATGTCAGTCCAGCCATCCTACTTCATCTGAAAGAAATACTCTAAAAAAAGGGGTGGAACTATGTGCACAAAAATGTCCAGTTTTGTTTGTAAGACTGAAAAATCTGGGGGAGCCTTTCCCGTACTGAGAAGCTGGTCATCTAGTAGAGGGCCTAGAATGGTGCACAGTAAGCATTGTGTAAGTGGCAGCTGCAAACACAACTGAAATCTTTTTAACTGACAGTCTCAGTACAGTATCATAGACTCTCATTAGAGTTACATTTAGCCAGTTGAAAAGTATAAATATGACGACAAGCAGTATGAAAATGTGGGACGTGGGGAAAAAAAGAACCAGTTGCTCCTAAATTATGACTGGATAACCATATACTTTATATACATGAGGACTTCCCCTGGAAAGGAGCACACACGCAGAATGATCTCAGAGTTGTGTCCGTGCTGTCGTGGTGACGAGAAATAAACGTCCTCTTGGCTGCTGCTGATAACTGGGTGTCTGTCACCGTACATCATGCGGAGCTAGGCTGTAAGCCGGCCCAGTGGACTGGTGCCAGGCAGCTGCACGTGGTTTGAGACCAGCTCTGCCACTTCCTGTGACTTCGTGAGTGACCTCACTCCTCTGAGCCTGGGGTTCCTCATCTGTAAAGTGTGAATGTTAAGTCTCGGCATGAGGGCCGTTGTGAGGAAGTCCCCGAGCTAGGCTCCGGAGGGTGCTTGGCCTCAGTCGGAAGCTGAGTGCCGGCCACAGGTGGCTGCGTTACTGCTTTAACAGCAGGGCAGTTTGCACACTGAACCGACGATGAAAAGAACTTGCTGAAGTGTTTATTTTAAGGAATGTTGATACACTAACTAGGTTTTTGTTTTTTGTTTTTTTTTTACAAACATTACTGAAATACTAAGGTTGCCACTGTAAGAATTCTGAATAATTGGAGTAACAACCCTTCATGCCTTCCCATGGTATTTGTGAATTTTGTGTTCAGGAGGAATCTGAGCCCCTCCTTTATTGACACATCCTGGTAAGCCCAGTGCATCCTGACAGTGAGTGCCAGTTTTCTGAAGGAAGGCCAGTTTTCTTTTGTTCGTTAGCCTGGTTACTGTCACCTTATGACCTCTCCCTAATGGAACCATAGCTGCCTTTTTAGAAATACTAAAAAATTATTCCAGCACTTTTGACCTGGTACCTGTCAGGAGGATGGCTGTGCACCTGGCAGCAGGAATTGCTCATCTTTGAGCCATTCTGCAGTTAGATTTCATGTTTTCTATTTATCTACAGCCTCTTTCTTTGAGGTCAGTTTTAAATAGCTTGAACTGGGTGCACCTACTTTATCTTGTGTATCTGATCCACTGTATTCAAACCCAAGGACCGTACGTAAAGGCACTGCTAAAATAGGTTCTTGTATCTCTTTGCAGTTATATGTATCTCTGCAGAGGTTAGGAAACTGCTTGTGGATGGAACAGGCAGAGCCCAGACAGCCCTGGAGGGAGGGTGCTCTGCTGAGGCCGCCCTCATGCACGATGTGCTCTGCAGCCTGCACCCTCCCTGCTGCAGGCTCTTCCTCTCCGTGGGTGCTCCCCCCCATGCTGGGGATTGTCACCCATCCATCTCCCCTGAGACTACCTGCTCCTCCCAAGCAGCGGTCTTCAAATAGGGGGTTTGAGTGGTGGGCGGAGCAGCATGACTAGGCCCACAGGAGTGCGGTCTAGCTCTCATCTCTGCAGGTGTTTTCCCCAAATGGACACCTGAGAACTGCTCCACCAGCCAGTTCTCTTGTGGATTTTCACAAAAGGGGACACTGCTGTCCACCAAAACTTTTGTGTATTGCTCCACTAACTAAAACCTCTGGGACACCAGACAACGGGGCAAAAGAAGTCACAGTTGTCAGGGAGAATCTCCTGAAGACAAAGCAAAAAGACCTTCCTTCACAAAGGACCCCACCCTGGGCACATAACCTGCCTTATTCAGTCGTCTGCTCTGAGACCAAGAGGCACGGAGCAAATATGTCATTGGTGCGTGAAGTGTGAATTCTGGGAGTGGGGGAGAGGCCAGGTAATTCATGTACTCTTACCCTAGAAGTTTGGAAGTTGCAGCCCTGCTGTGTTTCACTTGTGAAAATTTATCAACCGAAATACTTAGAACTTGTGCACTTTTCTGTCTGGATACTGTAATTAAATGAAAGGTTTTTTAAAAAACTGACACCAAGTAATTGGATCATCACTAATTCTAGATTACTTTTAAACACGATCACCGGCCTTCTTCTCCTTCTGTTAGCGAGGCAGCACTGTTTAGGCTTTTTATGGTTCTGTTTCGATTTTACCTTTACATCCCTTGTGAACGCCTCCCTCCTGGTGTCTCCATTTAGTGGCTCGGATGTTTCCTTTCCAGCCGGCAGTCGGTGTAGCACCTGGGGCATCTAAGGGGGAAGCAAAATAGGCATCAGTGTGGAGCCCAGCTTCTCAGATTGTTAAGTACAAGTTCTGCTCTGCCCTCGGATTTCCTCCAGATCTAGGATTCATTGAGAAAGGTGGAGGCAAAGGCCACCCTTGCCTAAAGTGTTTAGTTGCTGTCTGATGAACGCTAGCACTGTTAGGAGCTTTATACAAAGAGAAAACAAGTCCACTTAAAGGAGGACATCAGACTTCCCTCCGCCTCTCAGAGAACCTATCTGAATTATCATATTTGCCCCAGTAAAAATGACTAGTTTTACTATTTTCTATTATTAATGAGCCTCAAGCACAATAGTAGGTATCCAGTAGTGTTTAATAAATGAAGAACTTTTCTACAGATTTGTGCTCAGAATTTTCAAAAGGCTCTACTTGGGAAGATGCAAAGTGCCAACACTTCATCCTGGAGGGAGGACGCACGCAGCCAGGCTGTTTTGAGAACATGGTGCTCTCAGCAAACTTAAGAGCCCTAAAATCCAAGACTCCTGTACTTCTCAAGTGGAAGTTCCTGCAAAATGTAGAGCTGTTGACCAACCCATAGTAAAATAGCTGAAATAGACTCTTCAGTTAAGGATAAACTTCTCCTGTTGTTCCCTTTGATCCAAGCAGACAGTACATTGCTGGATTCTTACCTTTGAGTCGGTTCAGAGTCACCCAGTAGTGCCGCTCTGGGCTGTGGATGCCTTTGGACCACTGAAGCATGGCTTTTGCACGGGTGTCAGTCAGTGCAAATTCCACAAACTTCCTCGTTAGCACATAGTAGGGGCTTCCAAAATAAATTGTTAAGTTGTGGGGTGGTTCATGTTTAAATCTCTTATTTGGAGACACATAGACACTTCCTTCAGCAGTGAATTCTGGATGACTTTGCCTTGTCTGGGCTTTAGCGTTTGGTGGTTGGATCACTCCAGGGGTGATGTTTTTATCATTCCATTTGCTTCTGAGGTAGTGTATTATTTCTTTGTTGCTTTTGATTGGAAAATCCTGTCCACAAAGATTAATGACATAGTTCCACTGAAATTTGGAATGCATTAGATCTTTCATACAATTAATATCTGCTTGCAGTCTTGTAAAGCCAGTGTAAGCCACTTTCCCTCTCTTTGATGAAATAAAAATATTTTCAAAACAATTAACCAGGGTTTGCACAGCAGTCTTGTACTTCTTTGGGGCCTTGTCATCTACATGAATACAGTAAACATTTTGAGGTACATAAATAGCTCTGAGAAGCTGCACAAACATAGCCAGCTCCTTATGAATAGTTATAATATATGCCAAAGAGAAATTGCCCTCTTCTGCAGACAGGGGTCTGGTTATGAAATGCAACGCCTGGGAAATCCTGGAGCAGTTCCCTGGTGTGCGTAAATGAGCAAGGATTTCAGTTCCATGAGGGTGTTTACAAAATTTTGCAATTTGGGGGGCCGCCCCCTTCCCTTCAAATAAAGCTGAACACAATTCATCTGGATAAAAGCCACATTCCGCTACTGCTGGATAGGTGGGCTGCTCCTCTGGTTCCTCGGGAGCTGGATTCCTTATGTAAAGAAAAATGAAAATGCAGATGGCTGTGCACACAAAAAGTCCAGGCTTTGTGGCTCGCAGCTGGCTCATGTTTTGAGCTCCTGGTGCCTTCTTATTACCATGGTTTGAAGTTTTTCCCTAGACGTTTCCTAAGACAACAACAGATAGAATTTAGGGTGTTATAACTCTTCCCACCACTCTACAGTTCTACTGAAGTGAACATATGTAAAGTGTATAATTTGATCAGCATGTATATATGAATGCACCTGTGAAACCATTACCACAGTCATGGTCACAAGCATTTCCCTTATCCCTGAAAGGTTCCCTTTCACTCCATGCTCCTTCCAACCCTGTGTCTGGGCAGTCACTGATGTGCTGTCACTGTAGATTAGTTGGCATAGTCTGTAGTTTTATATAAATGGTATTATATACTATGTACTTTTCTGCCTGGCTTTTTTCACTTAGGATAAGGATTTTGAGATTTCATTCATGTCATTGCAGTTATCACTATTTTTTCCTTTTTATTTGCTGAGCAGTGTTCCATCATACGGATGGGCCAGTTTCTGTGTGTGTTCGTTGAGGGGCATTGAAGTTGTTCCCAGCTGAGAGTGTGACAGTAGCGTAAGCACATGTGTGCAGGTGTCTGGGTAGACCTGTGTTTTTGTTTCTCTGGAGGGTGAACATCTGAGGAATGGCTGGCTCAGATACAGGTATGTGTTTAACTTCTTAAGAAACTGCCAAAACCATTTCCCGAAGCGGTGGTACCATTTTACATTCCCACCAGTAGCATATGTGAGTTTTATTTACTCTCTGTCCTCTGCAGCACTTGGCATGATCAAAGGTTTACATTTTCACCGTTCATAGGTGTGCAGTGGGATGTCCTTGTGGCCTCACTTTGCATTCCCCTGATGGCTAATGAGCTTGAGCATATTTTCACGTGTTATTGCCCTAATCTTGGCAGATAAAAAAATCTCAAATATTTATTTTGGACATAGATACTGTCCTGCATTACTCGGCATTCATTTTATGCCATTATTCTGTATAATGTTATGAGAATTACTCTTTCTAAAGGAAAGAAGAAAGCAACAAATCAAGAGAGATTTTGCAATCACATGAATCAACTTGTTCAAATGAATTTATGAGTTGTTTTTAGAGAAGGCTTCAGTAATTAAAAACATATCTCTATCTAATAAAATTATTGGATGATTTAGTTGTCTGCCTTGAGCTCTGCAGAGATGCATGAATAAGTGTAACAGTAGCGAAAGTGACCAAAAGTGTTATAACTAATTAATTACTACATGCAAGGATCATCCTTTGGAACTTAGGGAAGAAAACTGATCAGGTGAAAAGTCTATATTGTTAGTAATTTTTTTTCTTTTTTATGAATCCTGACTCTTGGTTTCCATAAAAAGTCATGTTACTGCCTATTCCTTCTTCATACTTTTTAAAAAGCCCATTTACTTTCAACCAGTGTTTTATATCAGATTTGACATTAGTCCCTTGCTTTTCCACAATTATTACAAATGCTTTTGGATGAAGCATTGACTAGGCAGCATTTTGAGTTATCCTGTGTTCTTAAACCTTGAGCCAATAAAAACTATCAATGCTGATGGTGGCTTTTTAAAATGTATTTATTTTGATTGTATGGTTTCTTTTATGCATCATGCTTCAAAAGTAAAATGCAGCCACTGGTCAAATACACTAGGTTACAGTGTTTTACACTGGTTCAGTATTTGTGGCTTGTCCCAACATAAAACATCATGGCATAATTTTAAAGACATTTTTATTAATTACATAATACCTTTTCTAAACACAAAATCATCTTTCCAATTAATGTATCTTATGTCTGCTCTCTAAAATAGACACAACCTATATCATAAAAATTCAGTAGGAAGGAAATACCTTATTGGAGTGAAAATAAAGCTTTTAACTACTTCTAAGAATTTCAGTTAAAGATAACTATGAGCCATGGTTTATTACGTTTTCTCTTATATTGTAGCTTTAGTGTGGCAACGAGGTTTTGGAAGCTTTTGGCTTGTTGTCTTGGTTTTGTTCTTGAGCTTATGGTCAAAGTAAAACATTCTGGTCTTGTCAGAGAAATATTAGCCCCTCTTCACTGACAAATCTCACCCCTTGCAAACTTAGCCCTGTGGCAGAGCCCAGGGAGTTGGATATTTTCAGTAGTTTATAATAATTAAATGAAGAAGAGTCCCGGGTGTAATCTGTTGTCCTTCAGGGCACTACAAGGGCTAAGTGTTTTTCCCTCCCTTACATGGAGATAGCAGTGAGCCTAGTTAAGTGTTCATCTGCCCCCTTTCTGCCTCAAGTTCTTCTAGTGCACTGATCACAGTTACCCGGTCAAGTCTTCCTTCCAGCTCAGTTTCACTCTGAAATGTAGACATGGGTGGGCAGTTTGTCATGCCCTAGGACAGCCTGTTGAGTGGGGACAGGATATTGAGCATTTTATTATCATTGTTTCAGTGCAGGCTTTTCAAGGTGGCTGCCGTGCAAATGAAGCCTTTGGAGACTCTGCTGCTTTGACTGTAAGGAGTTGGTATAGTGGAGAAGGTGAAATTCCCCAGGAAGCAACTCTTCAGGGCCTGGCGGTTTTCCCTTGAAGAGCACCATTTTCAGCTTTGCAGACATTTCCTAGTATCGATTCTTGGTACTTTGCTGCTGTTTTGTTTCTATAATGTGAAGTCAACTTCTGTTGCCATAATGTAATTATTAAACATGTGGCCTCCTATCACTAAATTAATTTATAAGAAATGTTAGGTGTTTTCCAAGCGCAGGGCATGTACAGCTCATTAGGAAGTGCAGTCTTACTGATTTTTTAACCCTTTTTTCTTCTACAAAAGTTATATTTAAAATATTTGCTTATTTTAAAGGCTTTAGAAAGAGTAGCAGTTATTGTTACGTATCATCGAGCAGAGATGAAAATTCTTTGTTCAGACCAGACCCACTTTCACATTCCAGTATCCTGTTCCCTCATGTATTACTGAAATCACAACTGGTTTCTAAAATTATTATTTTGTGTGTGTGTGAGAGCGTTTTAAGGTGTTTCTCATGAACTGTTATTTCTTAAATTATCTTTCCTGGGCCTTATGTACTTTAATGCTCTTTAGTCCTCCGTATCTGCAGCCTTTGATAGATAGCATCATTAAAATACATATAGTATACAGTAGAACTAAAAAGCTTCCCAACAATATGTCGATGATTACATGTTCAGTTGACTGAAGACATAAGCATTCAAGAGATACTGTATATTATCTTTTAGTAGAAATAATTACCAAAGTTATGGTCAAGAGATACTGTATATTATCTTTTAGTAGAAATAATTACCAAAGTTATGGTCAAGGATAATGTTTAAATTTTCTTCCTTGTTATAGTCTTAGAATCTCTACAATAACAGAAATAATTTCTGATTATAGTTTTCAGAATGAAATTGTTTTACATTTTGTTTCTATCCGAGCATAAAATACTTCCAAAAGAGTTGTTTCAAAACACATTACTATTGTAATTATTAGAACAAGTGAGTGTGTTTTCTTTTTTTTTTCTTACTTTTTTATTCTTCTACCGCCCCCCTCCCAACAAGTCTTAAGAGCCAAAACCAAAAGCCAGCACTGTGGGTTTGGGGGTCCTGTAACTCCAGCAGAACATTTCATTTAAGGGCAGTCATTTTGAATTGGTTATGAAGGGATTTAATTTGTTATAAAGACTTTTCAGGGGGAGTTGGTAATACCGCATATGAAACTAATAACTCTTTTCTACTAAATCTTTTTATACCTTTTTTTAAGTAAATCTGTGAATAAAAAGATAATGGGCATCCTTAAAGAGGAACTTAAAATATTCTGCCACATATTCTAGAATATTACTGTTTTAGAGCATTAATAGTAGCTTAACCAGATTAAAAATTTTATGTTTTCTGGTCTGCAAAAGGGGGTGTCTGACAGTACTTCCCTCATAGAGACACTGGGAAGGAGTATGGGCACTGAGCCTGGCCCGGGGCAGTACTCGGGGTTTGAGTTGGATTGGGGTGCTCAGCCAGCCCTCTGGAATAGCGCCACCCAACCCTGAATGTCGTGCTCTCGCCACTCACTGTAAGCTCATCCTAAAAAAGTCACTGTAACCACAGCAGTAAAAATTCTGTTATTTTTGTTGTTTCTGGACTCAGAATGATGTCCAAGTACCCTACAAGTTAACAGTTTTTTCTTGAACTATTTGAGCTTAATATATTAGTCCAATTTTGAATTCAAAGACTCTCCAGCTGCCCAGTACAACAGATGTCCTAATCACAGCATGCTTATTCCTAAAATGTGTGTAATTCTTTTAGCCACTTTGATAGGAAGAAAACTTTGTTTTATGATATCCACTCAAAACAACCACAACAAAAATAACATTTTTTTAATTGAAAAAAACTGAGAACTTGGACATGATCTTGATGCTGACTTAGTTATTATCTCCCATGTGAGGAATGAACAGATGGTGGAATTTTACATTCAAAAATCTGCTTGATCTTATACTTGAAAATACTCCACTTTTCCTTGTCTTAAACTAAAAATGAGGACTATTTTTGACAGAAAGAGATCCCTGTTACATCTGCATTTAAAAATACTACTGATACTCCATTTTATTTTAAAACGATAAAGGAGGCAAAGAAAACATTTTATTTTAATAGTAATACCTGTTCAGCCTGCACCAGTCATGATCTCTGCAGAGTTAATGAAGCACTTACCAAAAGGTGTTCCTCCTATTCCGTGGGGTAGGAATCCTGGCAGGGCCCTGCCCAGCCTGGATTTTCTCTTCTATCAGCTGCCTCTCTAGCAGCAGCTCCAGCTTAAATCACATGCACAGAGTTGCTTGGCAGGTTTTGTTACCCTTTCATCCCTGGAGGATTTTACTCTTGTTGATTCTGGCCTGTAGATACTGACAAATAGTTGCTGCTTTGCTTCTCAGAGTATTTCTTTTTTTCTTTCTTTTTTCTTTTTGTGCCCTTTTATCCCCCTCACTGTCCCCACTCACCTACCCTAATCCCTCCTCCATGGTAACCACTAGTCACTTCTCAGTGGCTGTAAGTCTGCTGCTGTTTTGTTCATTCTGTTTTGCTTTGTTTTTATGTACCACAAATAAGTGAAATCGTAGGGTATTTGTCTTTCTGTGCTTTTGCTTCTCGGAATACTGGCTGCATCACTGCCTTACAAAACAGCAGGAGACGACAGAGAACACCCGGTGCAGATGAAGGGCCCTGCAGAGAATTCCCATATTCTGAAAGCTGAGTGAGAGCCTGGAAGTCCTGGATCAGATTCTTGAAATGTTTTTAAAATATCAGCTAAGTTTGGTTATCTGACCCTTTTTCATTGAAGGGATAAATAAAAGTTTTAAAATCTTGTTAGCTTTCTAAATAGCATTCAGAACAATCCGAGTGTCTCGGCATGGCTCTCCTGAGGACCTGAGTGAGGGGAGCCGGGAAAGCCTGCGCCCTGCTTTGCCCTCTGTCCCTCCGCCGGGGCAAGCGTGCGCCATGGCATGGCACGGGGGCGGCCTCGCCCTTTGGTTCTAGCCGCTGTCCCGCTTATGTTTAACATCCTCTGTTTTCTGGTTTACAAGGCTCCCTCCCTTGCTGGTACTCTCTTCAGGGCTACCACAGGCAGACTGATTGTGAATAGTGAAGCCAAGATACATGACTCACACCATAAAGACCTGCCACCCTCTCATACATATCCAGACACCTGAGCTTGATATGCAGTCAAATGAGTGCAGCTTTTCTCCACCCACTCGTGGGTGACTCACAATCCCTGTTGCTCTTTTGCGGAACAGTTGTTGCTACTGCCATAGAAAGATTTCTTAATTGGGCAGATAGAATCTAGTTTCTTTAAGCTTAAAGGATCACAGCATTGCTGTGTGTGTGGCATGTGTGTTTTATATAGAAACATTCACACAGCCTTTCAGTAGTGAGACCCTGGCTGTATTTGTATGGAGACATTCAGATGCCATGGGTTGAGGGGGTACCCAGCAAGGATCAAGGGAGGAAAGGCCCTTTTATTTGTGGCAAGGCTGCCCCGCCAGCTTGTGAAGTCTTCTGCAGCTGTGTGCACAGCACAGCACAATCCTAGGCAGAGCAGGATACATGGGCCTGTCTAGACAACTCAGAAGTCACCTCCAGAGGTGGCTGACACAGCAGGGAAGGGAACAGAGAGGATTGATGGGAAGTGGCAGCAGAAATGCCAGAGTAGGGCTTGGGGTACGGGGCTGAAACAAATGGGGACAAATGTGTGACTCCTTCCTGCCGCTTAGTACGTACTCAGGAGGGTTATTTACACCATAAACCAGCCCCAAGCCCCACTGGGCCTTATCTGCCACCTGATTCTGTTCCTACAGATTCTCTTTTGTTCTCTCTCCAAGGAGGAGACCCACCTGCCCAGGGGAATGCTCTGCTCAAATCCCCCACAGTGCAGGGCTTCCCAGGGGACATCCTCTATCCTCTCATGGGCCTCCCAACAGGGGTGGTGGAAAACAACCTCCTGTCCTGCAGAGGCAGCCCCGGCTAGATGCATACTGGGCACCTCCTGCATTACTCAGATAACTTTTTGTGGCATTGACCTCAGATTTATGGGTCAAAGGAAGGCCTCTTCAGTCATGAAATATACCAGGCCCATCCAAGAAAAGTAGGTGACTTTGACCTAAAGCAAGAGTTTTGGCAATGAGGACAATAATAACCCAACTAAGGCAGTGGCTGTGGAGGTCGGCATTCTTGATTGGCCCTTTCGTGTTGGGAGGTGTGGGAAAGCTTTGGCTTCATGTCAGAAGACAAGCACTTCTGTCTTTTCTTAGGCTGAGATGTTTTCAGTTAAGAGACTCTGGGCACAGTAGGTCTGTTAGTGTTGCTGTTCTGGGCATAGCAGGCTACAGGGACTCAGGCGATGTGGCTTGTAGTTGTGCTGACAGCTCAGACTTAGCCCGACCATCAAGGGGGCTCTGTTGCCGGATGGCAGGGGACAAAGACCCAGGCATGTTCTGGGGGAATCACACGAGGCTTGCCTGTGCTTTCCCCCTTCCATATGGGGCACAGAGCGCATCCTCCCCCGGCAAGGAAAATCAGTGTTTCTGCCCAGGGGAGCTAGTTAGAGACACGGGGCTAGGAGGTATGTCTTGGAGATCCATCTATGCAGACCCAGGGCTCTACCACAGGGAAACACAAAACTACGGCCCCGGCCGAGGGTATTCAGTGCCCAGCCCTGTGCTGAGTCCCCTGCAGGGTCACCCTTAATTCCTGCCTCAGCCCGACTACGTTGGGAGTTCAGCTTACTCCCCACTTAACAGATGTGGTGACCCACGCCCAGGCCAGTCCACCCGCATTCCAGGCAGGGGGACTCTGGGGAGCCTGCAGGAAGAGGAGGAAGCCAAGGCTGGACAAACTCCTGTCCTCAGCAGGCAGGCTCCCGGGGTGGCTGGAAAAGCAGGCCCCTGTGGGCATAACAATGGGCAGCACCGGCCCCGAAAAGAGCTGAGATGCCCACTGAGCCTCCAAAAAGGGCCTGACCCTGTCCTGCTGGGAAAAAGCCCATTTCCCCTGATTGGCCATCTCCCCACATTCTAGAGTGCTGGTTCCCCAAGCTCGGTTACCCCGGGCAGCCTCTGCATCAGCTGAGAAGACATTCAAGTGTGCAAGTTGGTGGGCCCCAGCCTGGGCTGCTGGATCAGGACCCGGGGTCCCAGCGCCACCCCTCTGGGTGCAAGCTCAAGCTCGCAGGCCTGTGCTCTGTCTGGAACGCAGGGCTGCAGACGCTTCCCTCTCAGCTCTGAGCTCAGCCGAGTGCAGCTGCTGCAGGCTCTTGTTCAGTTATTCAGTCAGTCGCAGGGAGCCGAAGCAGTGGTGAGCGCTGCAGCTGATTCCTTAACCATTCCTTAAATGCCCATCTCGTCCTGGGGTCTGCTTAGGGCCTTTCTCCTGCAAAGGGTCCCATGGGGGGCCTGTACAGGAAGAAGCCCAACCCAGGAAATTCTTTAAATGCTCCAGAAATCCAAGTTCCCAGACACCAGCCAGGGCCAGCCAGCCTTGGAAGCAGCCCTTCCGAGGTGGCACTGGGGTCCGCCACACTAACTCTGACCTCAGGGCCATCCCAGCGCAGGGCTCAGACTCAGAAGCTGGCTAAGCCCAGAGACAGGTGGAAAGACAACAGGAATTTCCCAGGGGCCTGAGGAGCAAGGTCAGGCTAAGGGGTTGCTGAGGGGCAGCCGCCCTCTGCCTGGTGATGGGATCACTTTCCTCCTTTTTGCCCTCTCCAGTGTGGGGCCGCCTTCCAGGAGGACGATGTCATCGTGCTCAACGGCTCCAAAGAGGATGTGGAAGTGCTGAGGAAGAGGATGGAGGACAGAAGGCTGAGGGCGAAGCCGGGAAAGGTAACTGGTGGTGTCCCTCACCTTCCATGGTCTTAGGCCCAAGTAGAGCCTTCGCGTTCTGCCTGGCCACCGCCTCTGCTTCAGAGCCCGTTACATGCTTGTGGCTGCTTCGGGGCTTGCCATGACCAAGGTGGTTTTTACAAGCTAGCAGGGCCTGGGCTCTGGAAGGATGGGAGTCGTGGCTGGGCTGCACCATCGCAGTGGGGGCTCAGCTTCTCCTCAGTGAAGTGGGGATGGCGACAGCACTTGTACAGGACGGGTGAGCCAGGATGGTTAAGATCCTGCCCATAAATGCTACCCTGAGCCCAGCCGGGGAACCTGAGGCAGAGGCAGTCCCCGTGCTGCTGCACCGGGCGGTGGTGTTTAAAGAGCACGTATTCAGTGCTCATTACCATAAAATAAAGGTAAGGGGGCAAGCCACCAGCATCTCTGAAGAGCCGGTGCTGCCCAGATTTGAATGTCCCAGGAGTCACCTGGAGGTGTGGGTGGGCCCCAGGAGCCTGCAGTTCCTACCCACTCCTGGGGAGTGCGGACGCACCCCTCTAACAGCACTTCGCCAGGGAGGAGCTGAGCTGCCTTCACACAGGCGGAAGCCCCTCTGGCCTTTCTGAGGTCCCCAGATGGCTGTGAGTGATGCGTTGGCTCCGGAGAAGGGCGGCCAGTGGTACAGCGCTGATGGTCTGGATGGGTGTGGGGTGAGGGCTGTGTTCCGTGACCCTAGGTTAGAGTCACATTCCATAAGCACTGGAATCATTGCTTAGTGATCTGACAAAGTGTCAGTGATCTGACCCAAAAAACCCCCAAAATGTGCTGAAATCATCCAGTGACCATTGATTCTGTATCCAATAGTAAATTTTTTTATTTAAGTATTTACAGATGATAGCTATGGTCTTTTGTGAAGGGTAGATTTTTTTCATTCTTTAAAAAAAACGTTAGGTTCAGAATAAATGTGAAACTTTTATGTGACCAGAAGTAAGGCAAAAAAAAAAAGCCCCAAGTATTAGAAAATCAGTATCCTAAGGACATAAAATTAAAGGAAAAATAGCCTGCCCTCTAGGGGCGTGCATTTATTGTGATGTTATAATTCAAGATTTTTCAGAGGTTTTTCTCTTTTTTTTTTTAAATTATCCTAGAGGACAGAGCAGGATTTTATCACCCTGGAATAATGTATAATTCATGGTCATTAGGCTTAAAAAAGCTGATACTTGAGAATATGGTAGCATATGCTACATGCATATACATTTATACATATAATATGTTATTATGTATGGGTCTAGAATTCTCAGAGCCAAATTCATTTGCATTTCCTCCTTTGATCATTTTACTTAGGTAGAAAAAAAATAATGTTTGTAAATAAATGGTTCTGTAAATTGTGCCCAAACTTTGTAGTCAAATGTCAGTAGAAGTATTTTATGAAGCACTTTTATAAGATGTTAATACAACATTCATGAGAATTATTTGAAGAGCCGGGTTTAAAAGTGAATATATATATAAGTGCATTCATTCTAAGTCGGTTTCTAAATCACTATGATTTCTGACAAAGGACAATTGCCCAAAGGGATCTCTGCTCGTCCTTCATCTCTGCCGTTGATCAGGCTAAGTTTTAAAAAGCTTTGGGGGAAATATGAAAGGGAGAGATTTATTTTAAAGGAGGCTCCTGAAGGTGTTTGTATGGTTGTGAACCATTTTACTTCAGTGAGTTGTCTCCTCTGTCCCCGGTTTCCTGCCAAGTTGTTGAAAGCCCAGTGGAACTAACATGCCCCTCTCTGCAAAGTACTCACCTGAGCTTCTGGGAATGCCTCTTAGATACTGCTACCAGGATACCAAAATATTTCCCAAATATACTCGCAGCCGAAAACAGGACACAGCATTTCCTCTCTGACTCCTTATTGCTCGTGCCTTTCAGATAACCTCAGCTGTGAACAGGGTTTAGAAATCAAGTCTGTTTTTTTGAAGGACTATGTATTAAAATAGCTCAAATAGATTTGAATGCATACCTTGTATGTGTGAAATGAAAAGGAAGATGTGTATGTTTTGTGCAAGCATTACAAATCACATAGCATGTATGTACATTACAAATTCAAGGCCACTGCCTGAAAAAGGTCTGTTTTCCTTGTTTTCTGTGGTGGGAGCCTTCTGAAATAATTAGGCTGCATGTCTTTAGCACCACCTTTCGGATACTTAGGAAAATGGCCTATTTAAAGTAAATTCTCTGAATGAACATAGTGCTATTTGTTCTTTCTGTTACTGAATCAGTTTTACATCAGGGTGATTTCAGAATGGTTTGTTTCACTGCTTAAATTTTTGCTGACCAATATAACTATCATGAGTGACAGAATTCTGGTGCCTACAAATCTAACAAGAGTTAGATATTTTTCTCTGGAGTTTAAGAGAATTGGCTAAAAGTCCTTATAGTTAAGTGAATGTCAAAGAAATTTGACACCTTTGAAAGAGTTACTAGAATGGTTAAGATTCAGTATATGTTCATGCTGGATGAACTTCCCACAAATACTTGATGCTGTTATTTAACTGTGTATGGTAGTCACCATGAACAATGTTACTGCTGAAATCTTCATTTCAAATTTTTTGAGAATGTGATTTTTGGCATACAAATATATACTAAGCAGATCACTACAGATGTATTCTTGTGTGAAACAAACGTGCATAGCTGGAGGCACAGGCGGAACATCAAGGTTTAGAATGAACGGAGTACCAAGGTCTTCAGGGCAAGCGCCTGCTTTGTTCGGACTGCATCGGCCTGTTGCCAGGGCTCCCTGGATGGCGGGCAGCCCGCTGGCCGCTGCAGTGGAGTTCTTTCCAGTTCACCTCCAACTTCCTCTTTCTCCTTACAGAAGGCAAAGAAAGGCAAGGTGGCAGAGTCTGCCTCAAAACCAGATGTCAGTGAAGGTAAGACACTAGAAGAGGTCCTTATTCTGGCAAAATGAGGCTCTGGGCTGTTTCCTGAACAAGTCCATGCTGCCCTTTTTTTTTTCTTTTGCTTAGTTTGTCTCTTTTACAGAATCCCCTGGACCATCAAAAATGAAGACAGGGAAGCCTGAAGAAACCCTTGATTCTGGAGAGAAGAAAACCAGCTCAGCTCCAAAAAGTGCAGGTGGGTCCTGTTGAGGCACCAGTGAGCTGTTGGGAAAGCCAGGAGTGCAGGCAGTCCTGTCATGGTTTTATCAGAGTGAATTTGAGAACTGCAGCTCATCTGAAGTCATGCCTCTATAAACAGTTCATTGAGCCGTCCTGGGGGCATTAAGAAACAGTTAATACACCCCAAAGCAGGAACCCTGTCAGGACTGAAGGAGTTTGGGTACAGACCATATTTGTTCCATTTTCCTGTTGGGTCTGCATTGGTGCCAAGCTAACAAGGCTGCGGAGACCTGGACTCAGACATACCATTGAGACTGCTTAGTGGACTAAGGCTCAGGGACTGGGCAGGAATGTTCCTGATCCCTTTAAGGTGAGGTTTCATGTGCATCACACGTGGCACTGAGGGCCAGCCTGCCCTCCACCTGCCTCGAAGCCAAGTGTCAAAGAGCCATTTGGTATATAGTCCAGAATCCAGTGTTTTTCTCCTGAAACTCGCTACCTTTAACTCAAAGTGAATAGTACTTATTTCACACACAGACACAGCCCCACAGATTTAAGCATGTGTAATCTTGTGTTGTAAATAGATCCATGGTGGTTCATGGGTTCCAGTGCCCACCCTACACATGGTAGCCACCTGGCTTGGGGGCAGGTCACTCAGCCTCCTGGCTTCTGTCCCTGTGAAACAGGCTAATAGCAGCCCCTTTGTGAGGAGGGTCTCTGACTTGCACCATTCATAGGGTTGGGACCAGAGCTGAGACTATAGTAAATAGTGTGATTTTAAATAATAGATTTAAATCTAGTAACATTGTTCTTAGGAATTGGCTGTTGAGGTGGTCTGCCTCAGCATTCATCTCACGAGAAGAGGAGGAGAATTCCTGGGATTAAAGGACTCACCTTTTTTCCCTTTTGAGAATGTGATATTTGAAATGATCTGTGGTCCCAACCTTACAGCTTTTGGCTTTTCATTTTTGCAGCAACAAGTGAGAGCTCCTCTGGAAAAGTTGGGAAGCCTCTGTGTGGAGCCTCAAAGAGATCCATTGCCGACAGTGAAGAATCCGAGGCCTACAAGTCCCTTTTCACAACTCACAGCTCCGCAAAGCGCTCCAAGGAGGAGTCAGCCCACTGGGTCACCCACACATCCTACTGCTTCTGATGCCCAGCAGGCTTGGTTTCTATTTGGGCAGGGGGCGTGGGCATGGGCTGTCCTGTGCGTCCTCTGCGTCTCCGTGGGCTCTGTGTTACAGTCGTCTCCCAAACCTGGGAGCTTGTACGGTATATGTATTCCCAGAGAGGGTGTGGGTGATTCATTTGGTTAAATATACATAAACATTTCCAAATTCTGTTGTTTGGAGTCATCTGTGTAAGTCAAGTCTGTTTACCCTATACTGCATCACACCATAACTGCCAAATTTTACAGCACTCCATGGGGCAGTTGACTTAAAATACAGGGTACATGCAGCTGTGCCGGCAGCTCAGTGTACTCCGCAGTCACAGCGCGGATGAACAGGAACACCTCGGCTGTCCCGCATGAGCCTCTGAAGGTCACAGGGCACACCATCCAGCCCATGGCCATAGGCGTTAGGCCAGCTGCTTCCCCCATGGGCAGCTCAAGGAGTAGCCCCTCGCGATGAATAGCTTTATTTAGCTGCTATTTTCTAAGCGTGCCCCACCTGACTGGCTCCTACAGGAAGCCCCCACGCCCTGCTCCTCACAGGCAGCACGGAGCATCGGCAGCCCAATGCCACACTGTCTTCCCCGGGTGGTTTCTGTCCTACAGAACATCTTTGCTGCTGCTCAGAGCTCAGCACGGTGGGTGGCCCAGTGAGGGCCCCGGTGGGTCCTTGGTGAAGCTCCGCAGCACGCTTTATTCCTAGGGAGGGAGTCTGAATCAGGTGACCCAGGGGAACAAGTACAAGCCTGTGTTCCATTAACCTGGATTTTACTGTTTCAGGTCATTTTTAAAACTGATGGTTTCAAGTCCAGTGAGCCCTAGTTTTACTCCTGGCATCAGCCTCGGTGTCATACAAACCTGGGTCCTTCTCACCTTGGGATCTTCACACGGGCCTCGGTGCCACCACTGCCTCCCCATTTTATCCTGCCAACTCCTGACCAACCCTCACACAATACCCGAATGACTTTCTGGGGAAGGCCCTCCTGCATAGTCTAACCTAGCGCCATCCCCTTGTGCTATTCTCTTTAAGTCCTCTGTTCTTACCACAACTTTAATGAAATAAATTATACTGTTAATTAATGCAGGGATACACAGTCGGGTATAGTCAGGGCATGTAAGTGCGAGGTGATAGGGAGTGGTAGGGACTGGAGAGAATGTGGCTGCCAGGAGACCCTGCTTCTATTTGGCTGCAGCTGAGGGTGGCCCAGTCTTAGCAGATCTTCCATATTTTAAAAAGAAGCCAGAACTCTTGGTTTTAAAAGTGAAGTCCCTCCCAACATTTAAATATTGGCAAATAATTCTTTTAGAAACAAGGCAGACCAAACAAAACACATCAGTGGCCCCTAGTTTGTAGCCTATGGTTTAATATCCTTCCTCACTCACTTTCAGTTCCGCAGGGACACATGCCACATCTGCCTGCTCACTACGTTGTCTGGATTCAACAAACAAAAAAACGGAGGTGATGGCCTCTCCCAGTAGAGCACCAGAGTCAGACAGAACCTGGCAAGGAGATGGCATTCTATCATTCCCGTCCTCTTATTGCCTGCTGGAAATGTCTCCTCTCCCTTTAAGCCCTGCTTCCAGGCGGCCCCTTATCCTGAACTCTGAGGTCATCACTATGGCCACAGCTGCACTGTGACATCACCAAGGGCACAGCCCGAGGGAGGCAGTCTCCAGGGCAGACACACCCACCATGAGCAGCTCCCGCCCCCCGTCTCTGCTTACCATGTGGACGCTGAAATGGCTCCTGTTCTTGCCTCTGTGCCTCTCCTGCAGCTACGCCTTCATGTTTTCTTTGAGAAGCAAAGCCAAAGAACCCCAGGGGAAGGTGCCCTGCGGAGAGCACTTTCGGATTAGGCAGGAACTACCAGAGCAGACCCAAGGCTGGCTTGGGAGCAAATGGCTCTGGCTTTTCTTTGTTGTTATGCTGTACGTGACACTGAAATTTCAAGGAGAGAGTGAGAAGAGTAAGGTAAGGGGGGGGGGCACCATTCTTTACACCACTTGATTCCATCTCATGTTCTGTGGCTAGAGCAGGGCCGTTAAGTATAAGGAGTTAGGATGCAAAGTGCCTGTCGCAGTCCTGGGGAAACATTGGCAGTCTCATTCCTTAGGGAAGACACTTTGCCCCAAACTCACAGAGGTTGAGACTAACAGTTGAAGATGATATTTTCTTTATTGGGTGAATAAACCTTGGCTCAATATTTATTCTGTTACATGAATTTTTTTTTCAAATTGAGGATAGATTCAAAGCCTGGGGTGTTTCAGGTCAAATTTATTCACAGAGCCAGATTCACTACCCCTGATTTTCCATTTCCCCAGCATTTGACTTACTGCAAGTTGCTGAACTTAACAGAAGTGGTGTCATTTATCCCAAGAAAAGAAAAGACCTGTTGGAAAGGGATAAAGATGTGAAGAAGTAACAAGCTGGTCCCTAATGTGGTGAAAGAACTCTCAGAAGGGGAAGGAAGAGATAGGACTGCGAGTTCTCTCCCAGACAGACCCACCGCTTCACGATTGTGTGTCCAAACCAACTAGAGTGGGGTCGGCAAAACTTTTCTCTTTAGGGCCTAGTATTTTCAGTGTTGCAGCTCATACGTCCTCTGTTGCGACGACTCCACCCTATCTTCTTAGCATGAAAGCAGCTGTAGATCACATGCAAATGAATGAGAATGACTGTTCTGATAAAATTTTATTTACAAAAACAGACGGCAGGCCAGATTTGGCCATAGTTTGCCAAACCATGGACTGGAGCGCAGTGCTCAAATCTTTCCTTTCCTTAGGTGAGCCCGACGCTCTGGGAACCGTGGCAAAAGCAGCAACGTCAATGATGTTACTCACCCTGCGTATCTTTCTTGACAGGAGCAGAATCCTCGTAGCCTTGGAGGCTGTGCATTTTGCTCTCCACTAAAGAAAAATCAAAACGCTTCCCCCAGCAAAAGCTATGCATTCAACACCTTAACCCAACTCGAGACGGACCTTGTCAAATTAGTATCCAAAGTGCAGAATCTGAAAGCTGCCATGGCCCCTGGCAGTGACCTCAAGCTTCAGAACTTGGAGGTGCCTGCAGACCCACGCAATATTACCATTTATGAAATATGGGGTGAAGACTCTGATTGAATGGATTTGGGTATCCAAGTAGGAGAGAAAAGATTCAGCATTGACAGACCATATGCAAACTAATAAAGGTATTCTGAAAAAAAAAAAGAATTCTGGAATTTGAGACCTTTTTCCTTTTTCCTCTTTTTCCCAACTTGAAGAAAAAATAAATGTGGGACCAGCAGCCATGGCAGTTGTTTTCTTTATTTTGCCTTTCTTACTTGCCGTAAGCTGGGCTGTGACATGACATCCGCAGCGACATAGCAGATAGGGGGACATAGCAGATAGGGGGACGGAGGGGCAGTGCCGGGCTCAGGCGCTGTGGCCTCTGCGGGATGATAAGGCTTGGGAAATGTGAGATAAGATGCTGATACTGTTTCCATAGTCGCTATCTGTATAGTAGCTATTTGTGTAAAAGATGGGACCAGGTCTTATCTCTGATTTATTACATTACAAAGGACAACCTTAATTATAGGTTTAAAAATGATAAAATGATTGAATTAGGAGGGTGTGTGTGTCAGGGGGACGGTGAAACCTAGTCATTTGATTTTCTTAACCACCAGAAAAGTCACCCTAATCATTTCATCTCATGGATTATGTGTGTTGACTCTTTCTTCTACCAAAAGGCAGTTACATGTCTCACTGGATTAAGAAAAACAGAGAATCAATCCATATTCTCAATGTAATTTGGATACAGAGGAGCTAATCAGGGATTCCCAAATTAGTTGATATGAATGTTCTTTATAATATTTAAAAATTAAAATACTTAAAAAAAATTTTTTAATGGGCATTTGGGCATGTTTGTATGGCCAGTGGAGACTACACTTACTCAAGCCTGCTGACTTGGCTTACTGGACCCTGGCTGAGGCCAGCTTGATGACCTTCTGGATGTGCAGGTGCAGACCGAGAGAGTAGTTACTGGGGAAGCCATGGAAATGCCCTTATTTCTACTCCAGTACAAATGAAGGTGTCCTGAATCTCCATTACCTTCCTTTCCAGCCACCAAGAGCCAATTTCCCATCACTTGAGCAGAGCCTTCAGGACCCAGCCCTCGTGCAGGGTTTAGACCTCAGATGAAAGCGTCCTGTCTCTCCCTTGTCAATGTCTGTCTTTGAAGAGTGGTCCCTGAACACTTCACTTTTGTCTTAACCAGTTTACAGGACGGGAAAAGTGGAAGGGGCTGAAATGACTCCTTTTTGCCTTCTGTGTTCTGAGGGTTTGCAACAAACAGGACCATGTGAGTTATTTTCCCAGCATACTCTGAAGAAGCTCAGATAAGCAAATATTTTACTTTTAACCTGTGATCTGCATATGGGACTGATTTTAGATCAGAATGGAGCCAGGGGTCAGCGAAGCATGGTTCATGGGACAAATCCAGCCTGCTGACTGTCTTCATATGGCCCATGAGCTTGTAAAATGGTTTGTATATTTTCAAATGGTTGGGGGAAAAAAAATAAATAATATGACATGAAAATTACATGAAATTCAAATTTCAGTGTCAATAATTTTATTGGAACCCAGCCATGCCTGTGCATTTACATACTGCCTCTGACTGCTTTTTGTGCTCAACGGCAGAGTTGAATCATTGCCCCAGAAACCATATGGCCCACATGCTGAAAATATTTACTAACCAGCCCTTTATAGGAAAGGTTTGCCAATCCCTAGTTTATGCTAATCTTATTTATATGTTAGCACCCAGGAAGAGTGTTAATTAGGAGCAGATACATTCAGCTGTAATGTTCACAAACATCCCATATTTGATAGGCAAAAATGTAATTTTATAAATCATGTTTTTTGTAGTTCTGCCCAGGACACTGATGACTAAAGATGGAGATC
Source organism: Smutsia gigantea (assembly GCA_032199065.1). Lineage (NCBI taxonomy): Eukaryota > Metazoa > Chordata > Mammalia > Pholidota > Manidae > Smutsia > Smutsia gigantea. The sequence goes on along the minus strand of JAVSCE010001036.1, from coordinate 614,427 downwards.
CTAAGAAGGAGCAAACATCACAATTCCTTAGAGCAAGTTGACTGAGGATGTAAATTAGAACAAAATCTGCTATGCACTTGGATTTAGCAGTTCCCATAAAATAGCGTCCCTGAGTCTTTGTCTAGCCTAATACAGAACTCTGCAGACCATGGTTTTGCCTGCATAGAAGTGTCCTCAACCCAGTCAATGTCATACAGTATTTTCATGCAAAAATGTACTAGATGGAGATTTAGGAAGTAGAGCTTAACAGATTCCATTCTGCTATTGTAGCGTAACTCAGATCCTAATGTTACCGCACCGTGGTGTCCGAGAAGCAGTTGGCAGGCCAGTGGTGAGAACTGGACGACTGTAGTTCTCTGTACCTGACCTTTGGGGCTCATTCGGTGGTTGGCAGGGCTCATTTGCCGGAGGCTGCAGCACTCATGGTGGCTTAGAAGATTAAAACTCGGGAGAGATTCTGCTCTCAGTCTTACACAGTGTGAGGAAATCACAGGAGTGACACCCCCCCACCTGCCATGTTCTGCTGATTAGAAACATGTCACTCCAGGGAAGGGCTTACACCCATGTGTGAGCATGAGGATTGGCCCCAAGGCAGCCCTGCTGCCGAGGGGAGACTGCTCCAATGTGAGGTGACGGGGGACCTCATGGCGGTGCCCGCCAAGCAGCATGAGAGGACAGTGGACACGTGGCTCGGCGTGATCACCCACAAGGCCTTTTCATATCCTGGACGTGGACTTGGGCAGAGCTCTAAGATGACCCAGTGGCACCCAGCCTTGTGTGACCTCTGTTAAGTGTGATCAGGTGCGGGGACTACAGATCACCGACAGTGTAAGATGTCCATCAGAGCTGAGAGAGTCTTCTGGTGGCTCCGAGGAAGCCAGCCACCATCCTGTGAGGCGATGGGTCATGTGGCAAGGACATGAGGGCAGCTTCTGGGGTCAGAGCATGGTCTCCAGTCAACAGCTAGAAAACTCCCAGAGGCCTCCGTCATACAACTGCAATGGGATGGATTCCGCAACCACCGGAGGCCTGGAAGAGGACCCTGAGCCAACGGGGGCCTGGCCCCCGCTGACCCAATCGCAGCCTGCTGAGACCCTGAGCAGAGGAACCAGCCTACCTGCACACGTACTCCTGCCCCACTTTTTGTGAAACTGAGGTCATAAACATGGGTTGTTTTAAGCCACTGCGTTTGTGGTAATTGATTCCACAGTAGTAGCAAATCATGACAGCATGTGTATACACACAAACACACCAGATCTTTCCATCTGCTGTTCCTAATATCTAGGACAGCACTTCCGCCTTCCCCCTGACCTAGTCACCTGGCTTCCGAACCAGAGGAAGGGGACCAAAGGAACATTCGCCGAGGATCAAGAATGGGAAGGTCCTGCTCCTCCGAACCAGAGTCCCTCACTGTTGCCTCAGGCACCACACCTCTCCCTGCCCCTGTCATGGGTGACCCACAGCCATTTTTCAAACTTTTTTATCTTTCAAACTTTTTATTTTGAAATAATTATAGATTCACAGGAGACTGCAAAGGTGGTACAGAGAGCCTCCTTGTACCCTTCACCCCCTTTTCCCAGTGGTCACGGGAACTCCAGGTACTTCAGCACAACAAGAAGCCAGGAAAGGGCCATTGCAACAATGCGTGAGGGGTTCTCCGCCCTTTCATCCCTCACTGTAGATTCTAGGTTCCTGTGACCAGATGCCTATAACCGCCATCAGGATACAGGACTGTTCGATGGCTACATAGACCTGCCGCCCTGTGTAATCTCACCAGAACTGCCTCCACCACTCTGAAGCCCTGGAAACTACTGAGCTGTTTCCATTTCTATGATTTTGTCACTGAGAGAAGGTTGTATGAATGGCATCATACCCTGTGTGCCCTTTGAGATTGGTTTGGTCACTCAGCAGAATGCCCTCGAAATCCGTTCAAGTGGTTGCCGGCCCTGAGACCTGGGGCCTGTCTCTCGCTGAGTACATTTAACCTTCCATGTGTCGAGGGACGTTTTGGCTCTTACAAGTAGAGCTGCTTCAAAGAGTCACATCCAGGTTTTTGTGTGGAGATACATTTCCATTTCTCTGGGATAAATGCCCACATGTACAATTGCTGATCATATGGGAAAGGTATGTTTTGGCCTCCAGTAATATTTTTTAAATCTTAGATTAGCAGCTGACACTTCCCATTGAGATTTCACTTTATATTCTAGTGAGGGAGACACAGTAAATCAAGAAGTCCCTATAAAATACAAATAAACGTAATGCAAGCTGCCTGTTTCCTGGATGTACAGCCTCTGTGCCTTCCATGGTTGTCACGGCAGCATCCAATCATGCCTCCCTGGCCCACCAGCCTGGTGGGTTCCCATTCCCTCCTAGTGATCTGACCTGTCTCCTCCCAGCTACCCCAGGCCAAACCCATTTCTGCCTCAGGACCTTTGCACATGGCTGGGTAAGCTTCTCCTCCAGTTGTCATACTGCTGGCTGCTATGCTTGTCATCTGATCTTTGCAAAGAGGTCCCTCCTCAGGCCTCGTGACCCTCAGCTAATGGGGATCCTGCCCTGCCATTGTCCCCGCATCACTCTGCCCTAGTTTGTCTTCTCTGTAGCACCACCACTGTGGGACGTGATTGGTTTCTATTGACCTGTTTCTTGTGTGTCCCTTCTCCTTTAGGATGTACACTCCTGAGGTCAGAGATGGTGTCTTGTGGTTACTGCCACGTCTTCAGCATCTGGAACAGTGCTTACCACATAAAGGGTACTTGATACAGATTTTTTAGAACCTTCGATTTGGAACTTACAGAAAAGTCTTGACAACAGCACAGACTCCCACATGTCCCCATCTGGCTTCCTCTAATATTGGCCTCTTATATAACCATGGTAGAATCATGAAAACCAAAAAGGGTAATACTGGTTCCGTACTGTTAATTAACTAATATGAGCTTCATTTCATTAGTGAAACTAATCCCATCACATCCTCTTTCTGTTCCAGGATCCAAGCCAGAATCCCACGCTGCGGTAGGTCATCTGCTCAGTCTCCTCCGTGCAGGACAGGCCTCAGCCTTGTCTTTTCAAGACCTTCACCCTTTTGACAAATGGTGATCAGCCATTTGCTAGAATGTCCCTCCATGTGGACTGAATGATGTTTTCTCCTGGTAGGAAAAAGGTTATGCATTTTGGGCAAGAATGCCAGAGAAGCGGTGTGTCTTCTCAGCGCACCACACCCAGGTCCAGGTTGTGTATGTGCCCATCACTGATAATACTGACCATAATCACTTCAGGTGGTGTCCACTGGGCTTCTGCACTGTGAGGTAGAGATATCTTGGAGGACCCTCTGAGGCTGTCCAGTGCTGCCCTCCTCCAACTTTGACCCACTTGAGCATGTGTGAGCAGGTCGTGTTTGCAACAGTATTTCAGTGGAGTTGGCGTGTGCCTGATGGTGATTTTGACTTTCCTCTTTCTACACATAAGTATAGGAGAGCTGTTCCCCCCACACGCACTTATTTTATTCATTTATTTTATAGTTATTTATTTTATCTATAAAAATTCAATATTGTCCTTTTCTTGCTCAAACTTTCCCAGCTCCTTCAGGTTGGCTCCTGTGTGCCTTGAATGCACCCCCATCCTCTTTTGAGCTCTTCTTACTTTCTGGCCACCCAAGATGTTCCAGGGTCACCTGGTCTGCTCCCTGCCTCTGCCCTCGAATCAACCATTTCTCCAAAGAACCCATGCTCCTCGTTTCGGGGAATGGTGCTTAGCAACTGGTTTCCATAGCCGGGCGGGGAGGGGGGCTCATCTGTCCTGGGCTCTCATTGCCCCAGGTCCTCTCGGCAGACAGGACTAGGAACCCTATGTGTGCCTTACCCCACGGCCCCCCAGGTCTGTGGTGCTGTATCGTATCTGCATGTGTGTCGAGTGCTGTGATTTCGTCTTGGTCCCTCTGATTCCAGTCCAACACCTCAGGGTCATTCTAGCCATCCTCCTGTCCCCTACTGATAGCTTCTTCCTCCAAGAGTGAGAAACCCACTTCCATGATCTGTATTTACTGATTTCTTCAATTCTAGAACACATAGAGCCAGCGTTTCGAACCCAGCCCCCACACATTTACTTGCGACATCCCATCAGAAGGCTCCCTCCCAGAGCTCCCTTGGCAATTCTTTTTCTTGCCCACCCCTCTACTGGGGTTAGTGATTCCTTGGCCGTGGGTGCGGCCTGTTTGTCAAAGGGTATGTGTTCCAGTTCAGGTTCCGCCACATCTTGGTTGGTTTTAATTGTTGGTTTACCTTTTGAGTATGTGAAGTAATGTGAAATATAATGATGGTTCTGAGAGTCAAAGATTTAGAAGAAGATATGCCAGAGGGTGGCTACTCTTCCCTTGACCAGCAGATCTCCGTCCTCCTCCTTCCCACCCCTCGCCCAAGAAGCCCTGTGGGTAATCTTCCTTGTTTCTGTTTTATCCATCCTGTATTTCTTTTGCACACATGAACAGACACATGTATGTTTTCTTACTCCCTCTTTTTCACATGAATGTAACGTGCTGTTGATATTCTTTAGGGCTTTGCTTTCTCCACTTAACAGAAAGCCCTGGATATTGCATCATTTTGCTGCACAGACATCATCTCTATTTATCCCTATTCTTTCTTCCACTGCGTTGTGCTCCATTGTGTGGAGTACCAAACAGAGAGTAGTTTGCTCAATCAACACTCCTATATGTGGACATTCAGGTAGTTTTCCAACAGTTGAAAAGACAAATAATAGTGCTATGAATAACATTGTGCATAATGTTTTTGTGCTGTTGAAGATGTATCCTCAGGGTAGGTTCCTAGAAGTGGGATTGCTGAGTAGGAAAGTAAATGCAAGTGTAGTTTTGTTAGGTATTGCTGGTATTTCTCTCCAGAAGGTTTGTGCCATTTGCATTCTCACCAGGGATGCCAAAACAGATTTTTTTTTAAATATAATTTATTTTATTATCATTAATTTACAATTACATGTGCAATATTACGATTATTAAACTACCCCTTCATCAGGTCCCCACCACCAACCCCATTACAGTCACTGTCCATCAGCGTAGTGAGATGCTATAGAATCACTACTTGTCTTCTCTGAGCTGTACTGCCCTCCCCGTGCCCCCCCAACATTACATTTGCTAATCGTAATGCCCCTTTTTCCCTCTTATCCCTCCCTTCCCGCCCATTTTCCCCAGTCCCTTTCCCTTTGGTAACTATTAGTCCGTTCTTGGGTTCTGTGAGTCTGCTGCTGTTTTGTTCCTTCAGTTTTTTTCTTTGTTCTTATACTCCACATATGAGTGAAATCATTTGATACTTGTCTTTTTCGGCTTGGCTTATTTCACTGAGCATAATACCCTCTAGCTCCATCCATGTTGTTGCAAATGGTAGGATTTGTTTTCTTCTTATGGCTGAATAATATTCCATTGTGTATATGTACCACCTCTTCTTTATCCATTCATCTACTGATGGACACTTAGGTTGCTTCCATTTCTTGGCTATTGTAAATAGTGCTGCAATAAACATAGGGGTGCATCTGTCCTTTTCAAATTGGGCTGCTGCATTCTTAGGGTAAATTCCTAGGAGTGGAATTCCTGGGTCAAATGGTATTTCTATTTTGAGTTTTTTGAGGAACCTCCATACTGCTTTCCACAATGGTTGAACTAATTTGCAGTCCCACCAGCAGTGTAGGAGGGTTCCCTTTTCTCCACATCCTCGCCAACATTTGTTGTTGTTTGTGTTTTGGATGTTGGCCATCCTCACTGGTGTGAGGTGATATCTCATTGTGGTTTTAATCTGCATTTCTCTGATGATTAGCGATGTGGAGCATCTTTTCATGTGCCTGTTGGCCATCTGAATTTCTTCTTTGGAGAAGTGTCTATTCATGTCCTCTGCCCATTTCTTAATTGGATTATTTGCTTTCTATTTGTTAAGGTGCATGAGTTGTTTATATATTTTGGATGTCAACCCTTTATCAGATACGTTTTTTATGAATATATTCTCCCATACTGTAGGATGTCTTTTTGTTCTACTGATGGTGTCCTTTGCTGTACAGAAGCTTTTCAGCTTGATATAGTCCCACTTGTTCATTTTTGCTTTTGTTTCCCTTGCCCGGGGAGATATGTTCATGAAGAAGTTGCTCATGTTTATGTCCAAGAGATTTTTGCCTATGTTTTTTTCTAAGAGATTTATGGTTTCATGTCTTACATTCAAGTCTTTGATCCACCTTGAGTTTACCTTTGTGTATGGGGATAGACAGTAGTCCAGTTTCATTCTCTTACATGTAGCTGTCCAGTTTTTCCAACACCAGCTGCTGAAGAGGCTGTCATCTCCCCATTGTATATCCAAGGCACTTTATCAAATATTAATTGACTGTATATGTTTGGGTTAATGTTTGGATTTTCTATTCTGTTCCACTGGTCTGTGGGTCTGTTTTTGTGCCAATACCAAATTGTCTTGATTACTGTGGCTTTGTAGTAGAGCTTGAAGTCAGGGAGTGTAATTCCCCCTGTTTTATTCCTCCTTCTCAGGATTGCTTTGGCTATTCGGGGTCTTTTGTGGTTCCATATGAATTTTAGAATTATTTGTTCCAGTTCATTGAAGAAAGCTGTTGGTAGTTTGATAGGGATTGCATTGAATCTGTAGATTGCTTTAGGTAGTATAGCCATTTTGACAATATTTATTCTTCCTAGCCAAGAGCATGGGATGCATTTCCATTTGTTAGTGTCCTCTTTAATTTCTCTTAGGAGTGTCTTGTAGTTTTCAGAGTACAGGTCTTTCACTTCCTTCGTTAGGTTTATTCCTAGGTATTTTATTCTTTTTGATGCAATTGTGAATGGAATTGTTTTTCTGATTTCTCTTTCTGTTAGTTCATCATTAGTGTATAGGAAAGCAACAGATTTCTGTGTGTTAATTTTGTATCCTGCAACTTTGCTGAATTCAGATATTAGTTCTAGTAGTTTTGGAATGGAATCTTTAGGGTTTTTTATGTACAGTATCATGTCATCTGCAAATAGTGACAATTTGACTTCTTCTTTACCAATCTGGATGCCTTGTATGTCTTTGTTTTGTCTGATTGCTGTGGCTAGGACCTCCAGTACTATGTTGAATAACAGTGGAGAGAGTGGGCATCCCTGTCTTGTTCCCGATCTTAGATGAAAAGCTTTCAGCGTCTCGCCGTTAAGTATGATGTTAGCTGTGGGTTTGTCATATATAGCCTTTATGATGTTGAGGTACTTGCCGTCTATACCCATTTTGTTGAGAGTTTTAATCAGGAATGGATGCTGAATTTTGTCAAATGCTTTTTCAGCATCTATGGAGATGATCATGTGGTTTTTGTTCTTCTTTTTGTTGATGTGGTGGATGATGTTGATGGATTTTCGAATGTTGTACCATCCTTGCATCCCTGGGATGAATCCCACTTGATCATGGTGTATGATCCTCTTGATGTATTTTTGAATTCGATTTGCTAATATTTTGTTGAGTATTTTTGCATCTACGTTCATCAGGGATATTGGTCTGTAATTTTCTTTTTTGGTGAGGTCTTTGCCCGGTTTTGGTATTAGAGTGATGCTGGCTTCATAGAATGAGTTTGGAAGTATTCCCTCCTCTTCTATTTTTTGGAAAACTTTAAGGAGAATCGGTGTTATTTCTTCTCTATATGTCTGGTAGAATTCAGAGGTGAATCCATCAGGCCCAGGGGTTTTGTTCTTGGGTAGTTTTTTGATTACCAATTCGATTTCGTCACTGGTGATTGGTCTGTTTAGTTTTTCTGTTTCTTGCTTGGTCAGTCTTGGAAGGTTGTATTTTTCTAAGAAGTTGTCCATTTCTTCTATGTTTTCCAGCTTGTTAGCATATAGATTCTCATAATATTCTCTTATGATTCTTTGTATTTCTGTGGGGTCCGTCGTGATTTTTCCTTTCTCATTTCTGATTGTGTTTATGTGTGTAGATTCTCTTTTTCTCTTAATGAGTCTGGCTAGGGGTTTATCTATTTTGTTTATTTTTTCAAAGAACCAGCTCTTGGTTTTATTGATTTTTTCTATTGTTTTATTCTTCTCAATTTTATTTATTTCTTCTCTAATCTTTATTATGTCCCTCCTTCTGGTGACTTTGGGCCTCATTTGTTCTTCTTTTTCCAATTTCAGTAATTGTGTCTTTAGACTATTCATTTGGGAATGTTCTTCCTTCTTTAAATAGGCCTGGATTGCAATATACTTTCCTCTTAGAACTGCCTTTGCTGCGTCCCACAGAAGTTGTGGCTTTGTGTTGTTGTTGTCATTAGTCTCCATATATTCTTTGATTTCTGTTTTGATTTGGTCGTTAACCCATTGATTAATTAGGAGAGTGTTGTTAAGTCTCCATGTATTTGTGAGCCTTTTTGATTTCTTTCTAAAATTTATTTCTAGTTTTATACCTTGGTGATCTGAGAAGTTGGTTGGTAGGATTTCAATATTTTTGAAATTACTGAGGTTCTTTTTGTGGCCTAGTATGTGGTCTATTCTGGAAAATGTTCCATGTGCACTTGAGAAGAATGTGTATCCTGTTGCTTTTGGGTGTAGAGTTCTGTAGATGTCTGTTAGGTCCATCTGTTCTAGTGTGTTGTTCAGTGCCTCTGTGTCTTTACTTATTTTCTGTCTGGTTGATCTGTCCTCTGGAGTGAGTGGTGTGTTGAAGTCTCCTAAGATGAATGCATTGCTGTCTATTTCCTCCTTTAATTCTGTTAGTATTTGTCTCACATATGCTGGCGCTCCTGTGTTGGGTGCATATATATTTATAATGGTTATATCTTCTTGTTGGACTGACCCCTTTATCATTATGTAATGTCCTTCTTTATCTTTTGCTACTTTCTTCGTTTTGAAGTCTATTTTGTCTGATACAAGTACTGCAACACCTGCTTTTTTCTCTTTGTTGTTTGCATGAAATATCTTTTTCCATCCCTTCACTTTTAGTCTGTGTATATCTTTGGATTTGAGGTGAGTTTCTTGTAGGCAGCATATAGATGGGTCTTGCTTTTTTATCCATTCTGTTACTCTGTGTCTTTTGATTGGTGCATTCAGTCCATTTACATTTAGGGTGATTATTGATAGGTATGTACTTATTGCCATTGCTGGCTTTAGATTCGTGGTTACCAAGGGTTCAAGGGTTGCTTCTTTACTATCTAACAATCTAACTTAACTTTCTTGTTAAGTTATTGTAAACACAGTCTGATGTTTCTTTCTTTCTCTCCCTTCTTATTCCTCCTCCATTCTTTCTATAATAGGTGTTTTATTCTTTGCCTTTAGTTGGTATTTGGATGGTCTGCTTTCTTTGCTATGATTTTTTTCCCTATGGTGACATCTTTTTAGCCTTAGGTGTGCTTCCATCTAGAGCAGTCCATTTAAGATATCCTGTAGTGGTGGTTTATGAGACGCAAATTCTCTTAACTTTCGTTTATCTGGAAATTGTTTAATCCCTCCATCATATTTAAATGATAATCGTGCTGGATACAATATTCTTGGTTCGAGTCCCTTCTGTTTCATTACGTTAAATATATCATGCCATTCTCTTCTGGCCTGTAAGGTTTCTGTTGAGAAGTCTGATGATAGTCTGAATGGTTTTCCTTTGTAGGTGATCTTTTTTCTCTCTCTAGCTGCCTTTAATACTCTGTCTTTATCTTTGATCTGTGCCATCTTAATTATTATGTGTCTTGGTGTTGTCTTCCTTGGGTCCCTTGTGTTGGGAGATCTATGAGCTTCGGTGGACTGCGAGACTACTTCCTTCCCCAGCGAGGGAAAGTTTTCAGCAATTATTTCTTCAAAGACACTTTCTATCCCTTTTTCTCTCTCTTCTTCCTCAGGTACTCCTATAATGCGAATATTGTTCCGTTTGGATTGGTCACCCAAAACAGATTTTTAAATGAATGCACGGGTGGCTGGCTGGATAGAAAGCACTGTGTGACCATCTATGACCACAAGGTGGCAGACGAGACCCATCTCAGAGCTCAGCGTGTGCACTTTCCGCAGAGGTCTTGCCTTGGGCCCTTGAGAATGATGGGTAAATTGAGGTCATTAACAGTCGGCATGCTTTTCAGCTAGCACTCAGAGTATTAGTGGTAATAATGACATTTTATAAACAATTGGCATTTGTCATTTGATTCCTTATTCATTCAAGTGTTTATCTGCTCTATGTATGCACTGCTCTAGCGCTGAGGATGACATCCTGCTGGCCTGGAGCTGCGTCCTCCCGGGGAGGGACAGTAAGGAAACACCCAGGTCCAGCAAACGGCCTGACAGCTGTGCACCGTGTGCAGAAAGACCCACTGAGGAAGAGGCGAGGGGGTGTCGGGGTGGGGAGAGTGGGGGGTATGGGGGTGCATGGGGCATGTGAGGGTGGGGAGGGTTTTGGGGGGGCATGTGAGGCTGTGGGGACTGTGGAGTGTGAGGGGGTCGGGAGGGGACGGTTGATTTGCAGTCTTACACAGCGTGGTCTCAAGGGCTTGCTGAGAAGTTAGCGGAGGGAGTAAGTGGGAGGACAGTGCGGAGAAGAGAGTGCACGACAGAGGGAAAGGGATGTGCAGACGCCCCAAGACGGGCGTGCCTGGTTTGGCAGGTCAGCGCTCTGGGATGATGGGCCAAGAGAGTGGGGAGAAGAGGAGGTCCACGACAGGGAGCCCGTCCTGGAGGCCTGTCGGGACAGGGCTTTTCCTCTGAGAGATGTGAGCCATGGGAAAATGACCAAATCCTCCGAAGCCCGGAGGAGGCTTCCCACTCCCCAAACCAACGACTCGCCCCCCAACCAGCTGTACAGACGGCCATGGACTAGGCCCCACCCGGGGTGAGCGGGTGGGGATGGCAGGGTTACCCCAGGCAGCAGCTGTAGGCCCCAGAGCGAGGTGCACCGGGAGTGCCAGGACAACCTGTGGGCCCTACTGGGTGACCTCTGCCTCCATGGTCTTTGAGCTACTTAACAATTCCATAAACTAGAAAACTTCATCTGCCTGTGATGTTGGCAACCCAGCCTCCCTAGCGCGTGCTGTTCTTTGCTGTCTCCTTTGAACCCGCTAGAATGTGCTACTGCTCCTTCCCTTAACTAATGGGTTAAACAGGATATTTGACACACAGTCATTTGATGTTGGAGAGGCATGATTCTACCTGTGCTTTGAGCCTTTCTCAGACTGACAGTGCTCAAATAGAGACACCACCAGCACGTTACCCTGGGAGACAAAGAAACTGGAGTCCCATCCATGCTGAAACCCATAAAAAGGGCATCGGATGAGGAGGAAGGGGCAGAGGGGGTGGGGGCAGGCGCTGGGGCCCAGGCCCTTCCTTGCATTCTCCAGGCCTTCCCAGGCACCCAGGTGGAGCCAGCAGTGATAGACAGGTGGGGAGGCAGGGTGGGGGGGTGGGGCCTGGAGAGGGACTGCAGGGGCCGCTGGGGGCAGACGGAGACTGTGGACTCCATGAGAGCAGAGCCATGCCGCCCCCACAGCCAGCCCGCTGTCCTGACCCCTGCCTTCCTCTCTCACTCCCTCTCCTTCCTCAGCTTACCACTGAGACCCTTTCTCACCGCCAGGGATGGCAAGAGGGAAACAGCCCTGCCTTTGTGGGAAAACTTCGGAGCTTGAAGAGCCCCTGGGGCTGCTCAATGCCTTCCCCAGTCTGTTTGGGTTTAGATGTCAGGCACATACTTTGGAAGTTTTTGCCTCTCGTTTGGACCAGTGCCCTCAGCAGCCACCTCGTTTGCCTGTTTTTCCAGAAACACTCTCTCCCATTCACTCTTCCATTCTTCCTTCCTGCAGTTCATCCTTCAGCTGCTACTCAGTGAGCATCCCTCCACGTGGACGTGGTGGTGGGCGCCAAGGACACTGATGAGCAGATGCAAACACAGACCACACTGAGATGCCACGTCCTGCCCATTAAAGGCTACTGTCAAAAAAACAGAAAATAACAAGTGCTGACAAGGACGTGGAGAAATTGGAGGAGCCCTTGTGTACTGTTGGTGTTAATATGAAGTGGTATAGCCACTACGAAAACCAATATGGAAGTTCCTCAAAAACTTAAAAATAGAACTACCATATGGTGTAGCAACTCCACTTCTGATTCACCCCAGCGAATGGAAAGCAGAATCTCCAAGAGGTGTTTGCACACCTATGTTCACAGCAGCGTTATTCCCAACAGCCAAGAAGCAGAAGCCCCCCGATGTCCATAGGTGGATACATGGATAGACAGAATGTAGGGTTTACATGCAGTGGAATATTTTCCAGCCTGAAGAAGGCCAGGCACCCTGGGGCCGTGGGAATGCAGAGGTAATCAACCCCTGGGATTTGGTTAGGGGACTGTGAAGACAGTGAGGACACACAAAAGGGCAGTAAACAGACATTACACTGGCATGTCAGGAGGGTAAGTCCTGCGAAGAAAGGTACAGAGGAGGGACCTCTCGGGCCAGCAGGTCAGAGCAGACCTTCTGAGGCGGAGCTGGAACCGACGTGGGGGGGTGGGGGCAGAGCTGCGGGGAGCATTCCAGGCAGCTGGAAGCAGGTGCAAAGGCTCCCCTAGAACCTGCACCTCCAGCCAGAGGGCGGAACTCGGGCCTTAACCGTGCCTTTCCTGCGCTGTCGTCGGCTCCCTGCCACAAGGAGGATATGCCACCCCAACCGGCCACTGTGGCCTAAGGGTTATGTTGAGCTGCAGGCAATTGAGGCAGAAGTCCTAAAGGCGGGACATACATTTGCCATTCAGGAAGGTCTCCCCTCTGCCCCCACATACCAGGCAGTGAATTGTGACCCTTATCTTCAAAGACTGGAGTTGACACCAGGAGGGGTCTGCATAAACACATCTTCCTAGCACAGTCCTCATTTTCCCTTCGTTTCCGGACTCTATTTCTAGTCTTCTCCCCACAATTATCCCTTGGGCCCTACACCCTCTTTCCTTCGGTAAAATGATGTGTATGTCCCCGAGTGTAACTGCTGCTTCGAATCGCACTTCTTTTCCGTAAACTCCAGTAGGCATCAATATTAATAAAAATTGTGTCAGTTCTATTCATCAGTCTTCCGTTCGTTTAATTAACATACCCCCATTTTCTTAGCCTGAGGGTAGAGAAAAAGCGTTTCCTCCTCAATACATTCAATTCTCCACCCTCAATACATTTCAGATCTGATTTTCCTGGAGTTTGGTTGTGCGGTAACCTACCCAGTTCTGGTGGATATCTGGAATCTGCCCAGTGTTGTGTTATTATGAACACACATGAGACATGTTTCGCCAGACTGAGCAGGGTTTGATGAAACAGCACATCCGCCGTCTGCCAGTGTTTGGGTTCGTTCAGCAGTCAGCGAGCAAGGCTGGCAGAGCTGAGAAAGGCTCACACTTGACTAATTTTAGAATTCCTAAGTACAGTTAAGTGGTGACTCATTGTACTTGTTCAAAGCTGTTTAATGGGCCATCTGGCTCATCAGAATATGAAAGACTTTGCCCTGCAACCTGGAGACCCAGGGCGAAGATAAAAGCCTGTTCAGGAGCATCCACTGAGCTGAGTGTTAGCGTCTTGAGGACAGGAATGTCGAATAAACTGCTTAATGTCTGGTCCTATTTTTCTGTAAAATACTTCCTTTTTTTTTTCTGTTATAAAAGCAATACAACCAAAAGGACAACTAACCAAAGAAAAATTGATAAATTAGACATCATGAAATTTAAAACTTTCTCACTTCAAAGGAAACTAAGTGAAAAGACAACTCTTTGGGGAGAAAATACTTGTAAGTGATATATCCGAAAGGGTCTAATATTGAGACTGCATAAAGAACTTAGAACCCAACAATACAAAGACAAACAACCCAGTGAAAAATGGACAAAGGACACAATTTCTTTCAAAGACAGTGTGCAACGGACCAAGTAGCACGTGGAAAGTTGCTCCACATCATTAGCTATCAGGGAAATGCAAGTCAAAACCACAATGAGATACCATTTATCCTTGCTAGGATGGCTCTAATCAAAAGGACAGACAATAGCAAGTGATGGTGAGAATAGAGAGAAATTGGAACCTTCACACACTGCTAGTAGAAATGTAAAAAATTATTCAGTTACTTTTTTTAAATACCTGGCATTTCCTCAGAATGTTAAACATATAGTCACCATATGACCCAACAATTCCATTCCTAGGTGTTTGCCCAAGAAAAATGAAAACACACATCATACACAAACTTGTACACAAACGTTTATAGCACCGTTATTTATAATTGCCAAAAAGTGGGAACAACTCAAATGTCTACACGCTGATAAATAGATTAATAAAGTGTAGTATGTCCATACAATGGGTTATTATTCAGCAATAAAAAGAAAGGAAGACTGACACATGCTAGAAATGAACCTTGAAATCATTATGCTAGGCAAAAGAAGCACAAAAGACCACATAGTGTATGATCCCTAATGTGGAGGAAAAACTTCTCTACCCTCCTCGGTTTTTTCACGGGGGCCTGTGAATTAAACCAACAAAGCTAGAATAACAGGAGGAAAGGCATACCATTTTTATTAATATTTATGTGCTAAGGAGTTCACAGAAAAAAGTGAAACTTAAGGAAGTGATTAGACTCGGGGTTATATACCATTTCAACAAAGGAAAGGGTTTGAACTTTGAAGGATGATAAATCATGGGATTTGACTAGCAAATATGCAGGGAGGAAGCTAATGGAAGGTAAGGGTTGTGTTATAAGGTTTGTTCTTGCAGACTCTCATCTCAGTGACTCTGGTGATGAGTTGCTCTATTTTTCTTGGGATAGAAGAAGAGAAATGTATGCCCCCTATGTTACCTTAAGCAGGTTCCTTAACCTCTCGAATCTTGTTTGCCAAAGGAGTTTGCGGTAGGGTGATGAAACAGGACCATTGCAAAGATCCAGTGAAATATCCCAAAGCCCTTAGCAACGCCCAGTGCACATTAGGTGCTTAGTAATAATACTTCATTATTACACCAAAAAATGTGCTTTGAATGCCCAAGGAAACAAAACCCCTTGAATAAAGGTTTGAAATACTGAGCTTGTGAGCTATATTACATATTCCCCTGCCTATAGACAGAGTGGACTGGACATCTTTCAACCTTTTTTGATGATGCAGGTCATTACTGATAATAGAAGACTTCCCTCCTAGTTCAAAGCCTGCCTGTGTTCAGAAATCAAACACTGGTCTTTACTCAGCAACCAGTGTCACCTGTCTGTCCCAACACTCAACATCCCAGGCTGCTGGGTTTCTTGAGATGCTCTGTGTAAGGCCCTCAGAATAATGATTAGAAGCGTGGCCAGAAGTCACTCCTCATAGAAACAGGAAGGACATGTAGAGGCCAACACAGAGGCAAGAAAGGGTTGTTAGCAAGCCTAGGCCCCACACCTGGAGTATGTTTGCACAAGGCTTTGAATCAAGATCGGATTCTAGGTTCTAATAGCTTTCCACTTAAGGGTGCTAAATTTAGCAAATAAGAATACAGGATGCCCTTACAATTAGCACACACAATATAGGTAGGTCACGAGGAAGACAGTATAACACGGAGAAGACAAGTAATGACTCTACAGCATCTTACTATGGTGATGGACAGTGACTGTAGTGGGGTCGTGGGGACTTGATAATATGGGTGAATGTTGAAACCACAATGTTGCTCATGAGAAACCTTCACAAGATTGTTTATCCTTAATTAAATTATACCTTAATTTAAAAAAATACAGGATGCCCACTTCAATCTGCATTTCAGGTAAACAATGAATAATTTTTAGTATACCTATATCCCATACAATCTTTGAGACATAATAAAAACGTATTCCTTGTTGAACCAAAATTTCAAATTTATCTGTATACCTCGTATGTTGTGTGGCAACCCATGCTGCCTCTGTCCAGTGGTTGGTGGCAAAGGAGACACAGAAGATCCTGAAGTAGTCCTCGTCTACTGCAGCAGTTTGAGTAGGTCACCCGACAGCGGCCTCGTCTGAACACTGGTAAATTCCCACTCATTCCTTTTAATGGCTTTTTTGAGGTGTAATTCACATGCCATACAATCCACTCACTCAGTGCACAGATGGTATGTTTTATGTATTCACAGATGTGTGCAACCTTCCCACAGTCCAATCTTAAACGATGAAATCTTAAATGTTTTCATCATCTAAAAAGAAGCCACACACACCCACTGGCACTCAGTCCTCACCCTGCCTGCAGTTCCCCACAGCCACTAACCTATTTTCTGTCTGCGCCTCTTCTGGACAGTGCCTATAACTAGAATCACACAGTGGGCGGCCTTTTGTGTCTGCAGCGTGTACCAGTACATCATGCTTCTTGCGCTGAGTTAACATTCCTTGTATGCATGCACAGCATCCATGTATGTTTGTCCGTGGATGGGCATTTGTTTGTTTCCCCCTTTTAGCTACTTTCCCACTCATGCTTAATGACACACCTGTCACCTTCGTCACAGCCCACTATCATCCTGTTTGTCTACAGGGTGTCTGCCGCGATCTCCTTCCTCACCATGCAGGAAGCTGCCAGCTGATGGGGCTTTGTCTGAATCAACGGTGTGTGCCTGGCCCACAACCGATGGAGGAGTGGTTGGAAATGGACCTGCTCTCCGTGGCTCAGGCCTCCGGGCAATAAGGGCATCATGCATCGAGGGAGAAAAAAGTTCTCATAATTTCCAGGTAGGAAAAACCCTTTGGAATGGCCATGAAACACTGCGTTCCTCTTGGCCACGGCTCTGCTTTGAGAGTCTGCCATCAACTTTATCTTCCTCTTAGTCTTTCATGGAAGAGGGAGGTGTTGGGACAAGTGGTGGAAACGGGTGTGTTGGGGGTGGCAGGTGGAGTTCTAGGGGTGCCTTGGTCTTCTGGGAACCTATCTGGAAACTTGCAAGATGCAAATATTGCAGCAGTTTTAATGGTTGTTACCCCAGAGGAGAGAGCTTCCCATCCATTATCCACTCCTCTCGCCCAGATGGAATATGCTGATAATCCCCCTCCCAGCTTTTTATTTTTACTTTTTGCACTTTGGGGAATTTTCCAAGTATACCCTCTTTCCTGGCGAAGGAAATTTTTATGTGCCTATCTGCATCATGGCTTTAACTTTATTCATCCATTCAACATTTATTAATTCCACCTGTACTCGATTCCTAACAGGGGACACAAACTGGGCGGCATCAAACAGCCGACGCTGAGTCTCAGGGTCTGGAGGCTAGACATCCCAGACCAACAGGTCAGCAGGGCTGCGCTCCTCTGGAGGTGCTGGGGGAAATCTTTTGGTGCCTCTGGTCCTAGCATCTGGAGGTTGCCCCAAATCCTCAGCGTAGCTCGGTTTGCAGACGCACCCCTCCAATCTGTGCCTCTGTCCTCACATGGTGTCCTTGCTGTGTCTCTCTCCTTTTCCTATAGAGGGTAAGGAGTTGATATGGAGGGAAGAGGGGAGAAGAAATGAAGGCAGTCAAGCAAAGGAAAAAAAAGCCTCTACAAACAGTCTAAAATCCCTATGACACAGCGGGGCCGGCCTCAGAGGTAGGCAGCCCAGAGCCGGGGGAGCCTACAGGGAGGCACGCTCGCAGCTAGACGCAGCCAGGACGGGAGCCGCATCCCAGAGAGCAAGTCACATCTGTGGTCGCATGGCCCCAGCTCTAGGCTCTTCCCCCTGAAAGGTCACCTGCCAAGGCTCCAGGCCCAGGAGGCAGCTGCTGTCTGCTGGTTCTCATCTTTGAGTACATTCTCTCATCTTGGTAATAATGAAAGAATGGAGATTCTTCAGGAAGACTGCTTCTCCTGAGTTCCTTCCACCAATTGGCTTGTGATCCACCCAAAATGCTCAGAGGTCCACACACTTCATACAGTTGGCTAGAAATAGTAAATATTTGGGGCTCTGTGAGCCATATGGTTTCCATCCCAGCTACACGGCTCTGCTGTTGTAGTGACAGCAGCCATAGTATTGACATATTCCCTGTGTCTAAAATGTCTGTCTGGCCCTTTCTGGAACGAGTTTGCCAGCCCTGTCGTACACCACGAATATTAACCAAGTCAGTAAATCCTTCCCTACCACCGTTTTTAAGGACTGCAATTTGCTTCCCTTCCACCAACATTTCAAAAGCCGCTCTACTGAGGGCATTCACATCCCTGGCAAAAGTCCCTGAAATACTTTGTCATGGAAGACACCTGAACTTGGGGAGCAGTGGGGAAAGTGTCCCCAAAGCCCTGCCTGACTTGGTCTCTGAGCTCGGATGGACTGAAGAAAGGGCATTTTCTAAGTCACTCCTCCTGACCCAAGATCTTGCAACTTTGCCAACCCATACGTTAGGCCACCTGCCGAGGCATCCTGTTGTCCTGCTAGTCCGGGACGGTCCCCTTTGTTCCCTGCATTGGGTCCCATTCACATCAGGCTACTTTCTGGCTGTTTACAAGGAGCTTGTCAAAATTTTTTCTTCCTTTAATTACAACTTAAGTTTTGTCTTATTGAAAGCAAAGGATTCCTTGCTTGCTGAGGGCCAGAATACATCAAGCTGGGTTGGGGGTCTTCCTGCTGAATCAAGGGAGAATGATTTCAGCCATAGGCTTGAGCCAGTTTGTCTAGTTCTGGGCACTCTCCAGATTCTTCTGTGCGTTTACTTTTCTTGGGTAGAAACCCTACCTGGATTTGCAAATGACATGGGGCTCTTTGTCACCCTGGATCCCTCGGGGGCCCACAGGGAAGGCAGTTGTTTGGAAAGCATTGCCTCTCAGTCTTCTCTTTTTTTAATGAAAGAGGAATTACCGTGTTTGCTCCCTATAACCTTGGACTTCTGCCAAATTTCCTTGGTGGGACTTTCACTTAATATGAGCCTTTTGCCTCCGGAGCCAGGACAGTGTTTCTTATACCAGTAGCAGAGCTCAAAACGCCAAAAATCTCAGTCTTGGTCATACCTCTGCATTTATCGTGTCAAATATCCAAAATGCAGATGTCCCCTCCTAACCAGCTTTTAGTGGAATTAGAAAAGTCAGAAAGAAATAAGAGGCCATCTTCTCGTTTTTCAAATTTACAGCACTGCCTTTAAAAAAAAAAGAAAGGACTTTAGAGTTTATTTGAAATTCCATTTTTTTTGTTATTGTAAAATGATACATGGTCGTCAGAGTCCTGAGAAATCTTAGACGGGGCAAACAAACCCTAGCCCACATTTAAGGTGGTGAACACTAATAACACTGCAGGACAAAGTTTTCCAATCTTTATTAGTAAAATAACAGGCAGCACACATACCTACTCAGCATCCATTTCTTCTGTTCCCCTATCCTAAGAAACCCTGACTTTGTCCCGGCATCTGCTTTGAACAAGGGCTTTGAGGGGATGGATCGTGATCAGCCAAGACTAATTTCTCATGGTGGCCATTTCCCTCTCAGAAGGCGGCTTGGACCTGAGCATGGGATGCAGTTATGGGCAATGAGATAAGGAGGCAGAGGCCTGCTGAGGCTTCTGGGGAAGGTTTCCTTCCTCCTAAATGAGACACACAGAGATGCCCTCCTGCTGTTCTTTCAGTGACTAGATAGGATGCCTGGGACCCAGATGGCCGTGCTGCCCTCAACCCAAGAATGAAGCAGATGTGGGAGAGGAGGAGCCCAGAGGGTCAGAAATAGAGGAGAGCCCCGTGCCTTGTGCCTGCTGTAGCTCTGCACTTCTTATGTGACACAAAACAGTGCCCATATTTAAGACAGTTTGAGTTGTGTTCTGGTCTGGCCAGCCAGCATATGTGTGTGTGTGTGTGTGTGTGTGTGTGTGTGTGTGTGTGTGTGTGTGTGTGTTATATTGTGGAGCCCACCAACCAGATCCCATTAGGAACCTACCTGCAGTTGAATGACCATGGGTTTGTTTAGCTGCTGCAGCGGAAGCCAGAGGAAAGCATCTGGAGGAGCCATGGGGAGATTCTTGGAAAGGGCAGGATGGAGACGTCTGAGCTTGTGCTGGTTGATTCTGAGAAGGGCTTTGGGTAGAAGAGAGTGCAGACTGTTGATACATTGGGCTGCATCTCTTGGCTCTGAGGGGAAGATGGAGGGAAAAGGTAGCCTTTCACAGTATAACAGAGAAGACAAGTAGTGATTCTATAGCATCTCACTACGCTGATGGACAGTGACTGTCATGGGGTCTGTGGTGGGGACTTGATAATGGGGGGAGTCTAGTAACCATAATGTCACTCATGTAATTGTACATTAATGACACACATTAAAAAAGTAGACTTTCATCCCCTGCCAGCTGCCAGCCAACCTTCACCTGGCCGCTGGGGGTGAGTGGTGCCAAGAGGAGAGAGCAGGGCTGCAGAACCGGCCGCCAGCTGCTGGGCTCAGGAGCCCCCACCGCAAGGGGACCTGGCCCACTGGCAAATCACACTCAGTGTCTGAGAATCTCACCCAATCATATTGGTAAGCTTTCTTCCCTGAGGGGTAGAAGAGAGGATCTCCAAGATTTCAAGTTGAAGAATCCCAGGGATGGGCTCTGTTTCGCTCAGCGTGGGTCATATGCAGGAGACAAGCAGAGAGCCCCAATATGCCCCCCCTGCCTGGAGAGTGCTGGGTACCTAAACGGTCCTTCCAAATGCCTCCGTACTCATTTCAAGATGCTGTGACATAAGAAATATATATATTTGGTCTCTGTCCTCATTTCCAGATACATGGCTAGCTAGTAAATCCCTCCTGATCTCAGAAGTGACAAGTGCCTTTTCAGTAGGCTAATGAGGTGACTTAGGGCTGGGGGCGCCTGGAGAGCCTCACAGTGGGGGCTGGTTGCCAGAGGAACCAATCCTGGTGCCTCCAGGGGCAGGAGAGGAGAGGGCGGCTGGAGACTGAGTTGATTACCATTGGCCAATGAGTCACTTGAATGTGCATACTGAATGGAGCCTCTATAAATACCCTTGATGCTAGGATTCAGGGATCTTCCAGGCAGTGTGGCCCAAAGTCGGACCCAGTCCCCACCCTTCCCTATGCATCTCTTCCATTTGGCTGTTCTGAGTTGTATCCTTTGTAATAAACAAACCGATAACCTAAATACACTGTTTTCCTGACTTCTGTGAGCCTTCTGGCAAACTATCAAACCTGAAGGGGGGTGATGGGAACCCCCAGGTCATAACCAGTTGGTCAGCAGTACTGGGGGCCCAGGCTCGTGGTCGGCACCTGAAGAGGGACAGTCTGATAGGGTTGAGGCCTTACTCGTAGGGGCTGCACCAACTCTGGGAATTAGTGTCAGAACTGAGTTGAACTGTGGGACACCCAGCTAGGGTCTGGAGAGGGGGGAGGACTGGTTGGCATGGGAAACCTCCCAAACATCTGGTGTGAACAGGAAAAAAAGGCCGTAGATTTTTCCTTTCAGATGATCTTCATTTTTCCTCCCTTAAATCTAAGCCTTTATTTTATATATAAAATCTCTTTCAAAGGGCCTGGCAGTGTGGACTGGAAGGAGGGGTGGAGGCCCGCAGAGCACAGGGAGCCTGTCAGGCTGTCGGAGGCGAATGCCTGCTTAGTCCTCGCTCCTCCCTCCTTCGCACGCAGATCACATGGCAGGTTCAGTTATTTGGGGAAATTGCCGGCATGATCACCCAGACATGGGACTAATACCTTTTTTATGTATTTATTTTTCCCTTTGTGGGAGATTAAGATTTCTTCCAAGAGGATCTTCAAATAGCTCTTGCTTTGGCCCACAATGATTTTTTTTTTTGCTTTTCTTAAAATTTTGCTATCATCAACATACAATTACATGAGCAACATTGTGGTTACTAGATTCCCCCCCATTATCAAGTCCCCACCACATACCCCATTACAGTCACTGTCCATCAGCGTAGTAAGATGCTACAGAGTCACTACTTGTCTTCTCTGTGCTATACTGCCTTCCCTGTGCCCCCCCCCATTATGTCTGCTAATCATAATGCCCCTTATTCCCTTATCCCTCCCTTTCCACCTATCCTCCCCAGTCCCTTTCTCTTTGGTAACTGTTAGTCCATTCTTGGGTTCTGTGAGTCTTCTGCTGTTTTGTTCCTTCAGTTTTTGCTTTGTTCTTCTGCACCACAGATGAGTGAAGTCATTTGGTATTTGTCTTTCTCTGCCTGGCTTATTTCACTGAGCATAATACCCTCTAGCTCCATCCATGTTGTTGCAAGTGGTAGGATTTGTTTTCTTCTTATGGCTGAATAATATTCCATTGTGTATATGTACCACATCTTCTTTATCCATTCATCTACTGATGGAAACTTAGGTTGCTTCCATTTCTTGGCTATTGTAAATAGTGCTGCAATCAACATAGGGGTGCATTTGTCCTTTTCAAATTGGGCTGCTGCATTCTTAGGGTAAATTCCTAGGAGTGGAATTCCTGGGTCAAATGGTATTTCTATTTTGAGATTTTTGAGGAACCTCCATACTGCTTTCCACAATGGTTGAACTAATTTGCAGTCCCACCAGCAGTGTAGGAGGGTTCCCTTTTCTCCACATCCTCGCCAACATTTGTTGTTGTTTGTGTTTTGGATGTTGGCCATCCTCACTGGTGTGAGGTGGTATCTCATTGTGGTTTTAATCTGCATTTCTCTGATGATTAGCAATGTGGAGATTCTTTTTATGTGCCTGTTGGCCATCGGAATTTCTTCTTTGGAGAAGTGTCTGTTCAGCTCCTCTGCCCATTTTTTAATTGGGTTATTTGCTTTTTGTTTGTTGAGGTGCATGAGCTCTTTGTATATTTTGGATGTCAACCCCAATCGGATATGTCATTTATGAATATATTCTCCCATACTGTAGGATGCCTTTTTGTTCTACTGATGGTGTCCTTTGCTGTACAGAAGCTTTTAGTTCGATATAGTCCCCCTTGTTCATTTTTGCTTTTGTTTCTCTTGACCGTGGAGATATGTTCATGAAAAAGTTGCTCATGTTTATATTCAAGAGAGTTTTGCCTATATTTTCTTCTAAGAGTTTTATGGTTTCATGACTTACATTCACGTCTTTGATCCATTCGAGTTTACTTTTGTGTATGGGGTTAGACAGTAATCCAGTTTCATTCTCTTGCATGGAGCTGTCTGTTTTTGGCAACACCAGCTGTGGAAGAGGCTGTCATTTTCCCATTGTATGTCCACAGCTCCTTCATCACAATGATTTTAATTAAAATAATGATAAGGAAAAAAAAACAGACCAACAGTTCCTGCAATTCTGTGCATAACAGAAAGATTAGGAGGGGCGATCTGCTTAGAATTCAGGGGCTTTGCCTTGAAGCAGACTCCTCTTAGAATGCACATATTTTAATTTAGATTGTATGCTTATTTGCATTGCCTTGATGTGGAGGTGCTAATGGAGATAACCCCCAAATAATAGTAGCCAGACAGAATAGAGCACTTGTGACCTTTTCTTTGTGCCCGGGAGCTCATTTAACCCTCCACGCCCCTATGAGGCAGGATCTAGCAACTAGCAAGTTTCTTGCCACCGCCGTGCTCTCCTACCTCCTGGTGTTCAGAGTCTCTGATCCTGGATTTGCGGCTCACTGGCTGGGCCAGCTTGGGCATTTAACTTCTTTGACCCTTGGCTTGCCACCTGCAGAACAAGGGCAATTCTAGAATTTGGGGAAGTGTTTAAAGGCCTGACTCTGGTGCTCAACAGAGGGAAGTTGGGTGGTCATGCGGAGGTGGAGCCTGGGCGAGCACTGTGCCAGGAGTCGGTTATTGGTGCTCCATCCTGAGCTGTGATGAAGCTGTGGCTCCATGCAGGCGGCAGCCGCCAGGGCAGCGCAGAGCGTGTGGAAGGATGCAGTAAGTTACTCTTGAGGCGTGTCCCCTTAAAACACCTTGACACGAAGGAACCTTCCTCTTCTGCTCCTCTTTCTTCCCTCCCCACGTGCCTTCCTCCCGCCGTCTCTTTTCCTTCACATGCCTGCAGTCTGTAGGTGCCTTCCAGCAGGGTGGCAGCGTGGGCCTGGGGATTAGGCCCCTTGTCAATTTCTCATCTCCTCTCTGCAGAGACAAGGCCTTAAGTATTGCAAGAGATCGCTCTGGTAACAGCTTTCTCCAGGCCTTGTTTGGCTTGTCTCTGGCTGGGTGGGGCTCCCGTGTGCAGCCCTCGCAGGGAGGTAAGCCGAAGGCTGCCCGCTGCGTGCGCCTGAGCCAGGGCATTTGCATCGGGCTGGGTCTCCATTCCAGGGCCAGCCGACCCACCTCTTGGGCCAATTGTTTCAGACTTGGGAGACAGGCTGCGTCTTGCCAGGAGACTAGCGCCCTGGATCCAGAGCCCAAGGGCATGGCCATGCGGGCATCCCAGCCTGCTCCTCCCTCGGCAGTGCCTTCTCCACTTCTAGGTCGGGAGGAAGCATATAGCCTGCTTGGACACCAGGCCGGCTTGCCCCTCTGCCCCAGTCCTCCCGCCCTACCTTCTCATGTCTAATTAATCACTCCATCTCCAAAATCACTCATCTCTTCCTCTCCTGCATCCCATCAGCCCACAGAACTGCTCCCGTCTGAAAACAGGAGCAGAAGCCCTCGGACCTCTGTGTGCCCGCTAGCGACCACCGTCGTTCCCCTGCTTTCCTTCAGACAAACTTCTCCTTGCCCACTGCTTCCCTTTCCACCCTCTCTTCTCCAGCCCAATTCAACCCAGCTCTGGAACCCCCCCAGAATTCGCTCTTGCCAAGGGCCCCAGCACCCATGGCCCTCCCGAGGCCTCACGCTGTGGGGCTTGGCCGTGCTTCGCACAGCTGACCCATCTCTTCTGCCAGCCGCTCTCTCCTTGCTTCTTCTGTGATGTGCTCACGCACTCCCCGCCGCACAGCCCCCTTCTCAGCCTTGGTCATTGGCCCCTCTCCCTGCATGGCCTGCCATGGTCTACTTCACAGCTAGGCTCTCACAGGACCATCTCATGCTTTTAACCATGACCGAGGGGCTCAGGGCTCCACATTCACACCTCCTGCCCACCTGTCGCCTCGTAAGTCTGTTGCCTACCTGACACCCTCATGTGGACGTCCCACACTTGATGTAACCTGTTCCTCCCACATCTCTTCCCTGCAGTCTTCCCCAGCCCCTGCGAAAGGTGCGCTCCACCCGGGTGGGGGCCCAGGCCGCGGTTCTAAGGTCTTGCATCCTCCCACCACCCTCAGCCACCAGCAGCGTTCTGCTCCTCTGGAGTCCCTCAGATCCACGTTCTTCCATTCACTTTGCTACCCTAGGCCAGGCCACTGTCAGCTCCCACCTGGAAGCTGTAATCTCCAGGTAGCTGCCAGCCCTCATGTCTCACACCGCTGCCGTTGAGATCTTTCTAGAATGCAGATCAAATCAGGTCAGTCCCTTAAAACCATTTCATGCTCCCTACTGCTCTTAGGGTTGGTTTGCACAACCTGGCCTTTCCCTGCCTCTCCCACCTCCGGTGCCACCCCCGGTGCACCTTAGGTCCCAGATACACCAGAGGCTTGAAGGTTCCGTAATGTTCCTCCCCTCCCCACCTGGGCCTTTGTACTCGCTCTTCCTTTCTTGGGGTGCCCTTCCCTTCCCTACCCTACTCTTCACTTCTGGTTAGCCCCTACTTATGTTTCTTGCCTTGGATTAGATCTCACTTCCTCCAGGAAGTCTTCCCTGACTTATCTTCCCAAAACAAAACAAAATCAAATCAGACCAAAAAACTGGGTCATAAACTCGTTTCTTCCGTGAGGAGGGATCAGGAAAGATGTGTTTGCATCACAAGCACACCATTTTTACTAGCCTTGGTTGTTACAGATTGTAGAACTGGAGCAAGGATAGCATCTAACTAGAAATTATTACATAGCACCAGAAAGACACAGATGTTCACCTGATGTGTGACTGATGTGATCAGCTGATTGGGAGAAATCATCAGAAAATGAATTAAAAGCAGAGACTTGATTCATAAGATGTATAATTTGCTCACACAAAAATTTATTTAACTGGGTTTTATAGAAGCTGAGGTGGTTTTTTTCCTAGCAGGTGATCCATTATTCCAAGGACAGATCGTAGAGCGCGCTTCTGCTTTTCACATATTAAATCGCAACAGCACCATGTCCTGGAAGTTTAAACACATCCTTGGCTAATTTTGTTTCATTTGTATTTTAATTATTGCTACTTGGGATGGCTTAAGGGCTCTAATGGAGCAGGAGGCATCTTTTTAACACCCAGGGGCACCACTATTAGTTGTATTCCACATGTTTGGCCCACAGAAGGGACTGGATCCATATTGGTGAATGAATGAAGTCACTCCCAGACTAGATTCCAGGTTCCATGGCTGCCTGGGGCAAAAGGACAGTGTGGGGGTGGGGGTGCAGGGCCGGGACCGGTCAGATGTTTGTGATATCAGATGAGCCTCCCACCCACCCCGAGCGGCAATGCCTAGGGTCAGCTCGCCACCGTGTGGCCAAACCTGGGGGACTACATGCTTCCCATCCTTGTTTCTAGGGCTCCAAGCAGGGCTGGAGCCTGCATTTGGACCCCAGTTTGTTGTCTCACCAGAGTCTGGGGTCTGCGTCAGGTCCTCATTGGACGACTTGCAGCTGTAAGTCTAAAAGGGACTCAGGTTCCTCCTCTGAGACTGCAACGCTCTCATCTCTCCAGGAAAGACCCAGTGAGAAATGAGACTCTCACAGGCTCCTGCAACCCCTGCTGTGTGTGGCTGATGGGTGCTGTTCTGAAGCTGAAATAGGAACGTCTTTCTTCAGTGTTACCTTGAAACAAGAATGGAAGAGGCCCGGGGGTTTGGAGGTTTAGCACTGCGTGGGATTTGAAGGTCATTAGGTGTGACCTCATTATTTCAAAGAGGAAGAAGCGAAGGTGCAGAGAGAAGAAAGCAGAAGCAAGACTTCAAGGCTCCCATCGAAGGATGCAGACTTGCTTGTCCGTTCAGCGTGAGCCCAAAGCTCTGGCATCAGGAGAGGTCACTGGAGGGGAGAGGACCTGGGTGGGCACAAGGCCTGGAGGACTAAAGTCATGGCCCTTCGGAAGCCGAGTCCTTCCTGGTGCCGATGCCCAGGCACCCTGCCTGGCAGCTCCCAGATGTACAGAATTCCCAGTGAGCAGGAGAGATCTTGCCCAACTGCCCATCACAGTACAGACGAGGAAATGGAAAGCAGGAGGGAGGAGGGGTCCTGCACCAGCCACTCGGCATTTTCAGCAGCGGTTCTGTCCCCACAAATGGCACAGCTGTGGGGGCGCCTTCGTCTAATTCTGACCACATGCCTATTTTCATAGAGGGATCATGGAACTGTGCCATTTATAATCTTATTTTATTCCAATTAATCTTCCCAGAAGCCTTACAAATAGGTGTATTCCCATTTTACAGATGAGGAAACCGAGGCTCAGGGAGATGATGTGACATGAACACAGCTGGTGAGTGGTGCAGTATGACACAGAACCTGTCTCTGCTGAGCTCTAGACACTGGGTTCACGTAGGGCACGGCAGGCAGCTTTGAACCCTTCAGGGGCTTTACAAAGAGGAGGTGAGGAGAGGTGTGTTCTCTTAGGAGGGCTGTCCGCAGAGTTTACTGAGATGTCTCTGTGACCTGGTGCAAATCCAGCACCCTCACCCTTCACCTTCGAGAAATGAAATTAAGGAAACAAAACGGTGGGCTTAATGCTCCTGCCTTAGTGCCCGGCACACAGTCCTGCCCAAACAGGCATTTTCCTCCAGTGGTCCAACTCCCACCAGGCAGTGCCCCCCCTGCTTTGGGAACCAGATGAATGACACCTCCAGAGTTGGGAAGGAGTGAGGCGTGAGTGCCTTCAGGGACCCCTCCCTAGCCCCTAGTAGTATGCCCACCCATGGAAAGGGTGATAGGGGCATCCGTTCCTGGAAACACCCCTGAGGGACGATGGCAACCCCATCATTGCACGAAGAACAAACTCCTGCCCCAGAAGTCCAGGGTTGGGGGTGGGTTGGGGGTCATAGCTGAAGCTCCTTGGGCCTGAACCCCCAACAACGCAGGTCCCAAGTCACACCCTGGCCGTCCTTGAGTGTCCTGCTGCTGGGCTGGCTGCCTGGGGTCCACTCACGGCTGTGCCTTGGGGCATCCTTGCTCCATGTCCCGAGCCCTGTGGACAGGAAAGTCCCTCTTTGACTCTGGCCTTGTTTATTTGCTTCCTCAAAAGTATTCCAAGCTCAGGAGTTGGAAATAGCAGGAGACCTTTCGCAGAAAGCAGACAGGACCTGGTAGGAAGGTTCTCACTGGATGAGTAAAAGAGGGGCAGAGGGTAGCTTGCTTTCTGGCCGCCACTGTCTCTAGTTCCTGGGCACCAGGGGTTTACCTGTTCTCTCCCACAGCCCTGTGTCTGGCTCAGACTGCACGTCAGTCTCTGGGTACAGTTGAAGGTGTTTGCAGTGCCCAGGCAGTTTCTCTGGGTTCACCCTCCATTCTTTCTCTAATTTGTTGAGTTGGACATGTAGCTTATTAATTATAGTCCTTTTTCCTTACTATATATATATGTGCATTTAAGGCCATACATTTCCCTGTAGGTGCTAGAGGGTACATGGGAGTATTTTATACCACTCTTGCTAGTTTTCTCTAAGTTTCAATTTGTTTCAAAATAAGAAGATACATATATATATATGTATCTTGTATATATAATTCATATACAGATATGAATTTGGTTTTATCCCAGAAATTCA
Source organism: Smutsia gigantea (assembly GCA_032199065.1). Lineage (NCBI taxonomy): Eukaryota > Metazoa > Chordata > Mammalia > Pholidota > Manidae > Smutsia > Smutsia gigantea. The sequence goes on along the minus strand of JAVSCE010001036.1, from coordinate 585,873 downwards.
CAGTGGTTTAACATTAGAAGATCAATTACTGTAATTAACTACATTAACAAGGAGATAAACTACAAAAAATGCAGAAAATCCATTGATGGAATTCCATGCCCTTCATGATTAAAATAACAATAAAACCTTTTCACAGGCATCTTGATATAAGCATTATTCTTGTATTTTATGGAAATTTTTGTAGACGCATAGCAGGAGAGAAAACTATAATAAACTTCCATGTACTACCTATCACCCAGCTCAACAATTAAATAGCCAGTTTTGCTTTAGCTTCCTTACCATATTCTAATTCTGAGGTATTTTAAAGGAATCCTAGATATATTGTTTTGCCAGTAGCTACTTCAGTGTGCATCTCTAATTCATAAAGCCGTCTATATTTTACATAACTGCCATATGCCATGATCACACATAACAAAATTGACAACTTCAAAATCATATATTACTTGGTACATATTCAGACTTTGATAATTTATCTCAAAGATTTTTTTAAATAGTCGTTTTGTCCAAGTAAGAGCTCAAACCCAGGACACATGTAGCATTTGGTTGTTACATTTCTTGTACCTTTTTTTTTTTTTAATAACTGTTACTTCCCAATTCAACTTTCACCTTTTTCATTCATGCTGTTGCTGTTTTTAAGGGAAATTGGGCCATTTGTCCCATGGAGTGCCCCACATTCTGCCCCCTTCCTTCTGCAACCTTTGTTCCAAATAATGAAATGGTAGTAACATTCCTGTGCAATCAGGACGGCATGCTCTGCATCACTGCTGCTATCCACTGTGAGGTCGGAGGGCCTGGCCAGCACAGTAAGAAAAAGGAAGGCAGAACCACAAAAGACCCCGAATAGCCAAAGCAATCCTGAGAAGGAAGAATAAAGCTAGGGGTTTATGCCCCCCAACTTCAAGCTCTACTACAAAGCCACAGCAATCAAGACAATTTGGTACTGGCACAAGAACAGACCCATAGATCAATGCAACAGAATTGAGAGCCCAGATAAAACCCAAGCATATATGGTCAATTAATATACAATAAAGGAGCCATGAACATACAATGGGGAAATGACAGCCTCTTCAACAACTGGTGTTGGCAAAACTAGACAAGCTACATGTAAGAGAATGAAACTGGATTACTGTCTAACTCCATACATAAAAGTAAAACTCGAAATGGATCAAAGACCTGAATGTAAGTCATGAAACCATAAAACTCTTAGAAGACAACATAGGCAAACGTCTCTTGCATATAAACATGAGCAACTTTTTCCTGCACACATCTCCTCGGGCAAGGGAAACAAAAGCAAAAATTAACAAAAGGGACTACATCAAACTAAAAAGCTTCTGTACAGCAAAGGACACCATCAGTAGAACAAAAAGGCATCCTACAGTATGGGAGAATATATTCATAAATGACATATCCAATAAGGGTTAACATCTAAAATATATAAAGCCTTCACACATCTCAACACCCAGAAAGCAAGTAACCTGATTTTAAAAAGGGCGAAGGATATGAACAGACATTTCTCCAAAGAAGAGATTCAGATGGCCAACAGGCACATGAAAAGATGCTCCACATTGCTAATTATCAGGGAAATGCAAATTAATCACAAGGAGATACCACCTCATACCAGTTAGGATGACCAACATCCAAAAGACAAGGAACAACAAATGCTGGCGAGTATGTGGAGAAAGGGGAACCCTCCTACACTGCTGCTGGGAATATAAACTAGTTCAGCCATTGTGGGAAGCAGTATGGAGGTTCTTCAAAAAATTAAAAATAGAAATACCATTTGAGCCAGGAATTCTACTCCTAGGAATTTAACCAAAGAGAACAAGATCCAAGATTCAAAAAGACATATGCACCCCTATGTTTATTGCAGCACTATTTACAAAAGCCAAGATATGGAAGCAACCTCAGTGTCCATCAGTAGATGAATGAATAAAGAAGATGTGGTACATATACACAATGGAATATTATTCAGCCATAAGAAGAAAACAGATCCTACCATTTGCAACAACATGGATGGAGCTGGAGGGTATTATGTTCGGTGAAATAAGCCAGGCCAAGAAAGACAAGTACCGAATGATTTCCCTCATTTGTGGAGTATAACAGTGAAGCAAAACTGAAGGAACAAAACAGCAGCAGACTCACAGACTCCAAGAAGAGACTAGCAGTTACCAAAAGGGAGGGGTGGGAGTGGGTGGGTGGGAAGGGAGGCAGAAGGGGATTGAGGGGCATTATGATTGGCACACATGGTGTTGGGGAGTGTCATGAGGAAGACAGTGTAGCACAAAGAAGGCAAGTAGTGACTGTGGCATCTTACTATGGTGATGGACAGTGACTGCAATAAGGTGTGGGAGGAACTTGCTAATATAGGTGAATGTAGTAACCACATGTTTTTTATGTGAAACATTCATAAGAGTGTATATCAATGATACTTAATAAAAAAAAGAAAAAGGAAGGCATAAAGACTATTAAGGAGGAAACAACACATTTTTGTTCTCAGACAATATGCCTTTCTAAGAAAATTCAAGTGACTCTACAGATAAACTAATAGAACCAATAAGAAAATTAATCCATATTGCTGGGTCAGTAGGAAAAAAATTAATAGTTCTAATAACCAAATGAAAATAATTAGAAACTGTAATTAAAATTAAGATACAATATCCACAAACAAGGGTAAGGTACTTGGACTAAATCTAGCAAAAGTTGTCTAAAACCCTTGTAAAGTATAAAACTTTCCCAAAGGGTATAAAATCAGACTTAACTGAAGGGATAAAATCATGATTGTGGTGCCTTTTAATGAGTTAATTTGTCTAGATTGGACTTGGTTTCCCGCAGTTCATGTTCCTGGATGTTTGTGGTTAGGATGGCCCAAGAGATTCTGGTCCCAGACTTGGACGTCAGAAGCAAAGTAGTAGCCTTAGAGTTTTTTTAGCTGGTTAGGCTGGGTCAGAGGCACTAGGTGGTTCACAGCTCACACACCTTGTCCCCTACCTGCTAACATACCTGTGCAGCCAGAGACCGCCTCCCACTGTCTGCACTGGTCTGGGATCTGGGCTTCTTAGCTTACAGGCCCCTACTGGACTCTGACTTCCCAGAGCATAGAGACTTTCTCCTTGATTTTTCTCCAGGTGTTTGACAGCAGAGCACTGTGGGTTGGGCAAAGGCCCTAGCACACAGTGGGTATTTTGGTTTACCAGTTGACTATTAATTCCACGCCCAGTGCTGGCTGCATTTATGATGACAGTGTCAGGGGCTGAGTTCTGGCTCACAGAGAAAAAAAAGCCAAAAATTAAGCCAAAGCTTCAGTTCTAGACTGGTGCTTCTCAAAGTGGGGGCCTAGGAGCAGCGTCACCCAATTCCGGAGCCCCCCTGCAGACCTATGGAATCAGAAACTGTGCAGCTGCCCCTGGCAATTTACCCTTAACAATCTCCCGGTGATTCTTATGCACGTTAACAATTGAGAATCACTGTTCTAGAACTTCAGAAGGCTGGGGCCGAAGGGTTAATTCCCAGCAGGAAGAGGGAAGAAGCTTCCGTGAGGCCCAGACAGAATCTCAGCGCCTTCCCGGCCGACGCCACCCATTGTTATGCACACAGGGCCCTTCATTTCCCGTCACCCTCCTGGGAGGGCCCCCTGCTGCTGGTGTGCTTAAGGCTCAAGTCAGATGTTCCTGTTTGAAATCTCTGCTTTACTGATTTTATTTTTCCAAATAGGACTTCATGTGATTTACTGGGTAACCGTTTCTCCTCTCCCTGATAGGAAAATGGTACCTTTAACCATACACCAAATCTGTGTGTACGTTTAGGTGTTCACGTGCCTCATCCAAGCTTTTGTTTGTCTTTGAACCAGGACCATATTTAGTCGTTTTCAGAATAATGTTAACAATAAGTAATATCATCATTTCCAAAATGTCTGACAACACTGAAACAGCCAGCCGCCCTCCCCCCGCCCCGGGTCACCTGTGCCCGGGCAGAGCTCCGGGTTAGGGAGCCAGTGCCCAAGGAGGTGCCAGCCTTTCAAAGGCGGCCCGGCCCAGCCTGAGGGACCAAGAATGCGGAGGTTTGCAGCTTTCCCCTCAGCTTCTCCCTTTCCTGGTGAGGGCAGAACCTCTGGTAGTCGTGGGAACCGACCTGATGGAGCACCTGCTTCCTCCGCCAGGCCCACGGGCTCCCGGTGCCAGTTCCCTGCTGGGTGTCACACACGTTGTGGGGGTGCCTGCCCCCGTGGACGGTTACTGACCCCATTTGAGAAAGCAGCTCAGAGAGCCAGACTGGGAAGAGTGTCAGAGCCTGAGTCCAAGGGGCAGTTCAGGCCCTGGGCCGCAGCTCCTGAGGAGCCCTCAGATCAGGGGTTCATGTGTGCACGCAATAAGTCTTCGGAACTCTGTTGCACACCCCTTATATTATTATCCTAGGTATTTCGTGCAGTCTGTGGAGCAAGGTAATAAGGGGGGGGGATGGAGGATAGCAGGGGCTGGGAGCCGCGCAGGCATGGGGAACAGGCCCCTCTGTCTTCTGTCCCTCTGCCTGCCACGTGGTGTCCTTCCACACCTAGGTTCGCGTTCACCACAACATGTACCATGTATATAACTATGTAGAGAAGCGTGCAATATGTCCACGGAAATCATTTTTGCAGGATGTACAAGCGGTTGTGTGAACTTAACAGATGTAATTAAGAAATTATGTACAGTGACATATGGCGGGTAACAGCCTGCTTATCCCAAACCTCATGCTCTTCCTCTGCTCCCTCCTGAGCAAGTGAGCCAGGAGCACCCCCAGCTCCTCCACCTCGGCCCTCCCTGCAGAGATGCCTTAAGCCCCTGCTGGGTGCCGGGCCTGCCCCTGGTTCATTACACATCAGCTTTTGTTTTATCACAGCAGTGACTTTACAAGACGGGTATCCTCATGTTATAAATGGAAAGACTAAAGCTCAGAGAGTAACTTAGCAACTCGACCAATACAGGACGGCCTGGAAGCGGCGGGGGAGGGCTCTGGGCGCCAGTGGTCTACCTCCAGGCTGTGGCCTTCACTGCTCTGCTCTTCTGAAAACTGTACCGGAGTTTCTCTCTCTTGAATGTCGGTGTGTTTGTTCCGTGCGGCCGCTGTAACACATTACCACAGACTCAGTGACCTGAAGCAACACAGACTTCTCCTCCCACAGTTCCGGGTGACAGAGTCTGAAATGGGTCCAGGGGCTGTGTTCCCTCTGGCGGCATTAGGGGAAAAGCCACATCCTTGCCATTTCCGCTCCCAGGTGCTACCTGAACTCTGAGGCTCAGAGTCCTTACCTCCATCATTGCAGCCGTGCCCCCGCCTTACACGACCACATCTCCCACTGCCAACTCTGAGCTCCTCCCCTAAGTACGCTTTTGAGGGCACAGGGCCACCCGGATAATCCCGGATCATCTCCCATCTTGAGATTTTTGACTTGGTCACATCTGCCAAATCCCTTTTGCCATTTCAGGTGGCATAGTCCTGGGTCCCAGGGATTTGGATGTGGACGTCTTTGGGGGACCATTATTGTGCCCCCAGATTAATAGTAGAAAAAGAATTTTTGAATGCCTTCCTAGACGTTAATTCCACCAGGAAACCCTGTTGATCCAGTAAAGCTGGATTGATGAGACCTCCTGCAGGAAAGGACAACATTGCTCTGACAGAGTCTCAAATTAGGGAAATTAGGGAATGGTATTTATGGGGGTGAGGGCCCTGGCTGGATGATTTTAAAGCGGGTCTTGCAAGGCAAAGAGTGGGTTGGATGGGGCTGCTTCTGACCTAACCCCATTGGAATGGTGGGCCCGGGGAGGTGGGGTTGTGCAGAGAGAGTTGATGAATAATCTTATCTTCCAGGAGCAGGTATTTCCTGGAAAGAGCAGATAAGTGACTCTCCCCCATCCCCGTATTGCTTAATTCAGGTACTATGCTGGGTTTAATTCTCACTAGTTACAATGATAACAGTATCCATTTTTTTTGTAGCGCCTCCTACAGGCCAGACAACTTGAATACATTTTGGCAATTACACAAGCCTAAAGGCAAGTATGCTAGAGGCATTCTAAGCCCAGGGTGGCATAATCACTCCCCTCTTGGATTTGGGAGTCAGAAGGGCTTGCATAAGGAGCCTGCCTCCTCCACCTACTCCCTGGGTGAACCCGGGCAGGTGAATTTTCTTGGGGATGCTCTGTTTCTGTAAAAGCAGGATAATACTTCTTAGGCTGAGGGTGCAAGCACGTACACAGTGGCTCTGGCATGTACACACCGTGTGGCTACCTGAGTGGGGACCATGCCTCCCCGTTTGCCTGCAGTAGACCTGGTTCATGTCTGTCCTTCCCGCATCATTATTGACAGTGCCTTTTATTATTCTCAAGTGTCCTGTAGGTGATAAATTATAGGGGCACGGGTCAGTGCAGTAAAGCTATGGTTATTATTTCTGCTCTAGAGGTGAAGGGGGAGGTTCAGAGAGGTCAGGTGACCTGCTCCAGGCCACACGTAAAGTCAAGGCTGAGTGAGTGCAATTGGCCATGTTAAGGTACAGAGCGGCCCAGGACCAGTCCCCACCCACCCCGATACAGTGCCACACTTTATGTTTCTGTGATTTTCTTATTTATTCACCTCCCCTATTAAATCAGGAGCCACACGAGAGCCCAAACCAGGTCTGTCACATGACTGTATGATGACAGAGGAGCGGTCATAGTTTGTGCTCCACAGATGTTTGTCATTTACATGCAAATGTTTGGCTTGCTGCCTCCTACGTGCTCAAGAAAGGGTGTGACAGTATGCAAGGGGGCTTTTCCCCTGCTGAGACCTAGCCTCCAAGGTGCTGCCCCAAAGTTCTGGGCAGGCCCACTGCCCCAGTGCACTCAGTATCAGACAGGACCTGCTCCCACCGGTCCTCCATCCGCAGGGGCCTCTCTGTAACTACAGGAATCAGTGACGGAGGATTTCTTGTGGTCTCTGTGCTTCCACCTAAAAGGGCTTTGATAACCAGCTATCTTACTGTGGGCACAGGAAGTGAGAGACACTGCCCATGCACTGGGCTGTCTCGGGTATGGCTGACATGCAGGGCTGGGCCTGATCCCAAATATCCCCAGCACACAAGATTTTTTCCAGTGACCATACTTTGTAATTACCATACCTTGGGCTTAGCCCTCACAAAGTTATCACCATCCAATCAGATGGGATTTCTTGGCTCTGATAAAACAGTCTCTTAATAGTAGCAGATAAGGAATGCTTTATGTCTTGGTCTTCCCTATAGGATCGCCTACATCTAAGTGGAACTTAACCCATCTCTATGTATGTATTTAGATCAAGGAAATATGTGGTCCTGGTATTAAAACTTCAACCATTATGGGAAAGTTTTGAACAAGACTTAAAATCTGAGCAGACCCCGTGACTCAGCAGTTTCAACTCCTGGAACCTCATCTTCAGAAACCGATAGAGGTGAGCACAAGGCTCCTTTTATCTCCTTTTGTAATAACAGGAAAAACTGGAATAACCTAAGGGTCCATTGGGGGGGAAAGGGGCTAATGACGTACACATCAGGGTATATCCATACAATGGAATGCCTCCCTTGTGCTAAAAATAAGGAGGCAAAGCGAAAGATGATGTGGAGGATTGAGTTGTAGAGAACAAAGCCCCACTGAGGTTACATAAGGTTGCGCATTGATATTCATATAAGTGCCTAGGTGAGGGCCTAGAATTGCAAATGATTTAAGTCTGTTACCTCTTAGGTATTAAAAAAAAAAGATTGTATTCAAGTATTATTCCAGCCACTTTAAGAACACACACGCATTAAAGCATTAAAACAAACAAGAAGGTAAGCCATCGTAAGCAGTGGGCTTGGGCTCTGCACCATTCCACTGCTGCTAAATGCTGGTGTTAAGAGCTCTGAAGCTTTCTGGGTAAATTCAGATGGCTTTCTCAGAACTGGGTAGTGAGTGAAGGAAGTTAACATGGAAATTTTCACTCAGACCCCTCCCGAAATGCCTGGAAATCAGTCTGACCCCATTCTGAGACTGAAAGGTGGCCTGCTGACATTGGGACCCTGATGACTGGGGTGTGGGGGCTCATCCTATGCACTGATCTGTCTGGCACCCACTACATGCCTGTAGCACCCTCCTGCCAAGTTGTGATGACCAAATTTGTCCCCAGACATTGCCCAGTGTCCCCTCGGGGCGAAATCACCCCACCCCCAGCTCCCGGCTGAGAACCACTGGGCTGGGATGATCTACGGCCAGGTTTCCTTGGGGTCCTCTGGGTTCCCATCTCATGAGGTGGGGAGATTAACACCACCCTCCTTCACTCTCAAAAATGTCCTGTCTGACAGTGACTGTAATGGAGTGGGTGTGGGGGACCTGATGAAGGGGTAGTTTAATAACCATAATACTGCACATGTAATTGTAGAGATTAATGATACCAAAATAAATTATATTAATAAAAAAAGCTAAAAAAAATGTCCTGTCTGATGAATTATGGGGTCACCTTCTGACCCTTCTCTCCAAAAAAGTGTACCCGTTCTGCAGCATATCGTCCTGGCGAGTGGCATCCAGGTCCTTGGGTCATTAAGGTGTTAATACCAGTAGTCGCTGACACCAGGAGCCCGGACAGACGCATCCTCAGCTCAGCTGCCACCTTCCTGAAATCTGGGCACCCATCATTCTTATTTCCATGGCGCACTTGAATTTGTCCACTTTTCTTTAAGGCCAAAGTAAAACCAGGAAGCTGTGGGCACTGGGCAGAGCTCTGGGAGGCACAGGAATGAACTCCGTCCGAGAGGCTGTCAACCAGTTCTAGGTTTTTCCACCTTAACAAAAATTTGTGTGGAGATCTGAGCACTGCTAGAGAGTTGGGGGGGTCCCTTGCAGTTCTGTGAAGAGACATGTCACTGGGGGCCCCCACTTCTGGGGCTCTGGGAGGTCCCCCTGCCACCGCCCTGTCGAGATGGGCTGGCCAGCGGCTCTCCTGGCCCCTCTCACGTGCCTTGTCTTTCTCCTTGGTTCTTGGCCTCTCCAACACTCTCTACACTTGACTCGTTCATTTACTAGGTCCTTGTGATGGAATGGAAGCTCCAGGAGGACAGGATTTTTCATCCGTTTGTGGTTCACTGCTGTATCCCTGATGTGTGGGATGGCACTGGGCACACAGACACGCTGCTGTATCCCTGTTGTGTGGGATGGCACTGGGCACATAAGACACACTCCATAAATACTTATGGAGTGGGTGAGGCAAGGGAGACAACTTGGAACAGAGATAGGGAATCACAGGGTGGAGGGACCTTGCAGTCCCAGGTGGCTGGGGAAGGCCAGTTTGAAGGTGACGCGTGTGACCTACACCCAGGCCGAGAGGGGACCAGTTCATCAGGCCTTCTCAGGAGCTGCTGTCACAGAAACATGTGCAGAGCGTGCACCACAGAGCGAGTCTGTCAGGGCTTGTAAGTTCAAGGCTCCCATTTGGACGCTCACCAAGAGCTTTGCCGACACTGCTTCTCAACTTCTTCCCTCCCCCAAACCCCAAGAGGTTGAGAATGTCGTTTCCATTTCCTATCCGTGGACACTGAGGCATGGAGCGGTTAGGTGACTTGCCAGTGAGGAATGAAGATGGGATTTGAACCAGGGTTGTGGGACCCCACATTCCCTGCACGTTTGAACAGCCCTGGGCTCGTTCCTTGCCTCAGTCCAGGACTCACCCAGACTCCTGCTGGCTCTGCATTGACCAAGAGCCCTGGCCTGGCAAAGTAGAGGGTGCCCTGAGTACATGAGGACTAGGCGGAATGAAGGATAGGGTGCGGCATCCAGACGCACACACAGCGATCTGGAAAGTTCTCATCCACAGCAAAGAAGACAGGACCACCCAGAAGCTCCAGAAATTGCTGGCACCTCAGACTGGGCATGGCTGCCTTTGAAATGCTGGTCCTCCAGCCAGGCTCTTGCTCCCTAAACTGCTGGGAGCCCTACCCCAGACCTCTGGGAGGTGGGATGGGATAAGTAGGAAGGGGCACCCTTTATGTGTTGTTTCAAGTTTGGTTACTGGAAACATGCATCCTTTTTTTAATAATATGGATTAATGCAATTTTTGGTCAAAAAGTCAAATATGGTGCTAATAACAGGAAAAACAGACAACTCCATAGGCATGTGCTAAAAGGCAAAGGGTGTAATTTCACATCCATGGAGAAAGAATGGATTGTTCAAAACTAATACTAATCAAAGACATTAAAAAAAAATGCCACCTCATTCGTTAGTCCCAAAGAAGGGAGATAGAGCAAAGAAGTCAACATGTGACGTGAAATCTCAGTGGGGAAACAGCAGAGAAAAAGAAGGGACGGCCCAAACACGGGGACTGTGAAGAGAACGGCTGGCACCTTCACCCCCCCAGAACCTCAAATGTGAAACAGTTACGGCAGGAGGCAGGAAGAGGGACTAATAAATACCAGCACCCCCGCGTGCCCAGGGCCCACCCAGCTCACAAGAGAGCATGCCCCGAGACCTGGGGTGCCTCTTCACAGCCTGACGTCATCACAACCCCTCCCGGGGAAGCTGTCTTGAATTTAGAGTTTCTTCCCCTTCATGTTTTTATTCTTTTATTTCCTGTGGAGATATTAATACCCCTTCTGCAGGTTTTTTAATTGATATAAATGCTATGATATCGATATACCATTTTTTACACTGAGCTACAAGTCATAACTTGAAATTCACCATTCTAAGCATTTATTGGTTGATTTTCATTGGGGTGCACACAATGAAATGCACACACCTTAGTCTACGGCTCGATGAATTTTGATGTGTATATATTTTCATGTAACCATCCTCCAGATCAAGATACCGGACATTCTGATTTTTTTTCCTTTCCTCATCTCACCCATCTTCCCACCCCATTTTAGCTATTTTAAAGTGTACAATGCAGTGGCATTTCATAGATTCACAGGGTGGTGTAACCACCCCTGAAGGAAACCCTGTACCCATTAAGCAGTCACTCTATGGATTTTCCTCTTCTGGATATTTCATATAAATGGAATCACATAATTTGTGCTGTTTTGTGACTGCCTTCTTTCACTTAATATGTTTTCTAGGTCCATGCATCGTCTAGCAGGTGTCAGCACTCCATTCCTTTTTATGGCTGAGTAATATTCCATCATATGACTAGGCCATGTTTTGTTTATCCACTTATTGATGAGCAGCTAGGTTGTTCCCACCTTTTTGGCTATTGTGCGTGGTGCCACTATGAACATTCTAGTACAAGTTTTTGTTTGATTGCCTGTTTTCAATCTTTTGGGTGTGCCCATAGGTGGACTTGCTGGGTCATGCCGCAGTTCTACGTTTAACTTCTTAAGATGCCCAACTGTTCTTCACGGCACTGCACAATTACACGTTCCCACCAGTGACGTACAAGAAGGTAGCTCACACTTGTCCCTGTATCCATGACGCATCAGCCAGCATCAAAGCAAAATTCGTGCATTTGCATTTACTAAGTGATGTCTCCTTGATCTTTCTAACCTAAATCTGGAACATTCTCCCATCCAGTGTCCCCCAGACCTGGCTAGTGACCTTTACAATGCACCACAGTGTGCTTGTCTCATTGTTTAGGGGTGGTGTCTTGAATTAACTTCCTCTATTTCCTGTAAAGTTAAAGTTGGCTTAAGGAGATGCAGGTTAAACTTTTTTGTCAAGAATTCTTCATAGGTCAGTTGACAGAGATAGCGAATAAAAATACAGGATGCCCTAAAATGGAACTTCAAATAAACAACAGATTTTTTTTTTTTAGTTTTAGTTTTCAATGGATACTTTTTTAGTGTAAGGTATGCCCCATTTGTTATTTGTATAGCCTACTTAGACTAAAAAAATATTCATCATTTTCTATCTGCAACTCAAACTTAACGGGGCACCCTATATTTTATCTGGCAACTTGGTTTCATTCACAGTGCATCTTTCTACACAGTTACTGATGGTATGATGGCGACTTCCAGGTCTCTCAACTGCCAACTTTAGAATCAACCACATCAGGCACTAGAAATGCAAAATCATAAAACGACTTTTGTCCCCAGAAGTCAGACCCCTGGGGTGTCTCTGGCCCCTTTCAATTCTCCTTTCTCCACCTCCCTCATATTTGGGGCTTCATCAATGTCCAGGTTTTTGTTTAGCTTTGTTGCTGCTTAAACATGGTTGAATGAAAAAGCCATATTAATGCAGCTCTGAAGAAAGCTTTCCAGCCTGGGGGCTGCTAGACAGAGTGGGCCATTTGTTTTGCAAATTAATCAAATACTACACAATTTTAATATAAACATTAGGAGGTGAATGGCTTGGGGGATGGAGAAGTCAACTCTGTATTTTCTGCACTTCTGTCCTGTTCTCGTTTTCGGGACCATGCAGCTATCTTGATTCATCAGTAAGAATTATTTCATTTTGCAAAAGTGTAGATATATTTTTATAAAGCATACATTTAAAAGTATAGGCATTTCAGACCAGCAGAGATTGCAAATCTAAGTCTTTTACTGCTCACTTCCAGATCTTCCCCCCACCCTCCCGACCTATGTTCCTTACACTGCAGCTATACGCAGCCAGGGTCAAGGTCCCACTGTCAGAGCTTGGTTCCTGAGTGGGCTTCTTCCTGTACAGGCCCACCCACTGGACCCTTTGCAGGAGAAGGGCCCTAAGCAGACCCCAGGACGAGATGGGCATTTAAGGAATAGTTAAGGAATCAGCTGCAGCGCTCACCACTGCTTCGGCTCCCTGCGACTGACTGAATAACTGAACAAGAGCCTGCAGCAGCTGCACTCGGCTGAGCTCAGAGCTGAGAGGGAAGCGTCTGCAGCCCTGCGTTCCAGACAGAGCACAGGCCTGCGAGCTTGAGCTTGCACCCAGAGGGGTGGCGCTGGGACCCCGCGTCCTGATCCAGCAGCCCAGGCTGGGGCCCACCAACTTGCACACTTGAATGTCTTCTCAGCTGATGCAGAGGCTGCCCGGGGTAACCGAGCTTGGGGAACCAGCACTCTAGAATGTGGGGAGATGGCCAATCAGGGGAAATGGGCTTTTTCCCAGCAGGACAGGGTCAGGCCCTTTTTGGAGGCTCAGTGGGCATCTCAGCTCTTTTCGGGGCCGGTGCTGCCCATTGTTATGCCCACAGGGGCCTGCTTTTCCAGCCACCCCGGGAGCCTGCCTGCTGAGGACAGGAGTTTGTCCAGCCTTGGCTTCCTCCTCTTCCTGCAGGCTCCCAGAGTCCCCCTGCCTGGAATGCGGGTGGACTGGCCTGGGCGTGGGTCACCACATCTGTTAAGTGGGGAGTAAGCTGAACTCCCAACGTAGTCGGGCTGAGGCAGGAATTAAGGGTGACCCTGCAGAGAACTCAGCACAGGGCTGGGCACCGTACCCTCAGCCGGGGCTGTAGTTTTGCGTTTCCCTGTGGTAGAGCCCTGGGTCTGCATAGATGGATCTCCAAGACATACCCTGGAGAGATAAAACACAGGCTGCAGGATACAAACTGTGCTAGCACTTACATAGAATTTTGTACCTGCATATGATTCATGGGTCGGTCCAACATGGGAAATAAAAGAATAAAAAATCATTCCCAGTAGGAACTGCTCCAACGTCTATTTGCCTGGGTGACCACTTGCTATAACATTCTCCTTCCTGCACGGTGGGGAGGAGTGGAGGGGTGGGGAGTGGAGCGCACAAGTGGTTATGTTATTATTCCTTCCATTTCTTAATATCAAGAAATATCTCATATTTAAAATGTTTACGAAAATGGGCGGGAAGGGAGGGATAAGAGGGAAAAAGGGGCATTACGATTAGCAGATGTAATGTTGGGGGGGCAAGGGGAGGGCAGTACAACTCAGAGAAGACAAGTAGTGATTCTATAGCATCTCACTACGCTGATGGACAGTGACTGTAATGGCGTTGGTGGGGGGGACCTGATGAAGGGGTAGTTTAATAATCGTAATATTGCACATGTAATTGTAAATTAATGATAATAAAATAAATTATATTAAAATAAATAAATAAATAAATAAAATGTTTACGTAGTAAATTTTGTCAACATTTTTCTTCATGTCTTGGTGGTGAAGTCGTATCCATAACTGACCTTTTTTTATTCCCTCATCACTTCATACCTTTAAGTCTACTATAATAGCACTCCTTTTTGGGTTAAGGAGTTAAGTTTTCTGCCAAAGTGCTTCTCTGTAATGTCACTTATGAATTACCTATTCTTTCTCCACTGGTGTGCAATCATACATACTACCATTAACCAAACCCCGTCTATATGTGAATAGGGCACTGAACACCTTCCTCGGGTCCATTAAGTTTTCCAATTGCTTTTGTATGGATACCAGGTCTTTTGATAAAAAATTAAATTGGACTTACTATTGGTAAAAGGGACACATTTATGGCAAATGATGCTGAAACAACCCTAAAGAGTGTAAGTCCCGACCACCACCAATCACATCTCCCAGAGGTAAGATTCTGGGTCAGAGTTCACAGCAGGATTAGGGACGAGTGCCCAGCTGGGGTGCCCGCATTTCAAAGGCAGCTGTGCCCAGCCATTCACCAGTGGTGCCGGTCATCTGCCATCTTGCCCCTGTTGATGGCTGGGAATTCTGTACCTTTAGGGGTTGTAGTAAGATGAGCTGTGACTGGTACTTACTTAAGACAAAAATGAAACCCTAAGCAGTTAGTTGCCATACTGCTTGTTGGTAGGTGAGCTTCTTCAAGTCAGAGCTGCACAGCAGGACATGTGCTGTTTCTTTTGCCTGAAATATCTTCCCTCCACCACCGCGCTGTCACACTTGGAAGCTCTGTTGATAGTTGGTGGAGGCTGTCTCCTGCAGCAGACCAGAAACTCTATGGGGGCAGAACGGGTCTGTTCTGTTTGCTGCTCTAGGCCCAGAGCCTGTAATCACGGGACGTGCATAGTAGGTGGTCAGTGGATATTTGTAGATTGACAGGGCATGCTTCTCTTACTGCCTGGTGCCTAGGAAAGGCTTAAGATATGCTCATAATTACAGGCGAGAGGGTTTTCATCCACTGGCAGGCAGTCTCCAAGTGGCTAGTACAGAAGCTTTTAGGGGTGTTCAAAATGCCAGCAACGTGGGGTACAATTTAGTAACAAGCAAGTGTGTTTCCCATCTGTGTAGCTGCAACAGTCCTGTTTCTATGAGTAACACTGACCCGACAAGTAACAGAGCATTTATCATTCTGGCTGCTTTTCTCTAAACTTGGATAGTAAGCCACCTTTCAGTCAACTAGACCCTGGAAGCAGAGGGAACTCATGCCCACTCCCTGGGCTTTCTCGGGCATGGTCTGGAAGTGCCAGAGCTGCTTTGATAAAGGCTAGGCCATCCAGGTTCACAGGGTTTTCCCTTAATCAGCACATTTATGGGGGTTGAGGGCCTTGTCTTCTAGATTAACTGCCCTCTGATAAAATGAGAGTTCTAGATTCTTCTGGAATATTTTCTCAGTTACTAGAATAACAAACCCTTTAAATCTTGGTTACCCTCCAGGGCTCCTCTATCCCCAGAAGAAATTTATTGTTAATATTTATTGATTAGTATAAATTCTGCAAAGTGCACAATTCTGCAGCTGCTAAAAAATTGAGATAAAGCTCTAGATAATAAGGCAGATAAATGGCCAAGAATATCACTAGACAGTAGACTTATGTCAAATAGCAAAGAATAAAATAAGCATTTATGAAAAGCTGTTTGCAGAATACACTTAAATACATAGGAAAAGGACTCCAACCATCTGACAGGCGTCTGCATCGTGCTTACTTCTGGGGAGAAGCTGGGTAGTTTCTACTCATCCTGATGAGAGAGAGGAAAGAGTCTGATAGAATTAACTGGTTAACTTCAGGAATACTGTTGACTTGTGGGAGCAAGCTGTGGACAGAGACAGACACTTACATGTTCCGTAGATGTAAATTTATACATATTTCAAGAATATTTTATGACCAAAATGTATTTATGTGCTACTGAGTAATTTTTTTAAAGTACACTAAAACAAAAAGCCAACAGAAAGTTTTGAAGTAGGAAAAATGCAAATCCTTTCCCAACCCATTGACCTATGCCCCTCCCTGCCAGGTAGCCACCACAAACAGTGGTTCCTTACATCTGTAATTATTCCTTTGTAAGTAGACATTTGCGTTCAGAGAAAATGTTAATAGCCGTTTTCTGCAGGAAATTTGGTTGGTTATGCATTGGGTGCGGCCACAGGAAGAGAAAGGAATTAAACCACACCCCACATGAAAAAAAAAAGAGAAGAGAAAGGTGGAAAGGACCTATAAAATGAACACCTTTTTTTTTTTTGATCTGTGCAGGCTGCTTAGACACAACTGATGACTACCATCTTTTAAATAATAATGATGTTAATTAGAATAATACTAGCAGCTGTTATGTGCTTGACCATCCTTCAACTTCAGCTAAAAAGCCTCCTCTCTCTTGAAAATCAGGCTCACATCTTATTTCCATTTTGTTTGTTATTATTATAGCAAGTTTCAAACACATCCAGAAGTAGAGAGAACTGTACCGGGGACCCACCCTGAACCCAGGACCTTCACTGTTTCAACAACCACCACTTCCTGCCTCTTACGTTCCATCCCTGTCTTCCAGCCCCATCCCCCCAACATTTCAAAACGTCAGACTTTGTATCAGTTCACCCACAAATACTTCAGTGTGTCTCTAACAGATAAAAACTGTTTTGCGTGCTATTCTAACCTCCCAACAGGACCATCACTGGAAACAGAAGTTAATAATAATTTCTTATCAAATAACCAGTCTCTTTTCAATTTTGTGTTTTTAAATTAGGCCAGAGGAAGACCCAAAAACCTTGGAAAATTTGGCAAATGCCTTGAGGTCTTTAAAAGAATAGCAAACTGGGTCTGTGGATGAAGGCCACCCTCCACCTGGGAGCTTGTCAGAAATGCCAATCCTGACCCCAGATCCACAGAAATAAAACCACCAGTTTAAGGAAAACCACTGCTGATTAAAGTTTGAAGCTCTCTAGCCACACTGTCTTGTACGCAGTGGCCAGCCCACTCTGGATTAATCCACTTTTTCCCTTAGATCTGGATCTTGCTGGCTAGGGGAGGTGTCTCCTCCAGATCTTTCCACTGACCGTGAGAGGGCCCCCCCACCCCTGGGCTGCGGGCATCAGCCAGGCTCTTGGTGAAAGGTGAGGTCCCGGCCATTCTGAGGCTCTCACTCTCGTGGAAGAGACTGACAGTAAATTTGGAAAGAAATAAAATCATTGCAAATTGTGATTTCTCAGTATCAGCTGGGTGAAGCCTCCCAAACCCTGTTTAAATCACACGAGTCCTGAGGCCTTGTCCCTGCTTCCTGCCACCCTGAGGCCCTCATCTCCAGGCACTGGACGTGCCTCTTCCTATGCTTTAGTCCACTGCTCTTCTCCATGGCTGGGATGGGCTGCAAGGTATGCACATTTGCTACATGAAAGTCTACTAAAGTTTTTTGAATGATGGAAGCCCCTAATAGTGATCAGTATGTGAATCAGGTACATGTGTGTGTGTGTGTGTGTGTATGTATATGTATTTAAAATCTACTGGATTCCTACCCACAGGAGGAGTTCCTACGAGGAGAGGGACTGATAACTCCAGGAAGGAAAATAAGTTGCACCTGCCCTGGAGTGGGCGCTTCCCCTGCGGGCTGGGAGCTGGCGCTGCCACGCCCCCGCCCTGAGCCCTGTGGAAGGGTGCAGCCCTCGACCAGAGCCTGAGGTGAGTCGCTGAGGACTCTATGCCTTTGGGGCTGTCCTTCAGGTCACCCTGCTGGATTTTTATTTTGTAGCCTGAGGCTGGCTCTTCACTGTCCCTTTGAGACATAAAAGTGTCCTAAGTCTCAGCCTCATTAGTATAAAGATCTCAGTAATTCTACTCAGAATTAAAGCAAGGTTTTTGGGGGAGGAGTAGGTAGTGTAGGGCTGGGGGATGGAGAAGAACAAATGGGCCTACAGCCCCCCCACCGCCCAGAGCATAAAGGCCTCCTGAGGCAGATGTCCCATGCCCCATCTCAGTGCTGGCGTGGGACAGACTTCTTCACCAGCGCAGGGACAGAGCCATGCCTACAGGGGAAACCCAGGGGCGATCAAGGCATCCTTTCAACAGGAGGGATTTTAAAGTAAATGCAATCAGCTGGATTCCACCCACTTGGAAACTATAACATGGATCTTTTCCTTCAAAGCTTAAACACAAACAAATACACTTCCACAGTTCCATGTGGGTTTAAGACCGAAACCCCAAAAACATGGGCAAATCGCATGAACAGGCAGCTCACAGAAGAAATACAAGTGGCCAGGGAATATGAGATAAGGTGCCAGTCACCAGACCACCTCCACCATCAGAGTGTGCAGACGCTGAAAGAGACACAGCGCCAGATGGTGGCGCAGAAGGACAGGTGTGCCCATCGCCATGTGGGAAATTCACATAAAAGAATGAAGAATAAGATCTTTATAAAAGCTGTGTGCCAGAATATGGACTTAAATATCTAGAAGAAAGACTGAGCAGACACTGACCACACTTCATTATGGTTATTTCTGGGGAGAAGCTATGGAACTCCTACTCATCGTGAGGTAGTAATGTGGCCATCGGTTGTAGGTGATGGCAGGGACTGTCTCTACACTGTTGGGGTGTCTATTAAATTAGCTCAATGTAGCATTGGCTCCAAAGTCTTTGAAACACCTTCTCTTTTGCATTTACTCTACAGAATGTACCTGTAGGATTCTGCAAGTCCCACAGGCTGTATGTGGTGGTGGAGGTGAAGGGGTGACCCATTAAATTCTATAGTATAGCATGGCCCAAATCCTCACACTACCCAGGACTTAGCCTGCGGGTGGCTTTTGCCTGGGCCACTGGCTATATTAAAAGGGGACTCGATCAGGCAGAGTAATGGTTTAGCCTTTTTGCAAGTGGTCTGGCATCTGGTGTCATATTCTCACCCTGCCTGCCTGACCCTGAAGGGCAAGTCTTAAACCTCTGTGGGCATGGGATCCCTCCTGTGTGGTGGGGGGAGGATCCCAGCCCCCTAAGACACCTTGTCCCTCGACATCCTCCCCACCCTGCCCTTTCCTTTGCAGTAATCCCTGACCTGTAGGCTGTAGTTGAGATGGTTCACGGTACCCCCCCCCACCCCAGGTAAGCTCTGAGCAGGGGTCTGCAGCTTTTCTCTCCACCATCCCCCAGCCAGAACTGGACCCCAAAGACACTCAGAGTGCATCTGCTGCCTGAGTGAAGGACCACCTCACCCACCACCTGCATAGCTAAAACCATCTTATTTACCAAACACCACTGCTCGTTCAGTGCTTTGTTAAATAAGCTCTGTAGATAACAGATGACTGTTTGTGGACTATGTGAGTGAGCGCCTGACCCCACCTTGGCTTCCAACTCAGGGCCTTGTGTCCTCTCCCTTCTGTCAGAGATCCTGCATTTTAGAGAAAAGGTGAGTTTTCATCCATAAAAAACATTTATTGTCACCAATATGCCTAACCCTGGGTCACACACTGTAAAGCCCCAGTGTTCATGTTGTGAAATTCTGCAGCAATTTTAAAGATGAGCTATTAGAACATGGTTAGAGCTTCAAGATATTAAGTGAAAAAAACAAGTTGCACAGTGATACAGTGATATACAATACCATTTAGTTATAAGCATACAAACATGTATTTTTTCTCAAATATCTAGTGTTGAGATTTAATTACAAGTCTAATTTCCCTTGTATAATTTAAAGCAATTTGTTTTTACCTTATATACCTAAACATCAATTACAAACATAATTAATATAAAGACCACAAGTAATTTAAAATACACGTACAAAATATGTTACTTAGAATACATTATTACAAAAGTTATCACTATTCTTACAGTGTAAACCTTTCTAAAACACCAGTCTCATAGGGCCAATCCATTTCCTCATGATTTACACTCTCAGTTATTCTCCTTCTAGGGGTCAGTTACATTAGAGTTTTCACTTTATGAAGTTGAGATAGGGTGTACCTACAGGAAAGTGCTACATTTTAGATGTACAGCTTCCTCCCTGTTCAGAGTGAAAGCCCTCTTGTAACCAATACCTGGAACATTCCATCACTCCCCGAGTTCCCCCTTGCCCTTCTAGCCCATTTGCCTGCACCCCCGGAACTGCATCAGCCACTATTCTGACTTTGACCACCATTGACTGTTCTTGAACTTTAAACCCCACCGACCCCCAAGGCATGTACTTTTGTGCCTGCCTCCTTTTGCTTTAAGCTTATTTCTGTGAGATGTGTACTAGAGCTCAAAGACTTTGAATGTGTACATATGCGTACATATGCCACCGTGTGTTTATTCACCGTGTGCCTAGACATCGGATTGTTTTCAGCTTGGGGTTATGACTGAAGCAGCTCAGAGAATTCTCGTACATCCCTCTTTATGGACTTGGATCTTCACGCCTCTTTGGGCAAATCCCCAGAGGTAGAATCACAGCGCCGGCCTAATGATTCCGCATTTCTTTTGGGTTTGCAGACATGCAAGCAAGTGCTGAGAAAGGGTCTGGATCCCGGTTATGCTCCAAGCGAATATCATCAGTTACTTCTTCAGAGGCAGAGGGGAGGGAGATGAGACACCTGGCATTGGGAACAGTGATCGAATGGGGCTGTAGTCTAACCTGCACTATCTCGAATTTTTTAGAAGACAGATATACTCACCTAGTACTGTGAAATGTAATTTTGAAAATAATGTAATTCCCACAGAGTGATTAAGATGATACGAAAAGCTGACTTCCAAGTGCAGGTTCCATGGAGCAGAGCTAGCCCGGGGCTTGCCCTTCCTGCTGTAAACAACTACCAAATTGGGCAAAATAGATGGAACAGCTGTTTTCAGACTTGGGCAATCAGCATCTCGGGACTGTGGTCCCTGAGAGAAAGGTAGTGATGTGTGTTCCATGATGGCCCCACTGTCAGCCGGGAGGCCCGCTCTGGCCTGCAGCGCCAGACGGTGAGGCCGAACCAGGCAGCTCTGATGAGCTGAGGAGGCAGCCAGTCTGGCTTCTTGGGTGAGTGACCGGTGCGGTTGCATCACAGCCCTGCTGTTACTCTCTTGAAATTCTTAACATTTGAACGAGGGCCTGGAATTTCATTTTGCACTTGGTCTGACAAATTCTGTGGGCTGTCCTCTAAGAGGCAGAGAATGGAGTTCAAGGAGGCTGAGTTGGTTAGAATTCGAAGAACTGGACAGATGGGATCAACTCAGGTAAAGAGTTCTAGAAATCTCAGGGATCCCCCTAAGTTTTTGCTTGGATGTTGTGATGGTTAATTTTTATGTGTCAACTTGACTGGGCCACTGGGTGCCCAGACATTTATTTGATCAGACATTTTTCTGGGTGTGTCCCGGGTGCGTTTCTGGATGAGATTAGCGTTTGAATTGGTTGACTGAGATGATAGTAAGTTTCCTCTCCCAAATGGGGGGCCTCTTCCAGTCAACTGAAGACCCAATAGAACAAAGAGGCAGAGTAAGAGGAGCTGCTCCCCGCCCGCCATGCTGGATCATGGGCTCCCCCAGCCTTTAGACAAGAACTGAAACAGAGGCTCTCCTCCAGTCTCCAGCTTGCCGAATGCAGATCTTGGGACTTGTCAGCCTCATTAACTACATGAGTGTATTCCTAAAAAATAAATAAATATGTATACACACAGACACACACACACATATATAAAGTTGATTCAAAACTTTAAGAAAGAGAAGAAAAAAACATACATGGTAAGAGCTAATTTTATAGAGGCCATTGTGAATCCCACCCTTATGAAGTGTACCTAAGAGGAAAGGGAGCTGGTTTAGGCAACTTGCTCCCACCCTGGGTGCTGTTTTGGCTTCAGCCCAGGCTGGGAGACTTGGCACTGCCTCACCCCGGCCACCGGCTGCCTCCTGCAGGAGCCAAAGAGCCCCAGGACAGAGCTGCAGATGAGTCATTGGCACTTTATGCCACTGTAGCCATCCTCCAGGTCACCAGTCTGGACTGTTAGTAATGAATCAAAATAATGTAGGGTTTCTCAACCTTGATACTGATAACATTTTGGACAGAGAACTCTGTCCGAGAGGGCTGTGCTGTGCCCAGTGAGATGTTTAGCAGCATCCCTGGCCTCTACCCATGAGGTGCCAGGACCACCCTCCTAGCTGTGACACCAGAAATATCACCAAACATCGCCAAATGTCCCTTGGGGAACAAAATCACTCAGCTGAGAGCCACTGCTTTAATCAAGAGCTCTGCCTCAGGCTGCACTTTTTCCTGTGTCTTCCAGACCTAAATTAGACCTAATCTCAGCCTTGTTAGTATGAAGACGTCAGATCTTTATACGTTCTGGGTAATTCTCAAAACTGAAGCAAGATTTGTGTGTGTCAGGAGTAGGAAAGAACATGATACACAAATTCTAAGTCTTTTCTGGAAGACGTGAATCAGGGAGATGGGGCAGTATGGGAAACAAGGAGGAAAGCAACAATAATCAAAACAGAGCTTTGTATTTGCATAGCAATAGAGTATTCAAAGAGACAGATAAGAGGGGTGGAATTTGCATGTGACACATATCTATGAGGTCAGCTGATACAGTGACAAGTTGTGTTTCAGCTGGCCTCATTGGCACCACAAAGACAATTGGCTGTCCTCCCACGTTTTGGAAAAAATAAAAATTAGGTCTACTTTAGGCCATAAATATGTCCCTCGCTCAGCTTATTTCCCCTCTCTACCAAATGCATCCCACATCTAAGCATGAACAAAAATTTAGGGAAGTGGTTGAAAAAATACCAGATAAAAGATACCTTACTAGAGCACGGGGAGGGCTGTACAACTCAGAGAAGACAAGTAGTGACTCTATAGCATCTCACTATGCTGATGGACAGTGACTGTAATGGGGTTGGTGGGGGGGACCTGATGAAGGGGGTAGTTTAATCACCATACTATTGCACATGTAATTGTAGATTAATGATACCAAAATAAACTTAAAAAAAAAAGATACCTTACTAGAGAAATGGGAAAGGAACACGCATGGTCTCCTTCTAGAAGTAACACAAATGACCAACAAATGTTTGAAAAGATGCAAATTGAATATACCCATCTCTTTTGGCCCATCCAACTGGCCAAAAATTAAGGATGGGTAAAATGATGGCTCCCAACATTGTGTCAGGAAATTGGCATTTTTTCAACACTGCTGGTGGGAGTGTAAATGAGTGTAGATGGGCTTCCACCCTAGGCTCTGATCCCCAAGTTCCACTTCCACACATCTCATCTGGCAAAGGTGCCTCTGCATGTCTGCAGGCTCCATGAAGTCTCGCAGCGCCTCGCCCTGGCAGCCCCTGGGCCCTAACCATCTCCGGGCTACGTTTTGTTTGTGCCACAGGCTATTTTAAAAGACAACTTGACTCAACTCCTTAGGGTGCACTTAGTCTCCAACAGACAGATTAGCACCTCATGTGTTATTTACCCATCTCTGCCACCTGTCTGGCCCTGACCAGCAAGTCACTAAACCACTATGTTCTTGCGTTCCCACAAAAGCAAAATGGAAGCAGTAATAGTTCCCCCGTCCTGGGGTTCCTATGAGGATTAAATGAGATAATACATGTAAAGGGCTTATTTAGCACAGGGACACACATGGTGTCAATATATATTAGCTAGTATGCATATGAAAAAAGCCAAATAAAAGCCACCCCCCACCCCCACCCTAATGGGGCAGCTATTTGTACACTTATATTTGCCAAGCATTGTTTTAAACACTTTGCATGCATTATCTTATTTAATCATCGACTGTATGAGCTAGGTAGGCACCATTATCTCTATTTTGTAGATGCAAACACTTGAGTACTTTGCTTAAGGTATGCAGAGTCAGGATTTGGAGAAGACATGGCTCCCAAGACTGTGGACTTAACTACAGGAGTACAAGGTGAGGGTGTGGCACATTCCCCGAAAGGCAGGCACCCCTAGCCTTCCAGCTTCATGGGCAAGTCTAAATACAGTAGGATAGTTAAGCCATTTGTGCCCCTGTTTTCTAGTGTTCAGAACCGTGGGGCACTGTCTTCCCCCGCTGCCCTACCAGGCAAGGCAACACAGTGCTTGCAGCCTGAGGCAGATATACATGCTTATACATTACCTTCCTGACTGGAAAAAATTAATGAAAGCTCTGCAATAATAAGATAAGACTCTCTACAAAGCCCTTCCTTGCCCAATCTGTCCACTCACCATTGTCATCTCACCAACCCACCTGGTAGACGACACAGCAGGGGTTGGGACTGGGGACTGATTGGAACTGTTTCCACTGCATAATAACAAAGGATCATAAAACAAACAACCCCAGCCAGTCTTCATTTAAAATTTTGGGTTTTGCTACTCAAGGATTTTTATTTGTGTATTCATTTTAATTTTTTTAAAGTTTTGCATTGAAGTATTATCTTGATTACTGAGGTTTTTTTTTTTGGTGCCTTCTTAAATTTTATTCCCTCTAATTGCAGCCCTGGTCATTACCTCCTATTACTGATTATGCAAGCAATCGACTTGCCCTTCTTTCAGGGGTCATGGAGACTCACAGGGCATACAGGTGGTCCAGGTGCAGGGAGCCTGTGGTTTCTGACTTGTCCTGAGGATGGGGGTCCGAAAGAAGGGACAGGTGACTTGTTTGTGTGGGATGGGGCTGGGGAAGCCTTGGTTTCTTATAATCACCTCTTTTGGAGCCTAGGCATTTTCCTGAATATATTTGAAAATTGGATTTATAATCTAATCATTTGGGTATGGGAGGGGACACAGACAGGAAAAAGCAAATTATTATTTTTTTTTTAAAAATCATGTTTGACTTAAGATAAATTCCTTTGCCTCCTCTTTCTTTTTCCCTAAAGCCATGTGAGGGATAGAATTCATACAACATAATGTATACGTGAATGAACACCTATTTCTTTAAAACAAAACAAAATCTAAATCTAAATGGGTGGTAAATCGGTTATTTAAAGGCCAACTTGTAATAAGATTAAAGAACATCCTTTCAACACAAAAATCCATAAAGAGAGGTGAACAAATCCTGACATCACGGAGTTATGGTTTGGGAACAATGCAAATGTGATTCATTACACACAGTATCAGAGCCTCGCTGATGTCGCCCTTGTTTTCAGAGAAATCATTTATGACAGTGAGTCTCAAACTTCAGCCGCCGAGTCGCCAGGAGGGTCTGGCAAAGTGCAGGTGGTCGTTCCACCCATGGAGTGAAGCCTGAGGATTGGGAGTTTCAGCACCTTCCCTGGTGGTGCCTATGCCCCTGGTCCTGGACTTCACTCCCATAGTCTAATGGATAACAACTTTTTAACTGACAAATAAATGAAACTGGACTTGGTTGGAACAGGTCTGCTTATTCTGCAGTAGAACATCTCTCAGCAAAATGAAAGCTCAGTATTGCCTAATAGGATAAATTAGGGCAGGTACTGTTCTGAGCATATCTAAGCTTCTTATGAAAAGGAAATGTTGGTACAAGACATTTCCAATTCTTAGTCTTGGAGGTTAGAGATGTTATTCAGGTGAGGAAAAGAAAAATAATTGTATTAGTTTTAAACATTTTTTGGTTAGTGTGCCCACTGTTTGAAAGGGCTTGGAAACTGATATTTATTTTATATTATACAGTGGATCTAAAGAATAGTATCTTTTCTTTCTTTTAGGTTCTGGTTTTAATTTGGTGTTGATTTTTGCTGGCTAGGGTTTCCCGCTGGATCCCTGGGTTGCCATGGTGCCATTTTGGCGTTTTTTAATGTTGTTGTTTTTGGACTGAGGGCCCCACTGAAATGAGTTCTTACATGCAGAATTCAGGAGCTTGGCACCAGGTCCAGGGAAGCCAACGTTTGTATGCCACGTGAGGAAGATGCAAGGGGTAAACTGAAGAGACTGCAGCCTGGTGTTTAGGACTTAAGAGAGCAGACACACGAGAAAGGATGTATGTGGGTGCAGGGGAGCTGAGAGCTCTCCAGAAGGGGTCTTGCTCAAGGCTCCCTGTGGACCCCGCGGGTGGAAGCTGTCCAAAGTAAAGGGACCCTGGAGACGGTGAAATCTTGCCCAAGTGCCAATTCTTCATGATTATGTATTGTGAGAGTACAAGGTGCTCGCTCCGGTTTCTGAAGTCAAGTAATACATTTGGGCATGAACAATGGTTATTGTATCTTTTTGTTTTTGTTTTTTTTCCCCAATTATAAAAGTAAGATAAAATCACAGCCATAACAAGACCAGAAACATATAACAAAAAAGTCCCCCTTTTTGCATTAAATTTTGAAATAAAATAAGGATGTTAACAGTGATCAGCATGTTCATTTTAAAAACACAATTAAAACAAGATGTATTAATTGCAACCCCCTTCTCAGTGAAAACAAAACCTCAACTGTAAGGAAGCAAAAGTCAGCCTTCTCTCCACATTGCCTGCCCCCACCCCCCCAGCCCATGCCATTGTCTAGGCGAGGCTACCCCCAAAATGTGGCCTGTGTCCTTCCACCTCTTCCTATGATGGCACCAAAAAGCTTAGCATTTGTTGCTCTTAGAAGCACATTAATGATCAAATCCTAACTACACCTCCACTAAGCTTATTTTTCCTGTAGTTTTGTGTTTTGCCTGTTTTTGCCCAAAGTGGTGGCTAAAGTAATTGTGGCTGTGCTTACATCAACTTTTTGTTTGAGAAATGAAGAACTGTGCATTTCTCTTCATGAGAAGTTCTGTCATAAAAATCCCTTGGTGCATTTTAAAAACTGTGCTTTTGAAGACTACTGGGAAACTAGAAGGTCTGGGAGAGTTTACCAGTAGGTGGGGTTGAAACCTGCTCCTTTTTTTCCCCTAAGGCATGTGTGGGGGGAGAATCTTGTATAAGTTTTCAACTCACCTCCCTGGGAAAAGTTTTTTGGGTTGCCTATGCAGGCTCCACACAGTGTGCGAACAGGACCCAGGTAATGAGGGTCAGCTTCTGTACACATCTGATTTATCCTCCTGCAGGCCTGGCTCATCAGAACAGATTCCCTGATTAAACTGATTGGAGTCAACACGCTTTCTATATTCAGTCTTCCTTAAGGAAATTGTATTTTACTGGGCTCTCAGCTATTTTTTTTTGTAACCAGTGCCCCTTGCCTCTTAAGGCAAATAGCATGGAAAACCAAGGTGCAAAAACATCTCTCTGGCACTTAAAAAAGAACCCCCAAACCCACCCACCTCCTTTGGGCCCAGGGGATTCACTGCCCCTGGTTCAGTTTCATCTGCCCCGGAAACCTGCCAGGAGCCTGAAGTCAGATCAAAGCTAGAAATGACGGCTGGGAATTCACGGAAATGTTAATAGATCTGGCTCTGGAGACTCAATAAATAAAAAATGTCCTTTGCCAGCAAGCTGTCGACAACATTCAAAATAATTTCGTGACGAAAGGAGCCCTATGCACTGCTGGTCATATACCGACGTAAAGATCACTAAAAACGCCGGGGAAGACCCTTTTCAATTGGCGAGTTTACAGTCTCCGACTGGGAGGAGGGCAGGGGAGGAGTAAGCAGGGCCTCAGGTGTGTCTTCCAATCGCGATAGCCCGTTTTGGCTGTGAGTCGCCCCCCGCCCTCCCTTCTCTTCCCCAGTCCATTAATTAAATGAACACTTGGAGCAGTTTACGGCACACGACTCGGCCCCTGGGGATCTATTCCTACGTCGCTCTCATTCTTCACATCGTCAACTCACTGAGGTTGAAGAGCTGGCAGTATGAATTTCCAGTTCCTGAGGGTGAGGAGGGGTGTTGGGTGGAGGGCAGATGAGACTCCAGGGACAGCAGGGCGGAGCGGGAAGATTGGCTGCAAAGCGCGAGGATGCCCGCTGGTGTACTGGGCGCCGGTTGGGGAGCAGGTGGCTCCTGGCGCCCCAGCTTCTGGCGGAGAAAGACGAATTCGCGCCACGGGCGCCTGGCCACAGAGGGCCTCCTCCTTGCCCGGCGGCGTCCTGATATATGTGTTAGGGCCGCCGGGCGTCGCTGGCTGGCCTGGGGGTGCACGGTGTTCCAGACGCCGAGCCGAGAAGGCCTCCGGGGACACTGGGCTCGCGCCTCAGTCCTGCCTGCGCTCGGAGCGATTAGGTTGCACACGGATGGGCCCCGGGATGTTAGTGGGGAGGTGACGGGCACTCTGCAACCAAGCGTGGCCTCTGGAAGGCAGGGGCTCCCCGGGGCAGCGGAGGCGGGAGCCAGGCATGTCTCTAACAGGTCCCCGAGAGCCGTGAGGCAGGTGGCCTTGAACAGTGGGTAAGTTTGTGTCTTTGAGGTTGTTTGATGACTAAGAACTTACCTTCGCCTGCTGAGAAATGGGGCGATGGTTGTCAAGTTAGAGACTATACCCGAGACCTCTGAGCTGGGCGAACTATGCAAACGAGCGCCTGGACTAGACCCCCTGGCAGAGTCGCACACGGGCGCTCCCCGGAAGCGCGGGTCCTGCAGGCCCTATCGGCTCCGCGCCGGCCTCGCCTGTTTGTAAAAAGCAGCTGTTTGAGTGGAAAAACTACAGGTTGCGGAGCCCCTTCAAGCCCCGCGCCTTTTGCGGCGCGCCTAGAAGGCAGCAGTGAGTCGAGAAGGGTTGGACCCTGCGTAAAGGTGAGAAACGTCGTGTGTGCGCAGCGGCCGCTTTGCACACCATTAAAACAATCTGCTATTTTATATTAGTGTTATTATTTGGAATGATTGTGAACTTAGGCATGTGGCACCCCAGAACTTGCCCCTTAGTGAGCGGGTGCTCTGACGCCAAGCGTCTGTCAGGTGGGCGCCAGAGCCGCAAAGTGAGGATTGGGATAGAGGGACAAGGCGTCTTCCTCCCTGATTGGTGGAGGCCCCGGCTTTTCGACTCTGCTTAACCTGGCCAGCCGCTTGGACGGCGGTTTCCGTCGGAGCTCGAGCCATTCCCAGAAGCTGTACTGACAGCCTGCACTCGGCGCTGCGCCCGGGGGCCTCCACCTGCCGCTCGGGCGCCCCCTCCCTGGGGCGGGAAGAGGAGTCGCAGGCCTGCCCTAATCCAGCTCTACCCGCCCCGCCGCCTTCCCGGGTTTGCGAGGGTGGAGGTGGGACGGCGGAAGAGTCCCACCTGCGGCCGGGAGCCCTGTTTCCAGAGGCACCCGCCCGCGCTTTGTTGGAGGTGGCGCACAGGCGGGCCGCTGCTGTCCTTGCAGGCGCTTCGTTGTCCTGTCTCCTCCTGTCTCGGGTTTCTTGGGCCGTCCGAGCGGGCTGCGGCCTGGTTCAGGGCTTCCCGCGTGTTTGAGTGCAGGCTCCCTAGGGGGCGACAGAGGGGGAGTCTTTGACAGCCCTCCACCCACCCCCTGATTGCTCGAGGTTTGCAGCGAGGCTTGCCCCGGGGCCCTCAAGTTCTGTTCAAAGTTAGGCGGACGCGAAGCCGCGGAGGGTCTCGGGGGCACCCTTCTCGGGGCGGTGGCCGCCTAAGGGCCCCGCCACGCAGTCTCCCGTCTTGAGACGGCGAGCTGCAGCGACTGTGGAGCGAGGTCTGTCTGTCCAGAAGCCGTCTGCTCCCTACTTTCGGCTGAGAGAAAAATAGTTGTGTTCAAGGAAGGGCTGAGGCTTCCGTGCCCTGGCCAGGATGCGCGCGTGCCTTGGTTCCGGCCCTGCAGCCGAGGGTGCGTGCGTTTGGGCCGTGTCTCCCTCGCTGAGAAGATTGAGGGCTTGTTTAAGCCTCCTTTCCCTTGGAGGGCGCGGAAGGAGGATCTAGCTTGAGCTCGTGCCCCTTGGAGGGGCAGCGCCGGGGTCCAGGGCGTTGCTTTGGGAACGAATGACTTTTGCCAAGTTCCGAAGCCTCTGGGCCCCTGGGGCTCCCGGAACGGAGGCACGCAGATCCTCAGGGCCCATCGGCTCCCTTTGCCTCCACTCCAGGGCTGGAGGGAATCTCTGTCCCTCCTGGGGGCTTTGGCGAGCGTTGCTGCAGGGAGGAAGGACAGCCAAGGTCTCGAGTGGGGGCTTGGGCCCTTTTCTGCCCACCTCTAGCCCCAATCTGCCCCAGGGGTAAAGTTGCTGGCGCAGACAGGAGAATTTGTTCAGAATGCACTCTCAGCTGGGTGTTGGAGTCAAACCCGGGACTAGAAGGCCCAGAGTGAAGGAGAACCCTTGCATCACCGATCTGGGAGTCGGGGGCGCTCGAAGGAGGCGCTGCAGCCTCCCTCTCGGGAGTGCTTGAGACCCCAAACTTCCCCGCGCGGTCTGATTCCTGCATTGCGCAGGTGTCTCAGGCCCCCAGCCCCGAATACCTGAGCGCTGCCTCTGCGGGTTTTTCTTTTAGCCCCAGGCCCCGATGTTTTTTTAGCGAGGTGTTCAGGGTCGCGTGTGCACCATCCTTTGTACGTAGTGCAAAGCCCCGCAGACATGCCCGCAAAGCCCCCGGTAGTTTCACTTCTAGGGTTTGTTCTCACATCTGATCAGAATATCACCTCGGATCTGTCTACTCTTAAGGCGAGGGAGACCGTTTCACATGGAAGACGACTATTTTTATTTTAGTTCTTATTTTATTTTAGGCCCATCTGGGTTTAAAGAAATGCTAAAGCTCAAACAAAGCTGAGAAGGAGCAGGCAGGTGGTGGATGCAGTTGGAGAGTCCACTCCAGGCTGGGCACTGTACTGATAAATGTATTGATTATTGCAAAAACGGATTCGGGATCAAATCAAAATAGTTTCCTTCTCCGATTCCCTCAGAATATCTAAATTCAGCTCCCGGGGCCAGTTGGGTCGTACCAACAAAATTCACTCTTGAGAGCAACTTTCCTCTTGCAGTGAAAAAGGTCATTTAGAGTAATTGGACCAATGGATTTCGTTTCTTTAAAATTGCGCGTTGCTTTCAAGTTTGGGTGGCAAATACATTTTTGGGGGAGAGGCAGCATTTATGTAGAAGTAAGTTTCGTTTTCTGCCTCCATCTGCAAAGCGGGGTATGTCCCTCTCCAGCGGGGACCCCTCTCCGGCCCCTCCTCTCCCACCTTCTTCCTTCCCCAAACCGTGGTGCTTGGGTTGTATTTGGCCCCTCACGTCTTCCTGGGCACGTCATCAGAGGCAGCTGCCGAGCCAGGACTGGGAAGGGCAGGGCAGATCTGGTCGAGGGTGAGCGGGTGCCCCCCAAACGCGGCCAGCTGCGGACATGCAGCTTCGGGCGGTGGCGGCGAGAGGCCGCTGGCCCAAGCTCAGGGACTGGCGGAGGCCTGCCCGTCTTGTGGAGCCTGGGGCAGACTCCCCAGAAGCCTTCCCTCCGCCACCCCTCGGAGGAATGGGATGGCGCTGAGCGCACGCGGGGCGGGGCGGGGGGGCGTCTTTCCGAGGGACTGGGGTTTCAGCTTAAGTCTCGGTGGAGCGGGTGGGGTGGGACTTTTAGGAGACGGGGGACCCCAGCTGTTGACATACCCTGGAACGTGGGGGGGGGTCTCTAACTCCACGTGACTATGTCTTTTGGAGGTGGGGGAGGCGCTCCAAGCGAAAGATGGGGCTCTTAGGTATTTGGATTCCGGAGCCAACTTTGCCAGTCTCAGGGGTGCTCGTGGTGGGGGTGATTGATGGAAGGAAGGCGCGACGAGGAACCCTGGCCTCGCAGGTCCGCGGCTGTCAGAGAAGTGCCGCCCACTCGGCTTGGCTGCTGGCCCCCCGAAGCGTGGGACTCAGCGCGGCGCCCGGCCGGGGTGCGGGGCGGAGCTAGGCTGGGACTGGCTGGGGGCCGCCCCGCCCGGCGCTTGGGCCTTCGCGCCGGCCCCCAGGGAGGAGTTATGATAATTTCCTTCTCATTAAGGCGCTCGGGTCCCCCGGCTATCGCTGGGACTCACAGCGCGGGCGCGGCTACCCAGGATTTCGGCAGCGGCTTCAACACTCGCCGCAGCAGCATCTACGCTCGCAGAGCCGCTGATGCGCGTCCAGTGACCCGGACAGCGAGGCCCGCGCCCGGCGGCCGCAGACTCCTGGCCACCGTGACCCCGATTTTGGATTTACCGCTCGGGGGGTGGGGGGAACCTGGATTTAATTGGCGATTGTTTTGGGGGACGTCCGACGCCATGTTGTGGAAAATAACCGATAATGTCAAGTATGAAGAGGACTGCGAGGTGAGCTGGGCGCAGGGGCGCAGCCTGGCCCCGCCCGAGTACAGTCCAGGAGGAGGGGGCCACTGCACCGAGGTCGGGGGTGAGGGCGCAGGAGCAGCCAGCAGGCACCCGCCGCTGCTCCTCGATGGGACGGGGTCCACTTTTCCGGACACCTTCAGGTCCGTTTCTCCGGGGGCCCCCTTCCTGAATCGGGCCTTTTCCTAAATGTCCAGCCTCAGGAAGAGGGCCTGGAAAGAGAATGGCAGATCACCCACAAAGCCTACCAGTCGGTTTCATGCGAAGGAAAACAGACCTTCTTCCCGTTTTCTCGGAAGAGCGCCCGTCTACAACACTTAGACGTGGCTTTTACGCACGAAATCTCCGTCCAAAGGGGTCAGACGAGGCGACCTGCCGGCGACACCTTTTCGGAGTGTCTTCGGCGGGCTTGTCACCTGCCCCGCTGCCTCCTCGGGGAGACAAGAAAACAGCATAAGTTTGGCTTTCAAGAGAAGTGGGGGCTGGGGAGTGTTGTGGGGGGGCCTGAGGCCAGATGGGGCCGTAAGCGCTCGGGAGTGCTCCAGCCTGTTGGACAGGTTGAGCTAGAGTTTCGGAGAGTGGGAGGGAGGGAGGCAGCGAGCGGGAAGAGGAAGACGCGGGCGGCGGGAGGCGAGCGCCAGGGCGCTGGGAGAGGGGAGCCTGGGCTGGGGGGACGCGGGAGCGCCCCGCGCCCGTGGGACCTCAAGGGGCTACCCTTGTTTGTAGTCACGGACATTTCCACAAGGGGGCGACGGTGGCATGTTTCTTCTGTTTCCGCGCTACCCGTGACCCCGGGAACACATGGAGATAGGTCCTTTAAGAAGGACCGCTGTGGGGCGAGGGGACGTGCTCAGCCAAGGTTGCCCAGTTTTGGGGTTCCATCCTCCTTTTGTGCCCCGATTTGTGTGGGACACTGACAGTGGCCGGGCATGGTGGCCTCACTTTTTATCCGCACTTGGTCGAAACCCAGCAGTAAGGGTAGCCCTGGCTGCGGCACTTTCTTTCTGGAGTCCTTCGGGCAGCCCCGGGTGGCGGGCCCTGTTAGGGAGTGCCGCCCGGAGGTCCTTGTCCCGAGGGCGTGGAAGGGAGAGCCCTGGGGCGGGGCAGTCCCGCGTCTCGCGCTGCATCAGGGCGGGCCGCTCCCCCCATCGTCCCTCGTCCGGGACGCCGACATGTGCGGGCTGATGAGCGCGCGCGCGCCGCACCGTGCGCCCCGCGTGCCCATTTCCTCCCCGGGCCCGGGCCTTGGCTCCGGCCTCTGCTGGCACGAGGACTGGGGTTCGGCCTTGGCACCTCATAGCGCCTCGGGCGTCGGGGCGCCCAGACCTTCGCCGCCAGGCTTTGAGGTCGCGTTCTCCCAGGTTTCCGCTCCGCTCCGATTCACAACGAACCCCCCTGGGCACATTACTTCAGGGCGCCCTCCGGCCCGAAGGCGGGCCCCGCGGGTCGGTCCGGACTGCTGCGGCGGGTCCCCGGGGGCAGTCGGCTCACCCGGCGGCTGCGGCCGGTTCGCGGTGGTAGGGTTTCGTACTAACCGGGTCCCCGTCTCTCTCTCCCAGGATCGTCACGACGCTAGCAGCAATGGGAACCCACGCCTCCCCCACCTCTCCTCGGCGGGGCAGCACCTCTACAGCCCCGCGCCGCCGCTCTCGCATACTGGAGTCGCCGAGTACCAGCCACCCCCCTACTTCCCACCGCCCTACCAGCAGCTGGCTTACTCGCAGTCAGCCGACCCCTACTCCCATCTGGGAGAAGCGTACGCCGCTGCCATCAACCCCCTGCACCAGCCGGCGCCCACAGTCGGCCAGCAGCAGGCCTGGCCAGGCCGCCAAGGCCAGGAGGGGACCGGCCTCTCCTCACACCACGGGCGCCCGGCCGGCCTGCTACCCCACCTCTCCGGGCTGGACGGTGGCTCCGTGAGCGCCCGCAGAGATGCCTACCGTCGCTCCGACCTGCTTCTGCCCCATTCGCACGCCCTGGACGCCGCGGGCCTGGCCGAAAACCTGGGGCTCCACGACATGGCGCACCAGATGGAGGAGGTGCAGGTGAGCGGCGCCTCGGCGCTGGCCGCCTCCTGATCGGACTCGTTCGCCCGACATCCTCTCAGCTGCCCTAGCCTAGCTCCCTCAACTTAAAGCAAATTTTGTCGTTTTCTCTCCAGAACGTGGACGACCAGCACTTGCTTCTGCATGATCAGACTGTCATTCGCAAAGGTGGGTAGTGGGTAAAAACTTCCCCCCCTCTACGACCACACACTGTACCGTTTCTTAGCGGGCTGGGAAAGTGATGAGTGCCTTCAGGGCAACGTGGGGACATTTGGTGACCGACTTGGGACTGGACTTGAGGAGGGTAGGCTTTAGGAGTGAAGAAGAGGGGATTTCTTTCCATCCTAAATGAAAAAGGATGCTGATAGGAGTCTTAGGAGTTAGCTCTTAATCTCCAGGTTTGTTACTCCGTAGATTTCTCTTGGGGAATGTTAGTCCTTGAATCAGAGGGTGTTTTTGCAATGTTAAAGAAAGTCTTTCAGAGTTAGCGCTGTGGTTTAATTTGGGGGAAAAACACCACACATCTTAGTTGGGTGGTTGGTTCTTTGACAATTTTAGTTGTTGAATGAGTTGATGAGATTTTGTTTCTGATTTCAAATACTAATGTGGTAAGGCTCCTTAATTCTGACCTGAAAGAAGGTTTTGGAACAGTTTGGTCTACCAAATACATAGAGCCTTTAAGATCAGGCTGGCGTGAACTGTCAGAGGCTGGATTTATCCAGGATAAGAAGGGAGGGGATTGAGAAAATTGGATTATTTGGTGAGTGAGTGGCTCATGAAATTAAGCTGGGTAGTGATGGGATTATCAGCCTGGTTTTTTGGGAAATGGACTCAACCTAAGTTAAAGGTAGTTAATGTGTCGAAATTAAACTGCTTAGAATCAACTGGGTTTTGAACCAAATCTCAGAAAATAAACCATCTCCCAGTATGCTTGTAACAAAACAATTTGCTTGTAATTTCCAGTTCACTGTGAATAGTTGGCCTGACAAGTTTTCAGCAAAGGGTCTGAATGTGTCCTGTGATTGTGACCATTCGTTGAGTAAGGAAAAACAAAACAAAACACCATTTATTTAGTATTGAAGCAGTCTTCTGAAAACAAATATTCTAATTAAACAGAGTTTAACAGTGGCCAGGAAATGAAAACCCTCTATGCTTGGGATCTTGACTAATTAACTTCCTAAGGTGTTAACTTGTGAATTTCATATTTGATTATTTTTGAAGACTATAGCTTTAAAAAACATGTTTGCCATTGATAGTTGAACATGCAACTTTTCTGTTAAAAGAGCTCTCTTAGCTTTTGTTAGTGGTTTGAAAAGGACTCTTTTCCTCGGACGCAGTTCCTGTGGACTGCCACTTCTGATCTTCATTCACAGGTCCCATTTCAATGACCAAGAACCCGTTGAGTCTCCCCTGTCCAAAGGAGCTGGTGGGTGCTGTGATGAATCCCAGCGAAGTCTTCTGCTCCGTCCCTGGAAGATTGTCTCTCCTCAGCTCCACGTCTAAATACAAAGTGACAGTTGCTGAAGTCCAGAGGCGATTGTCCCCGCCTGAATGCTTAAATGCTTCATTACTGGGAGGTGTTCTCAGAAGGTACATGGTGGGGGGACACATTCTGCGCACCATGGTTGGGTGGTTGAAGGCGAATAATATAAAAGGATCAAGGAGGTATTTTTAATATTTCTGTAACTTTTGTACTTAACACTGAATTCTAATCGGCTCTGAGTTTTAGTATATTCTCTTGTAGAAAGTGCCAAATGTAGAAGGAAGTGCTAAAACAGTGCTACCAAATTATCATTTGGTTAGAATTTGATTCCACATATGAAGTGGTGTTACCTGCATTAAGGAAAGAGCTCCACGGGTTTTGTTTCCCCAGGGTGTATTTTGGGGGCTGCTGCAGTCATTAAAAGTAAATTTATCTGCTTCAGTACAATTTGAAATGTTTTGTAACTGAAAAAAAATGTTACCAATGCTAAGAAAGTTTTTTGAATTTTACAGGGATTACTTAAGCCAAGAGTCCCTGTATTTATTGCTCGATCCACATAATGTAAATAGGCTTTGACAATTCCCAGTTTTGATAGTAGGACTGTAGGAATTTAGAATTGTAAAGTTTCTTGAGAACAGATACAGTTAACTTTCTTTTACTCAGAGCCAAATCTAAAAATGGAGGCCGGTCCTTGCGGGAGAAGCTGGACAAGATCGGGTTGAATCTTCCGGCCGGGAGACGGAAAGCTGCCCATGTAACCCTCCTGACTTCCTTGGTAGAAGGTCGGTGAGCCTTTGTGTCTTCCTGTGTTTTTAGTGTGGGGTGTGTTGTGTCCTGAATGCTTTTCTAAAGAAAAGCTTAAGAAAAGCTCTTAAGCTGGTCACAGTACAGACCAAGGTGGTTTTACCATAAGTTATTTACAACGAATGAATCACAGTAATTTTGTCCAATATGTTAATAATTAAATATGTGACTGCTTAAGTATCCTGTTCTGGGTTCCCCAGAAAATGGTTAAGAAGAAATTGTTTTTCCTAATCTAAGAAATCACACTATATGGCGTGGCCATTTCCTGCCATAAATGAACCAGTTTTTGAAAGATGCAATTTGTTAATTGAGCACTGGTTCACCTCTAAAAAGCTGGTTATTTATTGGTGAGTAGAAGCACCGTTTCTGGTTTATTTATGTAGCTGTGGAATATTCAGATTGTGATCCAACAAAGGGAGGAGAGGCTAAACCCAGAGTCCCAGTCCTAAGAGAATAAATGTGAATTTCAGTATCCTGAGTGGCCCTGCATGCACCTCCAACTTGGAAAGCAGCCAAGAATGCAGTATAGACAGTTTCAAAATAAAAGGGAACCAGCGAAAAGTTGGTAGTTTTTAAAAAACAAAAGCAAGCTCATTTTTGCCGTACACACTTGAGAAGCATCCTGAAGGCTGGAGCGAGCTCTGCTGCGCGGCCTAATCAGCAGGGTGCTGGGCTCTGGCTGAGGGCTGGGGGAGCCCATGAGGGGTGGTCTGCTGGAGCCAGGCAATCTTTTGAACACTTTCTTTTCCTGGTCTGATGGCGCTTCTGCGGTGCTGAAAGAGACTTGGCAGAGCCCTGCTCTACCTTTTTATGAGCGTCGTGGAGGTCAGGGCAAGGAGAAAGGAGCTGCCTGTTAGCTGCCTGTAGGGAGCAGCTGTCCTGCATGGAGAATAGTGGGTTCTGCGTGCATGACGCATCAGTGTGGCTCTGCTGGGTTTACTTACTAGCTCGGCAGGGGTGCTTGGGTAAGACAGTGTGTGCCAGAACAATGGTTCTCAGATTCTGAGTTACTAAGTCCCACAAGGCAAGTAAGGGTGGTGGGCAGGTTTGGGGTACCACCATCTGGGCTTTGGAAAAAAAACTACCAGCTGTGCACCAAGGAGCCAGGACTGCCACCTGGGACTCCCGTAGGTTTTTCCCTCTGTTCCCCAATAACCTGGACAAAGTGGGTGGGTAGTCCAAGTGGATAGTTGGCGCTCTTAACATTCCTAACAGGAAACACACTCCTGCCTTCCCTTCTTAAAGAAACACCCTAGAGACTTGCTCCTTTCAGGAACAGAGCGTCCTAGCTTAAAGAGAAAGTTCAGTCAGACTTCCACAGTTCCATAGAAAGAAACGGCCTCTTTGCTAAACATGCTCACCTCCTTTAAATCTTCCTAGTGTAGCTATTTTATTTATTATCAAGTGAAAGCGTGGGTGTGGCTCACAATAATCTGTTAAAGCGCAGTCACCAATTTCAGGGTCATCTTCGTTCTCACGCCATCTGATTTCAGCCCCAGTTTCTGGGGGAGTACCTACTGGAAGTACCCCGGAAGTTTGCCTCTCCGCTGCGCTGTTGGTCCCGTATAGGATTTCATTTTAGAATGCATCGTGGACTGGTGGACGATTAGGGCTTGGGAAAGAGGACGGTTTGCTAATGGTGGACACAGCTGTCCTAAAGCCTGTTGCCATTTGCTGATTATCCTAGGTGAGGCTGTTCATCTGGCACGGGACTTTGCCTATGTCTGTGAAGCAGAATTTCCTAGTAAACCGGTGGCTGAATATTTAACCAGACCTCACCTGGGAGGACGGAATGAGATAGCAACTAGGAAGAACATGCTCCTGGCTGCGCAGTGAGTATCCAGACTTGAATCTGATGATTAATGCATTGATTTTGATGATGGGCTGGTCCAGGCCCTGATGCTCAAGAAATAAGTGCCCCTTTATGTATGAGGTGCAGAGCAAAAGAAATCAGCAAGGGGGCTTCTGCTGGAATAGCAAATGCACTAACTTCAGGTATGGTTTAGAAGAGGTAGGTTAAAATGAACGTATTGCTCGGTAATTCAGCTCAGAGTAGTTAGACCATCGTTTCATTACTGTGTTTGCATATCTTACAAAAATGTGTTGAAAATAATGGTTTGTCAAATCCAGTGAAGATTGCGTGCCTTCCCTGTTAACTGTTTTGTGGTGTAATCACGTTAGATTTGTAGGAGACAAGCAAATTACATGTCCCGAAAATGACTTAAGGCCGCTGCGGTGTTTCTCATAGAAACCAACAATAAATTGACTTTAAAACCATGGTAAATGAAGCAGAACTAGTCAGATCGGGAAATGGGGCAAATGGGAGTACACTGAACTGTGTAAAAAGAGTAAGTTTCAGGGAAAGGCATGATTCCCTGGGCTCTGGACAGAACTGGTTTGTTGGAGCCCTCATGCACCAAATCGGGAGTTATCCCTCGCCCTCCTGGGCTGGATTCCTGACCCCACCTCTTTTACCCATTCCCCGTGACCTTGGCCAGTTGATTGGGGTTAAGCCTCTTTTCTAATTGTAGTGGGAATTAAATAAGATAGTGCTTGAGAGAGTTTCTGCGCAGGACCTAGCACCAAATAATAGGTGCTAAGTGCAGCGATTGGCTATTCCTTTAAGGCTAACATGGCTCATGCCAGAAGTTGTGATCACCATACAGGTGTCGGGAGAGTTTGTCTTTTACTCTTCACTCGTCCAGCTAGATGAAGCTCACAGGTGTGTGTTGACTGTCTTCATAGGCAAGTTTGTAAAGAATTCACAGACCTTCTCAATCAAGACCGAACACCCAACGGGAACAACCGGCCCACCCCAGTCTTGGAGACGAACATACAGAACTGCTTGTCTCATTTCAGCCTGATTACGCATGGCTTCGGCAGCCAGGCCATCTGTGCCGCCGTGTCCGCTGTGCAGAACTACATAAAAGAAGCCCTCATAGTCATAGACAAATCCTATATGAATCCTGGAGACCAAAGTCCGGCTGATTCTAGCAAAACCCTGGAGAAAATGGAGAAGCACAGGAAATAAAACGCGGGCAGATAGGGCTGAAGAAGTCTTGAAGGAAAAGTTTCCAAAATCGTTCTGAACCCGGACAGACAGGAAAACCCCTCTTGCCTGGGGGACAGAGTTTGATACCCACCTTCCCATTAAAAAGGCCTCGGTTAATATCCGGATGTTTATGTGCCCTTCTGGACTCCTTTAGTATTATTTCTCTAGCGCTGAAGTGTCTCCTTAACTCTGGACAAGTTATCAGAAGGTGACAAGTACTGGTTCTTTATGAAGCGTATATATTTTCTGAATCCCATTCTTCATTCTCTGAAAGTGGTGCTACGAGTTTTAGAATCTTTTAAATAAATTCCCTGGGCTAACAAAAAACCCAATCCATAGTTGTTGAAATACCAAATTGATGTGATTCAGATCAACAATCAGTGTTAAGGCAGTGGCTGGCTTTTATGTCCACTAAATATTTATCTAAACTATTTATCTAGCTTCTTCAGATACCAAATCCTACGTACAGTAGGAGGCAGAGATTCTGCTTAGCAACTAGTTAATAGGTGGTATTTGACACCCTTTAAACCCCTTGTTCAAAGGGGGCCTTTGGGTTTTATGAAACTTGTAGAAACAAAGCCTGCTGACGATTTTAAGGTTTTTTCTCTTCCTCTTTTTTTTTTAAGAAAAACTTTGAGCGTTAACTCTTCAAATGGGAGACTTTTTGAAATGACACCTTCCTTTAAGGTACTGAAGCTTTATATATGTATTTATTTCACATCTTGGTTTTGAGTAAACTTGAAGAGGACAGGCATGGAGTGTTTTCTTGCTGCCTGTCATCCCCAAGTCACCTAGGAGGCTCTGTATTTTGAGAAACTGCGTAGAGTGTACAGATTTTATTTATGCATAATTTAATGGGGTCTGTAAATATGGGTGCACTTCTTAAGACCTTTTGAAAAAAATGGGATTTGATTTTAATATTAACTTTTGAAGGTGATGGGGTAATCTAAAACACATCTTTAGGTTTTATTCGTGTGTACACAGGGTATTAAGAATTAGGAGGTTGCTGGGCTGTGTTCCTGATGTGGAAGATTCTATTTCACTGAAGCTCTGTTCACAAAGCAATAACTTTGTGTCTCGTTCCTGTTGGGGTGAATCCAAAGCTGAGTGTGTGGTACGGTGTGTGTGGGTGAAACAGAGGTTTGGAATTGAGCTCCATGCCTGTAAACTGTTTGCAAACAATGGTTGTGTATATGATACCTGTATAATAAAACATACTCTCCGTAGAAGCCGTGAAAGTTGGGTTATGACATGATTTTTTTGCCTCGAAGATGAGCGGAGTAGTGGCAGAACTGATCCGTGGTTTGACTGTGGCTTAGCTAGCAAGGCTGGATAGGAAGGTTGTGTCTGGGGGGATCTGAAGTTTCATTCTGTCCTTCTGCACAACTGCCCCACTGTCTCTGGTTGTTTTAACATTTAATGGTGGCCCTCAGCTTGGTGTGGTGCTGTCCCTGCCAGGGGCATTGGGAAGCATGTGAGGGACAGTTTGTTGACCATAGCAAGAGAGTCAACACTTTTGGAGTAATGCCTCTTGTGTAAGGCTACCCTGTTGAGAAACTCTGTGCAGCAGTAGTCTGATTACATACACATGGCTTAAAATTTTTGAGAAATTACCCATCTCTGGAAACATGATATACTACACAGCTATCCAGGCATTCTAATTATTGTCTGCCAGGTAAATCAGAGGTTGGGTCTCTGGGTTCTGCCGGGGAGCAGAGGGCTCTGGCAGGGCTGTGTGCTGGATGTTCCTGAGGCTCTTGAGTGCCCAGCGCAGGTACTGGGTTTCGAGTTGAAGTGGCCTGGCTTATCCTCCAGGAAGTGATATGTTTATAGCTTGGCACGAGTGGCTGGGCTTCAAAGGGAGTGAGAGCGAGAATTTTCCACATTGGATAAGGCCGTTGCTTCAACTTTAGTCTCATAATCCTTAATTCATAACTACCAAATGCTCAGCAATTCCTGACTTAATGTTGGCATTGGATGCTATTAAGTAATTTAAACTCTGCCAACCTAATACTTTGCGCTTGGCAGCTTGTCCTTGGCCACTGAACGCTCCCATTAAGTTGGATTTATCTGGTTGACATGTCAAGATTACAATTGGTTTGCTTTAGAGCAGTGAAAAGAGGTCTTAGGCTGGCAGTTATTTCTCAATCAAGATGTGAGACATTGGGTGTTAAAAGGAAGTTGTGGGGGCAAGGGGCCGAAGGAAAAGGACTCTCACTTATCAGCATCCTGACTTGCTTTTGGACTAGAGTCTGGCTTTTAGGAGCTGTGCCCGACTGCAATGCAGACAATGTTCTGGAAACGCCCCAAAGTCAACCAAGGATTGAAGTGAGTCACAGGCAAGGTTTATGCCTGGCTCCCTGCTCAATTCTCCTTTATCCTCATTCCCACTCAAGTCCCCGGGATGGCCGCTGGGCTCCCTAGGTCCAGGGCACAACACCTGGTTTTTCTTAACATGTCTTCTGACCTGACACCATGCAGAACAGCCAAGTCCTCTCAAGAAGTCAGAGGTCCCTATGGAAACACTGGCGGCCTCAGCTTTCCATCACTCTCTTGATCTGTGAGAAGGGTGCACTGCCCTTGGAACTCTCCCAATTCAGAGCCCCAGCCTGCTCTCCATGGGCCAAGGTGGTTTTGTGTTTAGGTTCCCCCCACACACACCCCCGTCCCTTTCCCCTCCACCCTGGCTCTTGACAAACTGGGCTTTTTATGAAGGCACACACCACTCAAGTCTTTGCCCTCTAGAAGAAGAAACAGAGATGTGCTTTTCCCCCCCCATGGTTGCACTGAAGGAAGACCCATCATTGTCTGGAGGCCTCCACTGTTCCATTCCTGAAAGGGACTCCTCAACAGGGCTGCCCGGCCACGCACCTGGCAGCTTGGCGATGCCCTCCTGCCTCCAGACAGCATGCTTGGGGGTCTGTGGAAGGTCAGGCGGTGTTTTTAATCATACTTCCTGGTTGTGTTCTCATCCATGTGCACACAATTTAAGTTGTGGGTTAGGAGAGGGAAGGATGAGTCTGTTTCTCATTTGAAACGATTCTATAACAATGGCCATGGTTCTTTTGTCTTTGGGATCTAGTGTGAGGGTAAGCTCTGAGACCTAAATTTTCTGTATTTGAATGTTAAACAGAACAAGATAAGGTCATGGATGGGTGAGAATAAGAAACTCAGGGCTTGGCAGTGGTGGGAATTCTGGGGCACCCTTTTACCTGTTTCCTGAGGGAGACATTGATCACCAGCGGCTGTGAATTCCTGTAGAGGTTGCAGTTATTCGTGCGGACAGCTGAGTGTTTCTTTAGCCTTCCTCTTGCTGGGGATTGCTATGGAGTGGAGAGACGGCAGTTTAATTTGCCTTCTTTTAGACACAGGTGGAGAATCTTAGAAGGAGCTTCCTTTTGTCTGAGGTGCCTTTTAAAAAGGGAGCTTTCCGTGACCATTAGTAAATGTCTTCTCTAGCCACCTGAGCTCCTGGGGCCGTGAGGGTTTCCCCCTCAGTCGGAGATGAGAGTTTGCTTTCGGATTTCAGTGCTGCACTGCTGAGAT
The DNA here is from genome assembly GCA_032199065.1 of Smutsia gigantea. Classification (NCBI taxonomy): domain Eukaryota; kingdom Metazoa; phylum Chordata; class Mammalia; order Pholidota; family Manidae; genus Smutsia; species Smutsia gigantea. The sequence goes on along the minus strand of JAVSCE010001036.1, from coordinate 542,893 downwards.
GGTTCTTCAGGAATAGCTGTCGCTCCTCCATGAGGCAATTGTTGACCAACTTTTCTCAGATCTCGGCTACCTTGGGTTTCTTTCCTGTTGAGTGTTCCCGCTTTGCTTCCCTGTGCTTCTCTGAAATCCGCAGGCTACAGCGTTGGGAGGCTTGGTGACACTGGCAGCCATCAGCATCTGACCCTTTCCTGGTTTGGGCATCCCAGGCTGGCGTCCTGCCCAGGTCCACTGACACAGGTGGATCACACCTTGAGAGTCTTGGTCCATTATTAACATGGAACAGTCTTTGGTAGAAACAAAACTTAACCTTATGATTTAAAATAATTTACTATTACATTGGAGTCCACAGTTCCGTGGAATGAATGCGCAGTTATTTCTGGCAACTTCATGAACACTAATTTCCCTACCTCTTTCAGGTGACATCTTGATGGGGGAGATGGGTAGAAGTGTTGAGTAGAGTTGAAGGTTATAATCCCAGGGCTCTGTTCAAGGAACAGTTTTGTGAAGAATGTTTACAAGGTCAAATCTTGGTGTGTGGTTTTTTTGTTTTTTTTTTCATGACACCAGGGAAAGATCTTAGTCTTTAGGACTGGCCCTCGCTGGTGAGAGCGTGAGCTGGGTGGGTTAAATTGGGGTATCTTGGCACCTGGTCCTTGCTGAGGCTTTGTGACTTCATGGGTGTTGGGGTAGAAAGGTCTCCCCTGGAAAGGTATGTATAAGTCTTAACAGAATGTGGCCTTATTAAGATGCTCTCATACGAAATTGAGTGGGCCTTAAGCCAGTATGATTTGTGAAGGGAGGGGGACAGACACAGGAGGGGAGATGGCCATGCATTTGCAAGCCAAGGAACACCAGGACTGTGGACCACCACCAGACGCTGGAAGAGGAATGAAGGATTCTCCCCTACAGATGGCAGAGAGAACGCAGCCCTGCTGACACCTTGATTTTGGATTTCTAGCCTCCAGAACTGTAAGACAATAAATCTCTACTGTTCGAAGTTGCCTGTCTGTGATGCTTTGTTATGGCAGACTTGGGAGCCTAGTGCAGTAAGGACTCTTTCCTGTGTGATCTCCTCGTTGATTTTCTTGTGGGTTCCTTCCTAAACGTGGGGTGTCATCTCCACACAAATGATGAGAAAGCCGCCTCTGTGGTCTTCCCACCATGTCAGGTTCATCCAGCAGCGTGGAGGCGCTTCACTGTTGAGTAAAATAAGACTTCCCTGTTGGTTCCTTAACTACGAGGCTGATGTGCGGTATATGTCAGCTGTCCGTGATAGCAGTGACCTGGCCCTTCAGCTTCTTGGGGGGAAGTTGCCCCAGCATCTCTGTCCACAGCAAATCCTAAACTCCCAGATGCCCTTGCCTTCTCCCTTCTACTTGTTCTATTTAACTGGGCACCTCTGGGTGTCCCCACACTGACCCCCAAGAGCAGTGGCTCTTGCTCATTAGAGGCGTTTGGAAGGATTAAACACCAATGCCCTTTGACTGAATCAGAAACTCTGGGTCTAGGATCCAGGAATCTACTTTATTAAAAACAAACTTCTCTTGGTGATTTTGATGGTGAGCTGAGTTTAGGAAACACAGCCTTCCAGTGTCCTCTAGCTCTAAAATTTTATTGTTACATCCCTTTGGAGAGGGGCCGTGACTTGCTCTGTCCCCAGCACCTCCAGGTGGCAAGCTCCTGCTCTTAGGCTCCTGCACCAGCGATCAGAAAGCACTTGGGGCACCAGTATAGCCTGGGCCCAGGAAGTGAGGGCAGCGCCTTGTGGATCTCACCATGCACTAACTAGCTTGATGGTGCCCAGCACAGGCATTAGCTCAGCACCTGTGTTGAGTCCCAGAGCCGAGCTGGGCTAGAGTGGGCTCCCTGTGGTGATTCCTTCTCTGGAGCCTCTCCATTGCTCTGGACCACATGGTCATGCAGAGACAACCCACTGGAAGGAATTTTTACCCTCTGTTTTGAGCTGAGCTGCACGCGTGGAAGGAACCTTCCTCTTAGGGAAGATGTGTTAATGGGACCAAGGAAGCAGCGCCTCCCACCCACTGACCTTTCTCAGGGTTTGCAATCTGTCTTGTTATGTTGCAGTTTTGACATCATTTTGGATACCAGGGATCAGTCTCTCCAGCTCTTAACTCCCAGCTGAGTTGGAGTTGCTGTGAACCAACTTCCCCTTTGGAATCGGGTGATGTGGTCCGAGTTTGGGATGGCTGAGAGCAGCTCCAGGGCAGGCATGTCTCCATGGGAGTCAGACTAAGCCACTTCCTAGCTGTGTGGCCTTAGGCAGGTTTCTTTACTTCCCTGAGCCTCCTCTGCCTCATGTCCAAACTGGGGATCTTAGCTGCCCTCCTGCGAGGATGTTGGGAAGACCAGTGAGGTGATGGTGGACCCAGCACAGCATCCTACCTGGTGCCTCGTGAGGCTCAGTGAAGAGCAGCTTCTGGCATTGTGAACTCCCTTGGCAAGAGGATCTGAAGGGTGTTAGAAAGCTGTGAGCCCCAAATGGCCCAGAGAAACTGCAACTGACATTGGTCTGGGAGCCTGCCTAGCTTATACCCAGCTGCCAGCACTGCGCATCCCTGCTGGCCTCTGCCCTGAGTCAGGGGGTGGCACCAGCATTCTTTATACCAGTAGCTGCAGTTTCAGATGCACTGGGGTCGGCACTAGCCTGCAGAGCACCCCCCGCCCCACAAGATGATATGTTGGAACCTGTCATCTTAAAGAAAATTCAGAGCTTGCATCAACTTAACAAGACCAAATTGATGCAGTATGGTGAGGGATCCTATAGGTGCTAAGGGTTTCAAATCTGGGACTTAGCTCCTAAGCATTCACTGATTGATTTCATCAAAAACACCCAGCAAGGGCCTGTTTGAAGTCAGCCAGTCTTCTAGGCTGGGCACTTCAGTAGCAGACAAGCGTCCAAGACAGACGAAGCCCCTCAGAGCTTACTGCTCAGTAGGGAGGACGAACAGGGATCCTACACATACGTAAAGAGAGAAGCTCTAGGACGCAAAGTGCTACAATGCAAATAAAACAGGGACTGGGCTAGACGGTGTGCTGGAGAAGCTGGCAGGCAGTCCCTTAGCTAGCGTGCTCAGGGAAGGCTTCTCAAAAGGGGGCGTGTCAGCCAAGCCTTGAACGATGGGAATGAGCCAGCCACATCTCAGAGATGGAGAGGCCAGAGTGGAAGCATGGAGTGAGAGCTGGGGCGTGGGGGAGCCCCAGGAGATGGCATGGGGAAGCTGGAGTCAGCTCATGGGGTTTGCTGGCCAGAGAGAGGAGTTTGGGTTTTATTCCAATCGCAATTTGACTTAAAGCAAGGAAGAGATGAAATCTAACTTAGCTTTGAAATAGGTGATTCCTGGTGGTGCTGGGTTGGTGGGACATGGAGGGAGGCTCGTGTGGAGGATCTGACTCACTCAACGAGAGGAGAGAGAGGAGGCGGAGGAGGCGGGCAGGGCAGCGGAGGGAAGGGAGGGAGCTTGGGTTCCCACATGTTTTGCTGGTTGGAAGAGGGCACCTTTGGCACTTTCGGAGCAGCTGTAAACCACATGGAGTGGCTCCTGGAATTTGGCAGTTCCGGGTCCTGCTGACGGCAGAGGGAGGGTCTTTGATTTATGTTAGTTGAATGGCAGCCAGCCTCTTGGACCAAACACTGCAGGAAGCTGGGGTGGGGAATGAAGAACCTCTTTCAGGATGGTGGGGATGACAAGTAGCCATGTCATTTATTTTGGTCCCAGTGCCCAGTCCTCCTCCATGTCCCCTCAGGAGGTAGCTGGGGATGGCCTGGTGGGTGGGGTGGGGTGGGGTACTCAGTTTCATCAAAACTTGCCCCAGTTGTTTCTCTTAATGAACCAGTAGGAAACCAGGTTGGGTGGGGCCTGAGGCTTGGGAAGGGGTACGATTTTCCCCCAAGTGATATTTGTGATGTCTGGAGCAATTGGCTGTCACAACTGGGGGAAGAGAGTGCTACCAGAATCTAGTGTCTTGATGGAAAACACGCTACAGTGTACAGGACAGCTCCCTGCAACAGAATGATTTGGCCACAAATAGCAGACGTCCAGAGGTTGAGAAACACAGTGATAAACACAGAAAACAATCTGGAAGCATTACTCAAACCCTTAAGAGAATTTACTTCTGCATGGTGCATTATAGTCTCATTTTTCACCTGATATGATTCTATGTAGTCTACAAATTTTTAAAAACAACCGTGTGTCACTTTCATAAATGAAAAGAGAACTGACATGTTTCTATAAATGAATACATGTTAATTGAATGAACGTTAAAGAAGTGAATAAAGAAAACCTGTGCAAGGGTCCGGAGAGAGGAAAACTCTACCAGCCCTGGGCCGTTTCCTCACTTTGTCTTCAGGCTTCTCACACAGAGCTGGTCCATAAAGGGGAGGGAGGCTGGGGGATTGGCCTGCCTAGCTGCCTCCCCAGGCTGCATTCCCTCCTGTTTCCAGGGAACACTGATTTTTCTGCCAGCAGAGACATTGTTCCATTGCTGATGCTGTTAATATTCTTTTCCCATAAGACAGAAAAAATTCAGTGGTGGGAGTAACCAACCATTTAAGAAAATCTTCAGAAAGAGCATTTTCTCAACCATTCCTTTTTGCTTGTGTTTCCTATCCACTGTTGCTAAACTAGGTCTAGCTGATGACAGAGTGGATTAAAGTGTCACAAACAGTTTCTTTTTTATTCTTGACAAAAGGAATACCCATTACCCACCTATGCACATCTTTGGGAGGCAGGTGAGACCCCCCGTAAGAGTTACTCTGGGCCGGGTCTGGGAGACTGGGATGGGGCCAGACTCTGGGGTGGCAGGGACCCAGGCTGATCATCCTCTCTGTCATTTAGTCCAGTTGGAGGATTTTAACCTGAGTGGGTTCAAAACAAATGAAACCTGCTCCCAAACCTAGAAAAATGCTTGGCTTAGTAAAAACACCAGAAAAACAAAACAAAAAATGCTTGTTATAGAACAGAGAACCTACAGAAGAAGAGAGACACACTTGCATTATGTTATTTAATTCCCAGTAATGCCATTTTAGCCCATTTTACAGAGACCCTGGAGGCTCAAACAGACTGGGCCGTGGTGGAAGCTCACCCACGGAGGAAGTGTGGCCCCGGCTGCCGCGGCTGGTCCGGCTGCCTCTGGGGACTGTGCTTCTGACCCAGGGCTACCATTTCCCTAAGTGGGAAGAACTTATATTGTTGAGTGCTCGGTATGTGCCAGCCACTGTTTTAGACACTTCCCATGTTAAATTTACTCTTCCCAACAACTGCATGCAGCAGGTATTAAAGCACCCATTTTTTAATTTTTAATTTTGGTATCATTAATCTACAATAACCTGTGCAACATTATGGTTACTAGACTCCCCCCATCATCAAGTCCCCAGCACATACCCCATTACAGTCACTGTCCATCAGCGTAGTGAGATGCTTAAAGCGCCCATTTTATAGGTGGGGAAGCCGAGACAGCACTGAGCTGCCATCTCAGTCCCTCACCTGGTAGACAGGAGAGCTCAGACGGGAGCTCTGGCTCCAGAGTCCTGTTCTTGGAAGCAGCAGCCTGTCCTGGAGGCATGCGGGCCAGGGAAGTTTACAGCAAAGGACTGTTCCACTCAGTTTCCTGGTCTGTGAGGGAGAGGCTCGAGGTAGAACTACTCAGAGGGGTCAGCGCCCTGCCTCATGCGAAGTGCTGGGCTAGGGCCCTGTGCTAGTAGCTGCTCAGTAAACGTTAGGGTTTTACTCTTTTGGACTAGGTGGAAGGGCAGCCCTGGTCAAGGAGAGAAGAACGGAAGGAAAGGGAGGGAAAGGGAGCAGAAAGGTGAGCAGGGAAGGAAGTGCAGGGAGGGAAAGAGAGGAGAGAGAAGCAGGAAGCCCCTCTCTGTGTCTTGCACCCGAGCAGGGGGTGGGGGCTCCTGCCAGCAGTCCCCGGGGCCCTGCCGGCCTCCAGGAGGCGCTGCCTCAGCCTGCAGATCTCCTCTGCCCTGGCGGCTGCCTTTCCCTGACTCCTGCGGCCGTGCCTGCTCCCTCCTTCCTCAGCCCTTGTCTCGCCTCCTCCTGGAGCCTCCCCGGGCCCAGGCTGGCTGAGCGGTATGCTCAGCACCATCCTGTGCCTCCTCACACTATAGCAAGCAGCTGCATAGTGCTGCATATATCCCCTCCCAGATCCTGCTGCTGAGGAAGTCGCTGTGATCTGTTCATAGCTGTATGCAGCTGGGCATCTGGCTCTTGGTAGGTGTTCAGTAAATATCCAATAATGAATGAATAAATCCATTTATACTGAAAGGTCAGGAATTGCTGAAGTAGTGAATCACTGTGAAGGCAATTAAGTCATTCTCCTACCATTCAGCCATTCATTCGTTCACCCACCTACCCACCTACCTACCCATCCATCCATCCATGTATCCATCTGTCCATCCACCTATCCATCCATCCATCCATCTATCCATTTACCCATCCATCCATCCATCCACCCACCTATCCACCTATCTACCTACTCACCCATCCATTCATCCATTCTTCTGTCCATTATCCATCCACCATACTAGTCTCTGGATATACATCAGTGAGCTAAAGCTGCCCTAGTCTGTGCCTTGTGGAGCCCACAGTCTATGAGGGAAAGCAGCCATCAGTTCATTAGCTGCACACATATATAATTATCACCTTGGTGTGCTCTGCACAGGGCAAGAGTGGGGAGTCAATGGAAATATTGTTGTGCCAGTAGTTTGCACAACAGAAAAGCTATAAAGGGTGATATTCCCAGCATTCAGCAGCAGTGGGGAAACAGTTTTTTCATTTTTATTTTTGGCCTGGGGCAGTGTTTCTGGCACCCATGAAATGGTGGCTACTCAGATTAAAGTTACGTCCTTCAGAGACAAGCTCCTTGCTCTTAGGAGGCACTGGAAGGAGGAGACCCTTGAATAAGCATGTCAGGGTGATGGGCATCTATTATCATTAATATTAATTATTTTGTGTAAACTGGGCTCACAGCAGGACATGCCAAGGGCACAAGTGGTGTATGGAGATATCTCGGGTGTGTTTCACTTCCATTCCTGTCTCCTAGCCACCCGCTTCCCTGGCTAGAGAAAAGTCTCATTACCAATTAGGTGTGCATGGAGAGCTATTTTAGGCACATACACACAATTACATGTATTTCTTTTTTAACCCAATTTTGCACACAGAGTCTAGCACCTTGCTCTTTTCACCTGATGTATCGCGTTGATGGTTACTTGCCAGTTTGTATATAGAGCTGCCTTGTTTTGCAAGGTGTCCTTTGGCGTGTGATGTATGGATAATCATCCTTTCCCGATAGGGCTTAGGATGTTTCCAGGCTTCTGCTGCTGCAAACAAGGCTGCCGTGTGCACGCTAGCCCACAGGCTGTTCCACACCAGTGTGCACAGGTAGATTCCTGGCAGCGGAGCTGCGCTTTCAGTTTGGGCAGGTCCTGCCATCCCCATCCACCCTGGGGTCTGCTGGGGGCTGTGGGACAGGGCTTTCTGTGGGGGTGACACCCACTGAAGAGGTGACATCTGGGCGGATGGGTGAGAAGGAGCCAGCTGTGCAGAGCCAGGAGCTCTCTGGGCAGGACCAGCGCGGCTGGGGGAGATGAGGCAGGAGAGAGAGTCGGAGCCCGACCCTTGGGCCTTCCAGGCCTTGGGAAGGAGCTGGGGTTCTATTCCTGTTGCCACGGGAAGCTGTCAGAGGGTTACAAGCAGGAAGGGATGTGATTGGATTTACAGTTAAAAATCACTTTATGTGGAAAATGGACCACAGCGGGTGTGGGTGGAAGCCAGCAGCCCACACAGGAGACCACGCAGGCCCCGAGGGAAAAGGCGCCGGTGGCCTTCCGCTGGCAGAGCCGTGATGGAAATCGCTGGACCGACCTGGGGAATATTTTGAAAGAAGGCCTCACAGAATCTGCAGATGAGTTGGACGGTGCTTGAGTGTAGGATTTGGGGCATTGGGAGGGGTCACGTAAAATTCTCAGTTGGCCTTCAGCAAAATTAATCAGGTTGAGAAAGACTCAATATATCAGCTTCGTGAGAGTAAGACCTGTAAAGTCAGTCACAGGGAAGGAAAACCATGGAGGCTGCCCTCAGCTTCCATGGCATCACGCAGGCACCCATGGCTGGCCCTTCCCCGGAGGCGGCCCATGTTGGGGCCCCAAGGCAGATGGGCCAGGGTGGCCTCCATCTTGGTTCTGAAGCCTGATACCTTCAGAGGACCAGGAGCTGGAGGGCTGGACACACGGGGTGGGGCTGGAGTTGTCTGGCTCAGAATTTCAAATTCCTCAAGCTTACTTGGCCAGAGACGTTGGGGCGAGATGAGCCCAAGTGCGGGGCCCATTAGAACTTCACTGACTTTCAATATTGAATTTTACTGAGTGTCAGTATTGACTGGAAGGAACTTCAGAGATCATTGACTAAACCACTGATTGGGGGAAAAGTTGCTTAAATGGTAAATTACTCTCATGCCCTTTAAACAGTTGTTTAAAAGAATTAAAATAACAGCAGATATTGTTTATTGGGTACTTGCTCTGCACCAGGACTTGATATCCATGATTTCATTTCAGCCTTCCAAGTAAGCTTCCAGGGAGACACTCTCATTGTCTGTCCAGTCACTGCGGCTGAGGGTGGTGGCCCCAAGTCCCTGGACTCAGAGGGGATCCCAAATGCTTCCCTGTGACTCCAGGAAATGAGTTGGAGCCTCCAAAGGCACTTGTGTCCCCAGCCTCCTGTTTGCAGCTGACAAAAGCCAGCCCTGCCCATCGGTGTGTCTGTGTGGCCCAGAGACAATGTGAAGGAAAGTCCAAGATCTTGGAAGGACATTTCCAGGGCCCAGGGGGTGTCCGTGTCTCTACGGCATTGATGATCCCACCTGCCATCCTTGGAGCCTCTTGTCCTGTTCTCTTGACTCTCAAGGTTTTTCTCCGTTTTGTGTTTGAAGATGGTAACAATAGTGTCCCTCTGATCACCACTCACTCTGTCTCCGAGAACTCCCAGACATCACCCCATGAGGCCCCATTAATAGCACCCAGTGTGCAAATTAAGTAGCACCCTACCTGAATAGCTCCCTCCCAATGGAAAATAGAACCTAAATTGGGTCCTTCCAGAGAACATTTTCACGCTGGGGGGCCTTCCGAGGCCGACCTTCAGGAGTCACAATGTAAAACATGGTTTTAAAAACGTCTACGCGTGAGGAAACTTTCTTGTTTTAAAATTGGATCATAATAGTGATCCAAAGCTAGTGAAAATCACAGAATGGCGTACTAGTAACAGGGGAATTTTGTGGTTCCTTGAGTTGAACCTTAATAAAATTGTTTGAAAAACAGAAGACAAACGGAGAAAGACCAATCCTGTTCCAGGTTCTCAGAGGGTCTTGTTTTCCTCTGCAAATTACACTCGGGGCTTTCTCAGGGTGGAGTGTGCCATCCACCGCAGGTGGGCCGCAGAGGCAGCTGGCCTTCCTCCTGCCAATGGACGACCTCCCACTTTAGGGAGGTTCGGGTGGTGGGAGCCTCCGCCCCCGTCGAACCTCTGCCCACAGCACCCCGCGGCTGGAGCTCCTTCTGCTGCCCTTGGCAGCCCTTGCCTGTGGGATTGGTGGGTGGTGGTGGAGGTTTCTGAGGCAGGACAATTACATTAATTGAACCTTTCAAGAAACGGTCCCTGAAGAAAGGTAAGGAGACCTTAATTATGGCCCTGCCTGCCAATTAGGGTGAGATCCTGTCTATGAATCCAAATGTGTCTCATCAGACTTCTGCTGCTCCTGGGCTTTTAGCTTCCAGAACGTACACAGGTAAAGTGGGTTTCAGAATTTATGGTAGAGGTGCCCTGCTGCCTCTAAATCTCTTTGGAAACCATTTGGCTGCTTTTCCTTTAAAGATGTCTGACTGTGATGTCAGAACAAGTTTCCAGTTCATCGTCTCCTGAAGAGACCCATCTCCCTCCCTTCCTCTTGTGAACATATTCAGCAGGTTTCTAGGAGCACCTACTATACTCCGCCAAGCCCAGTAGAGGCAAAGGGCTGCTTCCTGGAGCTAGAGGGGCTCCTTGCCGCCTCCGTGGGGTTTAGAGCCCAGTGAGGGCTTGGAATCCACAGCAGCCCCCAGCCTCCCGCTGTCCCTTTGTGGTGTGCTCTGTGGCAAGACTGCACCCTGCCCCACCCATGGCAACGGGCCATCCTGATGGGCCCTGGAATTTTGAAATCAGCGTTTACTACGGTTCTGCGGCCCTGTGTTTTTACTCCCTCACAAGGCATTTATAGAGCAGCTATGATGTGCCAGCTCACTTCTACGTATGTTGAAGAATCAAATAGGCCTGGTCTCTGTCGCAGAGGGGACTCTCTAGCCCCGAGGTCACCGGTTACTGCCTGCCAGTTGCCCCGTGCCCTTCGCCCCTGCAGTGACTCCACGCTGAGTGGACTCCACTTGTTTCCCCTTTGCAGATGCAATCATCAAACCGTGGGTGGGTGAGACCAGCCACCTGTGGCTTCCACTTAGCTGCTGCTGACTCCAAGCCGCCCTGCACATTGTTTGCAGCTGAGGCCCGAGGGTGAAATGTGGACCCCACCCTTCAACCTCCAATCGGGGAAAAGCTGGGAATGGGCCAGAAACAGGTACATTTGCATAAGAAATGAAAATCCGATCTGAGCTCCTGCCCCTCCTAGCGATTTGCAATTCCCAAACCGGGAGGCCCCACAGCTAGTCCCAGACTCTGCTCTCCCTCCCCACCCTTAGCCCCTTGCTATTGATTTTGATGAGCTTTCCAACTCATTCAAAGCAGAGCACCTCAAGAAACAGAAATGTGGAAAAGGAAAGGTAAGGAAAATTATAATAGTTCCTAAAAATTCATATTGAACCAATCTTTCTCTTAAATAAGCAAGACATACAATACAGTATAGTTGTATTGTTCAAAAAAATAATCATGGATTAACTGAAAAGAGCAGAACTGTTGAGAGAAAGGGTCTGGAGCCAGTCCTGCTTCCGTCACTTCATAGCTCTGTGACTTCGGGTAAATGAATGAACCGCCAGTAGCTTCAGCTTTCCCTTAGGTCCACATGGAGACTTGGTGAGGATTCTAGAGGAATTCGGGTCCAGGCCCAATGCTGTGAGCCGTGCCTGCCTGGGGCCAAGTATGCAGCTGTGGGGCTCTCTGACCCCGTCTGCGGAATGAACCATCGGAGGTAGAAAATGTTCTGCTCACCTTGGTCCCCCTGGGCCTAGCATACGTACAAGGCAGCTACTGTGCTCCGGATGCCATTAAATGCTTGGCATTTCATTCATTTTCATTCTTTCAGTAGATTTTTGGCTGGTTTAGGATCATCCCTAGAGCCATCAGAGGGAACAGGACTCAGCCAACAACTTGATTTCAGACTTCTGGCCTCCAAGACTGTCAGAGAAAAAAATGTGGTCAGCACCCAGTATGTGGGAATTTGTTAGGGCAGCCTCAGGAAACTGTTGGAGTGGGTGGGAATTTAAGAGTCCCAGGAGAGCAGTTACATTGCTGCAAAGACCTTCCCACGAGGGGAACAGTACCTTCACAGTGGAGATGCCCGCCAATGCCACCTTGCCTAGGGGACCCTTAGGCTTACCAGTAAGGGACTAAGGGACAGCCTCCCCATGCATAGGATAGGACCAGACAGGCCCATGGCCCCTGCCCCTGGGTGCAGCCAAGTCCCAGGGGAGCTGCTCCCTCTAAGTAGCCAGTGGAACCTGCATCTTTGTCTGCATCCTGATTGGGGGTGGTGGGTGGCAGGGAGGTCAGGCCAGTCCCAGACATTTGGAGCCACCTGGAGGAAGGACACAACACAAAGTTCACTGTGAATAATGGGTCTGCTGAGGCCCACTCTGGAGCTTGCCTCTCTTTCCCAAGCACCATGGGGTAGGAAGGGAGGGAGCCAGGCAGAAGCTCCCATGGAGCCCCATGATGGCTGGTGGGGGCGGCAGTACCGCTGGCGCCAGCACTCAGGGTTATAAGGGTTTACATTGCAGCCCTGGCTTAAGTTCTTGGGGCATGCAGAGACCTAAGCCTGGAGGAAGCGTGGGTGTCAGAAGAGGCCCTTTGGCTTGGCCAGGGGTCATTTGCTTGAAGAGTCTAACTCTGCTTGTAACTGTAGGCAGAGGGAGGGAGCCTTACAGGCCCAAAGGTGAGTCAAAATGTGCTTCCGCCTTTAAGGAGTTTATTAATTGGAGATGGGGGGGATACCAGACTGGGTTGTTTTGTTTAATGTTTAAAACTTCTAGATTAAAAAAGATTAAATTGTAAAAAAAGTTCCAATAGAAAAAAAGGGATATATATGCTGAAAAGTAAGATTTGTTGTCCTTCCTGAACCCAATCCTTCTCCCTAGAGGCTTCCCCTGTTACCTGTTAATACTTTCCTTCCAGAAAGTCTGCATATATAAGTGTGTGGTCTATACCCTTTACACCTTCACCCTTACACACTCCTCTGCACCATGTATTTTTTCTTTTTTTAAAATAATAACACTTATAGATAGCATCATTTTTCATGGCTGCATACCGTTCCACTGAACACATGTACCATAAACTATTGAACATTTAATACTGGTGCTGTTTTCTTTCCTTTGCAAAGAACCTACCTGAATACTCATCTTTCTGAACATGTGGAAGAATATATATATACAGTCTGTTGTGTATCTATGTGTATTACATAGAATTTCTGAAAGAAAGGACATGATCTTTTTTTTAAATTAAGGTATCATTGACATACATTCTTTTTTTTTATACAATTTATTTTGGTATCATTAATCTACAATTACATGTGCAATATTATGGTTATTAAACTACCCCTTCATCAGGTCCCCCCCACCCACCCCATTACAGTCACTGTCCATCAGCATAGTGAGATGCTATAGAATCACTACTTGTCTTCTCTGAGTTGTACAGCCCTCCCTGTGCCCCCCCAACATTACATCTGCTAATCGTAATGCCCCTTTTTCCCCCTTGTCCCTCCCTTCCCACCCATCTTCCCCAGTCCCTTTCCCTTTGGTAACTATTAGTCCATTTCTGGGTTCTGTGAGTCTGCTGCTGTTTTGTTCCTTCAGTTTTTTTCTTTGTTCTTATACTCCACATATGAGTGAAATCATTTGATACTTGTCTTTTTCGGCTTGGCTTATTTCACTGAGCATAATACCCTCTAGCTCCATCCATGTTGTTGCAAGTGGTAGGATTTGTTTTCTTCTTATGGCTGAATAATATTCCATTGTGTATATTGTACCACCTCTTCTTTATCCATTCATCTACTGATGGACACTTACGTTGCTTCCGTATCTTGGCTATTGTAAAGAGTGCTGCAATAAACATGGGGTGCATATGTCTTTTTGAATCAGGGATCTTGTTTTCTTTGGGTAAATTCCTAGGAGTGGAATTCCTGGGTCAAATGGTATTTCTATTTGAGTTTTTTGAGGAACCTCCATATTGGTTTCCACAATGGTTGAACTAATTTACATTCCCACCAGCAGTGTAGGAGGGTTCCCCTTTCTCCACATCCTCGCCAACATTTGTTGTTGTCTTTTGGATGGTGGCCATCCTAACTGGTGTGAGGTGATATCTCATTGTGGTTTTAATTTGCATTTCCCTGATGATTAGCGATGTGAAGCATTTTTTCATGTGCTGCCTGTTGGCCATTTAATTTCTTCTTTGGAGAAGTATCTGTTCAGATCCTCTGCCCAGTTTTTAATCAGGTTATTTGTGTTTTTTTGTGTTGAGTCATGTGAGTTATTTATATATTTTGGATGTTAACCCCTTATTGGATAAGTCATTTAAAAATATATTCTCCCATACTGTAGGATGCCTTTTTGTTCTGCTGATGGTGTCCGTTGCTGTACAGAAGCTTTTTAGTTTGATGTAGTCCCATTTATTCATTTTTGCTTTTGTTTCTCTTGAAGGGCGTAATCATTTAAAATCATTAGTTATAATGCCAAGGTACCCTCCTAAGAGATCGTGTTTATTGTCACAAATATTGATTCTTTCTCTGTATCCTTATAGATACTGTGCATTATTAAACTTTTCAGTATTTGTAAATATAATAGATAAAAATGACATCTCATTGTTTATACTGGCATATCTTTATGAGGTCGAGAATATTTTTCACAGACCTTGTTTTTATTTTTATATCAGTTACCTGTTCATGTTCTTTGCTTTTTTCCTGTCAGATTGTCTTCTTAATATTGATTTGTAAGAGATTTTTACATATGAAAGAGCTTAATGCTTTGCCATAACATGTAAGTATGTTTCAGGTTTTGGTGTTGTGATAGAAAAGTCCAGAGTAATATGGGAACAAAGACAAGGGTCCCATGATACTGTGTGAGTTTGCACATCAGGAGAGACTTTTGTGGGGAGTGATACAGAGATGAGTCTTCAAGGATGAAATGAAAGAAGAGGATGTTTCAGTAGAGTAGGTTGCATAAGCAGAGTCTCTCGGCAGGAAATGGGGTATGTGTTTTTAAGGTTGGGGAATTATAAAGAACTCTGCCTTCTGAAGGTAGAGCCTTAGGAAGGGCTAGTGTGTTGGTGAGAGGGGACGTGGAGAAGCCAGGGATGGAGTTGATACACTTTCCTGTAGGCAGCAGGAAGACATAGCAGGGGTTTTAAGTAAATGATCAGATTATCCGATTTGTGTTTGGAGAACATGACTACGGCTGCTTTGCAGCATGGATTGTAGGAGAACAGGATTAGAGCAGGAAAACCACTCGGGATGAGTGATGGTAGTCCCAGCCAGGGGAATGAGTGTAATGGGGAGATGTGGACACTGCTGAAAACCATTCGCATTTGGGAGGCAGGATTAGCAGACTGGTGATTGAGTAGTGGTAGAAAATAGTGCTTCAGTTACACTCCTCCACATGCTCTGGAGGTTAGAAGAGGTGACATCAATGGGGATGGGAAAGGGTGAGCATGGGGGCAGGTCGGGAGAGCTGGGTGGAGGGTGTTCTTGGGGTCTGTTCACACTCAGCAGATGGTCCAGTGGGGCATAACCCTGGGTTAGATGCTGTTTGGGGTGTCTGTCCCACCCACTCCCCCTTCTTTGAGACCTGCCCACCTCTCCATGTCCGGGCTCTTACTTCTGGGTGACCCTGCCTCTCCATGGCTGCCGTATAGACACGTGACCCTGAAGACACCAGTCAAAGCCTCTTTCCCTGGAATTTGGAATTTGAACTGGGACAGACACTGGGTCACTTAGTTGTGGGATCAGGACTTCTTTGACTTGAGCCGTGGGAGCTAGGTGGCCATGTCTGGGCCATGCGTGACTGTGGTGGGCAAGTGGGCTCTCAGAGAGGGGTAAAGTGAAGTTCCTGGACTTAGAGAAGCAGGGACCTCCGGCTCGAGAAGGCCCACTGTACTCCCATGGCCATTCCCACCCTCTCCCCAGAGCAGGCTGACGGGTCAGCACAGGAATGGAGAGGCATTCACGTGACAGAGACCAGAACAGAGAAGCCCGTGAGCGCTGTCAAAACAATTGGCAGCAGGAAAGTGGGTGGAGAAAGGTAACTGGCTTAGCATTCCAGAGAGTTCCATGAAGTTCTAAGTCTGTGGGGGTGGGGAGAGTAAACACATTCATTAGCCCCAGACCTGGTCAAAAAGTGTTCATATCAGGAATTCCCTGGGGTGAGAAGGGAAAGAGGAGGAGTTTTTAAGACCTGAGGCCTCTGCCACTTCCCACTGCTAGGTGTGTGCCCCTTGACAACCAGGAAAAGATGAGAGGTTTCGTCTGAAGGCCGCAACCTGAGAAATCTGGCGTTCAAGGGCCCAGCCTAACCAGGGCTGCAGATTATGTACTGAAAATGGGGAGTTTGCAGTAAAGTTTATTTATTGAGCAGCAAAATGCTCGGCATCTTCCCAACCCAGCTTCCCGAATGCTAGCTGCTGGGGGCCAAAGTCTGGAGCATTCTTCTCAGGTAGGGTCGCCAGACAAAATGCAGGATGCCCAATTCAATGAATTTAAGATAAGCAAAAAAAAAAAAAAAGCTTCCTTAGTGTAAGCATGCCCCAAACATTGTCAAGTTTTTATTGGTAAAATCTGGCCCCTCACTTCAGGAGAAACTAAGAGGCCCAGGAGACAAGTCCTAAAGGTGTCATCCCAGGGAGCTGACTTGGGACCTTGGAGCCCGGCTGGGATACCTAGGGTAGATAAGCCCCATCCTTGCCCCCAGCAGTATTTGAGGGTCACTTTTAAATGTCAATTAACAGCCAAGACTGCCTGACATTGCAGGGCAAGTTCCCAAGCAAAAGGAACTTGGAGGATCTGGACGATGCAGGGAGCAGAGGAGAGCTTCAGAGAAGCGGACAAGAGATCAGCTCCCCCCGGGTGACTGGTGCTGGCTCCCCATGGGGCCCCTGGTCCTCCCATCCCTGGTTTCTGGGAGACAGTCCGCCCTCTGCTCAGGAAGGCCTTGGGTGCTGAAGCTGCTGTGAAGGTGTTTCCTTCCCTTCTGACCAAAGGCTTCTTCTGTCCCAGGAAAAAATAAGTCTTATCCAGGATGTGTCTGTGCAGGCAGCTTGGAGGAAGGGGCCTCACCTGGGCCAGCAGAGGACCCAGGGTCTCTGCTAAGTGACCATGGCAGCTGCAGCCTCCCCGTTCCCCCAGGGCCCGGTCCAGAAGTCTCCATCAGAGGCTGGCCCCGATCCTGAGTGCCCTCTCAGCTGGCAGGGGAAGGAGCCAGTTGGCTGCTTCTGCAGTGGGAGCCATGCGACCGTACGGGCTGGGCACCCCTCACCAATGCCCTCTCCTTCACTCTGTGGAACCAGGCAGGGTTCATGCGCCGGCACATCCTCTGCTTTCCTCCCATGTCCAGTCCAGAGCTCTGGGAGGGGAAAGAGTCTATATTAACATAACCGTCTGCAAATTACTCTAACAGTCTTATAAATATTTGAAAAGGACTCATGAACCTTCATTCATCTCAGTTGCCCCACATTGATGAAGCATTTCTTCTCTGCCTGCAGAATTTAGTCATTTTCTTTCTTTTTTATAATTAGCATAAATTTATGTTTTTGGTTCTTATTGCTAATATTGACAGTTTCATTAATTGATCAAAAAGAATGAGGTCCCTTTGTCAAGATAAACATTTGAAATTGGGGCGTGAAGATGGGGTGGCCACCTAACCAGCACCATGTTGATGGTGTTTGTCGGCATCACCAGGGCATTTCTGAGGATGAAACCGGGCACTTCTACTATTGCTGCTGGGACAGTAGGTCTCCACAGGGACTGTCCCATGCAAGCTGAGATATACGGCCACCCTGTTGATACATGACTTGTTTAAGCCTTGGCAGCCCATTTATTTCTGAATTTCTTTGCATGGAAAGAACAGGGCAGGGAATCTGATTCACACAGGGAATGACAGGCCTTTTGTTTTGTTTTTGTTTTTAGCTTGCTTTACAATAGTCCTTCCGATCTTGGCTCACCTAGGGTAGGGGCTGGCAACTCTAAAATCCAGCCACAGCCTGCTTTTGTCAATAAAGTTTTATTGGAACACAGCCACGCCCACATTGTGTCTGTGGCTGCCTCCGTGCAGCCTGGGCACCATGGGTAGCTGCGTAGTGACAGAATGGCTTCACACCTGACATCTCTAGTTATCTGGACCTTTATAGAAAAAGTTTGTTGATCCCTGACCTGGAACTTACGTCCTCCTGTCTCTCTCCCAGGAGATTCTGATTTCGTTGCTCTGGCGGCAACCTGAGCACAAGGGTCTTCAAAGTTCCTTAGGAGAATTCCTACCAGGCAGCCCGGCTGGGAGGGGAGAGTCGCGCTGAGGCCCCAGCGATGAGGGAGGGGCAGCCTGCCCCAAGGGCATGGAAGTGGATTCCAGGGAGAGGGGCTGGCGTGTGAGGACCCCGCTGGGAGACCACGGGGGTGGGGGGGGGGGGGGGGGGGGGAGGGCAGAGGAATCCAGATGCTGGAGAGGGGGGGAGCTTGAGGGGAAGATGGAGGGACGGGGAAGGTAGGTTCTGGGCAGCTCCCAGGGGTTTCCATTGAACTGGTGAGTCAAGATTCCAGGAAAACAAATGGCTCTTCTGCCAGAGTTTTAGGCAGCTCCCCATTCCAAGACAACCCCCTGCTTCCTCCACAGCCAGGCTGTTCCCATCCCTGGTGGCGGAGACTGGCTCTGGCCCCTTGCTGGGATGTGGGAGGTGAGAGGTCAGGCCCAGGTGGGCATCTGGGTCAGATGACAGGATGGCGGGTGGGGAAGTCGTGGACATTGGAGCCCAGCAGCCTCGGTGCCAGGTCCAGCCCTCATTTGGGTCCTTGGAAAATAAACCGAAACAGATTTGTGTGCAGGAAGTTTACTGGGTGTGTTTTCACGAGTCACTTGTGAGGAAGGACCGGCAGCAGGACTGGACAGAGGGGGCCCCAGCCTGTCCCCTGGGGAAGCTCTGAGCTGTGTGTACCTTTCAGAGAAATCCCCAACCAAGGGAAAGACTCTGTCTCCCTCACTGGATGCAAGCTGCTCCCCCCCGGAAGGGTCCACAGGCTCTGATGAAGCAGCCCTCTGAGGCCAAGGGCAGCTGAAAGTGGCTGGGCTGTGAGCTGCCAGCACCCTCACTCCCAGCCTGGGTCTTGGAGTCTCAGATCGGAAACTCCAGCATCTACTACAGCATGCTGTGTGACCTTGAGCATACTGACTAACCTCTCTGAGCTTCCACGGTACAAAATGGAGTTGATGGGCTACTGGGAAGACTGGAGATACTGTATCTAAAGTACCTGGGAAGGATGAGCATTTTGCTTTGTCATCTGAACAGTGCGAGTACTCCCTTTCTGGTGGAGAGATAATGGAGAGATGAGTCAGGAGATGGCGGTCTGTTCTACCTTAATGGGTGCTGTGATCATAGGCTGCTGCTCAGTTAAGCTCTGTGGACTTTCGTTTTTTATCTTGCAAATCAGATAATAACACCCATGTAATCTCTGCGGAGGGAAGATCACGAGTTGGTGGGTGAAAGCTCTAGAAAGGGAATGTCACATCTCCACGGGGGTGGGGGGTGGGGTGGGCATGGCAGCAAGTGGCTGAGGGGAGGGTCCCAGGGGACCTGGAACCCTAGGCAGGCCTTGAGTGCACCCCAGTGCCTACACGTGCACATACACACAGACATGTGCATATGCACTCATTTCCTTTCACACACATTTGTATGTGCACACACTCCCCATGAACCCATAGACGTACGTGCAAATGTGTGTAAACGTGTTCATGCAGATGCACACACTTTTACATAAGCTTGTGACCCCATATCCCCACCCATACAAAAGTTACACCAGCTTTAGACAGACCAGGAGCACAGGCATCTGAGGGCCCTCTTCCCCCTGCCGCCGATGACCCCATTGTGGAGGAATGGGGTTGTCATGGAGCAGCTCAGACTGGGAGCCATGTGTGTGGAGGTCAGGCTGGCAAAGCCATCTGTCTGTCTCTTGTTGCCGGCTGCCAGGCTGGGCAAAGGCCACGTGCGGCTGAGGAGTCCAAGCCAATCTAAACGGGCTCCTCTGGGAACACGGCTGCTCTGCAAAACAAACAATTGACCGAGCAAACCCAGCTTTGCTTTCTGTTTAGAGATGTGTCACAGAAAACTCTGAAATGCACCAAAGAGTTAATGGTGCTCAGCAGATCAGTGGCATTGAGGGTGATTTCTATTGTCACCCTTTAGTTTTCCCTCACTTTTCAATGGTCAGCATTCCTCTGCTTTGAATACTGCTCAGGATCATAAGTCCCGTTGGTTGAAGACATTTGCTGGGTTGTTTGTGCAGTATCCCTTCCTCAGCACGTGCCCCTCACTGGCCCTCCTGTGCTCCTTGCAGCTCTGGTGGGGCTGAGCATGGTGGCAGCTTGGACGCAGGGCATGGCCGTCATGGCAGGTCCACGGTGATGGCCACAAGCTCCACGCTCCAGGTCAGAGTCCTTCCTCGCCATGTTATACAGACATGGAGGTCAGCTCTCTCTTCCCTCTGGGATGGTGGGGCAGTCTGGCCATGCTCCCTTTCCCCCCACTACATGGAGGAGATCCCTCTGCAGTGGGAGAGCATGGTACCTAGAGAAGCTAACCATAGAAAAAAAATCCCTTTGATTCTAAGGCATTCAATTCATTATTCCATGTACAACTAAGAAAAAATAAAGCCGGTCAGTTAAACTGTGACTTGCCTTTGGCAATAAGTCACATTCTGATTTCAGAGATACCAGTATGTGAAAAAGTGTACACTTGAGAATCAATGAAGTGGGTATGTGGATGGATGGATGGATAGATAGGGAGAGAAAGATACAGCAAGGAGGTGTGAGCAAGAGAGTGAGAGTCCATGTGAGAGCAAGCATGTGTATGTGTGCAAGAGTGGGGGAGATTTGAGCACACGGATTCAGCCATTCCCGAGTTTGACTTCACTGTTACATGAGCCAATAAGGATCCATTGTTTCTTAAACACATACGGTCAGATTCTTCTGCTTCTGATCCCATTTATTGTCCAGGTGTAGGTAACAGAAAAGATTTTACTTTTCTGTCATCTCATGGCTCCAAACCTGTAGCCTACTTCATTTGAAGGACTCTTAGTGGCTGGTAAGGACTGAGCCTGACCAGGCATGCAACAGATGCCTGCAGAATTGAGTTGGGATCACTGTTGAAACTTCTTGGCTTAAGGTGTCAGAAACCTCAGTTCAAAGTAGCTTAAGAGGAAAAAAAAAAAAAGCTTGGCTTGTGTACATCTGAGAGTATGCAAGCTTCAGGCACAGTTAGATCTAGGGGCTCACGGGACTGTTCCAGGGTGTGGGCTTTATATTCTTTTCTCTCACTCTACCTTCATCCTCAGATTGGCTGTCCTTGTGAGCAGGTGACCCTTGGTCATATGCAGACCTTCCAAGCCAGCAGTCCTAGTGGAAAGGGATTCTCTTTATCCAAAAACCTTTGAATGCTTAGGATCAAGCATCAGTAGGAAGACTGGACTGGAGCCAGTGGGGATTTCCTGGATTGGGTAGGGACGTGCTGATTGGCCACACGAGGTCATGTGACCTGGAGCCGGCAGGGGTGGTAGGACTGAAGGTGATGGAGAGGTGGCTTCCTGAAGGAAAACCTGGGATTCTGTTCCAGAGGAAGGGAGAATGGGGGCCGAGTAGATGGCCCCAACAATTCTACTTCTATCTTCTGCGTGAAACCATCCCAGGCCAGGCTCCCAGATCCTGGCCTCCTGGACCGCAGGGTCTGTCCCCAGAGAAGCTCTTCCTGCAGGGCTGCCATCTGGGACCTCCTGGCATCTGGTAGGTGCTAGGCCTGTCTTTCCCACAGCAGACATGAAACAAAGGAGGCTGGGAAGGGGCGTCCCTTGGGGGGCTGGAAACTGGCCTGTCCCAAGGAACCAGGAGCCCTTTCTAGGCGTCATTACGTGATTTCCCTCTTTTGTGCCTGCAAAAAATATGGTCTTAATACAGCATGTTTGACAATGCGGGCAGGATTAAAGGGCGGCCCTAATTGACCAGGGGGTGGGTTTCCACCTGCTTCCTCTCCAGAGTAATTCCATGTGGCAGGCATGATTAGTCATGTCGTTCTCATGTCATTTGCGGGGGAGAAGTACGACGTCCAAACAGTTTGTGGCTGGGAGGTATGATGCTTAACAGGAACCAGCCCCTTAGGTCCACAGGAAGGATGGCGCAAGTGTATCTAAGCTGTGGCTCAACCAGATGGAAGCCGGTCCCAGGCAGAAGCAACTGCCAGTCTAAGGGAGCATCATAGGGTTCCAGAGCCCAAGGCCGTCATGCTCCAGTGGGATGATCTCAGGGGAACAAATTGCCCTCTCTGGCACTCATTTAATTCATCCGCAAAATGGGGCTTTTGTATGATCAACTGAGATGATGCTCATAAGGTTCTTGGCATGGTGTCCAGCACAGAGTAGGTGCTCACTAAAGAGGCAGCTGTTCCTGCAGTTATTATTATTATTATTATTAGACTCTTTCATTTCCATGTGCTACCAGAGGAAAATTTCGAAATGCAACTCTGCTCGCATCACCCTCTACTCCCTGCTTATAACCCCCAAAGGCCTTCTTCTCCTAGAGCTGAACCTCAGCACTATTGACATGTTGGGCCTGGTTGTCGTCTGTTGTGGGTGGGGGCACCCTGTGCACTGTAGTATGTTTAGCAAGCTGGGTGCCCTAGGTGCTGGTAGCACCCTGTCCACCCCACCAAATTGGGGCAACCAAAAGTTTTTGCAGACATTGCCAAATGGCCCCTGGAAGGGTTGCCCCTCCTCCATACCACCCCTTTCCCGGTAGAGAACCACTGCCTTAAACAGACCCAGCTCATCAGAGCCTCCCAGGCCAATGTGGTCAGGCCAATGTGGTCTGGTGGTCTGGCTCCCACAGCCCCCTCTGGTTTCACCCGGCACTGGTCTTCCTTTGTTCTCTTTGCTTCAGCCACTCTGGTCTCTCTGCCACAGGGACTTTGTACCTGCCTTTCCCTTTGTGAGGAGCCTCTCCCAGCTCCCTTGCCTTCTCACCTCCAAGTTCAGCTCAATTGTGACTTTCTGAAGAAATCCTCCTGGTTTGCCCAAATATGTCAGCCCCTCAGTCATGGTCCCCGCTGCACAGCTCCTTCTACAGCATTTGTTATGGTTGTAAGCATATACTTCTGTGTGATTCTTTAATTAAAATGCCACTCCCCCATCCTTCCATAGTGCAAGCGTGAGTTCTCTAAGAGCAGGGAATGGGTCTTCTGTGTCCCAGTGGTTAGCACGCAGCAGGGTCTTGCTGACTGTTTGTTGGGCGAATGAGTGAGTTCTGAGTTCTGCAGCTTCATCCCCAGTCTAGTGGCTGGTTGTCTGCAGCCAATGCCCTGTACCCCACTGTGGAGAAGGATCCCAGGGTTGGATGGAGCGTGGGGGGATGACAATGTTCTTGTCTTGTATTGTTTTTATACTTTGTATTGGGATATACCATATATAAAATAAAATGCATGGATTTTAAATATACAGCTTAATGAATTTTTACACAGACAATCTGTTGCAGAGCCAATGCACAGATCAAGATACAGAATATTGCCAGCACCCGTAAGGCTCCTTCATCTCCCTCCTACTCAGCATCCCTTCAAGGTGATCACTGATCTTATTTCTATCATCATAAGTGAACTTTGCTAGTTGCTGATGTTCTGTTAGTCAGAATCCTCCAGAGAAACAGACCCAATAGGATGTTTAAATATATTTAGAAGGATTTATTTAAGGAATTGGTTCATGGTTATGGAGGTAGGCAAGTCCAAAACCTGCAAGATGGGCTGGCAGGCTGGAGACCTGGAAAGAGCTGATGATATAGTTCAGGTCAGAATGTCACCTGCGGTCAAAGTCTTTCTTGCTCTGGAGGTCAGTCTTTTGTTCTATGTACATCTTTAACTGATTAGGTAAGACCCACCCACGCTAATAAAGGACAATCTGCTTAACTCAAAATCAACTGATTTGAATGTTAGTATCATCAAAAAATGTTACGGTCACAGTAACATCGAGAATAATGTCTGACCATGTATCTGGGCACTACCGCTCAATCAAGGTGACACATAAAGATTAATGGCCACAGACGTCATGTAAATGGAATCATATAGCATGTCCATTTTTGTATCTGGCTTCTTTTGTCCAACATTCTGTCTGTGAGAAGCATCCATATGGTTCAGTAGCTATAGTTCATTCTGTTTCTTTGCCATGTAAAATTACATTGTATTAGTTTACTACCATTTATTTTTATTGTTGATGGACATTTGGGCTGTTATGAATAAAACTGCCACAGATATTTTTGTGTACAGTGTCTGGTGGACGTAAATGCTCATTTCTGGAATTTGGGGATGGGTGGGTTACAGCGTATTCATATATTTTACTTGGTGGGCACTGACAAAGGAATTTCCATGGTGGATGTATTGGTTTCTGGTCCCGCCAGTGGTGTACAAGCATTCCAGCTCCTTCTCATCCTCACATACGCTATGTGTTGTCAGTCTTTTTTAGTTCAGCCATTCCAGAAGGTGTGGATTGATATCTCATTGTGTTTTTAATTAAGCCTTTATTTTTATAAAATGCTCTGTTGGATGAGACCAAAACTACACAGCTTGGGAAGTTTCTTTTATTAAGATGACCTTGTGCATCAGTTTTCGGAGAGAAGGAAACTAGCATTCACTTTGCACCTGTTCTTTGTCAGGCACTGTGCTAGGGGCTTTTCAGATTTCAGTTCATGCTTCCTCAAGACAACTCTTCAAAGATGTGGACAGCCCTGGGGATAAAATAGGGGCAGGCAACACTCCCAAACCCCAAAGACCCAAGCATGCAAATGAGATGTCAGGTTCTCACTCCCTGGGGAACTGATTCAGCAATTGCTTCTGTGACAGGCGCCGTGTGAATGTGACAGCTGTTCCCACAGAGAGAAAGCTGCTTCTGATGGGAGCCCCTCAGGAATCAGCTGGGTCTCGAATACACACGTTTTATTTCCCATTAGCCTGCATCCGGACTACAGGTCAAAGGTAAGAGGAGCAGAGGCAATTCCTACAGCTTCCCTGAAGACCTGTGTCCTAGCAGACTGATACTACATCAGTCCCATGGACTTGGCTTCCTGCAATTTTGGATTTCATAAGCCAGTGACTTGCTCTCACCAAGTTTTGACAAAGGTTGTAGGTGGCAGTTAGTTTGCTGTGTGAAGGCATTTTTAGAGGAGTCCTTGTTTCTTCTTCAAGAAGGGACATTTGAACACTAGAATGCTGGCAGACAATCAGCATAAAAGTGAATCCTCAGGTTTTAATACATTTTAGCTATTGAAAAAGAATCAACATCTCATCCTAACTGGAGGGTGGGTAACTCACCACGACTGGGTTTCGCAAACTGCAGGCATGCCAGAGACACACAGACTTTAAGGGCAAACCTGGGTTTGGATCCCGAGCCTGGTACTGAGGGTGGTGTGACCTTGGCAGAGCCACTGTCTTCCTACAATCCAGTTTCTAGATAAGGGCTCAGAAGGTTATCTGTGGAAAGCACCTGGCACAGTGTCCAGCCTGTGGTAGGGGTTCAGTAAGCATTGGTTGAATGAATTTCAGATTTGCAATCCCTTAGCCACAAATGCAAAACCTGAAACACCATGAAGACAGAAAACACTCATTTACGTTGAGTACAACCCATCTGGCAGGAGAATCCAACTTGATGCTGTTCTGTAGTTTTACTGATCCCAATTGGGGTGAATATGCTTACGTGTTCTAGATATTAACGTATTTGATACTCCAAATCTCACAAAGGGTGTCAGATATCGTATAGTATATGCCGTGTATCATCTTTCTACAACCCGGAACACCCTGAATTCTGATGTCCATCTGGGTTTCAAATGTCAAAAACTAAATTTGGATTTACTTAGAAGAAAAAAAAAGATCTGTATCATCTCATGGGCCTAAAAACCAGGGATATTTCTGCCTTCAGATGCAACTACATCCAGGAGTTCCCGTGCTGTCAGTCTGTCTCTGCTTCTCTCTCACCCCTCAGCTCTGAGTATCTCTGCTTTCCTTTGAGTGAACAGTTGGCTCCACTCCTACTCTTGCTCAGACAGGGTGTCTGCACATGGGAGAGAAGGCCACTGGAAGAACCTAATGTGAAAGGACAAAGGCCTCCATCTCGCAGATCTGCTTTCAGGGAAGACCCTGGCCCTGTGTGTGGCACACAACTCTGACTGGCCCCCTGGGCCAGGTGCAAAGGAGGGGAGACTCTTGCAAAAGTTTGGCTCACTCTTGCAGCCCTGCATCAGATGGGGGAGGAGCATGTGGCAGATCAAGCCAGCAGATACCCACAGTGTCAATTACGAACCAGCCCTATGGAAGTCCAGTCCCTCTTTCAGCTTCCCAGCTCCAGGGGCATCCCAGGCCAAATGAAGATAGAGGAGGTGGAGGTGCGTGTAGTCTCTGAACCTCGCCTGTGGCTCTCCGTCTGCTCAGCCCAGTGCCACACCTGGGTGTCTTCCCCTAGGCCTGCCTCTCCCTTCCCCAGGCTTTAAGCCCTCAAGTGTTTCTGTTCCTCACGGTGAGAAGAGCCGCTGTACATGCCGTTCCCTCTGCTGGAATGTTCTTCCTGCCACCTTTCACCTGGTGGAAGCCAGCTCATTTGTGATTCTCAGCCTGGAGGACTGGTCTTCAGGGAGGACTTCCCTGGCCCTCCCTTCAAAATCCTGTCCAAAGCTCTGGGCTCGTGTTTCACAGCATCAAGGGCACTTGGTGATTATGTGTTAACTGGTCCTTTGTTTGTTTAGGAACGGTCTCCCTGGCTAGCCTGTCACGGCTTGATGGCAAGGCCGTGTCTGTCCACCACGGCATTTCCTCAGTGCGAGACACACAGTGGATGATCAATAGATATTTTTGAATGAATGAATGAGTGGTAGAACTTGAAATCAAACCCTGGCCTCCCTGACCCAGGGCTCACTCTGCTAGCCATTGCTCATCTCTCAGTGCCTTCAGATTTAACGAGCCCTGAGTCCATCTTATTCTAGCGTGTTCTAGAGCACACTCCTTTTTCCGCATGTTTCACAAGTGACAACCTGCCTGGAGGGCCCAGGTCCCGGTTCTCAGCTGCCAGGGGCTCCCATCGGGCTCTGAAGGCACCTCCCCCTCTGTGCCTCGGCTCAGCTGGAGCGCGGTGCCGCTCGGCAGCTTCCCGGCAGACGTGGCCTCTGAGCGAGTCCCTGGGCTTTTCCTGGCATTCCCGAGGAAGGCCATCTCCATCCCTGGCCGTGAAGTGCCGCGTGGGACTGTGTAATGGACATATTTTGCCCTCTTCCCTGAATCTCGCTGCCATCCTTTGGGAAACTGCTCTTCGTGATTCTGGAGGAGCTGCCCGTCTCAGTGGTCTCCCGGGACCTACCTGCGGTCAGGGGACCACACTGCTGCTCCAGTCACCATGGCCAGAGGCTTGGTCCAGGCACATGACCCAAGCTAAGCCCTCTGGAGTCCTTCCCTGGGATTTCTCTGATGTCTGCTTATGGCGTTGGATGACTGAGGCAGGACCCAGCGTGGCCACTGTTCTAACCTCGCAAGGGCCCTTCTGAGAGAAGAAATGCAAAGACAACAGACTAGAAAGCCCTTAGAATAGCCATGATCCCACTTACTGGACACCCCCTATGTGCCAGGCACTTTGCAGACATTTTTCCTGAAGTGTCCGCCGGCTTTAGGATGAGAGGAGTGAAATGGATGATGAGGCACTCGGAGGTTCAGGGCTCGCCGAAGACGTCGGTGTGATGGAGCCGCAGTCCTGCCCCCTGGCTGCGCACGGGGCGAGCAGAGGACCCCGAGCCGAGGCCTGGGACGCCTTCCCCCCTCCCCCAGCCCCTCAGGGCAGATGCACTGGGGCGCGGTGGCAGCTCCCCTCACGGATACCTGGGAAACAAAGGGCGGCCTTCACGGGAGAAAGTCCCTGCGCCCAACACCAAGCTGAGTGTGGCAGTTGAACACACAGCTGCACACCCGTTCCAAGGAAGCGCAGAGAAAAGCTCCTCCATCTCTCACTCGGGTGGCCACATCCTGGGAGCCAGGCAGAGGGAGAGGCTCCCAGGGGCCGGCTTGGAGTTGGGGCTCCCAGGTTCCAGTCCCCCGGCCAGAATGAGGAGCTGCAAGCGTGCCCGAGCCGGCTCCCACCCGAGCAGGGCTGGGGGCGCTCCTGGGGACAGGAAGGCCCCCCACGCCCGATTTTTAGCAACATCAGGATGTGGAGAGAGCCCAGCTTACCACATCCCCTTGGCGAACTGTGACAAGCAACGCATCCACTTTCAACACGGTTCTTGTTCTTGTCAATGGGTTCCATTGTAGGCACGAATTCCCCAGCTCCAGGAGTTGGTTCTGTGCCCTGGCCAGAGTCTCAAACCAGGGCTTGGGCTCAGCCCCTCCCTCCCAGCACTGGGCAGCAGCCCCAAAGGCTTGCTCAAGAGCCCCACTGAGGAAGCTGACCTTTGCTCCCATCTGTGGAGGGACAGAGCTCAGAGGAGGCTCTGCCTGCCTCCCTCAGGGCACCTGGCCCTCTGAGGACCCCCTGTTACCCCTGCTTCATGACTTCTCTCCTGATACTCCCCATGCAAGTCCAGGACAGAGATCAGCAAATGACCACCTGGGGCCACATCTGGCTTTTCTAAATTAAGTTTTATTGGAACACAGCCAAGCGCATTCAATTACATATTGTTTCAGGCGGCTTTTACTCTATAATAGCAGGATTGAGTGATGGCAATAGAGATTGTATGGGCCGCCAAGGCTGACATTTTTACCTCCTTCTTCTATAAAGAAAAATTTTGCTCACCTATAGTCTAGGCCCAAGGGGAGCTCTAGAGAACGCGACGGTCAGCATTTTCAATGGACTGGTTCATTCATTTCACAAGTACTTCCTGAGCATCTACCTTACATCAATCTCTGAGCAGCTTGCTAAGGAGTCAGTGGTGGGTAACGCAAACACGCTGCTTGACCTCCAGGGAAGTGAGCGGATGGCCACGGTCCACACAGTTCATACACGTTTAGTTGTGATGTGCTGAGTGTTATAAAGGAAAGGCTGGTATGCCCTATGGACCCCACCCAGGGGTTAAGGACACTCCCTGGTGGCAGCTAAGACCATGAGGATGAATAGAGCTCAGGCAGGTCAGTGGGGTAGAGTGGGGGTGCAGGGGATGGAGAATCCCCTGGACAGGGGCCCCAGCCCGGGCAAGACAGGACGGAGCACGGCTCCCTACACGAAGGGCATGAGGTCCTGGGAGAAGACATGAGAGCTGAGTTTCAGGGACTAGGAGTCTGGCAGGAGAAGACTGTCCATAGGCTGGTGGTCCTGGTCTGGGGAGAGACTGAGACGGTGTCCCTCCTTATTTAAGACGCTAAGGTTTCCCTTCTCCCTTGTACAAAGCTTCGTCTAAATTCAGATCAACAAACAGTTTCTTCTAAAGTGGTGTTGTCCAGTTTGGTAGCCCCTAGCCATGTGTGACAATTTAAACCTAACTTTAAATTAATTAGAATAGAAATTTAAATATTCAGAACCTCGGTCACACTGGCCCTATTGTGCTTGACAGCTTCCCGTGACAGCCATAATGGGCAGTGTGGATGGAGACCATTTGCATCACTGCAGAAAGTCCCCCTGGGTAGTGTTGACTTAAAGAAAGGTGTTACCAGGTGAGGACTTACCTGTCACCTGGAAAATAAGAGTCTGGGCTTGGGGTTCGGGCTTTTCCATCTACAAGCTGTGTGATCTTGGGCAAGTTCTTTAACTTCTCTGAGTCTCAATTTTACCATGTGTGAAATAGGCCCAGCAGAGCGCTAGGCATGCCCTCCAATGGCAACTGTAGTAATTTCAGCTTTTGCAGCCGAGTGGAAAAACCCTCACTGCGGTGCTGAGGATCCCTATTAGGGAGGACACGGTCTCAGTCTGTGAAATAAAGAGCTGAGTGGCTGTGGGGGGGGCTCTGAGGCCTGGGGCTGATCAGTCTGCCCTGCAGGGAACTGCACCCCCTGCCCTGTGGGTGTCTCAGGAGACTCGAGCCGGGGCTGGGGTGTGAGGCCAGGGAGGGGATGCTTTTCCCATCTGGCTGTTCATGGTGTGCGAGTGAGAAGCACCTGGGGTGGCGGGGATCCCCCCACCGTGATCACTGTGGAAGAGGAGCTCAGAATCTGAGGGGCCCTCAGGAAGGTCAGGGGCATGGGATTCACGGTGATCGGGAATGGGAGGATTGGGCTCATCTCAAGGGCCAGGAGGTCCCAGTGGACGTCTGGGTCACACTAAACTCTGAACTCTGAGGTCAGGGTCCTAGCTTCCCCCATCTTTGTGCAAAGCCTTGTGTTCTGGGTAATTGGGCAAGGGGCTGAGAATATCCATTGAACTGAAGGTTAGTTCATTCATTCATTTATTCATATATTGGGCAGGCCCATATTTTGGTTGCATGTGCCCAGAAACCCATTCCAAACCAGAAGAAAAAAGAAAAAGAAAGAAACAACGAATGCCTTATGTGACAATAAGAATCCGGGCGGCAAATCAAGTCTGTCTTTAGGGAAAGCTGGATTCAGGGCTCTGAGAATAGAAAAAGGGCCGAGTTCTTTCCTGTCATTGGTCCCTGCAGCGCAGCATGAGCTTCCTGATTCCAGAACCAGGGGACGGGGCTTTGCAGAAGCCCCAGCTACAGTCTTGTGTGAGTCATTGGCTCCCCTGGGTGGCATGCTTATCCCTGAATCCATGGAACAGAACAGTCTGGTTGGCCTGGGCTCTCACATGTTCCCCATGGGCTGAGCAAGAGAAATGAAGGAACCAAGTATAGAGGGAACTGAGGAAGGCAGAGAGCTGAAGGGATGGCTGCTGGGCATGGAACAAGAGGCGTCTGCCATAACTGATTCGCTTGACATCCACAGGCTGGCTCTGGCATGTGGCAGATGGGGGCGGCCTCCACCCTCACAGAGCTTACATTTGGGTGGGAGGATTAACCCTTTGCCTGCCTCCCTCCTGGCCTGAGTCCAGCCCAGGGAGAGGAGTGAAATTAACTGTCCATTGTTATTGGGACTCTTCTGGCAGCAACAAAGGGCCTTTCACAGCAAGAAAGCCGAGCAAGTAGATGCGAGCTGACCTGGAAGTCACAGAATTCAGTTGTTGAGGTGCCAGGTGGAAAGTGCCCAAGAGGTCATGTTCAGAGTTTGTAGCTAAAATAGGCATGCTCTTTAAAAAAATCCATATATGGCTGCCGTTTCAGGTACACCTTTTGGAGTGAAGGACACTGAGCTGGATACTGAGAAACTGAAAACACATGGAAGGTTCTGGAAAAATCAGTGAGCGGTAGGAGCCAAGTTCCATTTCAGTAAGGATGCACTCCAGTATGAACTGGGGGACATGAGGCACCAGGAACTGCCCCTCTCTCTCTGCCACCAAGACCCCTTTCAATGGAAAGTTCCAGGCAGAGGGAGTGACAAGTCTAGACGGAGAGAACACAAAACAACCCAGGGACTAAAAGCAGAAGGCTGGAGCAGGGAGAGATGAGGTGGGAGATGAGACCGGGTGTGAACTGGGCCATGCGTTGAGGGAGTCTGCAAGTCAAGTTGGTGAGCTTCACGGTTATCCTGAGAGCCCTGGGATGCCCTGGACAGAGTGAAGCAGGGCAGAGCACGGGGCTGTGTGAGGGTCCTGGGGCTGCTGTGAAAAACGAGCACAAACTGGGTGGCTTAAAACAACAGAGAGGTACTCTCCCACGGCTCTGGAAGCTGTGAGTCTGAAACCAAGGTGTCAGCAGGGCTGCGCTCCCTTGAAGGTTCCTGGGGGGAATCCTTCCTGCCTCACCCAGGTTTCTGGGGCTGCCACCAATCCTTGGCATCCCTTGTCTGCAGCTGCCTGCCTCCTGTGTCTGTCTCTGTCTTCACAAAGCTGTCCTGTGAGTGTCTCTTATAAGCACCTGTCATGGGTTTTAGGCCCACCCTAATTCGGTGTAATCTTAACTAATTACATCAGCAAAGACCCTACTGCCAAATAGGGTCACAGTTGAGGCTCTGCTGGACCTGAATTTGAGGGGACACTATTCAGTCCATGACAGTGGCCTAATATGATTGCCGCTTGGCACAAAGACTCAAGCTGCATGAGGAGTGGGTTGAAGGTGGTCAGCGTGGAAGCAGGAGACCAGCTTGGGCAGGTGATTGGTAGAGGAAACCTGGCCTGGGATGGGGAGTGAACGGAGTGGAAAGATGCTTGGGAAGCAGAATCCACAGGACTTGGGGATGGAAAGGATGTGCGTTGGAGTGAAAGGGGAATCTTAAGAAGGTGCCCCAGGTTTCTGGGCAGCTTGTCGGTTCAGTCCTCAGTGAACCCAGTCTAGTGAAATTTAGGGTGGGATGTGAAATAGACATGCAGGAGGGAAAAAAAAGAAAAAACTATAAAAGAAAGAGAAGAAAGCCTGGGCTTGTTTACATGCTACGAGATTTGCCTACAACTTCGAAACGGCCTGGCTCAGTGCGTGGGCATCACGCAGAGGCAGCTGATGGCCCAGCAATAGAATAAATAACCCTCCCAGTGAGCTCATTCTTCAATTAGGGCCCTCCTCCTTGCTCACTCGGGCCCCTGGATGGGAAATTGGTGGTGACATGGCTGCAGGCAGCATCCTGGGGCCCTGGGGCTGGGACTGCCTGGTACTGGGTGACCAGCTTGCCATCTCCTTTTCCTGCTGTCTGGGGCACAATGCCTGACCCAGAGGGCAGGAGTAGGTGTCGGAGTCTGGGTCTCTGGTGCAAAGCACTGGGGAGGTCCCCCTGCCTTTTTCTCCCTGGACTATGGAACCAGGGGGCCTGGGTTTGACTAAAGAGTCTCTTATCAGTGTCCTGTGGCTGCTCTAGGAAACAAGAGAAAGTTATTTCTTAGAGTCTGGAGACCAGAAGTCTGAAGTCAGTGTCCCTGAGCTGACATCAAGGTGTCAGCTCCAGGGGAACATCTTTCCTTCTCTCTCCCAGCTTTTGGAGGCTGCTAGTGTCCCTTGAGTGCAGCCATGTCACTCCACCTTCAAGGACAGCATCTGCAGCTTTCCCTCTCTCCCTCTTAGAGGGGCACACATGATGGTATTTAGGACCATTAGGTAGTCCAGGATCATCCGCATCTCAGTACCCCTAATTTAATCTCATCTGCAGAGCCCCCTTTTCCTTATAAGGTCACATTTACAGGTTCTGGGATGAAGACCCGATGTCTTTGGAGGGGGCTTTATTCTGCTCACCACAGACTCCTTCACTTACAGTCTGCATGGACACATTCCTTCATTCTCTGTGTGTTGGTTTCCTCACAGGTGAACAGCAGAAACTCTGCTTTTAATAATAGAACGCCAAACTTTAGCAGGCCACAGGTCATTCGAATAAAGACTTCATTTCCCAGACTTCCTTGCAGCTTGACAAGACCATACGCCTTAGTTCTAGTTGGTGGGATATCAGCAGAAGTTGGTGTTTATAATTTATGGGCAGCCTCCTTCTTCCCTTTCCTTGTTCTTGCTGGTTGGAATTTGGATGTGACAGCTAGAGTCCTGGAGCAGCCATCTTGGGCCCTGAGATGGATTTGGGAATGGAGGCCATCGCCCCATCGGTTCTGATTTATCTTATTCTGAAGGTTGAATGAGAGGAGCACCGAGAACAGGGCCTGGCACATACGCATGGTCCACGAATATCTCTTTCTCCTCCCCTCCCCCCGTGAATCCCTCCTCCCCCTCTTCTTCTCCCATGAGTGTTTCTCTTCCCGCCCCCCACCCTCTTCCTCTTCATTATTGTCACTGCTCATGTTTTGGTTCTGAGGCTCCTGAACCCACCGGTGTCCGTGGCCATGGCCTTCCGCCCTCCCATCAGCTGTGTGTACCTGTGCCACACCCACAGCTTGTTTTTTTTGTCATTCTTGATTATTGATAAAAATAACTAATGACTAAGCAAGCCACTGTACTGGGCACTTACATATATATGTATATATACACCTTGTTTCTGCACTTTACAGCAACTGTTTTATACAATTATCATTATGCGTGAGATCATGTTGTCTTTAGGACACTCCCAGCTGCCATTCCGCAGGGTCACAGGTGAGGAGGCTGAGGCTCGATGCCTTGCCATCCCTCAGCTGGTGGGGCTGGAACCCGGAGTCAGCCAGCTCCTCTGCTCTTAGCCCCAGCCCTGTCTCCTTCCATGTGTTAGTGGAGCCCCAGTGGGGACTGGTTAATACATATAAGGGATACTCAGGTGAAAAGGGTCAGTCCCGCCCTTGATGAGTCCCTAATGGGGAGCCCACTGGGGGACAGCCCCTGCAAAGGCTCTCTGGAGGAGATGAGGTGTGGACTGAGTCAGGGAGAGCGGTGCGGGGTGAGCTTTGGGGTCATGGGGATTGGTGTACCGGAGAATCGGGAGGTGGACGGTTTGTCCTGGAGATGGTGAGAGTTTTGAGTCTGGGGAAAATAATGCTTCCTCCTTTCAGTCAGAGAGATCTATAAGTTTCTTTCCCTCTCCTCCAAGAAGTGAATTTTTAAAATATCAACACAACACACACACACAACACACACACACACACACACACACACACACACACACACACACACAAAGCAGACCCCTCCGCTTACATGTTCACTGCTGTCAACTTAGCATCTTTGCTAAATTAACATCTTTGGCTCACCGTTATGAGCCCATCCCAATACTGGGGACCCAGCTGCCTGCTTTCTATGCTCAGCGCCTTCTCATTGTATCCTCACACGGTGGGAGGGGCCTGGGAGCTCTCTGGGGTCTCTTTTATAAGGGCTCTAATCCCATTCATGAGGCTCCACCCTCAGGACTGAAGCACCTCCCAAAGGCCCCAAGTCCCATCACATTGGGGGTTAGGATTTCAACATGAATTCTGGGGTACACAGATGTGTAGCCCATAATAAATTCCACTCAAGGATGCCTCAGGCTGCCCTTTTACACCCACAGCCCCTTCCCACCCCTGGCAACTGCTACTCTGTCCTCCATTTCTATGATTTTGTCATTTCAAGGATGTTACATAAATGGAATTACATAGTATCTAACTTTTTGTGATTTTTTTTTTCACTTAGAATGAGTTTGAGTATTGCCTGTGTAATTTTCCATCCTACAACATGCGGATTGTATTCAACCAGATGGATCATAATGTATTGAACACCCTCCTGCTACTTAATTTATTTCCATTCAAAAACTATTTTGACTTACGCTGTGGCAAATATCCTTAGAGCTGAGTATATGCTTATATAAAGATTTATTTCTGAAGACAGATTCTTTGCACTGAACTTGCTGGGTCATGCATGTTTTAAAAAAACGTCTTGCTTAATTGCCCAATAGAAGCAATGTCCTAATTTTCATCCCTCCAACTGATGCCAGAGACCATTCAGGTCCCTACACCATTGTACCATTCTTAAGGAGAATGCTTCTGTTCTCTTAAGCTCATCTCAGGCTTGGGGTTGGAAGTGTGGACTGGAATGAATGAGAGCCCTTATCTGCTCACACGTGGTGTCTGGCAGGCAGTGAATCTCTACTTGTGACCAAAAGGGAGTGGTGAGGTCTGGGGCAAACTAAGGCTCTACCCTAGTGCCACCAAGCCCACTGCTGCCTGGCCTTTAGTTTTTCAGAATTGAATGAGAAATGTCAATTTTCTTGACCATAACCAGATAAAGTTGCCCGTATTTGACCATTTTTGGCCTACCCAAATGGTGATTCCATGTGATTCAAACTTAATACACAATTCCTCCCAGTTTAAAATTGTTGCCAACAGCTTTACAACGGCATCTGAGCTGGGTGCTCCCAGGGCCACCAGTTTACAAGCCCCATAAAGTCCTGCAGCAGCTGGTTGATACCCCCAAGAGCGAAGCACCCAGCTTTGCCTGGATGCTTACTTTATCAGAACCAGGAACTTGGTTTAGGGAGGGGCTGGTTGGGCTGGCAGAAACAAGACGTTCAGGAGTGAAACATCTAGGATGAATCCCCCCCAAGCCCCCCCACTAACTGCAGACCCCTGGGAGAAGGCTCTGCTCCGTAAGGGGCTTCTGCCCCCAGGAGGTTTCTGGGAGCCACACCAGGGTACCACCTTTCCTGGGCCCAGA
This sequence comes from Smutsia gigantea, assembly GCA_032199065.1. Taxonomy (NCBI): domain Eukaryota; kingdom Metazoa; phylum Chordata; class Mammalia; order Pholidota; family Manidae; genus Smutsia; species Smutsia gigantea. The sequence continues at coordinate 507,363 of JAVSCE010001036.1, read as the reverse complement.
CTGAGCCTGTTCTCACTCCAGTGGTGTGATTTCATCAGGCGGTGGAAGCTTGTCAGCGCTGGTGCTGCATGAAATCAGATGCACAGATGTTCAAAACTCAGAAGGGTGCTAAAGAGGCTTCTGGGCAATTGTGGAGGAGAGGTTAAGGTGGGGAGAGAAAACGCTTCTGGAAGCAAAGCAAGCCAGTCACCTGGGACAGTGTGAGGGCCCCGCCCATGGGAAGGGCCAGGTTGGCATAGCTGTCCCCACACCCACTATGATGGGTAGTGCTAGCCAGGGTCCAGCATGGGGGTTCACCTGCCCCACAAGTACAGGTTGGGAGACTCCTCCTCCCCACTCTGCCAAGTGTCCCAGGATCCCCTGTGCCTTTGGTTGAGCATGAGCCCAGGTGCCAGTGTGCAGTGGGTACTTAGCAGGTGGCAGCTGGGTGTGCCTTCATGCCTACATACCCTATTCCCTCACCCCTTGCATTCCACCAGGTTACCTGCAGTGAGCACTGGCTTTGAACCCTCCCAACACCTCAGGCAAGTCAACACCACAGTGCTTAAGCTCAGTGTCCTCAGTAAAATGGTAAAATACAGATCACAATCATGCAAGGACAAAAGGCAATAAGGCCACAAGCACAGAGCAAGGCCTGCAGGAAACCGTTCATGAGTGGAAAGACACAGGCCTCTGCAGCCATATGGGCACCAATTAACTTACAGATGAGGTCATGGGGGCCTGCAGGAGCAGCTGAATTTTTAGATGAGACCCCCTTAGGTTGGGACAGAACAGAGAGAAGGAACTTTTTCACCCTCATCTTAATGTGTGGTTTAATTTCTAAAGCAAAGTGTTGTCTCACGAGATCACAAGAAAAGACAGGATGGGGTGACTGGGTGTTCGTTCATTCTGGAGATGTTTCGTATTAGTTGATTTTTCATGTAGAGTGTAGCTAGTCTAAGGCAAATCGCTACAGTTCTGGAATCTGGGAAGAAAAGACAAAGCCATGTGTAGGCAGAAATTCTCAAGTCAGAGCAGTGGTCGCCGAAGCTGGTCAGGTGGCTGGGGCCGAACACCCCTGCCTCTCGGACGGCCCTGGGGACCCAGGTCATGCATGGAGCCAGGATGAGAAGGTTCAACTCTGGTAGTGCACAGATTGTCCTAGATTGGGCTTGGGGATGAGTTCTGGTCTTTACCAACCAGGAAGAGGATGTTTGCCTTCTTTGGGGCATGGATAAATGGTCTCAAGAGACCAGGCCTGGAGTGGCCCTGTGAAAGAGCTACCTCTTTCTGCCTTTCTCCAAGCATGGCAAAACCTCTGTGCTTGGAGTCCAGACATTACTAATGATGGATGCTATTCATGCATGGCTTCATTCATTTATGAAGTTTATTATAAAATAAGTGGGAAGCTCAGAAAAGGTGCCTGAAAACAAAGAAATCCCTCATGCTTCTACCACACAGCTTAAATCAGCCGAGTCTGCTTGCATTTACCAAAATGGTGTAGCAGGAGGCGTTGGGTTGCAAGTGAGAACATGGAGAACAGAAGCCATGCTATCCCGGGGTGTCTGATGGGGCTGCCACACTTCCCTGCGTGATAAGGAGCTTCAGCCTTCACTTCCTGGCTGGCCCGAGGCCTGGTGTGGCCCAGGGATGAAATGCGTCCTGCTGGTTTCCACTATTCCAAGGCAGGAGGTAGTCCACTCTTGGGGAGTGCGGGATGGGGACGAAAGGGTGTACCAAGCACGGCTGAAGTGAGGCAATTTCCATTGGCGATGACTGTGGGACGCCAACCCCTTTCTGCCTTGGAAATGAAGGGCGGTGAAGGTCTGCTGGGGGTGCCCCCATCCCCTCACCTTCTGTGGAGGTGCACCCCAGCCCACTGGTGCTACCTGCCAGCACCAGCATTTCTTCCCCCAAGGCCTTCCTGGAGTAACAGTGTCAGGTCTGCCAGGCTTGGGGCAGGCTGAAGAGTGGGAATTGATGCCCCTGTCGCAGCCCCCAGCCAACGGTGGATGGGGTGGTGCATATACCCCTTCCAGGGTCCCCAGCAGCACCAAGCTCAGCCACACGTCACTCGAGTGGTCACCTGCAGCATGCCCTGCACTGGCTTCCCATGTCCACTTCCGCATCTCCCTTCCCCCCCACGCCAGGCTATTCACGGGCTCACCTCCCTTACTAAATCCCTCGTATTCCAATTCTTGCTTCTTCTAGAAGCTCACCCTGTCTGTCCACATGTCTCAGGCAAGGGAGATGGACGTTAAACTAATTCTGTGTGAGGAGTGCTTCAAAGAGAGGCCCAAGGAAGCGAGGCGACCCAGCCTAGGAGAAGGAAGCAAACTCCTTTGTTTGGGATCATTTGCTTGAAAGTGGATTCTTGTAGGGCACTTTCCAGACATGCAGGCATTTTAAAGGAATTCAGAAGTATTTATTGAGTGCTTCCTGTGTGCTCAGCGCTGAGGCCAGAAAGGGTTAGTCTCGCGCAGCTCGAGGTCTAACGGGGGAGCCGGATGCAGGCATTTATCTGACTGCTTTGGCCTCGTCTGGCATTGCCAAGGGGTGCTGACCAGGTGCAAAGGGAGAGATCGCGTTCCGGGACGAGGGCACAGCTTGTGCAAAATCACCAAGGGGGCTGCCAGGGCCCGTGTGACCCATGGCTAGTGAGTGAGGCAGCAGGAGCAGCGATTAGATGCAGGGAATGGCTTGCAGGAGACTGGATGGGAAAAATGCCATCTTCTGCTGCCCAAGGATTTTCTCCTCGAGGCCGCACAGCCAGTGATGGGCTTGAGCAGGCTTCCCTGACGTGATCAGATTTTTGTTCTGAAAAGATCGCTCTGCCTGCTGTGTGATGCAGTCCGTTTACCTAAAGATCCCCTCCTCTCTCACCCAGTGGGACCCCCAGTTTGGAGCCAGGGAGCAGGAAGGCTGGGGTTTACCACGACAGAAATGGCTCTCCTTCCTCGTGAGCCGGCCCACTGCCCTGTGTTCTCACCTTGCCAATCACCTTGCTGTTTCCTAAAGCGCTGTGCTGCCAGAGGATGAATGGGGCTTGGTGCGGCCTTATATAACAGTTGTACTTCCCTCTGTGCTGCAAATAGGGCTCCGGTCAGACGATCGGCCCTAAGAGCATGCCTTGGATCTGATAAACAATCACCGGCAAATGGGAGGCTGGCGGTGGTGCCAAGCTCTGTGGTTTGGACTGTTCCTGAGAGTGAGACGATTGAAACTGCTGGCCATCTGCAGGAGGGAAAAAGGAGGGGAAGCTCGGCCTGAGACACAAAGAGGTGGGGTGGGGGACAGAGGGCAGGCCATGGGCCTGTCACCAAGCCTTGCAGACTGCGGCCAGCACCCCCAGCAGGTCGCCAGCTTGTACGGCGGGGAGACCATCTGTAGATTCCCCAACACCTGTGCAGCCTCCTTTCGTAGTAAAAGGGGTGGGGTTGGAAGGAAGAGAGCTTCTGGGGACAATGAGCTGTCCTTCATGTTTGTTGATGCGGCTTAGAAACTGTAAAGCCTTAACTCATTTTTCTATTTGGATGCATCTGAACTGAGCTGGGCACGTCCTCACCCAGTGTGACCACAAACAGCCTACCAGCCTACTGAGGGCCTGCGCCGTGGGCCTGGAAGGGGTCAGACAGCCACATGGAGACCCCGCTTAGGTACTCTTTTGGGACAACATATACTGTTTGGAGGGACAGAGGACAGGGCATTTTCTTGCTCTGCCAGCTCCTCTCCTCCAGTGTCCCAGCTGATCCTCAGACCAGTAGCTTCTGTGTCACCAGGAGTTTGATAGAAATCCAGAATCTCAGGCTCCCCCCCAGAAGGTTAGGGCTAGAATATGCTTTTCACAAGATCCCCAGGTTATCTGTGGGGAAGGTTGACAAGAGCTGGTCTAATGTTTCAAAGAAATAGAAGCCATTTTTCTGTGTTTGACGCACATCATCCCATTTCATCATTTCATCCTCAAACCACCCCAGGGGACAGAGGGAAACAAAGATGTGGATGAGGAAACTGAGGCTGGGTGATATGAAGAGCTCTGCCCAAGCTCTGTTCTGGTAAAGGTGGGGTCAGGTCTGGGTGGCCGTTGCTATCCTGTTTCTCTCAAGAGAACCCAGCTGGACAGTCCCCATTCCTGGCAGGGCACCAGGCCATCTCCTAGAGCCCTTCTGTTCAGTGCCCAAGCTGTGCTGTTCACCTGCCATGGCCTCACGGCTTCCTGCGCACAGCAGGGCCTCAGGAAACATTTTTGGAATGTGTGAGACTCGGCTCCAGCTATCCAAGTGAAGTTGTGAACAACTTGAGTGTGGGCCCCTTCTGGAAAGACTGAATCTCCAGCAATACTGGCTGCAGCGATGTCAGGGCACGCCGCATTCCTGCAAACGCCCTATTCTACTGTGGAGGCCACTTGCCTGTCGTCGTTTAATCTCTCATCTATGTGTGATGGTCCTCAATTAGATACCACCATCAATTTAGAACAGAGATTCCATGCTAGGGGCCCAGAAGCCTTGCTTTCTATAAGGCAGATGCAGACACCCGGCTGGAAATGCAGCCTCAGCTGGCATGAGACCGGCGGCCCAGGCCTGCTTCTGGGCTGAGCAGGTGCATGAACAGAATGAGTCCGCTGCTCTCTCTTGTTCTCTCTCTAGTTCCTCTCTGGCTCTTGGCATCTAACTTTCATGATTTGTCAATTTTTAAGGAGAGGCAAGTAAGCTAAAACCTTTGGGGATAGATACAGGTTCTTATTCCATCATGTTTTTTTAGTCCAAACACCCAAATTTAGTAAAAATAAACATATAAATAAATTCTAGGGCAAGACTTGAAATTTCTAGAAGAGATTAAATTTCATCTCTGTTGCATTTTTCCAAAGGTCATAGGAAGGTTTCCGAAATCCTGGGATACCCATTGTAATTGCAACCTACTGTGGTTTAGGATTTAGGAAAGGGCAGGTCTAGGCTCAGATCTTTCACTTATTCATTCCTTCAGTAACATTGCTGAGGACCTACTATGCACCCAGAACCCTTTTGGACTCTGGGATTCCAGGTCCCTGCTCTTGTGGAATCTCCATTCTTGTAGTGCAGAGACAGACACTGAACCCGTGAATAAACAAAGTAGTTTCAGACCATGATCAATGCCACGGGATAATGAAATGGGCATCGTGTAGGAGGCATGACGGCCGTAAGGGCAGGTGTTAAATGGGTGGTCAGGGAGAGCTTCTCTGAGGAGCTTAGGCCTGTGTGGCCAGAGGGAGGTGGAGAAAGAACCTTGGGCTGAGCCTTTCCAGGCTGCAGAGCCCTGGATGCAGAGGCTCCAGGAAAGAACCGCTTGTCTTATTAGGAGAACAGAACAAAGGCTGGTGATGGAGAGGCAGTGAGGACATGGCCCTGGAGAGGGCTGTGGGGACCACCCCCATTTGCAGGCTCTGGCGGGCTTCAGGCGGGACAAGGAGAGGCAGCCACTCTGTGCTCAGGAGTGGAAGCCAAGAGAATCACAGAGAATCACAAAGGAGGCCTAACATTTTGGATTTATGAAATAACTGCCTATCTTTGAAGTTCCCACCATGGGAGAACAAGCCCTTCTGACTGAGGCCACCCTGTGGCATGCGTTCTCTTAACTGCAGTGGGAAGCACTCCTAATTAACACACCAGTGTCCCCTGTGCCTTCTTACCAAAGCCTCTGAGTGTGCGAGGCCACGAGCCTGTGAGTGAGAATTCCATGCGCTGTGTTATGCTTTGCGGGCAGGCCCTGAAGCAAGGATGCTTAGCTCTTGTTATACTGCAGGGTTTAGAGAAACAGCTCTTCGAGTTTTATTCCAGAGCCCTCTCTTCTCTCGGATCCAGGCATGTGGCTAGAGTACGGTTTCTCCGCCTCAGCACCGTTGACCTTTACAGGGGCAGGATCGTCCCTTGTGGGGGGCCGTCATGCACACTGGAGAATATTTAACAGCTTCCCTGACTCTGCCCTCTAGATGCCAGGGGCACCCCCAACCCCCAAGTCGTGACAACCAAAAAATGTCCCCAGGGGGGCAGAACTGTCCCCTGATGGGAACTGCTGGGTTTCAGGAAATCTGGAGACAGATTCCGACACTGCCTACCCACGTCCCCAAGGCCCCTGCTTTCCCACCGTCTCCTCACCTTTGTCAAGACTGCCATGCTTGCGTGCTCACCGCTCGCAAGGAGACCCTCTCCCAGAGCTCTCCTCTTCAGAGGGCCTTGCCAAGTGTGCCACATCCACGCTGCAGGATTCTGAATCCCCTCGGACATTGCTGGGGTCTTGAGAAAGCATTCGCATGGTTTCTGTCAGTTGTCCTCAGAGCTGGACTGAAATGGAGCCGTAGCTGGAAGGCTGGGCGACACCAAGGGACCCGGCTGAACATTGGCCATGGAGAGCAGGCTGAAAATTTTAGAAGTAAGAACGTTTCCTTGTAAGAGTGTCGTCACCCCTGGATCTGAGGTGAGTTGGGTAGAAAAGACAGGTCGGCAAGCTGTTGGTGGAGTGGCATTTCCAGCCCCAAAATGCGCCTTGAGGACAAAAAGATAATGTGTATCTAAAGCGTGTTGTGAGTGACGGGGGCCCACAGCAGCCTGGCCCCCTCTTCCCTGAGGGGGGAGCTCCGGCCCAGTCTCGACCAGGGCGACCGGGCGTGGGTGGGTTTTGCCTAACATCTTGGAATGAATGATTCACTTATTCTTCTGTTCTCGATAAAACCCACCGGCCCTGTGAGGACCTTCCCATCATCCCAGAACTGTTTTGTATAAAATAAATTGGACCCGTTGGCATCTGATTCACCTACACTGAATGCAGCAAAAAAATGTATTGTTTTGTGAGACATCCTTGCTGTCCAGTGAGCCAGAAGAGGCTTTTCTTTAACACCTCCTTCACTTTGAAAGCAGGAAGTCGTGGCATTCCAAGGGAAAAGAGCCCGCGTGGGCTGGGGTCAGCTCCAGGCTCGGCCCACGCCCACCTGCAGGCGCTGCCAACCTGCCCAGCCTTGCCTCCAGCTCCTGCCACCGTGGGTGTTAAGCCTCTGTCAACGCGGCCCTCCTTTTTGGCCCTGCCTTTCTGGGGCCAACAATGTCCCTGTTTCTTATTGAGAGACAAGTTTCCTTCTCCCCCACCCCAATCTCTCCACTTATCCTCAGAGTTTGAGCAAAACTCTCCATGTGATTTTTTCCCCAGACAAGTTAACAAAGCGGGGCGGGCGCCAGAGGTTTGCAGCCAGCTCTCAATGGATTTCTTTCCTCCTGGCTGGGGGTTGGAGAGGGGCACTGTTTGTGATTCTCCAGCACAGGTTCCTGACCCAAGAAGCTTCTTGAAGCTTACTTAATTGCAGGTGAACAGAAACCCTAAGCGAACTGGCTCAGGTAAAAGAGGGAACTGATGGGCTCGTATCACTGAGAAGGCCTGTGGCCTTCGGCACAGCTGCATAGCAGCCATTCTCTCTATCTCAGTTTTGCTTTCCTCTCTTGACTTCATGATAAGGCAGATTATCCCCTCCAAGGGCTGAAGCGCTAGCCAGCAACTTTAGGCTTACATCCCATCGCTGTAGAGACGCGAGGCAAAATGGTAGTGGACAGGCTGGAGTGAGGCTGCTTGGTCATGACTCGGCGGATGGGGGTCCATGCAACTGCTTGTACTTAAAAAAAAATTTATGTTTTCTCCGTATGAAACAATGAACATGGACTACGTTAGGGATAATTTGATTGCAAATGATTGACACCCACTCCAACTAACTTAAGCACTAAAATCGTCTTTTTAAAGAAATTAAGGGCTGCAGTGAGGCCTGACTTTGTGAGGGGCAGAAGAGGAATTGGGATTCCAGTAAGAACCGACATGGCATTTCTCTCTCCCCAGGACCCCTATTCTCCATGGGCATTGGCTTCAGTCTCCCCCCTCTCTGCCTCCCATGTGTTGCTTTTCTATGCTCACTACAGGCGTGTCCCCTGCAGGAAGTTCTTACAGCCTTTCAGAGGTCACTGGAAGCCCATGGTCCCCTCCTGTTCCCAGGAGAGAGAATCTGATTGGGCCAGCATTGGGGAGGGTCCACCCTCAATCCAGTCAACTGTGGCCGGGAGATAGGAAACCCCACCTGGGTCTATTCTCCAGGGACAATGGAAGCTGATTCTCTGGGAAGAAGGTGCATGCTGTCTTCCTTCCTGCCCCAGGGGAGAGGTGTCCCATTCCTGTCTCCCTGCACTGGGGCATGGTTTCATGGCCTCTCACCCTAGGAGGCCTTCATTCCTGAAGCATCCCCCCTCCTCTCCTGTATTGTCTGTGTTGTTCCCCTGCCCGTCCACACCCATTCTCTGTGTCGTTCGTAGACCATGATTTCTCAGCCTCAGTACTACTAGCACTTGGGACCCGTTCATTCTCTCTTGGGGAATCCTGCTCATAATAGGATGTTAATAGGGTCTGACTTCTACCTACTAGATGCCAGTTGTGCTGCCCCTCAAGTGTGACATCTAAAAATGTCTCTAGACATTGCCAAATGGCCCCCAGTTGAAAACCACCATCAAAGACCTTCAAATAGGCCTTAATGTCACCTCTTTAAGGGAGCCACTGCCCTTGACCCAGGTCTGCCTCTATCCCAGGGTGTTTCCCTGCTCCCTTCATAGCAAAGTGTCTCTGTAGAGGGGCTGATCCTCGCTGAGTCCACTTCCCTCCTTGACTTTCGTGCCCATCGCTGTACTGAAATGGCTCTAAGGCATCGATGACGCACCTCCTTAAAGCCACCAGTCAGTTCTTCATCCTCATGGCACTTGACCATTCAGAGCAGTTAATAGAATTAACACTCCCTCCTCGAAACACCTCCTAGATTCCTGTGTCCCTATGGACCCCTTGTGCTCCTTCTAGCTCACTGGTGGCTCCTTCTGGGTCTCCTTTGCTGGCATGTTCTCTGCCCCTGGGGCTCTGTCCTAAGCTCTCTTCTCTTGCTGTATTCACTCTGCTAGGGGATCTCACCTTATTCCGATGGCTTTCCAGTAGATCTTCCCTGGACTTTGAACTTGTTTTCCAACTGTCATGTGATACCTCCACCTGGATGTCTAAAGTCATGGCAGGTCTAACACGGCCAAGGCAGAGCCGTGGTCTTTCCTCGCCACCCCATGTCCGGATCTTGCCTCCCATCCCGTTCAAGCCAAAGATTTAGAAGTCACCCTTGACTCCTTCCCTTTCCTTACCCCACACACTGTCTCAGTGAGTCTTATCAGCATTACTTCCAAGCCCACCCATTTCTCTGCCTCCCCTCCCTCATTTCGGTTTCGGTCTCATCTTCTGCTCGGATGGATCTACCAGCCGGCCCCAACCAGTCTTGCACCCGTGTGGTCCTCACGCCATCCCAATTTTAGGCAGGCAATTCAATCAGATCCTATCACACCCCTAATTTAAAACTTTCAAGTCTTCCCATTTCATGTACAACAAAATCCGAACATCTTTCCTTGGCCCCCAACCACCTCCATGTTCAGTTCTTGGGACCTCATTGAACTCACTTCCTTCTAGTTTATTGACTTGTTCACCACTCTCCAGGCACACTGCCCTGTCCTGCCCCTCATCCAGATTTGACTCTCTCCTGTCCCAGGGTCTGTGCAGCAGCGGTTCCTTCTTCGCCAGATCTGTGGGTGGCTAGCTTCTCATCTGGTCTCTGAACAGCCTGTTAGAATAGCTACACCAGCCCCCGAAACTCAGACACCACTAACCTCTGTCTATGTGATCCACTCTGTTGGATTGTCTTCATACCCTCAACTGTACCTAAAGTTGTTTTATTTAAGTGTGTACTGTCTGTCTTCTCTTGGTAGACTGGAAGGTTTTGATGCCATAGGTTCTGTTTGTCTTGTCACCATGTCCCTCCCATAGAACAGTCTTTGCCACATAGGAGGCTCTCAGTAAATATTTGCAGACTCAAAAACTTGTGTAAACAAATATATCAGTCAGCATCCAGTTAGGAAAATGGAAACCACAAAAGGTATTTAAATAGAAAAAGTACTAAACAGGTCTTTGAGGACTAAAAAGACAATAGATTGATAACCAAAACAGTAGGTATAACTTTATAAATAGGAAAAACTACAGATCATAGAATTGGCATTACCAACGGTTTAAATTAAAATCCTGAATGACTGGTAAAAGTTACTCATGCAAAGCTGAAATAGACTTGATTTTGGAAATTTACAAATAATGATTTAAGTTAAGTCTGTCTTAAGTTCAACATACAGCATTTGGCTTTCTAAATCAATATTTAAGACCTTTTTCCTTAAACAAATGAAAAGCATATCAGAGAAGATTATAATATTTGCTTCTTTTTAAGTAAACTTTTAATAGTGTTAGAGTCACAGAAAAATGGCAAAGGTAGCCCAGAGGGTTTCCCTATATCCCGCATCCAGTTTCCCCCATTAACGTCTTAGTAACGTAGACTCGTCACAGTGAACCAACCACTACTGATTCATTATTATTAACTGAAGTTCAGACTTGATACAAATGTGCTTAGTTTTCCCCTAAAGTCCTTTTTCTGGTCCAGGACCCCACCCTGGACACCACATGACATTTAAATATCATGTCTCCTTAGACTCCTCTGGGTTCTGACAGTTTCCCAGACCTTCTTTGGTGTTGATGGCCTTGACAACTTTAAGGACTGGTCATAGATTTTGTAGACTGTCCCTCCCTTGGAATTTCTCTGATGTTATTCTCACAAACAGTTTGGGGTGATGGGCTTGATGAGGAGCCTCCCACAGGGCAAGGGTCCTCATCACATGTCCTCCGTGCAGGATCCAGACAGCACTCACTCCTGTGGACAGGAGGCCCCATTGCCTGGCTGAGCTCACGTTTGCGGCATTCTGCACTTCATCTTTTAAAGTTACATTTCTTCCTTCTCACTTCCTGTCAACTCTTTCCTTAATCTGTTGTCATCATTGGTCTGCAGAGTACTTGTGAGGGAGGTAATTCTATACCTGCATTTGATGCAAGGGAAATAGAAAGTATCAATTTAAATACATTCGGATGCTGGCAAGGATGCAGAGAAAGGGGAACCCTCCTACACTGCTGGTGGGAATGTAAGCTAGTTCAACCATTGTGGAAAGCAATATGGAGGTTCCTCACAAACTAAAAATAGAAATACTATTTGACCCGGGAATCCCGCTTCTTGGAATTTCCCCAAGGAATACAACTTCTCAGATTCAAAAAGACATGCACCCCTATGTTTATAGCAGCACTTTTTACAATAGCCAAGATATGGAAGCAACCTAAGTGTCCATCAGTAGATGAATGGATAAAGAAGAGGTGGTATATATACACAATGGAATACTATTCAGCTATAAGAAGGAAACAAATCCTGTCAATTGCAACAACATGGATGGAGCTGGAGGATATTATGCTCAGTGAAATAAACCAGGCAGAGAAAGACAAGTGCCAAATGATTTCCCTCCTTTGTGGAGTATAACAACAAAGCAAAACTGAAGGAAGAAAATAGCAGCAGACTCACAGACTCCAAGAAGGGACTAGTGGTTACCAAAGGGGAGGGGTGTGGGAGGGCGGGTGGGGAGGGTGGGAGAAGGGGATTGAGGGGTATTATGTTTAGTACACATGGTGTGGGGAGTCACGGGGAAAACAGTGTAGCACAGAGAAGGCAAACTGTGGCATCTTACTACACTGATGGACAGTGACTGCATTGGGGTATGGGTGTAGACTTGATAATATGGGTAAATGTAGTGACCACATTGTTTTTTCATGTGAAACCTTCATAAGAGTGTATATCAATAATACCTTAATAAAAAAAATACATTTGGAGCAGAATTTGTTTGTTAAAACAATACCGTCTCCCCGCACAAGACTCTTTTCAAAATATGGGGTTTCCTCAAGGAAAGCATTCTGTTGAAAACAGTTATCCTCAAAAATCAAACCTGGATTGAGGTTTGGTTTCTTTTCCATGGTGACAGCATTCATATTTGAATGACTTATCAAAGGAGGTAGAATTTCTCTTAAGTTCCTAGTTTTCCGAGTATTGTGAATTTATGAAGGGAAAAAAAGTGATCCAGATGGTTGGGGAGTCCTGAGTTCTCCTGTGGACACAGTGAGTGTGCTGTAGGAACGAGTTATTGCCTAAAGAAACTGGTCATTGAGCCTCCCTGCAACATAAATGGAACTCCCATTTTAAACAAACAAACATCCCCCTATCCATTATGTGCCCCTAACAACCTGACCATTGTTTGTTTGTTTTTTTCTCAAGCAATTTTGGAGCGAAATTAAAAAATCTACATTCTTCACTATGGCAGCCAACCTTTCTTCTTTGCTTTGCTAAAGCTGCCAAAAACTCCTTGCCATGAAAAGGCACTTTGAGGGACAAGGAAGGGGAGAAGCAGGCGCGGAATAACACTGTTTTGAAGTGTATGCTTATGAAAGGAAAATATTGTCCATTGCCGGGTAGTTGGATAAGCCTGGAGTGGTGTTTTTTGCTCATGGGAATTTGGTGCCCCACTGATGAGCCAATTTGCTTCTCAAGGTACTGAGGACCTCCTGGATGGCTTAGCAATACTGCAGGCTGGCGCATGGACAAGACGCATGTGCCCACGTCCTGGCTTTACATGATTGTATTCTACACGCTGCCTACCTGTCAGCACTCTTCTGGTGAAAGACGGTGATGACCAGTGACTCCTACCCAGCTCAAAATAACTTCAGCAGAATGATCACTCACTGGCTGCCCGAATCCAGGGAGGGGCCAAATAACCAAGAACTGCAATGCCTCCGGGCCCCTGAAATGGCCTGCAATTAAGGATGGGTCAGCAGTGGGGAAAAATGGGCAAGAACTTGTGTAAGGCATACCTTTCTCAGCTGGAGAAGGTATGGCCTTAAAGTGCCCTATGAGTCAATGACTCAATGAGGCCCTAAGCCTAGGAAAGGCTTGCATTGGCTCATCTTTGATCAGGTGACCACTCCCGACTACGGGGTTGAGCCATCTGGAAACCAGGGGTTCCCATGGGTACCACGTGGGCCAGTGGGGCGCGGCATAAAGGCCGCTCTGTTTTCAGGAGTGGGGGAGGGTAGGCAAGACAGTTAAGGTCCACCCCTTAACTTACTAATAAACATATGATTAGAAAGTTCCAGTTGTTTCTGTATCTGGCGTTTTCTAGTTTATTTTCTAGAACGAAAAGTCAAATAATCTTGCTTTGTTCATAACTAGCTACTAGGCAATCCTTCCCATAATCCCACCTTCTCAGATACTGTTAACTTGCTGGTATTTTTTCCTCCCAGTATTCCTTCGATTTTGCTTTGCAGGAGGCTGGACTGAACTTTGAGTTCTTAGCTAATCTCCAAATCTGTGAATTTCTTTCCAAAGGACTTGGAATCATTTTTACTAACCAGCAATATTGACAGGGAATTCAGAAAAGGTCTTAAAATATCTTATTTAGTTTTCGCTTGCCAATTTTTGTGAGTTAAAGGAATTTTTTTAAATCGAGATATAATTGGCATGTAACATTATATTAGTTTCAGATATCGGTAGGATAATTTCCTACAGGGGTGATAAAGCAAGGATGTTTTGCCTGACTTTTGGAACGTGGTTCACCTGAGCTTGTTGTGGATTTTCTTTGGGGCGTGGCTCAGTGGTGGAGAGAGGGATTTGTTGTCTACATTGCAGGCTCAGCCCAAATGGCCCCTTAGCTTCCTCAGAACGGCAGGTGCTTGGGCAGAACGCACATCGCAGAGCACTGGCTTCTGAGTGTCTGGGGCCAAATTGTGTGGCATATTCCGAACTGACCGAGGTGCCACTCCCTATCAGGCCGGGTCTCCTCTGTAATGCTGTTCTGGAAGGAGGGGAAGGTCCAGGGGGAGGTATCATGCAGGCAACACGTGCAATGACGAGGCTCAAGGTGGTTCCAGGGTTGGCCCCACCATATACCATCTGGGAACCTGGGCCCTTTGTCCCTCACTGATAGTTAGGGATATAACAAGAGTACCCTCCCCACAGTGTCACTGGGAAGATTAATAAAGAGTATAACGTTCAGGACAGCTCCTGGTTCGTGGTTGGCTCTCAGAAGATCGCAGCTATTATTACTATGATGACGACGATGGTCATCAATTTAGGATAACCATGAAAAATCGGATTTACAAAGCCGACGTCTCCCAAAGCTATTTTTAACCCTTCAAGCCATTTCAATTCTCCATTATTCTTGACTTTAATGCCTCAGAAATAGAGCTGTAAGAGAAACTTCCACCCCACCTCACCAACGTCTCATGCCCCAGATCCCCGCCCTCCCAGAGAGCCAGCCCTGTGCGTCTAAAGTTGCTTTTATTGTGCTCTCTATTGGTGCAATACTTCTGACCGTTTGCCCCAATATATACATACAATTTAATAATATGTGATGTTTTTTACTTGTTTACATTTTTACTTATTTTACATTATTTACTTATTTACATTTTTACTTATTTTACATTATTTACTTACCAAATTATTTACCTTATTTAGGTGAAATCATATGAAATAGCCAATTTTGTAGGCAATAGCCAAATATCTACAATTTTATATGGTTCAGCCCCCTGGCAATTTTAAAAATTAAAATAATAAGTCCAAATTTATTTTTTTACTTTTTAGATATCACACATAAATAGAAGTGCCTTTTTGGTGACCTTGGGCAAAGTATTTGTTGTTGCAAAGCCTTCTTCCTCATCTTTAAGGAAAATAATGGCCCTAAACTGCATAGCATTGTAGTGAGATTAAAAGTGTATACAGAAGTGAATTACTTATTGTACCAAGGATGCAATCAAAAGTAAGCTGTCATTAGCTCAATATTCTAAATTCTATTTATATTTATATGCCTAGTTTACACAGATGGAGCCATACATGCCCTGCTGTTTGGTAACCTAACAGCATATGGTGACATTACCATATATAATCCTCCATGTCATATATAATGACTGCATCACATTTCATCACCTGGATTTTGAAGAATTTTTAAACTGAATCCCTATTAATGGTCATTTTGATTGTTTGAATCTTCACGCGCATCTGGTTTTAGCTCTGTGCATACTCTGGAATTTTTGGGGGTAAATCCCTGGCCAATGGAGCCTTTTCTTCTGACCACACCCTCCCTTCCACTCTGGGAGGAGAAGTTTCTTTGGAATTTACAAAAGGTCTTGGCCAGGGATTATGGGGTGTGGAGGTGGGGCGGGGATTCTACTGGCCCAGGTATAGAGGTAAAACCAGATTAAAAGGCTGATTATGCATGCTGATGCAAACCCAGATAACCTCGAGTTTACAAAACCCTCCTTACAGAAACTTCTAAGGATGGCCTTCTTTTGTGATTTTAAAAAGTCCCAACTCCACCCACCAACTGAAACTTTATTCCAGCTTGAAAACTGCAAATAGCCAGAGAACCAATAACCCGTATCTTTTCTTCTTATCTTTGTAGCTTGTCTATTTTCAGCCCGCCAGGAAAATCTGGTTTTTAAACTTTTTCTCTGAGAAATGAAATACAAGTCTTGGATTTGTCCCATGTTTGGAGGCAGCTGCACAGCTTTGGGAAAACAAACTAAAAACTGATGGAAGTTGGTCCTTAAACTGGTTTGAGGGGCCTGCACGCCCACTTTTGGAGATTTGAGCGTAAAACAGTAGGAAACCAATAAGGCAGGTGTAAGTACCTCTCTGGGCCTCAGCCCAGGTATAATAGTATGTGGCTGCGAGACTAAATAACATAATGCAATAAAAGGCGTCCTGCTCTCAGGGAAGATGGCCATACTCAAATCTTTGCATGAGCGAAAGGAAAACGACAAACAAATCAGCGATCTCAAGGAAAGCTTGCAAAGGCGTTTTGTTTAGATTTGGGGCCGTGGGGCTTCCATGGCAGGCAACCAGTCGCCCACACACTACATTCACGTCTTCTGTCCCGCCTCGGTTCCAGACGCGCTGACCACCTCCCTTTCCTCCCAACACCAAACCTGAAAAGCTTCGGAGCCTTTACACATGCTGTTCCCTCTGCCTGGAAGACGGTCCTCCAGATGTGGCTGACTCCTTCTTGACTAATTCCAGGTTTATCATCTCAGAAGAGCCGCCATCATTCTCCAGTGACCCAGTTTTATTTACTATTCTTAACTGCTCCCTAAACTCTGTTACTTTTTGCTCCTCGATCCTTCCTTCATCTGGGTGCACTCAGTGCCTTGCAGATAGTAGGCGCTCCTCAGTGAATGGCACGTCCTCCGGCCATGCTCCTCAGCCTTAAGGGATGTGGGAGCTTGTTCAGATCAAGGATCCCGGTCTGTAGGTCTGGGGCAGTGCCCGGGAATTTGAGTTTCTGACCAGCTCCCCGGTGTTGCGAGGCTGCAGGTCGGTAGACTGTGCTTTGAGGAGCAAAGTTCAAGACTGTTCGTGGTACAAATCCTGCCCAGGGGAGTCAGCACAGGCGTCATGGAGGCACTGGCTCTCCTCTGGGCGCCTCTGGTTCTAGCCTTCCTTTCCGGGGCAGACATTAGCGCTAGCGTTTGCCCCTGGCCTCTGCTGCCGTCATTTCCCTGCCACTTACTGGTCCTCCATCGTACCTTCTTTGCTCCCCACCTGACTAATGTCCCCCAGCTTGAGTGAGCTTTCTAAGGCTCCAATAGGGCTTTCCATGGCTCCAGACCCCTGCCTCTTGCCTGCTCTTCAGCCAGGCACTGAACAGGGGCCCCCAACGCATGTGCTGAATGAGGGACAGAGTTCTGTCCCAGGACCACAGTCACCTCCTGTGGCTCTATTGTCCCTTTGCCCCCACCCCTCATCTGCATGTGTGAGCCTCCCAGCTGGATTGGAAAAAGGTTTAGTTCCTCTCTGTATTCCTTAAGTAAACTCTGCATAAAGCTCTTAAATGGAATGGTAAGACACCTCTCCCTCCACCCTTCCCCATTCCCCGCCCCCTCAGCCTCTGCAAAAACCTTTTAATAGCTGCTATTCTGGCTATTTCTCAGATGTCTGCAGCGTCGCTTTTGGGGTCCAGGTGACTGGGGCCCAGGCTGGGGGGCCAGCCGCCAGTGCTTGGGATTCCCGCTCACTCATTTTACGTTCTCTGTGCCTTGATTTTCTCATCTGTCATGGGGATGATCACATGCACCTTGGGTTGCTGTTAGGATGGTAAAGGAGTGGATCCTGACCCTCAAGTAGAACAGCACCTAACACAGCAGGAGCCTGCGGTGAGTGTCAGGTGCTGTCGGTGTTTTGTTAGCAGAGTAAGAAACAGGCTGTGGGGGGCTCAGCGACTGCTGGAGGCCGCTTGCCTGCTGATGGGAGACCTGGATGGGACAGGTTCTCCTGGCAATAAATTCTATGTGCTTTCCGTCACACCCTAGGAGTCCCCGACTGGGGCTTCTGTGGGCCACAACAGTGTGTTTACGAAATTAAACTTTGGGGGTGTGAGTGGGTTGCCAATGCTTCAATTATCCTCTGAAATCACTGGCTTCTCATTGTGGATGGGCTTGTTCAGTAGACACAAGACAAGACAAAAACTGATCTCACAATCTAGAAGGATCATGCTTGCCACGAGACAGCTAGAAGCGCCTGCGTCTGTGTGCCCTTAGCCTTTCTTCGCTCAGTTCCACAGGGACTCTCGACAACTTTGTCCTAGAGCAGGGACACCTTACCTTAGGGAACACTCAACATGCCTGGGTGCGCTATTTGACTGTCCCAGAGGCGGGGGACAGCTGGCGTTCATGGGAACGGGCCCACAGTGCTGAATGTCCTGTAAGACACAGAGCAGTTGTCCAATATGAGCTGTCCTGCTGTCCATGTGACTTGAAGGTCTTACCTCGCCTCAGCCATTCCTGTAGACAAAGGGCCAGTTTATGTTACAACCCAATTCCATGTAACACTGAAACACAGAGTCTTTTTTGCATAGTTTTGATACATACCGACTTTTCCAGGAAGAAAACTACTGTACTAAATAGGGGAAATATGTTTTGTTCTGTTTGGAACTTTACCAAGACTCCTTCACCATTTTGGGGAGTCGTGTCACCAGTGGCATGGCAGCTGCCTCCTGGGCTGTGGCCCCCCACTAAGCTGTGAGTCCATGGGGGCAGCTCCTGTACCCCAGCCTGAAGCACGGGTGCTGAAGGTCACAGCACCTGACTTGAATCTGGTTTGGGCACTTCCGAGCTGTGTGTCCTTGGGCAGGTCCGCAGTCACTCTGAGCTGTGAAATGCAGACCTCAAAGCCCCAGCCTTCTAGCGTGGATGTAAGGGTACAGTGAGATAATGGGGGCATGTGTGCACCCCAGCAACAGGAACATACAAATCTTCACTGTTGTCAGAAGATGCAAAGAAGAAATGGATGGATGGCTAAAGTGGAACTCAGGATTATGTGTATTTATATCCTTTCCATGGAGTGTAATGTTGTGTAGGGGGGTCACACACACACACACAGGGGCCAGGACACCATCAGAGGGGCCCTTCCTTTCAGGTCACGTCTGTCCTTTCCTCTCTCCTTCTCCAAGACCCCCTCCTCCTGCCTCCTGCCCTGCATTGCTGAGTGTGAGGGAAGCACTAAAACCCCCCAACCAGCCCACCCTCTGCCTGGGGTCAGGAGGGCCTGGGTTCAAATCCCACGTCACCATTCTTTAGCGGAATCGTGTTGGCCTGTTGATCCTGTTTCCTCCTGAGTAGATGTCAGTGATCAGATTTACAGCCCGGGTGTGCTGGGAACAAGAAATGGGATTTCACGTGCGAGTTGTTTGTCCCGTGCCCGAGGATAAAGGAGTGCTCCGTACACAAGCTTTGCTCCTGGAGGCTCTCACCTGGGTCTTGGGGGACCCACGAGTCCTCACATTTTCTATATACCAGGGTGTGGGGGGTGCTGGAAGTCGATGTCCAGGAGACAGGGGCAGGGGACGGGGGAGCATGCAGGCCTGGAGGAGCTGACCAGGAGTTCTTCAGAGCTGTGCCCCACGTGGGGAAGCTCTTGATCCTTCTCCCCATGTGCAGGAGCTAAAGGGGTCGGGAGTGGGGACCCCCAGACAGAAAGAGCAGCAGCACAAGGGGGCAGAAGCAGGACAGTGGGGCACGCTTGGGCGGCACGGCACACGTGCTTCACACTCAGTTTGCCAGATGCCAGTGACTATTCCACTCGGGAGGATGGGACGTGGGCAGAAGGCCCCCTTGCTTGTCTTGCTTGTCCTGTCCTCGGAAAGGACATCCCACGGAACATAGGGTCATGGTGGAGATCAGCGCAGTGGCTGCAGCCCCACATGGCAAATACCTGCTTCAAAGTCGCTTTTCAAAATGGCTGCTGGGTTCGTATAACATCCAGATCCTCGAATTCTTGACCCTGTTCATTCAAATGGATTGATCAGTTGATCAGCTGGGCACCTACGGTGTGCAGATACCGCTCTCTGTGCTGAGGAAACAACCGCGAACAATGCAAAGCCAGGTCCTCACGGTAACCGGGCTGATAAGATAAAGTCGGTACTAAGCAGACCGTTGCCTTCCTGCATGCAGGAACAATCCAGTGGCAATGTCCTTTCCCCACACGCACTTTGCAGACAGGGAAACTGGCAATTTGTCACCAGTCTCAGCTAGGAAGTGCCAGAGGCAGGGTGGACACCTGCTCTGTGTCCCTCAGAGCCTGAGCCCCGAGGTGGAGGTGCTGGTTCCTTCTTGCTGCTGTAACTGATTACCGCAGACTCAGTGGCTTAAAATGAACCAACTTATCTTACAGCTCTGGAAGCCAGAGGTCTGGAATGGGTCTCACTGGCTTCGAATCAAGCTCTCAGGAGGGGTGTTCCTCTGGCTTCAGGGTGGACTCTTGTGTTCTTGCTTTTCCCAGCGTTTTTCTGCATTTCTGGCCTTGTGTTCCCTTGTTCCGTCTTCAAAGCCAGCAGTGCAGCGCCTGCCCATCTCTCTGACTCTGAGCCCCCTGCCGCCCTCTTCTAAGGAGCCTTGCGATGACACTGGGCCCAGGTCATCTCCCACCTCAAGGTCTTTAATTGAATCCCACAGGCAAAGGCCCTTTTGCCACGTAGATGACATAGTCATATACTTCGGGCGTTAGGACATGGAGGTCTTTGTGGGGGCTATTGGTCTGCCTCCCCCGGTGTGCAGAGCAAGAAGCGCAGCGTTCCCGGTGCCAGTGTGTGTCTCAGGTTGTTTGGCTGCGTGGTGCCTCCGTCTCCTCATCCGTGTAATGGGCTGAGGGTGACCCCTGTGCATTAGCCTTGGGAGGAGGGGAGGAGTGGGTACCTGCAGAGCGCCAGCCCCTGAACCTGGGCCGTTTCCCTGTCACTCCCAGGAGGGGGTTGGGTTGGCTTACGTGACTTTGAAGTTCTCTTTCGGTCTTGACATTTGATCCGGCTATGGCCTTGTGTGTGTGAGTGTGTGTGTGTGTGTGTGTGTGTGTGTGTGTGGTGAGGGTGGGTGGGATGGAGACGGAGACCGGGAAAGACACTCTGTGAAATGTTTATATTTTATGCCTTTTGATGTAATTCCAGTCAAACCAGATCTTAAATCATGGAGCAGGAAGCTTCTTTAAATTTTTAATTTGTTGTTTTTCTTAGAAATGATTATTTCCACATTGAGTCCAGACACACTCGCGTCTCATCCCGTCTCCCCTCTGCTTATTGCTCCTCAAGCTCCTCAGGCCGCCCTTGTTCACTGCCGCCAATCAGGTGGGCTTTGCACAAACCTTGCTCTTGGAAACAATGCTTGCCCCCAAATAGAGGCGCACAGGAACCTGGTCTGCCCTGGCACTTGGGAAAGCTCCTTGCAGCTTGCCTTGGATGGGCTGGGGCGGGGGTGTCACTGGGAAGCGAGCCACCCTGCAGAATTCCGTGCGGAAGCCGCTGTGGAGCTGGGGAGGGGCAGTGGGCAGCAGGAACTGGATTTCTTGGGGGAATCTTCTCAGTGTTTAATTTTTGATGCCAACGGCTTGCCCTGGGTTTGAAGAACACGGAGAGAAGAAGAAGAAAAATCACACAGGTTTAATAAGAACTGAGGCAAAAGATACTTTTGATCTTTAAGAGACTTAAACCCCCAACAAGTCCAAGGTGGCCTCCGGCAGTATCCCTATCCTTTGGGATAGCCAAGGAGGATCCAGGAGGAGCTGGGGAACGTTTGGGAGAGGGGGTGGGGTGAGGTTAGCTGACATCAAAGGCTTGTTCTTTACAAGGGAGCTTGGACACCAGAGAGTCCCTGGGAGGGGCTGGGGACGCCTCTGGGGCTGCAGGAATTTTGCACCCACGAGGCGGGGCATCTGCACTGAGGGCCTGGGAGAGGGGGCCATTGCGGGACTGTCAATTTGCAGGAGAGCCTTCCTGAGGGCTGGGACAGGGGTGAGGACATGGTGGCGGGGCTCTGCAGCCAGGCCGAGCTTGCCTTGCTGGGACAAGCATATAACTTTCTGTGCCTTAGTTTCCTCACCTGTAAAAGGAGGGTCGCTTTCGGCTCATAATGTCATTGCAAAGGTGAAATGAACTAGTGGGGGGCAAAATATGCCTAGCAGACAGCAGCTGTGGGACTTGGAATTGAAACTGGCTTTACTGCTTTTGTTTATTTGTATTTTCTTTTGTTATAAGCAGAGGTTCTCAACCTTGGCTTCAGTGACATCATGTTACAGATAGTCCTTTGCACTTTTCTGCACTGTAGGATCTTAGCATCATCCGGGGCCTCTAGCCACTAGAGGCCATTAGCATCATCCCTGTTCCCCAGCTGGGATGATAAAAAAATGTCCCCAGCCATTGCCAAGCATCCTCTGGGGAGCAAAATCCACCTCACCCCATATAACCAAGTTATAACTAAAATGTATGCCTTTTGTAAACAAACAAAAGCTTTATCAGACAATATAGAAGAATGTCAGAAAGAAAGAACTACCCAGAGATTCCAATATGACCACTGTTTCTCTTTGAATATATATATTTGCAGAGATTTTCTAGGCAAACAGACACACACAGACCACACATAGGAATTTAATTAACACAAGTGGTCATATACATACCACTTTGTATATTTATTATTTTAAATAATATTTTTGTTTACTAGATTTTCCTAAAAATTTCAAAAGGAATGCATGCTTATTAACAGGTTGAACAACACAGAGATCTGTAGAGAAGGGAATACTCCTCCCTCCTACTCAGGATCTCACTCATTCTATTACTATGATTGCTATAATCATGGCAGCTGCTGTTTCTGCAAAACTTTTTTGGTGCCCCTGGGCAGGTGCCGAGCCCCTAACCTGTGTGAGGTGGGCTAGTTGGTAGCTAAGTGGTGAAGCAACTCGACAGAAGAACAGGGGAACTTTTCTTCTGGTTTATGGATGGAGACCCCACGCAAAAAGATGGTTCCCCTTTTGCCTGGTGAGGGCTGGTCCCTGATTGATGACACACTTCTCCGTTGCTGTCCTTTAGGGCTTAGAGCACTGGTTCTCACAAATAAGCCTCCATGAAGCCCAGCCGCTGGGCCCACTTCATCTCTCATTCAGTAGTTCTCAGGCAGAGCCTGACGGTTTTCATTTCTAATACGTCCCCAAGGAATCTAGGGAACACCCTTGAGAACCACTGACCTTGATCCGTATTGCTCAGTGTGTGTCTAGCACCATGGACTCTCTCTGAGGTCATTCTAGTCAGCATATTAGCATGGTAGTAAGTGACACTGCATTCCACTGAAAGAGAAAGTTATTTTCATTTTCAATTAAAAAAAAATCCTTTTGAGCATAGAAAGGAGAAGGTTTCATTTCGGGGTTAGTGGGTCCTCTAACATTTGCTAGTCTCTCTCCTTGTTTCCTTGTTAGTTTTAACAAAGAGAATAGGGCCTCAGACTCAAACCCTTCAGCAGCCACTGCTTGCCCAGCTAGGACTTAACAACATTATTTGGCTTTTGTTGTGTTTATTTTGTTAATAATCACCAGGAATGACATTGGGTACTGGTTAATGGCAGTGACATAAGGTTCCTTTTGAAATAAATGTATGTTCCTAAAATAAGTCACTTAAGGAGAAAAATAGGAAGTAAATAACGTGTAGATAGCAAGGTGCTGGTGACACAGCGTGAAGAGACTGGAAAGAGCAAGGTTGTAGAAACATTTGGAAAATGGACGTCTGGCATCCCCACCCCCGCTGACGGCAGCGGGACCCTGGAGGTCCGTTCCGGTCTCTGGGCCCGTCTCCCCGTTGCTACATCCTCTCTGAGGGCTGCTGAGGACTCAGAGGGTGCAGATTCTCGCGGCGTCGGAGGATCAGGCTCCAGTAGGGGACACGGCCGCTGCCCTCTGACTCCTGTCCCCAAGCACCACGAAGGAGCTGCCTCTGGACGCCTGCGGCACACTGCCCGGCAGCAGCTGCACCGCTCCTGGGCGCGTTTCCTGACCATGCCGTGGTGGCATTTCACCTTTGGTTTTCAAAGAGAAAGCTTTCTTTGTCATCATTTCTTTCACAGCGCTTTTTCCGCAATGCCCTGCTGCGCTTGGAGCTCTCCAGCCTTAAAATTCTTCCACTGAAGCACCTTACCTGAGAATTGGTGACAGAGAAAACCCAGGCTTCTTGGCCTGCTTTTTTTTTCTTCAAATTTATATATTCTTTTATTGCAACTACCATCTAGTATAGTCTTTTTTTTAATTAAAGTGTCATTGGTATACAATCTTATGAAGGTTTCACATGAACAGCATTGTGGTTTCAAATTCACCCATATTATCAAGTCCTCACCCTCCATTTTAGTCACTGTCCATCAGTAGTAAGATGCTGTAGGTCATTGTCTTCTCCTTGCTGTACTGCCTTCCCCGTGGCCTACCTATATTGTGATTGCTAATTATAATGCCCCTCAATCCCCTTCTCCTTCCCCCCAATCCCTCCCCTTTGGTAACTGCTAGTCCCTTCTTGGAGTCTATGAGTCTGCTACTATTTTATTCCTCCAGTTTTGCTTGGTTGTTATACTCCACAGATGAGTGAAATCATTTGCTACTTGTCTTTCTCTGCCTGGCTTATTTCACTGAGCATAATACCCTCTAACTCCATCCATGTTGTTGCAAATGGTAGGATTTGTTTTCTTCTTATGGCTGAATGATATTCCATTGTGTATACGTACCACATCTTCTTTATCCATTCATCTACTGATGGACACTTAGGTTGCTTCCATATCTTGGGTATTGTAAGGAGTGCTGCGATAAACATGCAGTGCATATGTCTTTTTGAATCAGGGATCTTGTTTTCTTTGGGTAAATTCCTAGGAGTGGAGTTAGTCAAATGGCATTTCTATTTTTAGTTTTTTGAGGAACCCTCCATATTGTTTTCCACAGTAGTTGAACTCATTTACATTCCCATCTTGGCCGAATTTTCAAGGCCATTTCTGATCTCCCCACCCAGATGGACTTCAAGGACGGGCAGCCTGGGCATTCACCCAGGGCTCTATGCTTGGTAGGGCCTGGACTGGGTCACCTGCTCTGCTGTTACGCTCTGGAATTTTTTTTTTGAACATCCTTCCTTATATATCTTTATTATCTCTTTTTGATTAGGTCACATTATATATGTCTCCACACCTGAAATAGGATTTTTGGAAACCACCTGATTTGAAAATAACATATCATCACAGTCAATGAAAAGTTCTAACATTTATCCACATATATTGTCAACGAACTTAAGCAAAAGGTAGCATATTCAAAAGTCTAACTCAGGTAAGTCACTTAGGATTCTAGCAGACAGCAGAGGAGAAATCAGGGCTAGTTGGTAGCTAAGTGGTGAAGCAACTCAACAGGAGAACAGGGGAACTCATAATGCACCTCGCCGTGGTTGGCATGGTGGAAAATCTCACTAGCTCTTGAACAACAGACCCTACGTTTTCTTTTTGCACTGGGTCTTGAAAGTTCTGTAGCTGGACCTAGTGCCAGTTACTCCTCCTCCAGGAGAAACTCCAGCCACCTTGAGGTTTTGACATTCCCATCCAGGAGGACAGGGACCTCTCTGACCTCCAGGGTCTCTGCACGTGTGTTCATGGGATTTGGCTGTTCCTTTAAAGCAGGTAGACAAGCAGCAGACATGGGTACAGAGGAGCTGGGGAAGAACAGGCCTTTGGGTGACCGGGGTTCCCAGGAAAGCCCAAGCTGTGTCTCAAGGGGCCACTGCCCCTCAGACCCAGCCAGGCCCTGTCAACTTCTCCCCGACAGCAAACCTGCAGACTTTAAGACAAATGTCAGGCTTTTAAAGATTGACAGCAGTGCACGTTTAAAAAAAACACAAACCCAAATTAAGAGACTTTCTATAAAAAGCTAACCTGGACTCTTCAAAAATGTTTCTGTCCTAAAAGACAAAAACCAAGAATGACAGCAGAATCATCCTAGATGATAGGATACTGAAATGATAAGACAGCTAAATGTGAGGCAAAGGACTATAAAGGACATTACTGGGACAGCAGGGGACATGGGGACATGGATTGTACATTAGGTAATAGTGTGTGTACTATTATATGGGTATGATAATGCTATAATAATGTGCTTTTCTGATGCTAATATATACATATGTATTATACATATATTTCACATTAAAAAATGGTGTGAAAATTGTGGTTATGTAAGAGAATATGGTCAAGAGATACATACATATATGTCAGCCATATGTATATACAAAGAGAGCAGTGTGAGAAAATAGTAACAAGTGAGGATATACAAATGTTCATTATAGGTTTGTTTTGTTTTTTTTTTAGTAACTTTTCAAAATAAAAATTGATGGAAACCACTGTATGGCCTACCCCACAGGTAAATCTGCAGGTCACATCTGGCCCCTGAGCCCCTGGCTCATGACATTTGTATTGAATCACCTGACACATAGGGAGCTTCCCACCTGACTTTTACCACTGTGAAGCCTCCCTGACCCCATGAGAGCTAAACCAGTAATTTGTACTGGGCACTTATGGGAGCTCAGACCACCGGGCTAAAGCAAGGCACCTATTTGTCTTCTCCTAATTGGGCTATGAATGGAGAAGAGAATGTTTCCTACTCACTTTGGTCACCTTCTCCCCTTTCCCACATATTACTAGGACTAGAATGAATTGGTAGGCATGTGAAGTCCCCAAATCACAGAGATTTGAACTAGAGAATTGTTTATTTCTCCCACAGCCTTAAGAGATCAGCAGGAAGGGGACCCAGGTCTGGTGTGGCTAGTACTTCACTCCATGGAGTCAACCACCCTATATTTTTGCCCCATAACCTAAGGCTTCCATTCCCCAGTATAACTCATGGATCAAGATGGCTTCCGGAGCTCCAGCCCTCACATCTATACTCCAACCACCAGGAACGAGAAAGGGACAAAGAGCAAACTAGGGAGAGGCTATATGTTGGTACCTTTTGGGGAAGACTCTCAGAAGCTTCTGCATGATTCTCACATTTGCATCTCATTGGGTAAACTTACTCACATGGCTGTGCCTACCTGCAAGGAAGGCTAAGGCATGGAGTCTTTATTCGAAGAGATCATGTGTTCACTTGTAGTGCAGGGGTTTTATTCCTGCAGAGGAGGAGAATGGTGACACTAAGGAACAAACAGCAGTCTCTGCCTCACCCCCAGACCAATGGAAGGCCTGGAATATACATTCTTAATCAGGGGTCAGTAAGCTACATCCCACGGGCCAGATCTGGCTACCTGCCTGTTTGTTTACAGTCCATGAGCTAAGATCAGCTCTTACATTTTTCAGTGGTTACATTTAAAATGGTTTTATAAGAACCTACATCACAGCTTCCATGTTGTCTCTTAGCCAGTAAAACCTAAAATATTTACTATCTGGGCCTGTAAGAAAGTTTGCTGATCTGTACTAGATACTTAACAAATTCTTTTAAAGATTTGCCTTTTCAAGTATTTACCAACCATTTGCCATATGCCAAACCCTGGAGCTACAGCAGCAAGTTGTCCCCCTGGAGCTTGTGGCTAGTAGGAGACAGGAATAAGAAATAGCTGGGCGAATGTAATGATTACAATTGTGCTCTGTGCTATGAAGAAGTACAGGGTGCTATGAATATGGGATGTAGGAAGCTAATCTTTCTTGGGTGGGCCAGGGAAGGGCTCAAGAGTGACCTGGCTGAAATCTGAAGTAGGGGTGAGGTAGCTGGGTTAGATGAGTGTGTGTGTGTGTGTGTGTGTGTGTGTGTGTGTGTGTTTGAGGTGGGGGAAGTATTTCAGGCACAGGGAAGAAAAAAGGATGAAGGCCATGAGTGGGGAAAGATCTTGGTGCTGTCTAGAAGTGACAAACGACAGGAAAGAGACAGGGGCAGCATAGAAGCGAACGAAATTCTTCTTCACCATGTTCTGCAGGAACCCCATCAACTAGAGGTTTCAAATGGTCTCCCTCTGTTTCCGTGTGTTTCTAGCGGCCTCTCAAATCTTATGAAATAGGCATTTCTAAAATGTACCCACTGTCCTGTCCTCTTTTCCTTTCATCCCACTGCCTTCCCCTGAGTCTCTATAGAAAAAAAAAACTGCAGGGATTCCAGAAAGACTGGTCCAGCCACATGGAAAGCGGCCCAGGAAACTGCTTGGTGATGGCTGCAAACGCTGAGAGAAGAAAATTACCCCGTAATTGAAGGGGAAATTCTTTATTAGGATCGTTGAAGAGTTCTACAAGCTCCTTTCATCTGCGGCTTACCCCACACTTTAATTGATTTGGATTCAGGAGGTTTCCCAAGCCTTGGGTTGCCCATCTTTCTTAGGGATCAGGTGGTCTGCTGCAGGTGGAGAAACTGAGGCCCAAGAGATCCCAAGCAGTAGAGCCTGGAGACAGGGCCTGCATCTGAGAGCCGGTTTCTGGAACTTTCCAGCCTCAGGCTTTCAGGAAAGAGCTCAAAACCAGTTGTTCCAAAGAAGAGGAAGCATTCCTTCCTTAAAAAAAAAATATATGTTTTTGTTATAAAACATTAAATCACACAGACTAGAAAAAAGCAACACATATGCACATGAAATTCATGACTTCTTTTTTAAAATCACAATGGCTAAGGAAAACCCATGTACTGCTCATTGAGTTATTTCCATTTTATTGATTCTTAACTGAAACCCAGCTCAAACTGGTTTCATAAGAATGGTAGTTCATTGGCTCCTGTAAATGAGAAAGTCCAGGAGGCAGATATGCCTATAGGTAAGCCTGGTTCCCCAGGCTTAAGGGATGCCACCAGCTTTCTCTCAGCCTTCCTTGCTCGCTCACTTGCTCTCGCTGTCAAATGCTCTTCTCTCTCACGTCGAGTTTTCTCTTTCTTTTCTGCTTTCTAGATGTTCTTAGAGGTGGCCTTCTGCAGCTCGTAGAGCTTTATTGCAATCTCAAGGGAAAGATGGCTTCTCCTTCCCAGCAGATCCAGGAAAATCCCAAGAGAGAGTAATACTGATGGACGGAGTAAAGAGGACTTCACAGATTTTTGCTCATCTCTCTGACAATATCCCTCCCTTTGGCATTTTCTAGAGAAGTTTGTCGTTTCCAGTTGCTCTCAACGGTGTTTTTTTGTTTGTTTGTTTGTTTTTTGTTTTTGTTATTGGACTATTTCTTTGAAACGATGTAGGAAAACAGAAAAATAAACACACACCAATCACCAATATCCTGCCAAGTTTATATAGTCATTGCTATCATTTTGGGGTGTGTCTTCTTGCCCGGGTCTCGAAGCATGTCTGTGCCAAGTGTAACTGTCAAAGTGGTGTGGTAGGCAGTGTAGTTTATATGGGCTTTGGAGCTAGCTGAACTTGTGTCCGAGCCCTTCTTTTTTTTATTCTTAAATATGTGATCGTCAGAAGGAAGGAGAGACCAAAGAAAGTCTCTCCAACTTTGGAATGACAGCTCTAAGCTCCATGCTGATTGGACCACCCCCGACCAATGCCTGTGGCCAGAGGAATGACACGTGCTGATTGGCTCAGGTCTGAGTTACCGGAGCCAATGGGGAGGGAGGCCCTGATGCGCTGGGGCAGATCGGGTTGGTAGGTGGAGAAAATCAAGCTGCCCAGGTGCTGATGGCCTATAGTGTCCCCAGTGTGATGGCAGGCTCTCGGCATGTGGGCTGTGCGCCCTCCCTTGGAGGCCAGCAGTGCCTTAGGAGTGGGAGTAGCCATGGGGCCATTTTGGCCTCCTCCCTGGCTGTGGCTTAGGGCGATGCCCTCCACATTCGATGTTGTCCTCTGCCCGCACCAGCCCCCTGCCCCAGGCTGGAGTCAACCCCCACCCCCACCTTTCTCCGGGGCTTGGCACACAGCCTCACTGCTACAGTTTGGAGGACAGACGAGTTTGTTTTTTGTTTTCTCTTTGACCATCATAATTCTTTCTTCTAAGAAAACAAAAGGACTATTTTTTTAAGAAGAAAGAAGGGGGAAAAACTCATAAAAATAAAAGCCCAAGTCCCAAAGCCAGTAGCAAATTGTACTTCAAATAACTTAACAAACTAGACTTGGAACAGTTCTACGGGAGGGAACCAGACGCATCAGAATTAAGATTCTCATAAAGGCAGAGCCAAAGGCAGAGTGCAAGCTGAGCAGTTCTCAAGGGAAAAGATCCCTCAAGGCTTTGGAGGCAGAGATTTTAATGATTGGTGTCAATACCTGCGGTTTATCGAGCGCTTGCTCTGTGCCGGGCGCTGTGCTCAAGGGCTTTACCTATTCTCTATCATCCTTCCAAAGCCTCTTTTTCCAGAAGAGGAAACTCAGGCACATGGGGAGGGGAGGTGGCTTGCCCCAGGGCATGCTGTTTGCCAGCCGTGGGGCTGGTGCTCAAGCCTGTGTTTCTTTCTCCAGGGCTTCCTAGCCGTTGCCCTTTCACTCCCTCTCTTCACGTCTCAGATCTGAGGATGTTTGCCGAGTGAGGTTTCTGGGGAGCGCTGGGGCCTGAGGCAGACGGAGCCTCCCCTCCTGGTTTCCAGGTTCTTTGGGGTTTTGGCTTGGACCACATGGGACTCTTTCAAATTGGCTGGAGAGGGGATTTTTTTTCTTTTTTTTCCTGCTCCCTGGATTCTTCCACAAAGTGAATTGGCTCCAGCAAGCCTGGAGTCACCTATCTTCTTCTTTTTTTTTTTAAGATGAGATGGAAGCCGAGTACAATTAACCCTTCCAGTGGGCAAGTTCCCTAGACTTGCTGAGGAACTAGAGTTCCGCCTTAGGCTGACTTTGTGGGGAGAGGCAGACCAGAAAGAGTCAAGAGCATTTACCCCAGGGCTAAGCACCAAGAAGACGAGAAAGCAGGGTAAGCTGGGAGAGGGACTGCTTTGGGTGGGATCAGGGAGGATCTCCCTGAAGAGGCTCCCTTTAGGCAGAGCCCTGAACGGTAGGAAAGAACCAGCCAGGGGAGAACGTGGGGACAAGAAAGGGGGCAGCAGGTGTTAAGATCTGGAGGATGAACCAAGAGCCAGTGGAAGAGGGCGGGGCGAGGGGGCTAGAGTGACAGCACCCCTGGGGAAGGAACTGCGTGGCCTTTCATGCTTTGCAGCTTCAGCCACTGTCAGCTACAACGTCATGTGCGTGTCTGCCCCAGTGGCCTTCCCAGCCTGGTGACCCAGGGGACCCACTCCATGGCCCAGGAACACAGTCACTTAGACCTGCCGAGGGTGGGGCTGTGGGTGTGGCCCTGCCCTCCGTGGGGGAAGGAAGTTGTGGGTAAGGCAAGTGCCCCTGCCACGGGGACTCTGGGGCTTGCTTACCGGTGGCCTTCCCTCTAGGGCTTAGCAACCTGCCAGGCAGTCGGCCCAGGAGGGAGCAGCCCGCCCAGCTGCCCACCCAAAACGCTGGGAGGGAAGCGGAGCCCGCTTTGCTGAGACAGCAGGAGTAGTCCCTTATAAAAGGCTGTCTTTTTTCTCCTTTCCTCTTTCCAGTTCAGAGCAAAAGGCACCACCTTATCCTGGAGGCATTGTCAGGTTGTTTTCCAAAAGTGAAAATTGATATTTGCTCTCTGAGCTATGTTGATCTTCATTTTAGTGGCCCTCCAGGCAGGCAAATAAGAAAATATCAGTTTCTGGGATGGGAGAGCAGACAGATGCAATGATTGAGGGGCAGCAACCCCAAATTTAAAATGGGTCATTTGTTTAAATATTCACTGGGTCTGTTTAAACATTCCAAATAACCAGAATTATGTCCTGTGGAGGCAGTGGCATGCATATTTACACAGACGAGTGCATGGGTCATGAAAACTTAGGTTTCAGTCTTATTTGCCTTTACCAGCACTGAGAATCTGGGCCAGCGCCTTAGCCTCATTAAGCCTCAGTTTACTTGCATAAAAAATGGAAATAAACCTTTCTCATAGAACTGTGGTTCCTGGCAAGTAGTAAGCGGTGGATGAGAGCTTTAATATACATGTACTTAGGATAGTGCCTGGGAGAAGACAGCAGCTCATGAACTTTAAAGTATTAATAATAATAATTAGTGCAGAGGTAGTAGTAATGAGTGGTAGATACCAGAGCCAGACTTTCTAAGTCCAACGAGCTGGCTCTGCCACTTAACCAGCTCTGTGATCGTAAGTAACTTACTTGACTTCTCTGAGCCTCCGTTTTCTCAACTGCAAAATGGAGATGATAACAAAACATGGTTATTATGAAGATTAAATAAATAAGAACTTAGAACCAGGCTGAGTGCAGGATAAGCACTATGTGAGCATTATTGTATTATGAGTAATACCATGTTATTTTAGTGCTGGAAGGTGTTCTTCCTGAGAGCAGGAACTTGGACCTATGCTGCACCACATCCTTAGCATCACAGGAGTGCTGAGCACAGAATAGATGCTCAATAACCAACTTCGTGGAACAAATCATGGAAGGAGGTGAATCATTCCTATATTTCTCTGCAGATGGAAAGCTCCTGGGCCCCCCTAGGTGGTAAGCACTCTGGTGAATCTAGACTAGAAGCCCCTCTTCCTTGTTTCCAACTAGTTGCCTTCCATGTCCAAATCTCATGTCTCAAGTGTACACAATGTTCAGCAAATGAGATGCAAGCACTTCTTGGTTCTCTGCGGACACACAGAACTAAACACCAACCCTGTCTCCACCATACATCTCCCAGCAGGAACACTACTGGCTTCCAGCAGGAACACCACTAGCTCAGGAGCCTGGATCTCATTAGGGACCCACTGTGTTCAGTTCACTTGCTTCTCCAGTGCCTTCCACATAGTAGGTACTCAGGCAAGGTGGATGAAAGAGTGCTGATGCAGTAGATGACCCCTAATAATGCCATTTCGATGGAGTTTTGTGTTCATGCATCTGATTGAAGGAGAGAAGAAAAAGGGGCGTATTTTCCTTCTCAAGCTGGGGCAGAGCTGGATTAGAGGCAGGGCCAGCTGAGCAGCCGCAGAGGCTGCTAGCAGCCCGAGGACACTAAGGTCCCTCAAAGAGTAACTGTCACCAGATGGCTTCCCCAGGAGGGAGTACCAGGGAACTGTGGGGATGCTGAGGAGGGCCTGCAAATGTAGGTCAGTGAAACTGCTTTAGGGAATAAACGTCAGGGTCCCCTCTGGCATTGTTTCTTAGCTTAAAAGCCGGGAGTACTTTTTGCCTGCTTTCTAAGATGGTCACGTCTGGGACGGGCAGTGATGGGCCTGGAGGTACATGCAGCCACAGCTTAGACATGGAATGTCTTTCAAGGCTGGTTAGAAGCCCTCGTAGGACGAGGTAAGACAAGTTATCGGTGTATCATGGAGCAGAACAAATTCCATAGGTTTTTCAGTTAAAGCACAAGACTTCAAAAACAATATTAAGCCTGCTCCAGCTAAATCATCCAGACCCTCAGATAACTCGTTTGCTTTTTCTCTGCAACTAGGAGGACTTTGGCAGGCCCCGTTTGTGAAGTACTGGTATTCTTAAAACCCTAACGTGGGCCCTGGCCAA
This sequence comes from Smutsia gigantea, assembly GCA_032199065.1. NCBI lineage: Eukaryota > Metazoa > Chordata > Mammalia > Pholidota > Manidae > Smutsia > Smutsia gigantea. Next base: position 474,656 of record JAVSCE010001036.1, on the reverse strand, counting down.
TTGGCCATTGCTCTTAATTCTTCCTGTGAGGCTGATTTCTGGAAGGAGTTGATTTCTTTGATCTTGAACTCCCTCAGAGGAGAGGACTGGAGCTAGGCTATCATTAACAGCAGTGGAGCATTGAGGAGGTAGAGTTTTCTGGTTTCTGGGACAAAACCCCAGTCAAAACTAGTTAAAGCCAAAAAAAGACACTGTTTGGCTCACAAAATTGGACGTTACAAGGATGGATTCATGGGTTCATATGTTGTCATCAGAACTCCTTTTTTTCCACGTCTTCTATTTCTCTCCTTTCTGGCCTCTTATTGTTCGTCCACATGTCTTCATTTATGCAGCTGTACAAAGGAGGGGAGGGTCATGGACGTCAACAGAGCAAGGCTTACACACAAGACAGCTTCACCCATGGTGAGCCCAGGGACACTAGAGCATCTGATTTCTCAGGATCTGGCTCTAGGATCCCAGAGCAAGGCTCTGATTGGTCTCACTTGAGTCATATGCATATGCCTAGGCCAATGAGAATGGCCAGAGAGATGGAGGACTGTGAATGGCCAGGCCTGGATTATTGTATCTCTCTAAAGGGAGGAGTGGGCAAGTGTATGATTGATAGCTCAACCAGAACCAGTTGGGGGCAGGGCAACTCCCCCAAAGTAGGACAAAGTCATTTACCAGAGTGGGGGAGGAGAGTTGGGCAGAAATAAACCACAGATGTCCAATACCCAGGAGCAGTGGGAGCAGTGGAGGAGGCACCACATATTTTAGGGGTTTCCACATCCTCAGAGGCCTTATCTGCCTTTTCAGGAGAATGTTAAAAATCAGAAAAGGAAACTTGTTTCCATACCAGAACATGACTTGGGTTCTGATTTCTCTACCTGTTAAGAAATTAGGGTGAGAGACTGTCTGGAGCAAATGACCCAATCTTGTTTCTAATTCTGTGCATCCAGTAAGCCAAAGGCTGGCTATGTAGCTTAACCAACCAGTGCACTGAGGAAGAAAGGTTCACGGATAAAACTTTTCAAGTATTTAATCGTTTTACGCCAGCAGCCACAAAGCAATGGCATGCTTTCTTTGGCCAGCCCAGAGTTTATGAAGAAAGAATACCAATGCTTGCCAACATTTAGGAATTAGAATATTTCATATGAAAGCATGGATTTCCGGCTTCTCTAGGAAAACCAGAAGATCTGGCCATGCAAGCCTCAGAGTTGCACATGGCCACAGTTGGCCGGAGCTGACTAGCAGGACCCCTTTTAGACAGAATCTAATGCTTTAGTTTGCCATTGTCTCCACTGCTCCCTAGATCCTAGCCTTCCTTTGGCCCATTTCATTCATTCATTCTCATTACCTGCTGGGCCTCTGAAAGCATTTGCCTTTGCAAGCACTGTTTTACAACAGTGAATTCCCTGAACAAAATCTCTGATGAACTAGTTCTTTCTTTTTCTAGCTTTATGACCTTGGGCAAATTACTTCCTCTCTCTAAAGCTCAGCTTTTTTTATCTACAAGTTGGAGATGAAATACTTCATTTAATCAATCCTTACTGAACACCTGTTTTTCTAGGTGCTGGTTTACAGCAGTGAACAAATAGACTTGTTAGGGTAGGTGTTAGTGAGGCAAGGAGCAGGGAGCACATGTCGGGGAGGTGATTAAATGACATATTGTATCAAAATCATTTGGTCCAGGGGGCTGACAAACTGCCACCCACGGGCCAAATCCATGTGACACCTACTTTGGTAAATAAAGCGTTATTGGAGCGCAAGCACACCCATTCCTTTACATATTGTCTGCATACAAGAGCAGAGTGGAGTAGTTACAACCAAGACCATGTGACTGGCAAAACCTAAAATATTTAACTGTCGGGCCCTTGATAGAAAAAGTTTGCCTGTTCCTGCCTTTAGCCCAAAGCCTGGATAAATAGAAGGAACTCAGTAAATTGTAGTTTAGTAGTAGTAGTACAATGGTCCTGTGATTCTCGTTGCTGATCTTCTAGACTGGGAGACCTCAGTGAGTTGCTCACTACACTTTGCTGCCCCCCTGCCTTTCCCCTTGCCTTACTTCCACGCGCCTTGTGTAGGTAAAACTGCAGAAGCAACATTGGCTACATCTTCATGCAGATGGCTCAGAAAGTTTAACGTGGCCCTGGTCAGGGTCAGGGTTGGGGTTCAGCCACTGTCCCTTTCTCTGCACGAGATCAGGGTAAACAGACTAAACCAAATGCAGGATCAGGCAGGCCGTGGCTTGAAGCCCCGTGTAGAAAGGGCTGCCTCTGTGTTGACTTACATTTTTCAGTGGGGTGTGTGGCGGGCTCACTGAGGTTTTATGGTCTCACCGACGGTTCTGCAGTTGTGCCAGCTCCCACAGCCTGACTAGGCGCCCAAGACTTCTGCTCTCAACCACTCAGGGAGGTTTGCTTTCACCCTGACGTCAGGGAGCTCACCAGCACAGACCTCCAGCCTGGGCGCAGGGGGGGGTCACAGAGACAAAGCAGGTGTGACGCAAATACGTGGAGCAGCAGCAAAGGGCCTGGGTGGGTAACCGTGGAGGTCGGCTGAGTCCTCAGGCAGGCTGGCTTCATGAGCATGTAACCTGGGCAGTCACACAGGGTCCTGTGCTCAGAAAGGCCCCATGCTTGGTTTAATGCTCTGTGGTCAGTGTCTTGAAATTCTTAATAATATTTTCACATTTGCATTTTGCATCGGGGCCTACAAATTATGTAACTGGTCCTGTCCTTGAAGGCATGGGACTTCTTTGGATCTGGGTTTTAGAGGGGCCACCGGAGGCACTATGAGATGTTAGAGAATTGGAAATGACCCGGATGCCTGGGGCCTTACAGGTCCTGGTTCCTGCTCTCATGAGATTCCCAGGGGTGGGCAGGGAGTTAAATACATGGTTGGGGTTGGAGACAAAGGACCTCCCTTCCTCCTTTGGCAGCTGACAGGGCAAAAGCATAACAACCACAACTGCCTCATTCATTGAGGGCCAAGGGCTTTATATCCATCATCTCAGCTGCCCCCGTGAGAACTCAGACAAGTGAGCACCCGTGTGTGGGGTTTGAGGATCCACTAGGTAAGGAGTTTGCCGGCAGTCACACAGCTAGTAATCATACACAGTGGGATTTTGCTGTCTGAGCTCAGAATTCCAAGGCAAGTCATTTAATTTCTCAGGTCTTAGTTTCCTAGTCTGGAAAATGGAAGCCATTAAAAGTACCTTGTGCCATCACTGGGAAACTTGGGGAAGGGCTATATAGTGCTTCGCACACGCTATGTGGTGCACGTCCATTAGGTGGCGCCTGTCATGGGGATGGGCATCAGGGTGAGGATGCCATTGGACCGTTTCTAGTTCTGACTTTGTTGACCTCCGACCATGCTCCTAAAAGGACATCTGCCTCATCGAAAAATATGGAGTTCTGTTGCTTCCTATGTGTATTTGTTTCTTGTGGCTGCCAAAACAGTTTACCACTAACTGGGAGGCTTAAAGCAACAGAAATTTATCCTCTCTTAGTTCTGGAGATTGAAAGTCCAAAGTTCAGGTATTGGAAGTTTTGGTTGTTTTTGGAGAGAGAAGCCACCCATGCCTCTCCCCTAGTTTGTGGTGGCTGGAAGTCCCTGGAAGTCATGGGCTTGTAGTCACATCTCTCCAGCCTCTTCCTCCCTCTTCACATGTGTCCTTCCCTGTCTCTTATAAGGACACCTTCACTTGATTTAGGGCCTACCCTATCCAGAATGATCTTATTTCTGTCCCCACCTTGGTTATATCTACAAAGACCCTGCTTCCAAAGACAGTCACATTCTGAGGTCCTAGGGACATACATGTCAGTGGAGGACCCTATTTAACCCACTGCATTGAGGTGGGTCAGTGGGGATCCAAAGAAATGATGTGGACATATCATGCCCACCCCTGCCAGCACCCAGGGCACTGTGACAGGCCCTTTCGGCTCCCAGCCCTTGTGGGGCAGCTGTCACAGTGGCTTTTGCTCTCTGCTGTGGAAATTCTGCTGGACTCAGCCAAGGCACCTTTTTGAACCTCCGACGGTGGTGACTCAGTGGGAGTTGTTCAGGTGTGGGCCGGGCCAGGGAGCCAATGGGTGGACCCAGCCCTGGAGCCCCGGAGTCCCACAGCTCAGGCCCACAGCTCAGGCTCACCTCCGAGGAATGCCGGGGCCCAGGGAGTGTCCGGCTATGGACTGCTTTCACCTTTTCCTTCCCTTCCTTTAAACAAAAAGTGGGAAAAGAAGATTGGAGTTTGCCATCACTGCAGGCAGGCCGCAATCTGTGCAGGGCGCTGAGCTCAGTGCTTCCTGGCAGTGTTTGGAGAACTCAGGCCTGCACACTGAAGTCCCTGTGGACCTGGCAAGCCCACTCTGATGTGGATACAGCTTCTTGAGCTCATCATGCCTCAGTGACAGGAAAGGGGTGTATGTGTGTGTGTCAGGAGACGGGAGCGAGCCGAAGTGAGGAAGGGTCGCTTCCACCCTCGGGTGTGAGACTGACGGCCAGGTGACCTCTCCCTCTTCCATAAGCACAAAATAGAGTATTGTTGAAGAGGTGGTTCCCCCACTCCTCACCGTTTCGCTTTCGGGCAACCCCTCTCCTGCCGCCCTCATCCCTGTCCACTCCATGTATCTTCCACCTCCTAAGGAGAGGATGGGGGAGCAGCTAGTGAGCCACAGTGCTATTTTTGGAGAAAAAACAATATTCTTCGGATGTTGGGGGAGGGGGTTGCCACACGAAAGCGACTGCAGATATTCATGCCCAGGCAGAGGAGCATGTACAAAGGCCCTGGAGGCGGCAGAGAACTTGGAGAGTTTAAGAACAAACAAGAGAAGCGTGACTGAGCCTGGTGGGTTTGGGGGTGAACTGGATGAGATGCGTTTGGAATGGGCTGGATCAGGACCCCAGGTCCCAGTGTCTGCGGGGCCCAGGCAGGAGGGTGGGGCAGGTGGAGGCGGGGTGTGGCCGACTGGAGCACGCCCACCCCCTGGAAGGCTGGTAGCGTCTCCTCAGCTCCGGCTGGGAGCGGCCTCGTAGGCACGTGGGCTCGATGTTGCCAGGTGTTTATGAGAGAGGAGGACTGTTGATTGGTGTGTGAAATCACATGTCCTTGAGATGCTGGTCTCAAATTTAAAGATTTAAGAGAGTCTTTAGACTGAACAGGGACTGTGGGCTGGGATCAGCTCTGGGACTCCCAGCTTGCGATGCTGGGACTGGCATCAGGCCTCTGACCACGTGGACCAGGGGCTTGGTCACTGTGGGCTCTTCAGGGGCACACCGGTTGTCATCTCTGGATCCCCTTCAGGCAGAGCAGGAATAATCCTTTGGTTCCCCATCTGTGAAGCTGGTCGAGGGACTTGATCCAAACAAGGGCACAGCGGAGAGGTAGAAGGTGTGTCTTTCTCAAAAAGCCTCAAATAAAGGAATCCTATTCAGGGCCTGAAAAGACCAGTGTTTAAGTGAGTGGCAGCCTGTCCAGGCAGGTCTGTGTGCACAGTGACCTCTTACAAGAGGAGGGTGGTTTGCTGCTTGAAAGCTCGCTGCTCCTGCCCAGGGAGGGATCTTCTCAAGCAAAATCTGACACATTTGGTTGCAAGCTCTGCTTTGATGCTGCAGAAATTGGTCCTTAATCTTCCTTTGGGGATTATTCAAAGGGCCCTCCTGGGCACATCTGTTTCATCCCTGCCTCCAGTGTGGAGAGCTGAAGCTCGGCTCTCACAGAGAGCCTGCATCCGGTGTCAGTGAGCCTGGCAACTCATTTTTGCTTAAGAGGTGGCTAGGGCCTTCCTGAGCTTCAGAACGTCAACCGAGGCGAGCCTCTTGGTTGCAGGTGACAGAAAGGAAACTCAAACCGAGTTAGACAAATAATCAAAAGAAGGTGACAACATGGATAGGCCTTGAGGGTGTTATGCTAAGTGAAATACATCAGACAGAGAAAGACAAATACAATATGATCTCACTTATGTGTGGAATCTAAAAAAAACAAACTCATAGCAGAAGAGATCAGATTCATGGTTGCCAGAGGCAGGGGGTGAAGGGCACGCAAATGAGTGCTGGGGGTCAGAGGATAGACTTCCAGGTGTAAGGGAAAGAAGTCCAGGGGACGTAATGTACAGCATGGTGACTGTAGGTACCAATCCTGTATGTTATTTGAAAGTTGTTGAGAGATTAAATCCTGCAAGTTCTCATCACAAGGAAAAAAACTTTTTTTGTAACTATATGAGGGAACGGATATCAATTAAACTCACTGTGTAATCATTTCACAATGTATAGGTATGTCATGCCACACACCTTAAACTTATGCAGTGTGGGGTGTCAATTACCTCTCAATAAAACTGGAAGAAAAAAATGAGAAAGAAACAAAAACCAAAAGAAATGGCTTAGACACTGAAAAGTCCGTCTGTGAGCACTTCAGGGACGGAGGAAGCATCTCTCTCGGCCCTTGACCCTTATTTCTCTGATGCTCTGTTCTCAGTCCCCAGCAGCTCTAGCCTCAGTTTCCAGCAGGGCAAACTCATCAGAGAGAGTCCTGGGCTGACTCGTACTGGTCCAGCTTGGCCGTGCACCATTTGTGACCCAATCACTGTGACTCTGACTCCACAGGACCACCTGGACCAAAAGTAGGGGAGGATGGGTCCTCCAGAGCAAGTCAGACACATAGTTAGAAGACAGGACCGGAACAGCCCTTGGGCAGGAAACGCAGCGGAAGATCATCAATCATGCCACGTAACCCAGCTGCTAAGTAGCAGATCCTGAGCTTGAGTCTGGGTCTGAATAACTCTGTTTTTAATTCTGAGGGTTCAGGAATGGCTGGATCTAGGGATTCAAAGAATGTCAGTAGGACCTGCCTCCTCGCCCTTCCTCTCTCTTTATCTTCTCTATCTTCTACCACTTCTCTCTTCGGCTTTCCACTGGTCGGTTTCTTTCTCAGGCAAGTTTTTTTTCCACGGCATCCCTGAACAACTGCAGGTTTACAACGACCAGTTTAGCATCCTCAGTGGAAAGAAACTTGTCTTCCGAAGTGGCAAAAGAAATTGCCAGGGCTCATGCTCACTGGGCTGACCTGGGTCACGTGGCCTGCTGCCATGCACCAGCCCTGGAGCAGGGGGTGATCCCCTCCTGAATAGATGCACTAGGGCAAATGGAGGCACTGTTCCCCGAGGAGGGGGCCACAGACCTGCTGAAACCACAGGCGTCCCTGTTGGAGGGGAACGCACACTGGCCGGGCCCCTGCTCCTTCAGGGCACAGGAATGATGTGCCTGGCAGCTGGGGTGGTGAAGCAGACTGGGAGTCAGGACCCTTACGCTGTCAACCACAGTGATTCTTCAAGTGCCCTGGATGGGCGTTATGCCGGAAATTCTACGTGGCCATTTAATTTGGCCAAACTGGAATTTCCAGAAGCAAATATGTTTGAAAGCAAATGTAGACCATCCCTCAGAGGACACTGGTTTCTGTTGTGATAAACTGTGTAATGAGTAAGCTTCCTCCTATTTGCATACCATGTGATGTTTTTAAAAACTGTTGAGATTTGGAAACTCTAAGGAGCCTCCCAACCATCTGCGGGAACCAGAGCTTGAGCGATCAGTCTCATTTCCAGAGAGGAATGTTGAGAGGGTAGATGATACAGTGACAATGGAGTTAATGGGAGACCTGGGATGCAAACCTGGTTTCTTGACCCTAACAGTATCAGATTTTCCCATCTCACCTTCCCTAAACTTACATGTCCTGAACATGAGCTCTGGATCCTAAGAGCCACAGTTAAACTCCTGACTCAAGCCCCTTACTAGCTGTATGACCTTGGGCTCAGTTCCTCGGTTGCCTCATCTATGAAACGGGTCAGCATCGGCACCTACCTAATGCACTCATGGTAGAGATTAAGTGAGTTATCATGTGAAAAGTCTTAGAATCATCCCTGGGACAGAGCAAACACCATGGATGTTTACTGTGGATGTACTGTTGTGTCAGGTAGGAGTTACGGTCACATGCAGCTAGAGTTTATTTGATTTATTTCCCCACACAATGCCTAGGGACAGCAGTCACTGGCTTTCCGCTACAGGCTCGCTGGTGCCAGAACTGAGCTCGTTGTGCTTCCTTTGACCTCTTCCTTCAGTCCCAAGATGGCTGCTCATGCTCCAGCTATCATGTCCATACCCTGGCCAGGAAGAATGAGGAATGGGAGTGGTAAAAGGACCTTTCAGCAGAGTCAGCCCCTTAATGAACTCCCTGGGTGTCATGCCCACTGACTTCTTATATGACAACAGTCACACACATTGCAAAGGAAGTGCTGAAATGTGGTTCTGTAGCCAAATTCATTCGAGGCCTCAGTGATTTAAGATTTCTGTTAAAGAGCAGAAAGGTGGCTATATAATGGGAAAGTATCCAGTAGTCTATGCCACAGGTTTTTTTGTTTTTTATTTTCTCTCTGAAGGCATCATGCATGCAGGATTTAAAGCAAGAGTCACAAACTCACATGCCCACAGGCAGGTGTCCTTAAATGCATGTAGGCTTCAGGCAGAGAGGCAATAGGGAGTGGTGGGGACTGGGGCAAACAGGAGACTCATGTTCATCTCTGGGTGGCTGCCAGTCAGATCTAGCTGATACTTGCCATGTCGGGAAAAGGAGCCCAGTGTTACCAGAGCCTCTGATTTTTCAAGAAAAGTGAATATACACTTTTAGATGAAATCTCCTGATTTTCAAATGATGATAATGAATTCAAATTTCACCCCAAACTATTTAATGGGCCAAATAACACACAATTATGAGCTGGATATTACTTGGGTAAGTCAGGTTTATTGATGTGTAATTTACGTACAATAAAGTCCATGCTTTTTAGGTGTACTTTGCCTAATTTATAAATTAAACTTTATCATAAGTATGTATTAGAGGAAAAAACATACATGAGGCTTGGTACTATTTGCAATTTCAGGCATCCGCTGGTTTCTCAGAATGTTTCCCTGAGGATAAGGATGTATTAGTATTATTATGATCTCCTTGAGCTTCCACTTCCTCATCTGTGAAACGGAAACAATGCTCGGACTCACCTCAGGCAGATGTGGGAATATAAAATGAGAGGCTCCACAGAGAAGTTCTAGCACAGATCCTGGCGCACACAGGAAGCTCACTAATTAATGGTTAGTGTTAAACCAGGATATAAGCTCTCTCCCAAATGGGCTTGCTGGGGGCTGGCGGACACACCTGCCTTATCTTTAGGTCGATCAAAAGTCACCCGCGGCCCTGATTTCTTAGCAGCTTTTGTTCTCCAAGCCAGGAGCCCACAGGAATAGCTACCAATTAAAACAAGAGTTTCAGGTGGCAACATTTGCAAAAGAAGCTGAAAGTGTTTAATAAAAGCCCAGTTACTGGGAGAGAGACACAACTAACTCTTCTGCGAGATCTGAAGCCACATTTCAAGTTTCCCCACAAATTCACGTGTGTTGGTACTCTTAAGACCCTATTTTGCTCAGGCCCTGGATCCCGCCCTCTGCCCGTTGTGTGCGGGGCCAGGCCCCCCCATCCATGTCACCTCTCCTCCTTTCGGTTTCGCATTCTGAAACGCATTCAATTGTTCTCTCTGGCTGGCACATTTTCAAAATGACACCAGCCGCACATTTTTTTTGTGGACAGTTGAGATTGTTGTAGAGAATCGAGATTAAAAAAAAAGTGACCCGTAACCTCACCGCTCAGAGATGGTTACCTGGTTGCCAAGGACTTTCATCTTTTTTTTTTCTGATTCTTAATAGTCACTGTCACAGAAATTAGACATTGTAGAAGAAGCCCTAAAGCAAAACAGCCCCTCTCGTCTCATCATCCAGATCACCAGCATGTCAGTGCCCACATTCTCAGAACTATTCACGCCTACGTTGTCATGTGTGCTTTAAAATATCGCAAGCCTCAGTAACTGAAAGCAGGCTCAAGGGGGCAGACCACCTGGATATAAATTTTGCCTGCACTGTCCATTAGCCAAGGGCACCTTATGTGAGTTTTCTAGGCCTCAGTTTCCCTGTCTGTAAAATGAGGGTCTGATTGCCATCTGCTCTAGGTGTTGAACACATTACACCAGCCTTGGCAGAGGGAGCCCTGAGTATGGCCACAGCAGGCACTGTGTTCATTTCATTTGCCACCTGCTGAATTACCACACAAACCTACTGGCTTAAAACAATACCCATTTATGATGTCGCTTGTGTTTGTGGGTCAGGAGCTTAGCTCTGCCTCTGCTCGGGGTATCACAAGACTCCAGTCAAGGTGTTGGCTGGGGCTGGGATCTCCTTGAGGGCTGGTGGGCCTGCCAAGCTCATGTGCGGTTCTTCTTCCCTCACAGCTATGACACACACGCTTGCCTTCTCCAGGACAGCAGGAGGGCGCTGCTGCCATGAACCCCTGATTTCTTATCTCTGATCTCTAGACTTTCTTTGAAAAGGCTCAGCTGATTAAGACTACTCAGAATAGTCTCCTTTGGATGAACTTAATGTCAACTGCTCTAGGACCTTAACTACATCTGCAGAATTCCCCTCAACTTTGCCCTATAATGCAGATAAACCCGGCGGTGACATCCCAGGGTGTTCATAGTGGCACATACTCAAGGGGAGGTGATTGCACAGGAGGCACATGTCCCACAAGGCGTGGGAATCCAGGGGTCGCGTTAGGGTTCTGCCTACCACTGGTGTTTGAGTTTGGAGGCAAACTAGAGAAACTTAAGTTGCTTTCAAGGAGTCATGCTTGGTAAAGAAGAACTTATATATTTGACCAAGCACCGGGATTGAAAGGGCTTTTTAATTTTTTTTAATTTTGGTATCATTAATCTACAGTTACATTTGCAACATTATGGTTACTAGACTCCCCCTATTATCAAGTCCCGATCACATACCCAATACACTCACTGTCCATCAGTGTACTAAGATGCTCTAGAATCACTATATGTCTTCTCTGTGCTATACAGTCTTCCTCGTGTCCCCCTCCTACATTATATATGCTAATCGTAATGCCCGTTTTCCCCCCTTATCCCTCCGTTTCCACCCATCCTCCCCAGTCCCTTTCCCCTTGGTAACTATTAGTTCGTTCTTGGGTTCTGTGAGTCTGCTGCTGTTTTGTGCTTTCAGTTTTTCTCTTTGTTCTTATGCTCCACATATGAGTGAAATCATTTGATACTTGTCTTTTTCACCTTGGCTTATTTCACTGAGCATAATACCCTCTAGCTCCATCCATGTTGTTGCAAATGTCTGGATTTGTTTTCTTCTTATGGCTGAATAATATTCCATTGTGTATATGTACCACCTCTTCTTTATCCATTCATCTACTGATGGAAACTTAGGTTGCTTCCATTTCTTGGCTATTGTGAATAGTACTGTGATAAACACTGGTGTGCATCTGTCTTTTTGAAACTGGGCTGCTGCATTCTTAGGGTAAATTCCTAGGAGTGGGATTCCTGGGTCAAATGGTATTTCTATTTTGAGTTTTTTGAGGAAGCTCCATACTGCTTTCCACAATGGTTGAACTAATTTGCAGTCCCACCAGCAGTGTAGGAGGGTTCCCTTTTCTCCACATCCTCGCCAACATTTGTTGTTGTTTGTGTTTTGGATGTTGGCCATCCTCACTGGTGTGAGGTGATATCTCATTGTGGTTTTAATCTGCATTTCTCTGATGATTAGCGATGTGGAGCATCTTTTCATGTGCCTGTTGGCCATCTGAATTTCTTTTGGAGAAGTGTCTATTCATGTCCTCTGCCCATTTCTTAATTGGATTATTTGCTTTTTGTTTGTTAAGGTGCATGAGTTCTTTATATATTTTGGATGTCAACCCTTTATCAGATACGTCATTTATGAATATATTCTCCCATACTGTAGGATGTCTTTTTGTTCCACTGATGGTGTCCTTTGCTGTACAGAAGCTTTTCAACTTGATGTAGTCCCACTTGCTCATTTTTGCTTTTGTTTCCTTTGCCCGGGGAGATATGTTCATGAAGAAGTTGCTCATGTTTATGTCCAAGAGATTTTTGCCTATGTTTTTTTCTAAGAGTTTTATGATTTCATGACTTACATTCAGGTCTTTGATCCATTCAAGTTTACTTTTGTGTATGGGGTTAGACAGTATTCCAGTTTCATTCTCTTACATGTAGCTGTCCAGTTTTTCCAACACCAGCTGCTGAACAGGTTGTCATCTCCCCTTGTATATCCAAGGCTCCTTTATCATATATTAATTGACTGTGTATGTTTGGGTTAATGTCTGGATTTTCTATTCTGTTCCACTGGTCTGTAGGTCTGTTCTTGTGCCAATACCAAATTGTCTTGATTACTGTGGCTTTGTAGAGCTTGAAGTCTGGGAGCATAATTCCCCCTGTTTTATTCTTCCATCTCAGCATTGCTTTGGCTGTTTGGGGTCTTTTGTGGTTCCATATGAATTTTAGAACTATTTGTTCCAGTTCATCGAAGAATGCTATTGGCATTTTGATAGGGATTGCATTGAATCTGTAGATTGCTTTAGGTAGTATAGCCATTTTGACAATATTTATTCTTCCTAGCCACAAGCATGGGATGCATTTCCATTTGTTAGTGTCCTCTTTAATTTCTCTTAGGAGTGTCTTGTAGTTTTCAGAGTACAGGTCTTTCACTTCCTTCGTTAGGTTTATTCCTAGGTATTTTATTCTTTTTGATGCGATTGTGAATGGAATTGTTTTCCTGATTTCTGTTTCTGCTAGTTCATCTTTAGTGTATAGGAAAGCAACAGATTTCTGTGTGTTAATTTTGTATCCTGCAACTTTGCTGAATTCAGATATTAGTTCTAGTAGTTTTGGAGTGGAGTCTCTAGGGTTTTTCATGTACAATATCATGTTATCTGCAAATAGTGACAATTTGACTTCTTCTTTACCAATCTGGATGCCTTGTATGTCTTTGTTTTGTCTGATTGCTGTGGCTAGAACCGACAGTACTATGTTGAATAACAGTGGAGAGAGTGGGTATCCCTGTCTTGTTCCTGATCTTAGATGAAAAGCTTTCAGCTTCTCGTTGTTAAGTATGATGTTGGCTGTGGGTTTGTCATATATGGCCTTTATGATGTTGAGGCACTTGCTCTCTATACCCATTTTGTTGAGAGTTTTTATCATGAATGGATGTTGAATTTTTTCAAATGCTTTTTCAGCATCTATGGAGATGATCATGTGGTTTTTGTTCTTCTTTTTGTTGATGTGGTGGATGATGTTGATGGATTTTCGAATGTTGTACCATCCTTGCATCCCTGGGATGAATCCCACTTGATCATGGTGTATGGTCCTCTTGATGTATTTTTGAATTTGGTTTGCTAATATTTTGTTGAGTATTTTTGCATCTATGTTCATCAGGGATATTGGTCTGTAATTTTATTTTTTGGTGAGGTCTTTGCCTGGTTTTGGTATTAGAGTGGTGCTGGCTTCATAGAATGAGTTTGGAAGTATTCCCTCCTCATCTATTTTTTGGAAAACTTTAATGAGAATGGGTATTATTTCTTCTCTATATGTCTGGTAGAATTCAGAGGTGAATCCATCTGGCCTGGGGGTTTTGTTCATGGGTAGTTTTTTGATTACCGATTCAATTTCATTGCTGGTGATTGGTCTGTTTAGTTTTTCTGTTTCTTGCTTGGTCAGTCTTGGAAGGTTGTATTTTTCTAAGAAGTTGTCCATTTCTTCTAGGTTTTCCAGCTTGTTAGCACATAGGTTTTCATAGTATTCTCTTATAATTCTTTGTGTTTCTGTGGGGTCCATCGTGATTTTTCCTTTCTCATTTCTGATTCTGTTTATGTGTGTAGATTCTCTTTTTCTCTAAATAAGTCTGGCTAGGGGTTTATCTATTTTGTTTATTTTTTCAAAGAACCAGCTCTTGGTTTCATTGATTTTTTTCTATTGTTTTATTCTTCTCAATTTTATTTATTTCTTCTCTAATCTTTATTATGTCCCTCCTTCTGGTGACTTTGGGCCTCATTTGTTCTTCTTTTTCCAATTTCAATAATTGTGTCTTTAGACTGTTCATTTGGGATTGTTCTTCCTTCTTTAAATAGGCCTGGATTGCAATGTACTTTCCTCTTAGAACTGCCTTTGCTGTGTCCCACAGAAGGTGCGGCTTTGTGTTGTTGCTGTCATTTGTCTCCATATATTGTTTGATCTCTGTTTTAATTTGGTCGTTGACCCACTGATTATTTAGGAGCATGTTATTAAGCCTCCATGTATTTGTGAGCCTTTTTGTTTTCTTTGTACAATTTATTTCTAGTTTTATGCCTTTGTGATCTGAGAAGTTGGTTGGTAGAATTTCAATATTTTTGAATTTACTGAGGTTCTTTTTGTGAACGGGTATGTGGTCTTCTGGAAAATGTTCCATGTGCACTTGAGAAGAATGTGTATCCTGCTGCTTTTGGGTGTAGAGTTCTGTAGATGTCTGTTAGGTCCACCTGTTCTAGTGTGTTGTTCAGTGCCTCTGTGTCTTTACTTATTTTCTGTCCGGTTGATCTGTCCTTTGGAGTGAGTGGTGTGTTGAAGTCTCCTAGAATGGATGCATTGCTTTCTATTGCCTCCTTTAATTCTGTTAGTATTTGTTTCACATATGTTGGCTCTCTTGTGTTGGGTGCATATATATTTATAATGGTTATATCCTCTTGTTGGACTGACCCCTTTATCATTATATAATGCCCTTCTTTATCTCTTGCTACTTTCTTCATTTTGAAGTCTATTTTGTCTGATACAAGTACTGCAACACCTGCTTTTTTCTCCTTGTTGTTTGCATGAAATATCTTTTTCCATCCCTTCACTTTTAGTCTGTGTATATCTTTGGGTTTGAGATGAGTCTCTTGTAAACAGCATATGGTGGGTCTTGCTTTTTTATCCATTCTATTAGTCTGTGTCTTTTGATTGGTGCATTCAGTCCATTTACATTTAGGGTGATTATTGATAGATATGTACTTATTGCCATTGTTGGCTTTAGATTCGTGGTTACCAAAGGTTCAAGGCTAGCTTCTTTACTATGTAACAGTCTAACTTAACTCTCTTGTTAAGCTATTATAAACACAGTCTGATGATTCTTTATTTCTCTCTCTTCTTATTCTTCCTCCTCCATTCTTTATATACTAGGTGTTTTTATTCTGTACTCTTTTACATTTCCTTTGACTATTTTTGTGGATAGTTGATTTTACTTTTTACCTTTAGTTAGTATTTGGATGGTCTGCTTTCTTTGCTATGATTTTATTTTCTCTGGTGACATCTTTTTAGCCTTAGCAGTGCTTCCATATAGAGCAGTCCCTTTAAGATATCCTGTAGAGGTGGTTTGTGGGAGGCAAATTCCTTCAGCTTTCGCTTGTCTGGGAATTGTTTATTCCCTCCCTCAATTTAAATTATAATCGTGCTGGCTACAGTATTCTTGGTTCAAGCCCCTTCTGTTTCATTATATTAAATATATCATGCCATTCTCTTCTGGCCTGTAAGGTTTCTGTTGAGAAGTCTGATGATAGTCTGATGGGTTTTCCTTTGTAGGTGATCTTTTTTTTCTCTCTAGCTGCCTTTAATACTCTGTCCTTATCTTTGATCTTTGCCATTTTAATTATTATGTGTCTTGGTGTTGTCTTCCTTGGGTCCCTTGTGTTGGGAGATCTGTGGGCTTCGGTGGTCTGAGAAACTAGTTCCTTTCCCAGCTTGGGGAAGTTTTCCTCAGTTATGTCTTCAAAGACCCTTTCTGTCCCTTTTTCTCTCTCTTCTTCCCCTGGTACTCCTATAATGTGAATATTGTTCCGTTTGGATTGGTTACACAGTTCTCTTAATATTCTTTCATTCTTAGAGATCCTTTTATCTCTCTCTGCCTCTGCTTCTCTGTATTCCTGTTTTCTGATTTCTATTCCATTAACAGTGTCTTGTACTTCGTCCATTCTGCTCTTAAGCCCATCGATTGCTTGTCTGATTTCTGCATTGTCTTTCCTCACTTCCTCCCTTAGCTCTTGCATATTTCTCTGTAGATCCATCAGCATGGTTATGACTTTTATTCTGAATTCTTTTTCAGGAAGATTGTGTAAATGTATCCCATCAGGTCCTCTCTCTGGAGTTGTCTGGGTAATCTTTGTCTGTACCATATTCCTCTGTCTTTTCATGGTGTTAGAAGTGGTCGTTGGTAGGTGCCATGTGTGTCAGCTGGTAGAATAAAGTCCCTTCCTGCTTGTTGTTCTCCTAGCCTTTCTCTGGGGCCTGAACTGGTTTCTCACACACTGGGAGGCAGTCTCTGGGATAATCCCTGGAGCTGCCTGTGTGCAGGGTCACCCTCAGCCTAGCCTGCAGCACTGTGGGTGTTTGAAGTCTTGCTGCGTGCCTTCTGGTCCCCTTGGTGCTTTCTGGCCCTTGTTGTGGGTTCTGGGGTCCTTCCCAGTTAGCTATGCACCAGGCAGGAGTAGCTTCTGTGAGGTTGCTGTGGGTGGGGCTGCTCCTCCGCTGTTCTGCAGCAGTGGCAGATCCCAGACCCTTTATGGTGCTGGCTGGAGGTGGGGGGGGGGGCGGGGAATGAATGGCAGGCTGCTGATCTCTTTGGGAAACCTCAGCATGGCTGCTTTGCCTGGCCACTGGCCAGGGGGTCCGAAAGTCCCCAAGACTCCCAGCCTGCCGGGCTGAGTGCGATGGGACGATTTTGTTCCACTGTTGGGCCCTTGTCTCTTTAAGACTTTAAAAAAAAAAGCGCCCGCTTTTCTTTTGTCCTGGGGAGCCAGTTGAGGGGACCTGCTTGCAGTCCCCATCTCAGATCCTGCCCTTCTGTTTCTCTAATCTCTGATACACCACACGATGTGTGTCAGTGCTCCCGGCACATATCACCAGGGCTGGTTATTTGGTGGGCCTGGGCTTCCACTCCCTCTCCACTCTGAATCTTTTCCTCCCGCCAGTGCGCTGTGGTGGGGGAGTGCTTGGGTCCTGCCAGGTCGTGGCTTTGTGTCTTACCTGCTTCGTGAGGCGCTGAGTTCTCGCAGGTATAGCTGTAGCCTGGCTGTTGTACTGTATCTTATGGTCTCTTTTTTAGGAATAGTTGTATTTGTTGTATTTTCACAAATATATATGTTTTTGGGAGGAGATTTCTGCCACCCTGCTCACGCCACCGTCTTCCCAGAATCGTGAAAGTGCTTTTGAATAAATGAACAGCAGTTTAATTCAGAAAACAGGGGTTCCACTCATTCATTCCATAAATAACCACTGCACTTCTGGGGCCCCCTGGGCTAGTGCTGAGACTAGCTGGATCTTTTATTGAGCACTTACTTCAACCAGGCACTGCCATGCATTCCACGTATTAGCGTATTTAATCCTCCTGCATCCCTGTAAAGGATGCACTAGTATCACCTCCATTTTATAGAGGTTATTTAGCCCCGCCAACATCATGTAGTTAGAAAGGCTGAGATGGGGCATTTTAGCTCCGGAGCCCATACCACACCCCCTTGACCACTCACAAACACACTCACCGGCATGGGGTCATTTGGCTTGAGGCAGGTGAACTCCTCCTCTCTCAACTGCCTCTGTCTGGACTCTCCTCAGATAAATATGAGGGGAGGGAGGGCAAGCTTTAGCCCAGCCTGTGCCACTGCCATAGGAAAAGCCGCCATGGGTCCCAGGGCACAAAGAGGAGACCTAAGCCGTGGCTGATGGGGCATTTCAGGGCTGCCACGACCACATCCCCTGCCCTTGTCAGGAGCCCCTCCAAGGGAAAGAGGTGAAGGGAAGGGGCTGGAGTTTTTCCACCCAGAGCTGAGCAGTGCCCCTGCTTGGTGCAGCTGCTGCCTTACTGCTCCACCCCGCCGGGTCTGGCCAGTTCTGAGAAATTTCTGTGCATTGAAAATGAATATGGTAGCTATGGCTTGAGTACCTCTCACCCCCCTCCTCCTTTTCTTCTGCTTTTTCGTCAAGGACACTTTTTCTTGGAGAATGATTTAGCAATGTTGGGGGTGGAAATCTTGATGAGAACATCTGGACACATCTGGTCCCTTGCAAGCTCCCTCTGTGGAGCAGTGGCAGAGGCAAGTTTGGGTATTGAAGACTCAGTGACAGGTGCCAGTGCTTCAGCCCTGGGCAGAGCTTCTCTGTGCTCTGTGCCTCGGCTTCAGCAGGTGTACATGGGGGTGCTGCCAAGCTCCACCGTACAGAGTTGCCTGCCTTCTGGGGATCACATAAGATACTGTATGTGAAGCACTGAACACCAGGTCCCCGCTCCTGGGAAACAACTTTCCATCATCAGTTGGCCTGGAAAATACTGAACTGAAATTAGTTAAGCTGCCCCCCCTTCTTTAGAAGACTTAAGTGCAGGGTGAATCCCTAAGAGCACAAAAGAGGATTTCGCAAATTTAGTTCATCTGGGAAATCCTTCCGTTTTCATGCATTCTCTAACAAAGGCAATATTTCCCCTAAAGGGGCTAAAATTGATTCTTGAGGGGTGAAAAATGCTACTTTTTATTTATAAAGCACAGATGTACATATACTCCTCAACAGAGCTATGGTATTAAGATGTCATGGGAGGGCAGTGAATAGGGGACAATGTCAGAAAGGCTCCTTGGTGGGGTGATGATGAAGGGGAAAAAAAAGGTGGAGAAACACTGTTTTATTTTCTCTCTGGGCCTCAGTTTCCTTGCCTGTAAAACTGGGATAACAATGATGCCCAATTCAGGGACTGCTTCAAAATCTAAAGGCATTCGGCAGAGTGCCTGGCTCAGAGGAAGTGCTGTGTGTGTGTTGGTTATTATTGTGCGGGCTGTTGTTGATGTTTTGGGAGCATTTTATAAGTGGTGGAAAATTAAAGAGCACAGGTCTAGCATCAGATGAAGTGGGTTTAAAAACATCCTTTAAGTTTTTGAATACTGCTTTTTTTCATCTCAAATGAAACAAATAAGACATGGCTTGAAGACTAGCTATCAGGGCATAATATAGTTTCTGGCATGTGTTAGGCAACTGTGTTATTATGCCCTTCTGCAGATGGGGCAGCAGGCCCCGAGCCCGGGAGAGATGTGCTCAGGGAGCAGTAGCCAGCCCCTCTGCCTCCCTCCTGACTGCCACCTTCAGCCACCTTTGATTTGCCACTTTCCCTGGGAAGTCACACCTCTGCCTTCCCTTCCCAAGTCTCAGCACCTGCATCCACCCAGCCCAGCTCAAAGTCCCGGCTAGCTGACAGGCCAGGGAGCCGTGTTTTGTTACCTTTTTTCTACAGCCTCACCTTTGCCTTTGAACAGAGCAGCAGTGAGGGTAGAGAACAGGCAGAGCTTCTCCCTCCTTGTCCTTCTGCCAAGCAAAGCCACCTGCTCGGTTATCTTTTCTGCTGGAGGCGGTGTAGGCCGGCCCAGGTCTGGGTCCAGGACTCAGGCTTCCAAACACCAGGTCAGGACTCACACACAGCCCTGATTTTCTGGTTCTGGGGCCAGGAGCCTCTGGGTTTCAACCCAACTGGCTGACTTCAGCACATTTGCCCTTCTGACCAGGCAGACCATGGATCCTGAGCTCTCAAGCCCAAGTGCAGAGACATTGTCTTTATTCCATCGGCTTTGAGGGTGTGTACCCTGGAAGTCAGCTGGGTGTGACCTCTGCCTGGAGGCCAGTTCAGGTTCTCAGGAACATGGACGTTCAGGTCTACCACCTCATCTACCACCTGCTCGCACATGTCTGGAAACCCAAGGCTCTGGCTGCCTCGGGCGGGGGGGAAGTGGGGGGCAGAAGAGCCTTCCACAAATTCCTGTTGTATTTTGAGCAATAGAGTTGGTCATTGGAGTCAGACTGCCTGCAGTCTCATTTTCTCCTATCCTGTGCTGATGGAATGGCCCTGGCCAGGAGACTTAGCCTCTCCAGGCCTCAGTTCCTTCATCTGCAAGATGGGGACAATGATAATGCCTTCTCAACAGGGCTGTCACAAAGGTGAAATAAGCGCATGCGGGTCACCCTGGTGCATGGTGCACACTCAGGAAATGTCAGCTAGCCCTAGGCACCTTGTGACTTCACTTCCCACCATCCCCACTTGGCTGCAGCGCCACGGCCTTTCCTTCCCTTCCTGACACACACGGGCTGTTCCAGCTTCAGGGCCTTTGGCCTGTGAAGCATGCTCTAAACAAGACACGTTGTCACTGTTGTTCTCCTGGGGATTTGCACAGCCTGGCTCCTCCCAGAAGCGCTCTGCAGATCTTTGCCAGGCAGGCCCCGCCTTCTCACTGTCCCAGGTCAGAGGTCATCTCTCCCAGGAAGTTCCTGACCACCCCCTGCCTGCCTCTTTCTCTCTCATGACCTTGTTTTACTCTCTTTGTGACTTGAAGTCTTTATCTCCTTGCTTGTGCAGTTTCTGACCTACCTTAGCAAAGTAGACTTCCAGTTTTTAGGAACCCTGTCTGGAATGGTATACAGTAAATGGTCAATGAATGACTGTCTAATGAACTGAGGGACAGCTGTGTAGAATATCAGCTTAATCCAGTCAAAGCCAATGCCATTTGATCTTTTGTTAATTATGTGCTTGGCATTCTGAGAAACCCTTATATACACTTCTTTAACTCTGTGACAGCTTCCATGGTAGAAACCCTTGTTGATTCCATATTGTAGATGAAGACTCTCAGAGAGGTTAAGTAACTTCCTTAAGGTCACACAGCTAGTCAGCAAAAAAGCTCAAGTCTGGGTTTGTCTCAGTGCTTCATTGGCCATCCTGTGAATGAGGTCCTGGAAGTTTGAGAGAAGCAGAGAAGACAGGATATGCCAATCTCCATGAAAACCATGCTGATGTCTTGTCTGAAGTGTGCTTTCATTCTTTACTAATCATATTCATGCCCTAATCAGCATGGGATGCGCCAGTGCTGTGCTAATGGTACATGCCATGTCCTCGAGGGTCTCTCTGCCTGTCTGCGTGTGTTCATCATTCTAAATGCAACACTGAGCAGAGGCTTGACATCTGCTGGGTGCTCGGGAGACAGTGTGGAAGGAGGGAGACAGGGAGGGAGGGAGGGTCAGTATTCCCAGGAGCTGTCCGCATAGGACCCTAAGGACTTGCGGGTGAGCCCAGAATTCTCCCCCCAAGTTCAGTATTGGCGGCAGCTGTCAAGGAAGACCCCTTCCTTCCAGAAGATGCCCAGCCCCCACTGCCTCTGATTCCCTGACCAGGCCCTCCAGTCTTCTGGCCATGTGTCCTCTCCTGCCACCTGGCTGAGGTAGGACGCTTAGTCCCTTGTTTTGCATCTTGCCCTCGCCTTGATGATGTCAAAATCACTGCAGTGATTTTTAAAACCTAGCTGTCTAAGCCAGGATCCTCTGGGATACAAATCCAGACAACAGGGAAGTGGTCCCAGGCCTTCTAGGACTTTAATTATCTCTAGCAAATGGGTTGATCGTCCCCACAGGAAAAAGGGATGTGCCTCAGAACACATATTTGGCAGCCTCTGTCCTGTCCTGACAGTGGGCTTTCTGAGAATATGGCTGATTCTTCATCATTATGCAACAGACAGATGATTGAGCAAGTGTCAGCCGTGGTGGACACCCGTGGGATTTGCTGGGATTCTGTCTCCAAATGTTAAAAACAGAGCAATGTTCTTCTTAGCCCTTTAAGGGTGTATGGATAGAGTGGGCATGACTTCAACAGCAGAGCCAGTTCTAGGTGGCCCTGCAAGGATGTCTAGAAGAGACATGTTTTAATCATGAACCTGGCCTTTTGATTCCCCAGGGAGTGGTGTGATTGTCAACACCCTGGCTGGGAAACTGGAATTTACAGACACGGATGACGGGTTTGTTTTAGTGTAAACACCCCTGGGATTTTTTTCCCTTAAAAAAAAAAGGTCTGATTGTGAGAGTAATATGTTTATTGTACTAAAATTGCAAAATATAGGAAAATGGAAATAAAAAATAGAACCTCCAGAATCCCATCCCTCGGTGATTGCCACTGCAAACTTTGTATCTTTCAGTCTTCACTTGTACATAAGCGTACATAATTTCTGGTGTATAGGGTTTTATAATATTGCTCTCATGCAATATTCAGTCAGTATCCAACATTGCTTTAAACGATTGCATAGCACTTAACTATAAAAGCAAACCAACACTTATTTAAACAATTTCCCACTGTTAGATGAGTAGGCTGATTCCAACTTTTCGCTATTGTAAATAACTCCACAATGGACATCCTTGTACATAAATCTTTGCACATATCTCTGATTATTTCCTTAGGGTAAATTCCTAGAAGTAAAATTACTGGTGAAATGGTTCACACATATGAAGACTTTTCATAAGTACTAACGTATTAGTCTAGAAGTTTATGGCAAATAACATTTCCAACAGCTGTATAAGTTTCTTCTCTCCCAGCACCTCTCACCTTTGCCAGTCCTGGGATATATATATTATTACACACACACACATCATTCTACCCTCCTGGAGAAAACTACTGTTAACAGTTTGGTGAATATTTTTTCCAGATTGTTTTCTGAGCATATGTATTCATGTATGTGTATGTGTTTTTCAGAACTGGAATGATGTATACATATTGTTCTGTCCCCTGATTCTTAAATTTAACTGTATATTATCATTATCTTTTATGAAGCATCCTTCTTTTCCATGACACCACATTATGTTGTAAATCTGTAACCTAGCATATTTCACCAACTCTTTAATGCTCAACATATAGGCTGCTTCCAACTTTTCCCATATATGGTATGGGAATAAATTTCTTTCCTTATCCATAGTCTCTAAATAATTCCTTAGAAATGGCAAAATGCTAGAACAAAAAAAAAAACGCACATTTTAAGGGTTTCCATTCTTCTGTAATGTTTCTACTCGGGAAGGCATTAAAGGTTATCTCATTATAGTTTTCACTTCAGTTGCTTTGATTACTAATGAATGTAAACATTTCCCATAAGCACGTTGCCCATTTGCATTTCCACTTTCGTGATTTGTGTCTTCGTTTTTGTTCGGCCATTTACGTCGATCCATAAGAGCTTTGTATATTTTAAGAGTCTTAATACTTTCTCATATATGTTGGAAATATTTTTACTAATTGTGATGTGTCTTTTAATTTTATGAGTTGTGGTTGGAGGTGTCCAGGAACTTGGGGTGTTTCTGTAGAATCATTTTATCTTATCCTTTGTGGTGTCCATCTTCATACGCCTAGAAAGGCCTCGGAGGGATGATCTTTAGGGTTCATGGCCACAGTAGACATTTGAGCAGATGTCCAGAGTAGGCTGAATGATATTATGTGTTGGGTGCCCAGCATGGCTTTCCAACTTTAGAGGAGCTGTGACAGCCGCTTGGCCACGCAGCCCAGGCAGTCATGAGCCCTCTTTTTCTCTTAATTTTTCTTAGGAATCTGCCCTTAGCTATGTGGCAGAAGGCACATGGGCAGAGGGTCAGGGCTGCTGACTCACCATGGGGCCTCAGTTTCCTTATTTGTAAAAGGAAGGAAGGTCAGGATATTCCCCTTTCCCCCCTACCTGACCATGACCTATGCCCTTAAATAGGGGCCTAACAGTCCCTTCCCAGTGAAGCCCTTTCTAGGAATATAAGGCCAGACACTTCAAAGAAAGGCCAAAAGATGCAACCACATAAACATTAAAAATTCCTGGATGTCCAGAAACACCACAATTACAATGAAAAGACAAGGAACAACCTAGGAAAAATATTTTCAACAATTAACTAAACCCCTGGATCCATCCGGTGGACAGATGGGTCCTGCACGGCCTCTGCTCGAGGGGTGGGGGTGCCACAGAGGTCGGGGCCCACGGCAAGTGCCCAAGGCAGGCGTTGACGCCCTTGAATGAATAAATGAGCGAGTGAATAAATGACGAAGCCCACATCCTAGACAGCATGGGTGCCCTCCTCCAGACAGACTGTCTGGTGCTAGGGAAGAAGTGGATTCCTTCTGGTGTTTCCTGTGGGGTGCTTACTGTCGAACCTCCCAACCTCCTTGAACTCCTCTGGAAACGGGTTTGAAATGTTTGCACCCTCCACTCCCGCCTCCTCCCTCCAAGGGATGTTGAGTAGGGATGAATCAGAGCCGAGGTATTTTGGCCCCGCTGCTGTTTTGACAATAGCAATGATTAAACAGGTTATTTGTTTCATTCTCATCCTTTGTACCTGCACCTCCGCGAGAGCTTTGTTGGCAGGTCTAGATGAGAAAGAAAATTTCTGCAAAGTCAGAAGCTGGTCACGGGAAGCAACTGAGGGCGTCTTTGAGGCAAAAGAGTTCTGATCTTCACACAGTGTTTCTTCTCTCTTTAAACTGGCTCTCTTTTCTGCTTTTCCGTGGCCTGGAATGTCTGCTGAACCCCAGGCCTGAGAAAAGACTTGAGTTGCAGCATGAAATATTGGATTAGACATAAAGAAGAACTTCCTGGTTAGGAGGATATGTGGGCAGGGAATGGGGGAATAAGAAGTGGTTTGCTGGGAGACACTCCAGGGCCTTTGGTGAACCCCTTTCTTGTCCCAGAGATCTGAGCAGCAAGAGTGGAGGCAAAGCACAGACCTGCTGGAAGGATTCTGAGAGAACCAGTGCCTCCCACCCACTTTATAGGTCGAGAAACAGAGGCAGGACCACGCAACAAATATTTACTTAGGACCGCCTGTGTGCCAGGCCTGCTCGGGGGTGTGGCAGTGAGACAGACAACTAGCAAACAAGGTCATGAATATAGAATTTAATGTTGGGAGTGATTGGGCTGGACTGGGACAGGAAGTGATGGCAAGGAAAGAGGCAGAAAGTGTTCTTAAAGGAGTGGTTGGGGAGGCGTCTTCGAGGCACCATCATGCAAGATGAAATGACTCACCAGAGCCACATGGAGATACAGTCAGAGTCTGGTTTCCTGACTCCAGTCCAGGGCTCCTCCAGGGTGTTTTGGACACAAGTAACACAAAACCCAGTTCAAAAAGGCTTATGCCAAAAGGAAATTTATTGGCCGAAAAATCCAAGGGTAGAACTTGTTTCAGGAATGTCTTGATCCGGGTTCTCAAACAATGTTGCCAAGCCGCACCCTCTCTCCATGTGTCTGCCTCTTTCATGAGGGTTTTAATTCTCAGGCTCCTGGTGGGGATAAAATGCCTTCCAGCCTCTCTGGGCCCACGTCCTGAGGGCCAAACTCAGCAAGATAGAGCACTTCTCCTGCACCAACAATCTGAGTGGAAGTCCTGGGTCTTGACTCCTTTGGTGAAGTTTGGGCCACAGATCCATTTCTGAACCAGTCGCAATGGCTTGGGGGATGTCAAGCACCTACCTTCCAGGCCTGGGTCCCAGGTCCCCCTGGAGATCTGGGCTGGGTGAAGGAATATGCATTCTTGGGTGAATTCTAAGCGTTGTTGGGCAAAGAAGGAGGATGAATTCAGGTTGGCCTAACCCAGCCAAGACAGCGATATCTTCCCACCTCTCCAGGCAGTGTCCCCATCAGCCACTTCCCCAGGCTTTATTGGGCACCTGCTGTGTGCTTCCCTCTCTGTTTTCCACAGTGCTTAACCTTCAAGATATATAGGAGATTTTGTTTTAATTCTCTGAGATCTTACAGTCTCCTTGAGGAAACCAGCCCTATATCTTTATTTTCATCCTGTCTTTTTGTGGTGTGCTAATGACATGAATTTTCTGTCATCGAAGGGAAGGATGTCTGTGAGCTGGAGGAGTTCAGGCCGGCTCCAGAATGAGGTGGCCTTCCAGTGCATTTCAAAGAGCGGGTTATGTCAGGGAGGGTTGACAGAGGATAAAATGTGACAGGGCAGACTGGGCACTGGCTCTGTAGGCTGCACACATGACCATGTGATTGCAGTTTTTGGGAATGCACGGGTAGAATTTGTATAGTTCTTGCACCACTGGTGGTTTAGAAGATTACGATGTGGGACACAGGCAAATATGTGATTTAGTAGTCAGATTATTTATTCCAAATTTGTCTTAGAACCAAACACATTATTAACTTATCAGAAAATATGGCTAGAGATGAAGCTAAAAAAAATTTTAAGAAAGGATGAAGGAGTCAATTTAAAGAAAGATCATACCTCCAGGTAGTTTGCAGAAATGGCGAAAGTATTGCTGGGAGAATGAGCAAGGTTGGGGAAAGCTGGTCTAAAGCTTGGGTTCCAGGTTAGACAGACTTGGATTCAAGCCAGACTGCCGTGCACACACAATGAAACTGGGCAAATTAGGTCACCTCTGAGACCTCCGTTTTCTTACCTGTAGAATGGAGCTGAGATGGGCCAACTTTGTAGGGGATTTTGAGGAATCCTTGAGATAGATGATGTATGTGAAACACTTGGTGTGGTGTCTGACGTGAGCAGTGTTCATTCAGTGAGCTGTCAGTCATCTGGGTTACTTTCCATAGCAAAGGAAGGAAAGACAACCGAGCAGCAGGTACAGTGAGAGCCAAGGCCTCGAGGAGGGAGCGAACGTGGCGGGGTGGGGGCTGGGACCCTGTGGGGAGCAGCAGGGTTGAGGTTGGGTCCAGGAGGGGAGGACACGGGACTGGAGAAGGCTCCCTTGGAGGCTGGGAGTCACTGTCCCTTGCAGATGGCCACGTGCCCTCCCTCTCCCACATGCAGAGCCATCTGTAGACAGATCCCTGAGAGCGGGCTTGTGCTCCACGGAGCTAATCTATGTTGTTTATCTTTTAAACACCATTAACCACGAATTAGCTGATTCTTTTGTGGCTATAAATTAATAGATTACATTAGTAAACAGTCAATTACAGGATGATTACTTTTCCTCCCAGACCTTGAGTTTTTTATAGCTATTTGAGAACATCTGATTCTGTCCTCTTCCCACTCTCCTTTCTGGGTTCTTGGTTCATTGGACCAGATCTTCCAAATGGACCAGGAGGCTGAGATGGATGGCATGGACTCTCTGTAATGAGGTTGTAGGGGCCGGCCTGTTCTTTGTTTTGCAGAAACAAACCCAATTGGAGGTTTATTTTCAAAGGAGTTTCTATTTCCAACACAAGCCAAAACAGCAGTTTCCACCTCCTTTTTTTCCTATGTATGCCATAAACACATGCTATTTTTTTCTTCCATATCTTTCCTACTTCTGTGGCCTCATCCTGGCAAGCCATTGATAATCTTTTCTTTCTACTCATCTATCTATCCATCCTTCCTTCCATTCATCCACATCTCCATCCATCCATCCATCCTTCTATCTAGGTACATCCTACCCTCCTTAGCTGGAGTTCCCAAGGGGCACCCTGTATCCATATGCCAACTCTGAAAGCATTTGTGTTGTGAGATGGGGTTAGTCTTTGGAATCCATAGCCATAACTCTACTATAGGGATGGCTCACCTAATGCTCACCAGGGTCAGGCAGGTAACTTAAATAACTAAAAGCAAAAGAGAGTCCCAGGACTTCCATGAACTATGGGGTTCAAGCCACTCCTAAGGCCTTCCAATTCAAATGAAAAACAAAATGCAAATACTGTATACCTTGAATTTGTGACTTTTGCTGTATCAGCCAGAATCCGTTGGTTGCAAGCAATAGAAAGGACTCTTGCAGTTGGCTAATAATGGTTCCTGAAGATGTCCATCTCCTAATCCCCAGAACTTGGGAATATGGCACCTTACATGGTAAAAGGGACTTTACAGGTGTGATAAAGAATCTTGAGATGGGGAGATTGTTCTGGATTATCCAGGTGGGCCTGATATAGTCACAAGGGAGGCAGGACGGTCAGAGTCAATAGTAGGAAATGTGAGGATGGAAGCAGAGGTTGGAGTGATTATTGGAAGGAGCCATCAACCAAGGAGTGTAGGCACTTCCAGAAGCTGGGAAAGGCAAGCAGAGGGATTCTCTGCTGTCACCTGCAGAAAGAATGCAGCCTCACTGACATTTGACTTTGGTCCAGTGACTGCGTTTGGACTTCACATCTCCAGATGTATAAGATAGTCAATTTGTGTTTTAAGTCACTAAGTTTATAGCAATTTGTTATAACAGCCATAGGAAACTAATGCATTAGCAAAAAAATAATATATTAAAAGCCTTTTCAGTTTCGAACTGAAACTCAGGAAGGGTCATATTCAGGGGGAGATCTGGGATTTTAGAGAGCAGAAATTGAGGAAAGGGGCCTCAGAGCCCCTCCACTGGGATAAAATCAGCATTTCCCATCCTTGTTAAAGGTTGCTTAAAATTCAGATTCTTTAGAGACAGAGTCTGATTGGCTGTCCAGAGTTGAGTTGGGTCTCCTTAACTGGCAGGCTTATTGGCATGGAAGTTCCCTTCCCTCCAGCAAAACCAGGGCCACGAGTAGAACAAGGGTTTAAGCAGCACACTTGGAGCCTGTTGTCCACTCCTTGCCCAGTCAGCTCTGGCTGGGGGTGGGGCCCCTGTGTAAGGGCAGGGGCCTGGGCAGACACCCCAGTGTGACCTGGAATATTCCCAGCGGCATTCCCTCCTCAGCAAGCCCAGTCATGGGTCCTTCTAGTTGGGGGTCTGAATTCTCAGCCTCTCAGGGGTGACTCAGTCCTCATGAGCTCAGCCTGTGGTCTCAGCCCCTTGCTGATTCTCACTGGGACTGGGGCAACCACCTACCGACTGGGCTGGCCTTGGGTCCTTCCCTCTTGCCTCTCATCTTTCCAACACATGTCTAGTTTTCTTCTTCTTTTTTTATATATATATAATTTATTTTGGTATCATTAATCTACAATTACATGTGCAATATTATGGCTATTAAACTACCCCTTCATCAGGTCTCCCCACCAACCCCATTACAGTCACTGCCCATCAGCATAGTGAGATGCTATAGAATCGCTACTTGTCTTCTCTGAGTTGTACAGCTCTCCCCGTACCCCCGCAACATTACATCTGCTAATCGTAATGCCCCTTTTTCCCTCTTATCCCTCCCTTCCCACCCATCTTCCCCAGTCCCTTTCCCTTTGGTAACTATTAGTCCGTTCTTGGGTTCTGTGAGCCTGCTGCTGTTTTGTTCCTTCAGTATTTTTTCTTTGTTCTTATACTCCACATATGAGTGAAATCATTTGATACTTGTCTTTTACAGCTTAGCTTATTTCACTGAGCATAATACCCTTTAGCTCCATCCATGTTGTTGCAAATAGTAGGATTTGTTTTCTTTTTATGGCTGAATAATATTCCATTGTGTATATATGTACCACATCTTCTTTATCCATTCATCTACTGATGGACACTTAGGTTGCTTCCATTTCTTGGCTATTGTAAAAAGTGCTGCAATAAACACTGGGGTGCACCTGTTTTTCTGAAACTGGGATGCTGCATTCTTAGGGTAAATTCCTAGGAGTGGAATTCCTGGGTCAAATGGTATTTCTATTTTGAGTTTTTTGAGGACTCTCCATACTGCTTTCCACAATGGTTGAACTAATTTGCAGTCCCACCAGCAGTGTAGGAGGGTTCCCTTTTCTCCACATCCTCACCAACATTTGTTGTTGTTTGTGTTTTGGATGTTGGCCATCCTCACTGGTGTGAGGTGATATCTCATTGTGGTTTTAATCTGCATTTCTCTGATGATTAGCGATGTGGAGCATCTTTTCATGTGCCTGTTGGCCATCTGAATTTCTTCTTTAGAGAACTGTCTATTCATGTCCTCTGCCCATTTCTTAATTGGATTATATGCTTTCTGTTTGTTAAGGTGCATGAGTTCTTTATATATTTTGGATGTCAACCCTTTATCAGATACGTTTTTTATGAATATATTCTCCCATACTGTAGGATGTCTTTTTGTTCTACTGATGGTGTCCTTTGCTGTACAGAAGCTTTTCAGCTTGATATAGTCCCACTTGTTCATTGTTGCTTTTGTTTCCCTTGCCTGGGGAGATATGTTCATGAAGAAGTTGCTCATGTTTATGTCCAAGAGATTTTTGCCTATGTTTTTTTCTAAGAGTTTTATGGTTTCATGACTTACATTCAGGTCTTTGATCCACATGGAGTTTACCTTTGTGTATGGGGCTAGACAGTAGTCCAGTTTCATTCTCTTACATATAGCTGTCCAGTTTTTCCAACACCAGCTGCTGAAGAGGCTGTCATCTCCCCATTGTATATCCAAGGCTCCTTTATCAAATATTAATTGACTGTATATGTTTGGGTTAATGTTTGGATTTTCTATTTAGTTTTCTTCTTAAATGTAAACATGTTTAAGCAAGAATTTTTAACCTCCATGCTATAGACATTTTGGGACAGATACTTCTCTGTAGAGGGGGTCGTTCTGGGCACTGGGGGATGTTTAGCAGCATCCTTGACCTCTAACCAGAGATGCCAGTAGCACCTCCCCCAGTTGGGACAACCACAGATGTCTGCAGATGCTGCCAGGTGTCAGGGCATTTGCACCCTTGGTTGAGAATCCCTGATGTGAAGCATCACTTCTGTCCCTTTCTTGACCCTTTCTAGTCAACTTCCCATAACCTGCTAGAGAGGTATTTTCTAGAAAGCAAATCTGATTTCCTGTCCCTCCTTTGTCTAAAACCCTTCTGGATTTCTATGGTCATTCTATCGACAACGCCCCAATCACTTGCTATTGTCTCCAAGATCTGTCTACTTCCTTAGCCTCAGGTCCCATCCCCTCCTCCTTTTTCTCTAAGTTCCAGACACAAGCTGAGCCCTTCCACATTCCTCCCGTGGATTTTCCCACCCCAGGGCCTTTGCACTTGCTGGTGCCTCTGGCCGGAACAGTCTTCCTGCCATTTTTTGCTTGGTTAACACTTACACATACTTGAGACCTGTTTCAGTTAGGAATGCCTTTTGGCTATAATTTGTAACAGTTTAAACAAAAACAGACATATGTTAGCTGCATAACAAGTCTGGAGGCAGCTGGTTTCAGGTATCGGTTCTGTGACTCAGGGCTGGTATCTCTGGGATTCTATTTGCCTTTTCCTCAGAGTCGCATATGGCTGCTTCAGCTCCAGACATCTCATCCCTCTTTAAGGCAGGAAGAAGGAGGACAGTGGAGTAAGCAGGCTTCAGCTTACATCTCATTAGTCAAACTTGCCCCATGGCACCTCCTGCTGCAGGGAGATTGGGAAGGTAAGTGTTTGACTGTTAATAGCCTCAACATAGGAAGTAAGTGAAGGAGAATGGGGATGGGACTGGCTGTCCATCAAGTATTGGCTGAAATGGCACTTCCTCCTGGAAGCCTCCTCTGATTGCCTAGACCAGGTCAGAAACTCCTATGGTATGCTCTCCTAGCACCCTATGCCTCACCTTCCTAGATTTAGCACAACTGCAATTTTTGTATTTACTAGAATAAATTGATCATTGGGCAACTCACTCTTTAGGCTGAGAGTTTAGTGAATCTGAAGTTCTGTTCCTCCAGCTCCTAGCGCAGTGCCTGGCACACAGTAGGACCTCAACAATTATTTGTTGGCTTACTCACTGCTGCCAAATAATTCTTCCCAGAGCACAGAGGGACCCTACTCCTGTCTGGCCCAGGACCTTTCTCGCCTCCTTTAGTCATCGGCTTCCCTAGCAGTGGCCAGCTCCGGTTTGGCACATTTTCTACCCCACCTCATTTTCTGGAATAGAACCATGGAGTTCCAGCTGTACCTCTCTGTTTGTGTGTTGATAAGGAGAGGAAGCTGTATGTGCGCCGCTGATCTGTCAGCAGGCCAGTTCTGAGATGCCACCCCAGAAGCCAGCTGCTCCTGGTGGGGCTCTGGGCTCTGGGAGGACGGAGGTTCTGAGGCCCTCTGGGAAGAGCTGGAATCCCTGCCTCCTCATCCCCTCACAACCCCTGCCAGGTGGGACTTGAGGGGTGCTGTGTTTTGCCCAGTTATTGATCCATTTATCTTACCTTGGGGTTCATAGCTTTTCAAATGAGGCTGAAAGTAACATCATGTATTCACTCTGTGCGCTGTTGCGAGGGCCCATTAGGTGGGTAGTGTAGACATAGCGGGGACAGAAAATGCATGCCATCCTTGCTCCCCTGGGGGCTGCAGTCTGGCTCAGGGGACCAACACAGGTATTAGTCAAAGGCATCAATAAATATGAAGTCACAGCTACCACAGTCCTAGAGGGAATGGTGTTGGAGTGCCTAGCAGCAAGACACCTAGGGCCATTAGAAGACGGAGCTGTGATGGCTGAGTGCAGAGGAAGGAAGACAGAGCAGGGGAGGGGCTGGGAGGCTGTGTTCCCTGAGGGTGGCATGATAGGCTGGGAGTAGTGGTGTTCTCCCGGGCTGCGCGCAGAGCTCCCACAGCAGCACATGCCCCGATCCTTTCCCATCCTGTAACTTCCCTCGGGTGGGAGAAGGGGTGGCTGTGCCCAAGCCTCGATCCTAGGAAAGGCTGCTCTTGTTCATGTGGCAAAGCTGTTTCTGGGTAGATGGCTTAGTCAGCCGGCCCATCAGGGTTGTTGTAGGGGCAAAATATAGGGACTCTTCTGACCGGGAGCAGGCCTACGGTTTCCCAGGCAAGGTGAGTACTGAGTTCATTCAACGTCAGGAAAATCAAGTCAGAAAAAAAAGTAAAAAGACAAACTCTTTCAGCCATATCCAATATAGGAAAAACAAATGTTTGCTTTTCCTATGGATTTTCTGGTCCCCTATGGAATTTTCATAATATCGCATCTCTGGGCTGCCCCTTTGGGTGGAAGACAGAAATGTTAAGTTTGGCCACTAGGATTAAATGAAGAGAAAGCCAACTGGTGGATGTCCCAATGTGGAATCTCATTCTGAGGTCTCACTTAGCGTCTTTGAGTTCATTCACGTGGCTGTCACTCCGAAGCTGTCTTCTTGCCCCTGCTGGAGGGGACCCTGTGGCTCCAGGGAGAGATTAAGAGCTGTGGGGACCTCCATGACATTGGGGTTTTGTTTCTTCCTGGCTGGTACTTAAAAAAAGAAAAAAAATATCTTGGTCACTTTATCTCTTTGATTACAAATGGCTTTCATTTCTCCAGAAAGTAACAAAAACCCATATTTGCCATGTAATGATGTTTCCTGGAAAAAAAAAAACCCTAGTAAAGTCAACAGACACAATCTGGATAAAACAGATCATTCAGCAACTTCCTTGCGAACTCTACACTTTAGTCCCTGCCACCAGCCTGGTGCTTTGACCTCCTTGGCATTTTATTTGTTTTACTTTCTTGAAAGTGCACAAGTCCGGGGGAGGCATGTCCATAATTGTGCTGGGTGAATAGCGAGGAGACATTCTCCAAATAGCTCATCAGAGCATCCATCTGTAGAATTTTTTCCCTTTGGCCCACGGCAGCGAATCAAATATTTAAATGTGATTTTTAGGCTTAAAGGCACATGAAGAGATTTGTTTGATGAAGGAAGAGGTGAATTAGAAACCTGCTTCAATGATGGGAAAGAAATTTTCAGCAGCAGGACTTTAACTCACCTCCAACACATTTTGCCTGTAAATTTAATGTCCTCATCAAGAGTTCCCCAAGGAAAAGACCCCACTGGCCAGACCCTTTGTTGGGGGGCCGGAGCCGGACCCTACCAGCGGGTTTGGGGGCTGTGGTCCCCTGGGCAACAGGCCCTTTGTCCTGACAGCACTTGCCTCCCTGTAGATAGTCCCCTTGGCAGCTTTTTGAGTTGAGTGCTGACAGCTCTGATTTGCTAGTGACAGGGGACAAATCAGAAGTGATTCATCTGCCTGCTCAGTGCACCGGGAAAGGGGCTGATGGGCCTTCGGCCTGCTCTGGCCCTTCGGTGGCAGGAGGAAATGCTAACGGGAGCAGACAGCTGGGGTCTCACAAGAGCAGGGCGGAGGAAGGAGATGCCTGATGAGGGCGGTCATGTGGATTCAGGCGAGACCCCGAGGGGCTTACTGCCCGAGCATCCTCTTGGGGGCCGCTCACCTGCTTCCCCTGGGTTGACGGTCCCAAGAGAGGCGCGTCTGTGGTGCAGTGTTACAGCCATGGCAGGTGACCGCAGCAGGATTTGGGGTGATGCATGGATGGACACGTTTCATTTAGAAAAATGCACATTAGTGAAAACGCCATTAGCACTGCAAGCCCATGATTTCAGGTACTAGTTATATTTTTTATAATAGAAATAACAGTAATCCCTAATTGTGAAAACTTTGCTGTGAGCCACATATGTTGCTAAATGGTAAGCAGGTATCTATGCTTGTGGGAATGTACGTATGCCCCCTCCCACACCTTTCTATCTCTAGTTTATATTTCAGAAGAGCCCTCTGAAGAGTTACCAGCATTCCCACATGACATTAAACACTAATGGAAAAGAGGTTAAATCTATTTCTCAACACTCATCACCCCCATTGTTGATTTTTATAACCCAGTTATAATAAATTCAGCTTCTTTCTGCCGACAGGTACCCTGCCTGTACGTGCTCAGTGGAACCTGTTGACTAATGGCTCTGTCAAGCCATGGCCCTCATGTTTTTTCAAGCCATTTTCTTGGGCCCATTCTATGATTTTGCTTATTTAAACCCTGCTCATCAAAGTGGAAATGGATGTCTACACCAGAGCAGGCCTCACAGTCCCTCTTCCAGAAAAGCCTGCTTTTCTACATTTAGGAAATAATGATGTGGGTAAAATACAGGCTCTCTTCTGATCAATCACAGTTCATAAAACCGCAGTGCACCTTCAGTGGGGTCAGGCACATCCTCATGACCGCAGGAGGTCTCAGGCAAGGCCTGGGGGCGGGGAGCCCCTTCACTCCGAACACTTCCTTTAGGATTCACATTCCCAGTGGTCTGACTGCGCAGGACTAAAGATGACTTTCCTTCTCTTCCTTTGGGGTTGATGACTGTCCATTCATACCCAAGGCCTGTCTGGTAGCCCTGGAAATCAGGTCCATGCGACACACACACCTACATTCACCCCCACCCCCCAACACACACTCACGGTGCCCTCATGCAACCGTGCACACACACTCCCATGCACAGTCACACATGTGGTCACTCACACACCCTCATAATCACGGACACCTATATGCACAGGCAACACCCACTCAAAGTGGCGACCACGTGTGGGCCTTTAGCCTTCACAGTCAAGGCCGAGGAAGTGTCCCGGGACTGGTGCGAAGGCAGGATGAGTTTTAGTGATGGTCAGTCCCTAGGTCACTGGAAGCCGGTTGACTTCATCAGGAAGCCTCTACCACCAGGTACCAGAGCTCCATCCAGGGGCCTGGGGGCCCAAAGGAGGAAACAAGTGGCTGGTGAGGAGAAGAGCATGGACTTGTGAGCAGATCAGGACCCATATCTCCCAACCCTCCAGCAAGGTGAAGTAGCCGCTCCAGACCTCAGTTTCCCCATTTGTAATGATTTGATCCCCTCACCTTCCAGTCTGTAGTGCCAAGAAGCTTGACCTGTTCTTACCAGGGAGATGTGTGCATTCAAATCCAGGATGAAGCTTTGCCTCATTTGCTCGGGGAAAGTCTAGCAGAGCCATGGCTGGGAGGTAGCTGGCCACCTCAGATGTGTAGGGCCTTTGCACCTGCTGAGCCAAATGCTTGAAGCCCTCTCTGCCAGGGGTGATGTGGTACAGTGGTTAAGAGTACAGACTCTGGGGTCAGCCTGTATTTGATTCCTGCCTCTGCCACTTACAAGCTGGGTGACCTTAGGCAAATTGCTTAACATCTCTGTGTCTTATTTGTAGCCTATGGACAATGCTGGCTCCTATGCTGGCTCTTACGTCATCAGTTAGTTGTAAAATTTGATGAGTGAATTCATGGAAAGTGCTGAGAACGGTACCTGGTGTATGGCAAATGCTCTGTGTTAGCTTGGCCTCCTGCCTCCTGGCCGGGTTCAAACACTGCTCCCTGGGCAGCTCCTTTTCTGCCTTTCATACACCTCCTCAGAGAGAACCACCCTGACCTCTTGGGCACTGCGGCTTTCCCTGTTCATTTCTTTCATAGCATCCTGTTACCATTGCATCTCCCCTGAGCTCCCACAGTGAACATACTCTCTAAGTGAAAATGGCTAACTGCCGGCACAGTCTGAAGACAAGGCCTGCTCCCCCTCTATGCCACATATCCGGAGCCCCTCCTCTGCAGAAGTTCTGAAGCCCCTTTGCCTAGGACCTCTGGAGCTGTGGTCCTCCTCTGTCCCTCCCACTCATTTGCAGAGTGACCTCAGGAACTCACTGATTCCTGAAATAATTCCTATTTGCTCCCTCTTCTACCAAATAATGAGTCTCTGGTCACAAAATATCCCTGGACCTTCGGCCAAATCACCTCCTAACCTCACGGAGCCTCTGCTAATTTGTCTGCCAAGCAAGCCAGTTGGAGCTGGGCTTCTCCTGACCAGGGGTAATAAATGGGAGCTTTCTTGGGAGAAGGGGGACCGGCTGAAGGGGGTGGTCGTGGTGGCATCATTGGCCTGCTTCAGCCCTTCAGTGAGTCTGCTTTTAATTTCCTGCATCTCCTGGAAAAGGATTAACACCGTATAGCTCAGAGGAGCAGCCAGGGAGGTTAGCTTTCAGGGTTCCAAACCCCAAGGGCTTTGTGGAAGAGAGTCTGAGGCAGTGAGGAGGCGGTGCGGGCTGTGCAAAGCGGAGGACAGCTATTTCTGGGGTCCGCTGGCCTGCCAGCTGAGGTTTCCCCACGTGTGGGAGTAGGCACCTCGTGCCCTGGCAGTGTCTGTGCCCAGTGTCTGTCCATAGTAGCTGCTGAATTAAATGAGTTGATCAAAGGGCATTGTTGGGAACCTCTCGGGCCTGCAGCAGGGCTAACCTGCCCTCCCAGGGCCTGCCCACTTAGTCCCACAAGACTCATCTCTGCTGATTTGCACCCGTCACTGGGTGTGTGTGGGGGGAGAGGGGAGGCGAGAGCCCGGTATGAGTTAAGAGTTAAGAGCCGTTGATTCCCTTCAGATGCTTATCTGCCCATTTCACAAACCTTTCCTCTGGGGAATAACTTTTTGGTGAAAAAAACTTTCTTTCCTCATTGTATGGCTGGTCAGTGTCATGTCACCATGCAGTCACTTCTGTGGGCTGGTCTGGGTGGCACTGGGGCAGGAGGAGACCCTCCCTCTCGGGTCTCCAGCCACCTTCTTGGTGCCCCATTTAAGGGGCAGCTACTCTGAGTTGACAGGCGGCCGTTGGGAAGTCCACCAGGTTCAGGGACATGTCTCCACTCGCCACTCAGCCTCTGCCTTTTGAAGTGGGATCGCCTTTCAGATTGGGCCCCATCCACCGCCCTCCTTCTCCAGGGAAAGCACGGGGCCCTGTTCCTGCTGCTGCCCCCACTTCCCCCACATACACCTGCAGCTCCCGCCCTGCCACCCGAGCTCCAGGTATTCCTGTGCACGTAAAGAGCAAAATTCACACACTGGGCAAAAATGCATTGTCTGATCATGTACGTTCATCTGAGTGACACACTTAAGTCAGGTCTGGGGTCATTTCCGCTGGAGGAAGATCTGCTTTGTTGTAGAATCGTTTGTTCATTTATTAGCTCATTCAATCAATATTGATTCACCGCCAGCACCATGTTGGCTGCTGGGCCCAACTAGGATTAAGAGGAACGAAGGGAATAAATCGGACGCTCACCCAGCAGGCCAAGCGAGAGAGAGGAAGCATGAAACAAATAAAGCCTAGGGGCAAGCTGGGCATTCACTGCATGCCGCCCCTAAGTGCTTCACCTCAGGCACCTCTTTAATCTCGACCACCTGGTAGGTTGGTTCCCATTATCCTCACTTAGGTAACTGAGGCTGGGAGAGGTGGAGTGACTTGCCCAGGGTCACACAGCTGGCAAGTAGCGGGGCCTGCACCCCTCAGGCTCCTGCAGCGAGAAGGCGGTGGGGCAGGCCAGGAAGATCTGTGGGAATGTGGTAAAGGGTTCAAAGCTACAAGACATCCTTGGTGCCACTCTGTGATTCTAGACCCTTCCTGACATCTTCCATGTTTAAGGACAGAGTTTAAACATGCAAGCTCTGGAGTTAGAATTCTGATGGCATTGCTTTCTAGCTGGGCGAT
Organism: Smutsia gigantea; assembly: GCA_032199065.1. NCBI lineage: Eukaryota > Metazoa > Chordata > Mammalia > Pholidota > Manidae > Smutsia > Smutsia gigantea. Next base: position 436,911 of record JAVSCE010001036.1, on the reverse strand, counting down.
CTTGGGCAAGTTATTTAAGCATATTGAGCCTCAGTTTCCTATTTTGTAAAACAGGCAGGTGATGACAATGCCCACCCCAAAGGATGGTTGAAAAGAATTTAGTCAGGACTCTACTAGTTGTCAGTACAGGAATGCAGTTCAGTCTGGCTCAAGCAAAATAGTGAAGTCTTTGGCTCGTGTCCCCAAGAGGTTAAGAAGTGATACCTTCAGGCCTGGCTGGATCCAGGGGCTCAAATGATATCATCAGGATTTGATCTTTCCATATCTCTTGAAGCTTTTGCTTTCATTGGCATTACTTTCAGCTAATCTTTCCCTTCCTGGCTGCAAGCAGATGCAGCCCTATATCCTGTCTCCCAGCAGATTTGAAGGGGATGGACTTTGTTGTCGGTCTGACCAGCCAGTCTAGGGGGTCCTGTACCCATTCCTACACTTGTGGTGTAACCAAGGGGTGGGGCTGTGCTGGCTAGCCAGCCCTGGGTCTGGTGTGCTGGCCCTGGTGTGGAGATGGAGCCAGCTGCACCCATCCATGTGGGCTGACATGGGGTGTGTGTGTGGCGGGTGGAGGCTTCAAGGAAAATTGGGATGTTGTCACTCAAAGAAGTCCAGTGATTGCTTGACACACAACACAGCGGCGTCTACAATAAACACTTTTGACAGCCCTGCTTGCCACTGCCCTGCCCTTACCCCTAAGAGAAGCCATTTCCCAGAGGAGAAGCCCTGAACCGCATTTGCCTCCTCAATGGAAAACTCATCAAGGGCAAATGACTCTTAAAAAAATTGTGGTAAAATACAGGTAGCATAAGATTTACCATGTTAACCATTTTAGAGCATACAGCTCAGTGGCACGAAGCACATTCATGCTTTTGTGCCACCATCATCTCCAGGACTTTCTCAACTTCCCAAACTGAAACCCTGTCCCCATGAAACACTAACTCCCCACCCTCCTGCCCCAGCCCCTGGCCCCACCGTTCTCCTCTCTCTCCGTGGACTTGCCTCTTCCAGGAACATCATGTAAGTGAATCATATGGTATTTGTCTTTTTGTGGCTGATGTATTTCGTGTAACATGTCCTCAAGATTCGTCCATGTTGGAGCATGTGTCAGAATTTCCTTCCTTTTCAGGCTGAATAATATTCTGTTGGTTGCATAGACCATATTTGTTTATCCAATCATCTGTTGATGGACACTTGGGCTGGTTCCAGAGCAAATGCCTTTTAAGCGGAGAGCGTGCCCGCTTTCATTTTTATAGGCAACACAGTCCCCACCGGCCTTCAGCTCGTCCCTCTGTCTGTCCCTGAGCCATTTTTCAGCTTCTGAAAGTACCAAGGGCAAACTAGAGGCACACAAAGTGATAAGAAGCCATAAGGAAGGGGAGAGGGGGACAGGATTAATTATTTTTTAAAGAACGTTTCAGCAAAGGAAACTCATTTTTAAGAGAGGAGAAAAAACCCAATTAGTCCTGGTGGCAGCCCCTCCCCAAGGCAGTGCAGTTGTCAAAGGAGGGCTGGGGCTTTTCAAAGCACTTACTGGAACTAAACAGAAATGCTGAACTTTGTTTTGTCTTTCGCGAGAACATGCTCTTTTCGGAATCAAAAGACTCCGAGGGTGGTGAAAGAATTGGGGGCATGAAATTGCATTACTGAAAATGGTTTGGGGCTTTTGTTCTTGAGGCTGGGGCCTGTGGAGGGATGGTTTAGCAACAAGCCCAGCCAGGCTGCGGAGGGCCACAGGGGAATGGGCAGGCCAGGCTTCTGCCCCAGGAGGGGGCAGTTGGAAGCCTCCTGGGAGTTTCCCAGCTCCTCAAACGCAAACTGAAAAGCCTCAGGGGGCCAGGGTTGGATGCTGTGCCAGGGTAGGTGAGGGCCGACGCCTTGTCACATTCATCAAATGGACATTTAAAAAAACCACTGTCTAGACCCAAAACAACAGCAGCACCAGAACAGGAAGAAGCAGGTCCGGGCCGGCAGTTTGTGACCCCCTGAAGCCCCCTCTGAGATTTTTGAACACTGAATGACCCCAACCACCTCCTACTGGCTCTCCCTGCCTGGTTCTCTAAAGGGCAAATCTGATCTCATGACTCCTTCACTCAGAACCTTCTGTGGCTCCCCATTGTCCTTGAGATGGAGTCAAGCTCCTTGACTGCAGCTCGGGGTGGCTTGGCCTGTGCTTATGTCTTCTTTGACCTCATCTCTTCAGTTCTTCCCCTTTGCACCCACTGCTCCAGCTGCACTGAATCACCATGGTTCCTCAAGGAAACCAGCCCTCTTTTGTGTCTTGGTCTCGCACATGCTATTGCATCTGCCTCAGGCACCCATTTTGTTCCTGCTTTGCCCACTGACACCGCATATGTCTTTGATGCCAGCACAGATATGGCTGCCAAAGTGCCTCTCTTCTGGGCCCCGCCACCCCCATTCATCTCCTGGGCTTTTCCCATTATGGACAAATCACTCTATTGTCTTCACACCTTTATTTGAGCAGCTCAGGGTTTCTCAGCTGTGGCACCGCTGATGCGTGGGGCTGTCCTATTCATGAGAGGCTGTTTAGTGGCATTGCCCGTCTCTACCCGGTAGACGCCAGTAACATTTCCCTCCACCCCAGTGGTGACAATCAAAAATGTCCCCAAATGTCATTAGATGCCCCCTGCAGACATTGACCACCACACTAGAAAAAGGTCTTATCCCTGCTGTGTCCCCACTGATATGTACATGTTGGTGAATGAATAAATAAGGCTCATGGAGGTCATTTGTCTCTTTTAGGAAAGCTCTGAGTCCGGAGGGGTCAGGTGGCCCCTTGAGGTCCCCTGAGGACAAAAGGTGCAGAGCAGCTTGGGCTGGCCAGCGTGGGGAACAGTCTAATCTGTGGCTGGGATTTGCTCGGGTAAACTGAATCTCAGAATTCTAGACCTGTGATGCCTGGTAAACAGCCACTTGCCCCAGGCAGCTCATGAGCACATGAAACGCAGCTGGTCCTGATCGAGATGTCCTGTAGCTGTAAATCCCATATCGGATTTTGAAGACCTAGTACCAAGAAAATGTAGGACAATTCATTCGTAATTTTTAGGAATAATTACACATCGAAGTAGTGATACTTTGCATGTATTGTGTTAAAGCATATTATTCAAATTAAATCCCCCTGTTTCTTTTCACTTTTTATTGTGGCTACCAGGAAAATTTTAATGATATATATGACTTGCATTTGTGGCTCACACTGTTTTCCAATTGGACAGCATGGACCTAGAGCTGGGGTTGGCAAACCACAGCCTACCATCTGGTTTGGCAGGATCCAGGAGCTGAGAACCATCTCCACTTTTTTTAAATGGTTGGAAAAAAACTAAGAAAGAATAATCTTTTGTGATGTGAAAATTATATGAAAGTCAAATGTCAACATCCATGAATAAAGTTTTATTGGCATACAGCCATGTTCATTTGTTTCCGCATTGTCGAGGGCAGCTTTCACACTACAACGGCAGATCTGAATAGTTGCAAAAGATACAATATGGCGCCCAAAGCCAGATGTACTTACTCTCTGGCCCCTTATGGGAAGCGTTTGCTGACCCTTGCTCTAGAGCATGCACTATTGTGGGGGTGGGGGTGGGAGGCAATATTGTAAATGTGGTGAAAACAATCTTAGATATTGTAATGGTTTGTAGGTTTCCAAAGGACCATGGAATATAATCACATATACAGTATATGTGTAGTATTAAAATGGGTTGGGGAGGAGGGTAATTAGAAAAAAAATGTCTAATAAGGCGCCTTAGGGGGCAATATATGTTTGAGAAACACTGCTATAGGGGATGCCATATTACCCAATTTGTAACTTCATGATCCACCCAGATGCTCCTGGCTGTAAAACTCTAGTCATGGGCGAGGGAAGAGAAGTGTACCTTTATTGAGTCCGGCCGGAGGCACATTACTCATCTACACCATTTTGACTAATCTCACTGAACCTCCTCTCACTTCTTTAAGATAGACCTCTTATTATCTGATCATTACAGAGAAGGAAACTGAGGGACAAAACAGTAATTACTTCCACTACAACATGACTCCATTGCGATTTTGCATACAAAAGAGAAAAAAATATTAGACATAGCATTAAATCAACTGGGAATTGCATTCAGTTGCTATGAACTGAGACCTGAGTAAAATTAAGGAAACAGTGATATATTTCTTTCTTGTGTAAAAGAAGCCTGAAGATGAGCCTCCCAGGGTTGGGATAGAGGCCCCATGGCCATCAGGGACTCTAGCTCCATTTGTCTGCTTTACTACCTTCTGAACTATATCACCTGGTGATCCAACATAGCTGCAGGAGCTCCAGCCACCATATCCACATTCCAGGCAGCAGAAAGGAGGGAAGTGAAGAAGCAAAGGAACTTCTATAACACATTTTCTGCATTACAATGTGTTAAATATTTGTTAGGTGTTAGGGGTACTGAGATGAATAAAATAGACACTCCTGTGTTCCTTTAGTAATCAGCAGCAATATGAAGACTTCCCTGATGTCTTTCATTCTCTCACATCCCTCATTTGATCCTTCAGCAAATCCTGCCAGCTCTGAGACCCATGTGCAGAATCCCACCACTTGTCACCACTTCCTCTGGCTGATCAGAGCCACTCACCTCACCTGGGGCAGCATAGTACCTCCTACTAGCCTCCCTGCTGTGCCCCAGGCTATTTTCTACCTAGCAAGCAGAGAGGTCTGTCTCTAGTCTTTGAACAGTCACAACCCTGCCCCAGGGCCTTTGCCCAGGCATACGTTCATTCTCAAACACAGTTATAGCTTTTTCCTGCTCTGTCTTTAGGTCTCCATTCCTGTCACCTCCCCAGAGAAGCCTTTGCTGAACACCCCCACCTACCTGCACTGTCCCTTTTACTCATCCTGTCTCCCACCTTCCCAAACACTGGGCACCAACAAGAATATCAGGCCAGGACACCTTTCCTGGTGTTTTCACTTTGAGATCCTCAATTCCTGAAAATGATCTTGACACAGAGTAGGTTCTCACATCTATCTGTGAAATGAATTACAAGTTTTTCAGGGCCCCATTTTTGCTGGTACCATTCAACTTATTTAGGAAGAGAGCTCAGTCTTACTGAGTGGGAAAGCCTGCCGTATTGGCGGTGGCAAACACCCAAGCCAGAGTAGACTTTCTTCTGTGTTTGGCTCCATTTTCTGCCTCCAGCGTATACTTGCTTTCAGATCAGTGAGTGTCTTGGGGTAAGAGCTTTCTCCCACTTGCCACTACAGCTGTTGGGGTGACAGTAGTCTCCCCTTATCCAAAGTTTCATGGTTTCAGGTCCCCATGGTCAGCTGTGGTCTAGAAGCTCCTTTTTCTGATGGATCGTCATAAGGTCCATAGTACCCAGCACTGCATCACAGTGCCTGTCATCTAGCTTTCTTCATCTCATCACGTGAGCATTTTATCATCTCACATCATTGCCAGAAGGGCGAGTGAAGTACAAGGTATTTTGAGAGCGAGAGAAAAAGATCACATTCACCTCACTTTAATTACAGTGGACTGTTATAATGGTTCAGTTTCATTATTAGTTATTGTTGTTACTCTCTTACTGTGCCTGGCTGATAAATGAAACTTATCACAGGTGTGTATGTATAGGAAAAAACAGTGTATATAGGGTTTGCTACTATCCACATTTCAGGCATCCACTGGAGGGTCTTGGGACAGATAAGGGGGCTAATGCATTTGGATCGTTCCTGCTGTGATTCATTAGCTGATGACCAATGTCTTAAGGCTAAACTGAATGTTTGGCTCCTGGGCTGCTCTACGCTGGAGTTTCTCAACCAGGACGCTAATGATGGGCTGGGTCATTCTCAGTGGCGGCCTGTCCTGTGCACTGCAGGGTGCCCGGCACCATCCCTGGCCTCCATGCACTGAGGCTATCACACCCTTCTGGCTGTAACAACCCCAAAATGCCTGCAGACAATGCTGATGTCCTCTGGGGGACAAAATGGTCCCCGTCTGAGAAGCACTGCTCTCTGTAATCAACATCCCACTCTCTCCGGAAGTTGGGATATCACTGTGGGTGGAGCTAGTCAAGGGTCCCCCAACTTTCCCTGAATTTCTGTAAATGACTCACCCATCAGTTGGCAGCCAGGAGGGAGATCTTGTCTTTATTTTATTTTATTTTTGTATAATTAATCTGCAATTACATGTGCATCATTATGGTTACTTAACTCCCCACTTCATCAAGTCCCCACCACATACCCCATTACAGTCACTGTCCATCAGCATAGTGAGATGCTATAGAATAACTACTTGTCTTCTCTGAGTTGTACAGCCCTCCCCGTGCCCCTCCAACATTATGTCTGCTAATCGTAATGCCCCTTTTTCCCCCTTGTCCCTCCCTTCCCACCCATCCTCCCAGTCCCTTTTCCCTTTGGTAACTGTTAGCCCATTCTTGGGTTCTGTGAGTCTGCTGCTGTTTTGTTCCTTCAGTTTTTTTCTTTGTTCTTGTACTCCACATATGAGTGAAATCATTTGATACTTGTCTTTCTCTGCCAGGCTTATTTCACTGAGCACAATACCCTCTAGCTCCATCCATGTTGTTGCAAATGTCTGGATTTGTTTTCTTCTTATGGCTGAATAATATTCCATTGTGTATATGTACCACATCTTCTTTATCCATTCATCTACTGATGGACACGTAGGTTGCTTCCATTTCTTGGCTATTGTAAATAGTGCTGCAATAAACATAGGGGTGCATCTGTCCTTTTCAAATTGGGCTGCTGCATTCTTAGGGTAAATTCCTAGGAGTGGAATTCCTGGGTCAAATGGTATTTCTATTTTGAGTTTTTTGAGGAACCTCCATACTGCTTTCCACAATGGTTGAACTAATTTGCATTCCCACCAGCAGTGTAGGAGGGTTCCCTTTTCTCCACATCCTCGCCAACATTTATTGTTGTTTGTGTTTTGGATGTTGGCCATCCTCACTGGTGTGAGGTGGTATCTCATTGTGGTTTTAATCTGCATTTCTCTGATGATTAGTGATGTGGAGCATCTTTTCATGTGTCTGTTGGCCACCTGAATTTCTTCTTTAGAGAAGTGTCTATTCAGATCCTCTGCCCATTTCTTAATTGGATTATTTGCTTTCTGTTTGTTAAGGTGCGTGAGTTCTTTATATATTTTGGATGTCAACCCCTTATTGGATATGTCATTTATGAATATATTCTCCCATACTGTAGGATGTCTTTTTGTTCTACTGATGGTGTCCTTTGCTGTACAGAAGCTTTTCAGCTTGATATAGTCCCACTTGTTCATTTTTTCTTTTGTTTCCCTTGCCCGGGGAGATATGTTCGTGAAGGACTTGCTCATGTTTATGTCCAAGAGATTTTTGCCTATGTTTTTTTCTAAGAGTTTTATGGTTTCATGACTAACATTCAGGTCTTTGATCTATTTTGAGTTTACTTTTCTGTATAGAGTTAGACAGTAGTCCAGTTTCATTCTCTTACATGTAGCTGTCCAGTTTTGCCAACACCAGCTGTTGAAGAGGCTGTCATCTCCCCATTGTATATCCATGGCTCCTTTATCGTATATTAATTGACCATATATATTTGGGTTAATGTCTGAACTCTCTATTCTGTTCCACTGGTCTGTGCTTGTGTTCTCGTGCCAATACCAAATTGTCTTGATTACTGTAGCTTTGTAGTAGAGCTTGAAGTCTGGGAGTGTAATTCCCCTTGTTTTATTCTTCCTTCTCAGGATTGCTTTGGCTATTCGGGGTCTTTTGTGGTTCCATATGAATTTTAGAACTATTCATTCCAGTTCATTGAAGAATGCTGTTGGTATTTTGATAGGGATTGCATTGAATCTGCAGATTGCTTTAGGTAGTATAGGCATTTTGACAATATTTATTCTTCCTAGCCAAAGCATGGGATGAATTTCTATTTGTTGGTGTCCTCTTTAATTTCTCTTAGGAGTGTCTTGTAGTTTTCAGAGTACAGGTCTTTCACTTCCTTCGTTAGGTTTATTCCTAGGTATTTTATTCTTTTTGATGCGATTGTGAATGGAATTGTTTTCCTGATTTCTCTTTCTGCTAGTTCATCTTTAGTGTATAGGAAAGCAACAGATTTCTGTGTGTTAATTTTGTATCCTGCAACTTTGCTGAATTCAGATATTAGTTCTAGTAGTTTTGGAGTGGAGTCTTTAGGGTTTTTCATGTACAATATCATGTTATCTGCAAATAGTGACAATTTGACTTCTTCTTTACCAATCTGGATGCCTTGTATTTCTTTGTTTTGTCTGATTGCTGTGGCTAGGACCGCCAGTACTATGTTGAATAACAGTGGAGAGAGTGGGTATCCCTGTCTTGTTCCCGATCTTAGATGAAAAGCTTTCAGCTTCTCACTGTTAAGTATGATGTTAGCTGTGGGTTTGTCATATATGGCCTTTATGATATTGAGGCACTTGCCCTCTATACCAATTTTGTTGAGAGTTTTTATCATGAATGGATGTTGAATTTTGTCAAATGCTTTTTCAGCATCTGTGGAGATGATCATGTGGTTTTTGTTCTTCTTTTTGTTGATGTGGTGGATGATGTTGATGGATTTTCGAATGTTGTACCATCCTTGCATCCCTGGGATGAATCCCACTTGATCATGGTGTATGATCCTCTTGATGTATTTTTGAATTCGGTTTGCTAATATTTTGTTGAGTATTTTTGCATCTATGTTCATCAGGGATATTGGTCTGTAATTTTCTTTTTTGGTGAGGTCTTTGCCTGGGTTTGGTATTGAGTGATGCTGGCTTCATAGAATGAGTTTGGAAGTATTCCCTCCTCTTCTATTTTTTGGAAAACTTTAAGGAGAATGGGTATTATTTCTTCTCTATATGTCTGATAAAATTCAGCGGTGAATCCATGTGGCTCGGGATTTTGTTCTAGGGTAGTTTTCTGATTACCAATTCAATTTCGTTTCTGGTAATTGGTCTGTTTAGGTTTTCTGTTTCTTACTTGGTCAGTCTTGGAAGGTTGTATTTTTCTAAGAAGTTATCCATTTCTTCTAGGTTTTCCAGCTTATTAGCATATAGATTTTCACAGTATTCTCTAATAATTCTTTGTATTTCTGTGGGGCCCATCGTGATTTTTCCTTTCTCATTTCTGATTCTGTTTATGTGTGTAGATTCTCTTTTTCTCTAAATAAGTCTGGCTAGGGGTTTATCTATTTTGTTTATTTTTTCAAAGAACCAGCTCTTGGTTTCATTGATTTTTTTCTATTGTTTTATTCTTCTCAATTTTATTTATTTCTTCTCTAATCTTTATTATGTCCCTCCTTCTGGTGACTTTGGGCCTCATTTGTTCTTCTTTTTCCAATTTCAGTAATTGTGTCTTTAGACTATTCATTTGGGAATGTTCTTCCTTCTTTAAATAGGCCTGGATTGCAATGTACTTTCCTCTTAGAACTGCCTTTGCTGCGTCCCACAGAAGTTGTGGCTTTGTGTTGTTGCTGTCATTAGTCTCCATATATTCTTTGATTTCTGTTTTGATTTGGTCGTTAACCCATTGATTAATTAGGAGAATGTTGTTAAGTCTCCATGTATTTGTGAGCCTTTTTGTTTTCTTTGTACAATTTATTTCTAGCTTTATACCTTTGTGATCTGAGAAGTTGGTTGGTAGAATTTCAATATTTTTGAATTTACTGAGGTTCTTTTTGTGGCCTAGTATGTGGTCTATTCTGGAAAATGTTCCATGTGCACTTGAGAAGAATGTGTATCCTGCTGCTTTTGGGTGTAGAGTTCTGTAGATGTCTGTTAGGTCCATCTGTTCTAGCATGTTGTTCAGTGCCTCTGTGTCTTTGCTTATTTTCTGTCCAGTTGATCTGTCCTTTGGAGTGAGTGGAGTGTTGAAGTCTCCTAAAATGAATGCATTGCTTTCTATTTCCTCCTTTAATTGTTAGTATTTGTTTCACATATGCTGGTGCTCCTGTGTTGGGTGCATAGATATTTATAATGGTTATATCCTCTTGTTGGACTGACCCCTTTATCATTATGTAATGTCTTTCTTTATCTCTTGCTACTTTCTTCATTTTGAAGTCTATTTTGTCTGATACAAGTACTGCAACACCTGCTTTTTTCTCCTTGTTGTTTGCATGAAATATCTTTTTCCATTCCTTCACTTTTAGTCTGTGTATATCTTTGGGTTTGAGGTGAGTCTCTTGCAAGCAGCATATAGATGGATCTTGCTTTTTTATCCATTCTATTACTCTATGTCTTTTGATTGGTGCATTCAGTCCATTTATATTTAGGGTGGTTATCGATAGATATGTACTTATTGTCATTGCCGGCTTTAGATTCGAGGTTACCAAAGGTTCAAGGTTAGCTTCTTTACTATGTAACAGTCTAACTTAACTCTCTTCTTAAGCTATTATAAACACAGTCTGATGATTTTTTATTTCTCTTCCTTCTTATTCTTCCTCCTCCATTCTTTATATGCTAGGTGTTTTATTCTGTACTCTTTTACTTTTCCTTTGACCATTTTTGTGGATAGTTGATTTTATTTTTTGCCTTTAGTTAGTATTTGGATGGTCTACTTTCTTTGCTATGATTTTATTTTCTTTGGTGACATCTTTTTAGCCTTAGGAGTGCTTCCATCTAGAGCAGTCCCTTTAAGATATCCTGCAGAGGTGGTTTGTGGGAGGCAAATTCCCTCAGCTTTCACTTGTCTGGGAATCGTTTAATCCCTTCCTCAAATTTAAATGATAATCGTGCTGGCTACAGTATTCTTGGTTCAAGGCCCTTCTGTTTCATTACATTAAATATATCATGCTATTCTCTTCTGGCCTGTAAGGTTTCTGTGGAGAAGTCTGATGATAGTCTGATGGGTTTTCCTTTGTAGGTGATCTTTTTTCTCTTTCAGGCTACCTTTAATACTCTGTCCTTGTCTTTGATCTTTGCCATTTTAATTATTATGTGTCTTGGTGTTGTCTTCCTTGGGTCCCTTGTGTTGGGAGATCTGTGGGCTTCCATGGTCTGAGAAACTATTTCCTCCCCCAGCTTGGGGAAGTTTTCAGCAATTATTTCTTCAAAGACCCTTTCTGTCCCTTTTTCTCTCTCTTCTTCCTCTGGTACTCCTATAATGCGAATATTGTTCCGTTTGGATTGGTCACACAGTTCTCTTAATATTCTTTCATTCCTAGAGATCCTTTTATCTCTCTCTGCCTCAGCTTCTGTGTACTCCTGTTCTCTGATTTCTATTCCATTAACAGTCTCTTGCACCTTGTCCAGTCTGCTTTTAAGCCCGTCAATCGATTGTTTCATTTCTGTTATGTCCCTCCTGACTTCCTCCCTTAGCTCTTGCATATTTCTCTGTAGGTCCATCAGCATGCTTATGACTTTTATTCTGAATTCTTTTTCAGGAAGATTGTGCATTTCTATCCCATCTGGCCCTCTCTCTGGGGTTGTCTGGGTGATCTTTGACTGGACCATATTCTTCTGTCTTTTCATGGTGATAGAAGTGGTCGTTGGTAGGTGCCATGTGTGTCAGCTGGGAGAACAAAGTCCCTTCCTGCTTGTTGTTATCCTTGCCCTTCTCTGTAGCCTATGCTGGTTACCCACACACCGGGAGGCAGTCTCTGGGATAATCCCCTAAACTGCCATAGATGGGGCCACCCTCAGGGTAGCCTAGAACACTGAGGGGGTTTGCAGTCACACCGGGTGGATTCTGCTCACCTTGGTGCTTTCCAGACTGTGCTCTGGCTTCCGTGGCCCTCTCTGGTTAGCTGCTCACCAGCCAGGGGGAGATTCTGTGTGGTTGCTGTGGGCGGGGCCACTCTCCTGCTGTTCCGCAGCTGTGGTGGATCCGCCGGACCGTTTGCAGTGCCGGCTGGGGAACGAATGGCACGCTGGTTATCACCGTGAGGGGCTTTGGCGGGGATGCTTTACCCGGCAGCGGGTTATAGGGCCTGAAATCCCTCAAGACTCCCAGCCTGCTGGATTGAGTGTGCTGGGACAATCTTGTTCCACTGTTGGGCCCTTGTTTCTTTAAGACTTTTAAAAAAGTGCCCGCTTTCCTTTTGTCCCGGGGAGCCGGCTCTGGGCATCTGCTCGCAGTCTCCATCTCGGATCCTGCCCTTCCGTTTCTCTAATTTCCAATACACCATGTGATGTGTGTCTGTGCTTCCGGTGCAGATCACCAGGGCTAGTTATTTAGCAGTCCTGTGCTTCCACCCCCTCCCCACTCTGATTCTTTTCCTCCCACCTGTGAGTTGCGGTGGGGGAGTGCTCAGGTCCTGCCGGGTCACAGCTTTGTATCTTCCCCACTTCGTGAGGCGCTGAGTTCTCGCAGATGTAGCTGTAGCCTGGCTGTTGTACTGTATCTTCTGGTCTCTCTTTTAGGAATAGTTGTATTTGTTGTATTTTCACAAATATATATGGTTTTGGGAGGAGATTTCTGCCGTCCTGCTCATGGCGTCATCTTCCAGATCTTGTCTTCTTAAGAACTTACCTTCATTCAGGAGCATTTGCACATTTCAGATTTAGAATTATTGCCCATTTTAAGGATGAGGTAACTGAAGCTCAGAGTGACTTGCTTAAAATGATATGGGTTTGGGACTTTCTCAGTCATGCATGTCATGAACTAATAAAAACTCGCTTTACCAAAAGGGATCCGAGGACAGGAACATTTCCTGTGAAGCTCAAAGAAAGGGAGGAATAGGTGAGAAAGGGAATAAGTGGAGTTGAATCCATGATACGGGCCTGCCCCCCTCCTCCTCCTCCTCTGCTGGCCTTAGGAGGCGGGTTGGGAGAAACAGGAGAGGGGCTGAGGGAGGGCTTCCTGGAGTGGGTGTTACCTTTCTGGCATGGCAGGGTCAGGCTTGGCTTGCCTGTGCAGAAGTTGGGTCCAGGCAAGGACACAGAGCTGAGCTCCTTTACCTTCGAAGAGTCTGGGGGGCAGGAAGAAGAGAGCTGATGCTGATGATGTGTGGGTCAAACCCTGCAGGACCTAGAGACTCACACTCAGGAGCTGGACATTTACCCTCAGGGCAAGAGGGGGGCCCCGAAGCATTTGAGCTGAGTGGGAGGCCTCAGGGTCACTTTTGCATTTTGGAGAGATGATGCTGGCTGCAGCTCAGAAGATGGTCTTGAGGAAGGCATATGTTCATTGAGTGCCGAGAATGTGCCAGGTGCTGTTCTAGGCACTGGAATTCAAAGTGAACAAAACCAAGTCCCTGTCCTCACGGAGCATAGATGCTAAGAGGGACCCAGACAGAAATCAAAGAAACAAGGAAAAAGAGTCTGTATAATACATCTTTTTTTTAATGGAATATAGTTGACATACAATATTATATTGGTTTCAGATGTACAACATAGTGATTCAATAATTATATACATTACTAAATGCTCACCATGGTAAGCATAGTTACCCCGTTACCATACCAAGATATCACAACAGTATTGGTTATAATCTCTGTGCTATACTTCTATTCCTGGGACTAATTTATAATTTGAAGTTTGTACCCCATATAATACATCTTGTTCAGGAAGGCCTATAAAGAAAATATTGTAGGGGATGGGCAGAGATGATTGGCGGGGGGTGAGGGGGTGGAGCGGAGGAGATTTAATTTGTTTGCACGCGGTGGCGTGTGTCAGGAGTGGAGGGGGGGAATGTCTGAGCTGTTGGTCTCTGGGCTGGAGCCTCCAGGGTGCCCACGTTGGCTTTGCTTTGGAACAGCTGTCGAGCCGAGGTAAACATTTAAAAGTGGATATAGCTTGGCTCTCATTCAGCATGTAAATAGTTGTCAAATCTTCAGTTTTGAAAGGACTGGTTCCCTGTGATTTGTATAAATTTTGGAACAGAGTAGAGGCCGCACACATAGAAAACCAGGTGTCTCCACCTCAGGGATGGAGGCTGACTTTCAAAGATACAAACCTTTCAGATGGGAACGAATTTCAAAGGTGGAGACGGAGCTCAAGTGAATGAAGGTAATGGAGAAAGATCAAATGGGTCCCGCATGCAACAGACACATCTTCCTCTTGGGAAGACAGAAATGCTTTGAAATTGAGATCTGATGACTTGAGATTCCTAGATTAAAAATGTGATTGGATTTTAATTCTTAGTTTCTCCTGTGTTTTCTGGATATTTTGCATTACATATATTTTCTTTGGGGACTGGCCCCAACAACTTATTCTTTTCTGCAATTAGACTTTGGGGTACCAACCCAAGGAGGCCAATTCCAGGAAAGCTAGCACATCAGCATGTCATTTATCTATGTCCCCCCATGATACTGACAAAGACGAAAAAGTGGAGAACGCAGCTGGGGAACAGGTGGGAAACTGGCACCTGTCCGAGGATGGAATGACGCATGCTCTCTTCTGATGGTGACTTGGCAGGGGCTGGCAAAATTTAAAATACGCTCACCCTTCACAACTGAGCCCTCCATTTACAGGAATCGTATCACAGGAACATCTGAAATACCGAGCGAAGATGGTAGAACGAGGCTGCTCACTGTAGCATGGTTTGTGCATATACACACCGTCTATTACCTCAATCAACCCTCGGTTGGTTTAGAAAAATGATGAGACTTCCCAACAACAGAACGCTTTGCAGCTGTTTAAAAATGAAGCCAACCTCAGCCAGGTGATCCAGGCCAACATCGGCAGTGGTGAGTCATGTTGAGAGCAGGCCCCTTGATGGGATGGGATGAAATGAGCTTGTCACCCCAGGGGTCTTCCTCCCTTGCATCCATCACCGCAGTCCAGTCATGAGGAAAACATCAGACAAATTCTCAAAGTCATCAAAAACAAGGAGAGGCTGAAAGACTGTCACAGCCCAGAGGAGCCTAAGGCGTCATGTGGTGTCCTGGGGGGTGTCCTGGGCCAGGAAAAGGACGCTAGGGGAACCTGAATAGGCATAGCTTTAGTTTATATTAATGTACCAATATTGTATCACACCAGTGCAAGCTGCTACAGGGGACACTGCGTGGGGGACCTCTCTGTATTACTTTTGTAATTTTTCCATAAATCTAAAACTGTTCCAAAAAATGAGGTAGAAATTTGTGGATAGATGTTAATGTTGTTCAAGATTTATGACTGAAGGCGGTGACTCCATTTTTATAAAACACAATGTCTGTGTGTTTATGTAAGCATGAATAGATCTGAAAAGATGCTCCCACTTCCCACATAATGGGTCGCCTGGTGGTTAAAACATGCAGTGGAGAGGAATCTTTTCCATTTCTATAACGCTTTGAAACTTTTCCTATGCAGATGTGAGACTTTTGCAATACAAAGTTCAGTAAAGATATTTGAAACACACACACACACACACACACACACACACACACACACACACAGTGGAAATAACTCCATGATGGGCAGGAGAAGGCAAGGGAAGTTTAAGTAGCCTGCTCTGATTTCATTTTGCATAAACAGGCCTCAAATTAGCCTCTCTTGATTCATAATTCAGAGTCAACAGCATGGAAACATCAGAATGCCCTCCAGATTTCTGGACACATTGAAACGGCCTTACTTCTAGGAACTTTGATCTTGTTGAGCATCTGTGGACTCTGTCGCTGTCCAGTTGTCTGAGTGGCTTGCCTTGAGGTGGCTGCCATTTACTGGGCACCTGCTCGGTGGCCCGCCCCAGGAAAGCCTCCCACGTGTGACCTCATTTAGTTCTCAAAACAATCTTTTGAGATATACCATCACCACACTTTTAAATGTGAAGCCCAGACAAAGACAGGCACTTGTCACCCAGCCAATAAGGGAAGATTTGGGTCTATCCAGAGCTGTCTGACTTGGGGGCTCCAGTTAACCACCGGCCCTCTAGCTCCTCAGAGCAGAGGGCATGGCAAAGACAGCCTGTCACCTGAGCGTGAACTTCCCACTCTGTCCAATGAGGACCCTGCTCAAAAAGATGGTTCCAATGAGCTCAGATCCCCACTACCATTGTTTAGCTCTCTGGCAGAATATTTTGGTCCCATAACCAGGCACACGTGGGATTTGGAAACAATCAAAAAGTCCAAGAGTGCATGGAAACGCAACATATGTTGGCTAAGGCTGGCCGTATGGAAAGTATACGTTCATCATCAATGTTTACATTTTACTTATTTATTTTTCCTGAAATCCCATCAAAATAAAAATCAACCATGTTTCCCTGAAGCCGTTTCTGATGTGTGGGAGGTACCCTAGACATCATTTCCTGTTAGGGGAACAAAAAGCTGGGAAATGGAGGTGCGTGGCAGGGTGCTGTGGGGTGGACAGGTCACCCCTGGGAAGGACCTTTCTCTGACCTACGCCAGATGCCCTTTGGAGGGCAGGGCATGAGTGTAGAAGACAGCTGATTTGAGCAGCCTTCATGTCAGAGTCAGGTGAGGTCTTTTGGAAATCACATCATGAGCATGGTTTAAATTCTGACCTTTAACTTCTACCAACTTCACTTTCACACGCTCTGTCCCCGCCACATGCCATCAGACCTGCCATGTACAGATAGACAAATGGCGAGCAGGGCCACATTTTTTCTTAAAAGTCCCCCAGCCCTGTCAGCAGGGCCTTTCTCCGGACTGCTTATGTGGTGAAAGATTTCACACTTTGATTCCTTCCCACCAAAGTGCCTTTGATGAATGGGGCTGAAAACGTATTCTTGGACAAGGAGGTCTGCTTCAGATTGTGAGTGGAAAGCTTTGCCATATATTCAACGCCTTGTCCTTTCTGGCCACGTGTGAAATGTCACATGATTTTCGTGCAAGGGATCAGAGAGATGCTCATTTCCTCGGTTGCCCTCATGACAAAGACCCAAATTCATCTTAAACACATTTCTGGGAGGTGTTTTCTTTTTTTTTTCTTTTTTTTTCTTCTTCCATTTTTATTGTTGAACTTCATCTGATGCAAAGGTTTCTACTAGAGAAGTAATTTAGAGTATTGTGGCATTTCCTTTCTTAATTAATCCCAACTGAGACTTTGCCTCGATAAAGCATTGGCGGTTGATGGCTTCATCACGGTGTAGCGGGTTCTTCCTGCTGCATTTGTAAACATCAGCCCAGCCACAGAGCTACGGATGAGTTCTGGTTTGAATTAAAACCCAGGCTGAAGAATCAACCCAGCTGTGCTTTCCTGTAAGCTCTGTCAGTTTTCCAAAGCTTGTTAACATGCTAATATAAAAGGAAATAGGACAAACTTCAAGGAATTTACAACTGGTCTTAAACTTCAAAGACAAAAGCTACATCTATACAACACACACACAAAACCAATATGTCCCTCCATCCCCTCCCTCCTCAAACACAACCCAAACTCATAAAACTTCGTGTAGCAACCCAGGGATGGCTCTGGATGACTCTGTCGGGCGAAACATTGTGGCCGTGATCCATGAAGTCTCAGGCCCAGTTACAACACAAGGCTTTTGTGCATTGTGAAACATGGGTCAAAATTAGTAGGTCTGATTGGAGACGTGATAAATATTTCTCCATCCCTCGAGAGAGTGATGCCAACTCAGCCTAAAAGGACGGCTCCCTTGTTCTTCCCCAAAGCAGAGCCTGCCAGGTGGGTTGGGTGGGAAGGGTGGACCCGGACATCCTGACCTCCACCTCCTCCAGCCAGCCTGGCCCTGGCACAGAGCATCCACCTGGCGACAGGGCTTGTGAGGAACGCAGAGGGAGACGTCGGGGCACGTTCCTTGGCGAATGGTGATTCATTTTAGAGCCGTCTCTTGGAGATTTTGACAACAAATAGAAAGCACAGATTTTTTTATTTCTTTTTTAATGTTCTCCTTTCTCCAAGGAGTATCAGCAGATCATATTTATCTCAGCCTACCTGGATATGGGTGCCAACCCCAGTTCAAAGATTCTTGTTCACTTCCTCTGAGTGTTTTCAAACTGGAATCCACAAAATGGGACTGAAGCTCCATACACAGTAAGGTTGGCGGCAGCAGCTGTGACCCTTCATCCCTCAGTTTCATTAATTGCTGATTGTGGGCAGAGTGTTGACTCAAGTGCAAGAGCCCCAGGGGGTCTGCTTAGGTTGTCCAAGAATCGCTGCCTTGCCCACTGCCTTTATGTGGTCAGAACTAGAGGTATGGGGTGACCTGATCTCTCAGGACAGGGTTTCTCAACCTCAGTGCTACTGACATCTGGGTGGGAGAACTCTCTGCATGGGGCCAGCCTGTACTTCGCAGGATGTGAGCAGCATTTCCGGCCTCTACTAACTGGAGGCCCGTACCACTGCCCCACCTCCCGAGTCATGACAGTAGAAAATGTTTCCAGAAGGTCCTGAATATCCCCTGGGGATGGAGTTGCAGGATAAAATACAGAATGCCTGGTTAAATGTGAATGTCAGATAAACAATGAATAACTTGTATCTATAGTGTAAGTATATCTTAGGCACTCTTTGGAACATGCTCAGGAATTATTTTTTATTTATCTGAAATTTGAATTCAACTGGACATACTATATTTTTGCATGCTAAACATGACGACCCCACCTGGAAGGCAATAACCCACCCCTTGCCCCTCCAGACGCACCTACGACTCCGGGGAAGGACGCAGGAGAGAATAACTGCTCTGTCCCTGGTTTGCCCTAGCCGTGGCTGTATTATTCAGAAAAGCCGTTTACATGCTTGGAGCCTTCCTTCTTCACTGCAACATGGGGTCGTGGTGTCTGGCCCCATTTCTTTGTTGATAAGATCCAAGGAGGCAAGAGTTTACCCCGCTGGTAAGCGTGGAATCCACTCGGTTCTGTCCTGTCACTAAACCGCCCTCCCCTCAGGCTGGGCCAATCAGAGGCATATTCCTCCAGGCACAGGGGTCGGGTCCCGGGAGACCTTATGACGTGAGCAGAGCAGATGGGGGACAACGTGGATTTTGCTGGGACTTTTCAGGCACTTGCTCTTATCCCCCCTGAACCTGAACTTGGAAGGTGTAAGATGGGAGCTGCTGGCAACTTCCCTGAGGGGGATCAGAGTGGGAGCGAAGCAGAGATGAGGCATGGGGAGAAAAGGCCAGTTCCTGATGGAGCTGCTTCCAAAGCCATGTCCGCTTCTGGACTTTTCTTTGCATGAATCAGTAAGTCCCCTCTTTACCTAAGTCCGTTTGAGTTGGGGTTTCTGCCTTGCCCAGCAGAGGAGACCCCCTGGCAGCCTGCGGAGTGCTTCCCCGTGCCTGCCAGACTGGGTGTTCAGGAAGCGCTAAGCAGTAGTGCTCTGCTGTTGTTTGCTCAACCCAACTATAATGTCTTCAAGTTCAGAGGCTGTGTATTCTCTTCTCCTGACTCTCTGGTGGGTGTACCAGGCCCCTGGGGGGCTTGGATCAGAATAGACAGATAGGGAGTGGATGGATGGGTGAATGTATGAACAAACGAGGGGCATCGAGGGAAGCCAAGTGCCTATTTAATCACTACCCTCGCTCCCTTGAGAGGCTCTTAATGATCAGTCACTCCCTTTTCTCTTCCAATCTCTCCCTCCTGCCCCATGGCATCACTTTATTTCATTCATGGCCATGGTCACCATCCAAAATGATCTGCACTGTTTGTCTGCCCCTTCCCCCTGCTCCATAAAGAAGGATGTTCATGCTTTTTCACGGCTGGGACGCCAGCCCCTAGAAATTCCAGCCATGTAGTAGATGCTTAATGCATATATGCTGAATGAGTAAAAGAATTATTTAAGTGTCTGGCTTCCTCTGAGACTGTGAGTCCCTGGAGGGTAAGCATCTCATTCATTTTGAGCCCCAGGTCCAGTAGCTCCCAAATGAAGTCTCAGTGCCCGTGCTGAATACATGAATGATTTTTCAGACCATGCTAGTGTCTGAGGAACCCAGGGCAGCAGAAGGAGCTGGGTGGGGCCCCATCTCTCAGCCCCCCGGGCCCCTGCTGCCGCTAAGTGGCCCCTTGACTTCACAGCCTCAGCATGCGGGGCGGGGTGGTGGCGGCACCAGCTCGGAAGCAGCCAGGGAATTGCTGGAGCCTCAGGTCTGCAGTTTTCTGACATGGATCCTGGGCTTCAGATGCTCGTCTGTAACGTGAGGAGAGCACAGGGCGATGGTGAGCCTCACTGCAAAGCATGGACGGCACTTAGAAGCCTGCAGTCCCGCTGGCAGGGTGGCTCTGATGCACTAGTCTCCGTTTGTCCGTGTCTCCCTGCATCCGTCTTTCTATCACTCCGGAGGAGGGAACTTGCCTCCATAAAAGAGGGTGCCATGCTCAGAGTCACACAGCTTGTCAGAGTTTTCTGATTAATCCTAGAGGTGAAGCCCCGCCTTGCCTCATGCCTCCCTGCCCACCCCCAGCCCCCGTTTTCCTACCGTGAAACCCTCAGGGCCTTTTTCCCTGGGCAGGCACATTTATTCTAAACAGAAAAAAATGACGAAGTCGCTCATAAACCGAGCTGTTTTTCACACTGTTCTGTCTCTGACAGGCTGTTAGGAAAGTTGGGAGGAGAGGTGCCGCTGTTAGACTTTTGTTATTCGGCGCTAATTAGAAGACAGCTGAGCGGGGGAATGGAGGTACTTCCCAAGAGGTACTTACTGTTTCCATTGGAATTAAAATGAATCCAGAGTCAAAGTCTTCTGATTCCCTAGCGCTGCATTTCTGGCAAAATATTTTGTTTTGCTCTTAAACAATAACATTACCTGGTCAATCGAATAGCATAGAAATAGAATTTTTTTTAATGATAAAAAAATTTCTGTATCTGGAGAATTTAAAGGCATCCGACTTAGCTTTTCCTATAGCAATTGTAACGAAGGTGCTGAGCGAGTTTGCCATGTGGGAAAGCATGCTTCTGATCAACAGAATTGCACGTTCTATGCCCACAGACCCAGTAGAAGAGGTTGATGTGACTCTTCCCCACTTCAGGGGGAGGCAGTTGCTGTAAGGAAACAACTTGAGCTGAGAAGCAAGGGAAGGCGAGAGCAGCTGGCAGTGAACATTTTTTCTCTGAAGTGTGCTCTGTGCTGGGGGCACAGCCCCTCTGAGTTCTGCAAACAATGCTACTGTGTTTGATGTGGTAACGTTTTACTGAATCTTCACAATAGCCCATTATAATAGGGGTGGACATTCTTGTTCCCACTTCTATAGAGGAGGAAAGTGAGGCTCAGAGAGGTAAAGTCATGTGCCAAAAGTCACACAGCAGGTAAACGGTGATCCCAGGATTTGATTTCAGCACAACTGGTGCCCCTGCCTTTGGCTTCAGTGCTCAGCCTCTTTGCTCTGGGAGTATGATTATTGCCCAGGAGTACAGGGGAGGGAGCAGAGGCTCATAGGGGCCCACCCAGTGGAGGCACCTGGTGAGAAAGGGTGCAGCCCTGCCCCAGAGGGCCTCCTGGTTCCAGGAAGAAGCTGGGCAGAGCATGGGTGCAGAATGCATGCTGCGGGTGTTCCAGGGCACCAGCATGTCAAGTCTGGTGCTGCTTTCCAGTGGGGCTACCACAGGCAATCAACTCCACTGCTGTGTGCCTCGGTTTCCTCACTGTAACATGAGGATAATAACAGTTCCTGCCTTCTGGTGGGATTGGCCGGCTCAAGGAGATAATCCACAGCAAGCTCTGCCCAGCATGCTGATCACTGGCTCACCGGTGAAGAGCTGGCAGTCACTGTTCCCATGATTATTACTTTGATTCTCCAGCCATGCCCCGTTCTGGGCACTGAGGTGCTGCTGGCAACAGCTCTCCATAGTCAAGTTGGACCATCCTGTATAAGCGTGTAACCTGCTCTGGGTTTACGTTTCTTGCAGAGTGGAACCAGAGCATCAGAATGGATGTCCTTAAAGGCACGGGGTGGTTCGCACGGCCTGGCCCTTGAAACCTTACTGTTATATTTCATTCATTCACTCAGCAATGCCAGGCTGGTGCTAGGCTCTGGGACAGAGAGGAGTGGATCTCGTTAAGTTCCTGAGTTTATGTGTAGAAGGACAGAGATGTGTGTGCAGCCGAGGAGGACGATGAACCCTCTGAAGCTACGTGCTTTCCGCCCACTACTTTCAGATGCTATGAGATACTTGTTGGTACATTTATTTCCCAAAATGCTTTCACTTCCGCTCTCTGGGGTAATCTTCAGTACTCCTGTCCAAGCTACATGTTAGGCTGAGCGACCCTCATTTACCCCATTTGACAGCTGAGAAGACTGAGGTCCACAGAAGAGGAAATGGTGGGAACTAATCGTCGGTGGAATTCAGGTCTCAGCTCTGCCCTCGTTCCCACAGCATTGTCTCCTGCCTCGCCATGCCCAGTGAAGCAATGATTCTGCTCATGCCGTCATGGGCAGGGTCTTATAAGGGCTGGTTGTTCTATGCTGGTAACTAGAAAAATGGTAGGCCTTCAAGTACCCTCTTATCACAGTCTTCTTAAGTTCTAACGGGGCAGAAGGCTATGGTCCCCATTCCTTGTGAAAACCACTCAATGAGTCAACCAATAAATGCTGAATGAACAATTTTGTGTACCCGGAAAGGAGATAAAACCCACTCACAACTCCCTGGGGCTAATACAGGGTGTGGCAGCTTTATCAATAATGTATGGAACCCCTACTACGTGCCAGGGACCATGTCATATGATGTCACTCTATGCCAGACTAAGAATTTACGGAATTCATTTACATTTCTACACCCAGGAAAGGAGGCTTATGAGATCAAGGCACTTGCCAGGTGAAATACAGGACACAGGCCACTTGGGGCGCACTTACATAAAAACGTTTTTTGAAACTCACCCTAAACTGGATGTCCTACACTCTTATTTGCTAAGTACGGAGCGCCTACCAAGGTCACAGAAGGTGTCGGGATTAGAACCGAGATGATCTGCCTCCCAAGCTTCCACTTTTTACCACTGTGATGACCTGTTTGGTCTGCATCAAGAGACTAATGGAAGAGTGAGTGGGGTTAGTCCAAAACCCACTGAGGATATTTGACCAGTGGAAACAGGAAAGCGAGTCAAAGCTCCTGCCAGTGCCAAGCCGGAGACCCCCAGTGGAGGCCACTTGGTTGGGAAAGAAACTCTCATAACTTTCTTTGTATAAACCAAGGCGGGCTGAGGGTCTGGTTTGGGATGGTGATGGAGACTGGAACCACTTGGCACGATAAAGGAAGAGGATTAGGGGCTTGCGTGTAAGTTGGCTTCTAAGGAAAGAGAACAAAGAAAGGGAGAAAGTACATGGCCAAATTCCAGGATCTGAGGAGAAGAAAGAGCCAGAGAAAAACATCCAGGGGTAGGAGCAGTGGAGGAGTCCCTGAGAAGGCGGAGTCGGCCTTCAGGCTGTCCCTGCTCTGTACTGTAGTAGCCGCTTGGGAGTTCATCATTTCCTGGTCTGGGTGTCAGCTCTCTACTTTCCCAGGGGAAGTCAGTGGGGCTGACCATACCCAGGAGCTTGTATACAAGTGGGGCTTGTATCCCAGGCTCTGTCAGTTAGCACAGTGCGTACGCCTGGCTGCAGCAATTGGCCTAGGAGTGGACATACAGCCTGAGCCAGTTTAAGGTGATCCAGTGAGGGTGGCCCTGCAACTCTGGCTGGGGCTATTGGGAAGGACACCAGTCTTTGGGTCTTTTGGATTCTTTGAGCTTAGAAAAGGAGTATGACAATTCTCCATGGCGTTGTATGGACGGGGCTTGTTTTTGTTTTTTTTACAAAGAAAACCCTTTAATTCTTATTATTTCTAATGTTGCCTCAGGTAGTGAATTTCAGAGTCTACTATTGCCACCTGGCTGAGCAGACTGGGAGGCAGACCTTGGGTGAAGGATGTCCAGAGACAATCAAGTAAGGGCAGTGAACTGCCAGGAGGTGCGGGCAAGCTGGGTCCAACCAGCCTCCGAGAGATAGCACACCTCGCCAGGCTTTCAGGTAAGCCCAGAGGCGAGCACAGGTCTAGCTGCATGTGTTGGGTAGCATCTTCTCTGCTCCACACCCATGAATGAAGCCACTCAGAGGCCAGTGGCAGATTCACCCTTGCTTTTGAGACAGACAAGGTAAGAGGTCCAGAAGCCGGCTGGGGAGGGGAGAGATTCCCAGTATAAACAGCAATCACAGCAGTAGTGCCAAGGGTTGCTCATGTGGGGGCTTTTGCATCATCTCTATTGTTTATTGAGCATTTAGTATGTGCCAGGCACTGAGGGTCTTAACATGTGTTTTGCCTTCTTAACCTTCAAGACAGCACACAATAGGCTCTGAACACTCGAAGTCCCCAGACCTGTGCGGAGCTCTGACAAGCTTTGTGCTAGAACTGTAGTCCTTAATCTCTGGGGTCTCCTTCAAGCCTAGACTTGGGGGTGCACGCCCCGAGTTTCTGATTCCTTAGTCTGGGGCGGGGCTGAGATGTTGCATTTCTAGTAAGTTCCCAGGCTATGCTGATGCTGTTGGTCTGGGGACCCCACTTGGCAAACCCCAAGGCTACAGGGATGGAAGAGGTGGCGTGCACTCAAGGCCCTCTTGATCCAGCTGTGAAACAAGTGGAGAATGGGAAGGTAGGGACAAGAGGGCAGTGGTGTCGGACAGGCTGGGGCGAGGAGGGCATCTGAGGGCTGTCTGCGCCCAGTCACATGATCAGTCCTGCGCTGATTGATCCATTTACTGTAGGCTGAGGGCGGGCTCAGCTCTGGAATGGAGAACAGAAACACGTCTGCTGTAAGCTGGCACTCAGGGGCGTGGGCCGGCGAATAGTCACTCATGAAGCATTGGAGGAGGAGGCGTTCCTTCCAGATCTCCGTGGGGGCCTGCGCCATTTCTGTGAGCTCCTTGCCTCGGCCTCCTCCCCTCGGAGCTTCTGCTTCCCATGACTGGTCTTCGGAGAACTGCCCTGGGACTCCTGGACCCACACGGGGCAGGCCCAGAGGTCTGGAAGTACCTGGGAGTTTGCAGGCCCAGGGCGGCCCGTAGCCAGGGACTGTCTGGCGGGGGTTCTGGCAGCTTGGCTCCAGGTCAGGAACCCTTAGGGGGTAACGTACCCTCCAGAGCTCCCAGCAGGATTAGGCGGAGGCCACCTTCCCCGGACTCACCTGAAATGCCACCTTTCCTTTCTGCCTGTCCCTGGCCTGCTGCCCCCCATCCTTACTGGTCTCCTCTGGCAGCGGGTCCTCAGTGAGTCATGTGCCGATGAATCCTCATGTAGGCTCTGCTTCTGGGGAAGCTGACCCGAGACAGAGGCCATCTGCAGGAGTTCTGAGGGGGACACGATGAGAATGGGGTCGATGCCCAGAGACAGGTGCCCCGAGGAGGAGGCAGAAGGCATGCGGAGCTGGGATGGTGAAGTTCTGAGGGTTGGCAGAGTCACTCTCTTGGGGTTGACTGGAGGCGACTCCATCCAGGCCTCTTAGAAGCCTCTCCTCCCTCAGAGAGCAAGATCCAGCCTCTAGATGCGACGGCACCACGGGCCCCTGGGAGATGTTTAAGGAATCCTTTATGGAGCAAGTTAAGCTATAGGGTACCTGGGCTTGTAATTATTTCAGAGATTTTTTTTGCGGTCACACCTAGCCCAGCAGACACTGCAAGGGGAATGCTAGAGAAAGCCGTGGCTTCTTGCTCCTGGAGAAGGCACAGGGCCCTCATGTCGGGTCTGGGAAAACCAGAGGGTACAGCGAGGGGGCAGGGCTGGGCGGGGCATAAGCGACGTCAGAGCTTCAGCAAAATGGTATCCTGGCCTTTCCCTGTGTCTGCTTAAGGACGGGTAGAACATCCACCATGTGCTGCGTGGAGGTGAGTGATGAGGAGGGGGAACACCCCAGAAACTGGACCACAGCCTCCCTTCGTCTTCAGTTACAATCACCTGTTCAGGTGTTGCCTCCCCCGACCTGGGCAGAGCACGGCGGGAGGAGCCAGGGGAGGCCTTTGCCAGGGCTGAAAAGATGAACCCCACGTTTACAGAGGGATTCTTTGAGTGAACGCACTCTTGCTTCAGCAAGGCTGTGTTCAGAACCGGATCATTTTACTCCCCCAAATCATTAATTAAATAATGATCATCTGAGAAAGCAGTTCCCCTTCAGGGCTTGGCGGTAGGGAAACTACTATTTCCTCCAGAGGCCAACTACTTAATTTTTTTGCTTCTTTGCTTCAAAACCACCCTAGGATTATCTTCATTTTACAACTGAGAAACTCGAGGCTCAGAGTGGTTAATTAAGTTACTCACAGTCACACAGCATCTAAGTGGCAGAACTGAAATTCAAAGCCAGATCTTCTAGTTGGGCAGGGCCCCTGCTTCCCCACCCAACCTCACGCCCAGCTTCCCTCCCTCGCTGCCACGTGACCCCTTTCTGGGCCTTCAACTGGGAAAGCTGCTCCTGCCTCCAGGCCTTTGCTTCTGCTGGTGCCTCTGCTGGAGAGCATGTCACAGGCTCCCTATGGCCTTCATATTCCACTCCCCTGCTACGTCTGCAGGGGGTGTCTCCTGCTTTCCCTACCTACATAGGTGATACCTGCTCCCCATTTCCTCTATAACCTTTTCTTCATAACCAGTATCACAAGTTATAATTATGTATTTATTTACTGGTTGATTCTTTAGTTCCTGTATTTCCCAAGAGGGAAAGAACCATCTACTTTTTTATATCCCACTCTGCTCCCAGGGCCAACCATGGCTTGGCTCATAATAGGTGCTCAAGTTATTGGAAGAGGTGCAGAGACCTGCATTCTTACAGCCTTCTTGGAGGGGGCTTTGTGATAAATGAAGTGGCGTGTGCATATTAGGAGTGGTACACACGCATTTGGATTTCATGCCAGCATAGGCTGAGGCATGCTCTCTGGATTGACCCTCTGCCCCTTTGCTGAGGGCACAGGAGACTGGGCTCCATCCTGTCACACTCATGGGCCTCTTCCAGGGTCATCTTTTCTTCAGAAACCTCCTCCAAAATGAAGCCCCTTCCTAAGCCCCCAAATCCCATTGTATCCATTTTCAAATGATAAAACTATCCCAGGTTTGCCTGGGACCGAGGAGTGTCTGAGTTAAAGCTCAGCCAATCCCAGGGAAACCAGGACTCGGCCACTTCACTGACTTGGCTGCTACGAAGAGAAGCCTGTAAAAGAGTGTCTTAAAGAATGCAGTGTTTATTTATTTCTTACTTAAAAGCAAAAGTCCAGGGCTGGCTGGTGGCCCCATCATGTCATCAGCGGCCTGAGCTCCTTGCTTTCCATCCTGCCATTCTAAAGACATAGCTTCCAGCCTCAAGTTCATCTCATGGTCCCAAGATGGAAGCCATAGCTCTAGTCATCATAGCCACATCCCAAGCAGGGAAGAAGCAGGGAGGTGGAAAAGAAAGGTACCTTCTGAATTAGTCCCCTTTAAAGAGTTTCCCCTGGATCTCTATTTGGGACTTCTACTCACATCTCATTGGCCACCACTGTACCACCTGACTATCCCTAGCTACAAGGGTATTTTTAGCTGGATGCCTTGTTGCCTTGATTAAAATGTGGATTTTTTTGTTGTTGTTTGGGAAAAGGCCAGCATATGTGTTTGGTAGGTTGGGTGGCCAACTCATGCAGGTTTGCCCAGAGCTTTCCCAGCTTAGTACTACAAGCCTGGCGGCCCAGGAAACCCCTGGTTCCAGAAACAGGAGGGCTGGTCACCCTATTGGTAAGCAATCCTCAGTCTCCAACACGCCAACCTTCCTTGGCCTCGCCATGGCAGCTGCCTCAGGAGCACGGTATTAGATTTTTGTCTAGTACCTTAACATCCAGGCATAAATCAAACATCAAACAATCCGGCGATGCACTTAAAGATAATTTCACCATAGCCCAGGTGTTGAATTATAGCAGTGAGCTATAATTATTTGATACATATCTATGAGGCTGAGAAAACTGCCTCAACCAGGAACACAGACAGGCTTCCAAGTTTTCTCTGCACACTTCTGTCTTTCAGGGGAAAAAAAATTCCCTCCTTTTCCCAAGTTCAGTTAGCTTTTCTTTTTAGATTCTAAAGCTCTAGTTCACGGTGTTCATTGCAATGAGATAATGGGCTTTTGCAAAATCTCTGGATATGGTGGAAAGGCATAGGAAATGGGCATCTTTAGCATAAACAGACATGTCTCATAACCAAGCATGAGCTCTGCTAGGGGCCTCTGAGCCCACCAAAGGGGACAACTAGGGGGAAACCAAGATCAGCATAAAAAATTGCAGCAAACCTCAGTGGCAGCAGCGGCCACTTCCCGTGTCAGGCCCTGGGCTAGGTTACACGTTCTGCATGTGGTGCATGTGTTGCCTTCCTGATTATTCCACTCTCCATGGTGCGGCCGGGAAATGGAAACTTCCAGAGGCAGAGGAACTTGCTAAGTCCACACAGCCAAGAAGTGGGTGGTGAAGCTGAGGTCTGAACCCATCCATATCTGGCTGATTCCAGGATCTGGTTAACATATACAGCCTCTTGAAAGGAGCTGGTTTTAGCCAAGTGACTACATTTGGCTGCCCAGCCCAAATGGCTTCTGGGCTCAGCTCTGGACCAGAGGATACTGAGTGTTCATGCTCGTTGAGAAGGACAGACTGGGGCGGCCAGACCCCCTGATGCCTGAGTCCCAGCCAGGCCTGCCGACCCCATGCCTGACACTGAGCCTTGGTTTCCTTCCACTGTGAATTGGTGACAACAGCAGGTACCTCCCAGGGCTGTGGGGGGATTAACTGGGATGGTGGCAGTCAAGTGCCTGACACAGTGCCTGGCATATATAAGGATCCAATAAACTTCAGCCTAAAGAGAGACCTGGAGGAGGAGAGAGGAGGGAAAGAGATTATCTGAACTTCAATTTCTTGAATTATAACATGGGAATAAAAATGGAGTTTCTTTCATAAAATTGCTGAAAGGATCAATTGATAGGATGTCTGTTAGATGCTCAGAATTATGCTCAGCCCATACTAAGTGCTCAGTAAATCTTAGCTGTTGATGCAGGCTTTGCGTTTCAACAAAACTGGGATAATAAGCCATCTTCCTCATAAGATTGTGAAAATTCAGCAAGGTGACATTCGAAGTGAATAAAAAATGTCTGGTACCTATCACACCATAGTGGAAATACTATTATTCAAGAAGAGGTGAGAAAATCATTCTGCTTGTTGGAGTCTGAGCCTGTGGCCCCAGTGGGGCTGAAATGGGGCCTGGGAATCCCCTGGAGAGAACAGAAAGAATGGTTGTGCAGGCCCACGGGCTCTTCCAGGGCCTGGGCGCAGCGGGCAATGTCTGACAAATCTCTGCACTTACCCAAGTGGACTGCCACCTTCACATCAGGCCTGTCCTGGAGGCCTGGAGGCCTGGAGTCACTCTCTGGACCCGTTAGTCCTCTCCCAGGTCTGGGAAGCGCCACGGTGACCAGAGCCCAGGCCCGAGTGTGCGCTGCCCCTGGGTGGTCCTGGCGCCCAGGCGGTGCTCGGCTGCACCAGCTCACTTTGACATCTGCCTTCTGTAGAGCACATGTTGTCACCAGTTGACACTTACACAAGCCAGAAGTGGGCCCAGCCCACACTCATCGCCATAATAAACACATGCAGCAGTTTTCGAGAGCCGAGCTGTCCCATTCATCAATCAGGCAAGACACCCAAAGAGACCCTGTGGGAAGGGTGGCATGGCCTCAAGGCAGAGCCTTTCAGCCAAGTGTGCACATCAGGGATGCATGTGCCCTGGGCCATGGTGGATGGGCAGAGGTGAACCATGGGGGTCTATGTGCACGTGTGTGTTTGCACACACATGTGCGTATGGGTTTGTGCATGTGCACACATGCATGTGTGTGTATGCATGTATGCGTTTGTGTGTGTATATCTTTGTGTGTGTGTGCTTGTGTATGTATGCGTGTGTGCACGTGCAGACAGGCACATTAGATTGAGTTCCAAATTCAAACACCTCAGGTGCCGGCCGTGCTGTAACAATGGAATGGGATAGATGGAAGCTGACTGTGGTCCTCGTACGTTAGGGGGAATAGAGAGCAGTGGGGACTGTGCCAAGCAGGAAGCCCGTGTCCATATGAAAGGGCAGATGCAACTCAGTTCTCGCGAATGGTTGCTTTGTGGAATGCATACACAGTGCTACCAGACATTCTCAATTTTCAAGAGAAGCCAGAAAGCTGGATTTTTATGTGAAATGTTCCTGATTTTTGAGACTCAGTTGTCAGCTCCTCACAGAGATTGAAAATGCCTCCCGGATCAAAGAAAATACACCCAATGTTGGAATGTGGCCTGTGGACACTGGGTGGAGTGCAGATATCATCCCTTGTGGGGAAGGGACCTCTCTCCGAGGCTGGCTGTTCCCAGGAAGCCCTGGAACCATGGTTCACAGTGAGGCGAGGTTGTCCTCAGGGTGCACTGGGCCATGTCTGGAGCTATTTAGTCGTCAATACTGGGTGGTGGTGCTGGTAAGTTGGGTGCGGCTGGACTGGCGGCTGGTGGGTAGAGGCCAGGGATGTGGCTAAACACCTCCAGCACAGGAGACCCCTCATCCCGTGACGAAGGTTGATCTGGCTCCAAATCCCAAGCGGGAGAAGCCTGCAGTAGAGTCGTCCTGCAGGTGATCTGGGAAGGCCAGTTTCGTGCTGCTAGAACTCCTAACTCTTGAGCAATGGCCTTTCAGGCTCGCTTGTATGACCAATTGAAAATCCCATCCAAAGAGATGGATTTCTGGCCCAGAGGCCAGCCCGAGTGTACCTCTAACACGCCAGCCTTTTGGCTCCTGTTTCACATGCCTGAAATCACCAAACCTCCCACAGCCACATGGGAAACACCACTTTCATCCTCACTCCACAGATGAGGAGACTGAGACAGACAGACAGACAGACAGACAGACAGACAGGCGCACACACACACACACACACACACACACACACACACACACACACACCAGCAAGTTGGCAAAGCCCGGATGTAACTTGAGGCAGTCCGGCTTCTAAACCGTCCTGCTTTAATGACAGGGTGACATTATGAGACAATGTGGAGAGAAATTATTTTGTGTTCTCTTGCAAGTCTGAGAGTTTGAGTTGACTGCTTTCTCTGCCTGGAACAATCTTTGCTTGGAAAAGTCCTCCTCATCTTTCCAGGCTGAATTTGAAAAGTGTCTTCTCCAGAAGGCTTCTCCCAGCTGCTGAGATAGGATAGGGTAAGGCCCAAGTTGGAGGCCCCTCCACCAATTAGGAGTTCCCCTGTCCTAGATCATCCCCCACCCCAACTGACTGTGACTGCTTCCTTTTCTAATTTAATGAGCATCTATCATGCTATGCTAGTGTCTGGCACACACTTGGCAATGAGTAGGCACTTGTTGATTGAAAGGATCAGAGAATGGTGGGCGTTCCCTTGCTTCCCTAGCTTTATTTCTGAATTTTGGGGTGTGTTTTTTAGTCCTTATGATGAGCCAGGTGCTGTTCTAAGTACTTTACATGTATTAACTTGCTTAATGCATGCAGCAGCCCCTTGAGGTAGGTATTAATATTGTTCTCATTTGTCCTCATCTACTCAGGTTATCAGGCTTAGGCAGTGAGGTGTTTGGCCAAAGTCACACAGCTCAAAAGTGGAAGGAACTTCCCAAGAGACTGTTGTGAGTATACTGACTTCATGCAGGCCTGAGGACAGAATGAGTTCTGTGCTCGTTCTGTCTCTCGAGACCCCCTGGTAAGGACTTTGTGAGCTATTATTATGTGATTCAGGACAGGTTCAGGCATCAAAGAAACATTTCACTGAAAATCTATGGTGTGGGAGGCACTGAACTAGATGAGGTGGTTGTTTCATGTGTATTTTGCATTTCTTGTTTAGATAGTCACCTGTTTATAACCTATTTATATGAAGGTACAGTTGACCTTTTTTTTTCTTATTGATTAGCAATTACTCTTTATATATTAAGGCTCTATACCATGTTTGTCACATTTTACATATTTTCCCTAGTTTATATCAATTTTGTCATTTCTTACCTTGTTTATATTTTATTTGCTGTTCAGAGTCTTTTATTTTGATTTTTAGGTAGTCAATTCTTCTATATAGTTTCACTCTTCTATGTCATACCTCAAAAGATTCTTTCCATCCCCAAGATTATAAAATATTCATTCATACATATTTTTCTATTGCTTTTAGTTTCATTATTTTATTGATTTGCTCACATGCTTACCCAGCATTTTAGTCTTTGGTCCACCAGAAATCAATTTAAGCGTACTGTGTGAGGCAGGAATCTCACTTTATTTTTAGGTCTACTTTTACATTCTCAATAAACACTCATTGACAGCACCTTTGCCTAACATAGGCAGCCACAATCTTTACAGTGTCCACTGAGCCACTCAACTAAACCACGTTGTCTTTCAGTTGCCTAAGATATAAATAAATACATATACTTATATAGAATATATAACTTTATGTGTGTGTGTGTATGCCATTCATTCAGCTGATGTGGTTGCAGAACACTCTGGATTTGTGAAAGATAAGTTGTTTTAGGCATGTACTTAAAGGGGACACAGTTTTGCCAGCCTCTGTCATTTGCCCAGTCCACAGCCATCACGACCCCCACCTTCCCAGCTGGCAAGTTACCACTTTACTCACGTGACTGGCAGATACCTTGATACATATCAATTAAACTCATGAGATATCAATGTTGGTGATTTGATTGGCAAAGGTGAAAGAGTGCGACAATTCCTGATGTTGGCAGATGTGGAGAGAATAGGCTGTCTGGATCCCCGCTGGTTTGAGAGTGGAAATGGGGTGAGGAGACGGTGCTGAAGGGCCATCGGGGAGTCACTGGTGCCGGGTCCTCGCCATTTGCCGTGGGCTTTGTATTCATCCTTTAGATCCTACAACCACTGCAGGAGGTGGGAGCTATTATTAGATCCATTTCACAGAGGAGAAGGATGAGGTGAGGGAACTCCATGCCACCAGCACACCTGCTTTTCAGCCTTGCAAACAGTTTGCAGCAAAAGCCTCAAGACACGCTTCCTCTCCAGCAATTCCCAGCTAGGAGTTGGCACCAAGGAAGGAAGCAGGGAAGGGGAAGCAAATTTGGGATGAGAGTATTTATCACAGAGGTGTTTTTAATAGTGAAAAGTTGGAAATAACCTCCAAGTCCACTAATATAAAAATCAGTTAACTCTATTATGGTTTTATGTACAGTATATTACACAGTATTTCTATTATATTGTATAGGATACTATACAGTATTTGTACAGTATGATATTCTGGGCCATTATATAGCTCTTAAAGAATTATAAAAGAAATATACTCTTTTGATACATGTAATTCCCCAAATATTATTGGGTATAACAAGGCAGGTTACAAATTATATGTGTTGTATGATGTCATTTTAAAAAATAGGCATAGAAAAAAATGGAAGTGGGGGCCGGTTTCTCAGGCTTGGTGCTGACATTTTGGGCTAGAAAATCCTTTGTTGTGACGTATGTCTTGTTAGAATGTTCAACAGTACCCCAGACTCTGCCCACCGGATGCCAGTCACATCCTCTCACGCCATCACCTTCCCAGTTCTGAGAGCAAAAAATACCTTCAGTCACGGACAATAACACCCAGCTGAGAACCACTGGGTTAGAACACAGCCCTCCTCCTTCCCTCCCTCCCTCCTTCTGGTTTTTCATTGAAATTTCCCCCCACCACCGCAGCAGCCTTCCTTGCATACGCCGCCTTTAATCACCCCCTCCTGCCATCCACGCACTGTGCGCCTTGCCCTTTGGCTCTTCCTTCCTGGACCTGGCACGACCTGGCGCCCTGCTGCACACTGCCTGTCTGCTTTCTGTCCCCTGTGCTGGGGTGGAAGGTCCTGAGGGC
This sequence comes from Smutsia gigantea, assembly GCA_032199065.1. Taxonomy (NCBI): domain Eukaryota; kingdom Metazoa; phylum Chordata; class Mammalia; order Pholidota; family Manidae; genus Smutsia; species Smutsia gigantea. Next base: position 403,307 of record JAVSCE010001036.1, on the reverse strand, counting down.
AACGACTTTGATTAGACTCCTGTATTTCTTGGTGGACGACACTGCTCAACTTGCTACAGGGGCTCAATATGTGTATGTTGAATCAGTGAATGCCATAGAGCAGAGCCAGCATTTTTGAGCCCCTACTGTGTGCGAGGCTTGTCAGTGCTTCACTTCCATTGACTCGGGTAATCTTCCCGATAACCCTGAGAAGTGGGTTCTGTTATTACCCTCCCTGTTTACAGGGCGGGGAAATGAGAGCATAAAGATTATGTAGCTGACCAAGGTCACATCTTTCTAGGTGGCTGAGTGCAATTTGCTCTTCAAACACCACCAAGATTCGCATTTGAGGTTGCATAGATCCTTGCGCACCCGTGGGAGGGAGGCAATGGGATAAATTCTGCATGTGGGGTCAAAGAGACACGGGTTTTAAATTTCAAGGGACACTGTCCAAGTGCTCTCCCTGAAGGCACGTCAATTTGCACTCCATCCGAGTGTCCTGCATTTATTTTATAAGCAGAAAAATGAAAACAAATACATAACGATGACACAGTGTTCTTTCTGCGAGTTCGCAGACAGAGCACAGGGACCCTCTGCATGTGCGGGCCAGGAGGGGCTGCCACCCAGCTGGGCTCACTCCTTAGGAACTCTCACTTCTGCTCACTCTTTCTTTGGACCCAGATGGCCGTCCCCTCACCCCGAGACAACAGCCACTGATTGACATGGAGAACACGCGGCCAGTAGAGCTGAGCTGTGCGTGGGTTTTAGATGCCGCTGTCCGAGAGCCGTGAGCTGTGTGCCTCGGCAGTGGGGAGGTCTGTCCACCAACTGAGAAAGGGAGCATGGGCGTCAGGGCCACGCTGGTCCCCCACCCAGGTTTCCGCCCAACTGTCCCTTCCTCCCAGAGGCCCCCTTTGGAACAAGGCAACTTTAGGGGATTGAATAGTTCCTCCCCCAAAATTCCTCCACCCAGAACCTCAGAATGGGACCCTTACTTGGAACAAGGGTCTTTGTGGGTGTCATTATGGTAAAGATTTTGACATGAGGTCGTCCTGATTAGAGTGGCCTTAAATCCAATGAAGACTGTCCTTATAAGAGACAGAAAAGGAGAAAAAGCAGAGAGCCACCCAGGGCAAGGCCCTGTGATGATGGAGGCAGAGACTGGGTCAAGTATGTACAGGTCAGGGAAGTCAGCATCCACCAGGAGCTGGAGCGAAGCATGGGATGGGGTCTCCCTCAGCCTCTAGAAAGAGCTGCTTGCAGCTAGAAAAGTCCTGCCCGCACCTTGATTTAGAACTTCTGGCCTCCAGAATTGTGAGAGAATAAATTTCCGTTGTTTTAAGCCACCCAGTTTGTGGTAATTTGTTTCGGCAGCCTCAGGAAACACAGCTTTCCTTCTTCTGCATCCTGGCTCTGACAGCTGCGGGCAGTGTGGCTTGTTTACAGCAGGTTATGTCTGCCCACAGGCCTCAGTTTTATCTTCTGTGAAATGGGCATTCTGGCCGTGGCTGTGTGAGGTTGTGGTGAGGATTACGTGAAACAATGAATGTAAGAATTTGGCTGGGTGCCTGACGCCTAGTAAGTGCTCAAGAAATGTTAACTATTCTTATTCTTTCATTGGTCTGGACTGTATCCCCAGAGGTCCTGAATTAGAATCAACTGAGGCCAAAACACATTCTTCAGGGTCTGTGCCCAAGATGTTCATGGTTTATTGATCGTAGCACAAAACAAAAACATGGAATCAACCCAATATTCACCTGAGGGGTAGAGTGGTGTACCCTGTGGTATGAGGCGAATATAGTGAGGGGTGGTGTGTACCCTTTGAAGAGGCATTTCCGAAACATTTCTGATTGCGTGAAAATGTCCGCCGGGAGAAGGCCAAGGGGCTAAAAGGAGGATATAAATTGGACGTGCAGAACGATTATGATTACATGGGAATAAATCTAGGAAAAGGGCTGAAAGGAAATGACATGAAAGGTCATAGGAAAGCAATTTCAATCCATAAATATGGGAAAGAAGGAAGGGGAGGAGAGAGGAGGACAGGGAAGTGGGCGGGAGCGGGGAGGAGTTAGCGGTCCAGTCACTGGTGATATCCATCTGCCATAGGTGTGCATAGCAATGAATACCTCCCACGATATTTTGCATCCTTTATCCCAATCCAGTGGCGGCTTCAATAAACTCTGAGCTGCCGGTCAGATGTAAAATGCTCATAATCTCTACCTCCAGTCTCAGCCATGCTCTACCTTTGTTCATAGGCTTCATTTCTGTTGGCCTCAGTTTCCCAGTTCATAAAATGGGGATGATAAGGCAACCTGCCTCACTCAGTAGCTGGCCTGGCACTTAGTAGGTGCTCAAAAAACTCAAGCTGCCATTCTTACAAATGGGACAGGAGTCAGGTCCATTTCTGTGAAGACCAGCTCCTCCAGAGCTACCTTCTCACCCTTGGAGGTTCCCATGGGTTGAGGATTTCCTGGGGACCCTGGCCAACCCCAGGGCAGGAGGGCAGGTGGGAGGTGGGGGAAGGGTGCCCAGCCAGCATTCCTAATGGGGACAACTCCAGTTCATCTCTGTACTGGACAACTTTCTGGTTCAAAGACCAAAGGCTTTTGAAAAAGAAGGAAATAAGGGTTCTTGGACATCAAATGCTTCTAACAAACACTGTTTTGATGGTTTAAAAGTAAACGAATCCGAAACATATGGATTACATTTCTCCTGAAGGGCTTAAAAATTCAGAGGAAGAAAAAGAAGTTGTCTTGTGCCAAATGCATGTTGATTTTTGCCAATCTCCAGAATCTTTGGGAAATAATTGGAGACATGTCCTCACACCCCGACCAGCGCTTTTTTTTTTAATTGCTGTTATGACTCACTGTTGAGTTGGTGATTATTTTTATCCAGTTAATGAAGGTAATCTATAAATTACCACTGACCCAGATTCATGATTTAATAAGATTTAAATTACACACCCATGCTCACTCGGAAGAGCGGGCTGGGGCCTCTGTCTGAACGGAAGGCAGGCAGCTGTCTGTTCTCAGAGGTCCTGCAGCTCAGAATGTCTACCACTGCCTTTCTTCACTGGTCTGAGCTCATGGCCTAGCCAGTGTGACATTTGGGGCCACCTGGTGGGTTTCCAGGCCCTGTGACTGTACACGGTCCCTGGTGCTGGCCTTGGACTCAGCAACGAATCCAAGTGGGGACCCAGAAGGCAAGCACCCTGCTCTGCCTCTGTCATGCTCATGTGCCCTCAGCTGACCTCGGGCCCCTCTCTGGCCTAAGTTCCCCCCTGCATGACATGAGACAGTACTGATCTTCAAGCTCAGGTTTCCCAAAATGGGCTCTGTGGAACTCTGGTCCCTGGGAATGCTGTGTAGGGAAGGGCTCCATCCTTGAGCATTTTTCTGAGCATGGTTACATACCCCACCCAACTTGTTCATTCACTTCCCAGGCTCAAGGTCAAAGTCAAGGTTACCCCCACACTCACCCTGCAAAGGCTGAAGCCTCCAGGAAGCTCTCTCCTAGTTTAAGAGCCAGGTCAAATCCTGCCCCTCCCTTTCCAGCTTCTCTAAAAGTTCTTGTCCTTAAAATGAAATCACACTCCTGAGCTTACAAGACCCTGGGGATCTGTACCCAGAGCCGGCCTCCTGGGCCGGCAACAAGGTTAGTAGCATGGGCCCACGCTCAGGACCCCAGACCTAATTTTAATGCTCTGTTGTTTCTGTCTTGAAATTCTTGATTGGTTTTGCCCAAGGGGCCCACATTTTTATTTTACTCTAGTCCACTTGAATCACGTGGCCTGTCCAGCCAGTACCACAGCCTCCTTTTTCTCCCAACTCCTCTCACATAGGCCCTGTTTCCGCTCCTCTGCTACCTCCATTAGGAAGTGATTGGAGCAGGTCCTCAAGAGAGTGGAAATCAGGAAACAGCTTTGCCTCCACATAAGGCTCTCACCTTGGAATTCCCTGGGGACTGGGGGCCAGAGAGCCCTTCCAGGGTGGTGGAGGCAGGCAGGGGGTACCAGCTTCAAGTCATCTCTCAGTTTAGGAGAGCTGTGATCTTGAGCAGGTAGAATGAGCAACCTGTCCTTGTTTGCCTGGGACTTTCTTGCCAGGTTTTTGCTTCAAAAACCCCATGTCATGGGAACCCCATTAGTCCCAGGCAAGCCCTAAAAGGGGCCCAAACAAGTTCCATCCCCTATGCTGCTCCCAGCCCCCACCCACAGAGCTCCCCAGCCTCTTGGGGAGTAGGTTTCAGCCCCATCCTACACCTACCCACTCAAGTCCCCTGTGCCTTGTAGATGCCACTGTGTCCCCATTCCCTGCAGAGGCCCCAGGCTGCTTACAGGAGGCCAGAGAGTATCTGGTGGAGCATCCCAGGACCCCCACATGTATCCACATAAAGCTCAGGACCAGTGCGGCCCTTCGCTGCCAGCCATGTACTCAACATTGAAAGAACGCTTCAGAAAAGACTCTGCTTTCTCTAAACCTGTTGATAAGACTTATATATGGTGCTGGCATTTGGAGAAATAGTTTGGCCTTCAGTAAGACATGTCACTTCTGTCCCAAGTCTGGGGTCCTTGCCTGTAAAATGAGGTCTTGCAGGGTCTTGTGAAAGGTCCTGGGAGAGCTCAGGGACACACAGCACATCCCTCTTAGGCCTGTAAGTATCTGAAGCATCATTTCCTTGGTCACCAAAGACCAGCAAACGCCTGTGGCCTTTGTATTTTCCTTAGTTTGTGACATTAAGGGCAAAGCCAGGGTTGTCACTCCGTCTCTGCCCCTCATGGATGAGCCTGGAAGTGTTCCTCTAGTCCTGTTGCCTACAAGAAGGAGACTAACCCCCTGATACCCAGCTGGGGACAGCTTCTGACGGCCTTTCTTTCTTTGTTGGCCAGAAACCATCCCTGGAAGATTCTGAAGCAGTCAGAGGATGGGATGGATTTGTGTTAATGAGCAACTTTTTTTTTTTCCTTTTAAACAAAATAACATGTTAGTTTGTGGTGATCAGTTTAGGAAATCAGATAATTAGAAAGAAAAAAGCAACACCATCCAGAGCCTACTTCCCAGACATGACAAAAGACATTTACAGTCCCTTGTGGAACCGAAGTCCTGTCTGCGGTTCGGCCCGAGCATGTTGGCAGCTGCGGCTGCTTTGGGAGGCTGAGGGAGAGGAGCGGCGTGAGGGAGTTTTGGTACCGATTTTGTGTTTTTGGGAATTTGGATGAAGGTGGAGTTCCAATCAGTAATGGACAGTGTTAAAATGAGTCCCCCAAAATAGATAAGTTGTCATGTTTGATGTTTTTCAAGAGCGTAAACTTACGTTTTCCAGGAAATTGGCATGTTGACAGTCGATTTGTGAATATTTCAATAGGTTTTTTTTTTTTGCAATATTTATTTTTACTTGCTCTAGAATATGATCAAGTTCTCAGCATGACCCACATTTGGGCCAGACACCTTGTCGTGGGGATGTCACAAGGGTTGTAGGATGTGCAGCATCCCTGGCCCCTGGCCCCAAGATGCCTGGATCAATCAGCTCTCCTCATTTCTCCCCCGACCTCCATGACAACCAACCATCACCAGCACACAAATGTCCCTGGGGTACAAAATCAGCACCAGTGGAGAAACACGGTTCTAGAAGTTCCTGGAGGAAGCATCCTTATAGCTCTCTAAACACAAATAGAGCTTAAGTTATACTTTATGATATTAAACTAAAAGGGATGATGTTTTTAAGGGATTTTACTTAAATTAAGCAAAAAGGTCAGCAATAATAATATAACTAATATTATAGTCCCTGTCTTGCTTTGTGTGTGTGTATTTATATTTTAATATCCATTACATTTAATTACAATTAGCATTGCATTACATTTACTGTTATGTTACTAATTGCATTTAGCCAAAAAAAGGGGCTTTGGGGAAATGTAAGCTTTTTGTTTCTTTTCCTTTAATGGTACATATAAGATATAAGGCGAGCTTTTCCAACAGACTTGAAAAATGGTTGTTGATGAATAGAAAATAGTTAAGACTTGTCCCAGAACATCACAGATGGGGATATCGTACAGGAAGTCATGACTGCCTTTGAGACCGTTCAAAATAGGTATTTTATTCATTCCATGGCCAGCTGATTTTTATGAAAGTATGCCATGTTCAGGGAGCTCATCATAGGAGCATTTCAAATTTCCTTCAAATGGAGAGATGAGCATTGCAGAAAGAGAAGCTTTTTGTTCTCAGACTTATCTGACAGAATCCATAAATGAAAGGGTATTTAATACAATTGGACAAATGAGGTTTGTCTTGGAGACAGATCATCTTGAGAATGATTCGTGAATAAATCGTACTGTGAAAAAGTCCCTTAATATACTGTGAAAGTCTGCATGTGTGTGTGTGCAATTACATGTGCAAAACAGAGGCATTGGGCTATTTTCTTTATTATTTCCCACTTGGCCTCAGAAACAATGGATGCAAGGATCCTAGAGAATTTTTTTTTTATTATGTCATCATAGGAATCAATCCCCCTGCACTGAAAAAGAAAGAGTGAAGGCATAACCTTTACTCTCCAACCAAGTAAGTCATTCCGTAATAGATATTACAGGAATCTTTTTAAAACAAAGGAAGACCACACTTTTTCAGTTTCCAGTTCCACTTCATTTTCTGTTGTGTCCTGAACAATTCTTCCAGCAAATACAACTTCTAGGGAAAAACCACTGACAGTGACTGAGGCATATGAACAAGGCTGCCACGGACAGTTGAACAGGTTGTGTAATGCCCAAACCTAGGGGCTTCAGTGTCAATGGTCCCACCTGGAAAAAGATGCTGCTGATACTAGATACTTCCATAATGTACCTATACACATTTATAGAAAACTTAGCCTAAGCAAGGAACTCCTCATTTCACCTGAACACTGCTCTGGAGTAGTTGCTTCCAGCTGTGGGGGGGAGCAGGGATTGAGTGTTAAGAGACCTGAAGGGACCCTGGGGCATTGAAAATATTCTAAATGGTGCTGGGGAGGTGGCTGTGTACATGTCTAAATGTACTGACATTCATTGAGCTACACACTCCCGATGGGTGAACTGTATGGTATCTTAACTCTCCCTTGGTAAATCTGCCCTTGTTTTGGAGGGGAGGAGTGCAAGACCCACCCTCCAGAGCAATCAAGTGCCAGGAGGTAGGCACTGTTTCTTTCATTCCCACTTCACAGACCAGAGAACCAAGGCTTGGAGATGGTCCGTCACTTCCTGAGGTCACTTCCCTGCCTTGGGGTCAGGGGATGTGCTAGCTATCACTCCAGAGTGGATTCTTCCGGGTGCAGGCTTGCAGCCCTGGCACTGGGGGAGTGCCTCTCCCCTTCCTGTATTCTGAGTCTGGAATCTGCGAATCGGCCCATTCTCCCTCTGTTTCCCAGCCTGGGTGGCAAACACCCAAGCTGAAAACATGGATTGAGCAATGGGAAAGCAGGGGGAGCCTAGCCCTCCTTTTGGCTGCCCATAATCTAAAACACTGTGGTGGGAGCCATGTAGCCCCGAGAGCATAGCTGCTGTCGGCTTGTGCCTTTTCCCAATGTGCATCTTGGACAAGTTTGATTTATTGTCTGTGTCCGAAGGGACCCTAAGACAATGCCAAGCTTCTGCTGGCCTGTCTGAAAACACGTTCACACACAGTCACCAAACCCAACTCTGAATCACCCTCCCAAATTGCACAGGGATCTTCAAAGTCCCGTCTGCTGGGTTTCCAGCAAGACACGATTGTGGGTTGGGAACCAGCATGGAAAAAGTGACTGAAGGCTATTTTCAAATGTGGCAATGGTTTTGAGGACAACTTCACCATGAGGAGCCCCTTTTGTACTTTTATTGTCATTGTGCTGTGATTCCATGGAGGCTCGTGGAAAGTCAGGCTTCCAACACCCTCAGTAGAGGCTGGGAGATCCTGGGGCGGGCAGGCTGACTTCTATCCAGCCAGTGGATGGCCTCTGGGGAACAGGGGAGGGCAGGGAGGAAGCTGACTGCCTTCAGGGCAGAAGCACAGCCCAGTAGTCGGGCTTCTCTCTCCCCTCAGCCTGTTTCACTGACTTCTTCACAATTGGTACCAAGCAACCGATCCATCCATCCACTGCCCAATTGACACCACCATCCAGTGGGTAAACAGATCATGGTCAGCTGGAAAATGGAATACTATTCAGCTATAAAAATAAGTGATTTATCAAGCCTTGAGACATGGAGGAACCTTAAAGTCTTTCAATAGGTGAATTGATAAACAATGCTCTACATGTATACCATGGAATATTATTCAGCAATAAAAAGAAATATGCTATCAAGCCACAAAAAGACACTGAGGGACCTTAAGTGGTTGCTAACTGAAAAGGAGTCAGTCTGAAATTTTACTTGCTCTCTGATTCCAACGATGTGAGATTTTGGAAAAGGCGAACTGTAGAGGCGGTGGTCAGCGGTTGGCTGGGATTGGGGACAAGGGAGGACGAGAAGGATGGGCAGGTGGGGCATAGGGGATTGTGAGGGCAGAGAAACTATTCTGTATGACACTGTAATGGTGGATACCTAGTCATTACGTATCTATCAAAACCCATAGAAGGTCCAACACCAAGAGTGAACCCTAGTGTAAAACTAGGAACTTGATTTAATAGTGATATATCAGTGTTCGTTCATCAATTGTAACAAATGTGCCACATATTGAAGATGTTAATAATAGTGGAACCTAGGGTGGGGGGAATCCAGGATGCATGGAAACTGTACTTTTTGCTCAATTTTTCTGTAAACCTAGCAAGAACTGCTATAAAAAAATGAAGCCTATTAATTTTTAAAAAATCAAAGCTATCCTTAAGCCTTCCAATGGCCTCCTTTGACATTTGATACAAAATCCCAAATCCTTGCCTCGTCCTTTTAGAGGCTGACAAACTTAGTGGCTCCAAGCAACAATAAATATTTATCATCTCACATGGTTTTTCTGGGTCAAGGATTTGGTGGTTGCAAAGCTGGGAGATCCTGGCTCCAAGTTTCTCACCTGGTTACAGTCAAGATGTTGGTCAGGGCTGCACATCTGAGGGCTTGATTGGGGCTGGAGGACCCACTTCTAAGGTGGTGCAGTCATGGGCTGCCAAGTTGGTGTTGGCTGTTGGCAGGAGGCCTCAGTTTCTCTCCATGTGGGCGTCGAGTGTCCTCACCACATGGCCGTTGGTTTCTTCCAGAGCAACTGATATGAGAGAACAAGATGGAAGCCACAATGCATTTTATGACCTCACCTTGGAAGTCACAGAGTCTCACAGTGCTACTCTGGTCACACAGGCAGTCATGGTTCGGTGTGAGAGGCACTAAGCTGAGAGGCCAGGAGGTGAGACTCCCCCCGGGGGCCATCTTGGAGGCTGGCCACCATAGGTGCCCCATCAGATGCATCTTGTTTAGGCCAGAATCGCTCAGTAACTCTGGTCAGTGACAGAATCCTGAGTGGTGTCCCTAAGCCAGGCAAGTCATGGCTTGTCTTTTGGTTTTGATAATTTTTACTTTGTTTTTCTCATCTCAGACATTATTCCCTTGCATGTAAGCCTTTACTGTTCAAATTTCACCTTCTGTCAGGGACAACCTGAGAGACCAACCCAAGCTGATTTAACTCCTGTGACAACAAGGGAGAAATTTATAATTAAAGTGGGAAGTAAAGGAAATTAATTTGTCTGGCAAAAGGCTATAAAGTAATTCTACTGCCAGACACAGAATCTGCCATGGGAAAACAGATGGGAATATTGTGTCAATATAACAAATGCCAAGAAGAATCAGGAAAGGCAACTGGTAGCTGTTTAAATGGTTTTCCGAAGTACTCTTTTTTTATTGAGGCTACACAGAATGCCAAAACCAGCGATGGGGGTGTGAGGCTTTCTGTCAACCCGGGTGGCGTGTGCAGACACGGTCACAACAAGGTGTAACCACTGCAAGTCACATATAGAAATCAGGCAATGGTTTCCCAATTGATGGGCATGGAAGGCAGTTCTCAGAACGTGGAGAACTTGGAGTCCCCGCCACCTGGTGCTTTGCATCCCGAGGCATGGAATTGGCCAGGTTTCATACATGTCCTGGCTTTGTGGTTTCAGCACCTTTTGCAGCAGCCCACCGGAGGAGAAGTGGTTTGGGGTTTGTAACCAAAGATAAATGCAGTTTTAAAAATAGCAACATCCAAAATTCGTGAGGCTTTACTAGAGGCAAATATGCCCTGAGTAATTAAGACGGGGGTCAACTCTGCAGTTTTCAGAAAATGTACCTAAGTGTATGTGTAATGTGCAAGTCATAAAACAAAGGAAATGATTTGATTGTAGGAGCATGTCACTGAGCACAGTCATGTGCACCAAGCAGCGATCAGGACGGTGAAATGTGAGCGAAATTTAGAATATTCATCATATGTAACCTCCATTATGAGGGAACACTGTTTAACCTCGAAGGGTGGGCAGAGTGATAAAAGGGGACCTCGACTAGACCAGAGCGATGGGAGCGGTGAGGCGTCTCAAGGAACTGGCATTTAAGTGAAACGTGGAGAATGAGTTAGCCTTGACAGGGAGGGAGACAGGTCCCATTTTCCATTATAAGGATGAGGAAACCCCGCCGCTCTGCCACTTGATCTATGATTCCAGTCTTCCCTGGGCATCGGTCAGCCCACAGGTCCACAGGCCCCCCGCATCAACAACTCAGTTTTTGATATTAGCTATTCGCACTTGTGAGAAAATGAGTTCAGGTTAACAGGGGGACAGGAAGAGGATGAGAAGGATGGGCAGGTGGGGCATAGGGGATTTGTGATAACATATGACATGCCGGGCACCTGACACTTCATCCTGCCATTATGCACATAATCCCAACAGAAACAAGAACAGTAATGACATGTGGCCAACATCTGAGCCCCGGCTCTGCCAAGCACCTGATCCCGGTGCCTTACCTGGACCAACTCATTTCCTCCTCACCTCCACCCTCTGCAGCACATGGGATCACCTTCTCATTTGGCAGAGGAAACTGAGGCCCAGAAAGGCTAAGTGACTTGCCCAGAGTTGCGTCAGCAGTCAGTGGCAGAGCCAGGGTAGTTAACTGGAGAAGTAGCTTTGCGTCTGAGGCTATACAGCCCACTGCCCTGACACCACCCTGTCCTGGTACTTCTCATTCCTTGATCCTCCAGAGATGTGACCTATCTTGGCTGCCCAAGTAAACCTGCAATAGCTTGGTGGAAGTGTTAGTTAAGCCAACATCTTTGGTGGCTAATTTGGCAATGTTTGTTTCTGGATCTATAGATCTCTGTGGGGTCTAATGAATACTTTTCCCTAGAACCAGCAATCATGCCCTTGGACACAGGTGTGAAAATGATACACGTGCAAGGTTATTCTTAGCAGCACAACTTTTAATAGCAAGTGTGGAGGAACAGTCCCACAGTCCAATGTGCTTAAATTAGCTCACAAACGGTGGACATTGGCAAACTGCAGTGCTCTATGGCCGTAAAAACAGAACTGGGTCATTTTCTCTGTACTGATTCAGCACAAAAGCAAGACACAGAGTGGTGTGGACAGCACACAACCCTTTGTACCAGAAAAAGATGGAATATAAATATGAGTGTCTGTAAGAAATGTGAGCAGTCTCACGGTGGTTTCCCAAGAACTCAGCAACAGGGGTTTGTCTCTGGGGAAGGGAGCAGAAAAACTGGGGTGCTTAAGGGTGGGACACAGGCTTACATTTTCCCATATAACCTTTTGTATTGTGTCTGAGACTTTGTACATAATGTTAGTAATGGACATGTGTGTGTGTATTTTTAAGAAAAGATAAAACAGAGGAACAGCTGATGAGACTATGAGAGAAGGTTCTTTAAACCCTTGTGGGTAAATATTCCTTCTGAGAGCACATGATGAAGACAGGAGTGGAGTCTGCAATGGTCCGTTTCCAAAAGGGCTTCTCTGCCTTCATTTAGATCAAATATCTGGGTTCCCTCAGAGGCCCCCTCCAAGGGCAGCCCCAGCTTACATTTGATGACACACACGGCCTTAGATGCTGCCGGCTCCATGGAGCTGCTCAGCGACCCCAAGGTGCCTCTGGGAAGGGTCAGCATTCACTGTAATCACGATTCCTGTCGCACTGGTGAACAGTCATTAAAAAAAATCCCCTCTGGCTGTAGCCCACATTGCTGACCACAGTCTGTGCAGAGGGCACGCGCAGCCTCTGTTGCCCCATGTGACACCCTGATTTGGGGCAGTCTCTGATGTTCCCTGGGGACTGCCCCAGTCTGGCTGAAGATGCCCTTTGCAGCTGACCTCCCCTCTCTGCTGCATTGCTCTTCTCCTGGGAGGGCTTTGGGTAGAAGCACAGGCACATCACTTCTGGGAAAGACAGGCCCCACCATCAGGCGTGTACAGACGGGGCTGGCTCTCCTGGGCACACAGAGCAGGAGACAGAGCCACTGCCCTCTAGGAACTGGCCTCGCTGCCACCACACCAGACCTCAGGTCCCCTGAACTTTGTCTTATTTGTCCCTATCCCCCTGTCTCCTCATCTTTCAGAACTCAGCAAGAATGACAGAGGTCAGGCCATGTGCTAAGGCTTTACATACAGCCCACGTACGTACCCACGAAGTAGCCAAGAGGTGAGTCATATTAAACCAGTGTTTGCCATATGGAAAAACCAAAGGGCAAAGAAAGCAGAGAACTTGACCAAAGGGTCACAGATGAGGGCTAGAGTGTGGAGTCGGGGTTTAAACCCAGGTCTCAGGCCACCGTCTCGCTCCTGTGCTCATAGGAGATGTCACCAGTGGGTCCAGAACGCTTCCCTCTCAGCCCAGATGCACCCTCAAAACTCAGGAGAAATTCTAGGCAGTCACCGTTAATCAAGAAGACCACACACAGCCAGGTGATGGGCGGCAGTTCCCTGGCACTTCCCAGTGTAGGGTGCTCATCCCAAGCTCAATCACTATGTGTGGGAGGGAAGCGGAGGAGTAGCCATGTGGCAGGGAAGGCTAGCTCTCTACAAAGTTCATTCTCTTTCTCCTTGGTGTAGATTTCTTCCTGTAATGCACCTCTGAGCCTGCTTTGCGGCTGGTTGTAGGAGGCAGGTGACTAGCTCTTGCCCGGGAAACAGGAGAAGTGAGAACGTTCTCAGCACGGGTGTGGCTCCTCCTGCCTCTCTCCTGCTGGCTGCTGGCCCCTGGCGGCATCCTCCTAGTGGGCTGTGGAACCGCAGGACCCTATGTCCCTGCAGCAAGCACAGCCACCTGCCGTCGGGCTGGGGCACGGGCAAGGAATAAAGGTAGGTGGGGACACGTCTCCTCCGGCATCTCCAGGCAGCCTCTGCGCCCAGGTAACTTCTTGGCAGGCTGTGTATGAGGCCATCAGTCAAGCACCTGTAGCTTCTGGGCAAGGGGTTCTGGGCAGGGGGCTGAGCATCTGCCACACGGCTGCCTTGGGTGAGGGTGGGGAAGGGGCTGAAGAGAAGACGAACGAGCTGGTGCACAGGGGCCAGTCTCGCCCTGGGGGCTCGGAGCCCACGCTCTCACTGGATCCTCACTGGGTCTCACTGATCCAGCCCCATGCAGCAGGTGCTCTCATTGCTACCGTTCCATTTTATAGATGTGGATATTGGGGCATAGAAAGCCTAAGGGATTTTCCCAAGGAACCCGGCGGTTGGAAGTGGCAGAGCAGGAGTTTGAACGCAGGCAGTAGGACTCGGGAGCTGCAGGCATACCGCTGAATAACTCTGCTTCCTCCACGCGGGAGAGAGTGGTGGGACGGGCAGGAAGAGCAGCGCCTCACACCTCAGCATCCGGGCATTTCCGTGTAGGAAGCTGCCTGGCCTTTGTCTCCAGGTGTGGCACAGCCAGGAAAGCAGCCGGCAGAGTGGCTGGTCTGGCAGGGACCCCACCCTAGGGTTGCAGACAGGGCGAGGCCCGCGGTCCTCAGCTTGGGGTCTGCCCCTGTGGCTGCCCTGCCGGCTGTGCAGACATCACTCTGACTCAGAGGCGGCCCAGCCTCCCGGTTTGCTGTTTTGCAGAATAAGCAGTCCTGAGCGGTTGCCTGGGTGCCTTTGGGATGTCTGGTTTTCCTGGGAGTGGTGGAAAAAGAGAGGATGTTTAAGTCAATGTGTGACATGCGCTGACCAAACTGGTCCCCCCAGATACTCAGATCCCAGGCTCTGCACCGCCCGCGAGAGGGCCTGGGGCACGTGACTTAGCCCTCTCTCCGCCTGTGGGTGGTAACAGGCTCCCCCTCTCAGGGGCTCAGTGGGAATTAAATGGGTTTCCTATCCCACCTCTCAAGCCCTTGTAGAGCACAGACTGGCAAGCTCCCCGGACCATCAAACTGGGAAACCCACGCTGTGGCTTCCAAGGGCAGTTCCCCTCTGCTTTCTGCCTGCGTGTGTTCACCTGGCAGCGTTCAGGTGGTGGTTTCTTATGTTTTGTCCAGCACCTACAGTTATTACCAGAAGCTGCAAGTGCGCACCATCTGGCTCCACACGCACACCACCACTGCAGGGGGAGAGGAAGCCGAAGCTCAGAGGGGTGAAGCACTGTGTGCTCCCTGCTTCCCAGCTACACAGTGCTGGGGCTTGAGGTGGGCCACGGGTGTCACTCAGCCCCCCTCACCTCCACCCCAACACACTGACTCATTCGTTCTTCATAGGAATATTTACCAAGTGCCTAAGTGCCAGGCACTGTGCCAGGTGCTGGTGACACAGCCATGCATTCTTGGACTAGGTCCCTGCACTCAGGGTCCTTGCATTCTAGCAGCAAAGGCAGACAAGTGAATGACCCAGGAAATAAGGTAACTGTGGGCAATGACTGGTGCACCAGAGAGGGGACAGGACGATGGGAAGCTGGTGATGAGTAGGAGCCGCTCTGGTGGTGGCCTGGGTTTGGAGGGAGAAGAAGCAGGTATGAAGAGAGGGAGGGAGCAAAGTCTTCCTGGTGGGAGGAGGGAGCAAGCCTGGCTGTTTCTGGAACATGGGGGGGGGGGGGCCTTGCCCAGCAGACAGAAAGGAAGAGGCAGGGAGGTGACAGGCCCTGCCCCTCCATCCTCTACCACCCCCGCCCCCACCCCCACCCACTGCCCAGCTCACCCTAGCCCCAAGGGAACCCTTTTGCAGCACAAATGACAGTTTAGGACTCAGACCCTGAAGGCTGAGCCTCTGCACTCCTCCCCTAAGCAGGCAGAAGAGGTGGAGAAAATGACACAAGGCGACAGGCCCTGTATCGGGTGGTGCTGAAGATTCTGCAAAATAGTAATGCTCTGAAGTAGGAACTACTAACTCCCCCTCTTATTGTTATTGCTATTATTGCCATCAACCCTATTTAACAAATGAGGAACTCAAAGAGGCTAAGTGACTTTTCTAGGGTCACACATCTGGAAAATGGAAGAACTGGGATTGAACCCAGGCTAGTTTTACTACTTCATTGGCTTGTAAGACAGGCCCCCTGTGTGGTAAGCACTCCTAAGTATGAGCTAATTCACTTACTAATTAAAACTCCATGTGAGGTTGCCACTCCACTTGCCATTATGTTTTTTGCTCTGACTTCAAGCATATCAAGGCACACACCCTGGCCCAGGGCCCTTAGAGCAGGACTCCAGCTATGGCCCAAGGACTCAATCCTGCCCTCTGCCTGTTTTGGAAATAAATTTTTATGGAACACAGCCACACCCCTTTGTTTACGGATTGCCTATGGCTGTTTTCCTGCTGCAAGGGCAGAACTGAGTAGTTATACCCTCCAAGCCTAAACTGCTCTCTGGCCCTTTACAGAAAAGGGTTGCAGACCATTGGCCCAGAGGAACTTGCTCCCAGCTTCTCTGTCTGTAGAGGGGTGACTCTGGAAAGACACCGTGAATGCACAGGACCCAGCCCAGGGCATAATAAAAATAGGCCATTAAATCAGGCAGTTCATTCTGCGCTGGCTTGGAGCAAATGCCCCTTCCCCAAGGGGAGATGTCACAGCTCTGGAAGGCCTGACCAGGGCCCTCTGTCTCTCTCCCTCCCTCAGGGTGCATGAGGGTGGCTGGGACCACAGCACAGCATGCATGGAAAGCTCCTTCTCCATATGGTGCCTGCAGTTGTCAGACTTGCAAGCAGGGACACAGGGCACCCCATTAAATTTGAATTTCAGCTAAACAACAAAATAAGTTTTTAGTATAAGTGAGCCCCAAATATTATATGGAATATGCTTATACTAAAAAATTATTCTAAAAGTAACCTATTCAATTTTGAAGTTTTTAGACTAAGTTCCAAATTTATTATGCCAAAATTCTTAGTGTAAGTATGACCCAAATATTGTGTGGGTCATGCTTACATCAAAAAATTATTCTAAAATTATTCTACTAAAATTCTGATGTTATTCTACTACATTCCAAATTTATCATGCCAAAATCCTTAGTGTAAGTATGTCCCAAATAGTGCATTGGACATATTTAGGCTTTTAAGAAATCCATTGTTTATCTGAAAATCAAATTGAACTGGCTTCTTGTATTTTGTCTGGGAGCACTGCAAGGGCATGAGTTTGAGAAGCAGAGAGGAGCTCAGGCCCGCAGGGACCTCAAGACGACCATACTGTCCCTAGGTGGGTGTGTTCCCCAGTGGAAAGGGGATCACAGCCCCAGCAAGCCTTCAATGCCCTTCTCCAAATGGTTTTAGGACAGGAAACCCTCAAAGGTGAGCTGCTTCTATTTTCCAAGGGGGAATCCAAAATGAGATTCTGGAATGCAGGGTCTATAGCTTTAAGGCAGCCGAAACTGTTTCTGAGCTAAAAATGAGTTGTTTTAATTGTGGTGGTGGTTTTGTTCTGCTGCCTCACTCGCTGAGATCTGGTTTTCCCATCCCAGCTCCTTGGCTGTGGTTTTCCTCTCTCTCTCGGGCTCCCTCTCCCTTGTCTTTCTCTGTCGTGTCACTTGCTCAGGGGAGTGTGCAGGAGATTAAATGCCTTTGACAGGTGACAGGGCAGAACCGACATCATGGCGGGTTTGCGGCCCTCATCCCGACGGCGGAAGCGAGGCGCGAGGAGGCTTAGGAATGAAATGGAAACAAATCGAGATGGAGGTGTGGCTGCTGCACAGAGGCCTGCAGCCAGGAGTTTCTGCTCTCCTTGGGCTTTCAAAATAATTATTGGGGGCATTACTCTCCAAAATGGGGCCATGCAGCTGGCGGGCCTCCAAACCGCCCCGGGCGGGCAGCATGCAGTGCAGCCCCCACCAGCTCCAGGAGCCAGCGTTGTGTCGGGGATGCCTAGGCAGCGGGTGTGGGACTCTGCATTTTTAAGGAGCTCCCTCCCTGATGGTAATGCACAGTTAGAGGTAAAAGGCAAGGCAAGGAGCAGTAACTTTTTCAGGATGTGGCCCTCTCCCAGCTTAAACACCGCTGAAAGTCCTTGGGGGCCGCTCAGAGCTCCTCAGAGGAAGCCCTTAGCTTGGCCCCCTAGACGGCCTCCTCCAGGAGCTTCGTCCCTCCATCCCTGGCCAGCTGTATGAGGAAGGCCTGTGGGGGCCGGGCCCCAAGCAGGGAGACCAACGGAGAGGCCGTGGGGGCCTGGAGAGGCCCGGAAGAGAAGCGGGTGGCTTAGAGAGAGGCTTGGATGACGGAAGTGGACCGAGGTGGTCAGCTCCAGGCTCCTTCCCACAGGTGCAGGCGGTAGGAGCTGCTGACAGAGGATGTGAGCGTGTCAGAGGGAGGGCTCAGTGGCAATTCAAAGTGAAAATAAAGCCATTTCCCTCCATGGGAGCAGGGCACAGTGAATACACCACCCATGGTAATTATCACGGAATCCTTTTACCGTAACAGCTGGGGCAGAGCAATACCTAACCCATGTTCCTTCATGCACCAAGTCAAATCGGCCCTCAGAAAGGCAAGATTTTAAGACTGAATAAAAAACATCAAGCAAGGATGAGTGTGATTTGTCTTATCCAGGAGGAAACTACTTGGTGGCCATACCTATGGAAAACTCCACTTTCTTGGCTAGCATTGATAACTATCTATGTCGAGCACTGTGCCTCTGTGCCTTCTGACATAAACACTATTTAATATTTCCTCAAGTTGTGCATATTCTAAAGTGATTTGGAGAACAACTCTTTCCCCAACCGTGTTCGCATCTAATGGATTCTGAGGACAAACGAAATGGGGTGGGTTACCTGGTTTTTGGAATTTTCCATATAAAAGCTCCCGTCTCTGGAGGATGCTATTCAAAAGCTGAATATATTTAAATGCATAAAGATGTATGTAGGTCCACTGAGATATTTTCCTGGGTCCTCTCCATGGTCAGGCTGGTTGAGCTGAAGTTTCCTTGGTAAACATTTCCTGAACCACAGAAGAACAATAAAAGGTAAGTGACCACAAAACAAAACAAACCACTTTCCAAAAGGCAGGGGAATCTTTGTAGATGAAAACCAAGGCCATGAGGGAGGGCGGAAGGTGGAGAAGAGGTCCCCACCCAAAGACGGCTGTATCACTGATGTTTCCAGTTAACAAAATGCAGCAGAATGTACTGCTGAGGAGGTTTGCTCAAATGGTAGACATTTCTTCTAAAACCATTCATAGTGATAATATATGATAGACACAAGTGATTGCTATTTGGTAGATGCCAGCATCCATAATTATCATCACCCTGGAGGGTGCCAGCCATGTCCCATAGCCCTTACCTGTGTTGGCTCTGAAACCCAGGACAACCTGCAAGAGACCTGTTTTTACAGTCACTGGCCTTGATGCCCATCAGGGCAAGAATCTTCCCTCCCATGCCATGTGCATTCCCCTCAAAATCTTCTACTGCCCCAGCCCGCTTCGTAGCCCACTCTGCACACCATCTTGTTCAAGTTCGCAACGCATCTCCCATCATTTGTAATCATTTGTCAAGTTTCATTTAAAATGAAAATCCATTTAATGAAATATTTCTGTTTAAATATCACCACATTAGATTTGCAAAGAATGTACCCATTTTGAATGTATTTAAGCAAAAATCAATAAAGGTTAATAGCATATTGCTAGAACATCACAGTGACAGAAAGGCAAATAATTCCTTTTGTAATTGAATAGTGCCACTGGAGAGTGGGAGGCAGTCAGCAATGACAGGCCTACCATATCTTTTCAAATGGTGTGTGAAATTCAACCATTGGGCTGTGATAGCCACATACAATTCAAATTTGACTAATTAGGTGAATTGTGCAATTTTCCATTTTTTAATAAGAAAGGGGGACGGCAAGGCAGTTTTGAGAGGATAGGGCCGAAAGGGGTGGGGGAAAAAATCATGTGAAGATAGCAAAGTCTTTAACAACAATGTAATTTTAAAAAAAGGATTTAATTGAAATTTATTAGGAGACAAGCCAGCTGGTCTGAAGGACAAGATTAAAAATATTTCATTAATGTGCACATGACTTGGGGAAGTTATGCTCCAGGAATTTATCATTTTCCTGGGTCATTTACTGTCCAACAGATTCTCCAAAGGAAAGGGGACTTTAGAATGTTAGAGCCCAAGAGACTTTGGAGTTTTTCTGGGCCTGTGATTGGTTTTCCCCCAGGGGGATGGGTATCTGTCCTTGCTTTTGAACTTCAATTTCCCCTCTTCCTCAGCGCTACACTAAGTGTTCGTGGGGAAGCCGTATCTTCTCTATTCTTAGCCCTGAATTTTGAGTCAAAACATATCCCAACACCTGCCTCAGGATGGGCCCTGATGGGCTAAAATCAGTGATCCCCTTCTACCCCTGGGTCCCAGACCATGGCTTGGTGAATGGGCACCTCACAAAATCCACATTAAAAAGATATGAAGAACACATGTGTTTCCTTGTTCTGTCAGCTGAGACGGACTAGAAGCCATGAGCCCCAGTAACAATGAGCGTGCTTGGCACCTGGGGTCCAAATCCTAGTTGCTGACACCATTCTTCAATCAAAGGACCCAGGGAGCCTCAGAGAAATGGCTGGAGCCCAGAACTGGGGTAAGAAATACACAAAATGAGCCTGAAGCATCTTGTAGTGCCAGAAAGTAGGAAGCACTGAGAAAAAACAGGCCACAATGGTGAAACCTGTGAGAGACCCAGGAACAAACTGAAGAGCTCCCAGTGGCCGAAGCTGGAACAGTTTGAGCAGGAAAACAGACCAGTGTTGTTATAATGCAAAGTAATGCAAAGTATAACATAAATATGTATGATCCATACTGATATAAATAAATGGTGAGTAAATAATTAAATAAAAATAGACAAGTCTCCCGCACAGAAAAATTCCAAATAATTTATGCAGACACTTGGCCCTCCGTGAGGTGAAGAACATCCCTCACTCCTTAAGAATGGGCTGCATTCAGTGAGTTCCTCTCAAGGAACAAGTATGGAGGAAAAATAATCACTTTACAAGGGAGAAATGTGGCAAGCACAACCTCAGCCAGGTGATCTAGGGCAATATCAATACCAATAAATCATGCTGATAGCATGTATCCTTGATATGATGTAAGGGGAAGGGAACATTACCCCTGGGGTCTTCTTGCCCCAAACCCATAACCTCAGACAAATCAGAGAAAACATCAGACAAATATGAACTGAGGGTTAGTCTACAGAACACCTGACCAGTCCTCCTCCAAACTGCCAAAGTTACCAAGAACCAGGGCTGTCTCAGAAACTGTCATGGCCAAGGAGGTCCTAAAGGAACATGACTGAATGGCCTGTGGTGTCCTGGGTGGGATCCTGGATCAGAAGAAGGACATTAGGGAAAAGATGAGGAGATGTGAATAAACTTTGGACTTCAGTTAATAATAATGTATCAATATTAGTTATTAATTGTGACAAGAGTCCCATATTCACCTAAGATGTTAATAACAGAAGGAACGGGGCCATATGAGAACTCCCTGTACTGTCTTTGAAATGTTTTCTGTAAATCTGAAACAAAATTTTAAAAATATTGTTTATAAAGCAGATATGGAGAAGATATTTATTGGGACTTCTGGGAAAATAAAGCTCCCTTGTGCTAGAGTGTAGAATGTAAGAATATGGACTCTAAAACTGGGTGCACCATTTTGGTACCAAAGAGGGAATGGCTGGAGTTGCTGGAAGGTGTTAGGAATAACCTGAGGATGAGCTCACACTGAAGAATGAAGAAAGAAGAGGTACAGAGAAATATCATTCTTGGGCGAGTATGGCATGCGCTGCTGGATCAAGCCTTGCCTGAAACTCACATCATTCTTGACTTTCCTGATTCTGAGCCAATAAATAGATCCCTTTATTATTTAAGTGGGTTTTCTGTCCATTGGAATATCATGATAAATTATACATCATTGAGAATTATTCCCCATCTTCTCTGATCTACTCAGTGATCCCCAAAGTCTGAAATCATACATTCTGTTGTGCTTGGTGTACAAATTAATTGCTAACAAAGTGTGAGTAGTTTATTCTTTGGGGATACTTCCCCATGCTTTCAGAGGGCAGAGAGAGTAAGGTGCATGGGCTGGGGGCTGCAGGGACCCCCGGCTGGTCTTTAGTTCCCCCCAAAGAATCTCTCTTCTCGGTGCAGAGGCTGTTGCCAGAGGATAATTTCTGGAACATTCTTCTGACTTAACTGGGACTTGAGCTCATCGCTTCTCTGTTTTATGCGGTTTGTGGCTATTTGTTGTTTTATTTAGGGATGGCATGGGTGGGGTGTGACTGTGGTTTGGGTTTTCATGTCTGCTCTAGATTTTGTTGGAAGATCACCCTCTTGCAGGCCCACCCCACCACTCATGGTGGTGCTTCTATTTGTTATTTTTCAAAAACTTCTCATGCAGATTATTTAACATGGCAAAATTTCAGAAGTAGAATGCCGCTTATGTAAATAAGCAATCAAACGTTTCTAAACTGACCCTGCTCCCCCAGGGAAGGGACCATCTCTTAATCATCTTCATTTTCCTTATACCCAAGTTCCTGGCAAGTCAGTAAATGAGCCGCACTGCCGCTCCGTGTACACAGAAGGGGAACCTGACATGTGGGCGGGCAAGACACTGAGTGTCAGGGGCAGGATGTACCTGATTCTGTCTGGCTATAGAGCTTCTTGTTTCTCTGCATCCCCAACACGTGCCCAAGCATCAGCCTTCCAACATTTCCTTATATGAAGAGTCTTCTTGCCTGAGTGGCCAATACCCCAAATCTTCCAGAATCCTTTGATAAATTCTGATGAAGTGTGGCGACAGGAGGTTGAAATGCCAGGCCTGCTAACATCCAGGGAGGCAGGCTCAGTGCTTTGAACCGGGTCCTTTAATCTCCTCCTCAGCTACAAAGGACAGCGGGTTCTTCTAAGGCTGTCAAGTCAAACCATTACGGTTTGTGTGAAAGGTGTGATCCCTGGCCTTTCACCAGCTCTTTCATGTTCTTTAATTCGGCTGCACAGGATTCCAAGAGGTTATATCAAAAGTCACCTTTATGCCCCAAGCCTCCTGATACATAAAATCCTAAACTCCCCAGTTTTCTCAATTTCATTTCCTCTTAATGTGCATGGGCTGGGGGCTGCAGGGACCCCGGGCTTTGAAGGAATCCATCCATCCACCCACACATCTCTCTATCCATCCATCCATCCATCCACTCATCCAACCAACAGATCTTAGCTGAGTACCTCTATGTGCCAGGCACTGTTCTAGGGCATGGTCACAGCTGCGATGAGACAAGCAAGGTCTCTTTTCAGCCCGATATTGCCCCCTTAATGACTCAAATCTGCAATTCTGTCTCCCTAAGTATGCAAAGACGGTAGGTCTATTTCAATGCAAATACTTACCAAGGATACTTTATAGTTAGATGGGCTAGAAAAGGTCCAGGGGAGAGCCTTTGTCTTTGGAAGAGGTGTGCACAGTCAGCGAGTTTTGCACCACGCTAGGGGAAGATGCTGAAGCCAGTGAGAAAGACAAACATTCGTTCTGGCAAAAGCCTTGAAAATTACTGAGCCATCCTCGGAGTGCTCAGTTTGGGCATCCGATCCTGTATGGGAGTATGTGTATAGAGATGTACGATGCGCATAAACATATGCCATGTATCGCACAGAGCAAATATGCAGAATTCATTTACAGTGTTTGCTTTGACAGCAGAAGGAGTGCACAGAGAGTGTTACAATTCCAGAATGCCTTCCGCTGGACCTCCTTCTGGCTCTCAGTTTGGCCACAGTGCAGGCTTTCTGTCAAAGTCAGTCAAGGCTTTTTACTTACTTCTTGAAACCAGTACAATATTGTAGATCAACTGTACCTGATACAAATATCTAAAAATATGTAAATATATTTTATATGTTTATAATGTATAAACATTTAAAAATTATACTTTTATAACATATTCTATACTATACATTGATACATATTTATAATTTTATATAATATAAAAATCTTAAAATAAATTTATAAAATATAAAATTTTATATAATTTATATCTAAATAAAAAGAAATATATTTTATAAGCTATAAAAACTATTAAAAAATTTTTTAAAGACTTTATTTACAATGGAGAAGAGGGAAGGCATCTCCATGTCCACGCTGTGAGATACAATGATTGCTATTTAATTGAGGAGGAAGAAGGCTCAGGAGGAGTGAGGTAGCTTATTTTTATTATATTCTCCCTGTCCTCAAGCAGCAGGTGACCCCATTCCAGGAGACCCCAGGACAGGCACCCTTCCTTCTCCCCACCATAAATGTATGTGGGGAGGGAAAGTATAGTTGTGGGACCGTCAGGAAAGAAAGAAGGTACTTGAATGTCTATTTCTACTGGGTGATTGACTGACCATGGGACAAATGTTTGTTGACTGGCTAAAGAGGAGAATGGAACCACCATCTTCCGTTGGAGGTTCTGTTGAAACATATAGACAGAAGAACTGGAGGGAGGGGAATAAGGAAAGTGTGCTGAGGGAAACAGGTGAGGTCGGATCTTCCTGATTTCTGGTTTAATGGCATCCCTTAGGCCAAGTGGCACCTCTGCCTTAACTAATTAGAAATTAGCTAATAACCACAATAAACAACAATAATTAGCATTTATTGAGAATTTATTCTGTTCTTGACTATCCATGAGTTATACAGCAAAATCCCTGTCCATTGTAGTTTCAAATAAGACAATTGTTCAGATGTAAATGGCACATAAATGTAAGTAGGTAGAGGGGAAAAAATTCTGCCTTTCCCCCACTCAAGGAGCGAGTTAAGAGCTTCAGTTCCGGAGTCAATCATCCCTGAATTCAAACCCTGGTTCTTCTATTATCTAGTTACAGGGCCTTGAGCAAGTCATGCTGCCCTTCATCCATCCATCCATCCATCCATCCACTCAACAAAGATTAACAAAGCACCTACGATATACACTAGGCATTTGAGAACTGAAACCAACAGAATTCACTTGTCTGTGTTAAACAATACAGAGACCAAGCAAAAGCAATGGGGCTATTTGCTGCAAGAGATATGTGCTCCTGATAGGTAAGACTGTCAACTACCTAAACAGTATCCTTATTAAGAGCTTCTTCGAGAAAGGGCCTGTGGTCAGTGGGACAATAGCCCCCAAAGTCTGTATTCTAATCCCTGGATCCTGTGAATATGTTTTGCTTCCCTGCAAAAGGACTTTGCAGATGTGATTAAGTTAAAGCTCTTGCGATGGGAAATCATTCTGGATTATCTGGGTGGATCCAATGTCATCACCAGGGTCCTCATGGGGGAAAGAGGGGGCAGAAGAAGAAACACCAAAGTATGTTGTGAGAAAGCCTCAAACGGCTGTTGATGGAGGAAGGGGCCACAAGCTGAGGAATGTGGGGGCCTCTAGAAGATGGACAAGGCAAAGAAACGCATTCTTCCCAGAGCCAGGGAAGGAGACAGCCCTGCCCACACCTTGATTTTAGTCTAGTGGGACCCGTTTCAGACATTTGACCTCTAGAACTGCAAGATTATACATTCGTGTTATTTTAAGGCACCAAGTTGGCAGTAATTTGTTATAGCAGCCACAGCCAATGAATTCAAGGTCAGATAGGAAATATTTTCAGCTTTTGGGGCACAAGTTCTCTTTCCTAACTTCTCAACTCCGCCATTTTTGGTAAATGAATGAGTGTGGTTGGATTTGGCCCATTGGCCATAATATGTTGACTCCTGCCCTAGCACACTAAATAGGGATTTGTAACAGTGGCAACTTCAGAATGTTGTTTTGTGAGCATTAAATGAAATGATGCATATGAAGCCTTTGGCAGACCCTGAGAAATAGCAGGAGCCCAATAAATGTTTATTATTACCATTTTTTTAAATCAATGTTATTGTAGCAGTGATGTGAGGAGGAGTATACTTGATATTTCCAGCAGCCTGCCAGTCAGAACACTGTAAGGAAAGGCTGAGAATCATCTATTTGTCAGGTATTTCAGATCAGAGCTCCCTCCTAGCAGTGCATGGGCGCCATGTAAGGGAAAAACAGCTTGGGGTGGAAGAATAACCAAGAATTGTCTTTACCTGAAAATGACAACTTGGAACAGGTATGATGAAAAATGAACGTCTCCAAGTCACAGGATCATCCTGGCTGAGTGGCACAAGGCTATCCTGTTACTATTTTCCTATTCCAGCATTGACATATTTTATTACTAATTGCTTCTTCAAACCTCATCAATGATCTTTTGCACTTTCTGCAAAGAAATGTTGAAAGCTTTTAATGAAGAAATTAATTATGTGTAGTCTTGAATGCAAATTAGACTAATTAATTGTAGCATTGATACCCTCTCCTGGCACAAAATATGAGAACTGGCATTATACATATTTATAAGGTACAGTGCATTTTGACAGATGCCTGCAGATTGTGATGAAAAGGTGGTCAAGGTGTCTAAAAGGACGCCTTTGCTCTGACAGATAAATATGGTTGCATTTCATGAGAAGTTCAGTTTAGTTGTCAACAATTGTGACTTTGGAATGTTGGGATGTGAAAACTTTGGCATAACATGGATTTTTCCATGAAATGAAAAACTTGAATGGAGTGGAAGTGACTGGAACCAGGATTTGAGAGTTCTTGGTTCCCGCCATGCAATTCTCCAAGAGCCATTTCCATGGGGGCTGGATGACTGAGTGGTTGGGATTTTACTCTTTTTAAAGCGTTTTGTTCCAAGTATGAGAATAGAATGCACATCCATGTAAATATCACTTGGCCATTGGGAGAGAATGTTCTATTGCACAGACATCTGTGCTAACTGAAGACTCCATTGAGAAAAAATACAGCCACAGTATTTTATAGCTTCTCTCCATCAAGAAGTAGAGTTTGTTTTTCCACCCTTAGGATCTTGGCTTGGCCATGGGACTTGCTCAACAGGACTTTAGCAAACATGATACAAGCATAAGACAGAAAAGTGCTTCTGCACTGGGTTTGCCAGCCTCTGTGCCTGCTGGAAACCCTTCTGCTACCATGAGAATAAGCACATGGAGACGGGCCCTGCCATCTCACATGAACCCCAGACATGTGGGTGAGGCCATTCTAGACCAGCCTGCCCCACAGAGCCAAGCCAGACCAGAGGATTTCCTGTCAGTCAATAGGATCAAGAAAAGTTTTCAAAAAGCATGTTTGCTGTTCCACATGGCTAAGTTTGGAATGATTTGTTATGCAGCAAAAACTAGCTGACACAAGTGAGCACCAAAATTTCAGAGCACTTTGCACATTTGGGGGAGGTGGGAGGTTTGTTTGGAGGTTTGTTTGTGAGTAACAGATACAGCTTCCTAAGAAGATTTCCACAGATACAGACCACTTTTTGGGGAAAGACAGACAGTAAAGAGGCAAACAGGTCGATATTTCAGTATAAATTAAAGGAAATGAGTTGGACAGACAGCAAGGGAAGACCCTTGCTCTGAGCATGTGTGGTGGACTATTGGGGCCTCCCAACAGCTCTTTCCTCCATCCTCTCCTTCCTCCATCATCTTCCTTTCTGACCAAGCCCTCAGAGGCCGTGACAGAGGTAGAAGTGCCAGAGGTTCATTTCCCAGCTTCCTCTGCAGCTAGGAATGGGCACGTGAACCAGTCCTGGCCAGTGGGACCCCAGGGGAATCTGCTGGGGGTATCTTTGGAAAGGCTGCCTTTCCCTTCCATCTTCTCTGATGGGGTAGGTATAGCCTTCTGTGGCAGGCAGAGGTCCCAAATGTCCCCTCCATTTCCTGCCCTAAGCCCCAGACCTGTGAATATGCTGAGATGTCACTCCCATGATTATGTTACATTAAATGGTCAAAATAATTTTGTGATGGAATTAAGGCCACCAATCTGTTGACTTTGAGTTAATCAAAAGGGAGATCATCGGCATGGTCCCTATCTAATCACACGATTCCCTTAAAAACGGAAAGTTATCTCCAGTTTGATTTGAGGGCTTGTCTCTTCCCTTCAAAGGCACAACCTCCCAAGGCCACAAGTATCTGTGAGAGAAGCTGGGTGGTCATCATGAAAGGCAGCAGGAAGAGTGATGGGGAGAAAAACAGACATGAGATGAAGAGAGAGATGGTTGGGCTTCTCCCTGTGTTCCAGCCCCTCATAAGGCCTGGCTATACCCCCGCCACTGGGACCTCTTAGATATCAACGCCTCCTTAAGTGATTTTTCTCTTTTACTTATTTCAGTTTGGTGTGAATATCTTTGGAGAAAAAAGTGTTCTACCCAATACAACACCTTTCTATACCAAGAGGTAAGTTATAGATGGTTGACTTGATTAGCCACCATGCCCAACTTACATCCAAACCTGCACCTTCTTGTTCTAATCAGTCTCACCCATTGGCAAGCAAATGCCCTAGACCGTGGCCAAAGTGTGGTTTGAGAATTTGGAAGTGAATTCTGAGCAACTCTGCCAGCAATTTGACATTGCACCACATCCGAGCGTCAGTACGGCTTCTCGTCTCATTGAATAGAGTATAGACGGTGCGGTGTGGTGGGGTCCCATGCTGGTCCTAGCCATGCACGGTGGGATCATGTACTGGTCTCAATGTGTGGACACAAACAGTGTGCTGAGCACCACAGGCAGCCTGTGAAGCATCGCTCCGGGCCTGGGCACATGGAGTATCAGGCAGGTCTCACCGTTTCAGGCAATCTGTTGAGTTCAAGCCACAGCTCTCCTTCCTGGAATGAATGAAGGAGTGTCACTCTTTCATTTCCTGTGGGAGACCCTCTTAGACCTCTCTCTCCCTTAAGACCCCCCTTCGGCAGACAGACAAGGCCCAAGTGCCACCG
Source organism: Smutsia gigantea (assembly GCA_032199065.1). Lineage (NCBI taxonomy): Eukaryota > Metazoa > Chordata > Mammalia > Pholidota > Manidae > Smutsia > Smutsia gigantea. The sequence goes on along the minus strand of JAVSCE010001036.1, from coordinate 375,227 downwards.
TTTCTGCCCAGGCTTCCATGGACCATGAGAGATGGAGTGTCAGAAGGAGTATCCAGCCAGCACTCTCCAGTTGCGTCCTTGGCCTGAAGGTGCGCTGTGGAAAGGAGCCCATTAGCAACACTGCCCAGTGTGTCCCTTCCATGATAACTGGGGATGGGAATGGCGCTGGAGCAAGATCTGGCAAGCGGGAACGGGAAAGGACCCACAACATGACTCGACTACCCCGTTTGGGGGAAACTGAAGTCAGATGTCAATCAAAGGACCTAAGGCCATTCAGGAAGATAATCACATCCTGATCATTACCTGGGGCCTTGAGCCTCTGGCACTAATTTACCTTATTAGGTTACTGAGGCGGCTGCTGCAAGAGATCCACAGAACAGTGGCTAGGACTGAATAGGAGTCTGTTTCTCTTTTATATCTCAGTCTAGTCATGCAGGCTGCTGGTGTCAGAAATCCAGGCTCCTTCTCTATTTTTTTCTCTTCAACTTTCAGCAGAAGGTATCCATTTCACAGTCTATCCTGAGAGATGAGAGTTTAACAGGATCAGATTTAAGTTACAGAAAAATCACCTGCCTTCAGTGGGAGGAGAAGGTGGGCATGCATGGGAGCTGGCCAGGGAGTCAAAAGCAGAACCTGCTGGGATAGGATCCTGCAGTGGTCAGACAATAGTGAAAACTAACAAAGGGACCCTATGTAAGATGATAGAGGGCCATCCATACTTGGTGTCACTGTCTGGAGACAATAGGGAGTGGTGGGGACTGTGGCAAACTGGAGCATGCATGCCTGCCTGCAGGAGGGCTTTGCGGTTTCAGCACTGCAAACATTTGGGGCTGGACATTCTTTGTTCTGGGGGCCCATCCCATGCATTGTGGAAGGTTTGGTATCAGCCCTGACCTCTACCCTCTAGAGGCCAGTAGCACCCCACCGCCCCAATATGTGACAAACAAAAATGCCTCCAGATTTTGCCACATGTCTCCTGCAAGGTGAAACTACCCCCATCTGGGGAACACTGTCTATAAGCAGCAGCCACCACTCAGCCCCACCTATGGCTGACCTGTGGGAGTGCAGGCTCAGTGTCCCTAGGTCTTCCAATTCTGCAGAACCTCTTTTAAGTTTTACTATTGGCAAAGAATTCATTTTTTTAAAAGTGCCAGCCAATACCGTGTGGGACAGACAAAAGCACACCCCAGGCCCAGCTTTGCAACCTTTGCGCCAGCAGTCTGTTACAACCACAGAGGCAAGGAATGGTAGATGTGACTCACGTGGATTTATTATGTTCCCCAAAGGACCTGCTTTATGGAACCTTCCATTGAATAGCAGCTTATTCAATATTTGCTGAATGAGTGAACCAAAGAATTTGTCAGTTTATTAAGCTAATCCTGTGTATCCCTCCCTCTCCAACCCCCTAATTTTTATTTGACATGCAAACCCCTGATCTTTCAGATCACTGAAGCCACTTCTCTCCCCTTCCTGCCCCCTGTCCAGGGATTTAAGAGTTCAAAACATCATCTGAACTCACAAGCCTGATTCCACACAGCTGCCAGCCTCTGCCCACACCCTCGTTTGAAACCAGCCCTTCCAGAAACACACAGAAGAGCCACACATGCTCACTCTCCCATCTCCTTTTTTAGAGAGAAAAGCTAGGCCATGTGTGGGAAAATGCTGTTAGCTTTGTGGTGGTCAGGACGACGAGTTTATGTTGAAAATGTTCTGCTCTGGATAAAAGTAAATAAAACAAAACCTTGTTCCTTAGAATTCACATCAATATTTATTGTTCACACTGCTGACATTTTGGACAGCCCCCACCCCGCTCCCAAGTGCAGTGTGGAAAGGGCTCCTGGTAACAGACTGTGGTTCTCGCTTCCTCCCCTCCCCTGTCTCTTTATCATTGGATGTTTTCGACAGGCTCTGTCTCTTGTTTAGTGGTTCAGTGAAATTTTGCAGACTCATGGATTTTGATCTCCAGAGTTGGCTCTGGCAGGCGCCCCATGACCCCCCTCAGCTGGGATGCAAGTTGACAGCAAGCTCAAGGATCTGTGGGCAGTGGAGAGCCCAGGCACATGGGGCAGAGCACCCGCAATAGGTGTGACAGTATCCACAGGGCCCACTCTCTGGGGCTTCCCCTGAGCGACACCTACTGACACTCAGTGAGCTAGCTCCTGCCAGGCTGTCAACAGCTGACAGGGGCAGGTAGCATCGCCACCCCCTGCAGCGCCTGGCATTATGCCACCTGCTTGTGTTGTCTCTTCACCTCCTACCACTTTGCTCCAGCCACACTGACCTGCCTTTGATGGCTCTGAGGCAGGGGTCAACAACGTTTTCCTGTAAAAGACCAGACGGTAAAGATTTTAGGCTTTGTGGTTTGCCCAGGACCCTCCCAGTTTTAGCAATGAAAATGCATCTCCAGGAACCCCCTCCATCCTGGCAAAAGGGGGTGGTCAGTCAGCCACCCTACTTTGTGGGCATCTGGTCTTTGTTGCAACAACTCAGCTCTGCCTTTGTAATGCTACAGCAGCCATAGGAAAGGTGCAAAGGAAAGGGCACAGCTGTGTGCCAATAAAACTTTATTCATAAAATCAGGCGATCAGCTAGCCGTGGCCACTGGCTGTGGTTTGCTGACTCCTGCTCTGAGGCGCCAAGGTGCCTCCATCCTCAGGGCCTTCGCATTTGCATGAGTCACTCATAGCTTTTATTTCCTTTGGGTGAAAAACTAACACATCCACAGAAAATGTTCAAATAGTACAGAAGGTGTAGCATGACATTTTTCTGTAAAGGAACATGTAGTGTTGTGGGAGAGTGGTCAAGATCAGGATGCCACGAGGGCTCTGGCTGTGCCCAGATAAAACTTTATTTGTAAAGACAGTTGGCTGGATTCAGCCTGTTTTTGCCAACCTCTGTTTTAGACAATAATGTATTTTTGGCATGCACTTAGCCTGTCCACAGCATTACTCAAAAGTCCTCGATTATCTGAAAAATTTTGCTGACCCAGATATGGAGCAAAAATGTAAGTCTCTTTTCCTTCCTCTGGGTTAAGTACTGGGACAACTTCTGTGTTGTTCCAGAAGATCCTAGGCATTTGTAGGCAGTACACTTCCATGTTTACACAATCAGAAACAGTAATGCCCAGCATGGGTTATGGAAGACTGTTCATAAAGTGCTTGAAAGATCTGCCTGGCACATAGTAGGTGCTCAGCCACATGGTGATTGGGATCATGCTGCTGTACCCTCCCCAAAATCAGGCAGTTGGGATCATTAAAGAAGATGTTAGTGGTGGCAAGCCTGGACTAGATACAAGTCCCAGCTTGGCCACTTACTTGGTGTGTGGCTTTGGGTAAGTTACTTAACTTCTGAGATTCAGAGCCTTCCTTTGGAAATGGGGTGCCAATTGTAACTATTGGCTATTGTGAGGATCAGTAGAGGGCTGCCTAATGAACTACAGGATGCCCAGTTAAATCTACATTTCAGATAAACAGTGAATTTTTTTTATATAAGTTCCAAATACTGAATTTTATTTGCTAAACCTGGCAGCTGTATATGAGTAAGATAATGCATGCGAACATCTGGCCCAGGGTCTAGTGTATGATGGGGACTGAATGAAAGGTAAGTTCTCTGGCAGGTTATGCATAAATGGAGTTAGGTTTTTGACTCCCCACCCACTCTGGCTGTTGTAAGGACTGGACAAAGTAGGGTCTGTCAGGACCCAGGCTCCTGGCCAGCCGCAGTCCTGTCCACATTCTTAGAGTTAGTACTCCTGTTCTTCCACCCCAGCCCCTGCATTCCATTGGTCGGACCTAAGCAAACCAGTTTCCCTGGCTCTTGTCTTCCTTCTCCCCTTTTGTCTGAAGCCTCTCTTCTGCTGCTGGGAGGAGCAATACCTGTCTCTGGCAGGGAGCCCCCCTCAGCTGGGGAGGAGGGCAGCCCCTCTCTGCTGTCCCTGTGCCAAAGGCCCAGAGAAGGTGCTCAGGTTAAGACAACTCTGAAAACCCTGGTGCCTGTGGACCTGGCTGCATCCACCCTCCACATCCTCCTCTTCCCAGGACCTCCTCCTTCCCAGCAGCCTCCTCGGCCCAGGTTCTCTCTCCCCAGGGCCCCCTTTTCCCAAGACCGTCCCCTTCCATCTTTCATCCTAGTGCCAGCTGCCTGCGGCCAGCCAAGCAGCTGGGGTTCTCTTCCATTTTCTGTTCTCCCACCTTGGTCTATTTTATTTCACTCTTAAATTTTTCCCCATTTTGTTTTCATTCTGTTTATATAGATACCTATGTAGATACAGATATAGATAGACATCTTTTAAATAAAAACAAAATACAGGCACATAATTTTAAAATTCAAATATACTCATATTTCCAACTAACCCAAACTTCTCATATTTCCACTTTCTCCAACCCAAATCCATGTTCCTGGGAGCAAACTCATTTTGATCCTGGTTGCTGTTTTCTGTTGATGGCCATACTATAACATAGCATACTTGCCCTGCTAATTTCTTCCTCATGTTTAAACAGGCTCCTCTGAATACCTTTCGTGGAAGATGAGGACGCTGTTCTCATAGTCTCCCCACCCTACACCCCCACATGCATCCCTTCCCTGGCCGCCGCAGCTTTTACCCCATCGGCTTAAAGATGCCCCAGGGTGTTCATGGCCGACCTCCTAAGTGCCGGCCAGTCACTGCAGTCAGGTGCCCGTGCACACTGTTTGCCATAATCTTCAGGGGTGCAGGGGTGCCTGGCTGGTCCTTGCATGGGCTCCAGGGGGCTGACCCAGCAGCAGCACTCGGCACAGGGCCGAACTTTCTGGAAGGTCTTGGATGTCGATGTTGGATGTCACTTCTAATGATGTGCATACAACCCCAGAATCCCAACAGCGTTGGTGCAAAGACCATCATGCTTTCAAACCATCATGTCTCTCCTTGTGGCCCAAACCATTCTCCATTCTGCCTGTAGGGTACCACAAAGTATTAGTTTTATAGATCATACAATTATCTCATAAATAGCACAATTATGTAGCACTGTTATTTGAGTGGTAATAGAATAGCTTTGTTAGGTGCTGAGGAGAAGAGAGACTTTGCCTCTATCCTCTTATGTTCTACACCTGGGCCTGAAAATTAAACTGACAATGGACAGATCAACAGGAGAAAACTATACAAATTTTATTAATGTTACTAGTTTTATGTGTACATAGAAACTTCATATATAAGAAATGAAGACCCAAAGAAATGGATAGGCCTGTGAGCTTAGATGCCATTTTAACAAGAAACAATAAATTGTGGAGATGTGACAAGACAGAGGACAAAGAGGTTTGAGGTAGGTGCTGTAAACTGTGTGGAAATGACAAAGAAATACATGAGGAAAGCGAAGAGAAGGATCAGTTAGTTGGTTTGTTCGTACAGATCCATCTCAGATGGTGAATATGCTCACTCAGGTGGTAAGAGTGTTCACCTCTTCCTGGCATAGGGAGGGCATCTTTCTGTCTTTCTTTTTCTACTTTGAGTTACTGTTTTTGAATCATCTTTACTGAGGTATACTTTCTTTTTTTTTTATTAAGGTATCATTGATATACACTCTTATGAAGGTTTCACATGAGCACCACTGGAGTTAGAACATTCGACCTTATTATCAAGTGCCCCCTCCCACACCCCATTGCAGTTGCTGTCCATCAGCATAGTAAGATGCCACAGAGTCACTCCTTGTCTTCTCTGTGCTGTACTGTCTTCTGCGTGACCCCATGCACACTATGTGTACCAATCATAATGGCCCTCAATCCCCTTGTCCCTCCCTCCCCACCCACCCTCCCCTCCCCCTCCCCTTTGGTAACCACTAGTCCCTTCTTGGAGTCTGTGAGTCTACTGCTGTTTTGTTCCTTCAGTATTTTTTCTTTGTTCTTATACTCCACAAATGAGGGAAATCATTTGGTACTTGTCTTTCTCTGCCTGGCTTATTTCACTGAGCATAATACCCTCTAGCTCCATCCGTGTTGTTGCAAATGGTAGGATTTGTTTTCTTCTTATGGCTGAATAATATTCAATTGTGTATATGTACCACATCTTTATCCATTCATCTACTGATGGACACTTAGGTTGCTTCCATATCTTGGTTATTGTAAGTAGTGCTGCGATAAACATAGGGGTGCATCTGTCTTTTTGAATCTGGGATCTTGTTTTCTTTGGATGAATTCCTAGGAGTGGAATTCTTAGGTCAAATGGTAGTTCTATTTTTAGTTTTTGGGGGAACCTCCATATTGCTTTCCACAAGAGAGGGCATCTTTCTTAAGGAAATTTATGCCCTGCTTTTAGGTAGAAAAGGGGACAGACAGTCAGAGTGCCCTTCCTGCACCTGCTGTTTCTCAACTGCCTTCAGCTCAAAACAATCAATGTGCCAGAGTGGCATCTTTTGGGGTGGTCTGTTCTGATCCCTTTAAACCATAAACATTAAAAATATGCCACCATATTTGTTACCATACTTCTTAATATGCTGAGGACCCCCCTGAAAATGAATGAGGTCTGGCCTATCTCAACCTCTGAGAAGTGCACCATGACACTCAGCGCTGCAGAGAAACATGTGCGTGTACATGTTTTGGGGGAGAAGATCTGGCAATTGTTGGATTATCAGAGGTCCCACTAGTCCTGTCCCCCATGTTCAGATGTGGGTGTCTTGGCTCAGAGAGGGGACTGCATTTGCCTAAGGTCACAGGGCTGTTGGTGGTGGGGTCAGGCTGTGAATCCAGGCAGTCAGACCCCAGGTCCTGTACACTTACTCACGGAGTCAGCATGGTCACAAATGACCACAATCTTGGTGGTGTAAAACAACAGAAATGTATTCTCTTACATTCCTGGGGGTCAGAAGTCCAGAAAGGATCCTATGGCACTAAAGTCAGGTGCCTGCTCCTTCTGGAGGCTCTGGGGGAGAATCGTTTCCTGGCCTTTACCAGCGTCTAGAGCCCCATGCCCTGCATTCCTCGGTTCACGGTCCCTTCCTCCATCTTCAAAGCCAGCAGTGTGGTATTGTGCTGTACAAGTCCTTCTTCTGTGTCGTCAAGCCTCCCTCTGCTTTTCTCTGGTAAGGGGATTTGTAACTGAATTTAGGGCATAATCCAGGATAACATCCCCAAATCAAGATCTTTAACTCATCACTTTTGCCACGTATGCTCACATTCACTGGTTCCAGAGATTTGGATCTCAAAATCTCTGGGGCCCGTTTCTGAGCCCTCCACGGGGACCTCTGAGGTGTGCCTCCCACAGGCTGGGTCCTTACTGTGGAGACTTCCTGGTGGCCCAGGAGGGGTGGTTGCAGCCATGTGAGTCTCTGATCTCTTGGACAAGGCAGCAAATGGCTGCCTCCAAGGACCAAGGACCTCGAGCTGCCTCGAGGACCAAGCCAATGGCAAGACTGGTTGGCCCAGGCCTAGAGGTTTTAAGGCTCCAGAGGACAGGAAGGTTCTTGCCCCAGCAGTTCCGTCTGCCAGCAGCCGATGTAGAAACCCTGGGAAGAGTCCCTGGTATGTGGTGAGCTGGGGGCAGATCTTCCCATCTCCACTGACTGGCAACCCTGTGACCCAGTTGTCTTAGGCCACCATGTTCCATGTCCTCTTTGCTGCTCCCCCCGCCTTCCTACCCACACCCAATCCCTCGGAAGGTCTCCTTGGCTGTCCCTTCAGTCTATGCGCTTTGTGGAAGCCGCCCTTGTCCACAGAACCACTCTCTCACCGGTCCTTAGAGGGGCCTCCTCAGTGGTCTCCCTGTGTTCTCTGCCCTCTCACCACCTTTTCTGCAGAGCAGCAGAGGGAATCTTAAAACTCAAGTCAGCTCAAGCCATTTCTCTGCTCAGAGTTGCCCAGTGGCTCTCCGTCTCATACCAAGTCAAAGTCAGCTTCATTACCGTGGCCGACAAGCCCCCGTGGGGTGCAGCCTCCAGGCTGTCCTCAGACCTCAGCCCAGGGGCCTCCCTCCGTCTCTGTCTCGTGGCGTTAGGTGCACTGGCTTCGCAGCTTCTCCTCCCACACACGGGACAATGCTCCTGCCTCAGGGTCTTTGCCTGGATGTCCCCTCTGCCTAAGATGCCCTTTCTCCTGACAACCACATGCCCAGCAACCCACCTGCTTCAGGTCAGCTTCTCGTGAGGCCTTCCCTGGTCCAACTGCATAAAAGAACACCACCATTATGTCTTACATCAACATATGATCTGTGATTGTTTTTGTCTGTCCTCTCACTAGAATGCCAGCTTTGTGAAGGCAGGGACTGTACCTGTTTTCCCTCCCCTTTGCTAGCATCAAGGACGGTGACTGGCACATAGTACGTGCTCACTAAATATTTGCTGAATTTGCATAGTTTATTGGGGACTGAATGAGAACAGTGCCAGGCATGTCACACACACTCTCTGCTTTAAAGCTCACACCAACACAGTGACATAGGTGGCATTCTTATCACTGCCCCCCACCTCACACCCACACAGACACAGTTAGCCAGTGAGGAAATTGAGGCTCAGAAAGCCCAAGTGGCTTGCCAGGTTCTCAACAGGTGAGTAGTTGAGCCAGGGTTTAAACCCAAGCAGTGAGGCTCCTGTGCTCAGTCTCTTGCTGGCTGTACCAAAACACACACTGATTCCAAAGGCTTAGTACTAAAAAGAGAATGAAAGATATCCCATTAATAAGCTTTTATATTGGTGACATGTTGAAATGATAATATTTTGGATATACTGAGTTAAATAAAGGACATTATTCAAATTAATTTCACCTGGCTCTTTTTGCGTTTTTAAATGTGGCATTACAAAATTTAAAATTGCACATGTGGCTCCTATTTGTGGCTCATGCTTCCATTGGACAGCGCTGTTCTACAGCATCTTCCAGGCTTGAACCTGAACATCTTTGGCCTGGGAGAGAGTAGGTGAAGTACTCAAGGGATTCCGCCCAGCTCCGGGTGCCAGAGAAAACCCTGTTCTCTGACGACCCTGCCGAGGGATTTGGATGGCTAAATATTTATGGTTCTGAGGTTGCATTTCTAACAGCTCCAATATGTCTGCGGATTTTGTATAAACCTAATCATGGCAAGGCACACGGTTTCCATTTCAACCGCCTTTAATCCTTGAGTCCCTGGTATAGCAGATGTGACAACATCTCCTTGAAGTGCTAGACCAAGTCTGCCTGGGAAATGGCCACACGGATCTGCAAAAGGGCAGGGGCTGATGTAGAGTATTCCCCAGTGGTTGTATTTTTGGAAGTAATAGTAGTGTTTTTAATGATCAAATTCTATTTCTCTCCTGAGCTGGTTGTGGAATGAAAAATTAGGAAATACAAAGTCCAAGACTAGCCTTGTTATGTCTGTATTTACTCCTCCAGTGGGACTCACAGGACTTAAAATTGGTGCTGATGAAAATTTATGTTGGGCGTTGCAGGACAAGAAAACTCATCATTTGTGGTAGGTTGTGATGGTAAAAGCAGAATTGTGCTCTATGTGTATGTGTTCTAAAGCTATCTAATTTCATTCAGTCGGGCTGCTGTTTTCTCTTTTACCAAGCCTGAGAGATGTTTGCACATGGGGGAGGAAGGGTGACATTCTGCATCTCTGTTTGAAGTGACTGTAAATGGAGACTTGGGTCACAGGAGAGAAGCTTTAGAAAATTTAGAGTGCTTAAAGATGGTCTTAAGAGTTAGTTGCTGTTTGCAGCTATCTGTGGTGTGGCCAGATTGCAAAATCTCAGGTTGCATCAATAAGACGAAGACTGAAAAATTTGCAGGACTTAAACCAAATCGTTATTAGAAGGTAAGACAATTTATGGGGCTACCAAAAAAAAAAGTTTCTTCACATTAGAACCCAAGAATCTTGTTAATGGAGACATCATATAAAGCTAGCTGTTTGAAATTATTTTTTTGTTACTGTTGTAATGAAAAGTCGTCTCTTCCTTTGCGTTTTCTTGTAATTTCTGGTGGCGATTTTTAACAAGTGAAAATGACATGTAGCCATGGCTTTTAGAGTGCACTTTATATAATCTTGATGAATTGTCTTCCTGAAAATCAGTTAATTTTCGCTCAGGGCCAAGAGTGTTTTAACACAAGGGCGATATAACCCTGGAGGGGTGATACTAATTCATATAAAGGCTGAGGTTTTTTTCAATCACAGATGACTAGTTACCTTTAAGAAGAGAAATCCTTTTTTTCATTCGACTTCTGGTGCCTTATTTGCAATGCGATGATGCCGTTTTCTTTAAGGTCTGGCTTCTCTGGCAAATGGTTATTTTAACTGACACTCAAGTCAAAAGCTTGTTTGTGATGCCTTTCATTTCAGTTTTATGGCAAATTAAATTATGGTTGTGGTTAAACAAAATTACATTAAAAACCATCTGTGCTGAAGAAGTTTTGTGGAAAGCATCGAGTTTATACTTTAAAAAGCCCGAACTGCTCTGTTTAAAGTGGATCTTTCATAAACGCAGAGTCACGAAGCAACAATAACGTCCTTCACTGAGTCAAACAGTTTGGAAAGAAACACGAACTGAAAACGCTAAGGAGTTTTTCTGTCAAGCCACCGTTTGAAATTAAGGAATTCGTGTAAATTGCTGTCTTTTGCATCAGAAGGAAGAAACGTACACAGTTCCCCTGCTATATGGAGTTGTTGTGACATAAGAAAACAGAATCTTTTTAAACCTCAAGTTTAATTAATTCTTAAAAAAAAAATAGTTCAGCAGCAGCACGTTAAAAGGAAAAGGAGGGGGGACCCGATTAGTTCCAAATAAGCGTCTCTTAATCACCCTTATGAGGGCATAATTTGCAAAACACTAGGAGGAAGTAACATCTTTTTCATTTTAGGGGAAAAAGTGCATTGATAACATACGTAGAACATTTTAATTGAAACTCGTAAAGTTGTGGACATCTGCTGGGGATTGTTCCTCGTGGCAGCCATTAGCGGGTCCCTGCACCCAGATAATGAGCGCCTCGCTGTCGTCTGGGCACAAAGGCCGGGGTCCTCTGTGGGAACGCTGCAGGCTTACTTTGTGGTGCCGGGCATATGCCTATTAGATTCCAATCAGTTGAGCCTAAAAAGGGGAGGTGGTGGGGGGGGCGGGGGCCGGAGTTAAACACAGGAAACAAGCGTTGAGTGTGTGCCAATAAAAATGATCACAAATCAGGGCTGCTGATGTCATAACCCTGGGGGTCGGGGGTCAGGGGGAGTGAATGCGCCTGAAAGGGACCGCCTGTCTGCGGCCGGAGCGGCGGCGGGCGAGGGGGGCGCGCGCACAAAGGGCCTGGAGCGCCTCATTAGAGACGCGTTTGATGGGCTCCCGTCCCCCACGGGGGCCCCGGGCGATGTCAATGGGATAATTACGATGATCTAATGGCCAGCTCTTTTGCATGCAGGCCCGCCTGAATGGGGCGCCTCGAGGCTGCATTGAGGCCGGCCTGTGTAAACTGTAGGGTGCCTCGCCGACTTGGAGCCACGGAGACTGGCGGCGGGTCAACTTGGACCACTTTGCATTCACGCTCTGAATAGGCGGAGCGGGAGGAGCGCTTTTCCGCGGCCGCCTTTCAGCCGCGGGAGTGACAGATTGGAGGTCAGGGGCGCGCGGGGCGCAGATGGACCGCGCGGATCCTGCCCGGCGCTGGGGCGCGTCCACGCAGGCCTGTCGGACCCGCGCCGAGGCGAGCCCGGCAGCTGCGAGTCTCCCGATGCGGCCGGGCCAGGGCTGGTTCACCATTTTTGTCCCAAAGCTGCTCTCCCTTAATTACAAGAGTAACACATGCAACAAGTCCCACAGCTCCGCGCTTGGCTCATGTCCCGGCACTTGTGCGTTTCCCCATTAGCACGCTTGGCCACGGCCAGGAGCACTAGCCCAGCAGCCCCACCCCAAATAGTTTGGAGGAGCGGGGGAGAGGAAACAAGAGCTGCATATTTGAAAATTCAAAAGAATGCGCAACGGATGACGTTGAACCACATGACTTTGCCGGCCTCCGACCACTTTGCACCTGCGAAGACGATGCTATCCTGCTTCCATCAGGACTTGGAATAAATGTGTTCATTGTGATTTATTTTGCAGAGGTGGGAATCTTGATCTTTTCATCCCCTAGAATTTATACAGAGCTCAGTCTGGGTCTTTCCAACACATAATAGGCACTCAATGAATACTGGTAGAATGAATGAATTCCTAAAGAAATATATGTAGAACTGGGTACAGAGAAAGTAGGTAGCTCCATTTTTTGCTCGCCTCACACCAGGGGCCTAATCTCCTAGGCGATCCGTTCCAAGTCTGGAATATTTCTTTTTTCTCCTTTCTCTGGCAGTTAAAAGAAAATCCTTCTCTTTCTAGAAAACTGAAACCATACAAGCAGTGTAAAAAGAAAGTAATAATCTTTCATCATCATTCCAAACTGCTGAACCTGTGTTCTCTCTGTAAGAGTATATATCATACATCACATAGCATGTGTCACATACATAGCCCTGCTGTTATATTAGAGGAATCACTGGATAAATGATATTTTACAGCCTGATTTACAGCCTATCCTCATTGACATTTTTCCCTGTCAGTAAATATCCAAGTACATTCTCCTATGAATTGGCTGCCTACCACTCTGGAATTACCCTTTTTTGCTTAAGCAATTCCCCCACAGATGGACATTGAGGTTGTTTCCAATTTTTCCTTCTTTAAAACAATATTGTTATGAATATATTTATGCGTTCTATTTTGTATACTCTTCCAATTATCTCCTTAAGATGAATAATTATTATTTCAGGGGTAAAGGATGCCATTTCTCTCATGTATTCTATATTTAGAACTGGAATGAGTCCCAGACAATCTAGCCTGTCACATATGAATGCACCTAGCCTCATTCTCCTAGCATCCTTTCCAACCCAGAAACTTCTCTTTTCTTGGCCAGAAATGTTGGGGGTCACTCCAGGGAAAGGGGTGTCTCTGATCTTATTTTATCCACCCTTTTCTTTATTCAGTGAACAAATAGAAATGATTTCATCACTGATACCTTCCTGGAGTCATAGTCCTTTCACTGTTTTGAAGAGCACAGTGACCGTGAGGTCCCAAAGCCAGACGTGTTCTGGGCACAACAATAAATGCCAACAGATGACCCTGTGGAACTGATGAAATAGAATCGCCAAGCATGATAAAATGTAGCCCCTTTGGATCTTGCTGCTCCCCGCATGACGTCCAAGTCGCAGCTGTTCTGCAGGATAAATTTGTCATCAGACAGAAAACAAAAGCAGAATTAGGTGGTGTTTAAGCATTTTCAAATTCAATTCAGTTTTAATAAAACACTCTATGCACACAGTAGACATTTTTTCTGAACAACCGTGAAAGATTTCTTCCCTACCTCTCTCCTCCCCACCCCTAACACCTAGTTTCTGGATTTCTTTCCCCAGAGGCAACCACTTCTACCATTTTCTAACATCTCCTTCCATCAATATTCTTTGTATTCATACACATGACTGTATTTATGCATCTCCCCCTTTACATAAGATGTTAACATACTATACCTTTGTTCTGCATTTTTTTTGCTCTTTTCACTGACAGTATCTGGTCAGTATGCCTTCTGTGCTGAGCCAGTTTAACCTATCCCCTGCTAATGGACACAGGCTGGGCTTCAGCCTCTTGTTACTACCATATTCTCACAGAGGTGAAGTAGATCTGCTGTTAAATTCCTAGCAGTCGAGATGCCAGGCTAGAAGATAAGTGCATTCAAAGACTTGATAGCTTTTGCCAAATTCCTCTCCAAAGGAAACCTACCTTCCCATGTGCACCCCCCAAATCAGGTGTGAGAGGGCCCGTCTCCCCATACCTTTCCTAATCAGTGCCTTGTGAGCTTTTTTACTTCTGTCAGTGGAATCTGTGAAAATATCTGCATGATGTTTTTGATTGCCAAATAACCTATGTGGTTTGGGATGGAACCCCATCTTAGAGGGTAGGGAAAAATGGGCTGTATTCCCTCACTGAGCCAGGAGTTAGAAATTCCAGGCAATGTCAGCCCCCTTGAGGGGGAAGGAGAAGCAGCCTGTGGGGTGTGTTTATCCTGCATGAAGGGAGGAGGGTCTGTGCCTTGTTTGAGGTGCGGCTCTTCCTCTGGCTGGCTGGCGTCACCCTGCCCAATAGTCTACCCGCAGGTCATGGGCTCCCTGAGGCCCCAGCAACAGGAATACCACTGGCTGTGTTGCATGGCCAGAAGTTGGGACAGGACCAGGACATTGCAAATGGTGCACCTACTTGGGGAATATGTGACCACAGAAGGTGGCTAGATCCATGTTCCCAGTGTCTTCATCCAAAGCTTTGTCCCCATCCCTCTCCACCGCCACATGCCCAACAGAACAAACAGGGTAGATTGCATCAGAAATGAACAAAATTTCATATTCCTTTTGCATAAGCAAAGAGACATGGGCAGGACTCTTGCATATGATAGGGCTCTCCCTCAATCCCTTGTCTTTACAGAGAGGCTTGTGAAACACACTCTAAAGGTCTCAAATAAAATGTCCTCCTTCAGCTGGGATTTTGGGCATAACAGGGACAATGGTCATTTCAGCTGGTTAACCTACAAAGAAGACCACTCACCCCTTTTACTTTTAGAGTACTACCACCCCACCCCACCTCCATTTTGCATCCTTTTAAATGCACGCTGAGGTGGGGAATTGGGGGCCCCTTAGGCCTTGCTTTTCCAAGTTGAACTCAACCCAATTTTGTGCACCTGGCCCAACCAACAGGGTTTTCTGGGAATCACGGTTCTTACTCAGTTCTCTTCTCAGGATCAGCAGCTCTTTTCCCCCCAAAGAAAACGATCCTCAGACCGTGGTTTTGGATAGTGGCACAAATGCAGAACATTATCCTATATTTGGAAATTAGTGAAGACTTTCATGCCATCAAAAACGATTTTAGTGTTAAGCCCCTGCTTACCGGCACCTTGATCTAATTTAGCACACTGTTGTTTCAGAAAAATGCCGTTTGTGTTGGTATAGGAAAATTTTTATGTTGTCATTATTTTCATCTCCAAGACATTGCAGCCTGAGAGGTCTTTTTAAAAGAGCTCGAAATAAATAAATAATCGGCAAACAGCCAAAGGGGGAAAAAAGGGCTCTGGCGTCCAGGCCCGGTTTTTGCTTTTGTTTTTTTTTCTCCTTCCTCCTAAGAGGAAACTATCCATTAGTTCTTGGACGGACCCTCAGGTGCTCACATCTTCAGCCCGCTCAGTGGATTTGAGCATCTCAAAGCCGCTGTACATCAAAGAGTTAAATGTAAATAGCTACTCTTCGCAGGATGCCTGGCTCCTGCTGTAAGTAGGTGGAGTTTGGAATCTGGATCCCACAGACCCCTTGCATTTTTGGTTGATTCTCTTTAATTACTTTTGAGGACTGAGCAAGGTTGCTGGTGCCTCGGGGCGCTCATGACAGGCAAGGAATGTTTCTTAATGCCATGTATAAGGAGCTCATCATGAAGCATCAAACAGAGCACAAATGACAAGAATAGCAAGTGTATCATTTTAGCTTTCATTGAAGTAGAAGATGCAGTAAACAGAAAAAAGACAACCAGGGGTGGGGGTGGGGGGTTCTTTGTTTTGATTGCCTATTATTCAAAAAGGTATTTATACCCCGATTTTTACAGTATTTGCTGAAGCCCTCGTTTCTCTAGTTGAAGAATGGGACAAAAGTGAGTGGGGTGGGGGAACCAAAGAGGTGCTGACCTACCCTCAGGAAACACAGTTGAAAGTCAATTTAGGGTCTAAAAGGAAAAAAAGTTCTTGCTAATTATTTCTTAGAATTTCTTTCTGGAGAGAAGAGATGGAGATATTCCCACTTTGCCAGAATTAACATAACCAGACTCATCAAATAAAAATACAGGACAGCCAGCTCCATTTGGCTTTCAGATACACAATAAATAACTTTTTAGTATAAGTATATTCCATTTGGGACAAATTTCTACTAAAAAAACCTGTTTGTGGTTTACCTGAGATTCATTTAACTGGGTGTCCTGTATTTAACTTGGTGACTCAAATTTGGGTGTTTTTAAATTATATTCCTTCCTAAAGGTAGGAATATAAACCCTGGTTCCTTGTAATTTCATCATCTATATGTCTGGATTACAGGAAAATTAGGAGTTACTCCATGAAAAGGGAAACTAAGGGGAGAGGGTGTGCATCTAAATTATATCCTCAGGAAGATGAACTTTACCCCCATATGTTTGCATTAGTCATTGCGGAAGCATGGGGAACCGCAGTGGTGGGCCCCACAGAGGCTGCACTCAGGGAGCAGAGGGGAGGGGTGGATGCTGGGCTGGAGGACTAAGGCATGGCCTCTGGCTGCGTCTTAGAGGTGTGACCCTAAGAAAGTGGTTTAAACCCTCAGAGCCTGGGTTTCCTCACCTGTAAACAGGGATATCTGTACTTGTTTCAGGGAAGGCTGCATCTCCTGTTGGTTTAGGGCCCTACGCTTGGGAGACAAGGAGACCGGAGGTCCCTTAACCTAGTGTCTTTGGGCCAATGGCCTCACTTTCCTCACCTGTGATCCTTTTTAAATTTAAACCACTCACCTTCTTAAAATGGAAAAGGGATCTTGTCATTCCCCTGTTCAAATACCTCAAGTGACTCTTTATCACCCTTGGAGTAAAATTCAGACCTTTAACATGATCTATGAGACCTTTTGTGATGTCCCCACCCACCCACGTGGCTGTGACCTCCTTCACCAAGTTCCCATCACTGCATCTACCTTGCTGCAAATAAAACTCTCCAGCAGAGACTGTACCCAGGCAGGAGAGAGGCCCAGGGTGGAGAATTTAAGAAGGCCCTCATCCCTCTGCAGTAGCTCATGCCTCTCTGTGACAGATGCAGAACAGCTCTGGGAAATGGCACCCCTAACCCTCTGTAGTCGTGGTCAGCACTTTGGGGCAGTTCTGACCTGGAACAAAACCTCTGTGCTCCTGAGACTGAGGCTGGTGCAGAAAATTCCAGTAAGCCTATGGAACTTTGTCTTCATTTATTTAAAGTTATTCATCTGGCAATAATTTCAAACAGCTACTATATATTTGCCATCGTTCTAAGATCCTAATAAACCATCTAATGAGCTGTGCTTTAAGTTGGTGGAATTTCCATTTTAAGCACCCTGTATAAGCCAGGCATCCGATCAGGTGCTTAAAACAGTGATCCTCATTAATAACATCCATTTCTTGGGTTTTTGCTAAGAAGGTGCACTCTCAGCCATTAGCAAATAATCAAAGTACAGTGAATATCCTCATTACACGAGTGAGGAAACCGAGGCTTAGAGAGAGAAAGTAACTTCTGCAAGGTGGCTCAGCTAGGAAGTAATGGTGCTGCGATCTGAAGCCACAGCACGCTGCCTTCAAAGAAGGTGTTCTCACATCACCATTCTGCCTCACAGAAAAGAGCCCCCGGTCTGAGCCCCCCATGGCAGGTGTCAAACCATTGGGATGAGAAGTGATTTCACTGGAAAAGTTGAGATCGGTTGAGATCAGTCAAATTAGTCAAAAGCCGTTAGTTCTGCTTACCAGATATGGTTTAAAGAAGTGACAAAATCCATGGCCAACCTCTTGGCCCGTGAGCGATTTTCCCTCTCAACTGTGTAGTGATAAGAGAACTAGCCTGTGGCAAAATAGAGATGGTATTTTGGGTCACCATGGAATTGAACTGAAATGTTTGTTCATCTTTCTTTCACTCTCAGATTAATTTCCTTGTGTGTTAAGTGCAGGGGTCGCAAATCTTCAGGGAAGTTCCTGAGAGAAGATCTGTTTGGCTTTGTGAGCCATACGGCTTCTGTTGTGACTGTTTTGGCTTTGCCAGTGTAGCAGGAAAACAGCCACAGAAACATGTGGACAGATAGGTGTGGTTGTGTCCCAATAAACTGCACACAGTCGCTTCCCACTATTTATAGCAATGTTCTATGAGGTTGCTGCAAACGCTAAATTGCAAATACTGTACCACTGCTCCTGAGGGAAATACAGGGTCAGGTTCCCGGAAGCCTTAGGTCATGACATTTTGTCAACAGATCAATACAGAGCCTTGTTTTCTGTGTGCTTCTATTTTAAGGATGTTTTATGTAATGTACACTGTTGATACATTAACACTGAACTCACAGCCAACAGTGCTCTAACTGGTGCCTGAGCGCAGCTCAGAAGGCACAGTGCAGCCTTCTTCCTAGGCACATGGGCCAGCATGTCAACACTGTGTTGGGGGGCCATTTAAAATAGCTGGATCTCCAACAAAATGCACCAGAATGGGGAAAATGTGGCACCGAATACACTGTGTAAAGGACAGTTGGGTGCAGTATGAAGCAAGAAGGCAGAGGGTTGTCTCGTTCGGCAGCAGCTGGGTGACCCAAATATTTTACTTCTTTGTGTATGTCTGAGATTATCCACCACAAGTATTGATTCTGGGGTTAGATTCTAGCAAGTAGGCAAATTTGGGGATATGGAATCCATGACTAACGAGGACTGGCTGTATGTACACACTGACGTCTAAATATTGTGTAATTCTCATGTGTCACAAAATATTATGCCTCTTTTGATTATTTTCAACCATTCCTAGCTCTCAGGCTGTACAAAAACAGGTGGTGGGCCAAATTTGGCCTATAGGCCACAGTTTGCTGACCCCTGCAGTAGACCATTATCCCTCCTCTTGAGATTTCTCATAGAAAAGGCAGAGCAGGAGCCTCTGCTCTGGGCGGGCCTTGCATCCCATGCCATGGGTGGGTGAGGGTTGGGCTTTTCTCACTTGGGTAGGAAAATTAAACCATCATACATCCACTGTCTAATGCAAAGATGGTGAGGCGATGATGCTCTTTACTTTTTATTTTTTTCATTTCAAGGCCAGTTTTTATTAGTCCCTCTTTTTTTTATACTTTATTTTGGTATCATTAATCTACAATTACATGTGCAATATTATGGTTATTAAACTACCCCCTTCATCAGGTCCCCCCCACCAACCCCATTACAATCACTGTCCATCAGCGTAGTGAGATGCTATAGAGTCACTACTTGTCTTCTCTGAGTTCTACAGCCCTCCCCGTACCCCCCCAACATTACATCTGCTAAACATAATGCCCTTTTTCCCCCTCATCCCTCCCTTCCCACCCCTCTTCCCCAGTCCCTTTCCCTTTGGTAACTATTGATCCGTTCTTGGGTTCTGTGAGTCTGCTGCTGTTTTGTTACTTCAGTTTTTTTCTTTGTTCTTATACTCCACATATGAGTGAAATCATTTGATACTTATCTTTTTCGGCTTGGCTTATTTCACTGAGTATAATACCCTCTAGCTCCATCAATGTTGTGGCAAATGTCTGGATTTGTTTTCTTCTTATGGCTGAATAATATTCCATTGTGTATATGTACCACCTCTTCTTTATCCATTCATCTACTGATGGACACTTAGGTTGCTTCCATTTCTTGGCTATTGTAAATAGTGCTGCGATAAACACAGGGGTGCATATGTCTTTTTCAAACTGGGCTGCTGCATTCTCAGGGTAAATTCCTAGGGGTGGAGTTCCTGGGTCAAATGGTATTTCTATTTTAAGTTTTTTGAGGAACCTCCATACTGCTTTCCACAATGGTTGAACTAATTTGCAGTCCCACCAGCAGTGTAGGAGAATTCCCTTTTCTCCACATCCTCGCCAACATTTGTTGTTGTTTGTGTTTTGGATGTTGGCCAATACTGGTGTGGGGTGACATCTCATTGTGGTTTTAATCTGCATTTCTCTGATGATTAGCGATGTGGAGCATCTTTTCATGTGCCTGTTGGCCATCTGAATTTCTTCTTTAGAGAAGTGTCTATTCATGTCCTCTGCCCATTTCTTAATTGGATTATTTGCTTTTTGTTTGTTAAGGTGCATGAGTTCTTTATATATTTTGGATGTCAACCCTTTATCAGATACGTCATTTATGAATATATTCTCCCATACTGTAGGATGTCTTTTTGTTCTACTGATGGTGTCCTTTGCTGTACAGAAGCTTTTCAGCTTGATATAGTCCCACTTGTTCATTTTTGCTTTTGTTTCCCTTGCCCGGGGAGATATGTTCATGAAGAAGTTGCTCATGTTTATGTCCAAGAGATTTTTGCCTATGTTTTTTTCTAAGAGTTTTATGGTTTCATGACTTACATTCAGGTCTTTGATCCACCTTGAGTTTACCTTTGTGTATGGGGCTAGACAGTAGTCCAGTTTCATTCTCTTACATGTAGCTGTCCAGTTTTTCCAACACCAGCTGCTGAAGAGGCTGTCATCTCCCCATTGTATATCCAAGGCACTTTTATCAAATATTAATTGACTGTATATGTTTGGGTTAATGTTTGGATTTTCTATTCTGTTCCACTGGTCTGTGGGTCTGTTTTTGTGCCAATACCAAATTGTCTTGATTACTGTGGCTTTGTAGTAGAGCTTGAAGTCAGGGAGTGTAATTCCCCCTGTTTTATTCCTCCTTCTCAGGATTGATTTGGCTATTCGGGGTCTTTTGTGGTTCCATATGAATTTTAGAATTACTTGTTCCAGTTCATTGAAGAAAGCTGTTGGTAGTTTGATAGGGATTGCATTGAATCTGTAGATTGCTTTAGGTAGTATAGCCATTTTGATAATATTTATTCTTCCTAGCCAAGGGCATGGGATGCATTTCCATTTGTTAGTGTCCTCTTTAATTTCTCTTAGGAGTGTCTTGTAGTTTTCAGAGTACAGGTCTTTCACTTCCTTCATTAGGTTTACTCCTAGGTATTTTATTCTTTTTGATGCAATTGTGAATGGAATTGTTTTTCTGATTTCTCTTTCTGTTAGTTCATCATTAGTGTATAGGAAAGCAACAGATTTCTGTGTGTTAATTTTGTATCCTGCAACTTTGCTGAATTCAGATATTAGTTCTAGTAGTTTTGGAATGGAATCTTTAGGGTTTTTTATGTACAGTATCATGTCATCTGCAAATACTGACAATTTGACTCCCTCTTTACCAATCTGGATGCCTTGTATGTCTTTGTTTTTTCTGATTGCCGTGGCTAGGACCTCCAGTACTATGTTGAATAACAGTGGAGAGAGTGGGCATCCCTGTCTTGTTCCCGATCTTAGGTGAAAAGCTTTCAGCATCTTGCTGTTAAGTATGATGTTCACTGTGGGTTTGTCATATATGGCCTTTGTGATGTTGAGGTACTTGCCCTCTATACCCATTTTGTTGAGAGTTTTAATCATGAATGGATGCTGAATTTTGTCAAATGCTTTTTCAGCATCTATGGAGATGATCATGAGGTTTTGTTCTTCTTTTTGTTGATGTGGTGGATGATGTGGATGGGTTTTCGAATGTTGTACCATCCTTGCATCCCTGGGATGAATCCCACTTGATCGTGGTGTATGATCCTCTTGATGTATTTTTGAATTCGGCTTGCTAATATTTTGTTGAGTATTTTTGCATCTATGTTCATCAGGGATATTGGTCTGTAATTTTCTTTTTTGGTGAGGTCTTTGCCTGGTTTTAGTATTAGAGTGATGCTGGCTTCATAGAATGAGTTTGGAAGTATTCCCTCCTCATCTATTTTTTTGAAAAACTTTAAGGAGAATGGATGTTATTTATTCTCTGTATGTGGTAGAATTCAGAGGTGAATCCATCTGGCCTGGGGGTTTTGTTCTTGGGTAGTTTTTTGATTACCAATTGAATTTCGTTGCTGGTGATTGGTCTGTTTAGTTTTTCTGTTTCTTGCTTGGTCAGTCTTGGAAGGTTGTATTTTTCTAAGAAGTTGTCCATTTCTTCTAGGTTTTCCAGCTTGTTAGCATATAGATTCTCATAATATTCTCTTATAATTCTTTGTATTTCTGTGGGGTCTGTCGTTATTTTTCCTTTCTCATTTCTGATTCTGTTTATGTGTGTAGATTCTCTTTTTCTCTTAATGAGTCTGGCTAGGGGTTTATCTATTTTGTTTATTTTTTCAAAGAACCAGCTCTTGGTTTCATTGATTTTTTTCTATTGTTTTATTCTTCTCAATTTTATTTATTTCTTCTCAGATCTTTATTATGTCCCTCCTTCTGGTGACTTTGGGCCTCATTTGTTCTTCTTTTTCCAATTTCAGTAATTGTGTCTTTAGACTATTCATTTGGGAATGTTCTTCCTTCTTTAAATAGGCCTGGATTGCAATATACTTTCCTCTTAGAACTGCCTTTGCTGCGTCCCACAGAGGTTGTGGCTTTGTGTTGTTGTTGTCATTAGTCTCCATATATTCTTTGATTTCTGTTTTGATTTGGTCGTTAACCCATTGATTAATTAGGAGAATGTTGTTAAGTCTCCATGTATTTGTGAGCCTTTTTTATTTCTTTCTAAAATTTATTTCTAGTTTTATACCTTTGTGATCTGAGAAGTTGGTTGGTAGGATTTCAATATTTTTGAAATTACTGAGGTTCTTTTTGTGGCCTAGTATGTGGTCTATTCTGGAAAATGTTCCATGTACACTTGAGAAGAATGTGTATCCTGCTGCTTTTGGGTGCAGAGTTCTGTAGATGTCTGTTAGGTCCATATGTTCTAGTGTGTTGTTCAGTGCCTCTGTGTCTTTACTTTTTCTCTGTCTGATTGATCTGTCCTTTGGAGTGAGTGGTGTGTTGAAGTCACCTAAAATGAATGCCTTGCTGTCTATTTCCTCCTTTAATTCCGTTAGTATTTGTTTCACATATGCTGGCGCTCCTGTGTTGGGTGCCTATATATTTATAGTGGTTATATCTTCTTGTTGGACTGACCCCTTTATCATTATGTAACATCCTTCTTTATCTCTTGCTACTTTCTTCATTTTGAAGTCTATTTTGTCTGATACAAGTACTGCAACACATGCTTTTTTCTCTTTGTTGTTTGCATGAAATATCTTTTTCCATCCCTTCACTTTTAGTCTGTGTATATCTTTGGGTTTGAGGTTAGTCTTTTGTAAGCAGCATATAGATGTGTCTTGCTTTTTTATCCATTCTGTTATTCTGTGTCTTTTGATTGATGCATTCAGTCCATTTACATTTAGGGTGATTATCGATAGATATGTTCTTATTGCCATTGCTGGCTTTAGATTCGTGGTTACCAAAGGTTCCAGGGTTCCTTCTTTACTATCTAACAATCTAACTTAACTTTCTTGTTAAGTTATTGTAAACAGCGTCTGATGTTTCTTTATTTCTCTCCCTTCTTATTCTTCCTCTTCCATTCTTTATATACTAGGTGTTTTATTCTTTGCCTTTATTTAGTATTTGGATGGTCTTTCTTTGCTATGATTTTATTTTCTCTGGTGACATCTCTTTAGCCTTAGGGGTGCTTCCCTCTAGAGCAGTCCGTTTAAGATATCCTGTAGTGGTGGCTTATGAGAGGCAAACTCTCTCAACTTTCACTCATCTGGAAATTGTTTAATCCCTCTGTCATATTTAAATGATCATTGTACTGGATACCGTATTCTTGGTTCGAGGCTCTTCTGTTTCATAAAGTTAAATATATCATGCCATCCTCTTCTGGCCTGTAAGGTTTCTGTTGAGAAGTCTGATGATAGTCTGATGGGTTTCCCTTTGTAGGTGATCTTTTTCTCTCTCTAGCTGCCTTTAGTACTCTGTCTTTATCTTTGATCTTTGCCATTTTAATTATTATGTGTCTTGGTGTTGTCTTCCTTGAGTCCCTTGTGTCAGGAGATCTGTGGGCTTCCGTGGACTGCGAGACTATTTCCTTTCCCAGCAAGGGAAAGTTTTCTGCAATTATTTCTTCAAAGACACTTTCTATCCCTTTTTCTCTCTCTTCTTCCTCTGGTACTCCTATAATGCGTTTATTGTTCTGTTTGGATTGGTCACACAGTTCTCTTAATATTCTTTCATTCCTAGAAATCCTTTTATCTCTCTCTGCCTCAGCTTCTCTGTGTTCCTGTTCTCTGATTTCTATTCCATTAACAGTCTCTTGCATCTCATCCAGTCTGCTGTTAAGCCCATTGATCACTTGTCTGATTTCTGCATTGTCTTTCCTCACTTCCCTCACTTCCTCCCTCAGCTCTTGCACATTTCTCTGTAGGTCCATCAGTATGGTTATGACTTTTATTCTGAATTCTTTTTAAGGAAGACTGTGCATTTCCATCCCTTCAGGCTCCCTCTCTGGGGTTGTCTGGTTGATTTTAGTCTGGACCATATTCCTCTGTCTTTTCATGGCTATAGAAGTAGTCGCTGGTAGTTGCCACGTATGTCAGCTGGGCTCTTTAAGACTTTAAAAAGAGAAAAGAAAAAGAAAGAAAGAAAGAAAGAAAAAAGAAAAGAAAAAAGAAAAAGAGAAACAAAACAAACAAAAACAAAACAAAAAAACCCGCCCATCGGGAGTAGATTCTGTGGGGATGCTCTAGGTGTGACTGTTGCCCCAGTATTCTGCAGCCGTGGCTGCACCGCTCCGCAGGGCCCTTTATAGCTCTGGGCGGGGTAGGAACGAATGGGAGGCTGTTGATCTCTGTGTGAAGTCGATGTGCAGCCACCCTTTCCCAGTTGCCAGCTAACGGGTCCAAAACTCACCAGGACTCCCAGCCTGCTGGGCTGAGTGTGCTGGGGTGATCCGGCTCCTCCGCTGGGCTCCTGTCTCTTTAAGACCGCTGAAGAAAGTGCACGCTTTTTTTTTCTTCCTGGGAGCCGACTGCAAGCACCGTGGCATGTTCCCTGCTCAGATCCTGCCCCTCTGTCTCTCCAGTCTCCACAACACAACGCTATGTGTGTCAGCACTCCCCGTGCAGATCACCGGGGCTGGTTATTTCACGGGGTGTACTTCCACTCCCTCCCAGCTTTGAATCCTCCCCTCCCGACAGTGCGCTGGGGTGGGTGAGTGCTCAGGTCCCGCCGGGTCGCGGCTCCGTATCTTACCCGCCTCTTGGGGTCCCAAGTCCTCTCCGGTGTAGCTGCATGCTGTGCACTTTCCTGTGTGTTCTGGTCTCTCTTTTAGGAATAGTTGTATTTGCTGTATTTTTGTAGATAAATATAGTGTTGGGAGGAGATTTCTGCCGCCCTGCTCACGCTGCCATCTTCCTGGAAGTCTCTGTTTTCGCATATATATTTATAATGTTTATATCTTCTTGTTGGACTGACCCCTTTATCATTATGTAATATCCTTCTTTATCTCTTGCTACTTTCTTCATTTTGAAGTCTATTTTGTCTGATACAAGTACTGCAACACCTGCTTTTTTCTCTTTGTTGTTTGCATGAAATATCTTTTTCCATCCCTTCACTTTTAGTCTGTGTATATCTTTGGGTTTGAGGTGAGTCTCTTGTAAGCAGCATATAGATGGGTGTTGCTTTTTTATCCATTCTGTTACTCTGTGTCTTTTGATTGGTGCATTTAGTCCATTTACATTTAGGGTGATTATCGATAGATATGTTCTTATTGCCATTGCTGGCTTTAGATTCATGGTTACCAAAGGTTCCAGGGTTGCTTCTTTACTATCTAACAATCTAACTTAACTTTCTTGTTAAGTTATTGTAAACAGCGTCTGATGTTTCTTTATTTCTCTCCCTTCTTATTCTTCCTCCTCCATTCTTTGTATACTAGGTGTTTTATTCTTTGCCTTTATTTAGTATCTGGATGGTCTGCTTTCTTTGCTATGATTTTATTTTCCCTGGTGACATCTTTTTAGGCTTAGGGGTGCTTCCCTCTCCAGCAGTCTGTTTAAGATATCCTGTAGTGGTGGTTTATGAGAGGCAAACTCTCTCAACTTTCACTCGTCTGGAAATTGTTTAATCCCGCTGTCATATTTAAATGATAATCGTGCTGGATACAATATTCTTGGTTCAAGGCCCTTCTGTTTC
This sequence comes from Smutsia gigantea, assembly GCA_032199065.1. Lineage (NCBI taxonomy): Eukaryota > Metazoa > Chordata > Mammalia > Pholidota > Manidae > Smutsia > Smutsia gigantea. Next base: position 349,507 of record JAVSCE010001036.1, on the reverse strand, counting down.
ATTACGTTAAATATATCATGCCATCCTCTTCTGGCCTGTAAGGTTTCTGTTGAGAAGTCTGATGATAGTCTGATGGGTTTTCCTTTGTAGGTGATCTTTTTTCTCTCTCTAGCTGCCTTTAATACTCTGTCTTTATCTTTGATCTTTGCCATTTTAATTATTATGTGTCTTGGTGTTGTCTTCCTTGGGTCCCTTGTGTCGGGAGATCTGTGGGCTTCCATGGACTGCGAGACTATTTCCTTGCCCAACATGGGGAAGTTTTCAGCAATTATGTCTTCAAAGACCCTTTCTATCCCTTTTTCTCTCTCTTCTTCCTCTGGTACTCCTATAATGTGAATATTGTTCTGTTTGGATTGGTCACACAGTTCTCTTAATATTCTTTCATTCCTAGAAATCCTTTTATCTCTCTCTGCCTCAGCTTCTCTGTGTTCCTGTTCTCTGATTTCTATTCCATTAACAGTCTCTTGCATCTCATCCAGTCTGCTGTTAAGCCCATTGATCGCTTGTCTGATTTCTGCATTGTCTTTCCTCACTTCCCTCACTTCCTCCCTCAGCTCTTGCACATTTCTCTGTAGGTCCATCAGTATGGTTATGACTTTTATTCTGAATTCTTTTTCAGGAAGACTGTGCATTTCCATCCCTTCAGGCTCCCTCTCTGGGGTTCTGTGGTTGATCTTAGTCTGACTATATTCCTCTGTCTTTTCATGGCTATAGAAGTGGTCGCTGGTAGTTGCCACGCATGTCAGCTGGGCTCTTTAAGACTTTAAAAAGAAAAAAAAAAGAAAGAGAAGAAAAACAAAAAACAAAAACAACAACAACAACAGCAAAAAAGAGTAACGCACACTGGGAGTAGATTCTGTGGGGATGCTGTAGGTGGCACTTTTGCTCCACTATTCCACAGCCGTGGCCATGCCGCTCTGCAGGGCCCTTTATAGCTCTGGCCGGGGTGGGAACGAATGGGAGGCTGTTGATCTCTGTGGGAAATCGAAGTGCGGCCACCCTTTCCCAGTCACCAGCTAAGGGGTCCGAAACTCCCAGGACTCCCAGCCTGCTGGGCTGAGTGTGCCGGGGCGATCGGGCTCCTCCGCTGGGCTCCTGTCTCTTTAAGACCGCTGAAAAAAGCATGCGCTTCTCTTTTTTTCCTTCCCGGGAGCTGGCTGCAAGCACCCTGGCATGTTCCCCGCTCAGATCCTGCCCCTCTGTCTCTCCAATCTCTGCTACAGCGTGCGATGTGTGTCAGCACTCCCTACGCAGATCACCGGGGCTGGTCATTTCGCAGGGTGTACTTCCACTCCCTCCTGGCTCTGAATCCTCTCCTCCCGCCAGTGTGCTGGGGTGGGGGAGTGCTCGGATCCCGCCGGGTCGCGGCTCTGTATCTTTCCAGCCTCATGGGGTGCTGAGTCCTCTCAGGTGCAGCTGCAGGCTATGTGCTGTCCTGTATCTTCTGGTCTTTTTTTTAGGAATAGTTGTACTTGTTGTATTTTCATAAATACATATGGTTTGGGGAGGAGATTTCCACTGCTCTCCTCACTCCACCATCTTCCCCGAAGTCCAGTCCGATGATGCTCTTTAAATGCAATGGGAACCTGGTTTACTTTCTGAAGATGAATAGGCGGAGAATGAACTCCTTTCTGGGAGCATGTGACACCCTGAGTTACCCCTGCAGTTGCCTCCAATCACATCGACATTAGAAAGAGCTGAAAGAATCAATGTGTTATTTGAATCCCAACCCTTCCCCTTTCTAAAATCCCTGCCCCCATCCTTGGATTATCTATAAATAGAAGCTAAAAATATGAAGAAGAGACATAAAAAGAAACATGGGCCTTGTTTCTCCCAGACACACTGCCCTTTTGCATTCAGGACAATCAAAGTCACTTATTCCAATGAGGCAACCAGCTGTGAATACCCCCAACCAGGGCAAAAATGATAGAATTTGCCAAAATGTCTTTGCCTAATTTTAGTTTATGCATTACCCCCCTCCCTTTTTTTAACTTTTTTATTTTTAGCGTTTTCAAGAAAAGCTCAGACATTTTGGAGAGCTCACTTTTCAAAATTCTTCCCAAGATAGATGTAGGGTCAGAGTGAAAACTAAAACTGGCATTTCCTAATAATCTAAGAGTTTTTCCCTTTAGGGATATAAATACCTTTGTCTTTCTATCCTGGGGTCAATGGCCAGGGAGGGCACTGCAAGGAGAATTTCAGCATAGGTGTTCATTCATTCAACAAAGGTTTCTGGAGCTTCTCCCGTCTACCAAGAACTCTGCCCTACTCTGAGGATGAAAGGACAACCCAGACCAATGCTTTCTGGGTTTGCTATCTCCAGAACGTTGGGGATAAAGTCTCCGACCAACCTAGGCAGCTAGAATTCATTCAAAAGTGTGTTCTGGAAATCCCATCTTTCTTCCAAAAGAATTCAGAGATAGTCACGTGACATACGCCCTAAACAACATATTACAGGAAATGTCCGGAATTGCTCTTTTTTGCAGCAGATCTTTCAAAAATAAAAACTTAAACTTCTTTTGATCAGTCAAATCAACAGGAGATTACATTAGTCTGGCAATTTTTCTTGTTAAAATAAATAAAAAAAAAAACCTCCAAAATTTGTGATTGTGAACCCAGAAATTCATTCTCTGTTCTTTCTGAAACGTCATTACTTTTGTTGAAGATGGTTTCATATCCGTTCTCCATGCTGCAAAATTTGCCTTTGGCTGAAAACGAGAACTAGTTGACCGTATCCCCCCTGAAATCTGTTTACTTTAACTGCTTCTTAACAAATCTTTGAAAGACAGAAGAGGTCATTTTAAGAACAGTAGGATCTGAAGTTGTCAAAGAACCTGCTAACTCCCTGGTTTCTATCAGGTCATAGCCATCAGGTGACAGGACGACCTGGCTGGGACAGTGGCCTGACTTAGCCCATGGTGGCCTGCTCCATTTGCTAAATTAATTTTTCAGAAAGTTTCTTTAAGGAGGCACACAGATAGCCCTGGGTCACTCTCTACACTGAGCCACCAGGTCAAAATCAAGGTGTCAGCTGAGCTGCCTTCCTTCTGGAGTCTTGCCCTGGCCTTTTCCAGCTTCGGCAGGTCGCCCGCATCCCTTGGCTCTTGGTTCCCTTCTCCATCCTCAAAGCCAGCGATACAGCATCCGCAAATTTCCCTGACCCTCTTGTCTTCTTCTTCTGAGGTCCTCTGTGATGGCACTGGGGCCACCCAGAGGGTCCAGCATCATCCCCCATTGCAAGTTCCTTAATCACATCCACAAAGTCTCCTGTGCCGTGTGAGGGTCCACACTCACAGGTTCGGGGTTTAAGCAATAAAAACTATACCTACCTCATAGGGTTTTCGTGAAGAATCAGGAACAGAATGCAATAAAAGCACCTGGCACAACGCATGGTGCGCACTGAACCCACTGAATCCGCTCCTGACCTGAATGTGTGTTCACTGCTCACAAACTTCTTTAAAGAGAACAAACAACTCTCTCCTGCATTCCAACTTCAATAGTTACAACTGATAAACCAATATTTGCCTTAACATCTAGCACCCCTTCCCCTACAAGGAAACATCGGAGCTTCTCAACTGGGCCATCATGTTCAGAGCTGCGGTTTAAAAACAAGACAAAACAAAGCAAAATCCTCAACCAAAAAGGATCTGTGAGATGTTTTTCCTGAGGGATTTCACTAATACTGCCCCAAAACGAGCCCCCCCACATTTTAGCAGCAACAACCACCCGCAGGGTGTTGGTTGTGTGTTTTAGATCGCGGAGGGAGGCGTTTATTTAGGCAGGAGGGAAAACACGAATGATGGGGGAAATATACCGGTCCTTCTTCCTTCTGTCATTTTCCCACAGTGGGGGCCCTGCGAAGGCTAAGGGGTCTCTGGAATGGCTTTGGGCAGATAGTTTAATGGAGTGATGGAGGTGGAGCCAGACTGTTTCTCAGCTGCGTGACCGTGGGCAAGTGGCTAAGCCTCTCTGGGCTTCCATTTCTCTCTCTGGGGACAGGAATTATTCTCACTTAAAGGAATGCTGGGATGATGAAATGAGTGAATTCATGGAACGTGCTTACCTGATGCCTGGTACGTAGGCAGTGCATTTAAAGCTTACCCAGTGTTAGCTATTGGCTGATACTTTATCCTAATGACAGTAGTTCGTGCATTGGGCTTTTTTCAAAATGAAAATAGATGTTTAGTTTAAAATACGGGCGGCTGGGGTCAGGGAGGGGGTAAAGGCTATAAATAGGTAATTCACCAGGAGGAGACACAAAGACTCAAAACCCTGTATGTGAAGAAATGTCCCGCCCAAGTAGATGTCTGTGGAAGGCACATCACACACCCGTAGGACTTTTTTCAGTCAGTTTTCAGTACTCAGAGGGGCAAAAATTTAGACTGGTGCTAGGGAGGGTAGAAGGAAGTGGGCACCCTCATACATCATGGGTACAATTACTGGAAAAAGCAGAACGGCGATATGGATCCCACTGGGACACGTGCTCATCTCCCTCTGGGGAGCTAGCCTGCGGAAATGCGAGCGTCAGTGCGTGAGCGTGGATGGAGGTGGGGCTCACCACAGCACTGCCAGGGCCGAGCCCGGAGGTGCGCTGCACACCCAGCAATGGGTGGGTGACTCGTGCAATGCCCACAATCTGGAATGCAGTGCAGCTACTTAAAGGGGGTGTTAGAGCCGCAGGCATTATTCACAGCTGATATGGGCTGAATACTTTCTCTGTACCCCAGCGCTTGCAAGGAAAGCTCTCTGGGTAAGCATTATTTGTGTTTACTACAACCCACGAAATGGATTTAGTTATTGCTCCAGTGTTGTAGGTGAGAAAGCTAAGGTGCTTTGGGGTGAGTAGGTTACCCAGGATCTTAGAGCTCATGAGTAAGGGCAGGTTGGATCTGAACCTACCACCTGGCGGCTCCAGAATCTGAGCTCTCAAACTCAGGACTAGGAGCTTCTTTGTGGACTGCTAAACAAAGAAGTTGCAAGAAAAGGCACTATTATAACCCAACATTAAGTAACAAATACAAAATGAAATGACAGTGCCCTCCCTCCACCCTCCAAACTTTTTTACCTCCTCATTTTTCTTCATCACACACACACACACACACACACACACACACACACGCACGCACACACATACACACACGCACGCACACACACACACTGTTGATTGCTCCTGGTTCCTCTTTCCCCACAAGAATGCAAGCTTCATGAGAACACCTTTGTGCTGTTTTGCGTCTCCAGCACATAAGGATGGCATACTGGTGACCAGTAGATACCGGGTATTTATTGAATGAACGAACACATCACCTTAATTTAACTTTGAAAGCATTCAGCCACTAATGTGGCCGCTGGGATAGGTCTGGGGAGCCCAGAAGTCTGGTGCTGGTGGCTGATTTTGAGGACAAAGTGGGTTGGAAAGCCCTCTGGGCGTCATGAGCCTAGAAAACTCAAGTTTGGGAGGACAGCTGCCTACAACCGCCCCATTGTTTCTCTTACCGTATCAACCAAGCGCTTGCAATTAACTAGACAAGGGTTTAATAAATCTGGAAGCTAAATTCCTCTTGGCGGCACAGCCAAAGACTGTTGGCAGCTCCTAGCTGCGTAAATTAAAACAATAAGCTGTTTTTTAGAATAACATTTCTAAACATGCCTACACTTGTATTAACATCCAGCTCAGAACCCATGACGAGACTGTCAACAGAAGACAGAGAAGCTGGCCGCAGGCCCCGTAAGTGCCCCTCACTCTTCTGCTGCAGTGGAATCACCACGGGTGTTCCAGACAGAACAGTGTTACAAGGCAAGGGTCTCCCTCCAGCACTTCATCCTCATCATGACTGGACACCGCAAGTCACCATCACAGCCTGTGTGGCGAGGACTCGCCACACAGTCATTGCAAATCGTTTTTCTCATAAAAAAAAAAAGAAAGAAAAAAAGGTTGGCTGCAGCTGTGGTTAATTTGCTTCTGATTAGTCTAACCTTTCCCCCTCTGAGGAAGTTGTTTAGCAGGAGGGGAGAATGCGGTCACAATATTGTTTTATGACTGTTTATCTTTAGAGCCCAAGCGATACTGATTGCAAATATTTATGCACATTTTAAAAAATCTCAGCTGTTTGGAAAGTATTTTTTTAAAAAGAGTGAAATCAGATTTCGGGTGGATCTAGCAATTTTGGAGGATTTCAAAGTCATAACCAAATTTTCTCTACCAGCCACTGACCATCAATTGCATAAATGCAGCAATTAGACAAGTATAATCAAAATTCATGATATTGCCATTCTGTTTGACTTTGGAAGGTTTGTTTCAGCTTTAAATGTACATTATTAATGACAAGCCTAGAAATATAAATCTTGGCATACTGTATACTAAAGGAAAAAAACCTCAGAATGAGGAAAGTTTGCATTTCTTTTAGAAACGCTGCTTTCCTCTTAGAGAAATGACTAAGTGTCAAAGGAAAAGCTCTAGAGGCAATTTCTGCACCTCCTAAGGAGCCACAGGTGGGAACTGAGCTGAAAGAGCTCGAGCTACTCTGTCTTCCAATTCTTTACTTCTCTCCAAAGTTAACTACTTGCAGAATCACTGCACCTTTAAGTTCTTTGGCTTCTGAAGACGACACTGGAGAGGCAGGGGGTTTCAGACAGTGGGGATCTCTTTGGTTTTAGAGTCACAAAGGTCTGGGGTTGAATCCCAGTTTTGCCAGTTGCACTGTGGCCATAAGGAAAGTGAGTTAACTTCTCTAACTTGTGTCCTGCCTTGGTAAAATGAGAGGGGGTGCCGGGGTGGGAAATGATATACAGTACTCTGTTGGTTGCAAACTAGCTTAATAAAAGAAAAGGAGACTTAACCGACTCAAGGAACTGAGAAAGCCAGGAACAGTTTCAGGCTAGACTGCATCGGGAAGCAACAGGGATGCCATCAGGCATGTGTACTCTCCTCACCCCTTATTCTTCATCACCAACATTTGTTTCTTACTGGGCACTGGCCTTTATCAGAGAGGAGAGACTTTTCTTCTACCCTGTTAGGTTTTGTGACTGGGACCTGTAAATCAAACTAGCAAAGGAGAGAGTAATAGGAGAAAAAACATGCGAACTTTATTTTATATTAATATTTTTAGTAATGGGGAGTTTCATAGAAAGAAATGAAAACCTCTAAGAAGTACTGAGGACTGAGAACTTAATTTTAATAAAGAAAAAAAACATTGTGGAGATATGTAAGACAAAGGAAAAAATGGTTTGGGTAGGGGCAGTAAATTGTGGGAAAGTGACTATGAATACTACATAGGGGAAACTCATGGAAAACAAGGTTTGTTTTAGTCAGTTTGTTTGTACAGATTCATCTCAATGTTGATTCCACCATCTTCCATGATAAGAGTGTTCTCTTTCTGGTACAGGGAGGGAGAGCATCTTTCTCATGGGAAATTTATGCTCTGCTTTTGAGGTAGATGGAGATGGTCAGGGCCTTTCCTGAATCTTCTGTTTCTCAACTGCCTTAAGTTCAGAAAAATCAATGTGCCAAAGTGCTATATTTTGGGGTGCCATGTTCTGGTCCCCTTCACCTGCTCTTCCTCTGCTGTGGGTAGACTTGATCCCTACATAGAGAACATATCTCTCAGGGGCCCTCATTTTACTTCCTTTCAGCACCGTGATGCTCAGAGCAAAGATACTTTCTCCTCCTGCAGCTTCAGAGGAAAGGGTCTGAGGGAACCACTCTGCTTGGCTGGCTTCCATCATAGGCCCTCCTCGGCCGGGGACCTGTGTCCAGGGACATGGAGGGCCACCATTGGTCCGATGTGGGTTCTGGGGCTTGGTGTCAGGCTATTCTGATCAAAAGCCCCACTATAATCCCATGGCTAGGGGCGCACCCTTCTCTCAGGAAAGTGGTGGCAGGTGGGAGATGCTGTCCCCAGGACCTGCCCTGCCATATTGATTCAGCCAATGCTGACTTAACCCCCACCGTGCGCCACAGAGCACCGTGGGCAGGGAGGGTCCTGGGGTGAGCGCCAGGGACAAGGTCTCTGTCCTTATGGAGTGTTAGTGACAGTGTGGGGGTGGGAGTGGGGGAGACCATCGTACACACAGGAAGGAGCTAATGTGTAGGTAATTTCAGATAGTGGTGAGGTAGCACCCAGGAGGATCAGGCTGGCACAATGTTGACTGTGGGGAGGAGGCTGTGACTGTTGTAGGTTCAACAGTCGGGCTAGAAGCTAACATCTGACCTGGTATCTGGTGAGGAGACAAGGAGGAGCAGGCATGGGGGCTCTGAAGGAAGGGTGCTGTAATGGCCTCAGGCCGCTGGGGGCGCACAGAGCCGTCCGGGGGAGAGGGGTCGGTGAGGAAGGAGCTAGGTCATCATGCGCCTTCTCGGCCATGGCGAGGAGTTTGGGGTTTGCTTTCAGTACACGGGGGAGCCGCTGGTGGGCTTTCAGTGGGGGCAATGTGAGGTGATTTTATTCATCCGTTGAGTGACTGGTGGAGCTTGGACTGTAGGCCTGTGAGGCAGAGGTTTCTCCAATAGGTGTTACACCTTTTTGTTAGGAATTAAGCACTGAATTTTGACTTGGCATACATGGCCACAGGAATAAGGACCACATTTAGCAGGCCTCAATTCTAAGTTCTGGCCAGTGGAATGTAAATGGGAGTGTAGCATAAGACTTTCAAGAAGTGTCCTTAGAGAGAGGGGTCATGCCCTTTAAACTCCCTCTTTCTTTAACTTTTCACCTTTAACTTCTCCTTTATAGAATGCAGATGCAATGACTTGAGTTCGGGCAACTATTTTGGGCCACGAGGTGTAATAAGTCGTGAGTATAGGATGGCAGAGCAATTAGGAAGAAGAGATCTGGGCTCCCAATGATCACCACAGAGTTACCCTATTTGCCCTAGATTGCTTTCTTCTGGAAAGGGAGAAATAAACTTGTATACTACAAGTTATTATTATTTGGGATTTCTATTAGTTAGAGCCAAGCCTGATTGAATCTAGTTGAGGAGATGAGAGTAGGAGCAGAAAGACCAGTTATGAGGTGAGTGTGTTACTCCAGGCAAGAGATGATATTGGCTCAAACTAGCATAGCAGCAGCAGAAGTGGGAGAAAGGGGCTGAATCGGAGAAAAATCTTTGTAGAGTGGATCATTTGGAGGGTTTGCTGATGGATTGGTTATGAGGGAAGGAGAGGATTCAGCAAAAGTCCTACTGTTTTGCAAGGAATGCGATGGATCAGGCTGCCACTGACGGAACTGAGAAGACCTGGAGGAGCAGTGGAGGGTAAAGGCATGGTAAACACTCAAAAATGGTAATTCTCAAAATTGAAGCTCACTTCTTCAGAACACCCTTAAAATATTGAGATACATCAAAAGTTTGCAAAGCACTTCCTGTGGTCCAAACACTGTGCTGAGCATATAGCAGGGGACAAGGCCAACGTGCCCCATGGCCCTGTCCTCGTGGGGGCTGGCGCAGGTGCATCTCCTGCTGGTGGTTGGACCCTTTGGGCATTTCTGAAATTGATGGTGACATTGGATAGTCTTTTCACCTCAACCGAACTCTCAGTTTTAGTTTTTGTAATAGGTATTTAAAATGAGGGTATCTCCTTCCCAGGGCTGCAAGTGAAGGTGTTACTAGTCTATCATTTGGGTGTGCAAAAAAAAGAATTTCAGAGACTTTGCAAGTGCCTGGGACTAATAACATGCCATAGGACATTTGAAATCTGGATGAGTCCAATCCAGGCTCAGGGTGCCTTTCCTGGCAGCCCAGCCAACCAAGCTAGGCCCAAGGGCAGGGCCGGCAGTGTGCCGACCACACTCTCCGGGCAGTAGGCCCAGCCACGGTCCACTGGGGCCATTTTCTGAGACAAGCCCCTGACCACTTGGACATGTTTAATTGGCCCAGAGGCAGGCACCTACCTTAAGCATGGCCAGACAGAATCTGTTTCTCGTGGATGGGGAGAGATGGCCTGCCCCGGGGACTGTGAGTTTGTGCTTTGTACCCTTTCAGCGGAGAGCAAGTGCCTTTACCAAGACTAAGCTATGACTGGTAGGGCCAGGGTCCAAGCCTGAACACCTCTGGTCCCGAAGCCCATGGTGATGATCCCCCAGGTTTGGCATTTTGCTTCTTCTGGTACCCAGACAAGCTTTCCTTCCTACAGAGGGAGGGACCACATCTCCCATGTATTGTGTATCCCATCCTTTTCTCCAGCAAGTGACCCAGCTGAGCTACCGAAGGCTGCAGGAAAAGTGTATCTGGGCAGTGTCTATGCGTTCCAGCAGGATGGCTGCTTGGAAGTGGGATTTCTAAGTCAAACTGTGTGATTTTGATATATGCTGAACATTATCATCTAGACTCTATATTACTGCCATCTATAACTTTACAATATATAACATTGCCATCTAAATAATCTGTATTTAAATTGTCCTGAGACAGAAATGGTCAAAACAATTCTTGGTTTTACATGTTTAGAAAAAATACAGTGAATGAGGATAAACAGACAAAATCTCTTCTCCCCACACCCCTCACCCCTTAACTGGAACCCACCAAGTCTCCTGGATTCTCCGGCTCTACTAAATTAATCTTTTTTGAATCCTAGAATGTGGTTATGAAATCGTATGCATAAATGGCAAGAAATCTAACAAATGTGTGCTTGGCCTCTAAGTATATTGAACTGTTGCAAAATATAAAGAGGGCTTATACTCAAGTCTGGAGAAACATGATGAGAATGATAATGTGCTGGCATTGTACAAAACTGATTTATTTTTCCTCATGGTGCACAGAGGCTGGGGCCATCATTATCCCCATTTCACAGATGAGAAGAGGAAGATTTATCAGGGGAAGCAACCTGCAGTTGGGCTTTCAATCCAGGTCTAACTGACTGCATCCAGGCTGGAACACCTCTCACACTGTATCTGCTTCCTCATAAGGAATCACATTGTCTTTAAGATGTCCACAAAGTACATGAATAATTTCTTTGTTAATGTTGAAAGTGAGGGAGCTGAGTAGTACATCACCTCTGCACAGTGAGGAAGGGAATGTAGACCCCATGAACTCAGCCTTCCAGTCGGGAATCCCATCTGCACGGCTCTGCCCCTCCACCCAGAGCTGGTTTTCTGGCTTGGTTCTTCTGGGAGTGGCTTCAGTTGTCCCTCCAGTGCCTGGGTGGGAGGCACTCTGGTGTGGAGGTAGGATGGGCATTATTCCCTATAACCTGCCCATGAGCAAACAAAGGGAAGTTTTTATTTCCAAACAATGGCTCCAGATTGACCAAAAAAGAAAAGAAAAGCAAGCGTTGTCCATGGAAAATCACTCTCTAGACAGGGAAAGGCATTCTGAAGTTCTAAAAGACCATCTTTTGAAATAAAGAATCGACTTGTCTGCTTAATGCAGCTTTTTGCTGATTTCTTTTGATGACACTCATGGCAAATGGTCTTATTCAAAAATCCCAGTCTGTCTGAAACTGATACAGACACAGCATTGGTGGCTGGACTGTCCACTGGTAATTGGAAACAGGAGCTCTGCAAGTGGCCTTCTTCTGAGGAGGAGAAAGAAAAGGCAAACGACCTATGGAGGACTTGTGACAAGCAGGGAGACTGCGTCTGTTCTTCGGTCCAGTCCTTCAGCTCAGGACTTTGACTCTCCTTTGATTTAGAAGAGCAGACGCTAGTGAGTATTGGCCCAGCCTCTCAACCACCAAGCTCGATGGCTTTCTCTCTGCCTGTGTGGTGGGTCTGGGAGGTAACACGGCAAGAGGAGAGTGCACAAGATGTGGGAACACAGCAGGTTCATGTCAGGATCCCAGGAATGTGACTGTGGGCAAGTGGATGATTTCCCAGGTCCCCTTTTCTTTTCATGTGTGAATTCCTTGTATTTGCTGAGGGAATTGAGCATACCTCCTTCCAACTCTTGTAACATCACGTGAAAGCTAGTTGGTGCCCTTTTTACTCCATGTTTGGACAACAAACAAACAAACAAACAAAAAGCCCCAACACTTACATAAAACAGGAAACTGGTTCTCAGGAGAAGGAAATGAATTTGAACATGGGAAGTCTGAGCTTTGTTTAGAATCGTAGAACCATGATATCCCAACACTCTCCATTAACATCTACGAAATATAGTGCATATATAGAAGGATGTATAGTCTCCTGTTCTACGTTTCAAATTCAAACGCAGGCTGTCAAAGGTAAATCACCCACTTGCATCAGCTGACATTATTCAAAAGATCAAATATGCGCTGACATCTCCACGCATGTAGGCGCAGGATGATTTATAGCCACCAGGCAAGGTTGAGATGTAGTGAGAATCTGGCCCTAAGCATAATACAAAAATTCATATTCAGATGAGAAATTAAGGCAGTTCTGGAAGCAGTACTGGGAGTTCTCTGGGCTGAGGGCATCTGTCACTGGCTTCCTGGAGTCGCACAGTGACCAGTGGCCTGGTGGGGCATCCCAAACTGAGGTGGCCTTTTCTCTTCCTCTCTTCCTTCACAGCCCTGCGGCTAGCTTTCCGGCCTGGAGTCACCCACTGCCAACCTCCACTGGGGCTGAAGGCTAGCAGGCTTCTCGGGGCCTCCCCAGCTGTCCGGCCCCAACATCTGTCAAGGGAGAGGCAGCTCATCAACGACAGCCATGTGATGGCTTAAAAACAGTCTGTGCTGGCTTATGACACACAAGGCATAAATTAAATCATAAGTGAGCACGTTGCTGACAGCACGTGATGACAGGCGTTGTGAATAAGTTGGCACCGGGGCCACTGCCCGCATAGCAACCGTCAGTCATGGCCACTCCTCCGCCCCTCTCCTCTAGTGCGGGCGGTGTGTCTAGTCAGGAGGAGAGCACGATGCGCCCCATCTGGAGTGGGAATTGGCTCTTGCATGTCTGTGCTCTACCGAGGACATCGCAGCCGCACGGGGTCGTTGCATCTCCTCCCTGCAGCCAGGCTGGAGTCCCCTCAGGTGAGGTGGTGCAGGGTGCACCCTCCCTCCACCTTGACCCCTTACCCAGCCATCAGAGCATGTCTTGAGAGCAAGAGACAAGCAGAGACATGCAAAAATTGAGCAAAAACGCTGGAGGAGATCAACTGTAAGTGGCATTTAAAAATCAAAAGGTATCAAAGTGGTCATCCTGGGAAATTTAAGAACACTGTTGGACTGCGTTGTTTTCACGTGGTAGTTTATTGTAGCTATATTGTAGCAGATAGCCGAAGCTCCCTAAATCCTTGGGGCTTCCTAGAATGTTTTCTAGGGCTGAGAAACTCCAACCCAGACCCTCCTTGCCTCTGTCTTGATGCCAGGCTGGCTTTCCCCTGGGAAACCCTTGCTACTCTCTTCCCCCTTCCCTCATGGCTCTGGGTCAGCTTTTCACCCGGCTGCTTTCTGTCCCGACCTTCAGGCCCAGCTGAAAAGCTCCATCTTCTGAGAGCTCTTGGAGAACATCCTTGTCTGAACTGACTTGCCCCACGGCCTGCCCTGCCTCCATCTTGCTTGTTTCTTCCATAGCACTTGTCACAGTCTGACATTATCTTGGTTGAGTCTGCTTGTTTGCTGTATCCACAGAAGGAACATACACCCCTTGAGGGCAGGGAATGCATCTGGCTTGTTCACCATGACAGTCCCCTGAGCCCGGCGGGCACCTGGTGCATAACATAAACTGTGGACATTTGCGAGTGAAATGAATGGATAGCGAGATCACATGTGCCCCTGTGCCGCTGGCATCTTCTGCTTCAACTCCAGCTGACGCTCCCTGCTTCAAGCCTTCATGGCACAATGACCCAAGAGGTGCTGTGACAGCTGTCACAGTGTATCACTGTCACTGTGGGCCAGGTTTCACCCTGGGCCACACAGAATCCCTGCAGCCCCAGCCCTAAACGTACTCAGCCTGGGATCCACTCCAGCTGCAAAGATGGCCACAACTGCGTGGGGGCAATTTTCAGCAGAGCAGGTCAAGGTTACTCCACCACCATCGCTCCTACCTTTTCCCTGGCAGCTGACCAATGACTTGGGACAGCTGGACTGAACAGAGAGGGACTAGTGCGAGTGGTTTCCAAGAATAGAAAACAGGGCAACTGAGCATGGCAATTAGACAACCAGTAAGTTCTCTCCACAAGATCCTGGCAGGTACTGATGCTACCCAATGCAACCAATAGACCAGGCGTCAGACGCACACTGCCATCTGGGGTTGCCCCGCCAGACACTGTGCTCCATGTTTTACTTGGCAACTTGAGAGGAAAAGAGGAAGGAGGGGTGAATGCAGGATGGGGAGACCCTCAGACTTGGATGTTTAAGGCAGAGTCTAGTTTTATCAACTGGGCAGATGGTTGTCAGGCAAATCTCATTCACTGTGTCCAAGTCCAAAGCCCAGCTGTCTTCATCTGTAAATGTCCTGCCCCAGGAAAAGGAAGCAGGGAGGGTCTGGTGGTCAGGAGACTGCAGGAAGTCACCATCCCAGAACTCCAGGTTCTGGTCCAAAATATTTCCTTGGGTCTTGCTGTCGAAATCCTATTAATTTGGAGAGATCCTATTTCCTCTCTCACCTAAGCAGGCTGAGGATTTCTTCAGGGGATTCCTCTGGCTGTCCATGGACCTGCCCCCTGGGACTGCAGATGGATTAAAGGAGATTATGTGTATGCAACGCTGTCCGGTAGACAGATAATGTGAGCCCAGATGTAATTTTACATTTTCTAGTGGCCACAAAAAGTAAAAAGAAACAGGTGACATTAATTTCTTTCTATTGAGGTAAAAAACATAACATTGAATTTACCATCATAACCATTTTTAACCGTATATAGTTCAGTAAAGTACAATCACATGGTCATGCAGCAGATCCAGGTGACATTAATTTTAGTAATATCACTATTTAACCCAGAATATCCCAAGAACTATCATTTCAACATGTAATCAATATAAAACTATTAACAAGTTGTTTTTATGTTTTTTTTTAACCAAGTCTTGGAAATCTGGTGTGTAGTTTCACACCCACAACACATCTCAATTCAGGCACTACATTTTCAACAGAAATACTTAAATCTATGTAGATGTAAAATTTACCTTTGAAAAAGCAGATTCACACCCTCCAGTAGTTCCAGGCCTACTTAACAAGATTTCCAATAATGGAATTGTCGGTTTTTAGACTTAAATTAATTGAAATGAAGTAACATTAAACATTCAATTCCTCCATTACACCAGCTCCATGTCATGTGCTCATAGCCACATGTGGGTGGTGGCCACTGGGATGGACAGTGCAGGTTAATTTCTAGAAAGTGCTTTTAAGTGGTAGCATTGCTGTTCTTTGAAACAGCACGCCAGAGGAAACGGGAAGTTTCTCCTCCATGACCCGACAATGACTACACTCATCCTCAGAGCAGAATGGCTCCTGTCTCCCACCCCAGCCACAACTCAGGGACAGTCTGCCCTACCTGGCCAGTGGGAATGAACTCAGCTTGGACTTCTCTCCCTTCAGCACATACAGAGGGGTTTCTGCATGAAGCTGCTGACCCCAGTTAATTAAGAGATTGGACTGGAAGGGGAAAAAAGCCTTCAGACTGAAAATTAAGAATCACCCCACTTATTTTATCTCTGGAAGATCATTTCAACAACTTCCTCCAGGAAATTATAAAGGGAAGTCATTATCCAAAAAGTGGGGGAGGGATGGTGGTCCACGTGAAGCCCAGATGCAGTGGGGCGGGCTGGGGGGCAGGGTTGGGTGTTTCCTGGGTCATTTAACCAGGTTCTTATTTTTTAAAGTTTCCTTTTCCACGATTATTTGTTGACCCTAATTGTTCCCATGCCCATGAGACTCAGCTCTAACTTCCTCCTGCAGCCCCGCATCAGGGCTGGGGCGGGCTCCCGCTAATTGCCTGTGTCCTGCCTTTCCCCTTGGGTCTCCAGGGCTGGCCCATTCCCACATATGCTTCCAGAACCATCTTAATAGAGGGGCAGCAGCGCCCAGCTGACGACATATGTTTAGCTGCTTGCCGAGGTTGGTCAAGCGTGCAATATCACGTTACGTGAATAGGAAGGTCAGTCCCAAACAAGCTGCTTTTTACAAGCGCTGGCTTAAGGATTTGCTGCTAAATAGGGCTTACACGTGGGGGGTGGGGGGCGGGTAATGGGCTTCTCGTCTAGCCCTGTTCTCTGCATTGATTAGAACGTTTTCGGTCTCCCAGGACAACGCTCTGTTAAAAAACGCCTTTGCAGCCACTGGGGTTCCTGGACCTAGGTCAGCATCTGGGCCTGCGCAGGGAAAATGCGGGTTCAAGGCTCCTGATGTCTGGGGAGGGTCCTGAATGGCTGGAGTGGGCTGGGAGCGTCAGGGCCCTCTGCTCGCTCACAGATGATTTATGCTCCACTAACCCGGTGCAGCCCAAGGGGCAGATGGGTACGCCCAAGGCTGCGGCTCCAGGAGAGACACCTGCTGGGGCCCTGCAGTCTGCCGGGCCCATAGAATGCACCTGCATGAACTCCACCCCAGAGATCATCAGAGGGGACACCCAAGGCCCCCTTGGGCCTGAGCAGCCAACCAAAGGTCTGGAGAATATTCCGGACATAAATCAAAATGACACTCAGGGTTGAGGATGAAGTTGAGGACATGTACTCGGCACTTCCTGCGTCATGGTGCCATGCAGAGGGCATTACACAGATAAACTGATTGAATCCTCTCACCAGCCCGGTGGGACCACACTATTACTATGCATGTTTCAGAGCTGAGAAATTGGGACAAAACAACAGAAATAACTTGCTGAAGTCATTCCTTCTTCCTTCCCTCCCTTCCTCCTTTCCCTCACTTCCTTTTTTTTTAAATGATAAAAGTGGCTTTTAAAAATAGCTCATGAACAAGGTGGAAAAAGGGGCATTACGATTAGCAGATGTAATGTTAGGGGGGCACGGGGAGGGCTGTACAACCCAGAGAAGACAAGTAGTGATTCTATAGCATCTCACTACGCTGATGGACAGTGGCTGTAATGGGGTTGGTGGGGGGGACCTGATGAAGGGGGTAGTGTAATCACCATAATATTGCTCATTTAATTGTAGATTAATAATATCAAAATAAACTTTAAAAAAATTGCTCACGATACAAAAGTGAACACAGGAAGGCATAAAAGTATCCCCAGCTGTGCCTGATTCATCCCATCATGCTGCTAACCATTGGTGAGTGCCATACATGCACACAGTATTTTTAGTAATAAGTCACTTATTAATTCAACAGACATTCATTGAGAATCAGTACATGTCAGGTGTAGGTGAGGGTTTCTCAACTTTAGCAGTAAGCATTCGGGGCCCAATAACGCTGTTGTGGGCTGTCCTGTGTGTGATAGGGTAGTCAGCAGCATCCCTGGTCTCTACCCACTGGATGCCAGGAGCATCCACATTCTGATTTTGATAACCAAGAATATCTCCAGACATTGTCACATGTCCCCTGGGGGCTAAAATCAGTTTGCCCCCTCACTGACACAGATGGAAGCCATCAGGGAGATCATTCTAAAGAGGAGAGTATGGTGATCCTATTACAACAAAGAGATTATGCCATAGTTCATTCAGTGGGGCTCTTAGGTCTTTTGTTTCTACGTTACTATTAACATTTTTTTAAAAGCTAAATAAACATAACTACTCAAAATGGCAATTTAAAATTTTCCAAAACAAGCATGTAGAAGTTTAGTGTTTGTGCTTTCAAAACACTAGTTCTATAATAAACTAAAAGGGGCTCTGTATTAGTGACCCTGTTACAAGGTGGACGAGGGAGGGGCTGCCAGACTGGTGCACGCCCAGGGCTCCTCTGCCACTCCAGTTGGAAGCTGATTCCTGAGCTCCAGAGACATGTGGGTGGCCCAGGTGTGTCACCTCCTGTCCCCAGAGGCATGCACTCCCCAGGGACAGTGGGTGTCTTAAAGGGGACGGCACCCTGTGGCTGTCCTCTTCACTGTCGCACCAGCATCACCTGCTGTGGCAAAGGTCCCTCCACCCCTTGCATACCCCCCAGGGTCAGGTGCACTTTCATGGAGCCCTTGACATTCCCACCCCTTTGCTAAATTTTTAAGAGGCTTGCATACTACACCTCTTCTCCCTTTAGGTTCACCCTCCAGTTACAAAGCTTGGTTCAGCTTGCATTTCTCCCCCTTCATTGAAAGAATTTGAAGCAATAAATTATTTTTCCTGTTTGAATAAACACAGGCAAGAGGAAATTGCCTTTACAGGATGGCAGGATGACTTGGCAGCTGCCTACCTGTTGAGAATGGGAATCTCCAATCTTTACAATAAATGTATAGTTATTCCAATGGATGAACTCTGATAATCTATTAAAAAATTAAAAGCTATGAAATATAAAAAGAGCTACATCATGCACAAAATTCCAAAGGTGCAAAAACATTATGCTGAGAGAAGTCTGTTCTCCCCCGTCCGCATTCTCCAGTCATTCAGTGGCCCTCCCAGAGGCAACCTCTGTCACCGGTGAAGTTGTTGAAATGTATCTGTTTTTCACCAACAAAAAAATGGTAGTTTCATGGTCCCTTGTTCAGATGTTACTCATATATATGTATATATGTATATAAATATGCACATAGCTAGAATCTTCCTATTTTCTTTTTTTTATAAAAATGATAGCAAATTATGTGCCCTGTTGTTCATCTTTTATTTCACTTAACAATGTATCTTGAAGATTCCCCCATTTGGGGATACAAAAAAGACGCTATTCTCTTTTTTAATAGCCACAGAGTATTCCATGCACTATCCGTTTAACCACCTCTGGATAATGCACAGTTAGATTGTTCCAGTCTGTTGCTACTGGGAACAATACTGCATAGTCTATCCTTGTACATACATTCTCTCTCACAAGTGGGGGTGTATTTGTAGGATAAGTTATTCAAGGTAGGATTGCTGGACCAAAGGATGTGTGTCTTTTTAATTAAGAAATCTATTGCCCAATTGTCCTCCATAACAGTTGAATCGATTCATACCCAAGTAGCCTGACAGGAGTCCAACTTGACACAGTGCCTGATTTTAAGGCTCACAGGACAGTGAATGTTTGCTGTGGCTCAGGGAGGGGTGTCAAGGTCAGGGTCAGTCTGAAAAATGTGGATTCTTTTGATGAAGGGTCAGGTCCAGTTCTGTCTCCTCTGAAAGACAGACAAGGACAGAGAAGTCTCCCTCTCTGCAAAGCAGTTCCGCAGATGGAAGGCTGTGGGTGGAGAAGGGTGAGAGAGACATTAGCTGTATGAGCTGGGATGAGGGAGCTTCCCTTTTCTCCCAACCCCTTTTGTCCCCAATCTAAAAGGAGACTAGCCCAGAAGGGTGTTCAACCTTACCAATTGCTTCTACCTCTGCAAGCAATTGGTGGAAGATATTGTTGAAATAATACATACCTTCAGTCATGACAAAAGTGTGTGTGACACACTGATTATCATCAAGTGGTACCCAAGAAAGAGTGCCTGGCTTACCAGTTTGCTCCAGTAAATAGGTTGACTGTCACTAAGTGAGGGACACACAGGCCGATGGCTGGTCTTGAGAATCTGCTCAGCATGTTTAAAATGTGTTTTCAAATTCCTTGACACTCTCCCCGCAGAAGGGGAAAGCTGATGCCCTCCCCTTGAGTGTGGCCCAGACTCAGTGGCAAAATGATGGTATGCAACTTCCAAGATTAATTATCCCAGTGCAATGTTCCTCCCACTGGCCGTCTCCCTCCTGGACCGCCTGCTCTGCAGAAAGCCAGCGCCCTATGGTGAGGACACTCAGGCAGCCTGACAATGGGGGGACCTGAGGCCCTCGCCTACAAGCGGCACCAGCGTGTTGGCCCTGGGAGTGGGCCGCCTTGGGACTGGGTCCCTCAGCCCCAGCACGCCTTTGGATGATGACAGTTTGGGCCAACTTCTTGACTGCAGCCTCGTGAGAGACCCCAAGTCAAAACTGCTCAGCTAACCTGCTCCTGAATTCCTAATCCACAGAAACTGGGAGAACAATACAGACTGATGATTGCTTTAGGCCATCAAATGTTTATGATGTATTACATAGCAGTAGGTAATGTGTGCATGTGACCAGGACAGTCAGTTCTTTGAAGAGCTTGTCAGTCTGGTCCTTTGTCTCTGCTTCATGTCTCTCATCCCTGCAAGGAGGCAGTTGTCTTTTGCAAACCACAGGGAGTGGGACAGAGAGAACATTTAAACATCTTCTGTAAGGTTAATGTAGAGGCAAAGTGGCCATTGAGGGTCAAGGTTCACCATACTCTGTTGTCCACTTTCACCACTACCCTGTCGCTGTGTGGTATGGGAGCCTTCTGTAACCTCCCCTCATCAGCAAAATGGGTTGATAACCAAAGGCATAGTGTGGATCTAGATAAGCTCTCGAAGTCCCTTCAAGCATTGAGCACCAGGCTCCTTTAAGTCTCAATTCACCTGTCCAGCATACAAACTTCTGTGAAATGCCCAAGTCCCAGGCACCATGCAAGGTGCTGAGAATACCAGTGGGAAAAAGCACCCTTATTACCAAGGACTCCTAGCCCAGTGAGAGGGACAGAGGGAGGGATCAACAGTTCCTCATGATGTGACATGGCTGTGACAGGACTGTGTACTCGTGATGAGCAAGAAGGCTTCCTCCTGTGGGGAGGAGCAGAGATATGCAGAAGTGACTCCTGAGGGGGCCCTAGGGCACCTGCTGCTCGGGGTTCATAAAGTCAGGCTCAGCGCTCCAGGTTCCTCCTTCGCGGTACAGGTTGAAAGTGGAATCCCAAGAAAATCTTGAGATGTTAGAACAGATATCCTGACAACCTAGCTGGATATATGTACTAATTAAGGCCCAAGACCATATAGATCCATGCATTCCTTGAACTTGCTAAGTTCCTTCCTACCCCAGGACCTTTGCACATGATGCCCCTGGTCTGCAGAGATCACTGCTGTGCCACACCCTCCCTCTATCTCAGGGAGTGGTGAGCTCCTTGTCACCCTCCAGGTCTCTGTGTAAATGCCCCCCTCCCACAGAGAGCATATCTTTGCCTGCATTCTCTATTCAGCACTGTTTCCTTCCTTCATGTCACCTTTCACAATTGTAATTTTGTTATTATGTTAGTTGCCTCTTTTTTTTTTTCCTATCTTTCCCACAAGGGTAGGGATGGTGTCTTGTGCACCATTGTACCCTCAGGGGCAAAGAGTATCTGGTACTAAAAAAAAGTGTTGGATGAAAAATATGAATGAATGCATTAGTCACTATATATTCTTTACCTTATTTAATTTCTTATCAGGCCTTCAAGGACTTATTGGCCTCATGATTGCCTATCCAGCATCCCCCACCCATCACCATTACCCCACACCGCACCCAAATGCCCACACATGGGAGCAGGCTCCACCCCTCTGTGCACAGGGAAGGGGCTGCCTCTCAGCCCAGCCCAATATGTGGGTGATGATGGTTCTAAACCAGCTAGGGTTAATTCCACTCTTCTTCTGGTGGCTGGTTTAGGCATTTGCATATTGTGTAGGCATAGCCAATAAGATTCCAGGGGAAGTCTTTTCAGGCAGCCCTGCCCGAACTGGAATGTGCCCAGGACTGACTGGGCATTTTGTTAAGATGCAGACTCTGAGTCAGCAGGTCTGGGGTGGGGCGCAACATCCTGCACTCTACCAAGCTCCCAGGTGGCGCGGATGCTGTTGGTCTGGGACCACACCTTGAGTTATGAGGTCTTAAGGAGTTTCTGGGGAAGGTTTTTTTCCCCTATAGAAAGAGACCCACAGAGAGAAGCTGTCTTTTCTGTAGTTGTGCAAGCACACGCTACAGCTGTGATTGTGATTAGCCATAGCTGAAGAGCCTGGGACAAAACCAACGTGTGGAGGTGGACAGAGTGAAATATGGAAAGTGCTGGGGTCTGGATGACATTGCAGAGTCTCTTAAGCAACCTTGGAACTGCTCCGGTGGAGACAATAAATGTTGATTTTAAAAAAGAAAAACAACCAAACTGACTGTGGGACTCAGTTACTTGCAGCCTGAGCATAGGGCTGATGCTATAAGTGGGTAACCGTGTAGAGCAGGAAAGATCGACTTTGAACTAGACCAGCTGGCGGACTTATCTCTACCCCTTAGTGGCTCTGCCATCCCTCAGCCTCACCCTGCCCCAGTGTCCTTGTCTCTACAGTGGTGGTTTGGCCATCAGTGAAAGGATACACGTATGCTGGGGCCCTCTAGCACAGAGCTGTCTAATAGAGCTATAAATGCAAACCACATATGTACTTTCAGCTTTTCTAACAGGCACATTCAAAACATAAAAAGGAACAAGGTGATGTTAATTTTAATAATATAATATATTTAGCTAAAAATATTACCATTTCAACATGAAATCAGTACGAAATTAGATATGTCACACTTTTTTTTTTGGTACTAGGTTTTAAAAATCTTGTGTGTATTTTACAATACAGCATGTCTCAGTTCAGACCAGCCCCATTCCAAGTGCTTGAGAGCCACATGTGGCTGGTTGATGCCTCTTAGCTCAGTGCCAGCACAAGGCTGAGCTCATAATAAATATTATAGAAATATGGATTAATGCATGCTGCTCTTATCATGGGCAATGGAGATGAGACCCTGCATCCCGAAACAGTAACTCCAAGCTGGAAGCCACCTGGTGACAAAGGTCTGCTGCTTTGGGTCAACCCTTCAAGTCCTGGGTATCTGCTCACCTGCTCACCTGCATGGTCCACAGGAAAATCCAACAGGGGAGGCAAATGGTAACACAGCAACCACTGGGACTTAGGCAGTGACTCATTCAAAACGTTTTATTCAATTGCTGCTAGGAATTAAGAGTTCGGGAGTTCCACAGTTCCCCAGTCATTGCTTTTTAAACCCTGTGTCTCTTGCTCAATAACCTTCAATGGCTCCCTATTTTCTTTTGTGTTAATGCTGAACTCCTGGGGCTTCTAAGTGCCTCTGGGGCCTGAAGCCACCTCAGCTCAGCCAGTCCAGGCTTCCCATTGCACTGTTTCAGTCGAGGCAGCTGCATGCCAGGCCTGTGGGTTGTCAGGGAAGAGGCAGAAGGAGATGCTTGGGAGTGTGTGGTCAGGGTCAGGCCAGCTGAGATCACAGTGTCCACAGCAAACACATCACAGTCACCATGCTTCACAGAAGGTGTTCACATGTGCCATCTCCCTCCATCTGTGCAACTCCATGAGGTGAAGTGGTGGACATTCTTTGTTCTTGTCTGCCCTGCGTCTCTTTCCTGTTTCTGGTAAGGGTGCCTCACCTCCCTGCCTTTGGGGTCTACTCTCTGCACTCTGTCCATGTGGTTCTGGTGGGTACGGCTCACTCTGTGTCACAGGGAGGCCCAGGACCCAGGCCAGACCAGCCCTAATGCTCCACCCCATTGGTTATAGTGACTAGACCTGGGAGTTAGGCATGTGCCATGAGTCTGGCCATCAGAGCCTTGCTGGGGACTTTGTATACTGATGTGAGGTGGTTAAGCTGTGAAGATGCAGAAATGGATCTTGTCTTTATCAAGTCTCAAGGCAGTGGAAGAACTCTCTGCAGAAGGAAAGCATGAGGTCAGCTTGTAAGAGAAGAGATGAGAGCAAAGATGTGGAGGGAGAGAGGAAGTGATAGTTCCTTTGAGCTCCTTGATCCAGCTGTGCCTGAAGCCTAGAACCACCATTTCTCTGCTTTCCTTTCATGAACCTGCTTGGCATCTTTTACTTCAGCCTGTTGGAGTTGGAATGCTGTCACCTGCCACCAAAATAGTTCCAACTAACGTAAGTAAAGAATAGTACCCCCTCATTCCCTTTTGCCTGAGTGACCAGACTGAGATGAAAAGCCTAAATGATTACCCCAAGCCTCCTAGAATTTAGAGCCAGGATTTGGGTCCACCTCACTGGAGTCTCACCCTGTGGTCTTTCCACTATATCCCCCATGACACTTAGTGTGTATGAGTTTCCTGTGGCTGCTGTACAAATTGCCACATACTTGGTGGCTTAAAACAACAGAAATTTACTCTTTCACAGATGTGGGAGTCAGAATTCAGAAAACATGATAAATACACTGGGCTAAAGTGAAGGTGTTGTCAGGGCCTCAGTCCCTCTGGAGGCCCTAGGGGAGAATCTGTTCCTTGCCCTTCTAGCTTCTGGTGGCTGCTGGCATTCCTTGGCTGGTGGCCACATCATTTCCAGTCTGCATCTGATTCACACGGCCTTCTCCTCTCTCATGTGTGTTTGTCTAATCTCCCTCTGTCTGTCTCCCATACGGACACTTGGGGTGGCACTTGGGGCCCACCTGGATAATCCTGGATTTTCCCCTCATCTCAAGATTCTTAACTTAATCACATCTGCAAAGATCCTTTCCCCAAGTAAGATAACATTTAGAGGCTCTGGTGATTAGGAGCAATATCTCTGGATGGCCATTCCCAGTGTCTAAGTCACTGGGAATTTAATGTGTAGCCATGATGATCAGTCCTGAGAAAGCCTGGCCAGTATCCAGCTGTCCAGTCTCCCCAGCCAGGTGGTCAGTACCTTCAGGATGGGCCTGACCCCAAGTGCCCAGCACAGCGGCCAGCATAGGGCAGGGGCACACAGGAGTCAGTCCTGGGCTGACAGCTGAGGCTCACATGTGGACAGGAGCTGCTCCCCTTCCTCGTTTCTGAAGGTGACACCTGCTGTTTGCTCTGCTTTCATTTGAGTCTTCTGGTTGTAAAAAACAGTCACCGTGGCTAGCCCACATCATGAGGGGTGTTTTCACTCTGGACTACATGCTGGGGGCACAGGCTCTGGAGTCTAACTGTCTGGCTTCAAATCCCAGTTCTGCCATCTCCTAGCTGTGAATCTTGAACAAGTTACTTAACTGCTTGGAGTCTATGCCGCTGTAGATGGGGATGCTAACAGTCCCCAGGGCTAGGTTACTGTGAGGTTGCAGGGGAGAGTGAATGGGAACCTTGGCAACTTGGCAGTGTGCCTGCACAGAGCACTCAGAAAATGTTAGGTTACTCTTACCACTGCCACGTGGAAGTTGCAGCTGCCTCTCTTTTTGCTACAAAATGACTACCTTGGGTTAAAATGTTAAGTAGTGGTATTTCTGGGGTATAAAGTGACTTCCTTGGCTCCCTCCTGGGTGTCTGCGTCCTGAGGCTGTGCACAGCCTCAGTTGGCCAGGGCCCCTGACAACCCCCAGAATATCCTTTCAGCGGCTGCTTCCATCCCCATCTGCAGAGTCTTCCTGCGGCTTTCCACCTCTCAGGGGAGAACTCGGTTTGCACACTCCACCTCTTAACACAGGACCCTGGTTGCAGCAGCCCTCGGCACTGCAGGGGGTCAGGGACGTGATAGAGGCGTGGGTGAGCAGTTGGGGCGTGGCTGGAGGCGGGCTGGGGGCGTGGCTGGAGTGTGGTTGGGGCCGGAGGGTCCTAGATGCAAAGCTTGGTCTCGCTCCCTGGACAGAGCCTGAGATGGAAAAAAGGGCATCGGAGGGCTGCTGCAGGCACTCCCCTCTGTGACTTTATTCTTGCCCTTCTCCACTCAGCTGGCTCCTACCCTTCCTCCAGTCCTCTAGGAAACCTCCTATTTTCCCTCCTGACCCTCCTGACCTTCCGTTTTGGAGGATCCCTTTCATTGCCTACGTGTGGCTTGCAAACCTTTCCCTAAGCTTGGAGCTCAGTGTCTGTCTCCTTTTCTGCATTGGAAACAGCTGCATCAATAGCGAGACCCCCGTAATCATTCCAAAGGCGGCTACCGATCTCGGAGCTGCTGGGCTTCCAAGGCACCGTGTGAAGTGCTCTTAGGTGGATTAACTCCTGTCCTGTCACACGCACACATGCACACGCACACTCTATAGGTAGGTGCTTTTAGAAGCTATTACCCACGGTGAATCTGAGGGACTGTGAGGTTAAGGAACCACATGTTCATTCTCTTGTTCAATAAATCCCAAATAAGTAAGAATGAATGGCTAAAACCATGCTGCTCACAGTATTACTCTTAAAATTAAATAACTATTGACTTTTTTTATTACAGAGCAAAATCTGTTCACTGTAGAAAATTACATAAACAAGGAAAAATCATACTAAGTGAACATAAAAATTCCCATAATAATTTGGTTACAACTATTTCCAGTCTATCTGTCTGTCCCTATGCATTTTCCAGCGAATTAAGTTAAAGCCATGATTTTTAACGGCTTTCAGCTCCTGGGCCTCTCTGTATAGACATTTGTGTCCAGTTTTTCTTTTCTGCTATTACAATATTTGGCCAATATTCTTAACCATGCATCCTCGCTCACATTTCTAATTACTTCTTTAGGGCAAGAGGTGTGTGCCTTGAAAGCTTTGGGTCCTCATTGCCCGGCACCTGTGGCTGGAGCAGCTACCAGTTCCTCCCGCCCAGTCTGAAAGGCTGGACTTGGTCACCTGTCCACCAACTCTGGAGGTGTGGCTTTTGTTTTTAAATCCTGGCTGGTGGTGTTTTCGTTTGTATTTTAAATTGCTAGTGATGTGAACATATTTGATTTTTCTTTGTGTGATTTGTTGGCCATTGGGCTTCCTGGGTCTGTTACATACTTCACAAGTAATGCTGGTTGGAAGACCTTCTGATTTAAGACTGGATGAAAGGATGCTGTGGCATCGGCTCCACGCGTGAATTGGTTTTCAGGTCACCCGTTCCAGCTCTGCTGTTCTGTGGCTCTCCTCTCCCCCCACCCCATCCCTCCCATGTGGGAACTGCAGGAACCCCATAGGGAGATGAGGCCTTCCTAAAGTACACAGTAAAAAAAATGCCTACATAAAATAATTGAACATCTCTGAAACTCAATATTCACTTCACATCTCACAGGGCCATGAAGATCAAATGATATAACATGGGAAAAAAACTCATTTTCTGCCCACTATTCTAAAGGGTAGAAATATTTAGACAGAACACCTTAAAGTTTATAAACATTAATCAAAAGCATTTTGCAGCTCATCCCCAGATTTTCTCATATATATCAGCTCATCTGAAATGAGCAAAGCTTTCCTGGGTCCAGATGGTTAGAACAAAGGCGGAGTAAGAGGAAGGAGCGGCCGTTACCACATACCTGCTTAGCCCTCGACACTTTGCACCTCTTCTCCCAGCTAATCATGACCACCCTGCAAAGTAGACAGCTCCACTCATTCAATAGATGAATATTTATTGCACGTCTCTAGTGTGCCAGGCTCCCATCTAAGGCCCTGAGGACAGATCAGGGAAGAAGACAGACAAATGCCCTGCCATCATAGGGGGTATATTCCAGTCGTTAAATTCCTAGGATATGCTATTCTTACTATATAGATGGAAGTCTCAGGGGGATTCGGCTACCTGCCACGGTCATCCAGCTGAGATCTGAACCCAGATCCCCCTGTCCACAAGCCCCCTCCACCTACCAGGGCTCCCAATTCTCTGCTACAGCCAATCACCCTCCATGGGTCTCCTCACATTACTCACTGTGTCACTCACAAGATCTCACTTGTTATTCCCACTTTCCAGACGTGGAAACTGAGGCTCAGAGAGCTACCTTGCCCAGTCACACATCTTGCCAAAACTGGCCTTCAAAGCCAGGTCTCCATGACCATTTCCACCATAGCACTGAGCCTCTAGATGCATAGGGAATAAAGCCAGATGAAATCTCTATAATTTTTTAAAGCTCCGGATTTCTCAGCCATCTCAGTGTTTTCCATCATGCACTCATAATCATTTGCTTTGGAGGTTTTTTGTTTTTTGTGTTTTTTTTTTTGAATAGTAGAGGCATCTGGCTTTCCTGCTCTTATTTGAAGGTGTTTGTTAAACCGAATCAAAGGAATACTTGAAGGCCCGATCTTGTATTTATTTCTCCCAAGCACTCCCCACCCTGATTAAAAGTAGGCCAGGAGACGTGTCCAGTGGGGTTCGCAAAGCTATTTCATCACACCACGGTCATGTGGACTGAAAACAGATTCTGCTGCCCTGGAACAGCTCCCCCCTTGCCCCCACCCCAATCCTCTGCATGTAAACCCTTTGCTTGGCAGGAAAACGCTGCCCCCTCCTGGCTTTGATGGACAGACGCACCTGGCAAGGGTTCAGACCAATATGAACTTCATTAAATCCAAACAATAGGTTCAGTGGAGACCAAAGAATAAATGAGGGCGAACAGGGCTGGGTAAGGCAATGCTGCTGGGTGGAAATGAAGATTTCGAAATACCGCTTCACTTAATGAGATCCATTAGTCCCTTTGGGGCAACAATAGCATTGGCCGTAGTTACACAACCCGGGTGCCCTTGCATACGGACAGTCCTGTACTGAAGAGATTGTAAAAGCATCTTTGGGTTCAGAAGAGGCAATAACTCCAGCAGTTAACACAGTCTCCTAAAGTGACCCGTGTCACTAAAGGCGGGGCAGAGACTGGAAGCCCCCACCCCTGCCGTGGGGTTCTTGGGCTGGAGGGCAAACTGCACCTGCATGTTTGGGTCCTGTGCTCCTTTGCCCAGTTTCAAAAGCTGCCTTACCTGCGTCTTTCTCCATGCAAATGACCCCAACAGGAAAAGCAGGCACCTGCTGGAGATTTCACAACCAACACAGAAGCTGGCCGATTCCAGGGATAATGTCTGTCAGAGAATGTTTGCATCACACCGACTTCTGGAAGATGCCGAACTTACTTTCTCCCCCACTTCCAAAGGCGACACAAAGTTTCTCCTCTGCTAAGTTGCCTCCTATGCATCCTTTGAAGGGTGGGGTGCAGGGAGTAAACAGAATATGTCTTAAGACTTCCATGCAACTTATGACACTAATTTTCTTCTCAAGGGTGGAGCTAAAGCCAGAAAGTATTTGCAAGAAAAGTCTCTGTGGGTCCCACTGCCAAGGGACCAGATGATGCCTGGTGAGCATGCTAAAGATCCCAGCACCAAGAACGTGGGGGTCAGGTGGGGGAAGAACATGGTGTTCTGATGGGGGAGGAGCATGGGCGTCAGATGGGGGAGGCACATGGTGACACCTGGTATCTGCTTTTCTGCGTTCATTTTCCCTCTTAAACTTGTTTTTTTTTTTAGTTGAGGCATGATTGACATGCCCTTCTTGTACTAATTTTGTTCTAGTCCTAATTTTGGCTCCAGAAACTGGCATCCCAGCCTAGCTGTGCACAGCCTTTCCCATGCTTCTCTCCTCTTTCCTTTTAACCTGAAAGCCCCATGGGCTGGGAGCTGTCTCCTTCACCAGGGTCTCCCCAGCACCCGGGTTAGCACCTGGCACAGAGCAGTGGCCTGGCATGCCTGCCTTTGTCGGATGAGTGATGGAGAATGGCTCCCATTGAGTCCCTTCTCCTAAGTGGGCTTCGATCACCATTTGGGAAAGGAGGGAAATGAACAGGGTTTTCTCAGCTACCTGCTGGCTGGACATTCGAGAATTCTCCCAAGTGCTGTAAGGTCCAGCGTGGGTGACAAGAGTGAGCAAACTCCTTCCTCCCATGGTTCTCACAGTCTGCCGGGGAAGACAGAGCAAAGAAATATTGGTACAGATAATTAATTACAGTTGTCAAAAGTGCTCTGGAAGAGGGGAACCTATGGGAACTAGAGATACAGCCTGAGTAGGAGATAACCAGGCCTCAAGGAAAGGGAAGACCATTCCCAGAGAAGGAACAGCACAGGCAAAGTCCCAGAGGCAATTCCTGGGCAGCATTTGCTCGTCTGACAAAGGACATGGATGCACCGGTCCCCCTAGTGACTCCTCTGCCATGGGCGCAGAAGCATCGCCCAGCAGGGCCTTCTTCATCTCGCAGCCACGAGGGAATCTGCAGCACTGACACTGCGGAGCCACCAAACTGGTCTCTGCAGCCGCCTTCATCCAGTTCTTGACACATGAGAAACAGCGATTTTCTGTTTTTTGCAGCCCAAGGCATCCATACCTGAAACAGGGTGACGACGCTGCAGCCTTCCTAGCCAGCCAGGCTTGGGCGTGTGGTCAGGGGCACCAGTTCCAGCCAAGTACGGTCAGGTGCAAATGGAAAAGCTCCCCAGCCCATGACAAGCCCACCACTGAGCCAGAGCCCTGCCCTTCCCCGAGGACCCCTTATTACCACCAGAACTCGTATAACCCTTGGAGAAAATACCACCCTAGGGAACTTCTAGCTCACTCCCCTGGGGAATCTCCCAAGTTATCCAGCTTGCTGGAAGTCCATATTCACCCTCCCTTGCGGGCAGCTCCTCCCTCCCAGCGCGGGCATGCTCTGTGACACTGACCTGCCCGCGGGGGTCTCTCCCATTGTCTCCAGGGGAGTCCGGGTGCCCTTGCACACGCGGGGCGATGCCCCGCCTTCCAGGGAGGAGGTCTACAGTGCTCTGGGGCCAGGAGTCTCTTGGCAGAGTGGGTGCCCAGTTTCCTCACTAATTACTCTGGGACAGTCCCTCCTGAAGGGAGAAACTTCTATAATTTGGGTCATAAAACATTTCTTTGAATTTTCTCCAGAGTCTGCTGTGATTATAATAATAAAATAGACCACGCACACAGGAAGGCTATCATCCTAGCCGCTCAAAGCTCACAATAAGCAAATCATAATTACGTCTCTCAACAGCCCCCCCTTTCTTGTCCTAATGAGAAAACTGAGGCTAAAGGAGGTCAAGGGCTTGGCCAGAGGCTATGGCTTCTCTTAGCCACTGAGAAGCCCACGGATCTGCTGTGGTTTTCACCATGCCCATAATTACAGCCCTGCTGGGAGGCCATGGGAGGTTCGCATGGGCCCTCCGAATGCTGAGCATCCGCCTCCTTGCACCCCAACTTTTTTGGACAGAGGGACGGCAGTGATCCAACTCCAGCTGGATGAAGCCCTTTAAGTATCCTGACCTCGAGTGGCCATGGGGCACCCACCTCTTACCTATGAGATTACGTGAAAACGATACAAAACCATAAAACAAAGGACACGTATGTCTGCTGATGTTGTTTGTGTAAAGCTCATGTCTCACTGGAGTGTGAGCTCTTGAGAGCAGGGACCATGTCCACCATGTTCAGGTCTCTCCCAGGCACAGTGTCCAACTTGGCCCAAGCATGCCTTGCATATTTCATAAATGAAAGAAGGCATACCTGTAAGGTGCTGTGCCTCTTGCGGGGACGTGCCCTCCCTCTCTTGCACAGTCCTTCCTCTTACTGTCTCTCCCGGATGATGTCTTACCTGAGTGAGCACCGGGGAAGTACACATTGCAGTGGACAAAGCGTTTTTGCATTCCTGATAGCATCAGGCGCTCACTGCAAACCTCTGGGGTGGGAGTGGGGGCATAATCATCGTTCTCCTTGCAAATTGGGTCTGAGCCTTAGATAAACTGCCCCCCTTTCCCAGGGTTCCCCCACTGTCAAGTGGCCAAGCACAACCCAGAACTTAGGACTTGGTCTTGATGTCTCTCTCCTGATTCCCAACCCCCTCAGAGAAATGACAAGAGATCTGGAAGAGACCGATCTGGTGGGGACAGAGGTTGCACATCACATCCTGTCCACCAAGGTCAGTGCCGGGCATGGCTGATATCAGAGGGAGGGTTTGCCTACAGAGAGAAAACGAGAACTTTATAAGGTGTGGGCGTCCTGGAATATTCATTTCCACAGAAACGCCCTCACTCCTACTGCTTAGGTGATGACCATAACCGTAACAAGAACAGTAATGCTGAACATTTATTGAGCATTTCCTGTAAACCAGGCCTTGTGCTGAACGCTCCCGGCGTCTCAGTCCTCAGGAAGCAGGTGCTATTAATACACGAATTTTGCAGAGGTTGAAGGCAAGGCTCAGAGAGGTTATGCAACTAGCTCAAAGTCACACAGCAATGAAATGGCAAGATTGGATTAAGACCTGGGTCTCTTGGACCCCTGGGTCAGTATTAGCGATGATCATTGACATCTGTTGAGTACTCACCCGGCATTGGGCAGGGATTCATTTGCATGATTTTACTTTACTCTCCAAACAGACCATGAGGCCAAAGCCATCTTTGGACTTCTACAGCTGCTCAGAACCCTGTCTGTCCAGGCCCCACCCATATATCCTATCAAACTTAATAAATGTAAACAGGTGATGGTGAATGTCACTAATGGCACTGAATCACTAAAGTGTAAAAAAATGGCTAAAATGGCAAATTTTATGTCACGTATATTTTATTTTGATAATTTAAAAGTAACCCTATCGACTTTACCATAGCAATTGAGCTGTAATGATAAGTTGATATCCTATCAGGTTTTGTGGACATTTAAGTAAGCAATTGTTAGTTTCAATTTTGAGGTATTCTGAGCCAACTCGTTTTAATTCTTTAGATCTCAAAAATGTCTTTGTTCCCAGCGCACCTTTCTGACAGGCTGGCCTTGTTGGATGTCTAGTCTATTTTATTACAGGGCAGGGGGCTATGATCACCCTCAGCCAGGAAGTAGCAGAGGCAGGACTTGAACCCATGGAGGTCTGACCTCAAGGCCCAGATCCAGACCCGAGGCCCTGCTTTGGTCACAGCCTGGTGAGCCAATGGATGCCTCTCAACAACCTTGCCTGTGTCCAGGCCAGAGGCAGACCTGGCATGAAGATGGTGACAGTGTTTCCAAACCCCAAATCTGCCCTTACTTGCAAATTTGGGCAAAGGGGCCAGGCCTAGGAAAATTCTGTGATTTCAAACATGAGAGGCTCAAGAGCCAAGGGCCGGGGAGCCGGCAGGGCCAGGGAGAGATGGGGGCTGCGGGAGGCCATTGTGTGAAGCCTGGGTCCCCACAGGTCCCCACACGGCAGGAGGGAGGGGTCAAGGGGTTAATAATTCCCTGTAATTAGCCACTCCCGACTTCGCCTGGAAGGAGAAAGGTCAGGAAGGCCCAGTGTCCCCCTGCCTTTCTGCTGTGGGGAAGGGTCTATGACGGATCATCTTCCAGGAGGCATTGAAAGCACCAGGCTGTCCTATGGCGAGACCACCATACCCCCTTCAGCGTGAGACCTGGGTGGGGGTTGACAGCAACTCTGCTCCAGCCTCGCGCTGCCTGCTGGGAGCTTGTCAACGCAGACCCAGCAGGTGGACACCCCCTGCCACCACACACTTCTCCTGCGTCCTCACGACCCTTACAGATGCCTGCTGTGAGGTGGTAAGAAGATGGGCGGGGACACCACCCTGCTCTCAGCCTGCTTGTTGGTCAGGCTCTTCCCGGGGCTTCCCACTATTAAAAGCCATGATTTTATTTCTTTCTTAATAATGTTTTTGAATTGCAAAAGACATGTGTGCTCATTGTTAAAAAAAGATAGATATTACAGATGAGCAAAATAGAACCACTATCACCTCTCTACCCTGTGGTTTCCTCTGTATAATAATAATAAAAATGACAACTGCAACCTTATTGAGCACTTACTGCTGCCAGGCAGTGCATCTAAATGTTTCCCATATTGTATCTCATTTAACCTCACCAACAATCCTAGAGGGAGGTACTATTTTTGTCTCCATTTTGCAGTTGAGAAACTGATGTTCAGAGATGCAAAGCTCTCTCTGCAAGTTCCCACAGTCTATAAAAGGAGAAGCCAGGAACCAAAGGCAGGTGGCCTCAGACTGCAGGCACCCAAACCCTTATAAACTTCACTCTATTGTACTGTAAACAAAAACGGAGTCCCTCTCAAGTTTTTTACCAAACGCATCTCAAGGTACAGCTTAGTGAATTTTCGCAAAATGAAATTCACCATGTGCCCAACACCCATGTGATGACATGGAACTCCCTCTTGCACCCCCTCCAGGAACCCCGCCTCCAAGGGAAGCATGCAGGTTCGAAACCTGCTCTTTTAATTCGACAGCACAGTGAGAACCGCTTTCCGCACTGACTGCAGCGTCTGTTTGAATATCCTCCAGTTTGTCCCACCGAGTCCCCATTGTCAATCCTTTGGGCTGCCTCCAAGTTGCAGAGCCTGGTTTTCTCTGTTCCCAAATAAAGTGTCCATCAGCCCCTGAGCTCCCATTTTACTCTCCTTTTTTATTCAAGTCCTTGGGCTGCTGGAAGTTTGCCTGGGGGTGGGGGGAACAGAACTGCTTTTATTTTTGAAACGCACGTGCCGCTCAGCAGACTGGAGCTGTTTCTTCCTCCCAGCTCAGGAAGGAGGGGCTCCAGCCAAGAGCTGGATGTGGGAGGAGCAGGTCTACCAGGCAGGAAAAGTGCTCAGTGGCTCAGGAAAATGCCCCCTTTCCTTCTCTGAATAATGGAGAAATAGCGACATCTTCGCCCATAAAACACACTGAGCAAGAAACCTTTCTAGCTTTTGCCAGAAAACTGCAAGGAAGCCTGTGGCCCACCTTTTCTTTTCCCTGGGAGGCACATGTCAGGGAGAGCGTGGGACGAAGTCAGACAACTGCCCCGCAAGGTGAGAGCGCTGTTTCTATACATCCCGGTCCCTAGACCCTGGGAGCTCTACGGGGAGGATGATTCTCTGCTATAGGGTCTGTCCTGTGTACTGCAGACCGTTTGACAGCATCCCTGGCCCCCACCCACCCCACATGTGATAACCAAAAATGTCCCCAGACATTGCCAGATGTCCCCTAGGGGGAAGCAGCAGGACCCCGTGCCCCTGGCCTCTGCTCTTCCCCCTCCCCCTTGAGAACCACTGCCCTAGATGCAAGCCCCTCACTTTCAGTCAGCAGAACACATATGCCAGGACACCTACAGGCCCTGGGTATGCAGCACGAACAAAGCCCTCCCAACCTCTGGGGGCTTCCACTCTCGCCCAGGGGTCAGCAGACATTTTCTTAAAAGGCTGGGGAGTGAATATTTCAGCCTGCGAGGGCCAAGAGTGAAATTGAGGAAATGATATAGATGCTTATATAACCATGTAAAATGTAACCACCTAAAAATGTCAAAAACACTCTTGGAATCAGAGCCTCAATATGCAGGTTGTGTATTTTGTGAGCTATATGGAGGTTGTGTATTTTGTGAGCTGTATGAGTATGGGCACCTGATAGTGTTGCCAGCTAACATATGTTGAAGTTTACTGTGTATTAAGCACTTTTGTAAATGTTTTACATGCTTGTTCTCAATGTTTTAATGACCCTTTGGTGTGAGTTCTATAATTAGCCTCATTTTACAGATGAGGTGGCTGGGGCCCAGAGAAGACATCTCTTGCCAAAAGCCACAGAAATTCTAAGTGCAGACACAGATTACACTGCTGTGCACACATACAATCCATGCGCATTTGAGAAGTTAAGAAAAGCTCAGGGAGGGAGTTACCTCCGTTTCAAATATTTACTTCCTACAGAGAACAATGCCCTCCCTTTGAAGACAGCACTCTCACTTCCATTTCCAAAATAACTCTTGTCCCCCAGAGGCCTAGTGTGGGAGCTAGCTTCCCAGATGCCCGCACGCTCCTCATCGCCTTGTCTCCATGCCCCTGTGCTTCCTTTCCATAGTGGATCAGGGCTGATATGTGTGACTTCCCAGGCAATGTCATAAAGGACATTGCTGCTCCCACCTTGGCCTCTTAGACTGTTCTGGGAACTGCCATGTCAGAAGGATGCTCAAGCAGCTCTGAGGAGAGGCCAATGTGCAGTGGACTGAAGGCTGATGCCAGCAGCCGGCACCAGCTGGCTGCCCTGTGAACAAACCATCTCAGGAGTGGGTCCTCCAGCTCTACTCAGATGACGGTAGCCCAGCTGGCATCTGACCCACAATTTCATGAGGGTTCCTGAGCTGCAGCACCCCAGCCAAGTCACTCCCAGAGAAACTATGAGAGATCATAAACAATTGTTTTTGTTGTAAGCCCCTAAATTTTAGAGTAACTTGTTATGCAGCAACATATAACTCAAACAGATTGGTTTCTGGAAGGGATATGCTGCTGTAACAGAAACCTAAGAATCTTCGGGTGGCTTCGGCATTAGCCTTTGGCACCTTAGAGACCTCCAGGAAGGTTTTAGGGAAGCCTGAATGGTCTGAAAGAGAGTGGTCTTTCCTTTAAGAAGGCCACTGGCGAGGTCCTAAAGGAATTAAGGGACATTAAATGGAACAGGAAAAAAAGATCTTCATCATATAATGGCAGGAAGTTTAGCACATGGTGGTGATATGGAAATTTTTTTTTATGTGTATAATGATCTGGGCATCCTAAGGATTTTTCCAGATGGAGTGGCACAGGTGTCACTTTGGTTCTTGCTGCTACTTAGAGTAAAATGTCAGAGGAAAGAGATAAGGTAAAAAGAAAAACTATTTATTACAAAAGAGGCAGGACCTGCAGGGTTTGAAAATGCCCAGCCTCTTCAGAGAGCAAACAATGTGAAAATAGAGAGAGAGAGAAACAAAAGGTCTTTTGGGCAAAGATAAAACCCAAAGTACAGTCAGGAAAATGTAGTCTGAGGATGAAGTAAAGGGTATGACTGTAAATGCCTTTGTTAAAATCTCAGAAGTATGCAGGAGGTGGTCTTTCCTCAGCTTCACATAATCCTAAAAGAGGAAAAGAACTTATAGGTCAGGCTTTTGCCTCCATAAGATTCATAGGAGACTCATAAAAATTTTAAAGAGTATTTTACTAGCAGAAACTGCCAGCTTTGACTGAAAGGAAAAGAGACAGACCAAGATGAAAAGAGGACTTCTATGGGCAGGAAATAGGCTAAGGACACTTCTCACCTGCAAAAATAGCTATTTTTTATGGAAAAGGAAGGATAGTTCAGGGGGTAGAACCAAGAACCTGCAGGACAGAGCCAAGAGCTGTGGGGAATCATTGCCGATCGATAGTAGGACTGAGTTCTGATCAGGGAACTTACATTATATTCCCAGCTTGATTTAAAAATCGACCAATAATAGATAATTGTTACACCTAATAGTTAGTTGAAGCACAGAGAGAAATAGAAAAGGACTTATCAGAGAAGGTAAATTTTGTCCAGCTTATAGGGGGATGATTTACAATTGCTTTAATTCTTTTTTAAAATTAGAGGTGCCTAGACGGAATTTTCTTCACTCATTTTCTTCCTTGTATTATTCTTAATACACAGATAAGCAATACTAGTGTTCCATCCATGACTCAGGATAAAGAAGAATGTAGGTGGAATGCTGAATGACTTTGGTATCCGAAGTCCAAGGTACCAGATAGGCATG
The DNA here is from genome assembly GCA_032199065.1 of Smutsia gigantea. Taxonomy (NCBI): domain Eukaryota; kingdom Metazoa; phylum Chordata; class Mammalia; order Pholidota; family Manidae; genus Smutsia; species Smutsia gigantea. The sequence continues at coordinate 312,571 of JAVSCE010001036.1, read as the reverse complement.
GAATTTTATCAACAGATTAGCATAGAATGAGATTTTCAAAGTCGCTACTTTGAGCCTTCAGGGTTCCAAAGGGATGACTCTGGGGTGGGATGGAGTAAGGTGAAGTTGTTTTCTCCTCCAATTTAACCAAAATAAGTTCTGCTTTTTGTTTGAAGTAATAATTATTCCACATACACACATATGTAGTTTATAGCACGTGAAAGTATAAAAAAGGAAACAAAATGACAGGAATCCAGCCCCCATGACTCCTGCTAACATCTATGTAATTGTACAAGGTTAGTTCTGATGGACTTGTTCAGTGTCTATAAGTCAGAGGCTATAAAGCAGAAAACTGTATTTTCTAGTTTTCCTGCTATAAGTCAGAGGCTATGAAGCAGAAAACTATATTTTCCCAGACTCCTTTGCAGCTAGAGCTCTGGATGAGAATTAGATTCTCTGAGACTCACCTGTGTGGGATTTGGAAGGTGGAAGAGGGCTAAATGCCATCACCCTGCCTGTTTGGCATGTGAGAGATGTGAGAGGTGGGGTGCATGGCAGCTGTGCTCCCCTGGCCATTTTCCAGCTTCCTTGGTGTTGATACGTGGGCACAGTTGTGTGCGGGGTATTGTTAGGATTTTTATCTATTTCCTTCAGCCATTCTAGTCGGTGTGCAGTGGTAAAGCAAAGCACAGATGCAAGAGAGCACGTGCCTAGTGATTCCTTTTATATGAGAATCAAGATCAGGCAGAGCTGTTCTACGGTCCCTGAAGTCACAGGAACACTTGCCTCTGGTGGGGGCTGGGGGCTGGGGGTCATTGCCTGGCAAGGAGCACAAGGAAACTTCTCAGATGATGGAATATTCTCTGTCTTGATCTGGGTGGTAGACACCCAGGTGAACACATAGGGAAAAATCACTCAAGCTATCCACTTCAGATTGGTGCGCTTTACTAATGAAAAGGTTATTTTTGATTGAGATCTAGATTAAGATCTAGTGCAATCTGTCTGACATCTGCAGAGATGCATGGAGTTGCCGTATTTTGGACCCTACTTCTGTATGGACTTTGAGGTTGTTCCCGGAGGTTTTGCTATTACAGACATTGCTGTGTGGAACATCCCTGTTCATATCGTGGACTTCTTTTGCAAGTATGTCCATAGGTTGCATTCCTGCTGGTGGGATCTCTGGGTCAGAGGTGATGGGGCTGTTGATGTTTCAGACATTGCCCAATTGACCTCCAAAAATATTGCAGCAACCTACACTCCCACCACCCCATCACTTACGAGAGCGCCAGTTTTCCCACGCCCCCACCAGCAATGGGCATTATCAACCTTTACAATGCTTGCCAATCTGATAGGCAATTTATCTTTGTTTTGATTTTTTTTTTTAATTAGATCTGTTTGATCTTGACCTATATGCCATATTAGGTTTCAGCATCTCACTTTGTTTGGGGACAGGGTTTGTTGTTAAAGAAAACAGATGAAAAATTTGAGACTAGAACAAAGGAAAGCCATTGTTTCCTGAAATAGCTTGCAAAGTGAAGAGAGAGTCCTCTCTGGTGGAGTCCTCAGTAATGCTGAAGCTGGGGGCAGCGCGGACACACAGCTCAGAGCCATGGGTACGGTTCTGGCTTTGGGCAAGATGCTCTGATTTTCCATGCCTCAGTTTCCCCATCTGTGTGGTGGAGGTAGCAATACATTATTATTGTTGTGACGATTAAATGAGCTGATATGCGTGCAGTGCTCTGAAGGGCCTGGCGTAGCCCAGGTCTCGTGTTAGTCTCAGTTGGTGCTGGAACCACGATGCTTTGCGGAGGCTTCCCCCGTGGGCCTTGGTTTCAATCTTTATAAAACGAGGCTGTTAAGTGAGATCCCTTCTGGCTCTCCTGGCCCTTCCTGATTTCCTGCCCTGTGGCCTCTGCTTCTGGTGCCCATGTGAGCACCCTGCTTCCAGCCACAGGCACCATGTCCCAGGCTCCTGAAGTCACTTCCCCACTAACATAACACCCAGACTGTGCCGCCTCTGGCCCTCTCCTAAACTCCAGGTGGTTGTCTTGGTCACCAGGCCCCAAAGCAATGAAGCTTGCTCCAATGTCTCGGAATTCCCAGAGAAAAGTTCTCCTCTGGCTGGCCCTGCAGCCTTCTCTCTAAAGGAGGGCAGCCTGACAGGCGGAGGCGTCTCATTCCGCACCTCTGACAGCACAGCCTTTCTCCAGGGCCTTTCCCGGCGTGTTCCACAAAGCCCAGAACCTAGCCCTGCCCTTTTCCATGAAATAATCAGTTATAGACTCACATCAAAGTGAGACCAGAGAGGAGGGTGGAGGGAGGGAGAGAGAGATACATGACAGTTTATTAGTTGTTGGTTCTGACAGCCTTTCCAGGCTCACTTTGAGGGCGGGGAGAAGCACAGCGTGTCTGATGGGATAATTATTGAATGAGGTTCAAGGCACCGAGAGGCACACTTGTGAGAAGAAGAACCATTTCCACCAGGTATCCTGAGTGCTGGCTTGTCTCATAGGCTGACAGTTCACTGTGTCAGGGTGCAGCTGATTCTGAATTCTGGCCCTCAAGCAAGAGTTTGCAAAGATCCCTTTTCTTTCAATAGATGTTGAGATAGATAGACATGCAGGCAGACAGGTAGCCGGACAGAGATTGCCGCCGGGATTTACCGAGGACACACCAGATGCGGGCTAAGCATTTGACACACATTGTATAGAAACCTCACAGCCATCCTTGAAAGAACTGCACTTCCACCAACCCTTATTTGCAGGTGAGAAAAAGGATAGCTAGCGAGGCTTATTAGCAACAATTCAAGATCACACAGTGAACAGAGGCAGAGTCTCCACTGAAGCTTGGTCAGGGGCTTCTTGGTCCCCACAGTATTGACATTTGGGCTGGATGTCCTTCCCTGTGGGGCTGTCCTATGCCTGACAGTATGTTTAGCAGTGTCTCTGGTCTCTGCTCACTGCATGCAAGTCTAACAACCAAAAATGTCTCCAGACATTGCCAAGGGTCCCCTGGAGAGCAGGTGGGTGGGGGGCAACACCACCACAGGCCGACAACCACCATGTTAAACCTGTTGGTGTCTTGTCCTCTTCCTGCCACCCCTGTGTGTGCCCACTGAGACACACTCCTTGGGACCCTCCAAGACTGTAGCGGCTGCTTGGGGGTAGCTATTCTTACGGTCACTGAACTTCTGCAACTTACTTTCCTTTGGATCAGCCTAGAGCTCCTAATTGAGAGCCCTGGTGCTTCACCTGCATTTATTAAGGAGCAGGTGTGTATGCCAAAGTGGCTTTGGGAAGTTACCGAAGTAAATAAGACACAGCCTTCTCTCACCAACTAGACCAGAGGTTCTAGTAAGCCATGGCCATATCTGGCCCCTGGGATAGTTTGTTTATCTTGCAAAATATTTATTTAAAAAATTGAACTGATGGCCAATGTCTACAGATTTGGAGATTTCATTTTCTGAGAAGTAAAATGCCCAGATTTATGGCTTACCTTGAAAAATCATAAGACCTGGCCATTGTCAATATATATATATTGATATAATCATCAGCTGTCCTGTGTTTGCTGCGTCCTATCCCCTCACCCCTTTACCTAACAGCCCCCCTGGGCAGTTCAGGGTGAGACCACAGAGCTGGATCGGAAGCTCCTGGGGCTAGCATCAACATCAGGGATGTTAGCACCTGATTCCCCATGCAGCTGGCTTAGACCTTAATGCTGCAGGATTCTCAGAGGAGGGAGAGATCTCTGGGGTTTGAGAATGAAGGAAAGACCCCTGGAAGAGGTGAGCTGGAGCTGAGAAGTAAAAGTAGGTAGGATTTGGCAAGGGTGGGGTTCACCAAAGAAACCGCACTGTGGAAGATGAGCTCCTCTATACAGAAAGGGGGCTGGGAAGAGCTGCAGGTCCTGCCCTCAGAAGGCTCCCTCCTAGTTCAAGACTCCAACTCAAGCACAGGGAAGGGCTGTGAGCACACAGCTCCCTCAAATTGGGCTGCAGACTAGGTTCTTGGGGGAGTTAGGAGCTGAGCAAGGCCTCCGGAGGCTCCCCGTGGACCACAAAGTCCATGGTCCTTAGGAGGTCCCCTTCCATGTTTTGTCTCTCCCTGTCCCTAATAAGAGTGTTCAAACACTTTCAGAAGTAGACAGGATAGTAAAATGAGCCCATGGTTCAGTCACCCAGCGAAAACCACGGTCAACCCAGGGCCCTTCCAGTGCTATCTTGAAGAAAATCATTTGATTTCACTTTTTAGACTTTGTTCAGGAATCATTCTTGCTTCCATTTGTGCCTGCCCTCTATAAGCAATTCTGCCAGCTGTTCCTTCAAAGTGTATCCCATATGCACTCACTTCCTCCTCCTCCCCCAACTGCCGCCTCTCTTCCAGGCACCGTGACTAAGAGCCTTGCCAGAGTGTTGGTTTTACTAATGCAAAAATTAGCTCCTGCCACTCCCCTGCCTGAAACACTGGAGCACTACTCTTCGCATTTAAAACAAAACCAGAGCTTCTCACCATGGCCTCCAGGCCCCGCACCATCTCAGACCTCACCCACTGACCTCAGGGCTTGCTCAGGCCTCTGTGTTCACAGCAGCTGAAGGCAGGCCTCCTCTGCCTCCTAGAGCCTTAGCTGTGCAGAGCAGGACCTGCCTCTCGAGCACCTCTACACCATTCATAGCACCTTGTGTGTGGTATTGTTGGGACACAAGTTGCCCTGGGACTCAGCTTTCTGCATATCCTGTGAGCAAGGAGCTGGCTATCGTGTGTTCCAGACTATCTTTTCACAGATGTTTGTACAGAGAACTATAGAAAATAGAGATAGAATCTCTGTCCAAAGCAAAGCAGAGTAGACATGCTTACTATCTGTTATAAAAGATTCTGCTCCCTAAAATCAGGATTCTTCTTCTGTGAGCACCACACCTTGTACACAGGGGCACCTGTCCTTTGCATTGCCCTATAGGAATCAGAGTTCCAGGAACTGGCACGAGCAAATGTCGATACTATGGTTCCTGTTTTTGCTGTAATAGTCTTTTGCCTCTAACCCAGGAGTCTCATATCTTCTGCCAGATCCATGAAACAGTGGCAGGCCGAGTGTTAGTTTGCAGGGAGGGTAAAATCTCAGATCCTTTGCGGATCTTACAGGAGTGTGCTCAATACATGTTTGCTAGATAGAACCAGACATTTCCTTCAGATGGGCACTGAGAATCTTCAGCTTCCCTGCTTACTAGCTCTTCCTTGCTAAGTCTTTTTCCTCATCTGCAAAATAGGGACAATATTGTCACCTTTTTCAACTGATGGTTTAGCAGTATTCATTACAAGAGGCTTCTATCTCTGTGTACCCCTATAGGTATATCAGATGCCCAAGTCAGCTTATCTGGGCATCTTCTGCTCACCTTGGACAGTATTGGAGATATGTGTATGGTCTCTCTCTCTCTGGTCCTCTTTCTTTTGGTTAACAGAACACCCTCTGAAGGTAGGAGGCCAGGATTTGGAACCTAGCTTGGTGTTCTTGAGCAGATCATCTAAGCTCTTTGTGCCCCAGGCTCCTCATCTGAAGAGTGTAGAATAATAACAGTGCCCATTTCTAAGTGTTGCTCTGCTCTGGGGGAGCTCCTCTACCTAAGGTGCCTCCTTCACCTATCTGAGTTCCTCCTTCATAGTTGGTCTGTAATTGGTGATTATTTTTATTAATGTTGATATGTCAGACTCACATGGGTGGGGAATCCAGGGGCTGAAGGTAAGGAAGGAAGCCCTAGAAGTTCACTTGTCCTGGGACAGTTCCTAGGAGAAGTGAGGGGCTCCTCTGGAAAGGCCTGTGCAGGTAGCCTTGCAAAGGGGAGGACACTTACTGCCATGCCCAGGGACAGTCCAGCTGGGAAAAGCAAATCCGTGGGAACAGTTTCCCCAGGGACTCCTGGCTGTTGGGGGAGAATTACCTCATTTGTCAAACAACCACATTCTAGAAATGCCACTCGCTATTCCAGTCCAGGGGCTTGTGGCTTCCAACCGGGAAGCTGGCCCAGGAGAAATGGGCGGCAGAGTGTTTCATAAAATTAGTTTGGGAACTCAGGGGCTGGCTTCACATCAAGGCATGTCAGAGAGGCACTGGGCCCCAGTGGCCACCTTTACTATCCAAATGATGTAAGTGTGGCCATAAAAAGGATATTATGGTGAGTCTTATGGACAAGTATTGCTTGGTGGTATAATGAGACAGGTAGGAAATTAAACAGCAGAGTTAGAGTTAATGATAAATGACATAGAATAACAGGTCATTGCTGCCCCAGCTGGAAGATGAATTGCACTGAAATCCACATGAAGATAATCTGAGGAGCTGCACCTCTAGGGTGTACCTCCTCTTTCCCTCTACTTTGGACTTCAGAGCTGGACCTTCAGGGCTGGAAGAAAAGACATCCTTGATTTAAGCCTCATATTTTCTGGGCTAAGGGAAGGGTAGAGGGTTGTCTTCTTCTTATTATTATTCATTTAATTTGCAACTAATCTTGTTTTTGAAAAATTAGAATGTTCTAGATGAAGATAACCTGGTCTTTGAACATCTCTCCTTCCCTGGGTCCCTTCCAACCCAACTTCCCCGTACAAGGCACTTTATATGCAAGATTATGTTTAATCCTTACAACAGGCAGGAGTTTATGGGGGGAGGAACTCTCCTAATTTTACAAATGAGGAAACAGAGGCATGGAATGCTAACAGCTAGTGAGTGGCAGAGGTCGCTCTAGGATCAGAACATGTGCCTTTCAAGCAAGGCTCTCTCCAGAGCTAGAAACTGGACACAAATTTTTTTGAGGCTGTGAAATTGCTGTAAGGCATTCATGCCTAGATTACTGTGTTCCACACTCAGAGATTCATGAGGGCTGAGTGGGGGCCTGGGGATCTGTATCTCAAATAAGTGCCAAGTGAGCCTCACGCAGAGCCAGACCTGGTGGTGGCAGGGACCAGAGTGTCCAGAAGGTGGACATGGGAGAGCATTCACATGCACTCCACTCGCCTTGTAGAGCCATGGATCCAGCTACCTAATTCTGTAGATTATAAATGATTAGAGAGTGAACACAGGTCCATGGCTGACACCTCCTTCTGTACAAGGCATGAGGGGACCTCCCTTGGGGTTGTTAATCACACCTGTCCCACAGCTGCCTTGATGATAACTTCCTACTTATCATCTCAGGGGAGGGACTACTCATTTCTGTCTAGTGCATCAAAGCCTCACTGATGTCTATAGAGAAATGAAGAGAATAGAGACCCCAATTCAAACCCCGCCCAGCCCAGAGAGGGCCTCGGGCTGTCGGTGTGCGCAGTTCACCAACAGATCAGCAATGTTTTTTTTCTTTAAAGGGAGGTGCTGAGTCTGTATTATGCAGCCAGAACAGTTCTAGGTGTTGGGGATACAGCAAGGAACAGAGCTGACAAAAGAACCCTTGCCCTTGGGAAGCTTACGTTCCAGTGGACAATATAACTAATAGGGGTAAGTGGTGGACGAGACTAGATTAGGGGAGAGGCAAAGGACACACTGAGGTGGGACGAGCTTTCATTGTAAACAGGATCGGCAGTGAAGGCCTTCCCGGGAAGGTGATTTTGAGTAAAGACATGAGGGAGCCACACAGATCTGGGGGAGGAACATTCCAAGCAGAGGAAGCAGCATGTGCAAAGGCCCTGGGGTGGGTACAGGCTGACTGTGCATGAGGCTGGGCTGGCATGAATGTGGGGAGTGTAGAAGACAAGGGACCCTGACTCCCAGGGTCTATTTTGAAGGCAGTGCTGTGGGATTTGCTAATCTAATGGACATGGGTTTGGAGGGGAAGAAGGGGTCAGAGATGAGCCAAGGGTAGCCAGGGCAGCTGGGAGGAAGGAGCTGCCTTTACCAAGACAGAGATGCTGTCAGGCTTGGGACCCTCCAGGACACCTGAAAGACCGGGTTCTAGGGTGAGAATCGAGCATGGCTTCCTTAATCCTGCCCCAGAGTTTAGCCTTTGGAGGGCTGGGTGGGACAGGCACTCAAGAGTGGTTTGGTCCAGGACAGGGACACGGGACTTTGGGACTTATTCACAACTCGTCCATCTATTCACTGAGCGAATATATTTGGACGTTTGACTCTATACCAGGCCCTTGATGTGTAGGGCTGTGGGGTAGCCACCAGCTTGGCAGAGGAAGAAGCAAAGATACGTTTTAGAAACACAAAAGAATTGTTTCAAAAAAACCTCACAATATATGGTCTCCACAGGTCATGAAACACACCGGGTGCTTGGATGTCCTGTGTTGCTGGGGTTTAATGAACAGCTGCACTTCCGTCGAGGCCCGAGAGAAAAACAAACTCAGAGCGCCTCAATTGTGCCCCCTGGTGGTATGATCTCTCAGTTCTGCAGCCAGGCACCCTGTCTCCCAGCCTGCTCACCCCAGTAGGCTGAGCATGGGGCTGTCGCTCAGAACCAAGACAACCATCAGCCTTTCCAGCTTCAGGAGCGGAGACGCCACTGATGGGGAAGCGCAGGGCCTTAAAACAGCTGGGCAGGGCTGTGGCAGCCCCTGGGCAGGCCTCAGGGAGGACAGCCCTGCCATTGGCTCCTGGGTTTGGGATGGTCTCTAGTTTCCCAAGCCTCAACTTGGCCTCCACTGAGGAAAGTGTCCCTTCCCTTCAGAGGTGCCTCTGCCAAGGGGGCCCCGATTCAGTGAGGAAGGGTCTGGACTGGGTGAGGAATGACAAACCCAGGAGGAGGAAAATCACCATCACCCCAGTGCCAGTATCACCCACCACGTGGTCACCACAGGGACTTCGGGTCAGACAGACCCACGACTCAATTCCTGGGGAGCTGCTTTACCTCTCTTAGCCTCTTCATATTCAACAAAGAATAAAAGTATCCTTCTTATAGCATTGCTGCAAGGAGTAAGCAAGAAAAATGTGCCTGAAAGCACTTAGCTTAGTGTCTGGAAAACTGCTCAGTCAATAAAGGTCATTATTATGACACTGATTATTTCTTGAGCCTTTACTATGTTCCAAGCATCACAGCAAAAGAATGTTAATAGTAACACGTAAAATTTGCTGAGCACTTTCTCTCTGCAGGCACTACGAGAGGTTTTGGTTCATCATTCTAACCTTGACAGCCCTGTAAGGCCGTGATGTGGTCTGAATGTTTGTCTAAAATTCACGTGTTGTAATAATGCTAACCCCCAAGGTGACCTTGTTTGGAGGTGGGGCCTTTGGGAGGGGCTTAGGCTGTGACGGTGGAGCCTCCCGAATGGGATCAGTGCTCTGTTACAAGAGACCCCACAGGGCTCCCTAACCCCCCAGCTCATAGAGCTGCCACCGCGTGAGAACACAGAGAGAAGGAGCTGCCATGGGCCAGAAAGAGGGCGTCCCTGGGCTCAGACCTCCAGCCTCTAGAACTATGAGAGATAAATGTTTGGTGTTGATAAGTGGCCTTTTTGTTACAGCAGCATGAATGGACTAAAACAGGCCACTGTTTTCCCCACTTTTTGATGAGGAAACTGAGACTCAGAGAGGCTAAGGGACCTGCCCAAAGTCACACAGCTAATAAGGTACAGAGATGACATTAGAATTCAGGTCCATCTGCTCCAAGTGGCTTGTCAGAGTTAAAATGGACACTCAAGTTAAAATGCACACAGGGAATGGAGAGCCAAGAGGTGAAACCGATGAGTTATTCAGTCCAGATGAGTTCTTTCAATTCATGATGACCTTGAGGTTCATAGCAGCAGCATCTCTGGCCTCTACGCCCCAGAGGCCAGTCACACCTCCCCCAGTCGTGATAACCAAAAATGTCTCCAGACACTGCCCAATATCCCCTGGGGGACAAAATCACCCCCGGTTGAGAAGCACTGGCCTATCCAGTGAGATGACACTGAGAAGAGAATCAAATAGACATTGACCAAAGTCAGCTGCTCCGTCCAACTGTCTAGACAGTGGTGGGATTCATTAGATGAAACTACCCCCAACTGTCTCTGAGTTCTGATCCCTGGCTGTGACAGAGGAGTGTGGATGACATGCACTTAATGTGACTCCCTTGCGAGAACAAACCTGGCAGAAGCCAGCACCCATTCAGTTCTGTTTGGTTTTCCCCAGAGAGCAGGGAGGCAGTGTCCCATTTCGTGTGCAGACACGTGTGAGTAAGTTTACCGTTGGTTATGTTGAGGTTGCCTTTGAAGGGAAGCGACCCGAGACAGTAACACTAAACAAACACGCCTTTAAACCAAGGGCCCCGGAATTGCCAATCGAAACCTCAGGGTGGTGATCCTCTACACACACACCCCTGGTGTGCACAGTGGGGAAGAGAAGACAGCAGTGGGCGGCTCAGCGTGGCATGTGGAAACACAAGATCATGTTTATGCAGTCATCCCGTGCAACTGCACATCACAGAATCGGCAACGTTCCTGAAATGCTGTGAGGTCTTCTTTTTGTTTTATCTGGGATTCGCATCCATGACCCTTCTATTCTGAACCCAAATCACTTCCACGAAACTGCTCTGCAACTTTCAAAGCCATTTTACCTTCATTACAAAGGACAAGAGAATGGCTACTTTTACAGCACATCCGCTCTGTGCGAGTGATTGTTAGGCTTTTTATAGAATCCTCTCCTCGAATCCTCACCCAAACAGAGCGAAGGTGCGCCGCTTGAGCCAATGAGAGCACAGCAAGGTTAAGCAGCATAGCCAGCGTCACACAGTTCATACGGGGTAAAGATGGGATTTGAATCCAAGCCTGCCTACTTCCTGAGTCCAAGCCCACAATAACTACACTTCGCGGATCCTCCTGACCCTAGATCCCCACTTCTCCAGCTGTGGTCCCAAGACCAGCAGCCTTATCATTACCATAGAGCTTGTTAGAAATGCAGAAACTCGAGTTCCCTCGGACATGCTGAACGACAGACTGCACTCCAACCAGACCATCTGAGGTTTACTGCTTGGAGAACAGGATGACGCCTCAGCTCCTGGGGTCCTACAAGCCCTCGTCTCCACGGATTGATAGCTTCCTTAGAGTCAGTTTTCAAAAACTCACCCAAGAAAGTCAAGTTTAAAAGAACATCATATGGGTGGGAAGGGAGGGGCAAGGGGGAAGAAGGGACATTACGATTAGCAGATGTAATGTTGGGGGGGCACGGGGAGGGCTGTACAACCCAGAGAGGACAAGTAGTGACTCTATGACATCTCACTACGCTGATGGACAGTGACTGTAATGGGGTTGGGGGGGGGGACCTGATGAAGGGGGTAGTGTAATCACCATAATATTACTCATTTAATTGTAGATTAAGGATATCAAAATAAACTTATAAAAAAAAAGAACATCATATATGCCAGGGCACTTAGGACCAAAGCAAATTCCCCTTCCTCCTTCCCCCTCCCTCACTCAGGGACAATGACCTAAAATGACCTAAAAGCTCTTCCAGTGGCTTCTGCCACAGCTTTTAACAACAGACACATGCACTGTGCATTGATCAGCAGGCACGTGCGCACTGGCTTGTGGACATAAGGCTGCAGACGGCTCCCTTCCCGCTGGTGTGGCCGTATCCTTACCTGACAGCTGCCACTGCTGCAGCCTCTATGCACCCAGAGGTACATCAAGCTTCTGGCTCTTCCATGTACTGACGGGGCCCCGACTATTCCTGTTTGGTAAGATGGGAATCCTGGTGCCCCACACCGCCCTCCTTCTTCCTGTCCCTTTCCACCTCTGCAGTGGGCCTGGGGCCTGAGAGGCAGGGGACAGGGTCTTGAGCTGCTAAAGTCAAGAGCAGAGTGAGTGAGACCCCGGCATTGGTTTTGATGTGTCCTGTTCCTTTGCATCTCTAAACCTGATACTGAGGCTGGAAGTTCTAGGTCCAAGCTCCGGTTTGCTTCTGTTCCCCAATGGGCAAGATGGTTCTCCAACCCGAATCTCACTTTCCCCATCTACACAATGGGAAGGCTGTTTTTGGTGGTCTGGGATTATTGGGGTCAGCAATAATGGCTTTCATCATTTCCAGTACTAACACTAGGAGATTTCCTTGGTAAGTAACGTCATCTGGGACTCCATCTCCCCGTGAAGATCATGCAGCCCCTCTCCAGCTACCACACACAGCCTGGCTTTTCTGTGGCCTGAGGTCCACTGAGATCCCTTTCTCTTCTTCCATTGCTTTGGGCCCTGACAGCCAGTTGGATACAAAGATGGCCGCCTCTGCGAAGGGGAGGAGACACACTGCTTTTCTCTCCGGGCAGGATTAGTGTCAAAACTAGGGTGAGAGGTGTGTCATCTCAGCACTCTTTGAGCGCCTTCTCTGCTGCTGCTGTGCCCAGGTGTCTTCGCACTGCAGGGGGTGGCAGAGGGCCTGGGGCACTCCCTTTTGAGCACACCTCTGCTTGGCCGGGGGCACTTGCTGAGCTGCTGAAGTGCTGTGACTGCTTTATGGAGCTCTGTCATATTAGCACCCAGGCTGGGCCCCCCAGCAAACAGATGTGAACAACCAAAGGGCTCTTAGGGCTGCCTGGGTGGTGGGAAGTGGGGACACCTATCTGTGGGCACCAAGGAGCAAAAGACTGCTGTGGGCTGGAGCCCCTCATCATGAGGGATGAGGTACCTGGAGCATCTTTAAAACCATGGTATAGGCCTTGTGGGCTGCTGTAAGTCTGGGGAGAGGAAATCCTGGGGAAAAATACCTCTAAAAACCGAAATCAAAGGGAGAAATAAAGTTTAAAATTCGTTTATTGCTTACAAACTGCAGTCCAGGGCCTTCTCTCTTTCCTGCTCCAGCAGAAGCAAAACCGGCCCTCCCCTTCACCTCTCTGGTACAGATAAGCCCTCCTGGCCCAGGTAATCACCCCTTGATATGGAGATGAACTTCTCTCCACCCCTGAGGAATAATGCAAATACACTAAAGCCATACTTCTCTCCACCCTTGAGTGCCTGTTGATATGTAGATATACTAAAGCCAGGAGAGATATTTTGGAAATATTACAATTTTACCCACAGCTGCTTTGAAGATACTCTTCTTCCTGGCTGCTGAGATTAACGGCCAGTATAGAATCTGCATGCATCAACCCTGGTGGGGTGGCAGGTTTGGCGGGAGGTAGGCAGCTCAGGAGACGCCATCCTGATAATTCAGGTCAGCAGTCACATTTGGAGCATTCTTTGATGAACATGGGTGGCTGGGTGATGTTATATGGGACCAATTGGGAATGCTATCCTCAAAGGGCTTCCAGATCAGAACAAGTGTTGAGACAGAAGCTTCTAGGGCTAGATTCAGAGGGGCAAACAGAAACAGCAGTATCCCAGTAGCTGGGTGAGGATGAGGTGTCCTGGGCCAGCAGGTGGATCCTGGGTCCAGGTCTGTCTGGGGCAGCCCAAGAGTAGCAAGAGGTCAGCAGTGGGGGAGTTGAGGTTAGTTGGGCAGAGAACAGCCTGAGCAAGTACCTGTGGTCTTAAAAAAAAGTGTCAGGAAACAGGCAATTGCAGCCTTGGGCCAAAGTCTCCAGGCATCTAAGTGTGTGTGTGTGTGTGTGATAAGGGAGGTGTGTCAGGGGGTCACCTGGGCCTGGGCCTGAGAGTCTGATCGTGCTAACTGGGCTGGTGCTCAGGCAGGGCTCCACCCAAGAAGCAGAACCAGTAGAATGTATATACTAAGGGATTTATTGCAAGGAGTTGGCATAGATGACCGGAGCTAGCTGGGCAGATCTGGAAATCGGTGGGGCAACCTTCTGAAAGGGCTGGAACTCTTGGGCACAGGCCAAGGCTGCTGTCCATGGACAGAATTTCTCCTTCAGCAGGGAACCCTGCTCGGCTCCTAATGCCCTTCAACTGATTGGACCAGGCTCACCATGTTATTGAGGATAGTCTCCCTTACTTAAAGTCACCTGATTATGGACATTAACCACATTTGCAACACCCCATTACAGCACCTAGATGAGTGCTTGATTGAACTGGGGACTGAAGCCAGGGGGACCCATCCCACTGAGCATCACAGATGGCAAGGCCTGGAAATGCAGTCTGGCACTGGCGCCCTGGACCCCAGCCTCCCACTGCTCTTCTGCCCTCACTCTGCCCAGGCCCCCTGGCCTCTTCCTCCAGCCAGGCAGGCACACTCCCAGCCCAGGGTGCCTGCCTGGAGCTCTTGCCCCCAGGTGAAAGCAGGGCTCCCTCCCTCACCTCCTTGTCTCTCCTTAAATGTCAGCCTGGAGATGTCTTCCCTCACAGGCTGATCCAAGCAGCTCCCCCCAGATCCCTCTTTGCCCACTCATTCTTATCAGTGAGCAAAGAGCACTCCCTAACATAATATTATGTATATATTTGTTCACTGTTACTGTCTCAAATGAAAGCTCAAAGATATCAGAGATTTCTTTTGCAGTGAAAGGTTGTGTCTTTCAAGTTTATATCTTGGCACCCGGGAGGAGTTTAATACACATTTTTTTTATTAAGGTATCACTGACATACACTCTTATGAAGGTTTCACATGAAAAACAATGTGGTTACTACATTCACCCATATTATCGAGTCCCCCCCATACCCCATTGCAGTCACTGTCCATCAGTGTAGTAAGATGCCACGGAGTCCCCATTTGCCTTCTCTGTGCTACACTGTCTTCCCCATAACCCCCCACACACCATGTCAATACACATTTCTTAAGTGAATGCATGAGAATCAAAACATTGCTCATATTCACCCCATTAGGTCTTCTCAGCTTCTGCCTTTAATATATTCCCCATGACCATGGTCAGACCATTTGAACATTGTCCCCTCCTTTAAAAACCAAAACAAAACACATCTATTGCCTTAGTGAGCAAGTTTTTATGAAATTCAATATTTGGGGAGGGAGGCTGGGAGCAAAAAATGGGAAATACCCGAGTTTTTCCTCACATAAAGCCCCATCTATATTGTATTCCAACTAATGGAAACTCCACCATGATTACAAGACTATACAGAAAATTCCCTATTTCTCATATTCCCTACTGGTCAGATTTAGGAAACTAATCATTCTTTTCAACAGAACAGGATTCCTTCTAGGCCCAACCCCAAACCCTACCCCCTGGGCAAACAGCGCTGTTTCTTAGCTCTGTTAGGTACGGTCTGTACTTTTCAGGGTTTGGAAAAGTGCGACTTGCAGCTTCCAAAGAATATTACAGCCTCAGCACACAGGACCGCCAGGAAAGGGCCATGTTCTAAGGTTGTTTTAAGGTATTAAACATGAACCTGAGGACAGGTCTTCCCCAGATGCTTTTCTTTGGGCTCTTGGGCTTCTAGTAATTAGTTAGCCACCTTTACGGTGAGCTTGCAGAATTTGTGGAAAGCTCCCAGTCCCTTGAGAATGAAGCCACTTCTATTTTGGACATTTTTTTTTTGCATGAGGTTTTGGGGCTGGTGGTACAAGGGAAATTTGAGAAATAGCAACATTTGTTTAATAAATAGCATAAACCTGGCTTTCTCAACCACAGGCCCCTTTCCCCAACCCCCTTCCAGAAGGGTCTAGGTCCAAATTTATCTCTCAAAACTCCTTTTACAGAAATTCTATTTGAAAATGCTCCCTGACATGAAATAACAGTGTTGCAGAGTTAAAACAAATTACCCAGGCACTGAGGGAGGAACAAAATGAGAGTAACTGGCCTCAGGGGAAATGTGGATTTTCAAATAGGATTTCAAAGGAGATAGCTGATTGATTTAGAGATTTAGCAATTCCTCCTCAACTGGAGAAGAGAGAAAAAAGAAAACGTTCAGAGGCTTGGAGTCAGTTCAGGACCCCTTAAATTCATCTTTCAAACAGTGGGCATTCATATCCAAAAGTTTCTAATTACAAGCACAGAACAGAGGGGACCCTTACCTTCACACAAAAAGCATAGCCGTTCAGCGATGTGAGTTGCTCTCAGAGATGTCACAGCATAAAGGAAATTTTCTGCCTTTTTCCCCCCTTGGACCTGAAGGTGATAGCATCATGACTAACAGCAAAAGGTATTCTCGGATCCCAGGTTTGTTTTATGAACTGTTATATATTAAGTGTTGCTCCTTTGGTGAGAGCTGTCAAAACAGTTTTATGTAATCTTCCCCAGGAGAAAGGTCTTTGTGATGCCACATAACTCAAATTATACAAATAACTGTCAAAAGCCATTAAAATCAGCGCGGAGGTGAGGGGATGGAGGAAAGCTCACCAGCTGAATCCTGACTTAATGTTCAGAGAAAGTGCAAGCCATGGGATCCGTTTGTGTTGCTGACCGAGAAGCCCGGCTGAAGTCTGTGGATGAGCAGGAGAGATAAGGCTGAGTTGGGGTGAAGAGTATGGGCTCTGCTTCTGAATTCTGGGGCCACCATTTACTCTGTGACCTTGGAGGACCTGTGTGGCTGCTCTGGGGCTCAGTTCCTCTTTCCTGAATGACTCTCATCCTAGAGCCCAGGTCCCAGGTTGGTAAGGGGTGGGGGGGTCGCTGAACTGATGGGCGTGCTGGTGGAGGAGGCTCTGGTAATTCTGGCAATGGCCCCTCTCCTGCAGATTTGCACCCCAGTCCTTGAGGTTACAGCTGGGAGAGACTTGCCTGGCCCAGAGGAGACCCAGGGCTGCCTTCCTGCTTCTCTCCCCCAGGGGGACTGGGCGGATAGAAGTCAACAAAAATCTTTGATGCAAAAATCTTTGAAGTTTCAAGGTTGTCATGTTCTTGGGAAGTGGGAATGGGTCCAAACCCCTTGGCGTTATGGTCCTTGGTCCCTGAGCAATGAGGGCCCGGTCCAGGGGGCCCCGTAATCTCGAAGCCGTCACCCTGAGATGCCCAGTTGAACTCCGGAGGCTTAGCCTGCTTGACACCTGCCCCCAAGGAGGGATGGGAAAATCAGTCCCTCCCTACATCCCTGCTGGGTCTCGAAGCAGTAACAGCTGCGGGAATGAGAGCTGGTGATTAAAAAGCCTCCACTGACACCAAATAATCCTCCCCTGTGGGTGTTCAGGGGCTAAGTTTTTCTGAAGCCCCTCCCAGAAGGTGTATCCCCAAATTTCAGAACCAAAACTTTTTTTGGCAAGAGTTAAGTCTCAGGCAGCCCCTTACCCACGTCTGTGAGTCCATCTGTAGCTACACACGGGCTGTTCTAGTCTCTGCCTAGAAGCAAGAGTGATCTTTCTAGAACTGGAATTTGCTGTGATGGCCCTCCTTGGAATGAATCAAAGCCTGCTGCATAGGATCTTGGCTACTTGGGGGACACACAGGGGACAGGACATCAGCAGGCTCACCCCTGCCAGCCTGGGTTCCTCTTCTGCAGACCCCTGCTTCACCCTCAGCCCCCAGTCCCCGAAAGCCTTAGAGTGGATGGCACCCCATGGAATGATATTGCTCACGTCTGTCTTTTCTCCTTCTGTCCCCTTGCTTAGAATGGAACTCATTTACCACCATCTTCTCTGGTTAATTTCTACTCATCTTTTATTCTCACCTTGAAAATGCCTTCCCCCTCGCCCCAGGGTGAGCCCCTCTGTCGCAGCCCTTACCCCCCGTCCTATCACTCTGCCTCTCGCACAAGCCCAGTGGGTCTAGACCCCAGTGACACCGTAGAATCCCTAGGGGGATTTTCCAACTGAACCACTGTCTGGACCCTACTGTCCATCAGCGCAATTAGAATCTCCGAGGGCAGGGCCTGGGGTCTGTCTTTCAAATGCTCCCCAGGTGTTTAGGAAGCACACCTGAGGGTTGGGTTCGGGACCTCCCACCAGGCCCTGAGCCTCCCCAGGGCACAGGCTCCACCCTAGCCTGTAGTGGCTGTGCAGTGGCCTCAGGAGGTGCTCTGCTTGTAAGTGAGCGCGGGGATAATGATGGAGGAGGCAGGCGTTTTAGTTCACAGTTAGGTGAGGGAGACTGCTCCTTTAGTCTTTAATTCAACCTCTGTTATCACTCTTGAGTGCCCATTGTCAGGGCCGGCAGGTAGGACATGCAGTCTTCCCTGGGATCCCCATCACAGGGAACTACCCTGGTTCAAGGGCATGGAAGAGGGACCCACAGTCCTCCGTGATTCATGCTCACCAGTTGCCATAGAGACATCAGCATTCCTCTCTGCAGGGCACCCTTCTGCTCTGGTTTTTCTCCTGCTTCCATGACTCGCTTGGGAAAGGAGTACTTTTGCCAGGACACTGACGGTCCCGCCTGCGCCCCACGCCTCAGTGCAGGTCCTCTCAGGCTCCAGCTGAGCTTGGGGCTGAACCTTCTTCCCCAAAATTTGTCTCAGTCCACAAATCCTCCTCTCCTTTTTTTTTCTTTTAGCTACTCTGTGTTCTCTCTAAATTCTCCTTTGCCTTTGGAAAACAAAAGCCGCAAAGGTTTGTAGACCCCTTCTTCTCTCCTCCCTACCACAGTCCTTGGGGACAAAGGAGCTCAGAGGAGGTGGGTGAGGGTGGGGGGTGCATCGAGAGAACAAGGGGGAAGAAAAGGTAAAGGTCTAAAAATAATACCTGGATGCAATCAAAGAAACAGCAAACATGATCTCATTTCATCTTCAAACAACTCAGGACATAACTACTTTTATTACGCCCATTTAACAGGGGAGAAAGAGTGAAGCTCAGAGAGGTGAAGTCCCCTGTCCAGAGGGACACAGCTCAGAAATGGAAGAGCCACAGTTTACACCCAGGTCTGTCCGAGCCCCAGCTCTCACCAACCGTGCTGTTCCGCTTCAGGGAATATCTGCCCCATTGGTATTCCTGCTCTCAATGAGAATTTTCTGTTTTTTTCCATTCTTGATTTTTTTCCTCTCTTTTTTCAATTTTATATATAATAAATGTATCTGTAGCCATTTTAAGTAATTCACTGACAACTAGATAACATTGGGAATGTGGGAGCAAAGTACTGAGAGTAATTCAATAGCTCAAAAAAAGTTGTCATGTACATTAAAATAGTGAGTAGACTCGCTCCAATATGACACCCTCTAAAAGGCCTCATCAATGAAAATCCGTGTTTATCAATAAGTGTTCCAATTCAGTTTTTCCCCATTGCCGAGAGTGTAAAAAATGAACTCATAAACCCATCATCTTGTTATTACACTCCTCTGCTCCCACTTAAAACTCTCTTTTAGTCAACTTATGGTTAATCTGAGTTGCACATGGCTTAGTTTTATTCCCATACAACCATGTATAAGACTGTTTATTTTCATAAGGGTAGAAAAAAAATTATTAATTTTACAAAAGTGAATGTTTCTCTTTGAGTCTGTGCTTCCCCCATGCTTTTCTTTGTTCTTGTTTTCTGATTTGAATCCTTGATCACTTAAAAAATTTCCCCCCAAGTCATACTGGTCAATTTTAGCATCTCTTTTTCAGGGTTTTGACATTTGAGAAAACATCTAGGTCAGTGAGTACCTGCTGCTGAAAAGAATCTTCTGGAATGCCATTTTGACTTGGTGCGACCTTTGTCGGCAAATTCGTGTCAAAGGCCACGGAGCACATAGAGTGGGAGCTCAGTTAAAGCCCAAACAAGTGAATATATGTCAGAAGCAATTTTCCGCAGTGTAGGTTTGTCCCCGAATGCATTCAAGATGTTTCTCACTGGAGCTGCGAGAATGACCCCTCCCGATGTCTCCAGGAAGTCCCTGACTTCCCCTGCTGCTTTCCAGCAGGTCACTGTACAGCCTAGTGGGTGTTCACTGAGCTGAGTTTTGCTCTCATGAATTGCCACTTCGCAGGTACAGAGGTTTGTGTCAAAGCCGCACCTGATCTCTCTCACTTGGACCTTTTCCTCTGATCTATTTGTAATTCTCATGTTCCCCACCGCCCCTTACCCCAAACCAAATGCTGTGTGACCCCATCTCTAATGTCTTCAAATCCTTTTCATGAATAGGGCACCTTGTTACCGTTTCTGAATAGTTTTCTTATGATTCAGTGTTCAAAGGTGCTAGAGGAAAAAAAAACCCTCCATTCTCCCCTGCATTCCAGCTAACGGGTTCCCCTTCTCAGAGGTAATCTCTATTAACAGTTTCTGGTATCCTTTCAAAGATACTTTATGTCTGTGTCAGCAGATATGTGCACATATTCCTCTGTCCTCCTGTGGCAGCACCTTTACCCACTGTCCCCAGGACACTGGGTGATGTCCTTGGAGGGGGCCCATCAGCTCTGACCAGGTGCTTTCTGTAATACTTGCCAGCTGACTATTATACCAGCTAGCATTCGCCAGGGCTTTCTGAGATAAGCACTAGGCTAAGCCTTTTCTGTTCATTTTCTCACTTCATTCTCACCATAACTAATGAGGAAGATGCTATTATTATCTCAGTTTTGCATATCGATCAGAGTTTCAGACAGATTTAGTGGCATGTTTGAGTGACATAACACGGAGCTAAGAATAGGCAGAGCTGGCATTTGAACCCAGGTCAGTCTGACACCAGAGGTCCCAGTGATATGAGACGGTTGTCCTACGGCAGACCAGATCTTTAATCTGCATAAACCAGAACGGACTACAGGGGTACAGTTCATCAGATATTTAATGCTCACTGCTGCTCAGAGGTCAAAGAATCAGCTTCTCCTGAAAGAGAAACGGCCTATGCTGCCAACCTCTACCTATTTGAAAACAAGTAAAGTGTTAGATATTGTGAGTAACTTCTAACAAGTTCTTGCCTCTGGACCAGAGACAGACAAATTCCAGGCTGCTTCCTAGAAATCACAGTGAGTTCAGAATGAACATGAATCCTAGGGCTGTTACCTCCATGGATGTGGAAAGAAAACCTTTGCAAGAGGCTTGGTTGAACCTAGGCTCATCTTCCTAACAGCCTTCAGAAGGAAAGGAAAAGCCCCAGGGAGAGAGGCATGGATGTGGGGAAATGACTGAAGAGTCATTACAAAGCTTTCCTCTCTTTCCTCACCTGAATGAAGATGCCCTTTGGTGTGGAGTGTAAGGAGAGGAGCGTTGAGGGAATGCAAGAAGAAAACTGACGTGGTGGGGCCCTGAGGTCTGGGGATGCCCTTATTCATCTTTCTCATCTCTACTTCCTTACCACTTCCTCCAGGAAGCATTCCCTCCTGACTCCAAGGGGAGCTGGTTCCCCCTCCTGTAGATTTCCATGGAACTACCTACTTTTTCTAATTTAGATGTCGTCTCTTAGAATTATAATTGCATGGTTTACTTGAGTGTTTTCCTCTAAACCAGAGGTCTGCAAACTCTTTTTTGTAAAAGACTGATGGTAAGTATTGTAGGTTTTGTAGGGCTTTTCATATGGTTTCTGTCACAACTACTCAATTCTGCCATTGTGGTACAAAAACAGCTGTGGACAAAACATAAATGATCAAGTGTGCCTCTGTTCTAATAAAACTTTATGGACATGGAAATTTGAGTTTCATGTAATTTTCAGGTGTCACAAAATACTGTTCTTCTTTTGACTTTTTCCCCCAGGACATTTAAAACTGGGAAACCCTTCCTTAGTTTGTGAATTGCCCAAAAGTAGGTGAAAGGCCCGATTTGGCTATGCACTGCCACCAGGGACACCCCAGATTCAGATGTTCCCATAACTTTTAACTGGTGAACTCCCAGTAAACAGCACCTTGCAGAGAGTGTAGAACTTGACAAATAGTTGTTGAAGGAATAAATTACACAAGGAGGGAGGTAGCGATTAGAGACATTAACTCATCAGAGAAATATTAAATTTGCAAATGAGTTTTACTTGCTCTGAAGTGTCATTGTTTTTTCTCCCCTGCTGAATGTTATGAAATGCTAATTAGCTCCCATCACAACCACGGTTCCAAGATCTGTTTGATCTCCTTTGTGGGATGTGTACACAGCACCCTACGTTGCAGACTGAAATACCTCGGCACAGCTCTGGACAACTGCTCAGGCCCACATCTCAGAGACCATCAGACCAGGGAGGCAGGGCAGGCTCGCCCAAAGGAGAGTCCAAACTGGCAAGAAGAAATAAAATCAACCTCAGAAAACTCTTGTTCCAAGTTCATGTTGCCAGGCTGTTAGTGAGCTTTTCCTAATGATTGGAAAGTAATTCACCCAATAGGAAGTTAATGTGCTGGGGTCCCTGGCATGCAAGGACCTCCCTGATGTTGCTAGGGGTGCATGGGGCAGAGCACACTTGCCTTTCTTTAACCACAGACTTCATTGTCCCTCCAGTGCACACACAGAGTAGAGATGTGCAGCGCACCAGCCACCCATTAGACCTCTGCATACCAGCGTGGCTCCACTCAGTGCTACTGACATATGGGCACAAGACTTCTCTGTGCTGGGGACCATTCTGGGCATTGTAGACTGTTAGCAGCAAACGGGCCTCTGCCTAGTCATGCCAGCAGCAGCCTCCCTCCCCCGAGGTTGGGAAATTTAAAAAATGTCCCTAAGCATCACCAAATGTCCCCTTCGGGGAAAAATTGTCCCCCAAGTCTACCCCTGGCTGGGAACCACTAATGAAGGTCAGCAATCCTGAATGCAAGTCTTCCAACCAGGGCGAGCCTGGCATGGAATTTTCTGGTCCTTGGCAAAAGAGAGAGAGAAAGAAAAAAAAAGGATACCAGATGATTTTTTTTATAGAGTGAAATGTGAATGATGTAAAGAAATGTTTTTTTTTGAGATTTTCCTTCCCATTTGTCTGTGCAAAAATGAAGTTTATGAAATGATGATGCTGGCAGATGGCAACATTTTTTTCTCCATAAATGCTTATACCTGGCAAAATCAAGAACTGACAATCCTATGCTAAGCTAACCCATCTTTTTTTCTTTTTTTTTTTTAATTTTACTGGAGTGAAACTCCAGAGTCTAGGGAAATAGCTGCATCAGACAACTGTAAGGCAGAAACTGGATTTTCCATTCTGTCTTCTTACAGAGCTCCCAAATCTAGCAATTCCTAGCAGCCTCAGTATTCTCAGCTGTAAGACAAAGGTAATAAACGTGCCCATCTCATAAGGTTTATGAGAAGAATAAATGAGAAAATGCATTTAAACCACAGGCTTAGTTTATATCCCGCAGATCTGTCAGTTTAGAGCCTGTAATTCACTGAGGTTTCTGTAAGCCTGGGATCAATGTTAGGGATTATTACTGATAGCTTCCAACTCTGTAGGATACACAACAATACGGTTATATCTGCCTTATTCAGAGGCCCCATTTCTGGCAAGTTCTATAGCCTGACACACATCACTCCATGCAAAATAAAACAAGGAAGGTCCTGGGTGGCCTCCATTTCTGCACTCAAGGAAGGCAGTTAACAGTGGGGATTTTTCCAACAGTCCTTTCTTCCTGCAAACTTGTCCATTTAGAGTGAAGCAGGCAGAGAGAGAAGGGGAGAGAAGGTATAATTACTGAGTCTCAGCATAGTTCCAAAGAGCCGACATGTCTGTGCTGGCAGTGCCCTTTAAAGACGTGTGTCATTCAAATGTCAACACTGCTAATTACAGGGTAGGAACGTGAAAGTTGGAGGGGAGTACTGGGGTGGTCAGCCAGCCTCTCTGCCCCCTTCCTTGTAAGTGCTCATTAAGAAATATTTATCTCTTGACTGATGGACACCCCTGACAGCCCACCTCCTGGCCAGCTTTCCTGCGTGATGGCCACATGCCCCCGAGGGCCTTCCTGCTTGGCCAGCCTGGGTCTTCTGCTCCCTCTGCACCACCCAGCTGGCCCAGGGCATGAGGTGATCAGAGGAGTCCCTCCAGAGCGCCCGCCCTCAGCTGCCTGGCAGCCCAGGTGCCAATGAAGGTGGACTTCCTGGTTCTCAGAAAAGGAAAACAAAGAGCTTAAGAGGCTGTCTTTTAATAGGCATTGCAGACATGAAACAGCAGCCCCCCAAGAACCATGGGTGAGAGAGAAAAAGTGTAGATGATGGATTAGGTTCTCTTTATGTAAAACCTCAAAGACGATCTGAAAGGCAATGAACAAACCAAGTCGCCTGTTTCCAGTGTGAGCAGCTGAGAAATTGTGACATTCCCAGAGCCAGGGATATCCTCATTCTGCTCTGCGAGTGGCTCTGTCACTCATCCATCCACTCCTCATTCACTCCACAAATATTTACAGAGCCCTCCTATGTGCCAAGCACCAGGCCAGATACTGAGCAAATGAACCCAGAAAGCAAGTCAAGAGCCCCGTCCTGTGGAGCAGACGGTCAAGTGGGGAGACAGGTGGTGTCCCAGAATCCCTGGAGCTCCTTATGAGCACTGCTCTGGGGGAAATACAGCTGAGAGATTTATGGAGTGTTGAGGGGGCATGAGGGACCCCCTGCATTTGGGAATTTGGCTAAGTCTCTATGAGGAGGTGACATTTGACTTTCATGACTTGCATCCATGTGGTGTGATATAAACACACAGGGCAGATCTGGGGGAGATGGCATTTGAAAGAAAGAAGGAAGGGCCTAGCCTGGAAAATTAGCTAAGGCAGTATATGACTTTCCGGGTGTCGTTTTAGTGTTTTCTCTCCCTTATTGTAAAAGCATTTCATGGGCATTGTTTCAAAATTGTAAAAACAAAAACCTTCCCCCTTTGGAAGTTTTACTAATGGCTATCTGAGCCCAAGCTGGCTTCGATGTTCTTTCCTTCTTGGGTTAAATGGACAGGAGGGATGGAAGGGGAGCCCAGACAGAGCAGGCCTGCTGGCTGAGCAGAGGACGGTCCTGGGGGTGGGGGCACTCCCTCCCCAGGGTCCTCAGGGGGAATTCTCAGTGTGGGCCTGAGCACACCTGTCACTCCTTCCCAAATCACGAACTCTCCTAAGAGTCATGGGGGCATTGCACAGTTTGCACATGTTCTCTTTAGATTCACACACAAACTGTAAAGCCAGGGGCAGTGGATGAGCTACAGCTCAGAGAGGTGTAGTGACTTGCTCAAGGACACCCAGCTAGCAAGTGGCAGAGCCAGGACTCAGACACAAGCCTTCTGCCTCCAAGCCCCAGGTTCTCTCCTGCCCCCACTGCTCATCCTTCTTTGAAGTGGAGTCCAGTCACATGGTGAGATGTCTGAGCTCCATGAGCAAGGATGCGCCCACCCTTTCACCAATCTCTGGCCTGGTGAACTAGGCAGGGTGAGCGAATCCTTCTGGGAACAGGCCCAGCTCAGGGAGTCAGGCCCAGAGCTGATGGCAGCCCTGAGACCAAAGGACTGTATGGGGCAGGTGAGGAAGAGGGCATTTGAAGGAAGCCTGGCAGGGAGATCAGGGTGGGCAGTAGTTGGCACCAGGGCTGGAGCCGGGCCTGGGAGTAGACGGAGTCTCCAGAGCTGGAGAACTCTGGGCCTTTGGACAAGGTATCTGGGGACATCTCTTCTCAGCCATGTGTTGGCAGAGTCCACTGTTCTTGGGGATGTGGGTCCCTGTCTCCCCAGGTCTCACTGGGGTTCTGAGGAAGGCTATGCCCTCTGCTTTCCTGGGGCTCCCCAGACACCCAGATCCATAGGTCTGTGGATTGTCTCCCTGTCTACACACACTGTCCTACGACGGGCATCACCCAGCTGTGGAAACCCCCCTTTCCTGAATTCCAATTAGGAAATAAAACCCTCCCATGAGCACTTTTTTCTGGAGGTAAGGCTGGGTTTGCAGGAGACTTATTCAGCTGCAAAGGGAGCAACTTTAAACAGAGCAATTTTCTTGTAAAAAGCTCCTTTGCCATTTCTACAGTTTGAGTCCCAGTTTCTTACCTCTCTTCCTCTGCCTGCCTTCTCCATCCGCTTTGTTTACCTATAGCTAACCCAAGTACCTTGTCCTTTTCTAATATTACCTTTGGGTATGCACCTCCACGCCTCTGGACATTTGTTAAGGCATTTTCTTTAATTCCCAATCTCTGCCCTAGAAAAAATTCTGACACCTGATGGGTTGAGGTTGTTTTTCATTTCAGTCTTCTGCATTAGGACTCAGGAAACTTTCTGTAAAGGGTCAGGCAGTAAATATTTTAAGTAGCAGGCCTTACAGCCTCAGTTTCAACCATTCAACTCACCTGCCTTTGTAGCATGAAAGTAGGTGTGGATAATATGTCAATGTATGGGACAGAGTTCTGTTCCAATAAAACTTTATTCATCAAAACAGGCTGCTGGCCGTGGGACTGTAGTTTGCAAACCGCTGTCCTACATAATCAATTACTCAGCTCAGGAAGAGCTACCCTGCATATGCCCACCTTGCTTTATGAGCACAGAAACTACTGAATCATCCCCCAGGTCATGGCTGAAGCCCCAGTGTGTGCTAAGTGCTGTGAGAGGGTAGAGAGAAGTTCTCAGAAATATGTTCAGATCACCCAATCTTTGAAGACAAGATAAGGTAAAGATGATATCAACTTGTGTCATGGGGGATAGTGTCCCTCCAAAATTCATGTCTATCGGGATCCTCAGAATTTGGCTTTATTTGGAAATAGGGTCTTTGCAGACATAATTAAGATCAAGAGGAGATCATAAGGGATGATGGGGGACCCTAAGTCCAATGCAAATATTCTTACAAGAGACAGAAAAGGATACATAGTACAACACAGAGATGAAGCCAGGTAGAGGTGGGGGCGGAGGTTGGAGTGACTCCGCCACAAGCCAAGGAGCACAGGAAGTTGGGAAGGAACAGACTCTCCCCTAGAGCCTTCAGAGGGAGTGGGGCCTGCTACCACCTTGGGCTGTAGGCTTCAGGATATTAGAACTATAAGGAAATTAATTTGTTGTTTTACGCTACTCAAGGTGTGGCAACTTGTTATGGCATTTCTAGGAAACCAATACAATTTGTGTGTTGGAAATTTTCCCAAAGTGTTCTTCACTTCTGTCCCCTTGCAAAAGAGAAGCAAAGATCTCATTGTGTTTATGTGTCAGATACTGAGCGTGATTTGGCTTTGCATGAACCATGAATCAGGGACCACATTGGATGGGTTTGGAGTCCCTGACCATGGAACTGTGTTGATTTCTACTCTCGTCAAATCTCTTTCCTGCATTAAGTACTATAAAACAATCCTGCCAAAAGCCATTTGACTCGAACTGCACTGGGGGCAAGTAAGCCAGTGAGAAGGACGCTCCTGGCTCTGCCATCACAGCCTGCGGGAAGAGGCCAACCGGAGCCCAGATGCTGTGGGAGGAGGGAAGAGGTGGGCTCGCTTTGCCTGCTCAGAGGAGCAGGATGCGTAGAGACCAAGCTTGCCTCCAATGCTTGCTAGCGCAGAAACATCCAAGTTGCTGAAAGGGAGACTTTGGACAGCCAAGTCACAATCTCAGAAGTGGCTGGGGTGGCACAGATGTCATGGCTTTGCAGCCTGATTGGAATGGTTACAATTCTCCACTTGAGTTGGCATCACTGAAACCACGCGGATGGTGACGTTTTCCCCAAAGAGGGATGGTGGGTAGATGATGTCCGTCCACTACAGGATGGAAACCATCAACAGAGAAGGTGAATGGCTAGGCGTGAATTGTGTCCCCCACACACTGGTGCACACACACCTGCGCTCCCACTCCCACACACAAGCCTCTCTCGGCCCTGAGTAGCTTCTGTTCTTGAGCAGAGAGCAGGCCTTTGTGGGGGCCGCAGGCAGGACCTGGTGTTTGTATGTGGGCTGCAGAATGCTTCACAGCCAGTGGGGAATCAAGAGTTCTGTGGGTGCTAGCTGCAGAAACTAACTGGCTCGCAGGAGAGAATTTATCAGGAGGAGTGGAGGAAGTCAGGGGACTGTGTTCAATGAATGAATCTGATGTCTCCTGGGAGTCCAGGACCAGTGGTTGGAGGAACCACTGGTTGTCCGGGTGAGCAGTCACCTTCCTAGGGAGCTCTCTGGAGCTCAATTTCCCCTTATATTTACAGCATGCAGCTGTGGCCTCAGAGCCACCTGATGTCCTCAGAGGTCACTGCAAATACCTCTAAAGGCTCCCCAGAAAGGCACTATTATAACGCCACATTCCCCATCCAAAGCGGAAGCTCAGCCTCCAGGGCAGCTGACCCGTGTGGTGTCTGCCTGGGTGCCTTACAGGATCCCGACAGGTGGGGAGCATTCATGACTTGCCTCCCGATTGGTTCAGCCCTCTGGGGAAGTGGGGGTGTGGAGTATATTCCTAAAAAATACCCAAGGTATTCTCAATGAAATTTTCATGGGAACCTCAACATTTTCTTAGTTTACCAACATTTCCCCATAACTACCTCAAGAACCTTAAGGCCTGGACTACTTTTTCCAGATAACTTTCAAAACACACTTGCTTAAAAAAAAAAACAACTTCCCAGCATGCTTTGGTGGTCATGTGACTAAGTTCAGGTAAAATTTTACTTTCAGAAAGATGGTTCTCTTCCTCTTTTCAAATTTCAAGGTCTCAAGTGTCTGCCTCTCAGTGGGATGCACTGCAGGATGATCTTCACTTTACAGATGAAGAAAAATTAAACATTCAAAGAGGCTGTGACTTTCCCTAAATCAGAGACCTTTGCAGTAATTCATCATGTCTCCCAGTCACAGTCTGCAAATGTCAGCTTTGCCCACAGCAGAACACATCTTCTCTATAATTCTTGAACCAAGTTGGAATCAGAACTCCGGTAGATTTGAGCTTGTCCTAAGCAGCAGCAGTAGGGAAACGGTTTCCATGGGTACAGATTTTGACATTATCAACTGCAAATGTTCACCATCCCAAGATGACAAAATTCCAGCAACTTCAAAGCTGTTAAGGATTGCTTTAGGGCAAATTTTAATTAAAATTAGATAGCATGTATGAAAAGCATCTAATTTGTACTCTATAAAAGAGTTCGGGAAGCACAACTCCAGAGCCTCAGGACTGTGGCTGTAACAATTATGTTGCAACTTTTCACAGCACAATCACAACATGTTAATTTGTTAATGAGTCAGTCAGAGCCGGAGAGAGAGCTCCTGACAGCAGGAGGAAAACATACAGATTACATTTACATTTCTATTTTTAAATAAATTAAATGTTTCAAGTCAAACTAAAACTTCACATGAAAGTTTTGAATTTCTACTGATTTTTTTTTAACTCAGATTGCCTGCTGACATGGGGGTATTAAGATTCTTGGGATTTCTTGGAGAAAACTAAGTGATTTCTTTATTTGAAGGTGGCTGCAATTACACATGTGCTAAATGCAGCCATTTAGAGATGAAAAGTGGTCTTGTTTCCCTTTTCCTTTGTGAAGTTCTGGCCCTTCTAATAAACATGGACTTAGGAAGCAGCTACCAAAGGAGAGAAAGTAACAGAAATGATGAGAAATTTCATTGTTGGTGACTATTTCTC
Source organism: Smutsia gigantea (assembly GCA_032199065.1). NCBI lineage: Eukaryota > Metazoa > Chordata > Mammalia > Pholidota > Manidae > Smutsia > Smutsia gigantea. The sequence goes on along the minus strand of JAVSCE010001036.1, from coordinate 283,526 downwards.
AGTGTAATACAAACAAGGACCATGGAAGCAAGAAGGCTTCCATGGGGAAGCCAGTAGGTCAGAGCAAGGCTGAGCGGGTGTACCTGGGAGGTGGTCACTCGCAGGGTACTGCAAATGCCCCCATCAATTCTGCACCCGAGAGGCCTCACTCACCTCACCCCAGTGCTGACTCTGGAAGCACTTAGCCTGACTCCAAACTAAAACTAAGTATATCTAATGATAAAGATCCACATGATATAAGGGCATGTGTGGCGAGCAGACTCAGAGTGGAAACATTCCACGGCTCTAACGTATGCAATGGAGTCACTGAACTTTTTTTACAGAAACGTATGCCCAGAGGACATGGCCGAGGCTCCTCCGAGGGCCTTAGAAGGACTTGTGCAGTGGGGGGCCATGAGCTGCCTGTCAAACCACCTTTCTGTGCATTTATCTCCATTGTTCTTCACCAAACTCAAGGAGACAGACACAATTAATAATCCGCATCATGGAGAGGAAGAAACGGAGGCACAGAGGAGGTACCTAACTTGCCCGGGGTCACACAGTTAATAATTTTTGGAGCTGAGATTTGAATTCAGTTGTGTTGATGCCAGAACCTACGCGCTCACCTTCCCTGGACACTGTCCCTCCAGGGAAGGATCTTTGTGCTCTGTTCTCCTAAAAACAGGAAGGAACAGGGGAATGGAATAGCGTAACACACGTGTATAACAAGCGCAGGTGTGACAGGTACAGGTGTGACACACGCACGTGTATCAAGGCAGGGAAAAACCGCCAACCGGAAGGAAAATCAGATTCCAACTGAGAACCATCTTTCCCACGGTGGGGTCCGCTTCTGGGATGGGAGCAAATGAGAAGCCCCCTAGGGAGACGGCGGGGTGAACAGAACTGACAGGCAGGAGGGAGGGGCTTCTCCACCAGCTCCTACTCATTTCAGGGCTGCTTCTTAAATTTTTTTTTTAACTTAGTCCTCCTGGAAAAACAAGGAAGGATATTTCTTATTTCTGAGGGCACTGGGAAGATTAAATTAAGGAACCTCAGGGCTCAGTGGAGTGCAAAGGTTCTTTTCTCTCAATCGTCAGTAACCACGCCTTGGCACAGACAGCCCCCTTCTCTGTGGGGTCCAAACTGGCCCTTAATTTTCCACTCAAAGGGAGCGGTGGAAGCCAGCTGGCCAATGGGAGTGCCCCACTTCTGGGACCTTGTGATTGGCTCAGGGGTGGGGCCAAGATCCAAGCAGACCAATCAGATTTATTCCTTGGAATTCAGACACAGATGTTGGGCAAGGAGATTGCTGTAAGGATGCCCTTGAGCTGGGTCAGGAGTGCCTGCCTCTTCTTGCCTGTGGTAGTAGCCTGGCGGTGAATGAGGCACAGGAGACTGAGCCTGAAAGAGACACTGAGATGGAGAGACAGAGAGAGAGAAAGGAGAGCCTTTCCCACAGAGCCTAGTGGGAAACTGTATCACTGAGCTCCTAACAGCCTGAGGAAGACAATGCCTTCATCATCAACCTATTTTCCAAGTGAAGCAGCATGAAATTAATTACCTGCTCCCTGTTCATTGGGCAAGTGGTGGAGCCCAGGGTTGTTGGCCTGTCTGCCTGTGAGCCCAGTTGAGCAGTTCTGCTGGGACCCGGTTTGGCCCTGCAAGGTGCTGACCCTGGGCCTGATGCTGGAGACCCCGCTGAGGAGACGCGGCGGCTGCCTTCGGAAAGGCTGTGGTCCAGGTCGAGACATGCTGAGCAGAATGGCAGAGCTCTGGGTTGTTGTAGGGTGACCTGAAGGGCCGCGGGAGGGGTCAGCCCACTTTGCTAGGGGTTTGGAGGGAGGGTAGGGCTGGGGCGGGCCACTCCAAGGAGGACACGACATGTAGCCTGAGTCTTAAAGTTGGAGCTGGAGAGAGGGGTGTGAGCAGAGGACACAGCAGAGCAAAGAGTTGGGAGAGGTGGGGACTGAGAGGTATCAGGTGATGATGAATAAGAGAGAGGTGATGGAGGGTAGGGGACCCCTCAGGGTGGTTTTAGTTGCAAGTGATTAAAATCTATCCCTAACAAACTGAAGGAGAAACGGACTGGGCTGGCTCATGTCACTGGAGGGGTCCTGGTGTATGCTCACAAGATACAAGGACAAGCTGAGGAAGCAAGGCCCCTGGGGCTGGATCAGGGGGGTCCCTACCCGGTGACTCCCCCTCCAGCTATCTCTTCCTCTACCCGTCTCAACTTGCTTTGCCTCACTGCCTCATTCTTGCCTCCAGCAAGTGGAACTTCTTGTGGTGAAGACCACCGTTGCTTATAGTTCCAGCCTGCCAGCTCTAGCGGAAACTATTCTTTCTCCCAGAATATCGACTACCATTTCTAGAGATGGCCTCACTGGCCAAGCTTGGTTACATGGCAACCCCGTGGGACCAATCACTAACACCAAGAACGTAAGCTACTCTGATCAGTCAGCTTGAGTCTTGGAGTTGCCCCTATAATCAAGAGGCAGTGGGCAGAGAAGGAAAACAGAAAAGTTGGCTGAACTGGCTAAATAAAATTATAAATAAGATTCTATCTATCTGTTATCTACCTACCTACCTATCTATCTGTCTATCTATCTATCTATCTATCTATCTATCTATTTACCCATTAATGAGCCAACTTAGTCCACCGGCTAGACTAGGACAGTATGGACTCATCACCCAGTCCACAGGAAATATATAATAGAGTTTGAAAGAAGAGCAATATTTAGTGATTTAAAATGATCAGTCTTGGACTCATCAATGGATTCTTAGGCTTGACACCAAAAGTGTGAACAACAGATACAAAGATAAGCTGTGCTAGCAGGTAGGATTTCTTGTGGCAAAGAACATAGCTGTCTACAGTTCCAGTTATTTGGGGGGCAAAAATAGGGAAATTGGATTTACCAAAATTAAAAATTTTTGTGTGGCCAAGAACATTATCAAGAAAGTGAACCCACCTGCAGAATGGGAGAACATTTTTGCAAAGTGTGCATCTCATGCAGGTTATAGATCAAGAATGCATAAAGACCTCCTCCAACTCAACAACAAAAAGACAGACAACCCAATTTAAAAATGGGCAAAGGCCTTCACAGACATTTCATTCCAAAGAATAGGTACCAAATGGCCAGTGAGCACCCGAAAATATTTTCAATGTCATTAGTCAAACCAAAACTGTAATGGGAAACCACTTCATACCCGCTAGGATGGCCATATAAAGAAGAGTAGGAAAAGAAACAAGTGTTGATGAGATGGGATAAGTTAGAATCCTGGTACTTTGCTGGTGGGAATGTAAGATGGTGCAGTCACTGTGAAAAACGGTTTGTCAGTTCCTCAAAAGTGATACATAGAGTGTCTATTTGACCCAGGCATTCCACTCCTAGGAAGATATATGCCCCCCATAAAGTGAAAACGGGCTCAGACACGTGCATACCAACGTTCAGTGTAGCATCATACACAATAGCCAGAAGGTGGAAATAACCAAAATGTCCATCAACAGTGGAATGGATAAACAAAAGGTGGTATATACATAAAATGAAATATTATTCAGCTGTTAAAAGGAATGGAGTTCTGATACACAGTACGTCTTGGCTGTACCTTGAAACCATTTGGTAAGTGAAATAAGCCAGATATACAAAACGACAAATATTGTACAATTCCACTTATATGAAATATCTAGACATCTTATATCTTATATGAAATTCATAAAGACAAAAAGTAGACCAGAATTACAGGGCTGGGGGAGGGAAGAATGGGGACATATTGCTTGAAAGGTACAGAATTTTTGTTTGGGATGATAAAAGAGTTTTGGAAATAGACAGTGGTGATGGTTGTACAATGTTGCAAATTTAATTAATGCCACCTAAGTAAACAAGGCAGCTGTTTTGTGGTGTATATTTTACCACAATAAAAAACATTTGTTGACGTGATCTCTAAGAGTCATACTGAAGAACCCGGTCCTGTTGCAAGCTCAAAAACCCCCCAGGAAAGTCCGGGAGGACTCCTCCCTGGTTGCTGGCTTTCCCTCTCTCCGGAGAGTGCATTCTCTTGGTCCAACTCCCTCCAGCCCTGGGGGAGTCATAGAAGAAACACAAGGGACTTTGGCTTTTCGCGTGCTGGTCTGACAGTGCAAGCTGAAGCTGACCTGGAAGGAATGAAAAGAAAAGACCTCTCGGGCCAAATTCTGTTGAGGAGACGACAGCTGATGGCAGGGGAAAAGTCTGAACTGGTCTGGCTTGGCTGGAGACCCTCTTGGCAACCACCAGGCTTCTTTTACAGCCAGTGGCCCCTCCAGCAAAAAGTAGACCCCTAGACACGACTTCCTACTTTAGTTTTTGATGTAGGGGCTTTCAGGGCAGCATTGTTTATTTAAAAAACAAACAAAAGAGCAAATGTCAGATAACAAAAGGTTAGATAAACGATGGCACGACCAAGTAACGAGACACTCTGCAGCCCCAGCAATGATGTTGCAGAACCAGTACTAATAACCACTGTACACTGACAGCTGGTCAACATGTAAGCCTTGCATAGGCATTATTATATGTAATCCACCCACCAGACTGGGGTGAAGATACAATGAATACTCCCATTTACAGATGAGGACACTGAGAGATTACATTGCTCATTCAAGGCAGACCCAGGACGCAAATCCCACTCTGCTTCCAGGTCTGGCAGCACCAAAACCTGCTGTGTGTTCTTTACAAATGCATCCACTGAGCTATATTAAAAAAAAAAATCACAATTTTTTAATACAATACGTTGTGTAAAAAAAAAATCACAATATATTTAGTGGACAAATAAGGTTTAAAACATTATATATTTCCAAAAGAAATTTAATAGTGGATTTATATACGTGGAGTAAAACCTGCAAAGATATAAACCAACAGCTTAATATGAGTGGTGTCCTGCATGTAGAATCAGGGCTTTTATTTTTCCCTGTATGCTTATTTACATCACCTACACGTCCTATGTCTGTGTTGTCACACAGTAGCAACTAGTCACATGTGGTTATTTAAATGTTAATTGATTTAAATTGAAATACATTTAAGAATGAGCTCCTTGGTTGCATTAGTCACATTTTGAGTGCTCTGTAGCTACATGTGGCAAGTGGCTCAGGGGGTGGACATACAGATGTAGAACATTTCCATCGTCACAGACTTTCTAACAGCACTGATCTATCATGATCATGGTTTTCTTAGACAATTAAAAATGTTTTTCAAGGAAGCAGAAGAGAAGAAAAGGCTGCTTAAAGTTAGGTTTGCTGCATGTAGACCAAAAGGTGAGGATGAGGGAGACCAGGGAGTGTCCTTCCCATGTGCACAAAGGAATTTGGGAGGAAGCTACAGAACTGTGGGTGGGCAGCCATGGGATCAGCTTCCTTCGGCTGGCTGCCTTCATGGGTCTGCATGGCTGCAGGCCTACACTGCATCTCATCCCAATACCATCATCTCCAGAGGCTGAGGCTGGTGTTTCCTGTGTGTCTATTTTTAAGAGCAATTGGAATCTTGGTTCACAAAATGGCTGCAGAAGCTCTGGGTGTTGCATCCTAACCGCTATTCAGTGGAAGAGAGAGCTGTCGGCTTCAGCAGACATCTTTCCATGCATTACTGACTCTAACTGGATGATGGGATCACTAGGTGGCCCTGAATCAATCATAGAAGTCTCAAGTTACCCCCAAAACAGTGAGCTAAAACTGAGGGAGAGGCATCCCAAAGAAAGCTGAAGAAGCTGAGAAGAACAGTTGAGGGGCAGCTCGTGGGAGATTTCCATTACAAGCTGGCAACCCAATTTCAAGATCAGGCCAGGCAAAGTCTGGATGCCACTTCCTTCCATTTCTGGAGAGTAGGTTCCCCTGGATGTGGACAGACATGGTCCAGTTGCAGGGGGCAGTGAGAGTACAGACAATGAGTAGGGAAAGGGCTGAACTTCGTTTCTAAAGAAGTCATCTGAGCAAAGAAAGAAGAAAAGACGCCTTTCTGAGCTGCCCCTCAGTGAAAGGGCCCATTTCTCTGAGTGTTTGCCTAACCTTTTCTTTAACCAGGAAATCACAATGGGATTAACAATTTTCTGCAAAGAGACTCTTTGGGTGACCTTCTCGGGGAACAAATTTGAGTGGCACCATATGCAAGCTGCATTATTTTTTGCCTTAATGGATTATGCATGCCTAAAAAGAGATCTCTCTGTATACTTCTCTATCTGCTTCTACCTCACCGCTCAGCTTTAACTCTCTGGTCATCAATTTAGCTCCATTTTATATATCCATCCATCCAGCCAGCCATTCATCTGTCCATCCATCTGATGTTCTACCTGTCTGCTCATTACACCTTCATGGACTTTTGTCTAACTTGAGGGCCTTTTGGGGGTGAGCAGCTTGCTCCCTGATCTGCTTTGCCCAAGAGTATATACTGTCTACGTCTTAATTCATCATAATGAGAGCTGAGACCAGACTATGAATCATTTATTCAGCCCACATTTAGTGAGCACCTACTGTATGCAGGCACAGTGCCAGGAGCTGAGGATACAGAACTGTAGTACTCACAGTCCAATAGGGGAAATGATTAATCAGATAACTGGGAATAAATGTCCAGCTATAACCGTAATAGGAGGTGAGTGGCAAGTTCACACCCCGTAAGCCTGACCTTAAAGAGACCCTGTCATGTGCATTCCATGGAGACAGAGAGACCCAATTCCCATTCCCCATATTCAGCCTGGGCCCCACATCAGAATGGGACAGGGATGTGACAGAGGCTGTGGACCCTCCTTCCAATGCTATCATTTCCCACGTGGCCTTCAGCATGTGAGCATCTCCCAGAGACACAGTGTTTGGTCATGTGTGTTTTTGGTAGAACACAGGTCTGAAAGCAGCCAACCACTTCCTCAGAAGCTCAGTGACCCAGTGGTGCTGGACCCTGGGATGGGAGCTGGTCCGCAGTAGAGAGGGCATGCTGGTCTCTAGGTGATACCACCTCAAGAAATTTATATGCATTTTTCCCTTCCTTGCTATTTGGAGATGGCCCCGTGCCTCACTCAGACTGAGGCCATGTGCAGGAGGATTCGATCAGCTAGAGATGCTTCGGCCTCAGCTGAAGGATAAGCATGAGTAAACTAGGTTCAAAGAATATTGCAGAAGAGGGGCCAGCCAATGGCTGACTGATGCAGAGTACAAACTCCCTTCTTGCCTCAGGGGGGATGATCTATAGCGCTATTCACACTTCAGAGCTCCCCATAGGATCAGGCTGATACTGGAGGTCAACAAAAGCCGCTTCTGTGCTGACTCCCCCGCTCCCTGTAGGGTCTCCCAAGAGGTCTGCTGCGGTGAAGCTCCTGCATGAGAAGCCTGACTCAGCTCTGCTCTGGGGAACCCGACCGAAGACAGATGCGCACCGGCTTTATACCTGCATGATTCAAATGATCCATTCCAGTGATCTGCCCCATAGAAAGTCAGAGCACATCCTGGTGTCTGCCTGCTTAACCCAATCCCCGTTTTCCTTGTAATAGCCCTTAGCTTGTTCAGGAGCCACCCTTCAGGACGCTGATCACATCCCCAACTCAGGAGTCAACCCTAATTGTTCTAAGCCAACCATGACCCCCTCTCTGTATCGGGGATTGCCTCAGCCCTGGGCAGCTCCCCTGGCTCTGGCCGATGAAGGATGTCTGCTGGGCGCTTCTGGGAAGGGAGAAGCTGGAAGTGAAGTCCTCACTTCCTTTCCTTGAAGAGAAGGAAACTGGGACATTTTCTGGCAGTCTCCTGCAGAGGCTGAGGCTGGGGTGGGAGAAGAGAGACAGAAACTCTTTAAAAGTTTTGCCACTTAATATGCTAAGCAACCCCCTCTTAATCCTTAAGAAGGTTCTAATAAGAACCTTTTCCAGACTTTGGGGATTCGGTTTGTATTTCCTCTGAATGCAGCTCCTTGAGGACACCAGCTCGAAGATAAAGTCAGAACTCCTCATTAATTTGGGACAGAGATAATGTGCACCCGCAGTCAGCATGTAGAGTCAATGTGGAATGATCCCTCATCCACTCCACCTCCAAGAAGATCCTGTGAAGTGGAAGTCTGTGTTACAATTAGTGGTCTCTTAGACTCAAGGAAGTACAGCATTTATGACTTTTAAAATATGTTCAATCACAATTTATAAGACATGTTTTGTCTTAATTTAAAACACGTCTTTTTTGGGAAGCAAGATACATAAAAGTGCGCCCTCTGCAGTAACTTCCAGAAAGAAGGGAAAAGTAAAAAGGAACATTGGTAGAGTTCTCTCTACAGGCCAGGCTCAGAATGAGGGGCCTGGGGCCAGGGCCTCCTGGGACGTCACAGAGCCTTCAGGCAACTCATGCTTGGCCTGGTTTACGGGTAGGGGTCTGGGGTTCAGAGAGGCTTCGGGCTTAGCCAAGGTCCTGCAGGCAGGATGAGAGCACAGCTGCAGCCTCACCCCTGTATGTCTGCAGTGGGTGCAACCCTGTTGGCACTGGGGCCGGATAATCCTCTGTGGTGGGGGCTTCCAGTGCACTGTGAGGTGTTTAAAAGCATCTCTGACTCATAGATCAATGGAATAGAATAGAGAGTCCAGATATAAACACACACATATATGGCCAATTAATATATGATAAAAGAGCCATGGACATACAATGGGGAAAAGACAGCCTCTTCAACAAATGGTGTTGGCAAAACTGGACAGCTATGTAAGAGAATGAAACTGGATTACTGTCTAACCCCATACACAAAAGTAAACTCAAAATGGTTCAAAGACCTGAATGTAAGTCATGAAACCATAAAACTCTTAGAAGAAAACATAGGCAAAAAATCTCTTGAATATAACCCTGAGCAACTTTTTCATCTCCTCAGGCAAGGGAAACAAAAGTGAAAATGAACACATGGGACTACATCAAACTAAAAAGCTTCTGTACAGCAAAGGACACCATCAGTAGAACAAAGAGGTATCCTACAGTATGGGAGAATATATTTGTAAACAACATATCCGATAAGAGGTTAACGTCCAAAATACATAAAGACCTCACACGCCTCAACACCCAAAAAGCAAATAACTCAATTAAAAAATGGGTGGAGGATATGAACAGACACTTCTCCAAAGAAGAAATTCAGATGGCCAACAGGCACATGAAAAGATGCTCCATATCACTAATCATCAGGGAAATGCAAATTAAAACTACAATGAGATATCACCTCATACCAGTAAGGATGGCCAACATCCAAAAGACAAGGAACAACAAATGCTGGTGAGGATGTGGAGAAAGGGGAACCCTCCTACACTGTTGGTGGGAATGTCAATTAGTTCAACCATTGTGGAAAGCAATATGGAGGTTCCTCAAAAAACTAAAAATAGAAATACCATTTGACCCAGGAAATCCACTCCTAGGAATTTACCCGAAGAAAATAAGATCCCAGATTCAAAAAGACATATGCATCCCTATGTTTGTTTATTGCAGCACTGTTTACAATAGCCAAGACATTGGAAGCAACCTAAGTGTCCATCAGTAGATGAGTGGATAAAGAAGATGTGGTACATATACACAGTGGAATATTATTCAGCCATAAGAAGAAAACAAATCCTACCATTTGCAACAGCATGGATGGAGATAGAGGGTATTATGCTCTGTGAAATAAGCCAGGCGGAGAAAGACAAGTACCAAATGATTTCACTTATTTGTGTAGTATAACAACAAAGCAAAAACTGAAGGAATAAAACAGCAGCAGACTCACAGACCCCAAGAAGGACTAGAGGTTACCAAAGGGGAGGGGTGGGAGGGCGTGTGGGGAGGGAGGGAGATTAAGGGGCATTATGATTACCACATACAATGTAGGGGGCCACGGGGAAGGCAGTACAGCACAGAGAAGACAAGTAGTGACTCTACAGCATCTTACTATGCTGATGGACAGTGACTAATGGGGTATGTTGGGGGGACTTGATAATAGGAGGAATGTAGTAACCACAATGTTGCTCATGTGAAACCTTCATAAGATTGTATATCAATGATAACCTTAATTTAAAAATTGCAATGAGATGATCATGGAAATAAAAAAAGCATCCCTGGGCTCTACCTACTGGGTGCAAGTAGCACCCACCCCTAGTCATGACACCCAAAATGTCTCCAGATCTGGCCAAATATTCCCTGGTCTACAGGGATCATAGCCGGCAATGAGGGAGACCACTCCAGGGGAAGTGCTCTCCACCCCAACGTGCTTCCTGGGCCTGCTCCGCGTACCACTGACGAGGATCTTTTAATGTGGGGGGTACCCTTGCCATGATATCCCCTTGCCCCCCCCCCAGCACCCAGCACCCAGCACCCAGCACCCAGCACAGTGCTTTAGAGAGCAGGTGTGCACTAATAAACCTTTAAAAGATGAGGAGAAAGCTGCCCTTCCCTCACTGGAGACCCAAGGAATTATAATGCCCGGCAAAGGGAAGAACCAAGACTGAGCGTAGTTGAGGCCATAATTATAATGCTGAATGAGGGTCCCGGGGCTGTGCATGTGACAAAGCACCACTAACAGAGGAGCTTAAACAACAGGAATTTACTCTCTCAGTTCTGGAGGCCAGCAGTCCACCACCAAGGCGCTGGCTGGTCATCGTCCCCGCGGAGGCGCTGGGGAAGGGTCTGCTCCAGGCCCCCCTCCCGGCTCCGGGAGTCCACTGGCTTGAGGCAGCAGAACCCTTGTCTTCACAGGGCAGTCTCCCCATGTCCAAATGTCCCCTCTATGTAGGTCGCCTGTCATACTGGGACCACCTGCTCTGGTGCCACCTCACCTTCATTTAACTAATTACATCCGCAATGACCTATATCCAAATAAGCTCACATTCTGGGGAACTGGGTTTAGGACTTCAGCAGAGGAACCTGGACTCAGCAACTGCCAACTGCTGAAGGGTGCGAGCCTGGGAGCTGCCCGGGCCCCCAGAACCGTGTCCTTGCAGCTGCACAGCCCCCGTGAGTCCCCACGTTGGTAACTGTTACTTCCTTTACCAAGGGTTTACGGAGCCCAGGAAACCAAGGCTCAGAGAGGAGAAATTGTTTGTTCAGGGCTTGTAAGATACTTAAGGGCAAGGGGTACTTGCCGTTCCTCAGCTTCCCCATCTGTAAAAGGAAGATGGTAATAGTACCCACTTTGTGGACCCACCACAGGAATTCAGTGAACTAAGACTTGTCATGCCCTTAAGCCCGTATCTGGTCTGTAGTAACTGCTCATTAAATAACAAATACCCATATGTCCTGGAGCAAGGGGTCAATTTGAGGTCAAAACAATGTCGATGGCCGACGTGGCATGGCAGCCTGCAGACCCTAAAGGGTCAGCCAGTGCATTTGGTTTGGTCCCCAGGGGCACCTTGACATTTAGAAACAGGAAGGCTCACACAAGAATGTAAATTCCTGGGCTTGTTGGAAGACTCGGCGATCTAGCGCTGGTCCCCGTCCGCCGTCTGGGGGTTGCATTAGAGTGTGGGCCCCCCAGGGTCTAACGTGTCGTGGAGTTTTGTGGCCTCTGGAATCCCAACCTCCCCAGGGACTCAGGACTGGGAAATAGTCACTGGGCTTGGAAGGGGCACCCCTCCCTGTCCCGCACTCTAGCCAGCCACCAGGGTACCCAGCCCAGCCCTGCCAGGCCCCAGGTAGATCCCACATCTTGGGAGCTTAGAGGCAGTTCTAACAACTGCAAAATCTTTTTTCTTTTGAGTTTTCCCAGACTCCCTCAGCTCTGTTTATGTGGCTTGATTGTATCTCATCGTGACAGCAAAATGTGCAAAGGAATCTGGAGAATTGAAACCAAATGTGCAGAGAGCGCCCTTCACAGGGGCGTGGAACTCTACTCCAGGCCTCCACTGGTGTTGCCCCAGGTGGGAGGGGGGCCTGCAGCTCGGGGTGGGGGGCCTGGGCAATGAGGGCTGAGGCAGGAAGTGGAACCCAAGCCTGTCGGAGCTACAAGGATGTTCGGAGAGATCCCTGCAACCTCAGCATGTTTGAAAGATGGAAACAGAGACCCAGAGACGTGATGACACTTGGCACATGTCACTCAGAGCAGTAGGCAAAAGAGCTGGTGTGGTTTCATCAGCTTCCTATAGACTTCTTTCCTGTCTTATATGGGGCTAGGATTCCTTTCAGATACATTTCATTTAATCCATTTGTGCTTTGGGGTCAGACAGATCTGTGTTCAAACTCCAGCTCTGCTACTGAGGATGTTGGAAATATTATTTAAGCCACCCTGAGCATTGGTTTGTCCATCTGTAAAATGGGAAGGATAAAGCTGCCCTGAGCAGGCTCTTCATGCTTTCAGGTAGGATGAGTTTGGCTGCAGCCAACCGAGAACCCAAAGGCCGGCTGGGCTGAGTGCTGGAAGGAGAGCAGAAAGGGCACCTAAAATCATTCAGCAGGTGTTTTCTGAGATCTACTCCATCCCAGGCATTGTCCTAGGCCCCGAGGACACAGGCGCAGTCCTGCTGTCATGCATTCAGGGAACACGTGCTGCATGCTTATGGGGGCAAAACACAAGGTGGCCATGGTGGAAGGTGGAGGCCAGATGGGAGAGAAGCAGGGCAGAGAAGGACAGTGGCTGGACTAAGCTAATGGTTCTCAACCAAGCACAACCTTGTTCCCCAACACCCGGGATATTTGACAATGTCTTGAGATACTTGTGTTTGCCTAAACTGGGCTGGGGAGAGCATTGCTGCTGGTATCCAAAGGCCAGGGTTGCTGTGAAATATGCTATCATACCCAGGAGAGCTCCCGTACCAGAGAATTCTCCTGCTCAAACGTCACTAGGGCTGGAGGTGAGAAATCTGGCCTAGGAAAAGAGCAGTGGGCATGGAAAGAGGGGATCAATCCTGGTTGCAATGAATGGGGCATGGCTGTAGGGGGCGCTCTGGGCTTGTGCTTGCATTGTGTCATGTTCACTTGGTTTTCTTGCACGTTTTTGGTCCCCATTTTCCTTTCTTGGTGCAGAATACTATGTAGGGGTTTCAGAAGCAAAGTTCCCAAATCCTTCCATCTAGACTCCCTCTGAAATGGGTGGCCCAGCTCCTGGGTGCAGTTTGGAGTCGGAGGGGAACAAACAGCGGCAGCCATTTTTTAAGAGTTCAACTCAGGTCCTGTTTTTCGGGTTAAAAAAAAGGGGGGGAGGTGGGCGGGCAGTGGAGGGCTTATTAAATAACCACCTGGTTTCTCTATTTACATGAAAAAGTACTTGTGTCTCTCTTGAGATGAATGCGTGTGTCTTTGCTGAGGGAAGGGGAAAGAAATACCCTGAAACTATATTCCTGAGAGAGACTGGAAACTTTCTTATTAATTCCCCAAAACATGAACCCAAACAACCACTAAATACCCAACCTAGAACAAAGAAAACTCAGTAAGTGGCTTTTAGGAAAATAAAAATAAATGGGAAAAACCCCAAAGAGGAAATACACCCATTCAGGGGAGCATTTGGGTAGACGGGATCTTGGTCTGGAACCAGAAAGCAAGACTCAGGCCCTGCCCTGCGATTACCTATGACACCCACGTCTCGACAACTAACTGCACGCATTCACTCGGCCTTTACTCGGCGCCATGGATTCCTGGGCCCCGTGTAGAAAAGAGGGGGTACAAATCAGAAGTGGCTGGTCCCTGTCTTCATGCAGCACATGCTCTCTGCCACCCAACAGACACTGCGCTCCTGTTACCTCTGGGACTTGGCTCTCTGGGATTCTCCTGCCCACTCTTCTGTTTGTTGGCATCCTTTGTCCCCCGCCATGCGGAAGGCAGATGGAGATGGCCCCCAGCAGCCCCTCCTCCTGCAGTCATGCCTTGTGTGAGCTCCTCCCTGGGAACAGGGGCTAGCCTGGGGACACACTTGTAACCTCAGCAGGCAGCAAAGGAGATGGGAGCTCACTCGTGTGATCAAGGTTGCAAAAAAATGACGACTTCCATCTCCCAGCAGACTCCATGGCCTTCTCTCCTTTCACGCACTAATGAGCCAGCTGTCCTGATGGAGAGGCCCACAGGGCAAGGAGCTGCAGGCTGCCTCCCGCCAACGCCAGGAAGAACACCACGAGCACAGTTCAACAACCCTCAAGGAGCCAAATCCTGCCAACAACCCCTGAATAAGCTTAGAATGGAATCCTTCCCCAGCAGAACCTTCAGATGAGATCTCGTCCCTGGCTGACACCTTGATCGAAGCCTTCTAAGGCACCTGCTCCCTTCCTGTCTCTCTGCTGGAAGGCACCCGCCACCTGACGCCAGTCCCCCTCCAACTGGCTCCTCCTTTGGAGCCCAGCTCAACCTTTACTTCCTTAATGGTGCCCTTTCCAAGTTCCCAGACTCTGTCAAATCTTCCTCCTATTGGACTGAGTGCCTTTCTTACCTGTCCCATGCATTCTCTACATTTAGGGTGTTATGGCACACATGGTCCATCAGCATTTACCCCCACCAGGTGGTACCCACTACAAGGGAGAAGAGATGGGGTGAATGAAACCTCAACAATTAGCCCAGAGCCAAGCACATGAGACATGCTCAATACATTTTTGCTGAAAGAACAAATGAATCAAACAATACACAAGAAATAAAAAATCATAGTAAGACTTAAGAAAAATCTTCATAGTTCCTGGGTGTCAGGAGAGCTGACCTGGTATTGGGATGGTTCTCAAATGGGAGGTAGGTCATGAAGGCTTCTGGTACCCCTTGAGTATGCCCCAGGGCCACGGAGGTGTTAGCTGTATAGCTCTAGACAAAAGCCAGGTGAGTTCTCTCCAGGCACTTGCTGCACCCGCCATTGTGGAGGATTACCTCGTTGGCGCTCGCTCAAAGCTCCCTGCAAGTCAGGACTCTGCCCCCCCTCAGGAGTCTGAAAAACAACACACAGCTTTAACCTTGGAAAAAGATCGGGAGGCCTGCCTGTCTATTAACCCTCAGTGGGGTGAGACGCAAGCAGGTGTGGAAGATCTAGAAATCAAGTGCTGGAGCTGTGATTCTCAATCTTGACACTGTTGACTCTGCGGCTTGGGTCGCCCTCTGCTGTGGGGGCGCCCTGTGCCTGGTGGGGTGTTTAGCAGCACCCCTGGGCTCTACCCACTGGATGCCAACTTGTGAGTCAAATATGTTTCCAGATATTTCCAAATGACCCCTGGGGGCAAAATTATCCCTGATTGAGAACCAGTGCTCTGGAGGGTCACAGGACCACACTCATTCATTCAGTTATTCCTAAGCTCCGTCTGTGTGCCAGGTTCTGAGGATGCCTCAGGGAACAAGCAGAGAAGATCCCCTCCGTCCCAGAGTTTGCCAGGCAGAGGGGGAGGCAAGCAGAGAACTGAAAGACAAGATGAGGGCAGGCAGTGGCAAGTGCTGTGAAATGGGACACCATTGTGCAAGGTCCAGGAGCAGCGGCCTTGGGCATCTTGCTTACTGCTCTCCCAAGTGCCTTTGCCCAGGAAATATGTGTCACATGAACAACTGCCTGAAATAACTAATTATTAGCAGCCAAGGGTGGTGACTTTGATAGGGTGGTTGGAGACATCCCCTCAGGTACGGGTAAACAGCATGGCTGATAACGAAACAGAGAAAATGAACCACTGTGGGGAGACTGTGGCGAAGGGGACTCCAGTCTGAGGAGGCAGCAGGTGTTTGTTTCAGGTCTGGAAAGGTCTGGTTTGTTCAAGGGACTTACCTGGAATGCTCCTTCCCCTCATTCACCTGGTCAATTGCAACCTGCTTCAGATTTCAGCTCCTACCTTGCTTCTTCTGAGCCCACCAGCCTGGAGGTGATGCTGGCATGCACCCCAAAGCTGTCCTGCTTCACGGCACTGAGCACAGTCCAAGTGATTGGCTGGTGCCCCAATGGATGGTGAGGTTGCTGGGGCCAGGGGGCCAGAGGCCACATCTCTTCCAGTCACCGTTGGGTCCCAGCTTCAGAACTGTGCCTGGCATGCTCAGTCTGCATGCTGAATGAATGAATGAATTACAAAGCAGGAAGATAAAACGAGAGCTTCCCAGAATGAAGAAAGCCCAAAGAAGATTACTGTAGGCACAGAATAAGCCTCTTGGCCTTCTGCACTCAACAAGCTGGGCTCCATTCACCCACCTGGACCCAATTTCTTGCCCCACCTTCACTGGCAGATGTCAAGAGCTGAAATTACTTTCTAAAAGCCTACAGGAAGTTGATGTCACCCTACCACCAGGGAAGGATTCAGAGAAGACTTTAGTTGTCATGGCAACTTTAAGTGTCAGAGCGCTGTCTCTAGACTTTAGAAGTGTGTGTGTGTGTGTGTGTGTGTGTGTGTGTGTGTGTGTGTCAGAGAGAGAGAGACATGGGACTAGCAGTTGAGTTCAGACAAACACTGAGACATTGAGTCAAAGGTGAACTGGAACTTGTTTTCCCAAATCCCAAAGTACTAAATCTCAGAAGCTTGGTTTAAGGGTAAATATATAGCTGTCCAGTAACAGTCTCACAAAACCCAACTTTTAAGAAAGGCTTGAAATAGTACGTAATACTTCCAGTCTTGGAAGACAGCAGTATGGCAGAAAGGAGGCAAGCTTTGGAGACATGCACATGAAATTTTAAGTCCCTGACTCTACCTCAAATTATCAGCTTAGTTTTGAGCCTGTCTCTCAGGTCCTCTCATCTTAGTTTCTACATTTGTAAAATAGGGATAATTATAATACCTCTTTCCTAAGGTAACAGGGATGGGGTGGGCAGAGTGCATGGCATGTGCCAAGGCCCTGGGGACTTGAGAGGAGTTCTGTTGAGGAAAGGCAGGAGGCCAGTGAGCCAGGTGAGTGAGGGAACATAGGTGGGACTGGATGGAGGGGCCGCCAGGGGCTGGGTGTGAAGGACCATGTGGAGCAGGGCGATGGAGGGTGTTGGAGGGTGAGACTGAACGTTAAGAACACAAATCTTAAATGTGGACCCTGGGCCAGCATCTGGGATTTGTCGTAAATGCAAATTCTTGGGCCCCACCCCAGACCTGCTGAAGAGGAAACTAGGAGTGGGACCCAGCAACCAGTATTTTCACAAGCCCTCCTGTGCATCAACTTACTGCATGCTCAGAGCTCGTAAGGCACTGCTAAAAGCAATAGGAAGTGGTTAAAGTGTTTTAAGCAAGACAGTGAGAGGACCAGATTCTATTTTGAAGTCTATTCATTCCTAAGCTCCCTCTGTGTGCCTGGGGCTTTGCCAGGTGTGTGTTTCCTTTGCTCAGAGAACAAGAATGGTGCATATAGGTAGGGTTGTATATAAAATACAGGTCAGGACACCCAGTTAAATTTGAATTGCAAATAAACAACAAATCCTTTTTCAGGGTAACTGTTTCCCATCATACGTGTTGTATTTTATCTGGCAACCCTACCACACCACCGCATTTGGACACCCCACCCCTCAGAGCCCTGGGCCAGTTGGGTAATGACTAGTTTCTTTGGAATCTTCTGGAAGTTGGTAGTCATCTATCCGATGTGCCCATTGATCCAATTACTCAGTGCACCATCACTTCCAGGGGAATGGTCTCAGCTTCTACAAAGTGACTCATACTGAAGTGATGAGTTTCAGAAAAAATAAAAATAAAAATGACTGAGTGGTTGTTTATTGCCGAGCTGCACTTCAGACAGCTCCCGTGTTGCAATCACTTGATATATAGCTTTCTGCTGGGCCAACCCCAAGATGGGAGAGGAGGCGTGTTCCACCCCCATCGCCTACAAAGCCCTCCTCACCTGCCAGGAGCACCTGTGAAGTTGCTGACACTGCCCTGTTTACACAGAGGCTGGGGTGGCTTCAAGGTGGCTTTGGCTCTCCTGCAGACCCACGCTGGGCAGTGGGCATGTGCCCACTTCCCTCTGATCTTCCTTTTCCACCTATTGGCCAAGCTAAATACCCTGTGCACCCCTTGCCTCATAACATCAGAATGTTTACCTGGGGGCTCGCCATTCAACCCAGGGCTCCACTGTCATCTGCAGGATTCCATAAATTTTTGGAAGAAATTAGACTAAATATTGGCTCCACCACTTTCTGGCTGGGGGAGCTTACACCAATTCCTTTATTCCTCTTTGCTTCAGTTTCCCATTCTGTAAGGTGGGGATAATAGTAAGAAAAGCCCCTCATCATAATATTGCCATGAGATGTGAATAAGGAAAAGCCAGTCATGAGCATCCTTGTAAGGAGTGCATCGGGGACCTGCGAGCAGGGCCCTCCTTCTGTGGGGTGGGTCACCGCCAAGCACTCAGATGAAGAATGCTGAGATAAAATGATGCAGATGAGAAAATGGGCTCTGGGAAGATGTTGGTGAAATGCTGGGACACCTTGAAAACTACTACTGTTTGTTCTAGTTTCGAACAGTAGGAGGAGGGGTAGGAAGAGAGAAATGTCTCTGCCAAGATACAAAGTCTTGTTTCTGTGCTCCTGAAGATCTCAGTAGGTTACTCTTTTCTCCTAGTTAGCATTTTGTTTCATGTGCTTTGTGTTTTAATATCTCTCAGGAGCTTGGAGTTACAAATGTGCAAATGTTCAAAAATTGGGCTCGTGGCCGCCCACCGTGTTCAGCCTCAAACGTCTTCCATCCCTAAGGTTGTGTTGCTGCCATATTACTTCATCTCACGTACATCCTCTTTCCCCAGGAAGTTAAACAAATAATAATTCAGTCATTATAAGAGTAGTGTGTTCATGTTGGAAATGAAAGGCAATAGAAAGGAAGAAAAAACAAAGATTCTGACACTCCATGAGACCCTCTGTTAAAATAACATTTCTGTTCCTGATTATTATCTGATGTTGATGGTTACTGAAGTAGAAAATTTGGAAAATAAAGATATAGAAAATAAAATAAAAATTCCACTACCCACAGATAATTACTGTTCACATTTCAGCGTATTTCCCCCCATTGTCTAAAACACACACACACTCTACACATTTGAGATGTAATTATACAAAATCCTTTCATTACTTATGGTTTAGAATGTAGTTTTTAATCATTTAATTGCTAGCCATGAGAATTCCCCCATGCCATTTTGTCCTCCTGGAGAACAATCACCTTTGTGGTTGCACGACGAACATCCCTTTCCTCCCTGCGGTTTTGCTGTGACTTAACCATCCCCCATCGTTGGGCATTTAGGTTGTTGCTAGCTTTTCACCATTGCGTACTGCTCACTAAGTGTCTTTGCCCAGTAATCTGTGCCTACATTTCTGATTATGGCCTAAAGACAGACTTTTCAGATGTCTGAGCCTTCAGACAATGAATGGATTTTAAAGTTTAAATTAATTAAACATGAAGCTTCTAATTTTATGTTGAAGTTTGTAGAGTTAGCTGGAATTCCCAGAGTGGAGTAGGGCAGAGGATAAAGGAGAACAGGATTAGGGATCCCGCTCTTAACTTCAATAATTTATTGTACCAGAGTAATGGTTGGAAAATCTACCTGAGAAACAGAGAAGGGACGTTTTGGCTCTACCTGAGACATCTGTGCATGTTTCACAGCTGCCAACACAAACTTTGGTGCAGCAAAACCACATTGATCCCCACTAACACCTAACCTGAAAACAAGACGCATAAGCTCACCAGACAATACCCAGGAAACTCTGGACTCCATTCTCAGAAAGACACAACTTGCTCGCTGTTGCTAAACATCCAGCTGGAGTGTCTTCAAAATGCTGGTCTGACCCCGACTCCACTCCCACTGATGGGAGCCATAAACTCAACCCAGCCTGCAAAGCCATGGCAGCTGTCCCAGGATTCAACCAGTTGCAGGTTGGAATGGTTTGAGCTGCTGATTTTTATCTTGCATGAATCGTGCCAGGTTTCCTGGGATGAAAGGGAATCGCGCGGATGAGCCTGCAGATTGGGGAGGGCGGGGTGGTCATGCCACAACATGCAGCACCCTGCCCTCCCTGCCAAGACCCCCAGCTCAGAGCATTGGGCTTTTCTGAAGACACCTTAAACACCGGATGCTTTCCCCAAGCCCAACACCAACTGATTTCTGGTCCTTGAGAAACACTGTAAGATTGGCACATGCCCCACACCCCAGGTCCTACTGTGTGACCTTGGGTGAGTTACTTAACCTCTCTAATAATTACTACTACCTACCGTGGATGGTTGATGTGAGGATTAAGTGGGTTAAAGCATATAAAGTACTTGTAACAGGACTGCCATGGAACAGTTACTGTTTCTGCCAGAAGACTATGAGCTCCGCGGGACAGGCGCTTTGTGCTGTACAGCAGCATCTCCAGTGCCTAGAACAGTGCTGGGCACAACTTAGCACTGCTTAAGGGTGTGCTGAATGTGTGCACACTATTCACAAGAGCCCACAGTCTCAGCAGAGTGCCCAGCACACCCTGAGCATTCGATTCATATTTTTTGGAATCCAAGAATGCATGCTGCTTCAACTTGGGTACAGATACACCTGGACCCTGTTCAAGACCAAAGACGAGCTGATTTTTGTTATGTGGTAGAAGAAAGCGTGAATGCGTTCCTTCGAACCACCTGTAGCAAAGACCCTTGATTCCATCTCCCACACGCTTGCCATACACCAAGCCCTCTGCTAGTCTGTGCAGTCCTAGGCTCTATTCTCTTGGGCGGCGGCTCTTCCCCTTGTTGGCAATGAGCACACACAGAAATGTACCAAGTTGATGCCATATTTCACGCCTGGCATGATAACATAAGATTCCCAAGCAAGAATTTTGCTGGAGATATCTTCAAATTCTTCATTGTCACTATCTATAAGAAATTTTGAATAAGCAAAGAATAACACCTTAAAAATCAATTTTAAAACAACATTCAAAAAAGAAAAACAGGTGAAGTTCCATTTAAAGACTCCAAAGGTGTTTTTTAAATGACATATACGTAATATTGCAATTTCTTATTTTCAGATGAAAGAATTTCACATTCGATCGAACTTTCTCATATTGTGCATTTCAAAATACTGTTGGGGCTCCAATTCTCAGAATGTGCAGCGTCCTGCAGCCAGCCTGGATGGCACTCACAGCCCCTATGAGCGGCAAACACACACAAGTTGGGCTGCTTTGAGCTTGCGCACCTGCGGCACTACCGCACGCAGTATTCTACTTATGTGACAGGTCAGTGAAAATATAGCAAATCAGATGACGAGTTTTGTGTTAGAAACAAAACATGATGAAGAGGTAAGGCGTGCTGAGGGTAGCGGCTATTTCTGCTAGGGCTGCCCAGGTGCAGGCGCGCTGCGAAGGAGGCGTCTGAGTACTGGCCGAAGGGAAGTGAGGGGGGCCGGGCAGGCACGGGGGCGGCACACCGGGCAGAGGGCGCAGAGGTCAGGGTTTGCCCGTGTGGCTGCAGCACAGTGGGGGAGCAGTGGGGAAGGTCAGAGTCTCTTCATCGTGGCAGTTCTCCACTGGGGGCGATTTTGCCCCCCCAGGGGACATTTGGAAATGTCTGGAGACAGTTTTGTGTGTCACATCTTGGGGAGGGGTGCTACTGGCATCTAGTGGGTAGAGCCCAGGGATGCCACTAAGCATGGTACAATGGACAAGGCGACCCCACAGCAGAAAATGACCTGGCCCCAAATGTCACAGATGCAGAAGTTGAGAGACTCTGCTCTAGGGCTTTAAAGGCATTACAGTGACCTCGGCTGTCACCCTGAGCGAGAAGGAATCTGTGGCAGGGGTTCCAGCGACAGGCGGAACAGGCTGCAACAGCGCCCCCTGGTGGCTGTGTTGGGCCTCGACGGGCACAGAGACAACGCCGAGAGGCTCCAGCCCAGTGCCCAGGTGAGAGAGGTCGGTGGCCTGGGAGAGGTGACAGCGGACCAGAGTCCCCCCAAACCTGTGATCTCAGCATCTCTTACAGTAATTTCGCACTTAAGGAGCCAGCCTAAAGAAATAGCCAGAAAATTATAAAAAGATTAAAAAGGGATGGGGAAGGTCTAGGAGGGCATCAGATAAAAATGCCAGATTTATGATTTAATGAAAAAAAATCATGGATTGGGTACAACATCCACATCGACCAATGGGGGCCCAGCGGGTAAAGCTGAGGGTGTGAAGCTGGACGCTGTGTCCCCTGTGCCTGGAAAGGGGCTCCATCACTGTGTGTGGCCCGTGTGATCACCGAGGGACCCAGTGCCACCATGGACTGCCCACAGGCACCCCGGAGGAGCAGGGGGCAGACCTGTGCGTGGGGGCTGGAAGGACACACGGACAGTGAAGACAGGGGGGCTGAAGGGAAACCTTTCCTTGTTGTGATATCCTTCAGATGGTTGTAACATCCAGACAATATGTACCCACACAGGAGAGGAAGGGGGGAGGCAGGGAGCAGCTGAGGTCCCAGGAGAGGAGGCCAGCCTCTGGGGAGGAGGGCGAGGGGCTGTGAGGTGGGAATCCAGGTGGGTGGGGGGTCTGGATGGGGCTAAGCACAGGCATCGTCTTCTAAAGGCCTGGCCCCTGGAGTTTCGGGATGTCCCCTCCCTCCTCTCCCCACCCCCTTCTCCAAACCACTCGGTGTAATTACAGTCAGCAACTTTGACACAGGGCTCACGGAGGGCAAGTGGGTACAAGAGCTCCCCATCTGGCCTGCCTCCGAACGGACGGGAGGTGTTTCCAATAAAACTCAGCAATTTTAATGAGTCCTTTACCACTGCTAAATGATTAAGCCAAAGATTGACAAGAGTAACTGGTAGCCCCAAATCTTGGCAGCGTATGAGAGGAGCAGGGTCCCGCCCTGTTGTCCCCTCTGGCATTCCTGTAAATTATGGAGCAACTACAAGTGAGGGCTGGCGGAGCCCAGCGATTTGTGCAGTTTAATTAATAAACTAATAAGCACCCATACATTTCAGAGTTATCTGGGAGACCTTATTTTCCTTTTCTTCAGGTCTGACGGAGATCTGCACTGACAATAATCTCTATCTATGACAGAGGGCAGAGCACAAGAGATGGAGTACCTGCCATTCTGTTGATGTGGGGGACCAGGTCTGCCAGCTAGGGTTGCCAGATAGAGCAGATAAAAAACAGGACGCCCAGGTAAATCTGAACATCAGATAAATAAATGATTGTTTAAGTATAAATGTGTCCCCAATATGGTGTAGGACTAAAAAAATACTAAAATATTATTTGTTTTTTAATCTGAAATTCAAACTTACCTGGGCACCCTGTGTTTCATCTGGCAATCCTATTTCCAATATGAGGCCCATGTGAAAAAAATTTTTACCTGGGGAACAATCCAAAAAAATGGCCACCACTTTCTCATCATGACCTTCCAGGGTACAAAGCATTCGAGGGGGCCTGGGGCAGGCAAAATATCACACAGCCGTTAAGAGAGGGGCTTTGGAGCCTGGATTCAAATTCTGACTCTGCTTAGCTTGTGATCTTAGGCAAGTTATTTAACTTCTCTGAACCTCAGTTTCCCCCTATGTAAAATGGGCATGATAATATCAGGACTTGTTTCTGTAGGGTGTTTAAAAATGCACTTAACCCCAAAACACACATAAATGAGATCTTTTTGTCTGTTAAACTTCATTCCTTATGGGATCCTTATTGGAAGCTTCTGATGGTCTTTGTGTTAAAGGGACAAGATCAGAATGCCCGTGTTGGAAGAAAACATGCCCCCAGGGAAATGGCTTGACCCTAAAAGGTTGGGACCTTTGGCTCTCAAAGTCAGAGAGAGTTGACTTGAAAGGTCTTGGGGTTCAAAAAGGACAAACCCATCCCATACTCCTTTTAGTATCATCTGGGGAGAGACACCATTCCTGAGCTTAAGAACTAGGTAAGGGGTAACCCCGACAGACTGCCCAGTGCCGGGTCCCCCTACGGGCTCCCTGCTGCAGGAGGCTGTACCAAGACACCGTCACTGATTCCATTCTGCAACTATTCCAGTCACTTGACTTTTGAATTCCCTGCAGCTCTGGACACTGGGCCAGGCTAAAGGTCGAATAAGAACTCTACCCTCCAGGAGCCGATCCTGTGGGAGGAGAGATAAGCCTGAATGTGAGTAACAGGGGAGCGGGGCCGGGAGGGAGCTATTATTGCTTCTTTTTATTCATTGAGCAACTATTCCTTGCCAAGCGCCATTTACATATGACAGTCATTCAGGGAGTCCTCAGACAGCCTTGGGGGGCAGAAAGGACTGGGCATCCAGAGAAGGAAGTTGCCCCAGGGGACACAACTGCTAAGTAGGGAGCTAAGACTCCAAGCTAGATTTGGCACAACTTGAGGGATCAAGGCAAAATTTAAATCTAGGAGACACGGAGGTGTCCAGAAGAAAGGCAGGAATTTCATCCTTCTAGAAGCCTTGGGGGGAAACTCTAATCACCTTCAGGAAAGAAGCTAGAGCTCAACTATCCAAATCGGCTGATCCCAGACATAGTGGGCTATTTAAATTTAAACTAATGAACATAAGATATGATTTAAAATTCCACTCCTTTTACACTACACTTTAAGAGCTCAACAACCACACGTGGCCAGTGGCTGCAATACAGGAGGGAGCAAAACAGAACATGCCCATCACCACAGAAATCTCTACTGGATAGCGCTCTGAGAGACTAAGGAAACGTTTCTTGACTCTGGAGCTTAATTTGTTAAGACCTTAAAGAAAAATACATCTTGGGCCCCCAATAAAAACTTCAACCCAAAGTCAATATTGAGGCTGCTTAAGTCTAAGGATAAAACCAAAGCTCTGGGTTCCTGTAAGGAAGGTTCTAGAGGGAAATTCAGGATGGAGTATGTATATTAATAAAAAGCACCAGAACCCTAAAACTCCCATCCTAAAAGTTCCAGAACTCTAAGAAAACAATCTAGACCTCTTAAAATAGAGTATATTTCAATTCTAGACTTTTTTTTTCACCTCTTAGAGGACTGTCTAATGAAATGATCATGTTAAGATGTATTTGGGGTACAGAACCCCAGGATTGGCTTCTTCCCAGGCACAGGTTCCTAAACTGGCTTTAGGATGGCCAAAACCAAACTGCTAAGCTGGAGACCCTATGCACACCTGCAGGTGTATTACTGTATACTTACATAAGGACAGGAAATGAAGATAAAGACAGTATCTTGTTAGAATTACACTTGGCTGCCCATAACAGAGAACACAAATAAGTGACTTAAATAAGGTAGGTCTATTTCCCTTTCATTTAGCAGATATCTAGAGGAAAGCAAGCTAGAACTGCCAAGCAACACTTGGTCATTAGGAACCCAGGCTCCTTCTGATTTTTAGCTTTTCATTCTTAGCATGAGACTTTCCGCTTCATGGTCCAGAATGGTTGCTGGAGCTCCAGCCATCATGACTTATTCTAGGTAGGAGAAAGGAACAAGGGGCTTGCACTAAGAAAAAGGGCACACTTCTTACCTGAGTCAGCCTGCTTTTAAGAAGTACCAAGCTGCCCCATGCATTGACTTTCCCTTACATCGCATGAGCCATTCCTACCTGCAGGGAGTCTAGAAATAAAATCATTACCATTCAGAAGCAAAACAGGGTTCTCTTAGGAAGAAAGGAGAAAGGAAAGGAGAGAGGGAAGAGAGATGATATTGGCTAGGCACCTAGCAATCTCAGTCACACATGGTACATGATTTAACTACTTTACTCCCCAAATATCAAGGAACAGACTAGAAAGTTCAGTCTGCCCCCTGGTGGTGGTGGGCAGTGGTCTCAAACTGTAATGCTTACAGAGACCAGGTATAGGGAGTGGTGGGGACTGTGGCAAACTGGAGGCCCCATGGCTGTCTCCAGGAGGCATCTGTCACTTAGTTCAGGCTGATTGTTGAAACAGGCCTACTGGTCCCAATGTTTTTCCTTTAAGAGCACCAAGAAATTTAGACTGTAGAGTGTTATCTCTCAAGTTTTTAATTCTGAGCTTACATTTTTAAAAAAACCTTTAAACAATGTCAGTGGCAAATAAAATTGGCATGACTTGGCCCAGAGGAAGCTACAAGTTTTTATCCTCTGGTTATAGACAGGAAAATACAATCACCCTATCACATGGAGTTATCTAATGAAATTTGTCCATCAATTGTTAAGGGGGAGAAAGAGGAGTTGACTAAACACAGTCAAATCCGCGAGGGTTGGGACATGTCTGTGACTCTGGGTGTCAGCACTGGCAGCCGAATTTGCGGCCCAGGGCTAGGGGGCAGACTTGGGTGCCCAAGCCACATGGCGCGCTGACCAGGGCACTGGGCCTCCCATTCATCCTCCCTTTTATGCCACAAGCACCACGACTGTGAGGTCTCCCAAACCCCCGGATATGCCGGGCCCAGGCGGGGGGTGGGGGGGTCGCACCGCATCATTCCGCATGCGTCTCGGGGAAGGGCAAAACCAAGCCTGCCTTCCTGCCAGCCGTGCCTTTTCCCAGATTCTGGGTGGATTCCCTTGGGGCCAAGCCCGTTCTCAACCTTGGCGGCCGAGGTCATGGAGCAGCCACATTACACACAGAAGCTGACGTCCAGGAGGTGGTTCTAGGACTCCCTGGGATCCTCTGGCTATTCACAGCTAAGGCCAAGCTCCCAGTTGCTGTATGGGTGACTCAGCTTGCCATTCAGTCACCAGCTCAGTGCCAGGTACACACACAACCGTTCTGTTGGGAGTGCTCAGAATGTTCGGGATAAATATGCTGCTTGGTTCCAGCTTCCTGCCAGTGTGAAGGCAGCTATGAGCCCTCAACAGAAGGCCACTGTTTACGTTCTGGGGAGTGCATTCCAGAGATCAACTTAACCTCCTGATTTTGGCACTGACTGAGTTCCCAAGAAGGGATTCCAGGCTGCTACCCACACAGGGGGACCAGTCGTCCTGTTTTGCCTGGGACTAAGGGTTCCCAGGATACAGAACGTTCTGCTTTAAGCCACAATGAGCTGGTCATGTCTCCCCCATCACTTTCCAAGCAGGGCCTCATGTGCCTTGCCATGGATGGGCAGGAAAGCCTGTCACTGCCTGCCAAGGGTTAGTGTGCTTATCTCCTGGGGAAGCTGAAAACAGCCCTGTTCTCAGCAAGGGCTTCAAATCATCCAACCTACAGAAAAACACAAGCAGCTAAGGGGCAGGATCCTTGCTCACAACCAAAAGCAAAGTCAGTCACATCATGGGAGAATCTCCCTTCAGGGGTTTAAAAAAAGTCATCTTTGTTCAAGACCCAGAGAGGTAAAAACCATCCCCACTATGCTGAATTTTCCTCTTGTCCTTGGCACAAGGTAGTATATATATGTCCCATATTTGCCTGCAACCAAAACTGAACTGGAGATGCACGTTGGGGGCTTGCAGAAGCCAGAGAAAGCGCAGGGCCACAGGCAACTGAGAGCAGAGCCCGGAGGGTGGAATCCCACCAGGATGAGACAGCCCTTTGTTGGACACCTCCCGTGCTGAGTTTGGTCACCAATTCTTGAGACCTGATGCCTACAAGGCTTTAAAACCGAACTATAATTTCTTAAAGTTAAACTAAAATGCTGTATGCTTAATACTAAGCAGCCGTTCACAAGAATGAATGCTGAGTAGCCAGGCTATATCCTACAATGAAGATAGCAAGTTGCAGTACAAGATGTGTTCTATAATCACAATAAAAATAGATTTACAAGTTGTAGATATTTGAGTGTCAAAAAAGTTCTGGGAGGACTGACACCAAGATGTGACCATAAGTTTACACCCGGGAGAAGGAAACTTGAGATATTAAACTTGTACTTTAAAATCCACTGTCACATATTTGGGTTAACTTTCTTCCCCCAGAGAGCATGTACTTCTTTTTTTCTCATTAAAAGGCATCTATCAAATTTCCAGCTAACAGCACGTGGGCCTCCTTTTAGGCAAAACCCCAGCACTCTTCACAGATCTGTAAGAATGATAGGGTGCCTTCCCATAGGCCAACTCCCTGCTGCAGAATAGGATGTATTTTCTACACCTTTTCAAGAACGAATCCCTTGTGTAATTAATTAAGCCTATAATTACAGGCCAATCTTTAAAAATGTAATTTGTAGTTTCCCTACAATACTCATTTTGAACCTGACTTCTTATGTGGGCTAAATTGTATTGGAACCAATTTTTACTACTTGGAGACTTGGCGTAAAGACTTGCAGACTTCATCTGTGATTGATTTAAATATATTGTTGTTTCCCTATTTATTACCTAATAGCAGCTGGTATTTATGGAGCCACGCTCCACAGCAGGCCCTGGACACAGCCGTCTGAAGAGTTCCTTTTGCCAAGCCTCAGAGCCACCTTCTGGGGACTGAGAGACACATTTACTCCGACGTGGCTCTTCTTTACTATGTATTCAGTGTCCACCTTCCTTCTTAGGATGGACAGTTTTACAGGACAGGTGGGCTTGCGGCATTTTTAAATCTCTGGATTTGACTAGGATCCCCTGCATTTGAGCAAAGGAAGTGGGGACGTTTCTAAAGAGCAATGGGCCTTTGCCTCTCCAAGGGTCTACTTCCCAAACAGGGCAGGGCTGACACCCCCCGGGCCAGGCCCGTCCTCGGGGCACTTCCGGTACCTCCATGGTTTCAGATTCTCTCCTGGCTGTTTGAAGCATAAAGATGATTCTGGGAGACACAACCTCCCTTGAAGAAGACTGAAAAGGGGAATGCTCTTAGGAAAGAGGCAGGGGGAGAGGGCCGAGTGAGAGGGATTGTGAAATCATGGGTTTTGCCTCCTCCCTAGAGCTGGAGACTGAGCGGATTATTGACGTGAGGATATTACCCGTAACAGAGAGATGAGTCCTGTTTCCCAGCTGCAAGGTGGGAATTCTGACCTGTCAGGGCGAATAGGCCTATTCCCCAGGCAGAGCAGAGTCAGGTGAGCGCTTCCGGCCCATCTGGTACAACCTGGGTCACAAGGCTCTGAGGCCCACCCCTCCTGTCCTGGTCTCAAAGCAAGGAGACCAGAGTCTCTTCTCCTTTGGACCTGAGTACAAGAGCTGGTGGGGGAGGCTTTCTCCATACCTGGGGAAGGACTCCCTACCTGTAAACACCTTCCAAAAGGGGCCTTGAAACCAAACCTTCCCACCTAAATATTTCCTTTCTTGGTCTTTCACCCTGGAGACAGTTTTCTTATTAAATTGCTTGTAATCTCTCAGAAGGATTACTCATCCTGACCAGCGGGAGGAACCGCCCCCAAAATACCTTTTGAGTCACTTGGGGTTTCTATAGCCTTGCATAAACTTTGAATTATTCCTTTTGTTGAAAAGATTATTATTAGGAAACACCTTTGCAAGCAGTCTGTACATGTCATCACATTTCGTTGGGAGCCAGAGCCGTGTGAGTTTGGAAGAGGCTCGGGCAGGTTCAGGGAGAAGGTGGCACCTCGGCCTGCTCCCTAAATGGTCTTGCTGCAAAGAGCAGCTGCAACCTGGGGCCCTGTTGGCCCAGACACCTGGCTGCAAAGTTCCCAGGGTGGGTCTGCTTAAGATGCAGGCAAGACAGGAAACCAAGGGCCAACTCTGCAGAGAAGGGGAACAGTTGCTCAAGTGCCTAAGAATGATGTGCCAAGGCGCTAGCCATCCTCACGCTTCCAGACATAGGTGGAAGGTTCTGTTTGTGCACTGCTGAAAGCAGCCTTTCTCGAAGAATGAAGTGAAGACAGGCCAAAACAAACAAACAAACAAACAACCCCAAATCAGTCATTCCCTTTCTAAACTATGGACCACAACTTTTGGAGCCTTTATTCGGCAGGAGCCTCATTAGAATTGGACTTAGGGGAGGCGGGTAGGGAGTGGCACAAATCCTGTTGCTCATGGCCCTGTCCCTAGCCAACGGAATTTCTGAAGTTCCAGGTAAGTCTAACATGCAGCTGGGGCTGAAAAAACACTGAGTTAAAGAAAGGAGGCTTTACAAGATATGGAAGCAACCTAAGTGTCCATGAGTAAATGAATGGATAAAGAAGATGTGGTACATATACACAATGGAATACTATTCAGCCATAAGAAGAAAACAGATCCTGCCATTTGCAACAACATGGATGGAGCTGGAGGATATTATGCTCAGTGAAATAAGCCAGGCAGAGAAAGACAAATGCCAAATGATTTCCATCGTTTGTGGAGTATAACAACGCAGCAAAACTGAAGGAACAAAATAGCAGCAGACTCAGAGACTCCAAGAAGGAACTAGTGGTTACCAAAGGGGAGGGGTGTGGAAGGGTGGGTGGGGAGGGTGGGAGAAGGGGATTGCGGGGTATTATGTTTAGTACACATGGTGTGGGGGTCATGGGGAAAACAGTGTAGCACAGAGAAGGCAAACAGTGAATCTGTGGCATCTTACTACATTGATGGACAGTGACTGCATTGGGGTATGGGTGGGGACTTGATAATATGAGTAAATATAGTAACCACATTGTTTTTTCATGTGAAACCTTCATAAGAGTGTATATCAATAATACCTTAATAAAAAAAATAAAAAATAAAAGTAAAAAATAAATAAAAAAAGAAAGGAGGCTTTAACTCAAGAAGGCAATTCAAATGCAAAATGAAAAATGGGATAAATAATCTCCAGGTCCATTTCACCAGTTCCCCAATCTCCCCACTAATAAAGGTAGATATCCCACGCAGCTGAGAGGTAGATGTGAAAGCCAGCCCCAGGTTTGGGTGGGACCCAGCCAAGGGGATTTGGCATGCATGTGGCCCCCTCTGCTGGCCACAAAAATCAGCCAATTCTTTTCTGAACAGGAATGTGCCGAGGCCCCAGTGACTCCCCCGTGAGATGGGGGCTTCTCAGACACTGGAGTCTATGGAGTAGGAAGATTTACAAAGCAAATACCAAAGGATTTTGAGGGGTGAGAGTTTCCCAATCTCTTGTTTTGTAATTACATCTACCAACACCATCGTTTCAGAAAAGAGAAGACTTTTCTCAGCAAAAAATATAAAAGAAAGCAATTGCAGAATAGATCATATTTAGCCTTTAGAAATAAATTTAACCTTTAAAAAAAACCTTAAAGTACTTTCTGCATATTTCTTACTTTGCCTCAGGCCAGGAAATGCTCTACTGGGACTTGAGTTTGGGGAGCACTAGCTGAAGTCAGAACTTTTAGTTCAGAAATTATTCTTCGGTCATTGTTGTGAAGTAATATTGCCGTTAGAGTCAGCTTCACTGGCCTGTGACCAGTGCACGTGCCTGGGGCCCTGGGCTCAGTAGGATCCTTGGTTTAATGCTCTGTAATTGTCATCTTGAAATTCTTAATCGTTTTTGAACAAGGAACTCACTGGGTCCTGCAGATTACGTTGCTGGTCCTGGTCTGAGTTGGTAAATCTGGGTGAATGCTTGGCTTTCGTTATTTAATAAATATTGATTGTGCCTCTGTTGGTGCCAAGCACTGAGATTACAGCAATGCACAGAACAGAAAGCACTTACCCTCAGAAAGCTTGCTTTCTAGACGGGCACCCTGCAAATGCTTACCGCTGGGGAAGAAAGCACATAGGATCCGAAAAGATTATGAGTGTCTGAAAGATATCTCTGGAGGATATAAAATGGGGTAAAGTGATGGCAAGTGCCAGGGAGCAGAGGCCTGGGAAAGCTTCTGGAAGGAGGTGACACTGGAGCTGGGACGGAAAGGAAGGAGGAAGCAGATCTGCAAAGGACCGAAGTGCGGCAGGATGTTTAGTAGCAGCATGGGGTTTCCACCCACCAAATGCCTGAGCTGTGA
This sequence comes from Smutsia gigantea, assembly GCA_032199065.1. Taxonomy (NCBI): domain Eukaryota; kingdom Metazoa; phylum Chordata; class Mammalia; order Pholidota; family Manidae; genus Smutsia; species Smutsia gigantea. The sequence goes on along the minus strand of JAVSCE010001036.1, from coordinate 252,021 downwards.
CAACTAAAGATGTCTCCAGACATTGCCAAATGTTTCCTGGGAGCCAAAACTGACCCTAGTTGAAAATCCCTGACATACAGTGCCAGTGGTAGACAAGGACAGACTGAATGGCCCTAGGGTATATTTGGAAAGCAGGGCGAATGGATTGGGTAGGGAGGCGGCATTGGGGACAAAGGACTCTGGATGACTCCCCGGGTACCAGCTCGAATGATGATGATCAGTGACATCATTTATGCTGACACATGGCGTATGGGCGTGGGGTGCAGGTATGAGGGAGAAAACATTACCAAGAATTCTTTTCCAGCCTGACAGGAACCAGTAATGGGCTTCTCAATGGGTGGGGGCTGGGAGGAAAACCCCACGCTGGCAGATACTGTCGATCACCTCGGAGGGCTGCCAGAGAAAACGCAGGACACCCACTTACACTCGAGTTTCATCTAAACAACAAATAATTTGTAGTAGGAGCATATTCAAAATAATACAAGGACATACTTATTTTAAAAATTGTTTATCTGAATTCAAATTTAACCTCACTTTTTACATTTTGTTTATTTGTTTATGCTAAATCTGGAATCCTCTCACCTGCCCAAGTGCATTTGCCCTGTTGGTTCCGGTTACCTGGGAGCCACGGGCTGGTGCGGAGGCTCAGTTCCAAGGGTGGGCCCTGTTTGGTCCAAGCCAGTCAGTAATTCCATTTCTTGCCAGTGATTGGTTTAGGAAACAGCATGTGACACAATTCTGGCCAATGAGAGGTAAGAGGACGACTGGCAGTTGGGGCACATCAGAGGGGTTTTCCACCACACCACTCCCGAGCAGGCTCATGATGGCCATGCCTGTGGCCACCCTACCCGGGCTTGTCCTCCAGTCAGTTTTTCCAGCACACTCCTTTGGGCCCTCACACTGTTTGGGGGCAGCCAGAGCTGGAGATGGATGATGTCAGTGGAGGGAGACACAGTGAGGCTGCCCAGGTGAATTTCCACCTGGGGTGGGGTTGAGGGCAGTGCGGGTCAGCCAAAGAGAATTCTGGAAATGATTTTTTTCACTTGAGCCAATTTCCTTTGACATCTTTTTTCAGCCAACAGCTGGAGGCCCTGGCCCTCTTGTGCAGATGGCTCTGAGGGATGGAAACCACAGATTTTAAAATCTCAGGGAGAATATAGCCGGAGATGCGGGGGCCCCTCCCTCTCAGTCTGACTGTGGAATGACAGCGTCCAGCCAAGGATGGCCCTCAGACAGCTGCTGAGGCCCCAACACTTCCCTGCCCCGGGGGCCCCAGCACCCACCGTCCATCACTATGGCTCCCGTGCTGTTGGATCACAGTGGCCGCTCACCTGGTCGCATTCCCCTGGAACACTTTCTCCCTATTCAAGTTCTGTCTGCACAACACATAAAGCCAGTGAAGTAATGAAAAATGCCACCAGTCTTTGCTGCCTGGGAGGGAAGGAAGTTGGGCACACACAGTCCAGTTGTTTGGGAAAATGACACCATCCTTGGGTGAGGAAACCTCAACTTCTGGTTGCTTCTGTCAAATGCACCTTCTGTGACAGCCACCCTGGGGCTCTGGCTTCCTGTCAGAATAACTTCACAACTGCAAACTGCTATGGGGGCACCCGGGTCCCGGGGGTCCCAGTGGGAGAGGCAGAATGAAGCACCTTCTGTTAGTTTGCTGTTGACAATTGTTCTGACTGGAGCGGAGGCCAAACTGACAGTTAGACTTCACAACCCGCCCTGCTCCAGCCGGCGGCTCAGAGCTCCCCGGTCTGTAATGTTATCGTCAATGTAGAAGGCAGAGCTAATAGAGGGGGCAGTAAGGGGACAAGGCTTGGGACCTAGCAAGGCTCTAAAGGCAGACGCGACTTAACTCCAGGAGCAAACTTCCTCCCTCAAGGATTTGGAACAAGCAGCTTCGCCTCCAGGTCAGGTGTCTTAGGAGGTCAGGCCATGCTTGAGAAGTCTCCCTCTTCCTGGGCGCCAGTATCACAATAGGGTGAGGAGGGCTGATGCCCTGGAACTCAGTCTTGCTGTCAGACTGACCCTGGAAGATCTTCAGGCTAAGCTGTGGGCTCCTGGCCATCTTTCAGGATGCTGGTTTGGAGCATGGGACATGTTGCCATTTAGTGATCATAAGGGTTTGGAGTTCTGTGTGTGCATAAATTACTAGTCAAGTCTCTTGCCCACTTGGGGCCAGTGGTTTTTCATCACATAGTTTTTTGGGGAAATGTTTATATATATGAGATCTCCATCCATTTCTCTGTTTTTTAAAGATTTTCTTTAATCAGGAATGGATGTTGAATTTTGTGAAATTTCTTGTTGATGTCTATCAAGATAATGATATAGTTTTCTTCCTTAACTGGATAAGTATGAATTATATTAATGAATTTATTTCTATTGAAGCATGCTTGCATTTCTGGAATGAATTCCACTGGTCATTCTACTGTATTTTTTGGAATGAAAGGCCCTCTTTCATTCTTCTGTAACTCATTAAAGTTTTCTTGGGTTTTATTAGCAATGAAAAAATTAATAGAAAAAAAATCTCATTGTTCCTCATCTTGTATTAAATTTAAAAATATTTTTAAACAAAAAAATAGGACTGTGTCATAATGCGGTTCTGCCATGTACTCTTTTCAATTCAAACCCCAGCCAGGCAGAACAGAGCAACTCCGTCTCATCCTGTTTCTCTAGTTGTTCTTTTGAGGGACCTCCTCTCTCCATGGCTCTTTCAATGTAGATTTTTCTCCAGGATTTTGTCCTCAGATCTCTTCTCTTCTCATTCTGCCCAGTTCCCAATGGCTCCCACCCGGACACCCTGCAGACCTGGCCTCACATCTACCCTAAGCAGCCAACCCCATCCCTTCTTGCCTCATGGAATTGATGCCCTTTCCCCAGGGAAGCCAGTGACCGCAGTCCAAGGCCTCACAGTAGGGTCAAGGGGCAGAGCATCCCGGCCAGGACGGGGTCCCAGCCTTGCCGGTCTTCGGGAGGTGCACCCCGAAGGGGATTCTTGTGTGTTTCCTTGGAACAGATGCAATCAGTTCACAGAGGAAAACCACATTTTGTTTAGTCTTTTCCTGGCCCAGATGCCTGGTATTTAATAAACCCTGGAGCCAGCCCTGAGGGGGACTGGCTTTTATGGGCTCCAGGCATTGCGACAAGCTCCCCCCCATGTGGGGGGCTTGACCCGTTGGCGGCTGTTGGAGTTTGCTTCCCAGCCCCACCTCCCCTGATGCAGCCATCTTTTCCATCAGATGAAGAGAAATGTGGCCTGAGGGGTCATTCTCCTCCCCAGGAATGCTGTGAGGCAGCTTCTCCAGTTTAAAGGACTTTCCCCCCTACTCTGGGGCAGACTCCAAAGGAAGTCAGGGTGACCTCTGACCTCTGGTTAGTCGATGTCAATGTTCAGCCAAGTCACACCTGGGGTCTTGTTACCCACGTGAATGCTTGATGCTGGAAAAGTAGCCATTGACACACTTCAGAGACCGTTTCCCAGTGCTTGAGTCGCATTGGTCCACTGAGTCCTCTGCTCTTTCTTCGCCAAGACCACCAGAGGTGCAGAGATGGGCCAGACAGGACATCATGGCTGACTCGCTCCCAAGTCAGAGTCCAGCATTAAGGTGGGGATCGGCTGTAAAAGCACCATTTCTCTTTGGAGTCACCCCCACCTCTCTGAAAAGCAAGCTCTCAAAAGCTGCTGTCTCAGAGCACCAAGGGAGGGATTCGGGCAGCGGGGAGGCTGTATGACAGGCAGGGAAGCTCCTGGATCAGAGAACGAGGGGTTTAAATGGACCCCTGATTGAACCATTGGTTTCTAACTGCCTATTTGAGTATATAGCAGGTCCTAAATGCAGGTATTTTAGCAAAAAAGCATTATTTTAAATTAAAACATTCTACACTTAGAAAATGTGCCCATGAAATGCAAAGAAGAAAATAAAAATTACCCTAAGTCCTGTCACCGAGACACCACCTATGTTGTGCTGGGATGATGGCATCTCTCCACGCCCATCCAAGGACATAACCAGCGTGACCTGAATGACCCCTAATGAGCCCTCAATCAGACAGGCAAGGCTTGCCACCACCCTGAGCCCTGCTGGGAGGTCTACACCAACATCTAACAGCTCTGAGCATTCCATTATGTGGTTCGTTACATCACTGCCCAGATGATGTCTATTGATAGTAAAATAAACTAATGAACAGGTGAACAACTAAATAAATAAATATAGGAAGGAAGGGAGGGAAGGAAGCCAGAGACCACGTTAGGACATTCTTACGGCACAGAGAGGTATAGAAAGGGGGACACTCTGTCTCTTGCCATCTCTCTCTCTCTTCCAACCCCCATCTGGACATAAATACCGTTACACATGATCTCTTTTATTCTTCCCACCAGTCTTACTGGGGGAGCCAGCAGTTCTCCTATTTTATAGATGAGAAAACTGAGGGTCTGAGAGGCTGTCTATCTCACTCCCAGCCGCATAGGTGGTCACAGCAGAGCTGCGGTTACACCCAGATCTGTCCAACACTCACCCCTGCTTTTCTCTCCCCTCAAGTTGTGTCTGTATTAAGTGTGTGTGTAAACATATCCCAAATCTGGATGTAACTTCTCAGCTCTCTGACCCTCAAACAGGCTCAGGTACCAGAAACCTCAGCATTTCCTGGGAGCTGTTTAGAAATGCAGTGTCTCAGAACTCATCTCCAACCTCCTCCCAGACCTCCTAAATCAGAGACTCCATTTTCACAAGATCCCTGAGTAATTCATGTGAACATTACAGACTGAGGAATGCTGGTCTATGGCACATCGCCTGCTGTCAGACTGATAAGGGCAAGTCGAGTCCCTGCTTTCCCTGGGAGGAGGGAACCACTGTATTCTCCGAGGGGAAATCAGAGACTATATACACCAGGTAAGCCAAGCTTGCCTGAGGCCAGTGACATTGGGCTAAGTAATGGAGATATGGCACTGCCTCCATCAACCCTGGAGCTGTCTGCTCTGCCTCCCTCACCAGGCCTCTTGGGAATGAACAGACACTGAGTGGCCAGACCTGGGGGGATAAATGGGCCACGTCATGCCACCCACAGCCACCACATGAGTCTGCAGCCATTAAGAATTTCTCTTCCTTGCTAATTGCAGAGACAAAGTGATGTGTAGGATTTAATGTCTTTTGCTCAGCCTTCCAAAATGAGGTCCAGGAGGGTTGAGGAACTCACAGGAAAGAGAAAGGGCTGGTCTCAGCTCATATGTGGGTGTTCCTACATCCTTGCCTGGGAACGACATCTGTTTATCAAACAGCAGGCGGGGCCTGGGGAGAGCCCTCAGTGGGGCCATGGAGAATCAGTTACAGTGCCCAGCTCTGAAATGTAGGAACATCATTAATGTAATCACATATATTTAATCAAATGTTTCCTCATACTATTAATAGCAATAGTATTACATGCTCCCCGTGTGCCTGGCACATGCTTGGCACTGACCATATTTACAGAGCATAAAGCTAACAGGGTTTCACTCAACCCATGTCAAGTTCAGTAGCTGTGAGAATTTACCAAGTGTAGAACTTCTCAGTGCCTCTTTTCCTCATCCTTGAACTGGGGGGTTCAAATGTTAGCCTAAGTACCCAGCAACAAGGGGACATGTCTTCACACAGTGGCCACGTCCATTCACTGGATGCTCAGGAATGAGCAGGAACAACCCCCAGACACACCCAGCAACCCCGAGGCGGCTGACACACCTATGTGGAAGAAAGAAGCCAGACACAGATACAAGGGCAAAGAGGATGGTTCCACTCACATAGAGTTCTAGACCCGGCCAAACCCAGTCTCTAGGAACAGGAAGCAGACCCATGGTTGCCTGCATGGGGAGGTGGGAGAGGCTTCCTCGGGTGAAGGGTATGTTCTGGGTCTTGACTGGAGCGTGGCTTCGCAGGCACATGCATTTGCCAACTGTCTTGCCAATGGGTGTCAGCCCCAGGCAAGTTTGCTGTGGATTCAGTGTGACCAAAGAAATTGACAGCAAAACATTCTTTGGGGTGAAAGGGTTTATTACCTGGCTTGTTCTCTGGCAGTAGATTGAGCACAAATGTCTCCACCTCGGCACAGAGCACTGGGCCGAGCTCTCTATATAGCACAGTAACAGCTTATTGCCTAAAGGTGTGGAAGCGGTAGCCTAGCAACAGGCCAGCCACATCATCAGGTGGTATAAGTTCAGTGAGGATCCTGGCCATAGGAACCCCAACTTCCCCACACCAACATTTACCACATGCTATACGGAAAGTCTCTGTGTTTTCTTGTATATACATTATACCTCAGTAACTGTATTTAAAAAGTATTGACCAATAGTTCAAACAACAGTTTTAGAATTATTAGGCACACAGGAAGCATGCAATACTATTGCTATTAGTAGTAGTAGGAAACATTTTATTAATTTTCTAGAACATGAAATCTAAGTATAATATGGTTTAAAACAATTCCATAGTACTTTAAATAACATACTTAAAGCACTTAGCACAGAGCTTGGGGCAGAGTAGGTCCTACGCAGGTGACAGAAATGATGATTTCATCATCCTGATAACCTGGGGCAGGTGTTTTTATACCTATTTTACAGATGAAGAAACCAAAGCGCAGAAAGGCCGAGTAACTTACTGTGTCAGCTTCATGGGGCTGCCGTACCAAAGGGCCCAAGCTGGCGGTTTAAAACAACAGTAATGAATCCTCTCAGTTCTGGAAGCTAGAAGTCCAAAATCAAGGTGTCAGAAGGGCCAGGCTCCCTCCAATGACTCTAGGGGAGAATCCTTCTTGGCCTTTTCCATCTTCTGGTGTTACTGGCAATCCTTGCTGCTCCTTGGCTTGCACACACATCGCTCCAGTCTGTCTCACTGTCATGGGCTCCTTCCCTCTGTGTTTCTCCTTATAAGTCATTGCACTTATCACTTACCCTAATCCAATTGACCTTGTTTTAACTAATTACACCTGCAAAGACCTTATTTCCAAATAAGGTCACATTTACAGGTCCTGGGGGGCTAGGACTTGAGCACATGTTTTGGGGGGACACAATTCCATCCACAGCACCTGTTAGTCTGGGGAGAGGAAATCCCCGGGCAAAATACCTCTAAAAACCAAAATCAGTCAAAGGGAGAAATAAAGTTTAAAATCCGTTTATTGCTTACAAAACTGCAGTCCGGCCCATCTCTCTCTCTCCTGCTCAAGCAGCAGCAAAACCTGCCCTCCCCTTACCTCTCCGGTACAGATAAGCCCTCTGTTGCCCAGGTATGGAGATGAACTTCTCTCCATCCCTGAGGAATGATGCAAATGGACTAAAGCCATACTTCTTTCCACCTCTAAACGCCGACTGATATGCAGATGTACTAAAGCCAGGCGAGATATTCTGGAAATGTTACAATTTTACCCACAGCACCCAAGACAGCATAGCTAGGAAGTGACAGGCCCGGGGTCCAAGCCCAGGCCCACCTGATTCTGAAGCTCTCACTCTGAACCACAGCACTTTCTATCACTGTGCCAGCCAATAAGGAGGCATCTGTGGTGGGCCAGGCCCTAGGGAACTGGATCCCATCTTGGCCTCAGGAAGCTCAGCCAGGCCACGGACGTCATGAGAGTAATGGAAAGGCAATACAGTGAGTGCTTCTTGTAGCCCTGGGGCCCCAGCACCCCGAGGATGGGGATGTGCCGGGCACTGTCTGGGGGGAGGGGTGGGGCCAGGAGGGAGACGGTCAAAGAGGACATGAGCCCTGAGGCTGGAGGATGAGTTGGGCTGTGTGGGGCTGAGAAGCATCTCAGGTGAGGAAGGGCATAAGTGAATGCCTGGAGGTGGACAAGGCCTAGCCTGGTATAGCAGGTGGGGTGGACGAGCACAGGCATGGGAGTGGACACAGATCAACCCGGTGCAGTCAGCAGGTGGCCTTCTGTGAATGCATCCAACCCCTCCATATCCCTCCTCGAGAGGCCTGTTCTTCTGAACTGTCCCCAGTAAATGTGAGAACAAAGATCCAAGCATGAGCCCTGGGGCCCTCCAGCACTTAAGAGCAGCAAGGGAGACTAGGAAGAAATAGCCAGGTGCACATGGAGAATGGTAATGGTGACAATCCTTGAGCTGTTTTATAGGTGGTTTTTTCCTTCTCTTACCAGAGTTTATTACAATGAGAATGTATTACTTATATAAACTTCCAAAAATGAATGCCTTCCAAAAAATGGTTTCTTTCTTTCATGAACATTTATAGTATTATCTGCTTAGCGTCCCATTTCTAGGAAAAGAAATTCCCTGGACTCTATCTGCCCCACCACCATTCACCTGGTGCCATAGAAGCAGCCTTATTGTATTATGATCCTGACTTCCTGGTTTTCTGTAATTGGTCCAGAAATGAGCACAGGTCCATGCTGAGTCAATCAGAGTCCTTCCCTAGGAAATTCTCTTTCTTGCATGTTATGTCTCAATTTTCAATCCAATCCTGTGAGATAAAGATACTGAATTTCAACAGATCTGCCCCCTCCCATGCCTGTAAATGACAGGCTGTTTTTACTGAAAGTTCTGGATTCCTTCTATTGCTTCTTGACTTCTAGAAACTTCAGAAAGATGGGAAGTCTTTCTTGCATCTCATCTTGGGCTCCCCAACTCCTCAGGCAGCACTCCCTCTTTTGCCAATGTCTTTGCGGAGCCAAACTCAATGCCAAATTCTAGGATCGGGCAGAGCCACTGCATGCTGATTCACCGATCGCTGGCTGAGCCCCAGTGGCGTCACGGGGAGCAGATGTGCTGGGCTTTGTGTTGGCTGCGTGGACCCCTCCCAGACCCACCTCACTAATCAGCAGTGTGGTGGTCACACCTTTCACCACTCCCCGGGGATTACATTTGGAGTGCTTGTCTAGACTCTCCTCCAGCTTTTTTGGGTTCCCATGACCCAGGCCCTACCCAAGGAACCTGTGGAACTGAAGTTGGAATGCCCATTCTGTGCTGCAAGTCACATGCTACAAACTCCTTTATGCAGACTCCCCAGGGCTAACACTTCTTTCTCTCGGTCTGTCTCTCTCCATCTCTGTACACACACGCATTTTATTATGAACTACTTAATAAACTGCAGATCTCATATCCCTCATCTTAATACTTTAGTGCAAATTTCCTAAAATGAAGAGCCTTCTCTTACAAAGAGTACAATTTCCAAAACCAGAAAATATAAGCTTGATATAATATTATAATCCTCAGGGCTTATCCAGGTGCTACCTAATGCCCACAGTGTTTAAAGCAATTCTTTTCCATCAGGATCTGACCCAGGCTTTAGTTGTCACATCTCTTTGGCTTCCTTTAATCTGATCAATTCTTCAGCTTTCTTGTGTCTTTGGTGACATTACTTTGAACAGGACGGTCAGGGGAACACAATGGCTGGGCAGCATCTGGCTCAGATGTACCTTATTCATGATTCTTCTGACTATGTGTCTCACCTGGTTCAGGCCATTCTGTTCACATCTGTTTGCAGTAATTACAGTTACAGCCCTGTAGGAGGTTGAATGGTGGCCCCCAAAAAGGTATGTCCATGCTCCAACCCCTGGAGCCTACTATGAACATGACCTTACTTGGAATAAGGATCTTGGCAGATGTAATTAAATTAAGGATCTTGAGATGAAATCATCCTGACTTCTCTAGGTGGGCTCTCCATCCAATGACAGGTGTCCTTGTAAGAGACACACAGGATGAGATCAGAGGAGGAGACAGAGGCAGTGGTGTGGCCACAAGCCAAGGAATGCTTGGGCCACCAAGAGTTGGAAGACACCAGGAAAGGTCCTCCTCCAGAGCCTTTGGAGGGAGCATAGCCCTGCCAATACCTTCACTGCAGACTTGCAGCCTTGAGACATGAGAGAGCATGTCTGTGGTATAAGCTGCCCAGTTTGTGGCAATTTGTTATGGCAGCCACAGGAGGCAAATACAACTCCCCTTTTCTCTCAATAGATCAGACATATGGTCACCCTCTCATCATGCCCTCAGAGTGAGTGAGTACATGTGGATTAACAACAAACGTATTCCAGCTCCCAGTCTGAGGGCCACCTGTCTTTCAGATGAGGGTCTTTAAGGGGTGGAGCAGGGGTGCTCTTTGATCCAAAGAGTGGTCCAGGGGCTGGGGGACAAGAAGGGGAGCATCTGAGTGGGGAAGTTATAAAACTGGCCTGGAAAAGAGCCACCCACCCCCATTCTGGGGGCAGTGGCCAAAGCCCAGGAGATGCCAAGACATCTCAGGACATCCGAGGGTTTCTAGCCTTGGCCCAGGAAGGGTGGGAGTAAGCCATTGGCATTTGGGTGGCCCCCTACATGAGGAGGGATCAGGTCTCCCACCACTGGGACCATGTGTTGTGTGTTAGCTGGGCTGGGCCCCCCTACAGGCTTTGAACTTGGCGGAGGGCAAAGCTGCCCCCAATTCAAGCAGATCTCACCTGCCTGGGAGGCCATGGGGTTCATGCCTGCTTGCTTGCAATGACCAGGGCGGACACTGGAACCTCATGGCAGGCTCTTGCACTGCACCAGCTGGGTGGGTGTGGGAAGTAGGGGGGTTGCAGGCCTTGGCCAGCTGGTGAGGCCTGCAGCAGGGCCGGCTTACCAGGACTCCAAGCCCAGAGAGCAGGCTCTCAGGGACACCATCCTAGGCCACGCAAAGCCTGGATTCATTTTGCACCCCACCCTCCAATCCCCGGGGGCCGAGGGTTGAACTGGACTCTGGGGCAGAGTCAGCTGCATCGGCAGCAATCCTGTGGCTTCAGGGAGGGGTTCTTTCTTCCTTCAGTCTTCTTTTACTTATTTTGTTTTTAATTTTACTAAAATAGGAACATACAAAACCTTAATGAGCTGTGGGAAGTGCTTTTTTTGTACCACGAGGAAGAGCAGATAGTGCCTGGGGCATCCAGGATGTGTCTGCTCCACGTGATGGAAAAGTCCTGGGTTTGTTGTTCGCATCCACCCCAGAACCCCAGTGTGCCAAGCCAGGGTGGTTATCCCCTCCCCAGGGGCCAGCTCAGCTCCCACCTCGCCTCGAGCCAGAGATCAGTAGCAGACAGCATCCTCAGGGGGTGTCTAGTTTGTCTGCTGGCCTTGCCCCCTGAGATGAGACCCAGCAGGCTGAGAAGCCAACACTGAGTGACCACTCTCTGGTCCAACAGAAAGAGCTTGAAGGAGAGAAAGCAGGTGGCTCTGTTCTTTCCAACACCATCTCCAAGAATGACATGTATTTATTGAGCAGTGACTACCTGCACCTGGGCTGGGTGCCTTCCTGGAAAGTCTTGTACCAGGACTTTTGGTTGCAAATAACAGAAACCTCCACTCCTATTAGCTGGAATCACCAGGAAATCACCTCCCATTCCCAGACGGCCCGGAGGCAGCCCCAGAATTGGGTAACTCAACAGCCCAGAGGAGTCAGAGAAGACCCAGGTCTCTTTTGATTTTCCACTGGGCTAACCCAAGCTGGCTCCCTCTTGGCCTCAGGATGGCTGCTGCAATTCCAGGGGCCAGGGGCAGGGCCCCGACTTTTGGAGAGGCTCTCTCTATCAGCAAGGAAACCATTCCCAGAAGCGCCCCACCCCCACCTCCAGCAGACTCATTGGCTGGCACTGGGTCACACACCCGGCCTTGAGCCAGGCACCATCAAGGTGGCCGTGACTAGTTCACATGGACCTGAGTTCCGGATGGGGTCACTGCCTGAGGCAGGCCGGCTGCAGCAGGGGCTGTCGGGAAGGATGAAAACAGAGCCGAGGCTAGTGCCACCACCATGATCACGTTTATCCCAGAGTACCAAGTGCATCTCAGCTTGCTCAAGGTTCTGGAGGCTCAGCAGTGACACAGAAGGGGTGGACCCTGGGGAAGGCAGCTCCTTGGGAGAGTCCGCACCCACCCACCCGGAACGTGGCAGTATTTGCAAAGGCAGGAGGGTCTGACCACCCAGAGGGCCCTTCTGGAACACAGACCCACCCTCTTTTAGTCTAGCTCTGGGTTCTGTGTTTCTAACTGAGAGCCACTTGCCCACCATGGGACATCTGCCCATGTCTGGAGACCGTCTTGGTTTTCATGACTTGCTCGGGACGGGGCCATGCTCCCGGCATCTCCTGCCCAGAGGCTCAGATGCTGCTACACAGGCCTCGGTGCCCACAGCAGCCCCACAGAGTTACCCTGCCCCAGGGGTCAACGGGGCCCCGGTGGAGATACCCTGGTCTAGCCCAGGGGTTTGTTGTACAAGGCTATGAACACAAACCTGTGCATATTTTTACTTATGGGGGCTTCAGGAGGTTTTCGAAAATTAGGTAAACAGAATGCAAATTTTAGCATCAGAACATAGTACCCAGAAGAAATCAGGTATTCATTCTCCCATGTGGCCTTTGCAAAAGTTGCTCTCTCTCTCTGTGGAAATCACCCCTAAGCCCCCAACCATTGCCTTTTAACAGCCCACACCTGGCAGGGCCTAGCTGAGGTATCTTTTCCTCTGAGAAAGCCTAGATGGCCTCTCAGGCCTTAGAGCTCTGGAACTGCTGCCCAGTCATGCACCGGATTTTGCATTTGCTGTGCACAGCCAAGCAGGCAACACCAGACCCCAGCCTCACGGCTACCCTGCTCCCGTCAGAGCCCTTACGCTCACTAGGACAATCTCTGCAAATTCTCAGCCACCTGCCTGCCATCAGGTGACTTGAGAGGGAACCCTGCCACACTTCTCCCCATAATTAGAAACACACCTGCACTGGAGCGGAGACTCAAATGCATATGTTTCCCTAATTGACTTTATAAGGCCAGTTGACAATTCCCACGGGGAAGCCATCATTCCCACACACGTCAGTACCTGTGCTTTTGTGTATACTGATTCAGCTCACAGGCGGCAGATGACTTTCCTCTGACATGAAACAGACTGATGTTTGCCTACTTAGCATCATTTAAAATAAACCCAGTGAAGCCAGGAAAACCATGTGGATAAGCAGGGAAAGAATAAACTTTGGACAACTTACCATGTAGGAGACTTTTAGCCATAAAGAAACAAATTTCTACCAGAGATGCTTTAAATGATACAAATCTGTGTAATTTCACAGCCTAAGTCCGGGGTGGTTGGTGGCAATGCCATATTGTTCATTCAGGGACTTGTCGACATCATCAACAGGATGATTTGACCCTCCCTAGGCCAGCTTTGGTCCTCAGGTCATCTCTAGGAGCCCAAGAGGGCTGCAACAGCTCCAGCCATCACCTCCTCACTGGCCACATCCAAATGCAGAGAGGGTTTCCATCTAGTGTCTCTTTTTAAGACTAAGGAAATCTGTTCCCATAATCCTATCAGTGGACATCTTCTCAGGGTTTAAGGGCACCAGAACCATAGCCCAAACCCCTTCTAGCAACACTTGGCAATGGGAATTGATTATCCTGATTGGTTAAGATAAGACCAGGGATTGGCAATCTGAAGCCTTGGGGTCAAATCCATCCATCACTTGCTTTTGTAAATAGCAGCACCCATTTGCTTGCATATGGCCTATGGCTTCTTTCATTGTCAGAGATACATGTCTAAAATATTTACTAGATGGTCCTTTAGGAACAAATTTGCCGGCCCCCTGGTTTAGACGGACAAAGACGGATTCTGGAGAGGCAGGGGCCCTCCCCGAGCACATAGGTTTGTCCGGTGAGAGCAGGTGGAGAGGAGGCAGGATGGTTTTGGTAGGAACCCTGCAGTGTCTGATTCAAATCCAGTTTTGCCTCAGAAAAGCTGTGTGCCTTTGGAAAGCCCCTGTGCTTTGAGGCTCAGCTCCCCGTCTGTAAGAGGTAAAACCTTTTGCTACTCCTGCAAAGCTTAAATGAGGTGATAGGCTGAAAGCGCCTGGCACAAAAGACCCTAGAGTGTTATGTTACCTTCAAGAATTTTCTAATGTGTTTTATGCTTTAGACACACCCCAAAAGAGAGGCAGCCAAAGGGACCTGTGGTTTACTAATTAGAGTCGAAACACTGCTTCTGCTTTACAAAAATCAAATTACCCAACCTAGAATTGGTTTGGGGAGCTTTCTTAAAATCAGAAAGAGCTGAGAATAAAAACTCCAGAGGAATTATGCAACATGGCAATGATGGGCGGCAGGGAGGTAACGGGATGTCCTTCCCGGGGGATCCTGGGATTCAGGGGGGTCTCAGCAGGGGGGGTCTCGCCAGGGGTGCAGTCTGGTATCACTGCTGTGGGTTGCAAGGTGAGGCAGCGGCCTGGACAAGATGTAACCCGGAGGGTGCCTACGGTGACAAGCTTTGAGGACTGGAGTCTCAACATTGTGTCCCCAAGAATCTCTTTTAATATCAAAGCCACCCCATGTGGCCAAACAAATGCCAAACAAAATGCTTTCATTAACTAATTTATTTTCCTTTATTTAAAAACTAAACAACAATCAAGAGCATATGTATTGGCCAGTCTGCACTTCTGCTGCAGCCAGAGGCCAGGGGACATAAGGCAAAGAATAGGCTGTGGGTTTAGAAAGACCAGGATTTGCATCATGGCACTCCACTCTCGGCTGCATACACCTGGGGCAGGAGCCCTTGCCACTCAGAGGCCCAGTTTCCTCATCTGTAAAATGGATATAACAGGGCCTCCTTCCTAAGGTTCTTGAGAAGGTTTGATAAGACAAATTAAGATTTAATATGATGATAAAGCATCCAACACAGGGTCTGGTACATAAAAAAATATGCTCAACAAAAACAGATATTATATCATCTAATATATACAGCTCCAACACTGCAAGTTAGATATTAATCCCATTTTTCAGAAGAAGAGACTGAGACTCAGGCAGGCTAAGTAATTTATCCAAGGGCACACAGCCAGGATGTGGGAGAGCCAGGCTTGGCGCATCAGTCTGAGTGGCTCTGGAATACCAGCGAATAGATCCTAGGCTACAGGACCACTGGATGGTGTCCAGGAGACCGTAATGGGCTGTGGTTATTCCTGCCCAAAGCAAAAAACTGGGGGTTGTTTGCATTCGGGCCTCCTCATCCTAGGAAATGGCCTTCTGCTCTTTACAGTGCCTGCAGTAGCTTGCAGGGACACATGCCTGAGTCTGCCCCAAGCTGAGGACCCAGAGGAATCCCTTCAACCAACCAGGAGAAGCAGGGAGAGGCAACCCCAGGCAGCCGCAGGGAGCCCGTTGGACCTCCTGACGGCCAGCAGAGGGCAGCAAAGACAACTGTAAGGGAGGGCGACCCAGGCAGAAGTATGTTCAGGGACTGGCGCCCCTTGTCTGTTCCCTGACATAGTGCCAGCAGTGAGGACCCGCGTGGCCTCGACTAGGGACTTGGGCTGAAGGCTTTGCATGATCACCCTCCCCTCTGGAGGAGGCACTGGCCAGAGAAGCAATTTACCCAGAATGGTGGACAGAATCCTGGCCCCCAATGAGGTCCTGTCCTAACCCCTGGATCTTATGAATATGCCACCTTGTACTTCAAAAGGGGCTGTGTGGGAGTGACCAAGTGACAAGTATTAGGATGGGGAGGTGATTCTGGTTTACCTGGGTGGACCCAATGTCACCGCAAGGGGCCTTGTAAGAGGGAGGCAAGAGGGACGGACTCCGCAAAGGCGATGTGACCACAGCAGCGGACGGTGGAGTCATGTCCCGCGAGAAGGACCCCACCAGCCACGGCTGCTGTGATAGCGGGGAGGGGCCTGGACCGCGGAAGGCAGTGCCTCTAGCAGCTGGAAAAGGCAAGGAAACAGATTCTCTCCAGAGCCTCTGGAAGGATCCAGCCCCACGGACACCTTGGTTTGAGGCCCGTGAGGCCCTTTTCAGACTTCCAGCCTCCAGTTCTGTAAGAGGAGAACTTTGTGTTGTTTTAAGCCACAGAGTTTGTGGTAATTTGTTACAGCAGCCAGAGGAACTCATACACCCAGGTCCACTCTCTGCACACACATGCACACACTGGGCTGCTGGCTGGGAGTCCACGGGGGCCTCTGCCCAGCGCAGCTGCTCCTCGACCTCGGCAGGTGAGGCAAGGGAGGCTTGTCCTTATTGTCCTTGCTGGTCAAAGCTCTAAACCCTCCCTTAGCTCTTCTCCCAGCCCTGCACCTCTGAGGAAGTCTCCACTCGCCTACTCTTCAGCCATTTATACATTGGCTCATCCCCTCAGCAAATCATATGTTTACAAATACCTATTTACCAAGCACCTACTATGTGCCAGGCACTACAGTAGTGACCAGATTGTCCGGTGGGGGAGGCAGACATGGGCAGTGTGATAGATTTGAGCATGGGGCGTTGGAGCTCCAAGAGTTGTGGGGAGCAGGGACATCATGGAGGGTTTCCTGGAGGAGGGGAAGTTTTAAGGATGAGGAGCTAGGCAGCCAGTCAAAGGAGCAAGGGGAGGTTTTGTTCTTACCCAGTCATTCAATAGCCACATATGAAGTACCTACTATGGTCTGGGCATGGGCTGGGAGGTGGGGGTAAATTGACACCGTCTGGGATCTGTGGGCTGGCAGGGGAAGCAGGCAGGCATGAGCACCTGCAGTGCGCTAGGGTCAATGCTGCGAGGCTGGGACCTCAGGGAGTACGAGCAGGGGCCAGGCCAGGAGGCCTACAGCGGGTGCCCAAAGGAGCGGTCACAGTGAGGGCACAGACTAAGGAGTGAAGACCTGGGTTCAGACCTGAGCTCAGACCTTCACTAGCTATAGCTGTGGGAAGTCAGGAATTTCTTTCTGTTTCCTCATTTGTAAAATAGGAATGATAATAGTTACCTTGTAGGTGTCAGAGCACCTGGCACATAGTAGGTGTGCAGTAATAACTGCTGGGTGAATGAGTGCATAGTATGTAGGCTTCAAAACATGCTGTTTTATTATTATCACCTGCGTGTGGTAAATTATGGAACAAGTGTAACATTAAAGAATGGCCTGCAAACACAGCATGGATTTTCCGACTGGTTTCCCGGTTGAGACAACACTACCCGCCCACCAGAGGGCGCTGGCGCTTGCTGGCCCCTCGACGGGGCTCGCTTACACCCGCAGGCGTGCTCATCCTCACACACAGTCACACGCAAACATGCATGCATACTCACACACTCACACTTGCTCACCTTCACATCCCTATGCTTTCTCACACACACACCCCTTTCCACAGTGCCGGCACGCTGGATCCTGGCCCAGGGTCCTCAGATGTGCCGGGAGGGCAGGGACAGTGGACATAAGGGCCACAGACGGCAGGGTGGCTGTCGGGCATTTACATCCTCACGGCAACCCTGGAAGGTCAGGACTGTTGTCACACTCCTTTCACAGAAGGGAAACTGAGGCACAGAGTGGTGTTTTTGTTGTTGTTGTTGTTGTTTGTTTTTTTTAGGGGCCGTACCCAGGGTATTCAGTGGCGGACCTGGGCTTCGAACCCAAGCAGTTTACCTCTGGAGTCCGACCCCACCCCCTGCACAGCGCAGCCCTCTTAACACACCGCAGCGACGGCCGTAACAGGAGCGCGCCACACAACACGGGCCAGCATCACAAACGCCAGTAACGCAGCAACACAAGCACAACGCGGACACCCCGGCGCAGTAACAGCTGCCAGGGTACCACGTAACCATAGCAACGGCACCACACGGCACGTGCTGTGCACGGGACACGCGCCGTCGCCCAGGAGTCGCTGTGCGCTGTGCAGGGCCTCTGGCTGCGCTCTTGGGGCCTTAGTACAAATGTGTTACCTGCCGTCCTGGGTCCGAAGTCCAGCCGCTGCTTCTTCCTCCCTGGTTGTCCGATTCCCGACCCCTCTCTGGGTGTCTGCGTCCGTTGCTCTTTCTCTTCTCTGCCCCGCCGTCTCTGTCTCTGTATGTGCGTCTCCTTCTCTATCGCTCTCCCTGGTCTCTCTGCGCTGTGCTCTGTTTCCGCGTCTCTCTGTGTATCTGTCGCTCGCCACCTTCTGCTCCTCCATGTGTGTCGCCGTGTCTCTCCAGGTCTCCACCCATCTGTCTCTCCATCATGTGCCCGTCTCTGTGCTGAGCTCTCCTGGTTCCCTCTGCGCATCCCCAGCAGGACTCCGGACTCCCCGTGCAGGAGCAGACACCCAGGGGCCCGCACGTCACCCGGTGGACATACTCAGGAGTCCCTCGTGGAAGTTCAGTGTCCATGGGCCTCTCAGGTGTCCCTTCGATGTGGACCAAGTCCAAGGCTGTGGTGCAGGACAAAGGGGGCCCCATGGTGGCCTCGAGGATGCTGGTGGAGCAGCCTGACCTGAGACTCCACAGAAGGGCTCACTCGAATCTCCAGACCTTCCCTACTGCTCCCTGGGGTCTCACCAGCCCCTCATCCGCTGTGGAAGCCCCAGGCCTTCCCTTCCTGATGTGGCATAGGGGATTGTAAAACCGTGCCCTGGAATTTGCTGTAAGCAGAAAAGCGCCCCATAAAAGCCTTCCAATCCCTCCTCTTTGGTTTCACAAGCCTGCCGTCTGGGTAACTGCAGAGTGCCGCCCAGTGTCAAAGCAGCAGTCCCTGTACCCCAGCAGCATCCTGGCAGGTGGGCAGGAGGTGTGTCCTCTACTTGCAGGTGCCAGGCACTAAGTGACACTGTGCCACCCACAGTTGCTATCAGAGACAGGGTGGCCCTCCCTGCCGGGTCCCATCATGATCTGGGAGGCAGGAGGTCAGAGACTCAGGATCTCTGCTGCCTGCAGAGCTCCAGCACGGACCCAAGGCCATCAGCAAGCTCAACCAGCACCCTGGTCTGGGCTGCATCCCCTCATTTCCTGCCACAAATCTCCTTCCATTCCAGGTCCCCTCACCAGAGTAAAAGTCCCTCCTGTTCAGATCACATGGCAGCTCCGGATGGGCAAGCAGGATGGGCCAGGGGCAGGAGGCGGCAAGCAGAACGGGTTGTGAGTCTTGGCTAAACAAATTCATTCATTCGAAAAGTGTTTCTTGAGCGCCGACTGGGAGTGGATGTGTTAGCTTGAGCTGGTGACTTGGCTCCTCTGAGCCTTGTTTTCCTCATCTGCAAAGTGGAGATGTAAGCCTGATGGAAGGCTAAGGATTAATTAATTATTCATGATAATCAAAATCTTCTCCAAGTCCAGCCCCAGTTCAAATCTCAGTTCCACCACTTACCAGATGTGCGGTGTGATGGTCAATATGATGTGTCGAGTTTGTGAGGCCACAGTCCCCAGTATTCAACCGATCACTCATCCAGGTGCTTGGAGTGTGAGGGTGTTTTCTAGATGTCATTAAGGCCCCAAATTAGATGACTTCAAGGAATGGAGACCGTCCTAGACGATCCAGGTGGATCTGATCCAGCAGTTGAAAGGCCTTAGGAGCAGGGCTCAAGCCTCCTGAAGAAGACCCCCCATGGCAGCAGACCCCACCTGAGGGTGCCGGCCCCTCCCAGGGCCCCCCGTGGACGCCAGAGCTGCCCCGCGTGCCCCGCAGTTGCCTACACCAACTTCTTGCAGTAAATCCCTTAATATCTATCGCCTACAGGTTCTGCTTCTCTGGTCGAACCCTAACTGACATGGGGGTTCTGGACATGTTATTCAACCTGTTTCCTCAGCTGTAAATGGGAGTCACCATCTCTCAGCAAAGGGCAGTCAAGATCAGAGTGTGACCTGAATAAAGAGTGTCCAGTCATTTTCTGGAACACACTAAGCTGTTTCCTGCCTCTGGGCCTTTGTGCTTACTGTTCCCTCTGCCTGCAACACCTTTTCCCTGGCTTCCTGAATGATGGGCTTCCATTGTTCAGAACACATGTGTCACCTCCTCCAGGAAGCCTTCCCTGACCATCAAAAATGCCTTGGAAAGGCAGGTGGCTCCAAATGAGATTCCAGGATGGACCCACAGAATTGAGTATCTCCTCTTCCTCTACTACAGCTGATCCAATTTCCATTCCTTTCCCCCTTCCACGTAAGGGATGGAAAAGCTCAATCTTCACCTTCCCAGACTCCTCTGCAGCCACATGCCATAGTCTTGGCCAATGAAGGGGAAGTGTGCAGGAGCCTTGGGAAAACTTGATCTCCTACTGAAAGGGACGGATATCATTGACAACACACCTTCTTCCTTTCTTCCTGTCTTGCCCATGTGATGCCTGATGCCTCAGCAGCCTTTTGTGACCTTGAAGAGGAGGTCGCAGCATCTGAAATCATTGAGCTGCTGTCCCAGTGGCAGCTGCCTCCCTCCAGCCCTCTTCTCATAGGAGCAAAGAAAGCCCCTGTAAATTGGGGCTTCTGGTCCTTGGAAGAGCATGCTAGCCCACCTGATTTACAACCTGCCCCTCAGCTCTCCCACAGACAGATGCCAGGTACAGGTGTTAGGATCCTTCTGAATGCGAGGGATAGAAACCTGGCAGCTGAAGCAAAACAGGGACTTGCTGACTCATGCCATTGGAAAGCTCAAAGCATGAGCATCTGGCTTCAGTGAGGCTAGAAGTGAGGGAGGGCTTGTGCCAGGGGTTTCCACATTGGCACTTTTCCCATGTGGGGACTGGACGAGCCTTTGATGTGGGGACAGTCCTGTGCATGGCAGGATGCCCAGCAGCCTCCCTGGCCTCCACTCACTAGGCACCGGCCGCACCCTCCGCACCCCAGGTGTGACGACCGACACGGCCCCAGACATTGCCGCCTGTCCAAGGCAAAAACACCCCCACTGGAACCACCGATCAGGAGTATGTCTTCCAGGCTCTGTCCTTCTCTCCATCTTTCCGTTTTGGGTCTTTCCCTGTGTTAATCCTCGCATCTTTTCCTGCAGGTAAGCTTCCTCTCTGACGCAGAGGTAGGAATCATCCGGTTTACCACACTCTAGTGAAAGGAAACCTACTCCTTCACCATGTCCTTCTCTCAATCCCAGGGAAGGGTTCTGATTGGTCCTACTAGGGTCACATGGTCTCCCCTGAGGCAACGCGTGTATGGGGAGCTATAAGGAGCAAGGTCGTGTCTGCAGGGGACCCCTGTCCATATCTGAACTGGAGGACGGCGTGTGACAAGGGGAGAAGGGGACAAGCTCACCAGGGCCCAAGAGAGTGGCAGAAGGGCAGTTTCTCAAAGGAAATATGGGGCACTGTCATTAGAAAACGTTGGGACAGCACGCTAGCCCACCTGATCTATAAACAGACACTGGCACATAAAAAGAGTAGAAATCTGATTGCACCACATGGTGGAGGGCTGTGAAACCCAGCAAGCTGACATTTCTTCACTGAGATGGAATTCACAGGCCACAACATTTATTATTTCAAAGTGTACAATTAGTGGTTTTTGAGCATGTTGACAAGGCTGTGCGGCCATCAGTACAGCCTAATTCCAGAGCATTTTCATTACCCCCGACACAGTTCCTGTGCCTACGAGCGCTCACTGGCCATTCCCCCTCCCCACAGCCCCTGGTGAGACTTAACATGTTGGATGGCGGTCAACGTCATTGTAGACCATGTGCAGTTCTCACTGAGCTTCGAAGAATTAGAGGTAGCTTAAGGGACCCTGCCATCGGTACCCAATGGACACACTCTCCCTCCCGAGAGCAACGGCCACTTGCCTAGATGGTTTTTAGGGCCAGTGGCAGCCATAGAGAGCTGGCAGTATGTTATGAATTGAGTCCCTTTGGGGCCAGCTGTTTAGAACTAAGAGCCAAGCAGACTGAGTTTCTTTTCAGGCCAGATGTGGTGGTTGACCAGATCTCTGCACGGAGAGGCCAGAAAGAAGTCAGGCCTGGAGCCATGTGCTGAGCTGGCCTGAGAAATCAGAAGGCGGTGTCCAAAAGCTGAATAAGAGGCCCTCCTAGGGCATTATGGAGAGGACTCTGAGCGCTGGGTCTTTAAGTTCAAGTTGACCTGGAGTCAAATCCCACCTCTGGCCTCTGTGTGACTTGCACTCCCCTGGGCCGTGGTTTCCTATGGAAGCCATCATGTAGCCCATCCCAAGGGCTTGATGCTGAAGGAGCAGATGAACTCCCATGTGGCCCTCGCGCCTATCAAAGCCCTCAGCTCACATTTATCAGTTTCACCATACCCCCACTGCTGCAGATCGTACTACCATGTCCATTTTACAGATGAGGAAACTGAGGCTCAGGCAGGAGACGAATTCACCAAAGATCACCTTGCGCATTTCATGGGGTGGTCCAAAAACACGCCAGCTCTCTTGGAGGGCACGTCCCTGCCTTCCTGGGGCCAGGTGTGCCATGTGACTTTCTCCGGCCATATTCCCTTTTCCTTTTGGTCTGGCTACTGGCCCCATTCGAGAGGGTGGCTGCTCTATCTGCCTGGGTCCCTGAGCACCCACAATGAACACTGTCCCTCTGCCAACCTGCGATGGGCACAGGAAATGGGTGAGAAGCACACTTTTGTTATTCAAAGCTATTGAGATGGTGGATTGCCACCACAGCGCCATCCGGCCCATCCTGACTGATCCAGCCCCATGAGCAAGAGCTAAGAGCCACACCTGAGTCTGTCTGACTCAGACCTCAGCCCCCAACCCCAGCCTTGATGGAGAGTCTTGGGCTTTCCTGGGCCCGTGGCTTCTGAGGTCTGGCATTGGCAAGCGGCTCTGCGTGCCTGCTAATAACCATGGCAGGCGGACTTCCATGATGGCCCCTCAGTGATCCCAGCCTGGACGATCCGCTGCATCCTCAGTGTGAGGGGACCTGTGGGTAGTTCTGTCATGTGGCCAACTGACTTTAAGAAAGGAGATGATCTTTGCGGGGGGGCCTGACCTAATCAGGTGAGCCCTGAAATGGGATGAGACCCTTCCTGGAAGAAGAGATTCAAAGCATGTAAGAGATTGAATGGGAGGGAACATCTCTATCACTGGTTTTCAAAGTGGAAGGGGCCATGTACCAAAGAATGAGGCTGCCACTCACTGTCGAGTCAGCAAGGAAACAGGACTTGAGTCCCACCTCAAGGGACTGAGTTCTGCCATAACCACATGTGCTTGGAAGAGAACCCAGAGCCCCAGAGGAGAATGCAGCTGGCCAACACCTTCATTTCAGCCTGGGGAGACCGTGAGCAGAGAAGCCGGTCACCTTGCACCTGAACTTCCACACTGCAGGCGTGAGAGAGAATAAACGGGTGTCGTTTTAAGCCACTAGGTTTGTGGCAATCATTACACAGCCTTGAAGACAGATACAAACGGGAATCCTTTCAAGTATCCACTGACCTGGGAGGAAGCTCCCTGAGGACTCAGCTTTCCCCCCCCATCATCAGGCTCCCATTCTCCCAGAAATCTCCTCTGACAGTCCACACAGAGAGCTCTCCACCATGCACCCTGCTTTATCCCTGGCCACTGCTCTCAGTCCTCTCTTCCCTCTAATACCTGCTCAGCAAATGTGCCATGTGACAGAGAGTTCTCCTTGCAAGGGGTGAAAAAAAATGAACTTAACCTCTCAAATGTAGGCTCCCAGTCAGAGCTGGAAATACCAGGCCGAGCTGGCACAAGGAATGCCAATCTCTTGCCAAGGCCGTTGAATGAGGTTTTTTAGTCTTGAACAAAGCTCTCCCGTTGAGGATTAACTGCCAACAGGGAGCTCTTTGTTTTGAGTAGAATTTAAGATGATTGCTGGGATCGAAAGGGGGAGAAAGGTGACACCATTAAGATCGCACCGTGTAAATCCTGGACCATAAGAAACACTTTTTTTGACTTGTTGGCAAATATGGGTGCATATCGTGCTGACGTTCCGAAACATCCGCCTGATGTGTAGCCCTGGCCCCAGTCTCACGTTTCATGGCAGGTGATCCCTTCAAAGATATGCACAGACATATGTGGGTCCTGGCACAGAGGAAAAGAGCCTGGTTTCACTTGGCCGCTTTTTATGTTGTTAGAAAAAAAGAAAACAAATCCTCAAGACACAGCCCTGCTGTTGTTTCCCAAGGTAGACAGATGTGGAGGTGGGAAGGAAGTGTGCGTGACTGTGACACGGGCTAAAAGCTTCTGTTTAGAAACAAGCCTGGCCTGGTGTTGAAGGCTGTTTACAATACACCTCCCTGCACCTTCCATCCTTTGAACAGAGCCTGCCAGGGTGAAGGGTGCTGTGTCAGCATTCCCACTCTTCAAGGCTCGGCCCCCACATCTAACTTTGAATAAACTCCCGTCCGACCCTTGGGCCCGTGTCCGCATCATCTGGTTTACTCAGCTGCATCTCTGATCCACCTCCCAGCTCTCTCTGCCCAGCCACTGCTGTGCCTGAAACATGGTAGACACGTTCCTACCCCAGGGCCTTTGCACAGCCACTGCCTTCACCTGGGATTTTGTTTTCCCAAGTAGCCACTTGACTGACTCCATTTCTGTTCATGCTTAAGAATGTCACCTCCTCGGAGAGGCCTCCCTGGCACCCTCACCCTCCTCTCTATTTCCTGACTCCATTTCACAGGTTTCATTTTTAATTCTCTCTCTCCTCCTCAGGAGTGTGAGCTCCACACTTGGATTCACATCAGCCCTGGCTTCACTGGAGGGTTCAGGCCAGCAGAGGGACAATTAAATAGAGGGTGGATCCAGCCACAGTCCCTGCTCTCCTGGGGCTCCTGCTCGGGAGCACGTCCTGGATGCTGGGCTCCAAGTAAAGGGTCAGCAAGTGAGGATAGGGAGCTGCCCAGTCCCCGCCCCCACTTCCAGCCTGCATTTGCCAAGAATCCCCCAGTCCTGCTCAGGTGCTGGCCAGCAGCCCTGTGGCTGACCTCCCTCCTGTTAATGATTTTAGGGCTGTTCCTTTTGTCAGCTCTGCTTTTCAAAGCTTGCAGGCGTGGACTCTGAGCTGTGGCCCCTCCTCAGTGATCTCAGCTCAGGGAAGGGAGTCATGACACAGATAATCCCAGACAGCTGGAACCCCCCCTGGAACGGCTGATGATAGCTGGTGCATGCAACTGCGCTTGGTCCCTGTGACTGCACTCAGTGGAACCCTCATCCTCTCACCCCTACGCCCCGAGACTGGAGCAGAGTATTTGACACCTGCTCTCTCCTCCTTTCTAAACTACTATTTCATTTTAATGAGTCTATCTTCTGTTGTATGTAAATCTTTTCTCCTTGACTTGTAAAATAACCCTAACTTTTATAGCAGGAAGAAAAGACGTTCTCTAATTTTTTTATGAAACCAAGTATCTTTTTTTGCTGAGCTAGACTTTGCACAGAGTATATGTAGTTCTGTGAGTTTTGACAAATACCTAACTTTACATAACCATTATGATGCAGTGTTCCACCCCCCCAAAACCCCTAGATTGTACGATCTTGAGGGACCCCTGAGCTGTAAGCACCAGCTAGGGGCTCTGTCCCCTCCCACACCCTGAGTCCCACTGCCCTGTAGAGCACCCAGCATATAATAGTGGCTGCTCGATCCATGTTATTCAGGTGACTCAATGAATGACAGTGTTATTGTTACGACCAGTTTACAAGTGAGGAAAGGAGGTTTAGAGAGTATAAAGACAGTGACTAATAAGGGAGGGTTCCAGGATGCAACCGCGAGTCTGTTGTTACTTGCTTCTCCAGCCCCCTTCCCCAGTCAGTGGCTCTCATATTCAGAATGTCTTCATGGGGGATTCCAAGGCCTGTCCAGTCCAGGGGTCTTTGCACAGCCTCATGAGAATCCAGCCTAACTACTTTAAAACCCTGATCTCGTTCATTGCTTCTCAGGTTCATGGCCATTCACATAAAGGCCACTGCTGCTCCTTACCAATGAGTAGAGAAAGGAGTCCTAAACTAGGACTCTGCCTCCTAAGTCTAGTCCTGACGCTGGCAGGACTCCCTGTGTGACTTCATGCATGTATCATGGCCTCTCTGCGCTTTTGTTTTTCCAACTACAAGATGAAGGAGGAGCTTAAACCTAATAGAGTCAAAGAGTTCTTGTAGCTCTGCCATTATGGTTCTGTATTAGTGATGACTTTCCTGGCTACAGGGATAGAAAACCCTGCTCAAAATGGGTTAGGGAAGGACAAGGGAGGGTTTTCCTGGCTCATCAAGGAGTCAGGAAGCATACTAATTCAGGTATGGCTTGATCCAGGGGCTCTGACAAGATCACCCAGACTCCACATCTCTGTCACATGTTCTTACCCGCATTTTTTGCTCCATGTCTAAGCTTTTCTCTCCTGTGTGTCAGCTCCACTCCCATACAGGCCCCCTTTGGGATGGTAGGATGGCTGCCAGAGGCCCCAGGATTCCATCCTGTCTTCCGAGAGCCCTGGACAGGAACAACAACTCCCGCCAAAGGGCCCATGTTGACTTTACTTGGACAAACCTGGGTCACATGTTCATCCCTGAACCAAACCCTGTGGCCACAGGAGTAGTATTCATGATCCCAGGGGCTGGGTGACGTGAGCCCACCTTATTTGGACTAAAACTGGGGAAAAGTGGCTTCCAGAATGAGGGTAACGCACATACAGAGATGGAGACAGCGGGGCAGAGAGGAGAAAGAGGGATGGACGCTGACACCCAGAGAGGGGTTGGGAATTGGACAACCAGGGAGGAAGAAGCAGCAGCTGGACTTTGGACCCAGGACCGCAAGGTAACACATTTGTACTAAGTCCCCAAGCGCACAGCCAGACAGGGACACATTTTTAAAAATCCATTTCATGGTCTGAATTACACCTTATACAATTGACCCTTAAAGAGGTTTGCCTTCTGTAAACATATGCTTCTCTGGTGGGTCTACAGAAAGAGAAACCCTGCTGGGTGCCAGGAGTCACCCAGTCCCCAGAGCCAGACAGTAATCACCTGTGCTGACACTTCCCAGGTGGCATAGACTGATTTCCTCCCTACTGCAGTATTTTCATCTGGAAAAGCATCTCTTTGTACCTCCTTTAGCCCTCAGGAAAGCATTCCACGCTTACTTCCTCAGGAGTGGGGGATGTATGAGGCCTTTCCTGGTAGTTCCTAAGCCGCACTAGCCCTAGAGCAACCTGGGAAACACCTAAGTAACTTTTACTAAGGAAGGTGGCTAAAGGTTGTATGGGATTGCTCTGGCTGCTATAATAAATTACTGCAAACTTAGAGGCTTACAATGCAAGCTCATTTTCTTACTGCTCTGGAGGCCAGAAGTCTAAAATGGGTCTCCTTGGGTGAAAATCAAGGTGTCAGCAGGCTGTTTCTTTCTGGGGGCTCCAGGGGACAATCCACTTCCTTTGTCTTGCCTTCTCCAGGTTACCTAGTGTGTGGCACACATGAAAATTCACTCACTCATTCAGTGAACAGTTATGAGCATCTGCTATATGCTAGACACTGCACTTAACACAGAAGGGTGATGGCAGTGAAGAAAGAGTCCTCCTCATGGAGTTAACAGTCCAGTGTGGGACATAAACATTGAACCAATGAAGTACGCACTAATTTGTCAACTAATCCATTCAGCCAATGCTTATTAAAGACCTGACATGTCCCAGCCCTGTGCTAGGAACTAGTGAATGGGTGGGATGTAGTCCCTGTCTCCCTGGAGTATGTACTCTAATGGGGAAAATAGACAATTAAAAACATAGTGGCAGTGGAAGATAGAGTGGGAAGAGGGACCAGCCCAGAATGGGGGTGTTGGCAACGGGAAAGGGGACTGGTTGTATGTATCGGTTATCCATGCAGCATAACAAACTATCCCCAAATTTAGTGGCTTAAAACAACCACTACTTATTATTTCTCATAAGTGTGTAGGTCAGCTGGAAAGTTCTGATCTAGGAGGATCTCCACTGATCGAGGCTGGGCTTGAACTTGTGTCACTGGAGAGAGAGGTTGAGGCTAGCTCATCTAAAATGACCTTGTTCACATGAATGGTGGTGGCTGAGCTCAGGGGGTGACTAGGCCCCACGTCTCATCTCCAGCTGGCCAGTTCAGGCTTGTTTATGCAGCAGAGTGGGAAGCCCATGAGAGCCAGTGAAAGTGTACAAGGCCTCTCATGTTAGAACTGGAATAACATCTCGTCTGCCACATGCTATTGCCCAAAGCGAGTCACTGGCCAGCCCAGATTCTGGGAGGGTGGCCTGTTGGTGGGAGGGTACGGCACAGTCACAGTGCAAAGGGTGAGGCTAGAGGGAGCTCAGAGAACACAGCATTTCAAAAACCTCCTGCAAAGAGGGTGGATGCAAGAACTGCTCTGGTATTCCTATTTTTCTCGGCATCTCTAGTCTGCTGGAAAGCTTTCACCATCACTCATGCCAGGTCTGACCATGTTGGGAAATTCTTCCTCTGGCCAGGTCTCCCTGCCACTGCCTTCTGCTTCCTCCTCTCTCATCTCAGCCCAACAACTCACCTTTGCTCAGCAAACCACCCTTCCTGCACCTGAGAAAATACCCACAAGGCGCCTGCCAGGCTTGTGCATCTCCAACACTAGAGATTCCCGACCATGGGCACCAACATTCTGCCAGCTTGAATGCTCTGCCAGAGGACTCATCGGCTCTGCTCTTTATTTTCCACCCACGAGTCATAAAGCTTGCATGGAAATAGCCAGGAAAGCCCCCATAACCTTTTCACAGAACTGATTTCTGGGTTGGCCTGACTAGCAAGGATCTTTCTAGATTTGCAGTAAAATCTGACCTTTGGTTCAACCCGGTTTAATGAGTGCATGAGGCTGACAAAGGCCCAGCGTGGTCCCCAGAGCTGCTTTGGGATGAGGCATCTGGCCATGGGGCCAGCCCTTCCCCGTGATCTCAGGGCCCCCTCCCAGTCCCCACAGAGTCAATGGGGGCAGCTGTGGGGCGGCAGTTTGGGAAACAGACAGCGGCGGCTCTTCTGGAAGGCGGGAGGTGGAAATGCTGAGAGCCAGGAGCAAACTGTTGGGCTGGGAAGGCCGTGCAGGGCCAGCTGGACTCCCGGGAGGCCTGTAGGGTCTTCGGCAGGGATGGCAGGTCTCCGAGCCAGTCTGATTGGTCCACAGCAATGTAGCTGTTGATAGAGCAGGCCACCTGAGTTCACTCCCTGCCACTCACCAGCTCCCGTGTGAGCAAGGGGTTTAACCTCTATGAATTTTGCATATTGGTCATCTGCAAGAGGGATAAAGCCCACCCGCTGTCCCGGTCAGCGTGAGGGGGAAAGACGACACCCCTTGGAGAGCTCCATAGGTCCCAGCTCCATTGTCACTGCGGGCTCAGCACACCTTGGTCATTGCAAAGGCGCCATGAGGAGCCACACCCAGCCCAGCGATGAGAAAGCGTGCGTTCTAGTTCCAGTTCTGGTACCAGGAGGCTCGGGAGACACACCCGGGAAAGGAAGACTCACCCCTCTATCAATGAGGACAACAGTCCAAGAAAGGCCACGGGCTGTGCCCAAGGCCACCAGCGAGAGGGTGGTGCTTAATCTCATAAATCAAACGGCACCCGCTGACCACCCTCCTAGGCAGGCACTGAGCCGGACATGTTACCTGTATAGGCTCCTTTTGTGGTCACCTCAACTTGCCCTTTCCAGACGAGGAGATGGGGCCCGGCAAGGAGTGAGCGCCTCCCACCCCAGGCTTTGAAAGTCTGCAATTACGCAGCCAGGAGCTGAGCGTGGAGACAAGCCTAACAATGGGGGAGGGCCCTCCAGGAGGGGGCAGCTCCTGCAAACGGTCCGGCTCACGGTCCAGAAAAATCTTCAGAGAATGACAGCTCTAATTTAGGGGACCCAGGGACCAAAGCAGGGCCCCAGAAAGAATGAGACGACTCGGGAAGACAGCTTCCATTTCATCAGGCTGGCTAGCAGGCTTCCTCCACTCACGCGTGACAGTCATGATAACAGCGGCTGTGATTTGCTGAGAGCTTCACGTAGTGTGTGACTTCAGCGTTCTAGCCGCATTTTCCCACATTCCCTCCCCCTCAGCCACGGCAGTTAGGTGCTGCTTTTTAACTCCCTTTTTACAGAATGGGAAACTGAGGCCAAGAGAGGCTGGGTCCCTGGCTCCAAGTAGGAGGCAGCAGAGCCAGACTCAGACACAGCCCCCCAGGCAGCAGACCCCTTGCCCAGCGCCGAGGGGCAGATCAGAAGTCTTCCCAGGCTGTGGTTCTGCGATTCATTCTGGCTGTCACTCCAAGCTGCAGACACAGGCTCAGAGAATCAGGGCTGGGCTGCGAGGCAGGGCAGGGCAGTGGTGGGAGAGAGGGCTCTGGACAGTGGCTGTCATCCTGATCCTCGGTTTCCTGAAATACACGACGGAGATGACGGAGCCATTGCAAGGATTTAATAAAAAAATTAATGTAAAGAGCTTAAAATTTGGCCTCGGCACAGTAAACGTTCTACAGATGACAATTACCTGGTCTATTTCTGGCAGAGGAATATTCCAGGTGGGAAGGGGAAACGCAGGCGCTGGCGGCCCTGAAGGTTAGATTCCAAGGCTCCTGGTTTATGGCTCTTCTCTGGTCCCTCCCATGGCTGTGTGTAAATAGGGCCTCTTCCCAGATGGAGACTCTCAGGGCCTCTGCCCCTACAATGTCCCCCACCTCTGCTTTGCTTCCCTGACCCCACAGCACCTGCCGTCATGACGTGACTATGACCTGGCCTGGAGGAGGGGCCTGAAGACCAGGGTGCACGAGGTGCGCTGCCAGGATGGGAGGATGCTGGCAGTGAGGTGGCCTGCCAGCCCAGCCGGTCCCTGCCTCCTGTCCAGCTGGGCTTCATCACTGCTGGGAGCAGGACGTCCCCACACCTCTGCATGCACACCTTTCACCCTGAGCTGGGGGGAGCCTGGCAGGCAGGGCACAGGGCAACTAAAGGAAAGGTGGCAGAACGCAAGCTAGCCAGCAGAGAAGCCGGGCTTGGCTTGGCCCCTGCTCAGACGCCACCTCAGAGGCAGTCTCTGTCATGCCAGTGGTTTCTGAGGGGAGGGGGGTCTCCTGTAAAAGGGAGGACTTTGGGTTCTCAGTGCCCTCGGGGCTTCAGGTGAGAGACTGCAGGGCCTGAGCTGGGGAGGGCTCTGCAGGACTCAGGGGGCAGTCAGGGCAGGAGGAGCAGAGGCCACGGTGGGCAGGCCCGGTGGTTGCTGGCCATGGAACGGTAGTACCCGGGAACCAGTTCATCTGAGGCCCAAAGCAGGCCCAGCTGGGCAGCAACCCCAAATGGGCTTTCATCAGACACAGGCAGGTCTATTCAAAATGAACAAAATCTCTACAAAATCCACATTCTCATAGAAAACTCACGCGCATCTCTTCACAATCCAGGGCAAGTCCCACCATGAGTCAGGCACAAATGTCACGCCCCAGGAGAGAACACGATGATCTTTCCATAACCCCACCCATGGCTCCTGGAGCCCCCATTCCCGCGAGGCAGGAACTCCCCATCCGCCCTGGATATTCCATCGAGGTCACACCCCATTTCTGGCGGCCCTTGCCGGCCCACAGCATGGGAGCGGGTGGTCCTGCGGTGGCCTATCATCGTTACTACAGGCCAGCACCCTGAGGCGGACAAGCTCCTGACCGTCCCTGGTGGCAGATTCTCAAAGGCATCCTCAGGGCCTTCCTTTGTCCCGCCTGCCCAGGCTCCGGGCCTGTCCACATCCACACTTGTCTCGCTTGTCTCAGCCACTCTGGGCCCCTGTAGGAGGCACAGAGAAAACAGCCGCTCTTCCCTGCTCAGGGCTGGGGAGCCTGTAGGCAGTGGTGGGCCCTCTGCTGAGATGCAGACACTTCTGCTCCACTGCCCGTCGTGGGCCAGCAGGGGACGTGCCCAGGCTCGTCAGCTCTCCAGGCTCTCCCTGGAGAGCCAACGCAGGGCTCCACTGCCCCTGAGTCCCCTCCCGCCCCTCTCCAGGGCTCTGGTTTCCTGTTTTTAAACTGGGGAGCTTCCTTGGAACTCCTCAGGGACTTCCCACAGCCCACCCTCTCATGCTGTGCCCCACGTTCGTGGCCCAGGGACTTTCGACCTCCTCTACAGAGAGGCAAAGGACGCTAGTTCATTCCCAGCACGTTCCTGCTACTTTAACTCTGTTGGGATGAAAGCCTTAAATTACTTCTCAAAGAACTTTTTGCAAATGGTCCAATTTATTGCTGACATTTTAGAAGGCCAATCAGTGCAAGTAGTTAATCCAGAACTGGGTGAAAATCACTATACTAAAAAGAAAGAAAAGTCTGAAATACTGCTTTGCATATAGAACCCAGGCAGTCATGTTTTCCCAGAACAAAAGGACTTTTGATTAAACTTGTAGAAGCTCATTGTAAGTTTTGAATCCACACTTGAAAAACATACGGTGGGCTGACAATTTTGTGAAAACAAGTTTTTCCAGCTGTTTTTGTCTAGTGTGACTATTGATCTGATACTAATATCTCAACTAATGGCTGCTCCATTTTTTCAGTTGCTCAGGCCAAAAAAACTTCAAGTCCCTTTCTCTACACTCCACATCCAACTAACAAGTCCCTTCAAGTCTTCCTTCAAAGTATATCCCACAAAATGAATCTATAATTTGGAAATATCATTTAATGGTAGCCAAGATGAAGCTGATGGCTTCCCATCCACCAGGGCTGTTCTGTTCCCTTACCTTTTAATCCATTGGCATGTCCTTGGTTATAAGTGACAGTAACCTTAATCAGGCTTAAAGAAAGAGTATTGGCTCATGTGATAGAGAAGTTAAGGGATAAGCCAGCAGGTGAGTCTGAATCAGGAGCTCACATAACATTAACAGACCTATTTTCTCTCTGTCTAAAAGCTCACTAGGTACCGGGTCGGTTCTCTTCTCAGACTCTTCCCTCATAGTAACAAAATTGTTGCCAGTGTCTCTGGAGCTTACATCCCCCTCCAAGCTCCTGCTTTCAGCAGAATAGAGCCCCTGTGTGGCCCTGGTTGGGCAACATACATATCCCATAGCTAATCCCTGTAGGCAAGAAACATGTGAAGTCTCAGTCACTTAGCCTTCAGAGAGAAGTGAGGGCAGAGAATAACCTTTGCTCAAACCCTGTGAACTGAGATTAGAGGAGGGTGGTTCTGCAGCAGGAGAATAAAACACAGTTTGCCCAACCAGAGGAGGGTAAATGGAGGTGGGGATAACCAAATATCACATGGCCGTCACACCAGGACACTGTCTACCTCACAGGACCCTACCTGCCTCAGAACAGAACAAGAAGACATTATCCATACAGGCCCTAAAAACTTGGAAATACTCCTAAGAAGAGAACCGTCTTTTCCAAGATTCAGAGACTATTTCAGTGCCTATCACCTGCCTAGGAATCCTGCTTTCCAGCAAAAGTGACTGTAATTTCAGCCTTTAAAGAATGTCTTCTGTTAAGCAGGAGGCAACAATGACTATGCCAAAGAGCTCAAATATTTATCCTCAAACCATCCCATACGTGTACCCAATTGGACAAGCATATTGGTTTATGCCTCTTTTAACAGAATTCAGTTACACGACTTTCGTGTAAGAAAAGCTATAGTTTTTGTTCCAGCTGGTTACAGGTCCAGCTAAGAATCAGGGTTGGTTTTCCTCTGGGAGAAGGGAGAAGCATAGTGAGAGATAATTAGCAGATTTTGCCACAGATAGGTACTGTTATTATCCTCATTTCGGGGCAAAATCGAAGCTCGAGAAGATTAAATAACTTACCCAAGGTCACTCAATCGACAGCCTGCCCCCAGAGCTCGTGTCTGTAATAACCACTATCATATAATTCAATTTAATTAGAGTTTCATAAATGCTAATTATGGAAGTAGGATCTAATGATTGGCAAACCCTATTTTTCTAAATACAGCATTCAAACCAATCATGGACATTCAAATATCAGCACTTTGTAAAACACTCTAATGACTGCAGCAGATGCAGAAAAACTTAGGCAAAAAATGTTTGAACAACACAGAGATAAGAAAAAGAGGAAAGACCAGTTTTCACACATATCAGCGGTCCTGCCAGGGAAGAAAAGGCCCGTCCCAGGTCCCAGAAGTCAGTTTAACTGGGATGGTCAAGAAGAAGAAAAAAAGGGAATGTACGGAGTGGTGACGTGGCTGTGGGGGTAGGGAGGAACTGCTTGAGAGCAGTAATACTAAAAGTTCCAGCGCTTGGGCACGAGTGAACATTAAGTGGGCTCTGTGGACTTAAGAAACACAACTCCACAACCCCCTACAATGTCTTTGAACTCTGGGATCTCGGGGAAATGGCCTTGGGAAGGAGAAAGTTCTCCAAGAGAAATATTATTTGTATTCCATGGTTGTAAAGTGAATAGGCCTCCCCCATCCCGAACCAGAGGAAGGGAAATTTGAAACATGTAATTTAGAAGCTGGGTGACATGTAGGAGGGGCTGACTCCCAAGGTAGAGTTGCCTGGGGCCTTCTTCAGGCAGGGCTAGGAGCTCAGTAGCTCTAATTGTTGGAGGAAACTTTCTGAAATTCCACAGCCTGCTTCACCTTCTTCCTGTTAGGATTAGGTTGCTCACAAAATCATGGTTTCATAAAATGCAAAAAATGAAAGAGTTTTGAGACCATCTAGGACTCTGAACTCGGTGGGTCTCATGTTGGGGGCAGACCCCTTAAGCCGCCATGGCTGCTTGGAACACCGAATAGAGAAAGTGTGCGAAACTGAACCTGAATTCAATGATATGGGATGTTCTCCTGTGGTTGATTGGCTATGTCTGCTGTGTGCATGGACTGGTACTGGGGAAGCCCATGTGC
Source organism: Smutsia gigantea (assembly GCA_032199065.1). NCBI lineage: Eukaryota > Metazoa > Chordata > Mammalia > Pholidota > Manidae > Smutsia > Smutsia gigantea. The sequence continues at coordinate 217,600 of JAVSCE010001036.1, read as the reverse complement.
TGTACTTTTTCAGAACATGACCTTGGTGAAGCCCCTCATTTTATAGAGGAGGTAAATGAGGCTGTCTGAAAGAAAACAAACTGTTCTGAACCTTTTGGTAGCTGAGTGGGAATGAGACTCCTGAATTCTAGCCCTGTCTTCCTTTTCCTGTTAACATCTGAGGTTCACAACTAGAACCTTCTCCAGAGCAGTTCGTAACAGGCATCCACACTTGACTCAAAAAGGAATCTCTGTTTTTCCAAGGAAATCCATTTCACTTTTCCTTGATTTGCATTCGGGTCTGAGCACAGCATAATTAGAAGATGGAGATGTTTGATATTGGTAGTCAAACTGTCCTTCAGGGTAACAGTCAGTGAAACCCTTGGTGCTGCTGAAACAAAGAATCGCAAACCACAGTGGCTTCCCACAGTATGGCAGGCTGAAGAAGGGCCACTCAAAGATGACCACATTGTGATTTCCAGAACCAGTGAGTAGGATACCTTACATGGCAAAAGGGATTTTGTAGATGTGATTAAATTAAAATCTTGAGGTGGGGAGGTTACTCCAGATTACGTTGCTGAGTCCAAGGCTCCTTCTAAGAGGGAGGCATAAGGGTCAGAGTCAAAGGAGGGGATGTGTCTGTGAGAGAAGAGAGAGAGAGATTTGAAGATGCTACACTCCTGGTTTTGCAGATGGAGGACGGGGCCAGGAGTGCAGGCACTTCTAGAAGCTGGAAAAGACGAGGAGGTAGAATCTCCCCTAGAACCTCTGGAAGGAAGGCAGACCAATCAACACCTTGATTTTAGGAAGTCTAACTTCCAGAACTGTTGTGTTAAGCCACTGAGTTTTGGGGAGTTTGTTACCCAGCCACTGGAAACTAATCACATGGTGAAAGTTTACTTCTTGTTTGCATCTCCATCTATGAAGGGAGGTGGTATTCTTATGTGGCTTTCAGCCAAGTCACGATCAGGCCTCCAGGGGCCTTTCCATCATGAGGCTCTGTGACCCCCAGGGCTCCAGCTGGCCAATGTCCAGTGCTCCAAGGGAGAGGAGAGGTCCTGTAGGAGGCCCCAGGTGCTGGCCGTGGAGGTGCCGGCCGTGGAGGTGCCCTCCACCTACCTGCACTGGGAAAACCAATCACACTGCAGCACCAAGCTGCATGTGTCTCCTGGGAACCCAAGAAAAAAACCAAAAGCGTTCGATGAATGAACGTATGGTTTTTGTCTCTGCACTTACTAGTCTTCTGTTCCTGCCTCTCTCCTCCCCTAATTCTCTAGGTCTTTGAGAGCCAAGCAAACCCGGCTCTGGTCCCAGTTTGCCACTCAATAATTATGAGCAGCTCATTGCACTGGGCCTCTCTGACCCACTGGATCCTCATCTATAAAATGGTAGGGGGGAGCAATTATTATTGTAGTTGTGAATATATAATTATTATAGATTATTATACAGGTCTAAATGTTAAATTAGATGATGGGATACAAAATAAAAACATTTCCCAGAGGTTCTCAGCCTGAGGTTTTTTGAACCACAGATGGGAGGCCCCTCCAGGGGTCGGAGGGTCCTCCATGAAAGATGATTCTGCAGCTGGTTATTACTGCTCAGTTCAAAAAAAAGTCTAGAGACCCTAACACCCACTCTCAAGAGAGGACCTGACCTTCAGTCATTCAAGCTCCTGTGTTGCAGTTCCCAGGAACACCTACATTGTAAACCTGAGCTCAAGCTCAGTGAAGCTAAGTCAAAGAAGCCAGACACAAAAGGCCACGTGGCGTGTGATTCCATTTATACGAACTACCCAGAATAGGTAAACCCAGAGAGACAGAAAGACTTCCAAGGGGCTCAGTCTGTTCTTTTTCTGAAGCTGTAAAGGAAGCCAGCTCCTCTGAGCTTGCAGAGGGGTAGGAAGAGGGAAGGAGCCAGGAGAGAGGGAGACCAGGATTTTGTGCTGGAGGGTTCAAGGCAGAGCACAGGCGGAGTGTGTTTCCACAGGGAGATGTCAGCCCCACTCCCTGGGTCGCAGGACTCTTACAGACATGGCCGAAAGCAAGGTGGGTGTTAACCTGTGACCCCCAGTGGCATTTATATTTCCCTTACACACTCTCTTTTGATCATCCCCCTAGAGTCACATGTATCCTGAGGCCTGAAGATAAACTGTTCGTTTTATGGGGTCAACTTTACTCCCACCTTAAAATAAAACAAATGCATTATGTGGCGTTTTGGGAATTGTGCATTTCTCATATATACACCTCCCTTCGGCCTGGAGACAATGCTACCCTTCCCTGTTAGGATTTGCTGGCCCCTTTCTACCCCAGCAAAGGTTTCCTCTGAGCACCACCAGGAGCTGCCGCACTCTTCCATGCACTGTTTCTTATCCAGGCTTCACTCACAGGAACCACGAGGAGCAAGATGCATCTGTGCGTTCACCTTCACCCCGGTGCATGGAGGGAACAGAACTTTACTTTTGGACCTGACAAGGAGCTTTCAGAAATCTGTAAGATGCAGCTCTAAAAAAAAACTGCCATTGCAAATCTCCTTATAACAGAGAGAGAAGTGAAGTAGTCAAATGTCAGTCAAGGTATCGCAGCTTTATGAGGCCACACTCTGCAGCCGTGGTGGTGGATGCTGAGGAAGTGTATTCGTGGACCTGGAAAGATATTTGTTTCATGTGCAGAGGGAGGTGGTGGAAGGATAATGAAGAAGGCTCAAGCAGATGCTGCCGGCACCACCCCTATCCCCTTGACCTCCACGGCTACCCGGGCACATGAGCCCCAGAGCCTCCAGTGCCAGCACCTGACAGCAGATACACCCTCCTGGGAGCAGCCCTCAGGCAGTGACTGATGGAGGCAGGCAGGTGAGTAGTTCTGTTCCTTCACAGAGTATCTCTAAGGAGGTGTGTGGGACTCCCAGGGGGACCGACCGACGGCAGGAACCTGCTCACTTCTGCCCACCCAGAGAATCTCTCCTGGGATCAATTCCCAATTCAATCACTTGCCAGTCAGGGCCTGGTGGATAGAGGAAGGAGGGGTTTGCAGCTGGAGCCTGTGGGGTCCACTGGCACAGGGGCAGAGAGCACACAGGGGCTACGGGACACCTGCTTGTCTGCTATGAGGCAGATATTAGAAGGCAGTGCCCTGTGCCCAGGAATCTGAATTTCATATATGCACCTCCACCCTGGGGGCATTCCAGGCTCCTGGGGTGGAGCCCCTGCCAACCCTGCCTCCCAAGGTTGAGGCGCACAGCTGCAGTCTGCTACTGAGTTTGTGGGGTGAGTGAGCGAGGCCGGCATCTGGCCCCACCCTGAAAGTCAGACCCGCCAGGTGTGCAGTGGGCCCCGCAAGGAGCGCACCACACGAGCACACCAAGTGATTCTGAGTTACGGGTGCAGGGAGCACACCCTGAAACATGTGCAGCTGCACAGTAGACAGTCCTACTGGACAGAGGACACTCTAAGGAGAATGTGTGCTCGTGTCCCTCCTCACAGTGGCCAAGGACCACACTTACAATCTCCCCTTGGTGGCCCAGGACAAGGGAAACACCATTTGAATTAATTTCCTATTAGTCCCCAAACAAATTACTACCAACTTAATGGCTGAAACAATAGTTACGGTTGACAAGCTATTGCCCCTTCTGCAGGTCAGACATCAGACAGGCTCTTGTTTTTTGCTCAGTTCTCCCAGGGCTGAAACCCAGGTGTTGGCAAGGCTGTGCCCTGCTTCCAGGTCTGGGAAGAATATTCCAGGCTCATGCAGGTGGCTGACCAGATTCAGTTCCTTGTGGCTGTAGGGCTGCAGTCCCCATTCTCTGCTGGCCGACAGCTGGGGGCAGGTCTTAGCTCCTCGAGGCGCTCCATTCCTTCTTGTGCTTTCCACGCGGCCCCTCCAGTAACAGTACGTTGAGTCACACTCCTGCTTCAAATCTCTGTCTTCCGATCTGCCACATCTCTCACTCCAGCCAGAGAAAGTTCTCTGCTGTTCACGGCTCATGGGATTAGATGGAGCCTGCCTGGAAAATCCAGCGTAATCCACCTAACTTAATCAGGTCTGCAAGGTCCCACCGGCCGTGGGACACAGCCTGCCCACAGGTTCTGGGGGTGAGCGTGTGGGCATCTCTGGGCAGGCATTCTGCCCTCGACAACACTGTAGCACAAACAAAAGCTGACGTGGCCGCCAGTCTCCTTTCTCATCTCAAATGATTCCGAAATCAAAGACTCCGAGCTTGTAGTCCTGAGACAAAGGAGTCAGGCTGCCTAGAACTGAGAACAAATATTTTCCTCCTTGACAAGAACAAGGTGGTGGAGGAAAAAACCCTGCCTTATTCTGCTCTGAATGCTGTCACGTGAGGGGGCTTGACTTGGCAGCTCAGAGGCCATCTTGCCACCAGAGTGCCAAGCTCAGGGACAGCAGGCCAGAAGGAGCAGCGAGGAGGAGGCCCCTGCTGATGTTAAGCGAAGGCAGCAAACCAGTCCTGGAACCGCCATGTTCAGATGTTCCGTAGGATTATTTCCTTGCTGATGAAAACATCCCTAACAGATGTGTGTGATGGCTGCGGTCATTTGGATTATTGTTAAGCAGTAGTCACTCCCTTTCTTTTGAGTTACAGGGAGAATATCCTTCCCCACCCTATTAACCATGGACTTGGCCATGTGACTTGCTTTGGCCAGTGAACATTGTGAATGTAACACAAGGGGCGGCCTTTAAAGTGCTTGCATGCTTTGGCCTGGCTCTTGTGCCCCAGATCTACCATGAGAAAAATATGCCCAGGATCAGCTGCTGCCCCCTCAGCCTGGGCCCCAGAGCAAACCCACGTGGAGCTGATCATCCAACTCATGTCCTGTAAGCCAGCACAGCTGATGCTCAGCCTGGAGCACAGACCTTTGCAGAGCCCAGCCTAGGTCAGCCAAGCCAGACAACCCATCCTGTTGCTGCACGCCATGGAGCTTAGGCACAGTGTGTTACATGGCATCGCTGTGTCAACTGCTGACTAACGCAATGGTGAAGCCAGCGGTCTGCACCCTCCCCTTCCCCCAACACTTCCAAAGTTAGGTAGAGGTGCTTGGTACACTCCCGTGGTACTGTGGCGACCAGAGAAGCCTCTGCTGACCATTTGTGGAAGCAGAGCAGCGTGGGGATGGCCAGCTCCCGGCACTCCCCGACCCACTCGGAACTGCAGAGAGAAGGTCTGTCTGGTGCACTGGGGAACCTTCCAGAGTTTGCTCAGCTCAGACCCCACCCCAGCTTGCAAAGAAAGTTTCCTGTGGACCCTTGGGCTGCTCTGCCAGGTGTGGCCAAGGGGCCCAGCACTCCGGAGTGGCTTTGCTCCCCAGAAGCAGAGGGCACGGGTGTGGCCAGTGGGAAGTGAGGACCAGGACAGAGGGGAAGGAGGCAGGCTTGGCAGATGCCCAGGGGACAGCCCAGACCAAATACTACTGGCATGCCTGGGGCTTCCTGGGCCCCCTAAGCAACATTCCAGGGAGAAGAGAACCCCAAGTCCCTAAAATTAGGTTTCTGCCACCTGACACAGAGAGCTTCAAAGAGAAATTAACTTTAGAGTTACAGTTCTTACACACCATAGATAGTAGATCAAAATTCACTCTCACTATAGATGGAGAATCTATTTAGTCCCTGGGTAAAGTGGTCAGCTTGCTTCAATTCTGTGTGTCTCAATTCCTATTGGGCTAAACCAAGGTTGGCAAACTAGGGCCCATGGGCCAAATCCAGCCTACTACCTGTTTTCGCAAACAAAGTTTTATTGGAACATCCCTGTCCATTCATTTACCTGTTGTCCATGGGGACAAGGGCAGGATGGAATAGATGCAAAGACAGATAGTCTAGCCTGCAAGGCTGAAAATATTATCTGGCCTTTTTCAGTAAAAGTTTATCAACCACTGCACCAAACCATCCCAAACTTTCTTACCAACTCCACATTTGAATGCCCACCTACTGAACTCTGCTTCCATTGTAAGAACTCAACACACATTTGGGAACAATGCACATTGCATTAATAAAACTGGTTTTATAAAAGGAAACCAAACCCTTGAGTGGGTCAGGGAGCTATTTCCCACATACCACAAAATTCTTCAGACCGCTCCCTCCAATTAGCCACGGGACGCACTGGGGGCCTGCCTAGATCACATGGTGTTTGTACCCATTCCTGTCCAAGGAAAGAATCAAATTTTTCTCTATTTGCATGCCTCTTCCCCAAGCACTTCTTACAATCCCCCTTCAGCCCAGTGCTCTGGGTGAGAGGCTGAAATGAGAAGAGAAGCTCAGGGTTTGAGCTCCACATGGAAATCGGCGGGAGCCGGACTCCGCCCAGCGCCGTGGACGCCCGCAGAACTCCCGTGTTTGTCTGCATTAATCACAGGCAGGATCTGCAACTTGAGCCCTGTGCACCAGGAATGAACGGAAAAAGTGCAACCTGACCACAAAAGTATTATTTTATAAATAAGGCCCTTCAGTAGTGGTTAATTGGATACACATTTTGCAAGATTCGGGGAACATTAAAACTATCACACTCCAACGGACTGGCTGGGTTCTTATCACAGCGGTTTTGCCATTTTCTGTGCAATGCCAGGCCCCAGGCTGCAAATTCTAGCTCAGAGACTTTATTTTTCCCTGAAGAATGTCACTTCTCCACCCCCCACCCTTTAAAAAATAAAAAAGAGCATGATTGATTTAGTGTATGTTTAACAGCTCCATAAATCACTCAACATACTCGAATCTCATCAAAATTCTGCCAGAAGTGATTTTCACTAAAGCAGATGGCCTGTTTGGGAAACTTAGTTGGCATGTCTTTATTTCCACCAAGTTTCAGGGAGCTCCTACTGTGTGCCAGCCTTGGAAGGACCCAAGGGGAGTTGTGTCCTATACACGGCTCAATATCCCAGAGGAAGCAACAATTGCAAAAGCTGGAAGTAAAAAGAGGAGGTCCAGGAATAGGGGAAATCAGTACGAAGATCATGGATGCAGGTCACGCTCCTGTCTGCTCTGAGGCAGGTTAGGATTCATAAATCTCTCCTAGAGACAGAAGATCAGATCCAAGCCAAGCCTGGAGGGCCAACCCCCACTATGCTCATGCTCTGGGGGTAGTATGGGGACAGCAAAGGGACCTAGCCCCAACTACAGAGGAAGGACAGGAAGGAAAGGTAGCAGGCTGGGAGGCCAGTAACTTCATACACATCATCTCATTGATTCCTCAGAATGACACTGTAAGTACAATTATTATACCCAATTCACAAGAAAGAAAACCATGTCTCTTGGGTCTCTCAAATTTCCCATCAAAATGCTCCCGATGATAGAACAAAAGGAACATGTGAGCTCCTTGCTGCAAAAGCAAATTTTCCTGAAGGTCTGGTTTTCTCTGTTGATTTGTTTTTTATGCTTTGCTTTATAATACCCCTCAGTTTGTTTTAATATAAAAGCAGTGTTTTTAATTGTCTATCGGTGAAATTCCAAAAACTTTCCCCAAAAGAGCTTCCAATAAAATTAACTTTCCCAGAGGAGGCAGTTTGTTTCTTCTGGGGCTCTTCCGACACCTTCACCCACTGACTTGTACCTGGAAGCTAGAAATGCCCCACTTTAGGGAGCTCAGCCAGAGAACAGGGCTTGTGAAATGGTGGCCTTTGGGCTCTCGTTTTTCTTTGGCTTGTGTGGTATTTTTAAGTTTTTGTTTAAAAAAATCCAGATTTCCCGAGGTTCTCTTGAAAAAATAGTTCCCAAATAGCCATGGTGTGGCTCTGAGTAGTGGCAGCTTCTTCAGGCTGGACATGGGTCCTGTAGTTTGCCACAGTCCCCACCACTCCTAAGTGTCTTATACCTAGACTATGTTATTGGCTTATATACTCATTTGGACCCTGGAGGCACTGAGTATGTATTCTTGTCTTGGAGCTTCTGGTATTTAGGGTACCAAGGGCTGAAAAACCACAGAGTCTCCCCCAGGAAGACAGAGAGGGCTAAAACCGACAGAAAGAAAAATCCATTCACAAAAGAGCCCTGCAAAGCCATGCCGACCTGGAGGGAGGAAATAGCGCAAAGGATGCTCAGTGAAGCCTTTTTATTTTCCACTCTACCTCTGATGCTGCTCAAAGTGATGGATTAGAGAAGCTCATTTCCTTTGGTTGGAAAAAAAAAACCCAACCAGAATGCAAAAGAAAAAGCCAGCGTTCAATAAAACGTGGAAGAATGACGCAATGGTGCTTGGAACCCTCGGAGCAGAGCTGTTCATTGCTTCCTTCCCCCGGGACGCTGGTTAGCTCCTCTCTCGTGGACTAAGATGTGTTTGTCAAAGAAAGTATCAACCCCCCATGACTCTCCAATATGATACTATACATCACTTGGAAGTAAGCTAGGATCAACACGTTGTTAACTGTTTGATCTCACAAGTCAGAATTAATGATAGGTATTTCGCACAAAAAGAAAAAAATGAATGTTAAAAGCCTATTTATGTTAACCAAAGACATCCCTGCAGCACCAGGGTTGAGTTGGAGGCGATTTCCTGCGGCACAGCTGTTCCACGTTTGTTAGTCTGCGGGTGGGTGACAGCAGCCGGTAATCAGAGCCAGACTGAGGGTGCTGGAGCTGAGGTGACTGGGGGGAGAACCTTCAAATAGAACAGCCCGGTGACCAACGGGCAAAAGGGGTCCTGGGTGAGAGTTCAGAGTGAACTCCTTCAGAGCTTTGGGGAGGGCTGGGGATCAATTTCTTCACCTGAAAAATGGGCTTGATTCATTCATTCTGAAAATACTTAAAAAGCCTGGGCTGGAACCGGGAGCCCCAGGGGGAAACAGACCTGTTTTCATCAATCTTACATTCTGGACAAAACACTTTAACGGATAAGGAAACAAACAGATGAACAAATAATAAAACTCTAGGAAAAAAAACAGATTAACAAATAATAAAACTTTCATGATGCTATGAAAAAAACAAACAGGCTGGGATGTGCCCAAAAGGGACCAAGATGGGTGGTCAGGGAAGGCCTCTCTGAAGAGGTGGCACTGGAGTTGAACCCTGAATGAAGTGAGGTTTGAGTGAGCCAGGCAAATGCCCCCAGCAGAATGTTCCAGCACTGGCTGAAGTCTGTGCAAAGGCCCCCAGTCTTGTGACTGATCCTGTCTTTATTTAAAGTTTTGATATTTTGTTCATCATGGAGTATTTACATTACTTTTGATTTTTTTTAAAGCATTGCATTAAAATATTATTAATCTGGCTGACTGAGGATCTTGGTGCCCCCTTACATTTTGCAGCCTCACCCCTGCACTAAGTAGTCAACAAAAGCGAGCCATCACTGTCATTGCTGTCGTTATTTGGCTTAAAAGCAAATACACAAAAGCTTACCTGGCTACCAGAGGAGGTAGGGTGCAAGGTGCCTTCTGGAACCTTCCCATTCTCCCCAGCCCACTCAAGTTTATGACTCAGGTAGAAAAGAGCGAAGCCTTTAGAACCACCTTAGGAGTCTCTGGGCTGTGAGCAGCAGAACCCACTCTCCTCCAGCTTGAGATCCGTGGCAGGCAGCTCGAGGCACCTGGCAGAACCTAAGGGCTCTAGGCTGTGCTGATAGCACACACTTGAGTATCTCCTGGGGAAGCTTTAAATTATTCAGATATTCAGGCAATACCCCTGCCAATGCACTTGAGCCTCAGGGATCTGGCCCAGGCCCCGTGGTTCTGTCAGGCAAGCAGAGGACCTGAGTATCTCACCAATGGGTTTCAGCCCCAGGCAAGTTCACTGTGGATTCAGTGACACCAAGGAATGACAATGGAATGTTCTTGGGGTGAAAGGGTTATTACCCGGCTCTGTTTTTCCAGCTATAGGTCACGTCTACATCCAGCAGTCTGCAGGTCTGTAATCCTTCATCTCAGCCTCCACCCAGAACACTAGGCAGAGCTCTTTATATAGTGTATACTAGCTTATTGCTTACCAGTGTGGAAGCAGTAGCTAACAGCAGGCCAGTTACATCATTAAGTAGTTTAGGGTCAGGTGAGGATCCTGGCCATAGAAACTTCCATTTTCCCCACGCTGAGTCTAAGCAGCCAGGCCCCACTGAGGGTGTCTGTGGACCTCTACTCTTCTACTTCCATTTAGCAAAGACTCAAGATGTGCCCATGGGGAATGGAGGCCTGCGCTGGGACCTGCCTATGCTCTGGGGAGATAACCTGGAGAAGACAGGCGCACATTGATAGCTTCTGGGAAGGCTTTCCCCCTACACCCCAGCTGGGGTCTCTCAAATCAAACTCTACAGAGAGAGCCTCTGATTGACCCAGCTGGGGGTCACATGTTGCCCCCCGAGCCAAGCAGCTGTGGCTACCCAGGCAGGGAACATGGCCCTAACGTGGCTGCCAGAGGGACCTGTGGGTGGGACGGTGCCTTGGAAAGGCATGGGCTGTCAGGCAGAGGGTGTACGCCATGTTTATCCAACAGCAGTTTCTGCTTCTTGGACAGCTGGAGATGAAGATTTAGAAAAGGCTGGGAAAGTTTAGAAAAAGCTGTTTCTGAGGGGCAAAGGGGAAGTTGAAGCTCTGAGCAATACCCCCAGAGGTGCCTTCATGGACAGGCCAGCCTGCCCAGTGGTGCTCCTTCCTTTCCCGGACCGGGAGGCAGGTTTAGAGCATCCTTTAATTTCTTGGATTTGTCACATTTGCGGTGCCTGCCCCACCAAATGAAAAGTTTTCTGGAGAGAATCAGGGACCACCAGAGAGGGCCCCACAGCCGGCTCAGCGCCCCCGTGGGGATGAGTTTCTTGTCTGCCACACAGCCCCCAAGGGTGGAGGCTGGGGAGGGTCGCGCTGTCCCGGGCAAGACCGAGCAGAGACCTGTCTGAAGTCCGCATCCCACTGGCAGAATAGTGGGGGTGAGGACCTGTGGGCAAAGCAGAAGGGGAAGCAACTGACCTTGTTTCAAATATCGCCAATCCATTCTATCCTCAAGTATTTGTTTGAATTAGTCATCTCTTGCATTCGTTCATTTGTTTTATATTGTGAAGGGTTTTCCCCTGTATGTTTGTTTTGATGCTTCCCAAAGGCATCTCTGAACACCCCTGGTGGTGTGTGAGATAGTTTTAGGTAGGACTCAGACAACTCTTTTTCTTTTACATATTTACTTTCAGCTGTATCAGTAAAAGATATAACAAGCATATGGAACACATGACATAGAGATAATTGTTTAAGTTGAAGCTAAAGAATGAGAAAGAAGAGGGGCTGGACTAGATTTACATAAAGTGTTGAATAATAATAGGGTTATTTTATGGGTACAGGTAAAAAAACATGAAGATGAGTGACTGAGGTTTGGGGAACATTCATTCAGTTGTGGCACATTTCTGGAGAATCCTTCTGATGTGTACTATTACCTCCAGGTGAAAGATGACGGAGAGGCGGAGGCAGTGAGAAATGTGTGTCCCACGTCACACCTGTGGTGAAGACAGCCAGGGCCAAAACGCTGGATTTTTTAACTCTTGGTTGAAAAGTCTTGTCACCTCCACCAAGCTGAGAAGTCATCTGTCACCCTGAACTGTGAGTTTTGCAAAATCACCCCAATACAGTGTTTCTCCAGATTTCTCTAGAAACAGAAAAAAAAAACAGTAAAATGTAATGATTATCACTTTGTTCTCTTTTTCCCTTCTATAGCTGTAGTTCTCAACCAGGGATGATGTGGCTCCCCGGGGACATTCTGGGTTGTCCCAGATGGAGGGGGCGATGGGCACATAGCAGATGGAGGCCAGGGAATGGCCTGCGAGCATAGGGCCGCCCCACTACAAAGAAGGATTCTGTGCCAAACGTCAGCAGTGCCAAGGTTGAGAAACTCTGATCTCCAATAATGGGGACCCACTTCACATCACAAAATCAAATCTCAGCCTGAAGGGTGAGAAATCTGTGTCCCTGGTGCATTCCTGAAGTTTGCCCAGAAATTAGCATTTTGTTGGCTAAAAAGTAAGGAATGTTTTCTCATGAGCAGCTTTCCTATAATAATATCTTTAATAAGAGCTAACATTTATGAGGAGCCCTCGTGTTGTGCCGGACGCTGGCCTGACAACTTGTCATGTAACCCTCACAAACACCCCATCACGTAGGTACAGCAGGGGAATCAGAGGCACAGAGAGGTGAAGCCACCTGCAGGAGGCACCACAGCCTCTGCCTTGGAGGCAGGATCAGGCTCCAGGCAATCGGGTTCCCCAGCCTGCCCTCTTGACTATGCTGTTATTCAAGACAGTATGTAGCCTAAGTTGTAAGATCATATGGTTTCTATGGGACACTAACAATTTTCATTATTAAATGGGGAAAAATGCCACCCATAAGATTTTTATTTTCCTGAGTTGGTCTTCATGAAGAAAGAGGACACACCACTGTGCCAGGTTATTCCTCTTTATTGCAGTTGTTCCCCTGCTATTTTCCTATTTGGCCTTAATTTCCTTTTAGTCCTCCAGTGCTGTGTAAACTAGATTGGAGAGAGTTCATGGCTTCTGTTCAACTTCTCAGGCCTAGGACAGATCATTGGCTCATTTGAGCAAGACTTTCAGGCATGATGGTGTGACTGGAAGGATTCTAGAACTGTGCATGTCTTCACATTTACTTCCAGGGAGCTAAAGTAAAGTCACGATTATACGCCTTATTCTATCCACGTAGTCCCTATTTGCACGTCAGCTAGTCATTATATGCCAGGCACTGTGCCAGGTGTTATTTCATCTCAGGCCCAACTCTTGGGGGGTAGTGTTTGTTTTGTTTTTTATCAAGGTAAAATTAATATAACAAAATTCAGCACTTTGACCATTTTAAAGTGTGCGATCCAGTGACTCTTAATGCATTCACAATTTCATGCAATCATCACCATTATCTAATTTCAGAACATTTTCATCACCCCAAAAAGGAACCTAATGCCCATTAAGGAATCATTCCCCATTTCCCACCAGCTAGCCCTGGACAAGCACTAATCTGCTCTCTGTCTCTACGAATTTGCCAATTCTGGACATTTCCTATAAACAGAATCATACATCATTTGGTCTTTTGTTTGTGAGTTCTTTCACTTTAGCACCATGATTGCAAAGTTCATCCATATTGTAGTGTGTGTCGGCACTGCATTCCTTTTCATTGCCAAATAATATTCCATTGTATGGATATACCACCTTTTGTTTATCCATTCTTCTGTTGATGGGTGTTAGGGTTGTTTTCATTTTTCGGCTATTGTGAGTAATGCTGCTATGATCATACATGTATAGTTTTTTCTTTGAACATCAGCTTATCTTGGGTATATTATCTAGGAGTGGAACTTATGGGTCACATGGCAACTCTCTGTTAGATATAGTTTTAAGCCCATTTTACAGATGAGAAATCCGAGTCATGGTGTAAACTTTCCCAGGAGCACTCAGTAGTATTAGGGCTAGATTTGAACCCAGGGCACAAGGCCATAATCACTGGTCTCCCTGCCGGTCATACATGAGGCTTGGGAGAAATTACCAGTGGATCATATGACACAAACCCTCATTTATTTATTTAACTTTTATGTTTCCTCAGTTTAATTTTATTTCATTATAAAAGTACCGTGTGTTCATTGCAGCATGCCAAATGATTTTTAGAAGTGAGTGTATTAAAAAAAAATGCATGATTTAATGGGTCCACATGTTTTAAGCACCTCTTACTTTTGAGGTTCTTTTTATCATCTGTACATGCCATGATGGCACGTGTGACAGGGTGACACTCACATTTAATCTCTTTAACCTTGGGAAGCAGGTGCCAATCCTCAGTGGCTGAAGGCTATGCCAGTCCCAGGACAGGCATTGTGGGGACTCTGAGAGCCCGAGCTGAGCCCTCCCAGGAAGCTTTGGTGCCCTCGAGAGCCACTGAGGCCCGGCCGACAGGAATAACCACCCTGAGCCCCTAGCATCAGCTTCCGGGTGAGGGTGACACCTTCTGACCTACGTTTACTCTCAGGAAAACTCCTATTTTTCCCTCCCATTGTTAAGATGAAGAAACTGAGGCTTGAACAGGTGAACTGACTTGCCCAACAGAAAGGATCAAGAGTCCAGCCCAGCTCTTCCTGACCTTAAAGCTGGAGTGGTTTATTTACTACATGCTTTCTGCCTTTGTACCCGTGAGCACAGCTGAGTTACAACAATCCCACGAGTAGATTTTTCATTATCTTCATTTTGTAGACAGGGAAACCGAGGCTCATGGAGAGATTTAACTGAGATCATTTGTCTGAAGATAGAGCCAGGGTTGAACTCAGGTGCCAAGACTGAGGCTTTTTTTACTACAAGATAATATTCTTTCAAGTTTCAGGTTTTATGAAACATGTTTCCTTGGGCCTCCTATCCCAGTGTTAAAAGCTCCCAGGCTGGGCTTTGGTATTATACAGACAGGCTGCTTTCAAGGCCCAGCTCTGGGCAAGTTGCTTAATGAGAAGTCAAACTAAATAAATTAAGGCTTATCTATTCCATGGAGAAATAATAAAGAAATAACCAATTAATCCAAAGAGCTTATTTCGTGCCAGCAACTAGGCAAAGCACTTTCTATGCGTTCATTTGATTATTACAACAATCCTTTGATCCAAGTACTGTTTTTATTTCCATTTCAGTGACGTGGAAACAGGCACAGAGAGGTTGAGCAACTTGCCTGAAGTCACCCAGCTTGCAACTGCCAAGCCTGGAATTTGCAATCCAAGCAGCTTGGCTCCAGCCTATGTTTTCAGCCACCACAGCTTAAAATCACATTGTGGGATACATCTACTAGCATGGAAAACTACATTAGTTCAGCTTAAAAAGCAGGTAACAAATCAGCATGGATGTCCCTGTTTATTTTACATGTACGTAACACTACGTTTTTGAGTATTGGCTATATATGCTAGACACTAAGGCAGGCACTTGGAATATATTGTTTAACTTAATCTTCAAGCAGCCCTGTGAGGAGGGCACTACCATAGACATATTCAGGTGCAAAGCTGAAGACTCAAGAGAGGTTCCGTCCCTTGGCTAGGATCGCACGGCCTTGAGCATAGTTGCTGGGATTCACACCCAGACTTTCTGGCCTCCAGAGTGCACCATGTGGAGGCACTCATTGACTGACGGCCATACAGCTCACCTGCCAGAGCTCTGAGCGCCTTCCTGAGCCTGTGGCTGGGGGCTGTGATCTGTAGGCACACTGGGTGGCCCTGTGTTATCCCCAGTGACTCACGACTCCATACCGACCCCACTTGTGCAAGGTGCTTTTCAAAATAGTTAACACCACACAGTTGGAGGACCGTACTGGCCATCCTCCACTGTGTGGACACTGCCTCTTCAGACATTAGGCTGGGGGAGAGCAGGGGAGGGTCTGGGGCAGTGGGAGGAGCGCCCAGAGGGCTCAAAGCCAGCCTAATGCCGACTTGACTTGCAGCTTTCACTGTAGCCTGGCGAACGCCAGCCCAGCTCTTTGCCCTCGAGATCAGGCTGGCTGGCAGGGTTTCCTGCATGTCCCCTGGAGCTGCCGCCAAGCCCTGACTCCCAAGACCCTCGTGGGAATGCAGAATCTGCAAGATGTTGGGATCACAAGCAACTCTGGGGAAGCAGCAGAGGGGACACACAGGGGATGGGATCAGATGCCCACCCCTCCATGTGCAGGCCAGATGCAGGACAGGAAGCAGGAACCACATCAAAGTGGCAGGCACCCAGGCTGGAGTGGGAGGGGACCAAGGAAGTGTGCAGCACGGTGATAAAAACCCAAGCCCCACAGAGCCACCATCCTCTGCAGGCCCAGGGCATGGGCCAGTGAGGGGAGCAGCAGAGTGATGTTGGCCTGAGCAGGCCCAGGTCCAGGATGGCACTGAGAACAACCTACATCCTGGAGCTGAACTTGGGCCTGCTGGTCAGCAGGGGCCACTTCAGGGTGGCAGCTCCACTATTTCCAGCAAAGCAGGTGGGGGGTCGTGCCCTGCAGAGGTTAGGAGCTCAAGCTCTGGACCGAGGTCAGCCGGATGTTAGGATTATAGCCTTACAACAAGTTACTTAGCCTCTCTGGACCTCAGTTTCCCCATCTATAAAATGGGAGTAAGAATACCTACCTTACATGCTTGCTGAGAGGCCTGAAGGTGGCTAGCCTGTGGCACGTGGGGAACATTCTGAAAGTCAGCGTCCCCAGGAGAGCAGCCCTCAGCTATGATGGACAGAGCTAGAGGGTAATATCTCAGTATCCTCACTGGTCTGAGGTGCACGTGCCCCACTGGCCCCAGAGGCCCCAGAGGCCCCAGATGCTTGAGACTCAGCTGCTCACAGCCATAAGCTGCCCTCTGTTGGCCACCTCCCCTCCCTGACTGCCCCACTCCCCTGCCTCCCTTCCACATGCTCTCCCTCACATTGTCACGGCCACTGCTGGCTCAGCACCAGATCTCCATGCTGTGAGTCAGACCTCAGTTCAAATTCTGCTTACACTGAGACCTTGGACAAGCATGCCATTTCTCATCTGCAGAATGTAGACAACAATGGAAGCCACCCTCCAGGTTAGTTGTCCGCCGGTATGTTCCTTAGGTCCAGTGTCTAGTGTGGAAACTGGTAAAGGGAAGCCTCACTGACATGGGGCGGGGAGGCCTGCAGGGGGAGATCTCACACTCACCACTCCTGGCCAATTGCAGGCCGCACAGGAAGAGACAGACATCTTGCATACTATTTTGGCTACTTTATCGCCCAGAAGGAGGAGGGAAGAGTTTCTGCCTGCCCCAGCAACAGCCCGGCAACATCCCAGCCAATGAGAGACTATTACAACTCATCCAATGGGCAGCCACTGCACATGGGACTCCCAGTTTCCTCCAATGGACTTTTTGCTTGTAACAGCACCTCCCCCCCCACCCCACCAACTCTCCCCTTTTCTTCTATAAAACAGCCTCCTCTACTTTATTCTCCAGGCTAGCTTGTGGTTCTGCCTGGGTTGTTTGTCCGAAGTTGCAATTCTCTGCTGTCTGTAAATAAACCCATTTTTCTGGTAAAATAATGACAGTTTTATTCTTAAGGTTAACACTAGCTTAGACCCAGGCACATAGTAACCACTCAACAAATGGTAGCTATGATTATTGCAGTCAGACACTAGCAGCTTTAAGGCCAAGAGAGCTAGGCAGTCACTCAGGGCCCTCGCCTGGTTTAATGCCCTGCTGTTGCTGTCTTGAAATTTGTAGTGATTTTTGAATAAGGGGCCTTGCATTTCCATAGTGCACTGGGCCCTGCAAAGTATGTTGTCCTTCCCAGTGAAACCTCTATGGGCCTCAGTTTCCTCATCCGTAAGACAGGGGTGACAACATAGTAAGACTTATTCTGCATCAGTGACACAGGACAGAAGAGTGTGTGACTGTAAAAGGGCTTTGCTAATAAAAAGACAACCCAATTAAAACACTGGCAAAGGGTCTGAATAGATATTTCTGCAAAGAAGATGTGCAATCAGCCAACAGGCACATGAAAAGATGTGCGACATCATTTGCCATCAGGGAAAGGCCAGTCAAAGCCGCAAGAAGATAGCAGTCCACACCCATTGCAATGGCTGGAATAAAAAAGAGACTATAGCAAGTGTTGGTGAGGATGTAGAGAAATCAAAACCCTTATGAGCTGCTGATAGGCATGCCAAATGGTGTAGCCACTTTGGAAAACAGTCTGGCAGTTCCTCAAGAGTTACTTTGTGGTCCAGCAATTCCACTCAGGATATACCCAAGAGAAATGAAAACATATGTCCACAGTAGACTTGTACATGAATATCTATAACAACATTATTCATAATAGTCCAAAGTGGACACAGCCCAAGTGCTCACCACCCAACTGGTGAATGGATAAACCACATATTTCCACACGGTGGACTGTTATGCAGCCATGACAGAAAAGAACGTCCTGACATAAGCTACAGCGTGGATGAACCTTGAGAGCACTATGCCAAGTGAAAGAAGAGGGACACAGACCACATACGGTGTGATTCCACTCACCTGAAATGTCCAGTAGATGGAAATCTACAGAGACAGAATGTACCTCAGTGGCTGCCTGGGGCTGGGAGTGGGTTGGAGGGGGAGGGATGGGAGTGACTGCTAATGAGTCTGAGGTTTCTTCTGGGGGCAATAAAAAAATGTTCTGGAAGTGAATGTGGTGATGGTTGTACGATTCTATGAATATAGTAAAAATATTGAATTGTATACTTTAAGTGGGTGAGTTGTATGGATGTTACAGTTTTGAAAAGGAGCTTTGCAAATTCCAAAGCATGAGACAGCTGTTCATGATGAAGAGCACAGCGCAGGGCCCCTGCCCTCACACACGTGCACACCCACACATGTGCACATCATGGACTCGGTACACACACCTGCTCACGTGAACATTCACATACGTGTACAAGTGGGTGCACACATGCGTACTCATGGTCCCGGCTGCCTGTATGCCAGACCTGCACTGCTGCCCTGCTCTAGTCTCTGTGTTTATTCTTCATCTCTAGGAAAATACACCAGCTGCCAAGTCCTCTGGGGAGAGGCCCCAAATAAATACACCACGCAGGAGGAACCCCCCCCTTCCTGCTGCTTGCTCCATTCTGCATTCCAAAGCAGAAACCTTGGTCAGAAAGAGTCCCTGGTGGGACAACGTGTGATGTGGACCCTGGGGACCCTCTCCAGGGCAGGGACAGCTTTCTGACCTTGCCAGGAGGTAAAGAGCCTTCTCACCAGGGCTCAGGACAGTGGTGCCCAGATGGGGGGCTCCCCCTAGCAGTCAACATTCCGAGGGTGCAGTGGTGACTAACGGGGGGGGAAGGGGTGTCTCCCCTCCTCCTCTCCCTCTCTCACCCTTTAATCGTTCCCTCCTTCTCCCAGAGTCCATGTGTGTCCTCTGACCCTCAGATTCTCTCCCTGTCTCTCCCCATTTCTCCCTTCATCCTCATGCAGGGTGGGGATAGTTGAGTCAGATGGGTCCCTTGAAGAATGGCAAAATAAACCTGATAACTGTAATTACAGCAATAACACCAGTCATTGTGCACTGATTATGCACCATATTATCCTAATACGCTAAGCACATTATGTTATTTTTCTTTTTAATCTTCACACCTATGAAGTTGGTGCTATAATTATATCTGTTTTGCTGATAAGGAAACTGAGGCTCAGGGAGGCCAAATAGCCAGTATTAAGTGGGTGGAGCTGGGACATACCCGCAGGGTATCCACCATCGAGGCACACACCTTCTGTCTGCTCCCCCGCCAGCCCCTCCTCTGCCACCGCGCTCCCACCCGCCCCCTAGTGACTGCCTTCCGCTCGGCTTCCCTCCCTCTTGGTGTAAATCAATTTACTCTGACGTGTAAGTGACCGGTAAGGCCACCTCATCATGTAAAGATCTGCCTTTTTTTGTTTTAAGTGCTAGTTCATCCAAATGCATACTTAGCTGGTGGACCGTGGAAAAGCATCCATCACACGAAAGGGCCCCTTCCACATGCTTGTTCCCCTGGAGCCGCCTGGGGGCGCCAAGGAAGACCTGCTGTCTCGCCTTTCAGTGGCAAACCCTATGGCCGCACAAACGGTGAGAACATCACCTCCAGCCCTGCCCTTGGCCATGAGTAAATCCTTCCAGGCTCTTCCATGACGGCCGTTAATCTCCAGCCCTAACGACCGCCTGCTCCCTGCACTTCCAGGTCTTGTTTGGACTGGAACTATCTGGACTTCTTGCTTATAATTACAGAGTTGTGCAGGCGGGGCTGCGCCACTGGGAGGTCGTTGGACTTGTGTGCCACAGCCAGCAATTTCAGTAATGATAGTCATGCATGCTGTTTATCTTTGGGGTTTCCAGAAATACAGGGACTTTTCCAGACACTTGTGAGTGTCTGTGATATGAGTGATTCAGCTGCACTCTGCTCTGAGGCTGTGAGGACTTGCTCCCTGGATGAGCCAGGATGTTTTCAGTGGCAGTTCGGGGAACACTGAACAACAATGAGTTTAGACAAATCAATGGGGTGAAGGAGACCCAGAAGCTACCACTGAATAAGTAGTGTCCTGGGACTGAGGGATTTCCTGGGGTGCAGGACTTTGAGCTTTAAAACCAAGAAAGTCCTGGGCAAACCAGGATGAGTTGGTAACCCTATTCTTGGTGAACCCAAGGAACTGCACATGTGCATTTTTCTTTGCTCCATCCAGAAATCCTGCTAAAAAGGTAACAAATGAATTTTTACATAAGGGTATAGACCTAAAGCACAATAGGAATACAAGGGGGGATTGCAACACATGAAGGACACCCATAAAGTGTTCGAAAGTGGATATCAAATGGATGGGACAATCCACTCAGCCCAGCAGAAAAGCTGACCACTAAGAAGCATGGTGGATAACAAACCACAGGAGGGTCAGAAAAAGCTCCCTAATTTTAGCCCCTCTTTGGAAGGAGACAGGAGGCCTGCCCTGCAGAGAGATTGAACCTGAGCCTCTCCAAAGCCAGGGGTGCCAGCACATGGAAAGACAAAGCA
Source organism: Smutsia gigantea (assembly GCA_032199065.1). Classification (NCBI taxonomy): domain Eukaryota; kingdom Metazoa; phylum Chordata; class Mammalia; order Pholidota; family Manidae; genus Smutsia; species Smutsia gigantea. The sequence goes on along the minus strand of JAVSCE010001036.1, from coordinate 197,211 downwards.
GGCCTGTCATGAAAACAGGGTACCTAAGTGCAAGCCAGTATGGGAAATGGTGAGACCTCACCCTGTCCCATCACAGGGATTGCCTCCAGACCAAAACCAGAAACCAAAACACACAAGCAGAAAACCACAGAACATGGAGGAAACAAAGACAACAAAGAGAGAAAAACCTGCTTAAGAAAAAAAAAAAACACCTGATTAATGTCCTCTCAGAGATAAAAGATTGAATCTGTGGAATGAGAAGGAAATGCTATTTTTTAAAAAAAGAACTTTCAGAAAAGCAAGAATGCTGTAATAAAAGCCAACAGAATAACTGAGAGATAAAGGTGAAGAAATAGCCCCAAACTTAGCATAAAAACATAGAGATGGAAAACTAGAAGCAGTAAGAGATCGGAAACTTCCAGCTCATTGGAGCTTTAGAAAGAGGAAATACAATATAAGGAGAAATTACCAAAACATAAACAATTTTCAGAAAACTAGAGATTTAAAAAAACACACTCTGAGGGGTTGACTAAAAAGACACATGAGGGAATTTTTAGGGGTTATGGAACTGTTTTATATATTGATTGTGGTGGTGGGGTTATATAATTGTATGCATTTATCAAAATTCATAGGACTATAAACCTAAAGAAAGTATGTTTTATTGTGTGCAAGTTTTACCTCAATAAACCTAACAAAGAAACTAAAAAAAAAGAAAAGGAAAAGAAAAAACCCACACTTTGAGTTTTCAGGGAGAAAGAAGAGAGAAAGCCCATATGCACATGGACAGGGAATCCGAATACCCCTGGACTTCTTAACAGCAGTACTGAACCTAGAGCAACTATGAAGCACATGGAGTCAAGCCTTATTAGCCCTCAAACATCTGGAAGAAAATTATTCTCAAGCTAGAATTTTGTGTTGGGCTAAACAATCAAAGTGTAAGATAGAGTAATGATGTTTTCAGATCTTTGAAGTTTCAAAAGTTGCCTCCCATGTATCTCATCCCAGGCAGCTCCTGGACAGCATGTTCCAACCATACGGCAATGTGAACTGTGAAAGAAGACACAGGATCAGGATCTGGGGGCCCATCACAGGAGGGAGGTGAGGGGAATCCCAGGACAATGTGAAGGGAAGTCCCAGAGGTACAGCAGACCTGGAAGCCAGGGAGACGGAACGCAGGAGGAGTAACTGAAACACAAAGACAAAAGAGAAACCACCCCGTAGGTCACTCCATGTGTGTGTGCTGAGAAAAATTTTAGAGTTCTTCTGGAGAGTTGTGGAAAGACATTAGTGGTGGATACCAAGAAAACCAAACAGATTATCTCCTACAGGCAATTATAAACTCTAGGAAAAACAAAAGGTTATATGAGAAAGGAAATGATGTTGTAACATACTACCTTGTGTGGAGGTCAACGATATTTACACGGCTATAATTATGTAAACACTAACTATGCAATTCATCAAACCTTTGGATCAATAAATCAAAAGGATGTGGGAGGAGAAGTCTATATATGGAGGTGGTAGAAGGTTTTCCGTCCTCCTTTTCCATAGCAGAGATCAGTGGGTAAGATCTAAAATAGGAAATCAAGAAGGAGCAATATGGGCATATTATTTAGAAATATAGAGGTATTATGACAACAGAGCTAAAAGAGTAAAAAGGGAACGTGGTTTCTTCTAGAAGGCATTAATGCCCAGATCTAAGGTGCCCAGTCCAATAAATTTCAAAATTATGGATACCAATATGTATCTCCATTGGGAGCAGAAACCAGTGCTGGAGAGGCCGGTAGAGCACAGCTGCTCTATTATAAACAGGTATTATAGTTTGACTTTTTATTTACCTGCACAAATAGAAATTAAATTTTAAAAAAGCAACAAAAGGACAGTTTCTTATGGAGAAAAGGTAATAAAAGGAACTCATTGGTATTCACACCCAAAAAGCGGAGGTGGGGTGGGATGGCTTGCTCTCCAACACAGCTGGATTCAACAGCTCGGGTCGTCTCACCAGGGGCTGGGGTGGCCGACCCGACCCAGCTTGCCCAGGACTTCCTCAGCTTTAGCACAGACATGTCCACACTGTGAGGAGGCAGGTCAGTCCCAGGCAGACCAGGACAGCTGGCCACCCTATCAAGGGCCCCGTTTTTCTGTCTCTGATCTACCTTCCGCAAGGCAGTGCCATGCTCAGATCCCACAAGGTGGCTCCCATAGGCTCACGGCGAGTCACTTCACCATTCCTTTTAAAAACCTGTTACTCCAATTTTATTTTTAATCTTTTATTTTTCATGTGCTTAAGTTCTTTCGTTAGACCTCCTAACACAACTGCTCTTTGGGAAGCAGTCCCTCTATAAATCTAAATAAATAAATCCATCACTCTCCTTTCCACAGCTGTGCTGGTGAGAGGTTCATGGCAGACCCGCCAGGCTTGCCGTTGGGTCAGCACCACCCGAGCAGAGCAAATTCCTTACTCTGAACTACCAGGTTTGCTCATCTAGAGTGGTCAGTGAGCAGGCAGGACAACTGCCAATCCTCTCTTCAGCTGTGCTTGGTAGGCGACCAGTGAGGTCACTTGTTTTTATTTTAATTCATCCACCTACAGGTTTGGGCAAGAAGTTGTTTTTCTGGATTCTGGTTCAAGTTCTTAGCTGGTGGGCCCCCACGTTTGTCATGTTCAAGGCCTGGGGCAGATGCCAAGAGGAACAAGAAATGATTTGGGGTTTGTGGGAGTAGCATCACCTTGTCTCCCATTATTTGGGCAAGGGTGCACCTTCCTGGGAGGGTAGCACTGGGGAGGGCAGCAGGTTTTGTCCTGGACCCAGGACAAACCTGGGTTCAAATTCCTGCTCCTGACTGACGGTGGAAAGTTACTCACTGTCTCTGGGCCAAAATCCTTTTCCCCAAGCCTGTCCCTAAGCCTGCCCAGCGCCTTTGTGGAAGTAGGGCAGAGGTGGCCTTCTGGGTAGATGTGGCCCTGGACACAGTTTGAGGGGCCAATCAGAGCATCCTGCTTCTGGCATGGTCTGGGGCAATAGATGGAGATGCCCAGAGCAGCAGCTGGCCCACAGGAGGTTTGCAATGCATGGAACAATGGAGCAACAACTCTCAGACAGCTTTTCTCTTTTCCGTCTCCAGTCCTGCTCCTGCCCCTAAATAGTTTTGTGTGCTTGCAAATCCCCCTCCAAAAAACTAAGGCAAATTAGAAAATTCAAAATTCAATTGGTAACTAACTCATCAGAATTGGTTTCATAAGACAGATACATCAAGTGTTGATGAGTATGCCAAGCATAATGTGACCCACATAATCTGGTTCACCTGCCTTGGAAAATAGTTTGGCAGAAGCACCTGGAGTGGACAGTTCACAAATCCTATGGCCCTGCTATGCTATTTACTTCCTAACAAATGCCACAGAGCATGGACACATGTTCACTAAAAGACACATGCAAGAATGTTCACAGCAGCATTCTCTTATTAGACAGAAAATGGAAACTACCAAATGCCTATCAACAGTGGAATGGATAAACAAATGTGCTCCATTCACACAATGGAGTATTATACAGCAATGAAAATGAACACATGCCAACTAAACACAACCCAATGGCAAATCTTACAAATGGAATGTTAAGGCAAATAGGCCAGACACACAGGAGTGAATATGATGCCATTTTGCTGGCATAACTTCTAAAACAGGCAAAACCAATGTACAAGATAAGAATTCAGGACAGTGGTCACCCTGGGGTGTGGGGCCCATGACCAGAAGGGATTCTGGGGAATGCGACACTATTTCGTGATTTCTTGTGGCTGCAGAGACACCATTGCTCTGGGTTCACTCTGTGAATATCCACACTCCCAAGTCTGTGTCCTTTTCTTGCATGGATATCATACTTCAGCAGAAAACCAAAAATAAATACACTCATGATCTTGATTGCTTTCCTTGTTCAAGGGGTTGTGGGCACCAGGCGGATGGTGACTTCGCTTGTCATCCTGTCTCAGCTGAAACATCACCTTTTCAAAGAAGCCGTCTCTGAGAACCTGTCCCAGAGCGCCCGCCAGTATGGCCATACCCCCGGTGATCCGCCACTCACCGCACTGCCCTTCCTCCCGTGTGCCACTTTCTTTAGTTGATGGGCTGCCACTTGCTTGCTGGTTCTGTGGGTCAGTTATGTCTTACCTGTGTGGCCTCTCAGCCTGAGAGTGCAGGAGAGCAGGATCTTGCCTGTCTTTCTCCCTACTGCACACCCTGTTTCTGGAACCGTGCCTGGCGCAGCAGAGTCAGAGCTGAAGTCCCTGAGTGTGCAGCATTGAATGGACTGGGCAGGCACTCACCATCAGAACTGAGGAGTGGGAATATGCACAGTGTGCTTCATGGCAAGAGGAGAAGGTTGGATCAATGGGTAATTTTTTACTTTTTCTCGTGTGCTGTTCAAGCAGCCCAATGGCAGAGACAGGAAGTCACAGCTGGGCAAAACTGGGAAAAAGTGCCATCTGGGGTGAGCCCTCCTAGTGTCCCCAGTGCTCACAGGCCCCACTCTGGCTGAGGACATGTGGGCAGAAGCAGGGGCAGGTCTCTGTGCACCCCTGACTCTGGTGTGTCATAGACCAGGTGTGCCAAACTCTGCCACTGATGTCACACCTACACATCCAGGCCTCCAGCCCGTTGGACTGTTTACACCCTAGGAATGCCACTAGGTCACCTGAGAAGCAGACCCTTGCAATGCGTCAAGCCCATGGCCGCTGCCCCGTCTCGTCCCAGGGCTTCCTCGAAGTCCCACTCAGCATTATCAGCAGGCCTACTCCAAAGATAAGGAGCCTCTACTAATGGTATTATTTTAGGGACCACTCAGAAGGACTGGATAGGATGGGGGCCCAGGTCATCTGTCAACCTTTCCTTTGTCAACACGCTAAGCAAGGGTGAAATAAAAAACAGCTCCTTTTAGAGGCTTGAAGGGGGAAATCATTCTCCCCAAAGGCAGCTGGAGGAGGAATCTGCTCAGAGCGACTATTTCCAACCTCTTCAACGCACCTCGAGGTGACCCACCCGCCCCCAGGCCAAGATGTGGTGCCAGGTGGAGGGGCAAAGCTCTCCAGGTCTAAGCTAGAAGGCGTGTGTAAGATGACTTCTGCTAAAACCTCTTAGACTAGAGGGATCCCAGATCTGAATTCAATTAGAAAGTGTCAGAGCTCAAATATGTCATTTTTTCTGTTAGCTTTAGCAAATGAAACCATTTTTGTTCAGCATTTCTGTAACTTAAGTTGGATATGCTCTGTCGGAGCGCACTGCTGGACACCCTGGGGAAAACTCACCAATGATCCCATAATGCTGCCCAGTGTTGCCAAAGGAGCCTGCCCAGGGACACTCAGCTACTAGGGGCAGAGCCCTAGTCTGATTCCAAGCCTGTTCATGACAGCAGTGACATTTACTCATCAAAACTGGTCAAGGAAGCTCTGCTGTGTGCCAAGCGCTGGGCTGGGCGCTGGGAACTACAGTGACCAAAACAGACAGACGCCCTTGCTGTGAGGAGGGCTTAGGCACAGGACGGTGTGGGGCGGAGATGGGAAGGAGTTTAAGTCCCAGTGGGCAGCTGTGAGGAGGAACTCTATTCCGGCACGGAGCGGAGCCGGTGCAGAAGGCCCCGAGGCAGGAGCACACCCCAGGGTGTTGGGAACAGCAAGGGGGTGGTGCGGCTGGAACAGAGCTTTTGCGGGGAGAGGAGATGGGGGAGGCTCCTCAAAGACGTCCATGTCCGGATCCCTGGAACCTGTGAATAGGTCACCTTACAGAAGGTGACATGCCCTACTTTGTATCAACTGTTTCACTCTCAACATTTCTGACGCCGAATGTGGGGTGGGGGTCCGCCAATGCCAATCAATTTTCCAAAGCACCTGGGTGGTCTGCAGTGCCATTCAGTTCTCACGCTAGCTATCTGGAGTTAATACAAACCCCAGGCTGAGGCCTTGGGCACACAGGACTGCCCCACTTCAGACACCAGTCACAAGTCCAGGGCTGACACCTGTGCTTCTGACTGACCGGGTCTAAACTGGGGGTTCCCATGACCCTCTCCTCGGGTTTGATAATTTGCTGAAACAGCTCACAGAACCCAAGGAAACATGTTACTATTACTGGGTTATTATAAAGGACACAACTCAGGGACAGGTGGATGGAGGAGATGCCTAGGGCATGGTGTGGGGAAGACGAGGGGCTTCCATGCCCTTCTAGGGTGCACCCCTGTACTATCTCCTCCATGAGCTCCCCATCCTGGAAGCTCCCCAAACCCCATCAATTAGAGGTTTTGGGGGGTTCCCTTGTATAGGCATGACTGGTCATTGGTGATTAGCTCAGCCTTCGGCCCCCTCCCCTCCCTGGGAGTCAAGGGATTGGGCTGAAAGTTGTGGTTGTCTAATCACAGGGTCCATTCCTCTGGCCAGCCTGCAGTCACCACATTCACAGAAACTCAGGTGTGGTTGAAAGGAGCTAGTTACGGAAGACAAGACACTCCCAAAACACCTTTCGATCACTCTGGAAAGTCCACAGATTTTAAAAGCTCCATGCCAGGAGCCAGGGACAGAGACCAAATATTTATTTATTTTTATTATATCCCACCTTGCAAAAGGGACTTTGTCGAAATGGTCCGGTTGAGTATGTTATGGTGGAGTTATCCTGGACCATGTGGGGGACGCCCCCGGAACCACAAGGGTCCCTGTGAGGAGAGGAAGTGGGGGGAGACAGGGATGTGGAGAGATTTGAAGCTGCCCCCCTGCTGGCCCTGAAGACGGTGAAGTGGCCACGAGTGGAGGCGTGTGGGGTCGGTGGCGGGTGTGTGTGTGGGGCTCTAGGACCTGGAAAACACAGAGCTCCTTTGCGTTTCCAGAAGGAACCAGCCCTCTAGACTTCTGACCTCTAGAACTATAAAGAAGTAAATTTGGGTTGCTTTAAGTCTGTGGTCATTTGTTTCAGAAATCATAGCAAACTGGAGGTGAGGGCAGGGTGGGGGGCAGATCCTGGAGGGTATTTTTGGTTATTTTACTCAAGCAGGCAGGCTGGGAGCTCACGGGGCTTTGAAGCAGAAGAGTCCTGTGCGGTGGGATCCCTGTGCTCCCAGCAGGCCGTGCGCCAGGGTAAGTGTGTGCTCTGCTTACATCGTCTCATTCACTGCTCCTGACGACCCTAAGGGGGTGTTATTACCATGCACGTTTCACAGAAGAGGAAACTGAGGCTTTGAAGAACTAGGTGGTGTGTCCAAGTTCGCTCAGCTCATGCAAGGCTCAAACTTCCATTAGCAGGGCACACAGGTCCTTTGTCCAGTGGCCTCACTAACTCTAGGAGATACCCTTCAACTCTTCCCTAGAACGAATGCCCAGCTGCCTACTCCCCCACCCCCTCACTGCCTCCTGCAGATGTGTGCTGCCCTGCCAAATAGGCAGGCAGGCTGGACAGCAGACTTGTGATTGACAGTCTAGCAGGCTTCACATCACTGGGGGCCTCTCCAGGAGGCAGGATGCGGGGCTGCCACCCCAGTTCCTTCCCTTATTGGGCTGTGGGTCCTTGAGTAAGGGGGCCACACCCCTCAAACTCTCCTTTCAGCTCTTAGCCTCCTGCCTTGTTGGCTTGATTTCAGTGTCTCCAATTTGACAGTCCTCCACTGGGCGTGACTGTGTGGACTCTGGGGATAGCTGTAGTTGTCCCCTCTGGGGAAGCAGGAGCGCCACGGCATCTAGTGGGTGGAGGCCAGGATGCTGCTAATATCCTACAGTGCCCAGGATGGTCCCCAGCAGAGAAGGACCCAGCCCTGAATGTCAGTGGTGCAGACCCCCAAGAATCCTCCCGCTTACCAGCCTTTTCCAACCACGGAGCTGCTGTTGGCCTTGATCCTCCCCCTCAGGCTCTGCCCGCAGCCCTGTGAGCCGGGCCATCACACATGGAGGTGCTGTACGTGGGACCTGGCACACCCTTATTATGTCCCCTTTCTGACACTCTCAACCGGTCCTGATGCGAAGGCTTTCTGTTTCCTTCTGAGCCCTGACCTGATCCTCTGCAGCCCTGCCCGCCGCAGCTTCTCCCTGGACTGGCTGCCTCCTGCGCCCTCTGGCCCTGGGTGTATGGTCCAAAGAGGCCCTCATCGCCCCTTGTTCACGGTGAATCCTAAGTGCCCAGAACACTATCCGCAGTGCATAGATGCTCAAAATGTACCCGCTGAACAGCGAACGTGTCAGAGACCAAATTAGACCCTGGGCCCAACTCCAAAGCCCTTGTTCTATCCACTGGGCACAGGCCGGGCTGCAGAGTCTGTGGGGCACAAGGCAAAATGAAACAAAAGGGAACCCTTGCTCAAAAGGCGTCATGAAGTTCAGGAGGGCCACAGTGGCACATTCAACCACACTTGGGGCCATTCCAGCCCAGAGCCCGTGCATGTGCCTGTCCCGGCCACACCACCTGGGAGGCCAGCCCTGGGGGGGACAGTTTGCTTGTCTGGCAGCACTGGCTACTGATGCTGTGACGTGACTTGTGGCCACACCTCAGTGCTCACAGCACTTAACGCCCGGCCAGCTCTGGGCCTTGCATTCCGGGGAAGTCGGGGCTTGAGACCCCACCCGGCTCAGCCCCCTCCTCTGCCTACGGGACAGCCGGCCGAGCGAGGGCAGCAGCAGGGCCCAGCCAGGGAAGGAAGCCCTACGCTCCCAGCCCAGGTGCACTTTGCCTCCGTCCAAGCAGCTGTTGCAACTCCAAAGGCTTTGGCGAGTTCTGTGTTTTTCCTCTGCTATTTTTATTTCCTCAAATCTAAGACCAAGAGAGGCTAATGCCAGAGTTCTGAAGTGGTCTGAGCCAGGAGGACTTGATCCACAGGCAGAGGGGAAAATGTCTAGAAGAGGTCACTGTACGTATGCTCAGAAGGGATGGACGGGCTCCAAACTGAGTGTGGGGCTAGACCCTGATCAGGACGGGGTTGCGGAATGAGGGGCTTTCCCACCGTCGACACCCCCCCACTCCTCCCACCCTGCTCAGGGCTGCAGCCGACTGCCTGCGCATTGCCCCACCCTGGACGGTGCCATTTTCATCAATGCCTGGGTGAACAGTGCCCCCTGGAGGTGTGCAGGGCACTGTCCACTAACATCCAGCAAACATTTAGTGGTGCCTTTTCCAGCTCCCTGCACTTAAAGTGGGAAAGGCAGTGAGACTATGTAGCTCTCAGGTTTGTCCCAAGGATTGGAATGTAGTGTGGTGTCCCTGGCCCAGAGGGAATGTTCAGGAGCTTGTACTGTGATTTGCAAAGATTCAGACAGGTCATGCCATCATCCTTCCCAGGCACATCTGAGAGTAGCTGGGGCAATGAGTGCCTTTATAAAGAATTTTGGGACCACAGGTAATGATGCCAGGCACACGAGGGTCACAACTCGAATTGTTCAACTCAGTTGGTGGAGTGGGGGGATTCTCAGTGGGAGGACCCCGCGTTCAGTTGTGGTCACTAGTATTTTCTTGCGTGCCTGCTATATGCCAGATACCTTCTCTGCCCGTATTGTCTCTAATGCCTTCTATATTCCTCAAGTGTGTGGTGCAGCTTAGGTCTTGGACCCCGCAGAATCCAAGATAGTCTCCAAGATTGCTGCCTGATATATAACTATCATCCCCAAAGGTGAAGGGGTTTTGAAGATGTAATTAGGGTCTCTAATTAACTGACTTTTAGTTAATCAAAGGAAGATTATCCTGGATGGGTCTGGCCTAATCAGGTGAGTCCTTAAAAGAAGTAAGAGAGATACTCCTGCTGGCTTTGAAGAATGAAGCTGCTATGTGGTGAGAGGACCACATGGAAAGGACTTGAGAGTGGCCTCAAGGAGCTGAGAGTGGCCCATGGCTGACAGGCAGTGAGACAACGGGCACACCTGCCAGGAACTGAATTTGGCCAACAACCTGTGATAGCTGGGAAGACCCAGATACCAGGTGAGAATGCAGGCTGCCGACACCTCGGTCGTAGTCTTGTGAAATCCAGAGCCAAGACCCCAGCTACTCCTTGTCCAAACTTCTGATCCACCCAAGGTATGAGATAATAAATGGGTGATGATTTAAACCACCAAGAAGTTTGTGGTAATTAGCAACAGAAGACCAACAGTGAATTGCCAGACTCCAGCATCCATAAAATTCTGATAGCAATAGGACCCTGACTACTTGATTTGTGATTGGTGTGTACATTGTCACCCAGAATAAAACACTCCAGTTCCCAGTCTCCCCTGTAGCTAGGCATGGCCATGTGACTTTATTTTTGCTAATGAGAGGTGAGTGGATATTTTGTGTCAACTCTTTGGGATGGCTGCCTAATGGGAGCATACAGCTTATAATGTAGATATGATGACTGGTGCTCCAGCAGCCACTTTGGACCATGAGGTATGTGAAGCTGGAAGCCATGAACTAGAATGACAGAGCAGAAATATAGGAAGAGACCAGATCCCAAATGGCACAGTAAAGCTGCCATCCTGACTTTGGATGGTTGATTTTAAGACTTTTTTTTTAATGAAAGAGAAATAAAGTTTTATCTTATTTAAGTCACTGTTGTTTTTTCTGCTATATACAGCTGATCCTAATCCTAACTAATCTGGGTGGGCACCTTACCACCTCACAGATGAGGAAACAGGCACAGAGGGGTGGAGGTAGAGGCCTCAAGCTAACTAACTGACCTCAAGCCCCTCTGCCAAGCAGACACTGCTTCTGACCCTGTTGCATGGGGATTCTCCACCATTTTAAATAAATATTTGTAAGAAAGCAGCAGAAGTCTTCCCCCAGGGGAGGTCAGTGAGTGTCCTCTCAGCTGCCTCCACAAGCAAATTTGACTGGGTGCCACTTCCTCATCCCAAATACCCGGCAGAGAGGCTTTAGTGCTCCCCCAACCTCCAGTGTCTGCAGATGAGGAGGTGGGAGGGGCCTGACTGGGGCAGGACAGATTAAAATGCCACCACCTCTTCCTCAAAGCCTTCCCGTACTCCCTTACCCACCCCCAATTCCGCTCCACATAACGCAGGTCTCTAAAACCTGGGCCTCATCATATCCTCCCCTGCCTTCAGCACTTCCTATGACCCCAGCACAAAGGCCCCCTATGGCTCTCAAAGCCACACACATCCCGCCTCCCCTTCACCTCACAGACTTCATTCCTTCCCACCTCACTCTGCTCCAGCCACACAGGCCTCCTCACTATTCCTCCAACCTGCCCAGAAAGCCCCATCTCAGGGCCTTTGTGCATGCTGGTTCCTCAGTGGAATTGCTCTTCTCTACATAACTCCACTGCTTCTGATGGGCCTGCTCTGTCCTTCGTTCAGGTCTCAGCGGAAACGGCCCTCCTCGGAGTCCTTCCCGACCACTCTGTCTGGGGAGCTTGGCCACCAGCCCCACTCCTCCCCTGCTGTTTCTTCCTCGCACTTATCAGTACTCGCTCGCCATTGAGGCCAGCTTGTCCACTGCACAGTTGATGACATGCCCAGGCCACTGGTACTATTAGGGGCCTACAAGATATTTTAATGTCTTTTTAAAATCAGAAGATAAGAAGTGAATATACTTCAGCCTGGTTTGTATTCTTCTTTATACCAATGCAGTCACACATAGAATTGATATTATCCTGTGAGCCGTCTTGGTGCGGTGGCAGCTACCATTTGTTTACTGTGCCGCATGACCGCCAGCGTCCCTGTGCAGACACGTTGCTTTGTCCATCTCTGGTCCAGCATACTGGCACACAGTTGGCGTGCAGTGAATTAGAGAATGGGCGAATGCGCAAATGAATGCTTCTGGCCAAAGAGGAAGCTTGAGCCGTCCTCAAAGAAATCTTTGCTCCTGTAAAGTACACTGTGGTTCGGCTGCCCTTGGCCCTGGTCCTCCTTACTGTGGTCTGCCCACTCTCCCAGGATGCCTGGCCTGAAGCCTCTGGGCCTCACCTGGCCCAGCTGCAGGAGATCAGCTCAGCAGTGCGTGGATGAAGGGCCAGAACTTGGGGTGGGGGTTGGGGTTCGGCTCCTGTGGCCCCCTTCTCCGGCTGTGGGCCAGGGCAGAGCTGCAGTGCTCACAAAAACCAGCATGGATGGAGCTGGGGGTTGGGGGTGAGAACCAACTGAGGCTGGCTGGGAAGTTCTGTGGGGCCCTGAGACTCTGTTGTGGGCAAGGGGGAAAAGCCTCAGGACAGGGGCACATAACCTCACTGTAATGGGTGGAACGGTGGCCCCCAAAAAGACTTTACCACATTCCTAATCACCTAGTACTTGCGAATATGACCTTATTTGAAAAAGAAAAGGTCCTTACAGATATAATTAAATCTCTAGATGAGGAGGCCAGCCTGGATTATCCGGGGATCCTAAATCCAATGGTAGGTGTCCTCTGCAAGACAGGCAGAAGAAAGACACATAGCAAAGTGGACAAGCATGTAAAGGTGGCAGCAGAGACTCGGGCGGTGCGGCCACCGCCAAGGAAGCTGAAGCCACCTGGAGCTTGAAGAGCCGTGGAAGTTTCCTCCCTGGAGCCCCTGCCAGGCCTGCTGACACCCTAATTTTAGACCCTGGCCTCCAGAACTATGAGAACAAATTTCTGTTGTTTTAAGCTGCTGGTTTATATTAATGTGTTATGGCAGCTCTGGGAAACTCATACATGCACCTTCTCCAAGAGCTGCACACGCACATGTGAGAATTTCCCAAGCAGATGGTCCCGGGGACCACTGCTACTCCTCCCAGGCTCCCAGGCTGGTCCACTTAGAGGTAAGGCGAGCTACACTGCACAGCAGGCGAAGCCATCGGTCCCAGCCAGGGTGGGAAGCTAAACGTTCAGCATCACGCTCACAGACGGAGGCCCTCCGGCAGCTTGGAAGGAGGGAGATGCAAGGCCTGAGCTGGTGGCTCTGGAAATCGACGTGGATTCAGAGACTGACAGACTGGATTGGGAAAGGACATCGGGAGCATCAAGGTTTGGGGCCCAGGCACCCCCACATTTCATGAGTAGCTCCAGATCACAACTCTGGGGAGTCTGGGGTAGGCTGTTTTTGCATTCAAATCCCAGTTCTAGCCTCCATTAGCTGGGCCTTTGAGTCACTTCCTCTCCTCTGCGCCCTCTTAGCACGGCCGGTGATGATGTCAGGCCAAGTGGTGGGAGCAGTGGTACCTGACACTGGTGCCCAGTGAGCCGGGCTTGGGGAAGAGGCAGCGAAGGATGCTCCAAGGGTGAACATGAGCAAGAGAGGGGGAACCAGGCGCGGCAAAGGCAAGCTACCTGCCTACCGGGGCTCAACAGGTGTGAAATGAGGGAAGTGAGCCAGAAATGAGGAATTTTGTTCTTTCCTCTTCTTCCCCAAGTGTGCAGCTCTCAGCCCACCCTTTATTTTCCAACATACAGTGGAGACACGGATACAAATAAATAGCTACCTATAGTTTTTAAATTAGCAAATGACATTTGTGTGAGTGAGACAGGCAATAGGGAGTGGTAGAGACTGCAGAAACGACTCTTGGACTACAGCCAAGATGTTCTATGTGGGGAGGGGGTTCAGACAAGCTAGACCTGCTGAGTTCTCACAAGAGGCCAGAATTTGGGATTTTTTTCACCCCAATTTCCTGATTTTCAAAAATATGTTGGCACTGAATTCACTTTTTAAAAAACATAAACACCATGCAGTGGGAATAAGACACGTCTGCAGGCTGCATCTGGTCCTCCAATTTGTGGCTCTGGTCTTTGGCCTGGAAATAGAACAAAAGCTAAATCATACATCAGGACAACGACAGGAGGGTTTGGAAATCAAAGGGGCTGGAACTTGTTAGGAGCGGCTGCTTCATTTGAGGCAACATGGAAGAGAAAGCAGCCTGGCCAAGTAACGGCCGGGATTCGAACATCCATCAGGTGACCTTAGCGTGCACTTCAAGGCCAGAAGGAACCTAAGGTGCTGCTCTGTGCGGTCAGGCAGCAGGCCCAGGCTGCCTTTACCAGGCCCGTGCCAGCTCCCCACTGCTCGAGCCAGGAGCCAACAGCAGGCCCCCAGCCCCTGAACTAATTTGCACTGGACAATGTCAGCTCTGGAGCCTGGGCCGCTTTAAAGTTTTGGGTGTACACTACCCCCCACTGCCTTTTTTTTTCTTTCTTGTGCCTCTATTTTATTGGGATGACTAAACCTTTCAACTATGTTAGCAGTAAACACAGCTAATTTACCCCCTGCCTCTTTGAAACAGCTGCTGACAGCTGCACTGTAATTCAATCAAGGATCTTTGTAGTCGAGCCTACCAAATTCACATTTGTTATTTGGTTCCGTCTCTCCTGCCTGGAGCCCCACACAGCTGCACCAAATATTGACAAGCGCCCCTTTCTCCCCAGAACCTGGATGATAAACAGTGTGGTAACGGTGGGGCCGAGGCGGAGGAGCATTTTTAGCAAATTGAGAGAACTCCAATGTCCAGGAGTTGAGAGAAAAAAACAACACACACAGACATACACAGGCCCAAGAATCAGAACCAAATGTCTCTTTTTATTGAAAAGTCAAAACCCTTTTTATTTTGTCTATTTATACAGAATTTTTGCTGAGGACGGCTCTATGAAACAGCCGAAAGTACATTGGTCTGACCGTTAATAAATAGTCTTAAATAAGAAAACAAACAGGTTAGAGGGAAGCAAGCTCATCGTCCTGAACAAGGGGTTGGATGAGGGTGTAATATAAGCTTCAGATGGACATAAATAATTTCTTTGTTTTGTAACAACTATTTACATGTTTCAATGTACAAATGATGCTAGCCAGAGGCCGGCTGGAGGGCAGGTGGTGAGAAAACTTGCACCAAAAGGGAATCAAACAAAAATCCCCAGATCGGCCAATAGACAAAACAAATATAACAAAAACAGTGACTTTTCCCTATTGACTAGGCAGAGTGAAGGCTACAGCCCAAGCTACCGAAGAAAAAAATTAAGGAAAATCAAAACAGGGCCCAGTGTTTCTAGGAACCAACTTGATCAAGGTGGAGAAACAGTTCCCCACTGGACTGGATTCCAGGGGCCACAGTCCTCCCCTGGGTAACCCTGCTCTTTGTTCACAGCCAGCCCCATGCTCTGCAAGGCCTTGTGGAGCTGGAGGCTGGGGGTACACCATTTAGGGGACCCAATGGCCAAAGTGAGGGAGGCTCACACCAAAACCACACCAGAAATGAGACCTTCAAGTCAGGCTACCTGATTCGGGCATCATCTCACAATGGCTTCTAGATCCTTCTGTTCAAGATTTGCATTTGGCATATCCAGCGGCCAGGAGACTTCCCACCACACTGTCTTTCCTGTACTTCACGGGTAAGATCATTTGCAAAGCCCTCCATAGGGATCTGGAAGTGAAAAGAGGTAGCCATGGCGGTCCTCACTGGAGACCAGAACTGCTCTCAGTGAGCAATGGAGGAGCTGGCTTGGGGGCTGGGTAAGACCCCTCCCCACCCCACCCCATCAAGAGCTGTTTCTCTGGGGCTGCTTTAACTAGGTCTACGTTGGCTACAGTTCAAAGTCGAGTTGCAAGTTCTGTCCTGGTCGCTGTCTTCCTGCACTCTGCCATTTCACACTGATTCCTACTATGGGGACAGCAGGAAAGCCAATTCCAAACATCTGCCAGCCCTTCACATGCCTATTTTAATTCCTGCCACCACACACACAGCTGAACGATGGAACATATTTTTCCTTCAAGATCACCATACCCCCTCCTCTGAGCAGAAATTTGCTCTCACCCCCCCCGCCCCCCAAGCCAAATCTTGGATTTGGGCAAGTCTCCGTAAACTGTGGGCTTCTGCGAGCCTCAGGATGAAACGGGAATGGGATGATGCAGAGGGGGCCTCCCTTCCCTCCACCCGCCACAGCTTCTGTTTATGAAATCAGAGTAAACCAAGAAATGGGGATAAACTGTTTAGGAAAATATATCTGTAACATCCTAACCATTTTCATTCATTCGTTTTATTGTGACATTTATTACAGGAACTTCCGTCTCAGTTTTCCTCCAGCACAGACACAAACGTGCCCACCCCTCTCCGCACCGGCTTCCTCCTGCTGTTGGGGGGACTGGCTGAAGGGCGCTCCTCGCCCCTGGGAATGAGTCAGCACACGGCTGAGGCTTTTCAGCCAATGACTGTGGCCAGGCACTTTTTCTTTATAGATGTAATAGGTTCCTGTTAGGTTTGGCCTGCAGCAGCTTGTAGGATCTTGTCCACAGGATGCTGACAAAAAACTGATGCAAAGCCGTTTGCCTCTCACATTCCTTACCACTCCTGCACCGTTCAAGCTGGGGAGGGGAAGGGAAGGTCTCGCCCAAGGCGGGTGGTCCACAGGCGCCTTTCCGAGGTTGGGTGGTGGGACGACCTAGGGTCCAGAGAAACGTGGCCCCAAAGGGTCTGACTGCTGGGAGTTGCTAGTGGCAGCCGCAGGCCCGCACGACCATGTTCCTGTATTTCTTCAGGATGACATTGGAGCTGTCGTCGAAGTAGAGGACAGAGATGGCGTTGAGCTGAGTTGGAGCACAACAGGGCTTGGGCACCGTCTCTGGGTTGATAAAGTGGACCTGGAACACACACCACAATGTTGGCAGCGGGGAGAGGCGGTGAGTCACTCCTCTCCGGCCACCTCATTTCTATGAAGAACACCTACTGCTTGGGCAAAATGACTCTGTGACCATCACACGCACTCCCAGTTCTAAGCACGTTACGTGGAGCTCACGCAGTTCTGAGATTATGTTTTACAGACGAGGGAACCAAAGTATGGAGGTCTACACGGCACAGAGCTGTGAAGGTAGTGGCCAGACAGTTCTCTGTGGCAGGGTCTGTCCTGTGCCCCCCTGGGCCCCACCCACTAGAAGTCAGAAGCCTGCCACCCTACCCTACAATCCCGACAACCAAGTACATCTCCAGATATTGCCAATTATACCTGGGAGGCAAAACTGCCCCAAGTTGAGGACCCCTGGGCTACCCTGCAGGCCAAATCCTGCCCCATGGCTGGTTTCTGTGAGTATGGTTTTATCGGCACACAGCCTCGCCCATCCATTCACCTCGTGTCAAGGGCTGTTTCTACATGACAACACAGGGCCCCACGCTCAAAGTCAAAAATATTTACCATCTGGCCTCTTTCAGAAAAACGTTGTTGACCTCTGGCTAGACCTATTCTGGCCAAGAAAAATACAATGCAAGTCACGCCTGTAATTTAAAATGTTCTAGCAGCCACATTTGAATAGACAGAAAAAAAACCAGGTAAAATTAACTTAAATGATATAGTACACTTAACCCATATTTCAAAAATATTATCAACATATACGCAACACAAAAAATCGTGAATGAGCTATTTCACCTTCTTTTTTTTTGCACTAAGATTTCAAACCAATGTGTGTTTTATACTTACAAGGCATCTCGATTTGGACTGGCCACGTTTCAACTGCTCAAGAGGCACTTGTAAAAGTGGTTACTATAGACGGGACTAGACTATACTGGATTATTCTGCCTCTTAGGCAATACAAGTAAGAGGAAAGGAATTTGGCAAACACTTGGTTGGACATCAACAAGAAAGCAGAGGGCCTAGAAGGTAAGCCTGTCATTCAGGTCTTCTGCTATGTTATGTTCACAGGCTTCTGTTATAAGGACGAGGGTCAGGGGCAAACACACTCAGATGCCTGTGGGGATCACACAAGTGCCACTGGACGTGGAAGTAGGCCTGGGGTAATAATAAATAGGGAATAGTGAGGACTGGGGCAAGCTAAAGACAGAAGGCCTCCAGCTCAGCATCGCCAAGTCAAAAGCCAGGACAATCAGATGAGCCGAAGTGTTCAGGGCAGGCCAGAGATTCAGCTATGTTTTGTTTTTATGTGAAACTTCCAAGTTCCCAACATACCACATCCACCAAGTGAAAGTACTTTTTGCATGACCCTCTCTCTCTGCTCACAAGCCTCCAGTCTATAACCTCTGACATAGGCCAGCACACTTTTAAAACTTTTTATTATGGACAATTTCAAACCTTACCAATATAAACCTTCTTCCACCTCCTCCATTCTTGGATAATCTGAAAGCAAATCTCAGATGTCAGCTCATTTTCTCTATTTCTCTGGAAGGCCAGGATTCACCCCTTTTTAAAAGATGACCACAGAACTCTCATTTCAGAATAATTGAGGGGTTCATTCTGACCCTGGCGCTCTCTGGTGCAACACGGACTGCGTGGGGAGTCACAGGGCAGCCGGGCTCCTGTTCCATGGGCCATGAAGGCAGAGGTCAGAGGAGAGTAGGGGTGTGCCCTGGGGGCCGAGGGTCCTTGGAGGAGGACCTTAGAGAGGACACTGGCACAGGGACCAGGTCAGGCCAAGGAACAGGCTGGCAGGACTATCCATTTCCAGCCCAAGAACTCTGAATCCTGAAAGGGCTTCAGAGTTTACTGCTGGGGGAGGGAGGGCCCTGGGAAAGCACTGGTAAAAAGAGGTCTTCCCTCAAGGGTGGAACATGGTCCAAATGAAAGGAAAAGGGGAGCCTTTCCTCCAAGATGTCACACATGGGGAAGAGGAGGCAGAACACTGAACAAAAGCAGCAAAACCTCTGTGACAAACAGAACAGCGGGACAGAGTGGCCCTGGGGAGTGAGCTCTGTCACCAGAAGCATTCACTCAAGCCAGGGAGGATGACTGGTGGTCAGAAGAGGCCTAGATAATGTTCACACAGGGAGCTAGATAACCAAGGTCCCTGAACCATAGATTCTAAGTGAAAGAACCAAGGCCCTAACCTTATCACTACTGTGGGTAGAACAGTAAAAATCACATCTATCAAGTGGCCCCCGTGTTGGGGCACCTGGTGAACAGCTTTAATCTCACTGTCACACTGAGTCCTCCAATGACCACATGGAAGTTCAACCTGGAAGAGCCCAAGGTTTGTCCGTCTCTATCCTCCTGTCCTGTCTGTCATCTTCCTATCACTTCCCTGCCACCAAGTGTCCTTGTCTACTTGACTGTTTCCTCCTCCAGTGATTGAGGCCCTGAGGGAAGGGACTACATTTGCTCTGTTCCCTGCAGCGTCCTTAGGCCCCAGTGCAGGCTCTACATACAGCAGACACTCGATAAAACACCCCTGAAGACCAAACCATGAAGCTCAAACCAAGGAGGTGAAGTCACGAGCTCTGGGAGCGGAGGAGCTCTCTAGCCCACCGGACACAGAGAAAGCCCAGACACTGGGAGGCAGGCGAAGCTTGTGGATGTGGAGCAGACATGCTGATGACCAAGAACAGCAGACCCCAGACAGAGGCAGGGCCAGGGCCCACTTCCCCATTAGGCACCGTGATCACTGCCCAAGACACCTTCAGGAGCCCTTGAAACTGTTCCAAGTTCTTTTAAAATTAGGGAAAGTACATGAACTTCAGGGTCGAAGATCATACACCTCTCTCTATGCCAACGCAGTTACAGAATCGCTTTTAATCTCTTTTGGTGGAGGAAGGGACCCTGATAGCAAAGATGCTCAAGACCCATGACATCAAGACATGGCCTCGGGCAGAGCTCTCTCCCGTCCGGCCCCAGCTTGGGGGGCACAAGGCAGGCTCTGGTGGCCTGGCTGCCCATGACTCAACGCTGCCCAGCTGGCGCACAGGGTGACTCACCAGTGTCTGCACGATGGCATGGTTGGTAGCATTCATGTAGGAGTTCAGAGGGAAGGCACACTCCCCCTCACAGTAGTACGCGGCATAGCCTTCAGGCGCGATGATCCAGTCCTGCAGGGGAAAGAGGAGAGCGCTGGGGTCGGCCGCGCCCAGACCCCCGGCAACATGTGGCCACAGGGGCCCGCCCTGCCGAGCAGCCAGGGATCCTGCAGAGGCAGGACAAGTGGGTGGCAGCCTTTCATGGTCCCAAAAGAATGCAAAATGGGGGAAAGCCTACAGCAGGGCTGAGCTGGCCCAGAATGGACACTTGCATGGCTTTCTCAGAAGGTGGCAGAGAGAGGGGAGGCACCAACTTTATCCCTACTAGATGACAGCCCATCAGCAGAGCCTCCACACCTGGGTTCACCGACCTGCGAGGGAGACTATGCCCACAATGGTGAGAATTACACGACAGGGTAGACGGCCTGCAGTGCCTGGTACATGTGGCCTGCTCCACAAAGCAGGCAAGGCAGCCATGCTTGCCTTCAGGGCCACATTAGCACAGAAATACCGTTCTAGCAATAAATACACTCCTTTTATGGACTCATGTACATGGAATCTTCCAGCAGAGATCCTGGAGTTTGGGGCTCTGTTCCAGCACTAGAATGCAAGCATTGCCCAGCGCCCCTTAGACCACTGGTGTTTTAACAGCGAGGACAGAAGCAGGAGGGCTACGAGCTGGCTGTGTGCACAAGCGCCCTGCAAGCGTATTTGTGCACGATCCCCAGAGAAGAATCTGGACTCCCACTGAAACCACAAGCTTGCTGAGGGGTGAACAACAAAACCAGTGGCCCTAATAATCTTATGACAACCCCCCATCCTGGGCTATCTGAGCTCCATGAGGGTAGCACGCTGCAATGTCCTCTGCTGCATCTCCAGTGCCTAGAAGAGGGCCCAGAATGGTACAGATACACATAAATAGTTGTTAGATTATAGGACCCTCACTTCCTCTAGGATTCACTCCCTGACCTTTACCCCTCTTCCTCCAAATGGTTCCAGAGGGGGCAGCTGTGTTCCTATAGCCATGATTCCACCCCTGAAACAGCTGATTGGTTCAGGAACAAGCACCTGACCTGGGCTGGGCCAATCAGTTCCTTCCCTGGGATTCTGAATCACTGAAGGGGAATGAGGGACAGACAGGCAGATGGTGGGACCTGGCTCTCCAGGCAGCTGTATTGCAGCACACAGGATCAGCCACGTCTGAGAGAAGCAACCAGCTGCAGAATGGACGTGTAGAATGAGGTTCAGCATCCAAAGTGTTCGGGTTTCTGGTTCTAGCTTGAGTCTCAACCCCATTTCTGCTCTTGAGTTTCTGTATCCTTAACCTAAATTCTCTGCTCTAGTTAGGACACCTGACACCAGGGTCTTAACTGGTGTAGATAAGAAACACGGCTCACTGCACACATGGGACACAGCCCCTCTGCCTTGGGGGAGCCCACACTAGGGGCCCCAACATCTGGGGCAGACCCAGCCACCCTCCTTACCTGCCATCCCAGGTCTCGGAAGCTGACGTACAGCTCATGCTTCTTACAGGCCTGCCTTTGGTCACTGCTGCTGTTTTCTGCACGACAGGAAGCAGGACAGCAGAATGCAGAGAGGAAAAGGAAACACATATGAAAATCTCCTCGGCCTAAGGAAGTGGTGAGAGCACAGTCACACCCAGATGGCTGGAGGGTGAACCCCCCTGATACCAAAGCCCCTGCGGCCTTAAACTCCACTTCCGTCAGTAAGGGAGGTGCCTGTGCTCCCAGCCCCTCACACAGTCGTAGCTCACGCACTCTCTGGATCCCTCTACGGACACTGGTTTTTCTTACGCACGTATCTTGTTTAGATACTGCCATCTGCCCACTGTCCGCAAGGGAACCAAACTCCATCCAAACCCCACACCGCTGGCTGCAGGGACCTGCTCAGAGGGCCCGCTCCCTACCAACCCTGCCTGTAAGGCTGGCACACTCCGCAGTGCTTACCCCTCTGGAAAGGACAAGAGGGGCACAGAAGGGGTGTGGGACAAAGCCCCCACCACCCAGGAGAAATGAGAGGGTGGAGAGTCAAATCCCACTGACCTTCCTGTAAAACACACTATGAGAGGTTTTACGGGAGGTTTCTTCTGAGGAGCAAAAATTATGCACTGGGATTTTCCAGAAGAATGTAAAGTTTGTTGGCATTTGGGTTAGAGACTGACTTTGTAAACAGCAGATAGCTCTCTGTCTCTGTCTGTCTCTCTCCATGCCTTCCCTTCCCTGACACACACACACACACCTGCTCATTCAATGTACAGCCCCTTGGGCGTCTTTGAAACTGAGAGGGAGGGGAGGGAGGCTGGGACAGACCAAGAAAGAGGAAAGGAGGACAAGGAGACATGGGCGGAGGGAGGAGAGTGGAGAGCAGAAGGTGTGGCCAGGATCAGAAAATGGTCAGCGGGTATCCAGAAAATGTGTAGGTCTGAGCTGAACAGGTGCACAGGTCTGGACGGGGTCAGTCACACGCTGCCGCTATGTTCATGGGCTTTTTAGAATATTCTCAATTTTATACATAGCTTTGTATCTGTAGTTCAGAAAAGCAGTTTTTAAAGATATACAAACCAATAGAAAAATTATATTGAATTCATTACAACAGAATTGCCTGTGTCTTTATAGGAGGGATCCTGGCCCCCAGGAGACACTCAGGGCAGCTGGGGGTAGGGAGCCCTCACCTTCAAGGGGCTTGGCCCTTGTGACCTTGGTGCGTGGTGCACCCCACCCACTCACTCATTCATTCATTCATTCACCTGCTCACTCATACAAAAGGTCAGAGTGTCTACTGGTTTGCAGACGCTCTTTCTGGCATCAGAGCTACAGGTGTGAGCAACACAAAGCCCTGCCACTGAGGCACTTGTCTTCTAGGAAGAGAGGCAGGTACATAAACAAGGAAACATAAATTACATCCCATTGAGATGAGCACTATGGGAAAAAACACGGAGGGGACAGGAAGAGGGTGCAGCCAGGGAGGCTTGTGGAAGGCATTTCTGAGGAGGTGATGTTTGTGGCAGAACCAAAAAGAGTGAGAGAGCAGGCCAGGGAGGGGAACAAGGGAGGGGGGCTCCTGGAGCGGCACACAGAGGAAAGAAGAGGAGCGTAACTTCCGTGACCAGGAGGTTGGCGAGAACCCCGACGGGAAGCAGCGGACAGAGGGACAGAGCCAGGCACCGGGCCCTCCGGGAATATGCAGGCAGCACACATGGAGTGGAAGGTCCACTGTGCAGGACTGAGCTCCACGGCTAAAAGGTGGCGGAGGTTAGGAAGGTCAGGCAGCAGTGAGGGTCTGCTCGATCCTAGGTGCCCCTTCCCCACCGCTGGCTCTGGGAGCCTGAGGGCTGTCAGAACCAGCTGCAGGGGAAGGTCAAGGGAACCATCAGAGAAGAGCCACAGAAATCCACTGGCCCATTCACTACACCACCGGGAACGCACTGTGGAAACCAAGATGGGTTCTGTCGCTGGGGCAATGCCCATGGCCACAGGCTGCAGTGGGAATCCACGAGCCTGTTCGCCCTCCCTGCGGGGAGGGGCAAGGGGGAGGGAGGCAGGGGAGCGGCCCTCAGCCAGTGATGTTGTGTGAAGCAGCCTGAACACCACAAAGGTCTGGGCACATCTTCTTTGGCAAGGAGGTGGCCAAGAAGCTTTGGGTCAAGTGCCAACATTGCTAGCTGCTCGCTGCCCTGAGAGTAGCCGGAGCTACGCGACAGCTCAGGAGAAGAACGTGCCATGACCGAGTCTGCCAGGAGCGGGCGAAGGGCAAGTGGCAGCCTGAGTGTCACATTTCCCAACCCTGTCCTAAGGCAGAGCAACGCTGTTTGGCTTTGCGGTGAAACCCAAGGCCCAACAGACCAAGGCCGTGAGCCACTCATGAAGCTGGTTTCGGGCAGGTGTGCGGGGTGGGCACCGGGCCTGCCCTCAGGAACCCGCCACCTATGGCTTTCTTGGATCATGGCTGCTGTGGGACAAAGAGGGCAGAACTCCTGTTGCACGCTGACCTCTCATTAGCAGAAAGGCTAGGAAAGAGGAGACGCTCAAGAAGCCGCTCCCAGCCTCCATCTCTCCAGCCTGGCCCCACCTAACCTGCCAACAGTGGCCTGGAGGCTACCAGGCTGCTCCTCCCAGGCCGCCGCCCCCGCCCAGCTGACAAGTTACAACCAGCGCTGGGACTCAGCTCCGACCCCACGGGTCACCTGGCGAAGATGCCTAATTACCAGGGCGTTGGGGCTGAATGTGGATGGGGAGAGGGAAGTGCAAGGGAGGCGAGGGAAGGAGCCGCTCAACCCCAAACCCACCATCTGAGGAGCAGCTGAAGGCCAGGGCGGGGTGGGGGGCAGTTAGCCTGCAGCAAAGAATGCCTCATGCAGGCGGCATGCCGGAGCACGTGTCCCTGCACCACCGCGTGAGCCAGCACTCCACGTGTGTGGCCCCACCACGCGAGGCAAACCACACACACTCTCTCTCTGTCTCAGAGATTCTGTTTTACTACTAATAAGCCTGTGGTGGGACCCAGGCTGTGGGTTTTTTTTTTTCCTTTAAAGTTCCAGGAAAGGTTTAGATGACCTTCAAACAGGACCAGGAAGCAGAAATCCACAGGAAGGAGGCAGATTACAGGCAAGGTAGAGCAGCTGCCCTGTGAGGTGGTGAGAGGCTCGTCCTGGGGGCATGTAAATGGGGACTTGGTGAGTGTTTGGTGAGAGTGTGGTGGGGGAAACCAGGTGTCAAATCTGAAGTTTTGAGGCCTGGGCCCTTCCTCTTCGTCACCGAGGTACACCTGGTAGACCCCCAGGACCTGGAGTCTTTGCTGGGCTGGAACTGAGCAGCAGTTCCTGCCTGACTGATATGGAAAAGCCTCTAACAAGTCTCCCTGCTTGGTCCTCCCTGAGTGCCCTGCCCCGCTCCCCACCCCTCAGTGCACCAGAACGCGCATCGGATCATTTGCAGCCCAGACCACTGCTTGAACCTCTGCAGTCCTCCAAACTGGCTTTGGATGAAGTTCAAACTCTAGATGCAGCTCCCAACAGGACACCCGATCTCATTCATGTCATCAGCCCTGCCCGCCCCTCAGCCTAGAGACCACAATCTTCTCCTGCCCTCTAAGGCGCCTCTGCACCTACCTGTGGGCCCCACTCCTGACTGCTCACGTGGAGCGAGCCCAGCCCGGCCTTGTGGGCAGCAGCTTGGCCCAGGGCGCTCAGCTGGTGAGTCTTCTCGCAACACCCTCTGTATCACCCCCAGAATGCGTCAGTCCCCTGTCACCATGTCCCAGCTCTCAGGCCTGTTATTAGTGTGACTGAATGACGGCCACCCCATGCCTGCCTTGAGTCCTGATGGCAGACCAAGGCTTTCTCCACTGAATCCCGACCCCCAAGAGCCCAGCATAGAGGAGGTTTCCAATAGAAATTAAGTCATTCAGTTGGTTTGGGGGTACCACAGACCCCTTTGGGAAGCCTAGAAGAATGAATCCACCTGTCAGAATCCCTACAAAACCCCAGCACGCAAACTCCGAGCCACACACATGCTCTAAGTCCATCTGAGGGTCCCAGGAGCAGGAAGCCCTGCTCTGAACAGCATGCAAACCCCGAGCCACACGCATGCTCTCCAGGGGCAGGAAGCCCTGCTCTGGAAAACTTCAAGAACCATGGCAACCACAATTTTCTTCCCCCTCAAAGAGGAACAGAAATTGCAAAATGGGCTTAGGTGGGTGAAAGATGCTCATGACAGTATAAGGTTAATTTGGGGTGGGGGCTGCTTTGCCGCCTCACCACCACGTCTGAATGCCCACATTCCCCTTCTGTGATTCCTCGGACCAACGTGGGGCCCAGGAGCCAGGGGAGCTGACGAGCTTAGTTCAGAGTTCCCAACACAGCCAGTGGGGCTGGTTCCTACCTCACAACCAGCCCAGAGCTCTGGGAGATGCAGTCAGGATGGATGTAGCCCACCTCGTGGCCATGTGCAAATCACTTTGCGAGCAACAATACACTGGTTTCTTATTGCTGATGTAACAAATGACCACCAACATAGCAGCTGCCAACAGCACTAACTTACTATCTTCCAGTGTTGCAGTTCTGAAGTCCAAACCAGGCTCACCAGGGTAAATGCCAGGGGTTCCTTCTGGAGGTTCCAGGGGACAATCCATTTCCTTGTCTTCCCCAGTGTGAGGAAGCCACCCACAGTCCTTGGCTCACGGCCCTTCCGTCTTCAAAGCCAGCCAAGTCCCATCTCTCAGCTACTCCCTCTATCCTCACATTTCTCCGACCACGACTAGCAAAGATTCTTCCCTTTTAAGGACCCATACAATTATCGTGCCATTGGGCCACCTGGACAGGACCATCTCCCTAATTTAAGCTCAGCTGATTGACAACCTTAATTCTACTGGCCACATAAAATAACATATTCACCAGTTCCTGGAATTAACATGGACATCTTGGTGGAGCAACAGCATTACTCTGTCTACGGTGAGCAGCTTCCTGCAGAGCCAGGGAAACACGTCTCTTGTGCTGCAGCATGCGTGGCCAAGGTGAGAGATGAGGGGTTGTGGTGGGGGGAAGCAGTTTCTTTCAGCCACAAGCTGGATTCTTTGCATCTGGTCGATCATCTCTACAGTCTACTGGGAAAATGGCTGTTCGAGGGGTTATTTGAGGCTTTCTTTTTAGTCTGGGGGAAAACCAAGATGCATCTTCCACTAGCAGAGGCAGCACTTAACATGCAGAAGAGCATGAGGGAGGGAAGGGATATTGGCATGCAGTCCACAGGTGTCCACAGTGCTGGAGAGCCAGCCCCCAAATCATGCCAGCAATCCCAGGCCACCAGATGCCATCAACATCCTGCTGCTTGATCAGCCTGTGGGAAAGGGACCACGGGCCAGCCAAGCCCCACTACTGGGACAAAAAAGCCCATCCAGGACTTAGCAAATGGCTGGTGAGTTGTTAGAAGATGCTTAACAGGACTGTTGGGGACACCACAGCTCCTCGAGTAAGGTATACGCCTCCTTGAACACCAACAGGGAAGAATATCCAGAGCAATAGACAAACAAGCAAACTTTCCAGGCTGGAATCCCAGAGCTGCCACTTACTTGCTCTGTGCCCTTGGACAAGTTACTCAACCTCTCTGAGCCCCAATTTCCCTCCTCTGTAAAATGGAAGGCCATGCTCCTTGAAGCTCAAGAACCCACAGAACCTGTACTAAGCTCTGTCCACCCTACAAGGAGGACCTAAATGTTGCAACCCTCTGGGAGTTTCCTGTGGGGAATGCATGAACTTCAGTATTCCTATTCATCCTTGAATTACAGGCTATGAAAATGTTACCTTTATATTTACTGTTTTTACTTATCATAATGAAACATTCCAAAGTGGTTTTTTTCACTTAAAACATTTTCAACAAACCCAAAAGTGTCCCCTGTCATGTACCAAAACACCCACCACCCATATTTAACACATATTAAAATTTGCCTTGCATTTCAAATATTTTAAGAAATAAAATTAAAGATACAATCAACTTCCCACTTCCTCCTCCCAGGCAGTGGCCTCCCTGGGGAAGCTGGTGCGAAGCCTCTCACACTTGTTTTCATAGTTTTCTTTCATCTCTTTGTAGCCATTAGTGAAACCCTTGTTCTGTCTATTTAGACAAGACTGGCATCCTCTTAGGCTAATATTTTGCTCCTTGCATTTCTAAATGAAATTATTACTTCAACACAATTAAGATGGTGAGCTCTGTGCAGGAGGGGATTTTGTGGGTTCTGCTTCCTGCTGCACTGGTTCCAGAATCATCTGCTGAGCACATGACTGTCCCTCTGGGGCCACTGTGGGTTCTTCAGGGTCTGTGACTTAACTCCCACCCTAGCATACCTGCCACGTTGGCCACCCGCAGGGCTTCCTGGTTCTTGGGCGTCTTGGAGCGGTTCTGGCTGCGCTGCTTGCCCCCCGTGGAGCGGGTGCTGCGCAGGTGGACCTCCGTGGCCTTGAAGAAGGCCACCATGAAGGGCTGCTTGTTCTGAGGCCCGTGCCGCCCAATCAGGCCCGCCAGCTTGGGGTTGATGCTCTGCCCTAGACCGGAAGCAGCCAAATGCAAAGATCAGTTACAGGAGAAGCAGTTAGCAGGGAACGGCTGCATGGATGGGATCTCATTCCAGCCCTGTGGTTCGTCCAGGAGGTCATCATGCATGCACTGTTCATCCATCCAGTGAGCCTTTATCCTGCACTATGCCAGGTTGTTTTGGGAGTTTGGAACACAGCGGTGCCCCACACGGAAAACTCCCTGTCCTCTGGGCATGCAGGCTGGTGGGACAGGCAGGCAGGTAACGCACACGGCAGGTAGGCCAAGACGATATGTGTGCGTGCATTTGTGTGCACATGCATGTACATGTGGTAGGAACCAGGCTGAGATGTACAGGTCTCAGGCTAGTGGAAGCTCCACTCACATTGCATTGGCCGAAACAGGTCATGTGAGCCACTTAATTTCAGGGGGTGGGGACGATCCTGCTCGGTGCTAAGGAGGGTGGGACAGTTGCCAGCAGCCCTAATGACTAGCACCTCCTGCATGGAAGGGAGCAGAGAATGATAAGAGCAGAGAAGTGGCTTACAGTGAGGGAGGGAGCCATGTGGGTGTCTGGGGAGAGGCCCTCCAGGCAGATCGCACCACAGACAAAGGCCTGGGGGTGGGAGCAAGGTGGGTGTGTTCAAGGAGTTGTGAGGAGCAGAGGTGGGGGCCAGTGGGGGGAAGGGGCCTTTGGGGTGCAGAATGTAGGGTCCTGTCGGCAACTGCAGGCACTTTGCTTTTACTCTGTTCACCAGGTTGAACAGTGGCCCCCCAAATTCATTTACCCAGAACCTTGGGATGTGCCTGTATTTGGAAATAGCGTCTTTGCCATGTAGTTAGTTCTAACAAGGTCATGCTGGATTAGAAAGGGCCAATCCCATGACTGGTAACCTTAGAAAAGGCCCCATGAAGACACAGAGACATGCACACCCACACCCACGCACGCACACATGTACACGCACAGGGAAGACAGCCACATGAAGACGGACGCCAAGAACACCAAAGCAGGCCAGGAGCTGCCAGGAGCTGGAACAGGCAGGAAGGACTCCTCACTGGAGCCCTTAGAAGGAGTGCAGCCCCAGCACCTTGATTCCACACTTGCAGCCTTCATACTGTGAGCAAATAAAGCCCTGCCTTTCAGGCCCCCGTGTGTGGCGCTAGTACAGCTGTGTGAGTGGCAACCACGGGTGTGGGTCTCTGGAGACCACCTCAGGGGACCACCTGCCCCTGGAGACAGGACTGCAGGGCCAGGGTGGCCAAGTGGAGGTGATGGAACAGTCCAGGAAGAGGTGACAATGGGCCTGGAGCAGGGCCATGGGGGCGGAGCTGGCCAGAAATGTCAGGTCCACCATAGTTCATGCATTAAACCCATCTTAAGAATATACTTTATTTTTAGCGTTTTGTTTTGAAATCATTACAGATTCATGGCAAGTTGCAGAAGAAATTGTCAAGGGAGGTACCGAATACTATTCCCCTGTTTCGCCTAATGTGGTAGAAGTAAACACAGCATCGCTCCTGGAACATGACAGGTGCTGGATATGTTCTGAAAGAAACAGATGGAGTTTGCTGAGGGATTGGGTGTAAAAGGTGTGAGACAGCGAGGTGTCACAAGTGACTTCCGTGCACTGGGCCCGAGCACTTGGAAGAAGAGAGACCGTGGACCGCATGGGGACACCGAGGCAGGCGCTGGGGGGAGGTGAAGCCCGGGTGGACGATGAAATGCTGCGTAGTGGAGCAGCTGTGGCCTGAAATGACCACCTGACACCCAAGAGGCCAACTTGGGCGTGGCTCCTGATCCAGCAGGAGACAGACTTGGAACCCAGATGTGCTCGGGCCCAGTGCCAGACTTCCTGGGTTCAACTCCTGCCTCTGCTACTCAACACACAGATGCTCCTCAGAGCAGAGCTTTGCACATGGAAAGTGCTAGATAAATGCTAGCTTAGGGCCAGCGTGGAAACGGGCTGAACTCACCTGGAGCGAGTTTGTAGCTGGACATGTAACGTGAGGGCTAAGCCCTGGTGCCCTGCCTCCACTGAGAAATCAGGGGAATGTGGCAAAGGCTGGGCAAGGGTGCCAGTGAGGGAGGGTCTAGAAGAAGCCTGAGCAGTACGAAGGGGGACGACACCAAGAGCATATGGGGCCCTGGAGACGGTGTGGAAAGCAGACAATCACCATGCCTGTCCCCCTGCCCTGCCGATGGGCCGAGGGCACCGATGACGAGGACAGGCCATCTCCAACTCTGACAACAATGAGGCCACTGGTCAGTGTGTACTTACTGTCACATCTGGTGGTGATAAGTATTCCAAAGACAGATAAAAGCAAGACTCATGACAAGAGAGCCTATTTCACAACAGAACATCTCAGAGAGACTTGAATAATCTGCCCAGGGACGCCCAGCTTGGAGGTGACGGAGCACCATTTGAACCCAGGTCATGCTGCATAATCACAACAGAGATGATGCCCTCCAGGTGAGCGAGAGGGGTTAGAGGCCAGGAAAAGCAGCACCTGGAGTTAACTTCACCTGGAGCTCAGCAGGCGGCCAAAGTCAGGAAAGCCAGCCTCCCAGGGACCAGATCAGCGCCAGGGGTTTCCCTTCAGTTTTTTAAGCAACTTAAGTTTTAAAAAGCAATTTTCCCATCCAGCACTGCGTTACCTTAACCCCTGTTAATGTTTGGCTTTCATGAATTCTTCATTGGGGTCTCCCCAAGGTCACCCATCTATAATTTGAATGATTCTATAAAAGAAACCATTAAAGCTGAGCCCCTAGGAATTGGTTCCCCTGCCCTGGAAGGTTTTTAGAGCGATGTAAAAATGCCTTGCCTGAAAACCTGATGCTGTTCCAGAAATAGTAAATCCCAGCGCTGGGAGCAGCGGCCGCGCCTCTGAGGGAGGGTACCTGGCTCGCAGCGCAGCTGTTAGGACAGTGGGGTCCAGGGACCCACAACCTCGGCTGAGAAACAGGCGGACAGAAAGGAAAGAGGGCCTCCAGGGGGCTTAAACCCACATCGGCTGCTGCCGGCCTGGGTGGGTGGAGAGAGGTGGAATCGCATGCTGCGGCCTCGATTTCCTCTCTGTAAAATGGGGTGATGCCGTTTACCTCAGCCAAGACCCCCCCCCACCTTGGAACCCAACCCAATTTTCATTTCAGCGCTGGCCCTTAGCAGACCCCACCCTGGCCGTAGGGGTGGGGCCTGGGGTCGAACAGAGACACCAGCAAATCCTCTGGCTACAGGGATTGGCTCAGTGAAGGGCACATGACCCAACTCAGCCAATGAAAGGAGGGTAGGTTTCCTGGAAGTTTCTGGCCGAGAAACATCCCTCTCTAACATCCAAAAGAAACCTTCTTTCTGCCTAGACAGCTCTGAGGGAGGAGGGGTGGGGCCTCAGAGCAGCCACCATCTGGCAACCACAAGAGCAACCCTATTTTCAAATGGGGCTGATCTGGAGAAAGGAAGTGCCGACAGACAGACACGGGGTTTCTGGTGACATCACTGAGCCACTAGATCAAGCCCGCCCTGAAGCTCATTACCCAACAACTCCACTCTCAGGTATATACCCAAGAGAACTGAAAACAAAAGGCTCACATGAAAATCTGTACCCCAGTGTTTACAGCAGCATTATTCACAGCAGTCAAAAGGTGGAAACCATCCAAATGTCTGCCAGCTAATGAACAGATAAGCAAGACGTGGTCTATCATGCAGTGGATTATTATTCACCATAAAAAGGAATGAAGTACTGATAAATGCTGCAACATGGACACACCTTGAAAACATTACATGCAGTGAAAGACACCAGTCACAAAGCATCATATACTGTATGGTTCCAGGCATATGAAATGTCCAGAATAGGCAAATCCATAGAAACAGAAAGTAAATTAGTGGTTGCCAGGGGCTGTGGGAGGGAAGGGACTGGGGGCGGTGAGTGTTAATGGATAGGAAGTTGCTTTTGGAGGTAATGGAAATGTTCTGGAATTAGGTAGTGGGATGGGTGCACAACAATGTGACTCTACTAAAAATTACTGGCTGTATATTTTAAAATGGTTAACTTAATTTACGAGAATTGTATCTCAAGTTCTAAAAGGTGGGGGGGAAGACAGGAATGACCCACCAGCCGAAGCCCGGGGGACAGATTTGTTAATAAATAATGATGCTTACCACGGTGCCTGAAATTTTTGGCGCTTGATGGTAATTTACAAAATGAATGAATGCCTTCCGTGCCAAAGTAGATGGAGTGCTCACGGCCCACTCAACCCACGACCCAGTCCCAAGGGCGGACACTGTGACCTCACTTTACAGAGAGAAACAGGCTCCTGCGCTTAAAGCCTTGCAGCTGGTCAACGGAGGAACCAGGATTCAAACCCTGGTCTGTCGGAAGGCGAAGCCCATGCCCGCAGCCAGGACACCAGCACACCCTCCTCCTGCGGAAACACCCAAGCGTCCCTCCTGGGCCACCCCGCATGGTGGTCCTGAGCAGGAGTCAAGGTCCCTCAACATGGGGAGGCCAAAAGCAACCTTCTTTTGCACGTGAGCCCAGAGACCCCCTGGCCCAGAGCCACATCTGCAAAGGGCAGCCCGGGGGTGGGGAGCAGACAGCTTCCTCCCTGGGATTCCCTGAAATGTCAGATATGTGACCACGATTATTTGGAAGAATTGGGAATGAGAGACTGAACTGGGTTCATCCCCACTGGCTTTTCCTTGGGGTGGTGGGAGTTATAAAAACACCACCTGGTGTCTGAGAACAGAACAAAGTGCAGAGAAGAAAGCGGGTCCCCTGGAACCTCCCACACAGAACCCACTTGGGGTTCTGGAAGAGGGTCCAATCTTCCAGCTGTCCCCAGGCACCAAGACTGACTACTCAATCTGCAGGGTCCTGAGCAAAATGAAAACACAGGACCCCTTGGCTGAAAGCAATTATGAATATAAAGAAGGCGACAGAAGAGCCTCAAATCAAGCACAAGGCCTAAAGAACAGGGTCCCATGTGGGTCACACCCCAGGAAGCCAGCCCGGCCACACACACACAGCCTCAGAAACACTGTGCGAGTCCCTGGGATGGCAGCCATGCTGACACTGCTGTTTCACAGAAGCCTGGATTTTATGCAGCGGTGGACGTCTTTCTGCCTCAGTGGAACACACTGACCCGTCCCCTCAGGGCCACAGAGGAGCCTCGGATCTGGAAATTCCTTTGCCTCTTCTTCTGCCAACGGGCACTTAGGCTATGTGTCCCAGGCTTGCACAACCTCCTCATTATTCATTTATTAGTTCATTCGACAACTACTTATGAAACACCCACTGTGTGCCTGGTGCTGGACTGGGTGTGGGGTTCCGAGGGGAACCCAAACAGGGCTGCCACCCTGGGAGCTGAGCAGTGAGACTGGCTCAGGAGTGGAGTGCCAGGCGGTGGTCAGGACTACAGAGCAGCTGGGGGCAGGGATGGGGCACTAGCCAGGGGGCACTTCTCAGCCACAGGGGTCCTGGCGGAGGGGACAGCAAATGCCACGTGTGGCAGACAGGCCTGGATGCAGCACATTTGAGGAACATCAAAGAGCACAGCAGGGGACAGTGACAGGTGGTGAGGCTGCAAGGCAGGGGCTCTGGATCAGGTGGTAGGCGTGATGGCAGCCGCAGGGGTTCTGGAGGTGGGGTTGTGGCCAGTTCATGGTCAGAGGTCCACTTGGGCTGGTGTGTGAGGTACAGATGCTGGGAGAGCTGCAGCCAAGTGGTGGCCTCGAAATGAGTCCCCTGCCACCACACCCTCCTTGGGACCCCACAGCATCCTGGCAGCCTCCCTGGGCCCTGCACACTGTTCCAACAAGCTCAGCGATCAGGTGCAGACGGATCCTTTCTCCTGCGGCCCCAGCACAGGGGAACTCTAGACTGGGCCCACAGCACATCACCAAACAGGCCACTGCACACAGCCCTGGGCATTTGGGCTGGGTGAGTCTCTGGGGGGCCACCACAGGCACTGTAGGACGAGGAGCAGAGCCCTGGCCTCTAATGCCAGGAGCGCCTCTCCAAAAATGTCTCGACATCATCATGTGACCCCTGGGAGGCAAAACATCCCAGGTTGAGAGCCACAGTTTTGCCCGTAAAGCTAAGCCAGGCTAGACCAACATGCAGAGATAAGGCCCTGTAGTTGCATTTTTAACTGCAAAACCCTAGAGACAATGTGGCTCTTTATCCAGACAAGATAATGAAATCAGGGAGCATAGCATACAGTGCCGACCAACCACCTAAACAATTCATTTGTCTGCTCATAACTGTGCATGGCGCACGTGCCCCAGCGCCACACTGTTCTGCACCCCGAGGTGGCGGGGTGGGAGGGGGCTGCAAAGGAACAAGGCCCAGGGAAGGAAAGGCCGTTTAGTGAGGGGAAGAACATGATATAGTGTGAGTGCACATGGGAGAAAGGAAATTTAAAGCATATACCAACATATGTGGGTATGAACATACATAAAGTTTATTTCTGTTTTAATACCCCAAAAAGGGCCGAGAAAGGTTTTACTGGAGGACGGGACATGTGGGTTGGTTGAGGGAAGAATTCCTTTCTATTTTATGGTGTTACGATATATTGGCTTTACTCAGCACACGCAAGTATTTGCTTTGGTTATTTGTCTTTAAATGTCCCGGGCAAGTCACCCTGAAGAGGGAGCCAGGCCATGTGCGTTAGGCAGAGGGGTTGAGGTGGGTGAATGAACTGATGCAGGCAGGAAGAAAATGTAAGCATAATATTTTAACCATAAGGTTTGTATCCTTGGGAAAGTAGGAAAAGATCTGTATTTTAACCAAGAGCTGAGAAGTTAAAAAGAAAAAGGCCTGAACATTTGCCCAAGAATAGGGTTGCCAGATTTTGCAAATAAAAATATGGGACGCCTGGTAAGATGTGAATTTCAGATAAATGAATAATGTTTGCAATATGTGGGACATACTTGTATCTGGTAATTATTTGTTACTTATCTGAAATTCAAATTTAACTGGATACCCTGCATTTTATCCGCCAAGTGGTGCTCCGTAAGTTAGGATGGGAAGGATTTCCCGACGTGTGATGACCGATCCCCTGCGGGCTGCAGCGGACAGGATGGGGGAGGCCCCCCATGGCAGGTAAGGAGGCCCAGAGCGATGACTGTGCTGGTTTCTTCTTCCATAGAGTTCACAGCTGGCCTCTCTGTGGGATATTTTGCGTCTGTTTTTGTTGTCTGGCTTTCTTAAAATCTAGCTTTTAAATCAGCAGAAAGTAAAACTGACCTTTTGTTGCATATAGGTCTATGGGTCTTCACACTGTATAGATTCATGTAATCACTTTTACTGACACACGGAACAGCTCCAGTGCCCCGAAGGAGTCCCCTGTGCTGCCCTGTATATCCCAGGGCATGGAACCCAGAGGTGACTCTGCTCCCCAGGGGACCTGTGACAAGGCCTAGAGACATTTTGGTTTTCACAGCTTGGGGAGGGTGCTACTGGTACCTGGAGGCCAGAGATGCTGCTCAACATCGTGTATGCACGGGATGGCCCCAGCAGAGAGCAACAGGGTGTCTGGCTTAGTGCTGAGATGGAGCAACTCTGCCTTCTAGTCACGTTCTTCTCCCACTCCCAGCCTTTGGCGACCACTGACCTGTTATTCCTATAGCTTTACATTTTCCAGATATTTCATGTAAATGGACTCCCCCTGTCCTTTGCAGGAGCTTATTTTAATCTGCATGTCTTTGAGATACATCCACGGGGTTGCATGTTTCAGCACTTCGTTGCCTTCTGTTGCTGAGCAGAATTCTATGGTACGTATGTACAGTGCCGATCCATTCACCTGGTGAGGGACGTTCAGGTTGCTTCCAGTCTGGGTGACTGTGGATAGCATGAGAAACATTCACATACAGCTTTTTGTGAGACGGGTGTTTTCGTCTCTGTGATGTAGAGCAGAAGTGAAATCCTCCATGCCCCAGTCTCTGCCCACTCTAGTGTCCACCTGTTCCCGAGTCACCACACCTGCTCTCTGAAGAGGCCAGGGAAGCTGTCTGAGCAGCCTGCGCTCTCAGGCACAGCCGGTGGCAGACCCCACCACCATGCCCCAGGCCCTCCTCCACCCATGGAGCTGCAAGTCAGATCTTCCTAGCCCCACCTGCCGCTCCTTCCAGGATGGGGGCTGCAGGCTTCCTCCCTAAAAAGGCAGGCATGAAAGGACAGCATCCTTTATCCAGCCCACCTGCTTCCTTCCTCCACGCTTGGGGACATGCAGGTAGCTTTCTCACCACCTGGGATGACTTTAGGACACCCTCAAGGTGGCAGGGCCAGGAGGGAAAGCCTTGACTGCTGTCGATACTCTAGCCCTGGAGCTGGCAAAGTATAGCCTGCAGGCCGAAGCCACCCCACTGTCTGTTCTTGCAAATAAAGTTTTATCGACACACAGCCTTGCACATCCATGTACACCTTTACCATGTGCTTTCACACTCTAACACCCGAGCTGAGGAGCTGTGGCAGAGAATATGTAACCCACAAAGCCTAAAATATTTACTATCTGGTTCTTCACAGAAGAAGCTTGCTGACTCCTGCTCTAACCAACCCTAGATCCACTTCCTTCCAGTCTTGTAGAAAAAGCCCAAAAACGTCCCCATGAGATAAGATGCCTTTGTTGTCTGTTATCTGCCAATGAAAGTATTCTCGACAGAGTTGGTCCTATCCATTGCTGATCCACAACGAAGACGAGAAACCACGAGTACGGAGCCTTCGCTCTGAGCCAGGCACTGTGCTGACCCCATCCAGTACATTCGTTGCTCCTCAGGTGGGACTCCTGGTCCCACATTTACAGATGGCGAAAGCTCACCTGAAGCGACAAACTTAACCACTGAACCTTCTCCAAGTCCAGGTGGAGAGAAGGCAGAGAGGAAAGGAGAGGCGTGGATGAGCATAACCTATGGGCCCTCCGAGGATAGGAAGGATTCACGGAGGCCTTCCCAGAGGACAGCCAGCTGGGCAGCATGTGGATGCAGGACTCTGGGATGTGAAACGAGGACACGGATGAACCCGTCCATCAGACCAGCACTGGCAGGCCCTGGGTGGCATGAGCAGAATCAGCCCACCCAGCCCAGAAGATGCCCAGAAGCGGGCATGGAGCACAAACGGGGCCTCCTGGGAAAGGAGAGGACATAGCCCACCCACAGAGAGGGCAGCATCTTGGTTTCCTTGTGGTTTCTTTGTTTTCCAGGCCCAGAGCCACTGGGTGCTCCTTGGAGGCTCACAGCACGAGGGTGTTCCTTGTTGATTGTGCAAAACACATTAATTCCAGCCATTTCTCTCAATGGACCAAGGCCCAAGTGACAAGTGAGAACACAGAGAACACTTGTGACATCTGCTGGTCCCAATTACCCAATGCCCACCCAGGCCTAGAAGGATCAATCCCAGCCTCTGGGTCATCAAGGCCTCTTCCTTTCTCTTGCTCCAGCTTCTGCACAAACAGGATGTGAAGCAACCGCACGGGTGAAGGCACCTGGGAGCCAGCTGCGCCGTGGGCGGGATCGCTCACCGCCCGCAGCCTTGCGGGGCTTAGCCGCTGCAGCTGCCGCAGGCGATGGCTTACTCCCTGGTCCCGTCCCCAGCTGCTGTAGCCAAGCCTCACCCTAGGACAGCACACGCCCTCAGTCCTTCAAATGCCTTGCAACCCATCCAATCCCATCTGGAATGATCAAGAAGAGGGACACGTGCTCTTGAGCCCAAGGAGAGAAGCCTGACGCTCTCTTTGCACACGAGTGTCCACAACACCCACGTGCCTGGCGTCAGAAAGCAGGGATGGGGTGGGTAGAGGAGAGGGGGCCCTCCCGGGCTGAGAGCTCTGGGGACATGGAGCAGCAGCTGGAGGCCCCCGTCAAGGAGTGTGCGATGGGCAGTGAGGCCACAAGATCGTCTTCTTGGATCGCACTGCCGCCCTCCTGACCCTCCCTGTAGAAGGGAGAAGAGGGGGCCTGTAAACTCGGACAAGATGCCAGAGTCCTTGTCTTGGGAATGACCAGGTGCTTCCCTGTCTGCAAGGACAAGAGTCTCCAGCATGGAGCAGGCTGCCTCTCCCCACTGCTTTGGGACGCAAGGAGGCACTGGGGACGGTACCCATCTGCACAAGGTCCAGCAGGAAGCCCTCCGGTGCCGTCCTCAGAACCTCAGAACTTGCCTTCATGGCCTCATCTGTGACCTTCAGTGTATGGGCCCTCCACTGTCTGCCCTCCCATGAGAATGTGCACAACGTGACAGCAAAATCCTGGTCCTGTTCGGGCAGTAGCCTCAACGGTCCCTGGCACGTCACAGGCGCACACACGTTTGTGGAGTGAAGAGGCTCTCGGCTGTACGAACTGTTTCTAACAGCGAGCTGCCGGGCAGGAAGGGCTTAGCATCCCTCCCTGGCCTGGGATACAGGGCCCAGGGCCAACCTGCCCATCAGGCATGGTGCCCAGGCCCTGGTACTTTTAGGGGCCTATGAAAATGTTTTAATGTCTCTTAAAATCAGAAGATAAAACATGAATTTTTTTAGTACTGGAGATAATGTTTTAATTTTTAATCCAACCAGGATTATATCCATTTTTTATGTCATAAAACATAATTTTTAATATTTTTTAATGGAGGGAGGAGCCCTTTGTGCAAGCCAAATGCAACCCAGCCACGCCTGTGACATGCGCCCTTCAATTAGTCCTGCAGGAAGCCCACTGGCCACTGGGTTTTTTTCTAAACTCTTTCCTTCCCAGGAGAGGCGATGTGGTGAGAACAGTCAGGCGGGAACCAGCACGCTATAGGGTCCTGGGCCGTCTGGATGGCCCAGCCGTGCACCCAGCAGGGGCTCATTAATCACACACACCCCCAAGTCTGGTCCCTGGTGACCACATTCCTGGGAAGATTTTCCAGCAAACAGCAAGGTTTGGGGTTGGGGGTCTGGACTGAGATTGCTGAGTGAAGCCCAGGTCTTGCCCAGAGCCAAGCAACTTCGGCCAAGTTGCTCTACCTTCTCAGCCTCAGTTTCCTCATCTGTTACAGTGTTGGCAATAACAACTGTGCTACCTGGACAGGGTCACTGTGAGGACAATGCACGCGGACGACAATAATGAGAGGATCCAACACTCATCAGCACAGACAGGGAGGTAGGCCCAGGGCGCAGCACTGTACGGGAATTCCCACGTTTCTCCTCCCAACCATTATCACGGCCACGGAACAGGTGAAGGGACAAAGCCCCCAGCGGTCACATCAGCTGCCCAAGATCAATGAGCCGCCCCAAAGAGCACTGGGGCATTGGCTCTGGGGCCTGTGCGGACACTGCTAGCCTGTCCCCCACGTGACCCTGCACAGGAGCACCGAGATGGTGCCTGCTGCGAGGGTTCAGCTCCCAGGGCACCGTCAGGACAGCCTCCTGTCAGCCAGCTGGCCCTCCGTGCTGGTGAGGCCAGAACATGTCATCATCCCCCACTCAGGGTGCCACTTCTCTGCCACGGTCCCTGGGCCAGGGAGCGGGGGGGGCAGCCTGTGGGTGGGCTGCCTTTCCTCTCTTCTGTACAAAGGGAAAGACATGTCGACGCCAGCCCTGCAGCCTCCTGCAACGTCCTGTCCTGGGGTGGGGGGGGCGGCGGGTGAGATGACCCTCCCCAGGTGGTTCCTGATGAGACACAGGTGCCCAGAGGGTTTATGGGCTTCTCCCCTGCACAGACACGCGGAGGCCCAGCTGCGCCGCTCCAGGGTGACTCACAGGAGGGCTGCAGCTGCAGAGACGGAGCACGCTCCCCTCCTGGGTGGTCTCAGGCAGCATCTGGAGACCCAGGGAACGGCGGGCTCACCTCTCCCCAGACCTAAGCATTCTGAAAGGCCTGTGGTATCCGTGTCACACTGAGATGGAAGCAAGCTTGCCCACACTACATCATCAGCATGCCCCTTGTATGGGAAACTGGGGAAACTGCGACCCTGAAAGGTGATGGGACTCCTCGTGCGCATAGCCACCTCCTGCTGCGAGGTGCATCTACAGTCTGGACAAGGATTGGGTGCTGCGGCCCCCGAATTGGTGCCGTCTCCTCCCCTTCCAGATGGGACACTGCGGACTGGGCATGGGTTTCCCTGCCAGGCTCGGCTCCTCCAGGCGCTGTCCAAGGCCACAAAACTCAGAGTTTATGTTAACGCTAGTAGAGCCCCGGGGGCAGTGACCAGGCTGGCTCTAGAGACGACACAGGGCTGGCACACCTGCAAATGGCCCCAGAATCAGGGACCTGTGTGGGCATCTAAAATGAAAGGGTTCAGACTCAGACCTGGAATAGGGCTGGTCAGCCTGGGCACCATGTTAGTAACACGGTAGCCCAACACACAGGGCATGACTTTGCCTGTATTATCACTGGGCCACATCCCAGGTTACCCCATAGCTTGTGAGAAAATGCAGCTTTTCTGGGCCCATCCTCAGGGACTTGCCATCAGAGTGTCTGGAATGGAGCCCAGGAATCTGTATGCTTAACATGCTTCCTGGGGGTTCTGAGAGACACCGGCTGCAGAGTCCAGTGGGAGGGGAAACAACTTCATAGCCAGGAACCTGTGGCCTCGGAGAGGCTGGGCTCACCGGCTTCTTATCTCATCTCCCCAAAGATCCCAAACCATATATGCCCAATTGGCCACTGTACCCTTTGCCCCTTCTCGGCAGTCTGAGTGGGTAGTCCTTCCCCGACCCAGGCAGCCAGACCAAAGTCTCGGCCTCAGCGTGCACAGCGCCTGGACAAGCCAAGTCCCATGGCACAGACATCCAAGCCCAGTGCCCAGTGCCCATCTGGGGGGGTGGGGCAGGAAAGGGGGCACCATGTCAGGGGTAAAGTGGGTAATCCTTGCTCTGACTCTAGGCAGTTTCTTGCAACCACTAGGATACACTCCCTGTGGATGGAGCCGGGTTCCCCAAGTGGCAGCCAGATTAGGGAGCGCTGACACTCCTCAGGCGCCTGCTTCCTCACCTGTACCATGGGGATGTGAATGGCGGCACCCTCCTCACCGGGTGACACTGAGGATTACCAGGTCACAATGGCATAAAGCACTTATTTTGTGCTTAGCACCACGTGCTGAGCGATTCACCTCTTCACTTGCATGAGCTCATCTAATCCTTCACACCCACCCTGGGAGGCAGAGACTATTATTAACCCCATTTTCCAGATGACGGACATTAAGTGACTCACCCTGGGTCAAGTGCCTAGAAACAGTAGACCTGGGATTTGAACCCAGGTGTCTGGCCAGCTGCTGAGCCCAAGCGCTAACAAACCATCAGGCTGCGGCCCCTCCATAAATGCAAAGCCTTAACCACAGCCTCACAGGGGGCAGAAGCTGGACAGAAGGGGCACAGAGACCCTGACTTAGGCAGAGAAAGACGACAGCCTGACACCAAGGACACTGGGTTGAGTGTCACTTAAGAAAAAAACGAATCTGGGCCACTCTGAGCCAGCAGGGCAGGTAGGACAGAGGAGCACAGGACCCACTGGGGTCAGTGTGGAAGGTCTAGCCAATATCCACATGTGCAGGGAAATGGCTGCTCTGAAGGGGGGAATGAAGTCTACCTGAGCATCATTTTACCTCAGCCCCAGTATGTCCCACAGGCGCTTGTAAGAAAAGAGAAGAGTTGAGTAATTCTAGTGCCAAGTAGGTGTGGAATTCCTCTTATGCTCTGTTCTCCATCCAGAGATTCACAGTGGACACTTGCAAAATAAAGGCTCTGGTAAGTCCTGCAGAGAAACCTCTTTAGTTTTTACCCACCTAGCATTTCTCACTTAACTGATCATAAATTCTTCCCTTCACCCTGGGACATCCATGGACTGTCACAGAACACGGTTTAAGAAATTGTGGTATAGAGCAGAGGTTGCAAACTTTTTCTGTAAATAGTATTTCTGAAAATAATAAATATTTTCAGCTTTGTGGGCCACAGAGTCTGTTACAACTACTACTCTATGATTGCTACAGCACAAAAGCAGACGAGATGGCAGACAAGCTAATGAGTAAGGCTGTATACTAATAAACTTTTATTTATGAACACCAAAATGTAAACTTCATCTTATTTTACATGTCATGAATTTTTCTCAGCCATTCAAAGACGTGAAAATTATTCTCAGCTCACAGGTCTCACAAAAACAGGCGTCAAGTTGAATTTGGCCCACCAGGCATAGTTTACAAATCCAACAGAGAGCAATGGATAACTCCAGCACCTTCTAGGACCTCCCCCTTTAAGTGTCAGGGGCATGGAAAGGAGAAGGAAGTGGGGGTGATGTTGGGGGAATGCCATCGGTGGAAAGACAGGTGTGGTCCTATACGTGGTGGCGGCCCCCCCCACTGCATGTGGCCTTAGGTGAGTAATTCCGGTTTTCTGAGCTCAGGGAGAGAGGGTACTGAAACTCCAGGCTACCCTGATAGGAAGGAAAAGAAGCTTTTTTCCTTCAAAGCCCAGGAGTGATAAAGGGGAAGGTTATAAAATTTGTCTACACTGTCTCCATCCACTTAACTCCACCCAGTATTAAAACCACAGTAAAAAGAAAATCTAAAAACTGGGACAGTATTTGCAGCTCAAATCCCAAAGGACCATGTCCCTAAAATGCAAAGAAGACCAATACCCTATTAGAACAGTGGGCAGAGGCTCTGAGCAAATGGGGCCCAGAGAAGAACCTGCAAACAGCTTATAGAAAGGGCTCAGCTTCACACATGAGGGGAAAGCAGAGCAGAACTATACGATCCTGTCTGTCACCTGTCAGATTAGCAAAGATGGGCAAGGGTGAGAGCTTGTACTGATAGAAGGGGAACAGGTGCTCACGGGTACAGTTTGTGGAGGTGCAGATGGAATGGCAAAGTGAAAATAGCTCACAAAACTGCAAACAGATAATGTCAACTTTCCGGAATTTATCCCAGAGCCATACTCACTCAAGTGGATGCCAACACATGCCCTGAGGATTTCCCCAGCCCTGCTTGTAAAAATCAAAGACTGGAAAACACCTAGACATCCATCCCAGGGGACTGCATAACCCAATTTTGGTGGTGAAAATACTAATATTAATATTAAAAACAACAGCTCTTAAAACTACTAGAACTAATATCTGAATTCAGCAAAGTTGCAGGTTACAAAATTAACACACAGAAATCTGTTGCTTTCCTATACACTAACGATGAACTAACAGAAAGAGAAATCAGTAAAACAATTCCATTCACAATTGCATCAAAAAGAATAAAATACCTAGGAATAAACCTAACGAAGGAAGTGAAAGACCTGTACTCTGAAAACTACAAGACACTCCTAAGAGAAATTAAAGAGGACACTAACAAATGGAAATGCATCCCATGCTCTTGGCTAGGAAGAATAAATATTGTCAAAATGGCTATACTACCTAAAGCAATCTACAGATCCAATGCAATCCCTATCAAAATACCAACAACTTTCTTCAATGAACTGGAACAAATAATTCTAAAATTCATATGGCACTGCAAAAGACCCCGAACAGCCAAAGCAATCCTGAGAAGGAGGAATAAAACGGGGAATTACGCTCCCTGACTTCAAGCTCTACTACAAAGCCACAGTAATCAAGACAATTTGGTATTGGCACAAAAACAGACCCACAGATCAGTGGAATAGAATAGAAAATCCAAACATCAACCCAAACACATAGTCAATTAATATTTGATAAGGGAGCCTTGGATATACATTGGGGAGATGACAGCCTCTTCAGCAGCTGGTGTTGGAAAAACTGGACAGCTACATGTAAGAGAATGAAACTGGACTACTGTCTAGCCCCATACACAAAGGTAAACTCAAGGTGGATCAAAGACCTGAATGTAAGTCATGAAACCATAAAACTCTTAGAAAAAAACATAGGCAAAAATCTCTTGGACATAAACATGAGCGACTTCTTCATGAACATATCTCCCCGGGCAAGGGAAACAAAAGCAAAAATGAACAAGTGGGACTATATCAAGCTGAAAAGCTTCTGTACAGCAAAGGACACCATCAGTAGAACAAAAAGACATCCTACAGTATGGGAGAATATATTCATAAATGACGTATCCGATAAGGGGTTGACATCCAAAATATATAAAGAACTCATGCACCTTCAACAAACAAAAGCAAATAATCCAATTAAGAAATGGGCAGAGGACATGAATAGACACTTCTCCAAAGAAGAAATTCAGATGGCCAACAGGCACATGAAAAGATGCTCCACATCGCTAATCATCAGAGAAATGCAGATTAAAACCACAATGAGATATCACCTCACACCAGTGAGGATGGCCAACATCCAAAACACAAACAACAACAAATGTTGGCGAGGATGTGGAGAAAAGGGAACCCTCCTACACTGCTGGTGGGACTGCAAATTAGTTCAACCATTGTGGAAAGCAGTATGGAGGTTCCTCAAAAAACTCAAAATAGAAATACCATTTGACCCAGGAATTCCACTCCTAGGAATTTACCCTAAGAATGCAGCAGCCCAAGTTTGAAAAGGACAGATGCACCCCTATGTTTATTGCAGCACTATTTACAATAGCCAAGAAATGGAAGCAACCTAAGTGTCCATCAGTAGATGAATGGATAAAGAAGATGTGGTACATATACACAATGGAATATTATTCAGCCATAAGAAGAAAACAAATCCTACCATTTGCAACAACATGGATGGAGCTAGAGGGTATTATTCTCAGTGAAATAAGCCAAGCTGAAAAAGACAAGTACCAAATGATTTCACTCATATGTGGAGTATAAGAACTGAGAAAAAAACTGAAGAAACAAAACAGCAGCAGACTCACAGAACCCAAGAACGGACTAATAGTTACCAAAGGGAAGGGATTGGGGAGGATGGGTGGGAAGGGAGGGACAAGGGGGATAAAGGGGCATTACGATTAGCAGATGTAATGTTCGGGGGGCACGGGGAGGGCTGTACAACCCAGAGAAGAC
Organism: Smutsia gigantea; assembly: GCA_032199065.1. Taxonomy (NCBI): domain Eukaryota; kingdom Metazoa; phylum Chordata; class Mammalia; order Pholidota; family Manidae; genus Smutsia; species Smutsia gigantea. The sequence goes on along the minus strand of JAVSCE010001036.1, from coordinate 152,679 downwards.
AAGTAGTGACTCTATAGCATCTCACTATGCTGATGGACAGTGACTGTAATGGGGTTGGTGGGAGGGACCTGATGAAGGGGGTAGTGCAATCACCATAATATTACTCATTTAATTGTAGATTAATGATATCAAATAAACTTAAAAAAAAACCAAAATAAATAAATAAATAAATAAAAACAACAGCTCTTATTTGGGGCATGTGTACTATGAGCCTGGTCCTGTTCTCGGCCGTCACTCCTTAAAGCAGAGTCCAGGGACCAGCCACCTCTATCACCCAGAGGCTGGTTGGAAAGGCTGATCTGCCCCAGACCTGCTGAATCAACCTGCATTTTAACAAGATGCCCAGGGATTTCCTATGCACATTGCATTAACTCAATCCCAGAGCGACCCAATGGCCCAGCCCTCTTATTACCTGCAAGTTGGAGATGAGGAGCCCAGGCTCTGAAAGGGTAGGGAAGTTGTCCAAAGCCACACAGCAAGTGAGCACAGAGCAGCCCTCTCTCCACATGTACACAAAAACACAATGGCCTTTAAACAGATGAGAAAGCTCTTTCATGTCTGAAAGGACCAACTTCCAAGATAAGCTGTCATGTAAAAAAGCAAGGTGAAAAACGCAGTGTATACTAGGCCACTATTTGTGGGAGAGAGAAAAAGAAAAGTAGAATCTATATGTTTTAAACCCCAGAGGGCATCTCCAAAAAGACATCCAAGAACATGCAAAGAGCAGTTGCCTCTGGGAGGTGGGACTCAGCAGCTGGGGAATGTCAGGGAAAATAGCGTCACACACATCTATGACTTGAATTTTGAGCCACGGCAAGTATTTCCTATCCTAGAATAATATTTTTTCCCTTAAAATTGGTATCAGGAAGAAGCTACATTCCCCTAAACCATCCACACTTAATAAGAAACACACTCTGGGGAAGAAGGAATTGGCACAGCCAGGCCCCCCTAGTTCTGCACCCACTTTCCTGTTCATGCTTCGCAAAGACCAGCTGCGGGAGTGAAAGGTGCAGGGGGCGGGCAGGTGAGCAGTGGATCCTCTGAGAGTTTGGGACTCAGAACCACATCCAGGGTCTCTTGGGAGGGACTAGGGCGGTGGTCCTCAACCAGGGGCAATTCTGCCCTACCGTCCTGGGACATCGGGCTACACCTGGAGACACATTTGGGTGTCACGACTGAAGATGCTCCTGGCATCTAGCAGGGAGAGGCCAGGGACACTACACAGCCCCAAGAGCCTATGTAAGGCTGGGGGTACAGGCTGGATCAGGACGAGCTGGAGCGGCGGCTGGGCACTTACCATCCAACGTCTCTACGGAGAGCTGCAGGCCCAGGTTGTGCCGCGGGTTGACGACCCAGTGGTTGCTGGTGGCCGTGATGTCAAACACCAGCCAGCCCTCCTCCGAGGCCCAGAGGGTGCGGCTGTCAAGCAGGAACAGGTCTGACTCCCTGTAAGAGAGGAGGGAGACTCAGGCTCCAGGGCAGCGGGTCATGGCTCAGTCACCCCATCAGCCGGCCAGCCTCAGCCTCTGATGGAGAGGAGCACCATGAGGGCAGGGGGGGCACGGGAAGCCCAGCAGTCCTGTAAAAGTGGGGGCACCAGACCAAGATCCAGGCATGAAGACCCCTTAGAGGTGATGGGGAAAGGCAGTGCAGAAGAGGTGTACAGAGGTACACGCAGGGCCCCTGGAGCTGCTACAAGGCAAGCTCGTCCTTCAAACTTGTTAGGGGGGAAGGCCAGTGGGGGAGAGCACAGGAAGGCAGAAATTACTCCAAGTTGCTGGAAGCTTCAGGAAAAAGTCTCAAGCCCACATTTGTTGGATTATTCACCACTTACCAGGCACTGTTCCCAAGTGTTCAACACACATCACCTCATTCATTCTCACAGCCCCAAGTTGTAGGGCTCTTATCATGTTAATGGAGGACATGGTGAAACCACGACTTGCCCAAATCATTTAGCCAGGAAGTTACCAAGCTGGGGGTTTGAGCCCAGGCACTGAGTGCCGGTGCAGACACTCTTCATTTCCAGCCTATGCACCTGGTGAGCCCACGGAGTGGGCGCTGTACTCCTAGGCCGATGTCATTAAGAGAGAGAACTTGTTCTCTCTTCTTCACATTTTGCAAGAGCAAAATGGGTAAAACCACAATCGGCCATGTAGTGGATAGAAGACGGATGAATAGATGGACAAATGGGTGAGGGGACAGGGGGATAGAATTTTAAATTCCTGGTTAGTAGAATTCTAGTATATAAGGTCCATAACATCTCTTGTGTACTTTTAACTATAAGCATTCAAAGTTTCAATATTTTAAGTCCTTTGATAGTCAATGAAAATATTTGAGCCCCTACGTTGCGCCAGGCACTGAGATGCAATGATGAATGACACCCAACCAGCCCCTGCCCCCGGGGCCCTGACAATCTACCATACCTGAAGTGATCTAATTCCCTTAATTGTCCTGGGCATTAAGGTGAATTTTCTCTGCTCACACATAAAGACAACAGACACAGCGACTATTTACTGAGAGCTTACCATTTGCCAGGTTCCGGGTTGAAATGCCTGACCAGCACCATGCCACTAAGTCCTTACAACAAGCCTATGAAGTGGCTAACACCACCTGTGGCATTGTACAGATCTCAAAACTGAGGCTCAGGAAGGCACAGCTGGATTGGAATCCAACCAGGCTACCTGAAAGCCCAAGCTTGCAACCACAGATGAGGACAATTCTTCTGGACACTACCTTTGATGGGGTGTCACTGTCATCATTTCAGAGCCTTTGGCAAATCAAACTCATAATTTAAGTCACTAAGCCATCAGCCATAGCCAAGGAGCAGGTGTTCCCCCATTAGCTGAGGCACATGTCTCCTGTTGGCCCCTGTCCCCAGTTCTCCCTTTTAAAACGATGGCCAATCAACCCCACTAATCTTTTCTGCATAGCCTGGAAACCTCCACATTTGTGAGGTTAGCTGAATTATAATTCTATTGCATGTTAACATTTACCAGGTACATTAACATGTATGAGTCTCGCAGGAAGGCATGTAGGATATACATGGGAAATGTTAGCCAGTGTCTCAAATTTACTTTAACTGAGATTCCACAGGAAATATACGAGGAGTTTAATGGGTCACCCAGAGAAACCTATATAGGGATGAAGAACCAGTTTCAGAAACAGGCAGGAGCCCAGGCAGGTGCGAAGGTTCAGGGCTATCTCATCAAGCCCAATTATTGTAGCATGAACTTGGGAGTGTATTTCCCCCCTTGCAACCACCATCTGAAAGTCAGAGAATCCAGCTGGTCTAATCAGGTCTGTGCCCAGCCCTTGGCCACGGGAGGGCAGGGCACTCCACAGAGATGGGCATCAACAGACCACAAGATGGAAACAGGGGTTATCCCCACCCCAGGTCCCTCAAAATTCCACTTTTAAAGTAATACTCAACAATCTGTTAAAATCCAATTCAGAAAATGCTGAATTATATCATGTGATGTGTGTGGATGGAAAGTGACTTCTGACATCATGACCAACAAAATGCAGCCACAACACAAGACAGTACATTGTCTCGCAGACAGCCAAACGGAAGTCCCTTATGATCTGTCAGGAATGCACTCCAAAGAAGGCTTTTCAGAGCCACAAAGGACTGTGAAGACCCAAAGTTTAACTTTCATGTCCAAACTGAATAAAAATAGCAAGACAGTCTTTCCATGACCCGTCTGCTTCTACTTGCTGAGTGTCCTTGTAAAAGTAGTTTCAGAGCTGGCTTAGGGAACGTCCACACAGATTTTAAACTTAACAAACAAGAGATTTCCTGCTGTCTTCATTTCCAATTTGCCTTGATGACTGTCCTGGCTATGGAGAGCTACCAAGAATGTCAATGAACCAGTCAGCTGTCCTCAATAATTAACAGATGAGAGAAGAAACACCACTCAGAATCAAAACAATCCCCCTGCTCAGACAGGCTCCCAGGGCCCCTGGAGGAAACATGCACATCACAGCACAGAAGTCACTAACCTGGGTGGTGACTTTGCTGGAAATTTTTTATTCGCAGGAAAATGTGACCAGATATCTGGAGAGGCCCTTATGGACACTAAAACAATGAACAGCAACTTAGGGAACAGAATGAGGCCTTTGAAAAGTGAACGCCTTTGCCAAGCGATCCTCCACATTCTCTTATTACAGGCCAGGACACTGAGCGCCAGATGTTCCAGGCTAGCGCTGACTCATCTGTGAATCAACGTGGATGCACCGAGTCCCCTCCCCCAAGAGATGGTTTGCTGTTTGTTCCAGGCAAGCTTGGAAGGGCCAAACATTCGTTTGAAGGCATCGGGACAGGAAGCCTTGGTGAGATGGGAAGAGTGAGACACCAGCCAAGGCTTTGCTTTCAGACTGAAGGCCCAGGCCTTGAGGTTGGCCCACACGAAGGACAATAAGAAATTACCCAGCAGCTGAGCCCACACTGACAGGTGGGAGAGGGGATTTTTAGCTGCCACCTTGAGCATCTTACTAGAACACAATGGTTCTTACAACCAGGAGGAACTGAATGAAGTCCGCTGTGACATTTTTATGGACCTTGAACACTTGCCTCCCTGACCCAGCCCAGGTGGGAGCAGAGGTGAGAAAGATGCAGGAACCTGAGCGCGTTCCTTCACCTTTTCCACCATGGGACGTCCAGGTGTTTTCCTGAATGACTTTTCTGACTCTCCCCAACAGTAAGATTATTGTTGCATCTCACAGACAAGGAACGTGAGGATCAGAGAAGTGATGCCAACTGTCTGCACTGACAGAACCAGCGTACAGGGGACTCACATACTGAAGCCTTGCCACCTCCTTCACGGCTGTCTTGCCAGGGGATGAGAGACACAGGAAGTTGTTGAATCCTGTATGGTGCCACTGTCGCAACAAAGCATGGGGCAGAGAAAATACCAGAGGGGGACGAAGTCTGGGTGGTGGGGAACGGAGGACAGTAGGTCAAGACAGCTAAATCTAAAGCCTCAGTTTCCCCCTCTGGGAAATGCGTCAATGCCACCTTCTTCAGCAATGGGGAGAGCCCAGGAAAGACTAACCTGGCAACACACTCAAGGCTCGTGGGGCATCTCTACAGCTTGTACAACTCAGACAGGTGTTTGTGTACATTCCCCTCTAGGCCGAGGCAAGTTCTAGGATAGGGACTCGATTTGTCTTGGCCCTAGACAATAGTATGTGATTTCTGAAGATCCACAAGTCAAAAGACCACATACCCATTCAAAAGATGTTCACTTTGACACCAAAAGTCATCAAACAAGCCTATCAGGATGCTCGCAGTTGTAGACCTTCTGCATATATGGCCACCAAGCATTCCTCCTATGTCTGTACCCACAGGCAGCTCTCCCAGCTGTCAGAGCAGACTGTTCCCCACCTCTGAAGTCTGGGCTGACCATGTGACTTGGTGGGACCTGTTGGAAGTGAGGCCCTACTCTGTCCAGGGCTGGGATGTAAGAGGCTTAGCAGTTCTAGTTTTGCTCTGTGGGAAGCAAGCCATTGAGTAAGGAAATCTGGCTACCGTGCTGATGAGGGAGACCACCAGAAAGGGAAGAGGGCAGTGGCTATGGAGGACAAGGGTCTGTAATGGGAGGCAGTGAGGAATCAAGCGCCAGATGAGGTGCCATTATGGGCATTCCAGCCCCAGCCAAGCTCCCAGCTTCATCAGAGACCCCAGCGAACACTACAGACTAGAGGAACCGCTCAGCTGAGCCCTGCCCAAATTCCTGAGCAAGAAAACAATCGATGTTTTAGACACTGTGTTGTGGGTAGCTTGGCCCCCGCAGAGATCACACTGTTTATAACAACTGAAAACTGCCTACTTAGAGGGACTGGTAAAAACATGGCACATACAAGTGCTACATAGCTGCTTCCAAGGACCATGGAAATGAATACTTCTTGACAAGAGAGAAATACAGTATTAAGCAAAAGGTGTTATGAAACAGAATGTGTAGTATGCACATTTTTGGGAAAATAAAAAATGCTAAAAGTAGTGAAAAAAAATACAAGATTTGAGTCACTCTGTGTGCATTAATGAATTGATAGAGGAATAAAAAGCATTTCCCACTCCTATCCAGATGGTTTTATACTGTATTTTTACCTAATTTACCAAATTATCAGATAACTGATCAAGAAAATGGAAGAGAGCAGGTTGGAAACACATACTGTAAAGTTAGTACGCCATTAATTACAAAACTGGGTAAGGCCAACCTGAATAGACATTTCTCTTCAAGATCTACAAATGATCAGTGAACACATGAATGGATAACCAACATAATTAGCTATTCTGTAAATCAGAACCACAAGAAGATAGAATTTTACACCCACCAGGACAGCTAAAACCAAAAATAGAGATAATAACAAGTGCTGACAAGGATGTGGAGAAACTGGAGCTCTCACACACTGCTGTGGGAATGTGTAATGGTGCGGCTACTTTGGAAAAAAGTCTGGCCATAAGGTGAAACATAGAGTTAGCATATTTTTATACATGTATGTGGGAGCAGCATTATTCACAATCACTGAAAAAGTGGAAATAACTCAAATACCCAACTGACAAATGGACAAACAAAATATGGTAAATCCACACAGTGGAATATTATTTGGCAATAAAAAGGAACAAAGTGCTGACATGCTACAACATGAACTCTGTAATCATCATACTAAGCAAAAGAAGTCACACACAAAGACCACATGTTGTATGATTCCTTTTATAGGAAACGTCCAGAAGCAGCAAATTTACAGAGACAGAAAGATTACTAATTGCCAATAGCTGGGGAGGGTGGTTGTTAATGGATATGAGGTTTCCTTTCTGTGGGGATGAAAATGCTCCACACTGAATAGAGGCGATGGTGGCACAACTCTGAATATACTAAAACCCACTGAATTATATACTTTACAAGGGTGAATTATATGGTATGTGAATTATATTTCAATAAAGCTGTACTTCTAAAAATGGCTAAAGTCAGCATAAGCTCAAAATACAGAGCGTGGTGCTATTATGCTAATAACTTATCTACGGCTTACACACGGAGGCATGAAAAGCCCCAGTGCATATACTCTGGTTTCAGCAACAATTCATGCCGGAGTATGGTGCTCCGCTCCACACATGGACTCACATCAAAACTGTTTCAATTTAGCAAGCATGCCTATTTGTGAAAGAAGCAGAACCATACAGAGGCATCATATTGCCATGTTTTACTTATCTGTGGATCAAACCTGGACGAGGTAGTCGGCCTGGCTCTCAGCACCCCTTTTTGGGGGGTCTTCTGCAGTCTTGCCCTCACCTCCAAGTTCACAGGGGCAGCCCAGCTGGGACTCAAACATTCCTTCCATCTTCTCAAGCCGCTTCTGATTAAAGAAAGAGAGCAAGGGCCAGAAGGCCACCTGCTCCCCGCCTGAAACCCGGGTTCCCCCCAAAGCCCTACTCTTTGCAAGGCGTGAACTGCCGGTGACCCCAACTTTGTGGTGCAAGGGGTTGTTAATATTTAACCACCAGCCTGGGAAGAGAGTGTTGCTGGGGCTCACGGACTCCTCCCCCCAGGACAACCATGAGAACCGGCTGCAATCTCACCCACGGGAGAAGCAGAGGGAACTGCACACCATCACCACAGCCGCTGCCAGAGCTCTCAGACCACCTTCCCTTGCAACGTTCCACCATGATGGAAAAGTGGGTATTTTAAAATCTCCAACGTGGGAAGGTGGAAAGTCCTTTTTTTGGCCCTCTAGCTCCTCAGAGGCTATTTCAAGACTGTGATCTCAAGGGCCTTCACCCACAAACCACTTAAGATCCACACATGGGTCATGGGATGCCACCCCCTGGACTGGGGCCTTTGAGAAAGTGTGAATGCTCTGCACAAACACGGCTCCTGGGAAGACAGACAGACAGACACTGGCCAATGGGGCCGAGATCAGAGGTCTAAGGATTCCTCGGGTCCCGGGCAGTCCTGGCGGGGGCAGGAGCCACAGGAACACGGATCCTGCTGGTCACTCAGAGGCCACTCCCAGCATCTTCCCTCCCGCCTGTAGACCTGCGCAGCGATGCATCCTCTGACCCCTGCCGGCGGGCTCCAGCGGTGCAGGGTCCTAATTGCTGAACAGTACCGTGGCATCTGCTAGAGCTGCTTGTGCACAGGCCACCGACGGCTGCACGAGGACACCCAGTTCTGGCCCCATCTAGCTGTGCGGAAAACCCTCTCACTGTCACAGCCTGAGACTGGTCCGGCTGCCCCCAGAGTCCCACAGACACAGCCCAGCACCTTCAGGGAGCGGACAAAAGCCAGGGTTTGGAAGGGCCACCTTCGGAGGGAGCCAGGGTCTCTCTAGGGGGCCTGACTGGTGGCTGGGGGCCTCAGCACCCCTAAAGCACATGCTGGGCACCTCTAAGTGCCAAGCTCAAGTGATGTCCGTCACCCAATCCTTCCTCTTCCAAGGAGGTATATACAGTCATGATCCCCACTTTATAGATGAGGCCACTGAGGTGCAGAGAGTTAAGAAAGTGTCATCAGCTGGTAAGCAGCAGGCCTCAGACAGGAAGTGACACAAGGTGCGTGAAGCCATCCTTCACAATGGCACCCCCAGCAAGGAATCCCTTCCCCAGAGTTAGAGGAGGAAGACAGAATCCAAGAGACAAGATGGCTGGTCCAGTGCCAAGAGGCACCCCGCATCAAGGAAGGGAAATGAACTTCAGGGAAGGGAATGGTGTGCACAGAAGAATTCCCCCCCCCCACTGCAAAGATGTCCATGTCCTATCCCCGGGCCCTGGGAATGTGTGCCCTCACATGACAAAAGGGACTTTGCAGATGAAGTTAGGGATTTCCGAGATTGGGAGCTTATCCTGGTGGGCAGAATCACAAGGGTCTTTGTAAGTGCAAGACGAAGACAGGGGACTCAGAGGAGATGTGAGGACAGGAACACAGATCAGAGTGGTGCCACTATCGGCTGGGGACCACAAGCCACAGGATACGGGCACCTCTAGAAGCCAGAAAAGGCGGGGGAGTGTGTTCTCCCTTACAGCCTCCAGAGATCCAGCCTTGGGGATGCCTTGATAACAGTCCAGTAAGATCCATTTAGGGCTTCAGACTTCCAGAAGTATAGGCAGATAAATCTATGTTGACTCAGGCCACTAACCATGCAGTCATTTGTTACAGCAGCTGTAGGAACCAACAGTATCGCCCCTGAAATCCACCCTGCACACCTCCGACACTAGGTGCTCCGCTAGGAGGCACAGATGCCACGGCAGCCAGAGCGGGAGCGCTGGGTCCAGAGGCCCTGGGCACACTGCACCGTGAGGGCGCCTGGTTAGGTGCTGTGAAGGAGAGGAAGGAGCCCTCTGGGTGAGCAGAGGAAGCAGAAGGACTGTGCTGGTGTCTGAGGGTGCTCAGGGGACACTCCTTGGGAAATGTCTCCCAAGGGGCAGCAGAGTGTGGAGCAGAGCTGATGCAGTCAGGGGGCAGGAGGAGCTGTCTGGCAGAGGGAACAGAATGCACGAAGCATGATGAGAGAAGGGAGGAGAGAGTACTGGTGCGCAGTAAGCACAGAACCAGCAGGGCCTCTGCCACAGGAAGGTTCTAGTCCTAAGAGATCTGGGAAGCTGGGAAGAATTTTAAGCAGGAGTGGAGATAACTGGCTTCATGCCTTGGGGTTACCAGCACCCTCTCTCCCTCACCTCTGCTCTGACCCTCACCCTGCAGCTCTTTGGAAAAATGGAAGGTTCTCCCCCACCTAGGATGTACCCACCCGCAGGAGAAAATAATCAGGAGGTCTGAGTGGAACCCAGAATCCTGTTTGTGATTAAGTCCCCAGGGCAGTCTTCAGGTCACACTTTGATGGTCAAGGATGCAGGCATTACAATACAGGGTTTTGGGTACTAAGAAAGTCATAGCAAAATCCCAGTGGAGTGCAGGGCTGGACATTTTAAGAAGTCGCACGTTACGAACTGCGGCTGGGCCTCAAGAACATTCTCAGCAGCCAGAGCGCAAGAAGAGATGGAGACGCCGGAGCTTCCCCAGGCTGGCAGGATGCTAGAGGGAGAGCAGGCCTGCTGCTGCTTCAGGATGAGTCAAGCTGGGAAGCCAAAGACGCGCTGCACCTGGAATCGGCCCAGTGTGCAAACACCAGCCCTGCAGCGAAGCGGAAAGGAGATCAAAGGCCCGCGAGGAGGCTAGGCGTGGCCGCCTCTAGGCCCAAGGCCAGGGAGTGTCCCTCTGGAGCCCCTGCCTGCAGAGGACCCAGCCCAGGCCTTAGCACCCCACCTGAGGCTTCAGAGAATTGCCCTGCCTTTCTACCAAGTCTCCCAACAGTCCCTGCCATCCCTGGAAGGGGAAGATGAAACAGAGAAGGTCTGAGTCTTTTTTAAAACACCCTTTCTTTAATACGGTACATATCCAGGAAGACTAAAATTAAGTCATTTGGGAGAAAGATGGAAAAATACACAAACACGAAACTCCCCTCCCACAACCAGAGCCCGAGTTGCCAGCCTATGGCTCCTCCACCTCAGGACGGTCTGTCTGCCTCTCCTCCTCCTCCCTCTCCCCCCACCTCCTTGCCTAGGCATTCACAGGAGAACCAAGGACACTCCTGTCCAGAGTCCAGGAGGGCCAGGTTGTCAAACTCAGGAAGGAAGTCAGAAGCCATTAAGGTTTGGGCCCCAGTTTCTCCATCTGCAAGATGAAGGTCAGAAGTTTATCAAGGTCTCAAAAACTGTCTCCCATGAATAGGATTTCCAAGAAAGGAAAATGAGAGAGTCACAAATCAGAAAGGTTCTGTATTTAAATAAAGTTGGAAAGCACCCCATGCTCATTGCTCCTGAGAGATTTTATAATGCACATTAGCTCTTTAAAGACTGAGAAGTCTTGCTGCCAAGCAGTGTCTATTCCAGCCATGGATAAAGTGTGATAAAGGGGATCTTAACCCTGTGTGTACATGCGGGTCACAGGGGCAGTTGGGGGAGAGGGAAGACAAGCACAGCCAAAAATGGAAGGTTCTCCCTCATCAAGGATGTACCTACCAGTGGGAAAAAATAATCAGGAGGTCCGAGTGGACCAGGATCCTGTTTGTGATAAAGTCCCCAAGGTAGTCCTTGGGGTAGTTTGACAGGCAAGGATGCAGGCATTACAACACAGGGCTTTGGGTCCTAGGAAAGTTACAGTAAAATCCCAGTGGAGTGACACTGGCAAGCCAACCTCTGTCCTTCAGGTTCTTTTGCTTGGATAGTGGGGACAACAATGAGGATTGTTCTACAGATGGATGAAATGAGATGATACAGTCAAGATGCCAGCACGGAGCCAAAGGCTCAAAGCTCTGGGTGGGAGCAGACCTCCAGGTGAGTCTTCCCCTGCTGGATTTAAGCTGCCCCAGCCCCAAAGTAAGAAGCTCACAACTGTATCATTCTGACCCTGATTCAAGATGCAACAGCCTCAGACTTGGGCCTGGCTCCAGGACACCTGACAGGTAGGTGTTCTGTCCCTTTTACAAGTGAGAAATTTAAGGCTCAGGGCAGCTTACAACAGTGGAGGGAGAGCTGCCCCTTGGAAGAAGCCTGGCGGTCCTATTCCGACCCTTCTGCCCCACACTGCCCCTGCCCCCAGCAGCCTGCACACGCTTTCAGAATTTCAAATCTGAACAGGTAACTGCCCTGCCCTAAGCCCTTTATTAGCTCTTAGGATAAAGAGCCAAAGTTGCCTAGTGTATTCCATAATAAGGAGACCACGAAACTCAGGCCCAACCTGGAAAAGTTGTGGAAGAGAAGGGAGACAGTATTAGTAATTCCAGATGGGCATACAAGGCTGTTTACAGACGCCCCACCTAAAAGGCCCTGGGCAGACCACCCCTCTCCCCCTTGCCTGGCCCCCAGGGCTCTAGCTTTCCCCAACTCTTTAAGGTTGTGTCTGTTCCAGGCTCCAGCCCACCACAGCCCTGTGCACATGCTGTTCCCACTGCCTAGAACACTGTTCCTTGTCTTTTCATCTCCATCATACTCGCTCCTCCTTCAGCTTCCCCAGAGAAGCATCCAAGGACACCCTGATGGTGTCATTCGATTTCTCTTAAGTACCCTGGGACTCCCCCAGAGCTTCTCCTTTCCGGCACTTAGGCTGGAGTTTAAATTGGTTTGCACAGTTCTTTAGGGTTTTCTTTTTCCCCACCAGATTTTAAACTCTTCTTGTCGGCAAGAACCAGTCCTACTTTGCTTGCCACTGTTGTAGCCCCAGCACCGAGCAAATGGCCCAGGGCATAGTAGGTCTCAAGTATAAGTTGAATGAATGTGCTAGTTTCTTTGGAGTATTCACACCAGCCAAGGAGGTTTTCTGGTGTCACTTTCTGTAGTTTTGTTATTAAAAGAGGAAGAGTGAATGTTTTCTCAAATTACTCAGGTGCCTCCAGAAATGGATCTGCCTCCAGTTCCCTGGGGCTTTCACACACACACACACACACACACACACACACACACACACACACACACACACCCGCCCCACCCCATGCCCCCAGGGAGCCCAGGCTGCCTGGTCACACTCGCTGGTCAGTTCCCAGGCACCTATGTGCCTCCCCCACTTCTGCAGAGGGAAACCCCTGTATAATCTCAGAGTTGCCGAAGTACCCCCAGCAGACCTGTCCCCGCACTGTGGGGAGTGCGGGGTTATTTGGGCTTTGCCGCCTCCATTTTTGTGCCCCACCGCTCATGAGGGCCCACTCCTCCACCCGTGCATGTCAGGAGGAATCCAGAGGACACAGCCAGCAGGGAGCTGCGGCTGGGAAGAAAGCCAACATCAAATTTACTTTCAGATCTGACTTCTGTTCCCGTTGCTTAAGATTCCAGGTTTGGGCTCCAAAATTTCTGGAACCTGGACAGCCCTGTCACTGGACTCAACTTAGTCATGAACCATACAGAAACCCAGCGATGAGGGGTGAGCCATTCTGGGGATGTCAGGGCTCAGAAACATGTCTGTGTGAAACATAAAGACTCTGGGAGGCCCCCAGAAAAACCAGGCCTTGCGGGAGCACCACGGAGCTTCTGAGATCGCTCTGGAAACCCCAAGCTGCCTGGCAGCTGTGTGCGTCTGGCACTGAAGTGGATGGGCGAGATGGCAAGGATGCGAGACTCGTCTTTCGAGACTTTCCCTGGTTGCCCCATTTCCTCCGGCCTCCAGCCCCAGACCAGAATAGAATGAGGTAAAATCAGCCTCTTGGACACATACTCAAGGAATAAACAAACCAACACAAACACGGTTTTCGTGCTAGGTTGTCTTTCCTCTGTTTTCTTTTTTCTAAAGAACCACAGGCTGTTTTAAGATTCCAAAGCCAGATGAAGCCAGCAGACCACGGGGAAAGGAAATGAATTTAACAGTGGAACTCGCAGACAGACGCATGTGTTGCAATTACCAAATTCAAAGTTTTCAGAAACAAAGGCCTAATCAGAACAACCAATACAGAGCTGAGAGTGGTCTAAGAAGACTTCATTCTGCCTGTGGGTCCCCGTGGATCCCTAAGCCCACTGGGGCGGCAAGGAAGAGGGAGGGCCAAGGAAAGGCCTTGCGCTTCATAAGCACGGGCTATGCCAGGTGCCCCATGGGCTGTCTGCCACCGAGCCCCAGACAGCCTTGCGAGGTTTATCTCCCATTACGTTTCGGGGACCGCCAGATATAGATCCTGAGTCAAGGACTTGAATGCAAGTGGTTTGTCTGAGAGGCGGGATGGGAAGAGAGGCCGTGACAGAACAAGCCCGAACAGGATGCTACGGGCATGTGGGGCTCACACGGGCTGGACCCCTCGGGATGCTGCGTGATGAAGCTCGGCACGGTGCTCTGCCAGGCGTGAGGAGACTGGGCTATTTATCCACCAGCCCTGCCTGCCGGCAGTGGAGGGCCGCTCCCACGGGCCTTGGCTTCTCAGGGGCTGCACACATTCCTGGGGTCAGAGAAGCCGCTCGGGCAGGAGAGGCCAGTGCTGCATGGGGGCAACTAGGTCTGTAGCTCAACTGGGCCATCTCCCTGAGGGGGACTGGAGGCCCTGTCCAAGGTCACAGCTGGCAAGGCCCACAGGGCACGAGTTATCGACCAGGGGAAGCCAGATGTCAGGTGGAGAAGAGACTGCTTCCTGGCCTAGGGCACAGACCCCAACCCAAGATGACCTTGCAGTGGCACCTGCCAGAGGCGACTCAGGGGTGACTCAGTGGCAAAGGGGAAGCCTCCTGACGGCCCCAGAATCAAGACCAGGGGCCTCACTGGCTCTTCTAGGAACTCAGGGCCTGGGAGACAGACCCTGGGCTCCTGCACATGTAACTCCTGACAGTAAAGGATCCAAAGTGGGGCTCTGTCAGGAAAAGCTCTCCTAGGAGAATCCCACTCTCTTTCCTTTGACAACGACAGGTTTCTCCAGGCACTCCTTGTTTCAACTCTTAGTTCCACTTGCAAACCTGACTCCCAAACCACCCCACCCTCTCTCTTCCATTCCCCAGGCCTGTGGGAACCAAAGGTTGAGCCCAAATCCCTAAGCCCACAACAGAGAGGAGAGAACAGAAGTCTGCTTCAAGGACCCAAGTATCATCCTCAAGGCATCCTTAACTTCACCCTGGGGAGAAGTCAGGAGAAAGCCTCCCACTCAAAAGGCTCTTACAATCTAGTTTTCACTCAAGAAGCAAAACCATCTGCTCTGTGCCAGGCACTGGGGAACAATGGCTGAACACCCCAAAGATTACAAGACACCTAATGATCTTGACCACCAGCTGTCCAGGTTGAGAAGCTAGTGAATCCACAGCACAGGTGAGGGATTTGAGATGGATTTCAAAGTCAGTGGGGTTGAGATAAGTATAAATAGTGGGAGAGGACTGTGCATAAATGTGGGTTGACTGTCAAGGTCATCAGAAACAAGCAAAGTCAAAGAAACTCACAGGCAAGAGGTATCTCAAGGGACAACTAAATGTCATGTGATCCTCTGGATGGGTCCTAGAATAGGACACCAGGGTAAAAACATAGAGAATGTGGATAAATTATTGACCTTAGTTAATAATAACAATGCATCAATAGGGGTTCATTATTATAGCAAAGGCACTACTAATGTAAGATGTTTATAACAGGAAACTGGGCTCAGTGTGTATGGGACTTTCTGCACTATCAACTCTGTTTTTCAGTAAATCTGACACTGTCCCCAAAACTAAAATCTGGTAAGCAAAAGCAAATTTTATTTTTTTTAAAGCTTATTTCTGGAAAGTGGGGGCAGGAATTAAACTAGAGCAGAAGACTGGAAAGACAGGGAAGAGGATGTGGGAAGAAAAATAGGGGGAGGAAACAAGGTATCTCCAGAGAAAAAGCAACCTGTGCACATGCCAACCTGGCCACACCAGAGGGCATGTGTATGTGTGTATGTGCACATGACTGCCTATGTCTGCATGTGTGTCCACGTGGGTGCATGAGTGTTTATGTGAGACGCTGCATGGCTTCCCAGCCCCCACTTCCCCTGCTTCTACCTTCCCTGGACACATTTTCTAATCCCTTGCTTTCACACGTAATCCTGTCTCATGTCGGACTTCCAGGAGTTCAACCTGAGACCAGAGGCCAGTAGGCTTCACTCAATGGCAACTTCGTTCAAGCAGCAGTCGTTGGAGCACTTGCAGCAGGAGCTGTGCGGAGGGTTCAGGCCAAGCACGGGTTCAGCAGGAGGGAGTGCTGTGATCCATTAGCAATGCCTGCCTTGGGTCTGGGAGGGGGAATTCAGCCCACGTGCCAGCTTTCCTTCCTCCATTCTTAAGAGTGGCAAATGGAAAGCCATGGGCATTGTGGAGGAGAAAGAAGAAAACGGTGCTGACAGAGGCGAGGACTAGGAAGACGAAGGAAGGACCAGTGTTTGAAGAACCAGTGGAGTATTTAGCCAGATGCCTATTTCTGCCCTGAATTTGAAATAACCAAGGACTTCCTTAGCAATGGTTGGCTCCTTTAAAACATTATCTTCCTGGTGAGCCTGCCTTCCCATCCCTACTGAGTTCACATGTGAGCAGGCACTTTTCTTCCCAGCTACAGATGACCACTCATGACCAAATTGAAAAATATTAATTCTCTTTGTCTCCTGCCAAAAAGGCTAAAGCAATTACAGGCCCTGATATGAAACACAGATGTTAATACATTTGGAAAAACAGGCTCCTATAGGCAAGCAGAAGTCCAAGTATGAAGCACTTTTGGAATTAAAGTACCAGATCAAGTTATACAACCAGCCCCCAGTACAAAAGCCCATTCTCCCAAAATTCATTCCAGTGTAGGAAACCCAGGGCTGTGGCACACACGCTGACATTTCCCCTAGTTGCAGACAAGAGCCAATCCACCCTTGGGTACCCATTGGCACAGAAGTTTTATGTAACATTAATTATAATCATCACAGGGAAACTTCCCTAAGATCGAAAAGTATTATAATTATGGGCAATTTTCACTTTTTGGAAATTGGGCTCAGATGCTGAAGAAAGACTGCAAACAAGATGTTCTCGGATTTCAGTTCTGGAATGGAAAGCCCAGAAGGTTTGCTGGGATGGACCAGCCCAAGGCTGGAGGTGCTGGGAGAGTGAGAGGCAGGGGCCAGTGCTACTTGGCCAGCACTCACTCAGCCTACAGGCATCTGCTTGCATGCGTCTCTGCCAGGCGCCACACTAGGTACGGGAAATGCCTCAATGTGGGAAGCGGCCATGGTCTGTCAATTCAGGATGCCCACGCCCTAGCAGAAGGCCGATGGTTCTTCCGTCCATGCATGCATACATACTGTCCTGAAAGTCAGCTATGTGCCACGCTCCAGGTACAAAGGCTATGACAGTGGACAAAACAGAGCAAACTCCCACTCTTGTGGAGGGTCTGTCCTGCCCTGCCACCAGGCAACCGTCACAGTCACAGCAGTTCCCATCCAGACCTTCACTGAGGCTCAGCGAGGGTCCATGACCCAGCCAAGCTCATGCAGCTTCCAAGTGATGGGACGAGGGGTAGATCCATGTGTCCCCAAAGCCAATGGTCTTTAGCTCCCCGCCGTATGGCATTGCTAGGACAAGCTGGGCGGGTCTTTTGTCTTCTCTGCCTCAGTTCCTTGTGCAAAAAAATACAACTTCTCCACCATTATCCAACTCCTAGGATTGCCGTGAAGGGAAAGGAAAATGTGTATCTGCCAGCCAAGAGAAGACAAACCTGGTGTCCCTAACCTGGTACTGCACCTTAGTTTCTTGTCTATAAAATGGGGTGGGTGAGGGCACCTCCCTCATGGCTTGTGATGAGAATATCTGCTGCCTGGTGAACGCTCCAGACAGTCAGCTGTGCTGCATGACTGCTCTCCAAGGCAGCCGTCCTTTCTCCCAGTTTAGACGTGTTGTCAGAAAGTGGGGGGCAAAGATTAAACTGTGAATTTGGGAGGCTCAGTCAGATCGGTCCGAGTAAACAGAGCAGCCCTTTCCCACAAGGAGGGTCTTCAAAGGGACCACTTGCTCACCTTGACCTTCACAATCAAGCGTTCAATCCCTGCAGAGTAATCAGAGCAGGTGGATAAGAGCAGGTGCTTCAAAAGTGCTCTGTGGTGTCACCATCTGTGCTCTGCTCTCCCAGAAAGATGTCTAGACCCCCATCCGGGGGCCCCGAGGGACCCTACACTACCACTCACCAGCACTGTCCATGGCCAACACACCCCTGGGCGGGGAGCAGGATGGGAGTCTCCATCCTTACTGAAAGGATGAAGTGACTCGTCCAAGGTCCTCAGATCCTCAGAGGAGCTTGAAAAAATTATCAGTGCCACAGGAATACTGGGACCAATTACATCAGAATTTGGGGGCGGGGGGTGGGACCCAGCACTCCAAATTGTCCTTATTACCTGGGTCTCAGTTCCCCATCTAGTGGGAGACCTCAAGAGGGTCACTGACCACCCTGTACCTTATCCACAAAATAGGAACAGAGGCTTTTTGAGTTGTTCTGAGGAATAAGGGGACACATGTAACTAGCCAAGCCCCAAACTGACCCGTTGTTTACTCAACAAATGGAACCTGTCGCCATTAATGCCCCACCACCACCCATGTTTTGTTCTCCCTGCAAAGGCAGGTGTGGCATGAATTAGGGAAAGAAGGGCACAAAGATCGAAAAAGCCACTAAAGCCCACCAGATGGCCTTAGCCTGCAGGACAGGAAGCCCCCAGGCCATTCAGCCCCAGGAGGCCAAGTTGCTCAGACCAACGCCACTGGACTGGACACGGTGCATGCCGTCCCTGCCCAGCGGGGTCCCCGAATGCAGGCTTTTTCTAGCAATCCCTTTGCACACGTGAGAGCACCCCAAGGGGAACCAGGAGGAGTCCAGGGGCCTTCGCTCCTGCTCAAGCAGCTCTGAGCTCACGTATGGGAAAGGCACCAATGACAGCCCTGCATCCTTGGCCAGCCTGCCCTCCAGCGTGCTCTCCTCTGACCTCCCAGAGCATCTTGGCAGTGCCCCGGAGCCAGCTTCTCCCTCCTTGCCCTGAAGAAGGGCTACTGGGGAGCTAGCTGAACCAGCAACTCCCGAGAAAGCAGCTCAAAACCAGAGCTCATGCCCTGGGGCTGAGGTGAGGCATGAGAGGTGGAAGCCAGGAGACGTGGAACCAGGCACGTAGGCCTTCAGGAACAGCTTCCAGAGGCCTTCAGAGCCCAAAGGGCTCTCCACCCTCAGCCAACCCCTTCCCTGTGCCATTGAGACTGTCAGTCAGGGCCTGGACCACACTTCAGGCTCAATCCCATGGGAGAAAGACATTTTGGGGGCCAGGCAGCTGGGAACATGGGGACCTGTACTAGAAATCTCTCCCCTTCCATCTGTCGGACATATTAAGACAGCTCACAGATTGAGACACAGAAGAGATGTTAGCCACCTGTTCATAGCCCTAGCTCCAAAGAGACTTACGTGGAAACTTTAAAAAAGTGTCAATGTCCAGACCCACCCCCAAGACTCTGATGTACCAGGATTTGTAAAAGCTGCCCCAGTGAATCTAATGCACAGCCAGAGGTGAGAAGCACAGCCTGGGACTCAGCATCACTCCATTTGAGCCCCAGGTGAGGAAATCAGACAAGCAAGAATCCCCATGTCGCTCCTGTGGCCAAGAATATGAGTGCTGGAATCAAAGACCTGGGTTCAAGTCCCAGCTCTGCCACTTTCTAGATGTGTGACCTCAGGTAAGTTTACTTACCCTCCCTGAGTTAGTCTCGACACCTAGATGGGGATAGCAAGACTTTCTAAGGTCATTTCCAAGGTACACAACAAAGCTGAAGTGCCAGCAGAGTCACATCCAGTAAGTACCAAGTATGAGACGCCGAGAGCACGGGGTGGGGACGTGCTCTGGAGTGTGACCATGTCCCTCTGCCCAGGCATGCTCGTGGTGACTAAAGTCAGATAAAAGAGTCTTGCTACCAAGTCCCTAACCTTTATTTAACACCAGGACGACTGCAGAAGGGTCCAATGACCTGCCACCTTGAGCCCCTGGGGGTCAGGACCACGACACTCTCCCAGTAAGATGTCCTTTACACCGGCACCCACTCACCTGCTCACCAGTTTCCACAGATGGAAACCAGAAGGGTATCCTCCAGAGCTTGTCAGAAATGCACAAGCTCGGGCCCCAGCACAGTGGCTTACTGTGCATTTTCACCTGCTCCTGGGAGCCACGTCACTGAACTGAGCAGTTAACGGGCAAGGATGCCGCCGGACCAGCTCAGGGAAGCTCTGATGATGCTTCCTTCTCCAGAGGAAAAGGTAAGAGCTGCAGCTCCGGGAGGGCTGGGAGCCCGGGGCAGGGCCGCAGGTGACAGAAGCCCCACCCAGGGGCAGCCAGGGCCCAGTACTGGCTGCCTTCCTACTGCCCCGAAGGCTGCCTTGGGCTGAAGGAAGCAAGTGAGCGGCCGCTCGGCGCCCCCTCCAGCCCAGCACAGGGACAGCCCCCTCTTCCTCAGAGTGACTCAGCCTGTGGCTGATTCCATCTTGGCCCCCGAGACCCCTCGGAAGTCACCCTCCTGGGAGCCAAAGTCCCTGAGATGGACCAAAGGACGTATTTCGTCCATCCACCAACATCATCTTGACCTTGGCAGCTACTAATTCCCTTTGAGTGGGTTCTGCTGCCCTGGCTGGCCAGTGGCCCCCAGGGGTGCCTCCCAAGCAGCAGTGTCCCCCGCAGATGGGGCAGCACTGATGGAGCAAGCTGGGGACCTGTGAGGGAGGAAAGGATGAGGATGGAACACGCCCAGCCCATTTTCCACAAATGAAACTGGTCAACTAGTGCAGCCCTACCCTGAATACCTTCACCTTCAGCTGGAACCAGAGTGTGAGCCAATGGGGACAGAAGTGAGTCCACCTCTGGGAAGCCAGGCCCCAGCTGGTCTGGCCCTGGGCCCGGGGTTCAGAAGAGGAGGGCAAGGCTCCCATCCCTTGGTGCCGTTCCCTCACAGGAAGGCCAGGAGAGCCAAGGCCATTACTTCCAGCCCTACCTCTCAGCCCCCACTCGCCCCACAGCCTGCCAAGGGCGGCCCGGCACACCTCTCCAACTGTCTGGGGCCGTGCTGCAAGCAGGGCCTGAGGGCCATGGACGGCCTCCAGCTCAGCTCATTATCGGAATTTAATCTGGATTCTGAGAGATCAAGAGGACCGGGTGGAAAGCAGCTGCCACAGGAGAGACGCTGAGGCCGACCCAAAGCCCCTAATCCGCGGCACCCCCAGGGTTTTCCTGGAGCTCAGGCAGAGGCTCGCCAGAGAGCCAGATGTCCCAGCTCTGCACAGCTGGGTGGCTGGCGGCAACGAGGCCACGGCTTTCTGAGCAGAGGGAGCAGGCCAGCCAAAACGCATGGCGCAGGGGTGGGATCCGGGTCCCGCTGGGGATCAGAAGAGCCCGCTCTATAAAAACGGCCTCAGCTGGGAGAAATGGGAACAAGGGCTCCACCTGCACACAAGGTCGGGCCTTCATCTGCACAGAATTCAGAGATTTTGCACAGGGGGGAAAAAGCAGTGCTGCAGCCAAAACCTGGAGCTCTCCATTCCCCTAAGAAGGTCCCTGCATTCCCTGCAATGAGGATGATGGAGACGATGATAGCGATGGTTCTGGTGACAGTGAGGGTGGTGCTGGTGATGAAAGTAACCTTAATGAGTGAACATTTATTGAGCACTTACTATGTTCTAAGTAAGTATGTCAACCCCTTCATCCCTGCCACGACCCTGGGAGGCAGGTGCAATCATTACTCCCACTGTGTGCAGAAGGACACTGAGGCTGGGAGGGGTGATGACTTCCCAAGGCCAAACTGGTACGTGGTTTTGGGACTCAAATCCACAGTCTTACTAGCTGGGTGATCCCTCCTGGAATTATATAATAGGACTGTTTTCCTTCTGGATTAAAAAACAAAACACCACCCAGAAGAAAAGTAAATATTTTTTTTTGTTTAAATGTTAACCTTTAAACTTCTAGAGCATGAGGGCCTTGCGTCCTTGCAGGTACCAAAAGGAAATTTAGAAATCTAAAGACCCTACCCCCCTTCCTCCCCACCAGTGCCTCTCACTCGACTCCCTGGCCCAACTTTAGTACACTTTGAATGGCCACATTACCCGCTCTGCTTGCACGCGAGCTCCGAGAGGGCAGGGACTTGGGTCTGGTTAAAGCAGCCAGTGCTCGGCACACATTTGCTGATGACGGACTTTGTATCCCAGCAAGTCAAAAGTCCCCAGAGGCAAGAACCCAAAGTCAGGCACCCCAGAGATCTCCTGTGACCAACCTGCTCACTGAGGACTAGCCCACCAGGGAGCCTCGGACAGCTATCTCCGCCCATCCTTCTTCCAGCCAGTGACTCAGGTCTCCTCCCTCCCCTGGGGCCTCCAGATCCAGCCCACAGATCTAAGGCAGGGTTGACGAGGCAGCCACCTCAAACTGTGACAGGACCAGGTGCCCACAATGTTGGCAGGTTGTCACAGGTAGAAAGATGAACGGCTGCTGTCAGCCTGGTGGGGAATCCAGAGGCTCATGTTTCATCTAGGCAAGAACTGTGGCTTACCCTGTCCGGCATCACTATCCTCCCTTCTGTCCTTCTTATGACCCATGCTTGCGCGTCTTCTTCACCCCATTATAGGTTGAATTGTATCCCCTAAAATGATAGGCTCAAGTTCTACCATGGGCCTGTGCATGTGGCCTTATTTGGAAATAGGGTCTTTGCAGGTGTAATCAGTTAAGGAAGATGAAGTCATACTGGACAGGGTGGGCCCCTAGCCCAAGAAGACTGGTTTTCTCCTAAGAAGAGAAAGGCACACCAAGGGGGCGCCATGCGAAGACATAGCACCATGGGACTGCAGAGGCAGAGATTAGACCGACGCAGCTGTAAGCCAGGAGTGCCGACAATCAACAGCCAGTACCAGGAGCTAGAAGAGGCATAAAGGACCCTCCATGCAGGTTTCAGAGGGAGCACAGCCCCGCTGACACCTTGATTCCAGACTTGGAGCCTCCAGAACTGTGAGAGGACATTTCTATTGTTCTAAGCCACCGGCTTGGGTACTCTGGTGGGGGGAGGAGGGGGCAGGCAGCCCCGGGAAATTATACACTCCTCAGTCAACATTTTAAACGAGATCCCACCCTTGTGACCTGGGCTTACTTGCCCCCACAATCCAGGTCTGAGGCTAGTGGCTGACACATGGGTGCTCAGTGGTGACTGAATAAATGAACTGCTGGGCTCGCACGTGCCTCTCCAAATGCAGTGGCCTCTGACCTCCATGAAGGAGGCGCCCTGCCCATCACGTCCCCCTTGCCCATCTCAGAGTGTCCAGTGCTCTTCCCAATGCATGGAGCAGAACAGGTGTGCACAGGTGTGGGACCCGTGGGGTAGGGACTCCCCTTGCCCAGTGGGCAGCGCCTGAGGATACTGGCAGTCCTGAAACAGGCTCCTGCTCACAGGAAGGCAGGACGGCCTCAGCAGCATCCTGGGCGGCCGCAGCGCCCACTGGCCAAGGAGGGTAAATGCGTCCTGCCTGGAGAACTTGGAGGAAGGGCCGCCCAGGTGACACCAGCCAACCCTTTCAGTTCTGCTCAGGCAAACGCACTCAGGGCAGCTGCATTCCTGGGGTTAAATGTCTTGACAGAGCTTCCTGAGGCCGGCCTGCGGAGCCTCCCAGGAGGCCTGGGGTATGAGCAGGGCTCAGGGTTTGCTCAAGTGGGCTCATCAAGTGCTATTGATGAAAAGCCTCTGGGTACCTGCCTCGCCCCCAATTAATCAGTTCATCGGCCTTCCTGAGAAAAGTCAAACATGTGTTCTCGCTCAAGAGCCCCAGGGGATCTGTCAGAGAACAGAGCAAATACGTGTCACACCCCAGGAATGAACTCGATGCTTCTTCTTGTAAATTGGGCCTCAGGTTAAGCCCGCCAGGGTTAACTGGGGCACCCCGAGTGCCTCGGTAAGATGTGGAGGTAAGGTCAGGGCTGCCTGCCACCTCCCCTGCACCGCACCCATGTTCCTTTCGGGCACTGCCCCTTGGAAAGGATCTGTCATCCCGTCTGTAGGGCAGTGCATGCATGTGGGGGCTCTAAAATGCAAACTTAAGCCACACTGAGATACCATTTGTCACCCATCAGACTGAGAAAGATCAAAACAGTCTGATAAGAGACGGCGCTGGCGACACATGGGGCAGCAGGCCTCTCATTACTAGCAGGAGGGCACATTGGCACAACCGAGGCGAGTGGTTCAGCAAAATCTATCAGTAACCAACGTGTGCACCTGACCCCACCATTCTCTCTCTAGAACTGTATCTGAATGCAGACATGCACACACATGAAATAAGGTGTCAAGAAAGATACCCTTCCTGCTAGGTGCTTCCATCTATTACAGGGGAAAATGGAGACCCTAAGACCCTACCGTGTACGTGTAGGGAACAGATTAAATACTGATGGCCCAGCCCACACGAGGAAGGGAAGTGAGGGTTAAAAGAATAAGGACTCTCCCTGTGGAACCATACGGAAGGACCTTTAAGGTTTACTGTCACATGGCAGAATCAGGTGCAGGACAGAGGGTATGATGAGGCACCATTGGTGACAACATACAAACACACAAATATATTTGCTGATTTGCTCAAACCAGTGGCTGCCTAAGGTAAGCAACCTTACCACAGTTACTCGTCTTTCTTTGAATTTTATACCATGAAAATATCTTACCTATTCAACATCAAATTTCTGAAAGAAATATTTTTTTGCATGCCTGAGCTCAAGTCCTCTTTGGCCCCTTTCTCTCTGGGTGGTCTTGGGCAAGTAACACACCATTTGCTTCCAGGTCTTAATTCTCCCCATTTCCCAGATAAGTCACCCTTCAGAGGGCCATGGTGATTATAAAATGCGATAATCCTCTGCCAGCTTATTTTTGGCTTGAGGGATTTTATCCCCTAACATTTTATTACAAATGGTCACTTTCACGACAAAAAGTTTCTTCCTCCTCCCCATCGCGTTCTCCATTATGTCTCTAAACACACGCCCACGCAGGCCACCTGGAAACACCTATATGGGGCCACACAACTCCAGTCACCTGAACGTCCCCTATACCTCACTCAATTTGCTGGCAGTGACAGCGTGAAGAAATAGCGACACATACCATACCCCTTCTTTAAAAAGGTCTTCAGTACAGGAGCTGTGCAGGGGGGTTGGTGGTCCATGGTGGGAGAAGCCACGCACACCCGCCCAGGCCCACTCTGGCCGCCACCCCCTTCTTCCTCTGCAGCTGGAGAGAGCTTAGCATTCTCCCAGCCACCGCCAGGGCAACCCACCTGCCCAAGCGCTCCTGCAGCACCTGGTAAACGCTGATCCGGAACGTCTCGTTATCGAAGCGTTCCCGGATGTAGTCCTTGTAGATCCGGAATTCGGCTGCAGTCACAGCTTCCCCTTCTGGGATCTTGGAAAGATCAAACCGGAACTCCCGATGGTGGTAGCGCGGGTGGAAGAACTCTCTGTCGTGTTCCACTGGAAAGGGAAGAAAACACACACCAGCACCAAAAGCTCATTAGTGACTGGGTGTCACTGTCCCAGCCCACAGCCCAAGCACCTTGCCTGAGCGAGATGGAGGCGCGTGCACAGCCAGCACCCCCTGGCGATGAATGCCCATTCCACGCTGATCTGCTCCAGCCTGGAAGGCCACAGGTGCAGACCCAGGGTCACTTGAACAACGAGAGCAATGTGGGAACAGTGGGGCACTGACCTCGCCATCCCAGAGATGCTGGGCAGACTCGGGTTCCAGGAGCTCAGCCCCGGGTTCAAATCAGACTTGGCCACTAACTAGCTGGCCTGGACAAGATATCAGGTAACTTACCTGGACCTCAACTTCTTTCTCTAAAAACTAGGGTAATAATCCTCCTTCAAGGATTGTTGAGGTAAGTGATCTAATCCACATAAATAGTTTAACCCCTGGCAGAGCTAGATAATTGTAAACATAAACCTCACTACGCTTTTTGCAGGGTGCCCAAGGCCTGTGGTGTTCAGCCCTGGCCGCATGTGAGAATCACCATAGGAGCTTTGAAAAGTGTTGATGCCCTGGCCCAGGCGTGAGCTGGTGATGTCTAACAGCTGGCTCTCTGGGCCCCCGTCTGCAGTGTTTGCCAATTTCCAACACAGCAGGTTCCAGGCTACCACGGGGAAGTCACCAGAGATGTAGGCAGGACAACAGCACGCAGTGGGCTCTAGCACCCTGCCCTGCCTGCCTCCTCTGGACCAAGAGAATCAGTACCTTTGGTACTGCGCTTTTTAAAGTACTCCAAATGTTCCTCATGGCAGCCAGGGTTTACAACCACAGTTAGACTGAGAGCTGAAAAAGAGGTGAATGGCAGAGTCCGGGGGTGGGGGGCACTTTTGAAAATGACTTCAGGACAAAACAAGGCAAAGGCCTCAGCTTTTTTCCCTTATACTGGCAGTGATACTAGACTGAGACATTATGCCCATTTCAGAGACGATGAATACCAAAATGGGTAAGCCTGGGAACAGTGTTTCTGGGAATGGGCCCATTGTTCCCAAGGATCATGCATCCTCTGGTCCCAAATGGAGCTGGGATGAAGTCGAGAGTCCAGTGCAGGAAAGAGGCAGAATGGCCCAGCTCATCCAGGCTTGCAGCAAGTGCTGCGAGATACAGTCCCATCTCCACTTCCAGCCTGGAGGCATGGGGAGCAGAAAGAGGGACTGATAAGGGAACTAGGCTGGCTGGCTAGAAGAAAGGACACACATGAGCCCTGAAGGCTCTCAGGCTGGGTTAGAGATGTATGTATGCAGCATGTGAATGCCTTTAAGGAAGGCGGTTCCCAGCACTGGTAGCCCAGAGGTCCTGCTTACAGGTTTCCATTAAAAAAAATAAATCTGTTCGAAACCTTAATAATAGTCCTAGAAAAATATTGGCGTGGGGGCAGGGGGTGCTGAGGAATTATCCACTTAGCAGGCTGTTCCCTACAGGGCAGAGGGGGCAGATGAAGTCCTTAAGAGTGAAGGGCATGGCAAAGAGCCCAGCTCACCGTGGAGATGCCCTGGGCCAGTCCTGTCATCCTCCCAGCTCATCTACCCTCCAGGTCACTCTAGGAGGTGGCACAAGCCGTGCGGGGAGGGGATGCACCTGACAGCCAAGAGGTGTTGAAGGCATGCCCAGGGTCAAAGAGCTGGGACTCAAACCTGGTCCCACCAACAGTAACCAGGCATCTCAACGGCTGTGCTAACAGTTTAGCGGGAGTTCCTTTGCCTGTTAGGAATTCTTCACTGCATTACAGCATGTTTGTAACATGTGCCCAAACCTGGTGTGCGCAGCCCAGCGAACTGTCACAAAGTGAACCTACTCATCGAACCTCTGCCCAGATCAAGGATCACGCTGTCACCAGCGTCTCCCTTTTCTCCCCCGGCTTCTCAAACTGTAGGTTTCTTTTGCTTGTTTTGAACATGGTAAGCAGAGAATAACACAGTATATATATTCCTTTGTACCTGGCTTAATTCAACATATTACTGTGGATGTATACATCCTCACTGTCATATAAAATTCCACAGTTTGATTACGGCACAATCCATTTGTCCCTTCTGGAGCCCATGCACCTTTGGGTGGTTCCGACCTGGGGCTCTTGCCGCAGTGCCGCTCTGAACGCTCTGCTCCCTGCACTTTGGTGAGAAAGGGTGAGCAGAGCTACAAGTGGAATTGTGTCCATCTTAGTTAACACTGATCCTCCCTGAGTGTTGTACCAAGGAGCTTTGTAAGTGTGTGCCAGGAGGAGTGGTGGAAGAAGACAAGCCTGCCTATGAAGGCGATGGCATAGCCTGGGGACAATGTGGTGGCCTCCTGAAGGGCTTTTCTGCAGGGGACTGGGAAGGGGTGGTGAGGCAATGACCCCCTGCAAACAGTGTGCACAGCGTGCTGCCTCAGCCCCTGCACCCCGGGAGGCCCCAGTGAACACAGGGGTGCCCCCAGCACCCCCACCCAGTCCAAGGTCACCCAAGACCATCTCATAACTGAGGTCCTCACCTTGCCTCCAGGTAGCAGCGTTCAACACTTGGCTCTTCCAGCCTTCCCAGACCTTGCCTGCCTGCAGCTCCCGTCAGCAAGCACTCTTAGGGCTCCCCCAGCTCTCTGGCCACTCCTTGAAACATTCCCTGAGATGTTCCCATCTACGGGGTGTTAACATGAAGCTGTGGAATAGGAGGAGAGCACGCCACAGGTCGCTCCCTGCTCCCCACTGCTGAGGGTTCCAGGCAAAGTCTCCAATGGCAGATAAAGTCTCCGTTTCTAACCCTCTTCCATTCTCCTCCCACAGTGGTGCCAAATCTCCGAAGGCCATGAAGAGCCCTTGACATGTGCGATGCTTCGATGTCAGC
The DNA here is from genome assembly GCA_032199065.1 of Smutsia gigantea. Classification (NCBI taxonomy): domain Eukaryota; kingdom Metazoa; phylum Chordata; class Mammalia; order Pholidota; family Manidae; genus Smutsia; species Smutsia gigantea. The sequence continues at coordinate 124,878 of JAVSCE010001036.1, read as the reverse complement.
AGAGAGGGCTGCTCCAAGCCGTCACACGCAGGAACCCCAACCACGATGCCTGGAACGCAGTGAGGCCCCCAACAAAAAACTCAGAGCTGCACCTGCTAGCAAATACAGCAATCAACCAAAACCAAGACTGGGGGTGCAGGACCCCTGGTTTACAATGAAGATGGTTAAAGAACATATTTACTGAGTGCGTGCTCTATGATGGGTCCCACACTGAACACTCCTCGCCACCATCCAATGGAACCCAGTGAGACAGGACTGATACCCATTTTATAGATGAGGCAACTGCAGCTCAGGGAAGTCAGGTAACTTGCCCAAGGTCACAAGTTTAGTAAGTGGCTGAACCTCAGAAATCCCCACTCTTGACCTTTACGATGTCTGCAGCCAGGTGTTCTGAGTTCGAATCTCAGCTGTGCACCACTGTGGTCTTGGCCAAGTAACTTCCGCCTCCCCTCCCACTGGGAATAACAGTAATGGTCCTTTTTCATGAAGTCTGCACTTAATAACAGTGCCCAACAAATGGAGAGCAGTTTGTGTGTGCCATTGTTACGGGGCCTCTAAAGCAACGAGCCAGAGAGTGACAATCACTATGAAAGAAGCAATATGTGCATGTGGATATTTACATAATTCGGTAATGATAACTTTATTGGAAAAAAATACAACAGATGAAATAATAAGGTTTGAATAATGACATTAACACAGGTACAATTACTGAAGTCACACCCAGAGAAGTAGGAAAACACTGATAGAGAATTCACAAATAAAAAGTTTGCTGCAGCAGGGGTATATGTAACTTTTTTAATGAGTAAGATAAAACATATCTTGACTGTTAAGAAAGTTTAGATATCAGGGTTTAAAAGTTTCTTTTTTAAAAACGATATATGGCTGAAGTGTCCATATAAATTTCTTGCAAACATGAGCAGGCTCTTTCGGAAGGCTTTCTGAATGAACTTCCTTAATTATTTTAAGTCAGTGAGAGGTATGAACCACATGGCCATTCTGTTCTTCCTGAAACCGACATCATCACGTGTTCTGAAAATGATTTTGTATTTTGTCAAAGGAAGAACAGTCATTTAAAAGAAAAAGGCACTGAATACTTCAAAGTCCAAACCAAATTCTAAATCTCACCTTCCTAAGATCTCCATTTTATATGGAAGCCACAGCATGAACTTTCCACATTTTAATCTCAGAGATGAAGAAGGTTTGTCCCCACTGAAGTAGATAGAAGCATGCATGTACTTTCAGAGAGAAAAAAACGTCCTTACGCTTTCTTCTGATGTTACCATAGTTGATTACCCAAGGCTTGGTTTTAAAACCAATGTCTAGAGTTGGTATCTCCCTGTGTCCATAGAGAAAAGCTTACTAAGGAAACCCGGAGCCTAGGAATCCAGCTTTTCTCCACCGCCCTTTACATTACAGCACCCCACCGGCTAGGAAAGCTCACAGGCATTAACAAAGACTTTCATCTTCAAAAGATTAAAAGGACCCAAATCCCCAAGACCAAAAGATAAGTCCAAAGAAAATGGATTCCGGAAAACACCATCTTGACAGCAACCAGCCCCATGACTGTCCCCAAAGCGTATTCTTGTGTCACTCTTTTACAAAAGCATGAAATAATGCCCCTAAAACTGGCCCTGGGAGGGGAAGTCCTGGAAGGAGGGTGTCAAAAAAGGGTAGAGGCAGGTGGGAACAAGAAGCCGCCCACCTGAAAGTCCCCTCTCATGACCCTCTGACTTGCCAGTAAAGACCTCTGCCCCATATACCAGTCAAGCCTGTGCCCCAGCACTACCAGGAGTGCCACACCTCTTCTCAGCATCTGGGGTTCCCCCTCCCTTTTACATTACACAACATGTACAGGCATACCCCCACTTAGTTTAAGCTCCTCTGAACAAGGGGGTTATGAAATCCAACCCGCCATGTAGACTTACAAAGAGCAGCATGTATTTAAAGGGTACCTAAGCAAGGGTATTCAGAACCATGCTTTACAGAACTGTTTAACACCCTAAAATTAGGGGTATGGATCCACAATATATACATTCTTATGTGCATACATTATTATACACAAAGACAAGGAATACAGTAAATTCTTACAAGTGTGAGAAAACAAATATAGAAGATACCACATTTCTCTGCTCCCTTGTTGATTATTTTGTGCAAGAGCACAGCTCCCTGGGACCAACAAAGTGGCTGGGGCACACACAGCTCACAGATGTCACAGCAGATGCCACAACCATGCCATCTCTCTCTCAGAGAGCCTCACAGTCACTCTCCCAGTCAGGCCATCACCTTGTCCCATGTCCCCCTTCTTCAAAGTTGAGGGAGGGGTGGGAACAAGCCCCAAACTGGGCCAAACATAGGATTTCTTTTCTTTTTACTGGACTCTGGTAGGGAAGAGCCCCTGTTTGTTTTCTCTACCTTGAACTCTAAGGTGTAACTCAGCACTCTGTGCAGAGAAAGCTAGTCTGTGAGAAAAGAAGACTCCAGGCAGAATGCGCATCATACTGGGGGAAGGAAGCCTTCCCGGTCTGACCCTCTGGTCTGGCAGTCCCCATCCCTCCTGAAGTTTGGGGTTTCAGTTCTTCCAATGAGTCATGTGGAGGCCTTCAAACAAGTCCCCTTTTAAACTAATGAGAGTCAGTTTTCTGACTCTCTGCAACCTACTATTTGCAATCAAGGCAGCTCAGAGCAAAATGATTCTAGCCAGTTAAGCACACACCCAGAATGGATGGGCAGGAAGCACGCCAGGTAACAGTGGTTCTCTCCAGGCAACCATGTGCCGTGAAAACTGCTTTCTTTAGCCTTGGACAACTTCCAAATACAAGATGACCCCTTGACCAAGCTCCATAGAAAGAGGGGCAACAACTGACTTGATCCCGAGCGCCCAGTGCTCAGCACACCCGGACACTTCATAGAGCTCCGTAGGTCTATTGGGTTGAAAATACTGCTCTTTGTGTAATTCCCTTCTGGTCTTTATAGATTATTTTATTGATAACGTACCTACATAAAGGACACAGATTATAAGTGTGTGTGAAGTTCGATGAGCTGTCCCAATGAAAACACACCCAGAGCAGGGAACAGCACATTGCTTTCTAGCACCAAGACATCACCACAGGCCCCTCCCAAACACCAGCCCCTCCCCAGAGAAGACGGCCATCCTGACACCAACACCACAGACTCCCTTTGCCAGCTTGGTGCCTACCTTCTGCGTCTGCTGCCTCACTCAACCTCCCACCTTGTGCTTACACACACTGGTAGCTCTTCATTCCCACTGCTGTAGAGAACCCTGTTGCATGAATAATCCACAATTTACTTTCTGATGGGCATTTGGGTAGTTTCCAATTTGGGTCTATTACAAATTATGCTACAGTGAGCATTCCCACATGTGCCTTTCAAACACATTTCTATTGGTTAAACACTTGGAGGCAGGGCTGCTACGTCAGAGGGTATGGTGCTCTGCTTTAGTATATGCATCCGTTTCCACTGTCAAGAACGGGGCTGGAGGTGGGGGTGGGGAACAAGCTATGGGGCCAAATGATACATAACCCCTAAAGGGATAGTTCACTTTAGTTTGTTTTAGTAAACCCCAGTGCATCTATTTGGGTATGAGGGTGGCAGGAGTTCTTCACCAGAAGTGCTGAATAGAGTCTTAGGAAAGAATGGAGGTTGACCAGCCCTAGGGGACAGGGAAGACAAGCAACAGAAAGTGTTGATAAGTGGTAAGAAGTCTCTTCAAATGACAAGAAAAAGGCAAGTTAAGTTCCTCATTGGAAAAGTTCTTGGATGCCATGCTAGAAGTCAATCAGGACCCCATCAACCATGACAGGTTTGATCTGCTATGCTGGACAATGCCTTGATCAAATCTATTGTAGGTAGAGGACCAGTGGTATTGTGGAAAGTTGGTTACAGAGGGGTGAGAACAGAGACAGGGAGCTCAGAGGAGGGTCCAGTCCAGGCACGATGCATATCCAGCACACATACCCCCCTTCTCCCTTCCTGCACCTAAGACAGGCATCACTAAACTATCACAGCACTCTTTACTTTGACCTGGCACTCGGACAGCCACTACCAATCCTGGCTGTTTGAGAAAACAACTGTATTTTCTGTCCTTGGTCCAGACTATGGGAGAGATGGAATGGACAAGAAGCACCTCACTAGGAAAATGGACAGAAGTCAACAATTATCAAACGCAGGCATTTAAAGAGAGGGGAATAGAGAAGGGTTGTCCACTGCTACTTGGAATGCCTGGCAGGCAATAACACCATTGGCAGGTAAGAGTATAGGAGGAACAGCTCTGGGGTGAAGGAGGAGAGAAGGAAACATAGCTGCAGACGTGTTAGACTAGAGGTGACCTGTGGGAGGGAAATCCAAGTGGATCACTTGACCGGACAGCTGGAGAGAGAGGCCTGGAGGGTTGGTGAGAATGTCCCTGTTGGGGGCTGCTGAATTGGGTTTATGGATGACGTTTTGTGGAGAACATGCACATACAATGAGAAGGAAAAGAACAGCCTTAGACCCACACTGGGGTCTGCGTGGCAGACGGAGAACACAGTCGCCAGGGGACCGCCTCCAGGGGAGGAGCAGGACCAGAGGGCAAGTGAGATAAGGTGACGGATGGAGCCAGACTCTGAGAAAAAGGAGAGGGAGGCCATCCCCCGGTCTGCTCACAGCTTCTCAGAGACCTCAGTGAGTGGCCATCGTGGGGACAGCCATGCAGAAAAGAGCAAGACTCCAGCCACAGATGAGAGACATCTGCGTCACGGAAGGGGCACTGTCAGCCCATACAAAGCTGTCTTCCTTTCTTCCTCAAGCTGCTCTCCTGGCCAGGGCTGGAAGAGTTGATAAACGAGTAGTAAACAAGCTGATCACCCAGCAGCTCCTTCTGGAACTTTATGGTTTTCATAAAAAGCCTTGTTAACCTTCTGGACTACATGGTCCTCTCACTGTCCCCAAAGCTCCCACTAGCCTATGAGATGGGATCAAGTATTTTATGAGCCAAGAGACAGTTTCCAGGTGAAACCGGCAAGTCCAGCATTACAACTTTGCTCCTCACTCAGAGAGGTCCAAAAAACACCATTTAGGACCTGGGGACACACCCATGAACCCCTTCAATGAGGATGAGGCTCTGGGAACCAAGAGAACCAACCAAAGCCTACAATACATACAACCAGAAGCTAGAACTGAGCCTCCAAGGACTCTGACTGCCTAAGATCCCATGGCCCAGAACCTCCCCCATCTTGATTTAATCCTGGAACTTAAAACCCAGACTCCTTCCTTTCCTACAGGGATACAATGCATCCAGAAGGTTCTGGCACATGCCAGAATTCACTGGAGCTGTTCCCACAGCTGCTGTTGGAAGGCGGTTTATGGCCCCACAGCTTCAGGGATGTGAAATGGCTCTTCCTTCATTCAAAGATTTACATGGTGAGATTAAGGAGCTTGAAAAAGCTGCCAGCGGTATGCCATAAATTGGGAGTTCAGGAAAACAGAACAGACACAGACATACCCAACTACTCTTATAGGAACATGTTCTCTTAATAGCATGAGCGTTGATGCGCTTTGCTGCCCAGCTCTCAGAGAAGGAGGAGTCTGTCCTAATGCCAGAAAGAAGGAACATAAGTCTAAAATGATACACACTGCCAAGAAAACATCCTGGTGCCTCCTCAAATCCCACTGTATCCATGTGACAGGTATTCCTTGACCACCCCAGCATGATATGAGAGACCTCCATGTCCTGCTATAAGAGAGAAGTTGATAAAAGCCCAGTTAAAGGGCAGCTCTGTCACCTGCCTAACCCCTATACTAGGTAATAGCCATTTATTTTATTTTATTTTTAATTGTGGTAAATACACATTACATAAAATTGACCATCTTCACCATTTTTAAGTGTATGGTTCAAGCAGTGTTAAGTACATTCACACTGCTGTGCAACTGATATCCAGAACTTTTAATCTTGCAAAACTGAAACTCCATACCCATTAAATAACTCCCATTCCTCACCTGTCCTCCCAGCCTCTGGCCCCACCATTCTACTCTCTGTGTCTACAAACTCGACCACTCAAGTCTCTCATGTAAGTGGAATCATACAGTATTCATTCTTTTGTGTCTGGCTTATTCCAGCACAATGTCTTCAAAGTTCATGTTGTAGCATGTGTCAGAATATCCTTCCTTTTTCAAGGCTGAGTAATATTCCACTGTCTGTATAGCCCACATTTGATTTACCTTTTTTTTTTGGTATCATTAATTTTTTTTTGGTTTCAATATACAATGACATGAACAACATTGTGGTTACTAGATTCCCCCCATTATCAAGTCCCCACCACATACCCCATTACAGTCACTGTCCATTAGCATAATAAGATCCTATAGAATCACTATTTGTCTTCTCTGTGCTATATAGCCTTCCCCATACCCCCCACAAACATTATCTGTGCTAATCATAATGCCCCTTTTCCCCCTTATCCCTCCCTTCCCACCCATCCTCCCCAATCCCTTTCCCTTTGGTAACTGTTAGTCCATTCTTGGGTTCTGTGAATCTGCTGCTGTTTTGTTCCTTCAGTTTTTGCTTTGTTCTTATGCTCCACAGATGAGTGAAATCATTTGGTACTTGTCTTTCTCCGCCTGGCTTATTTCACTGAGCATAATACCTTCTAGCTCCATCCATGTTGTTGCAAATGGTAGGATCTGTTTTCTTCTTATGGCTGAATAATATTCCATTGTGTATATGCTCCACATCTTCTTTATCCATTCATCTACTGATGGACACTTAGGCTGCTTCCATATCTTGGCTATTGTTAAGTAGTGCTGTGTGATTTATCCACTTATTTTCAATGGACACTTGGGGTGCTTCTACCTTATGGCTATTGTAAATAATGCTGGTATGGACACAAGTATGAAAATATCTTTTTGAAACCCTGCTTTCAATTCTTTTGGATACATACCCATAAGTGGAATTGCTGGATTATATGGTAATTGTTTTTAATTTTTTGAGGAACCGCCATACTGCTTTTCACAGTGGCTGCACCATTCCCACCAACAGTGTACAAGGTTATAGTTTCTCCACATCCTCATCAACACTTACTAATTTCTGGTGTTTTGTCTTGTTTTGATAGTGGCCATCCTAATGGGTGTGTGATGGACAGCTACCTTATAAAAGCCTTCCTTCTAGTCTGGATGCCACACCGCACGTGTCACACATCATCTTACTGAATCCCTATAAAACCCTTCTCAGAGGTAGGTGCGTGTGTTGCGTCCATTTTCCTGATGACAACACTGAGGCTCAGAGAGGTAAAGGTACTTCCTCATGACCACAAAGCTGGTCTGAGGACCCACATGGTTCAACCCTCAGCCACCCTAACTCTATCCCTTGCCCTGAGAACCACTGCTGACTTCGTAGCTGTGGAGGCAATGAAATAAGGACGACGACTGCGAGTCTACCAAGCTCTTGGCACATGACATGTTCAAAACATTCATCTTACGAGCTCAGCTCAGAGAGACAAGACGCTGCATCCAGCTCAGATCTCTCTGGATCATAAATTTTGCTTCTACCCAATGCCAAAGTCACCCTTGAGAGAGGCTGACAGCTTGAAAATTTTGTAGCAGCAACTCGTCTAGGCCCATCACCCCTCCCTAGGCCCCCCTAGCCCGGCGCACACAAGCAGCATTGTCTCCCCAGCCCCTGGACTGCCGCCTCAACTCTCGAACTTTCACCAAATGCTTCGGCTGCCAACAAGACCACCTGGAGTCCCATAGCCAGGCGCTCCAAGAGGGTCTTCAGAGACACTGCCTCCTTGTTAGATGCAGGGGGCTGTGACCCGAGGAGCAGGGTGTGGAGGCGAGCCTGCCGGCAGGCCAAGCATTTTGTCCTCAGCACTGCAGCCCACACAGACGTGGGGGTGGGCGTGGGGCAGAGCGCATTACTGTACCGCAAGATTAAACACTTCAGTGTCAACATGTGTGTAGAATTGCTCGAACAATGTTATCATTGTGAATTGAATGGACCAAGAGGTTTAGGGGATGGGGCGGGGAGAGGGAGAAAAGATGGGTTTAATTATCTCTAGGGCTGAAGCCAGTTGTTTGCCTAAAAACACCCAGATGCTGGTAGAGCTGAAAAGAAAAAGGGGCTGTGAGCGTCCATTGATCTTCCTGCCATAAACCAAGGCAGCCGTCCTTCACCCAGCAGTGCCCCATCTCCTCAGCCAGAGGAACCCAGCCCCCAGGGGTCTTTGGAACCCACCCCATCCTCAGCTAATTGAAAATGAGGAAAAGAATGGAAACAAGTTACTATTTTCAGCTGAACTAGTGACTCTCAACCAGGGGTGATTTTGTCCTCCCCCCACCCCCACCAAGGGACATTGGGCAATGCCTGGATTCCCCTTTGTTTGCTGCACCTCAGGGGGTGTGTGCTGCTGGCGTCTAGTGGGTGGGGGCCAGGGGCATTGCTCAAACCCCGCAAAGCAGAGGACAGCCCCCCCACTAGGGGGAGGGTCCAGCCCCAGCTGTCCGTCATGCCAAGTTCAGAATCCCCGAGTAAACAGACAGGAAAACCTCAACAGAGTCAGGGCACCTGGGTTTGGTTCCCATCTGGTCTCTCGGCTATCGGGGTGGGGCCCCAGGCTCCCTGGGCCTCAGTGCTCCCCTCTGGAACAAAGGGATGGATTTAACTGGTCTGACTCCCCCTTCTCTAACCTACTATTCCACCAATTCTGACCTCTATATGGCCCAAGCTCATCTCCCTAACCTTGAATTCTACATGTGCTGTACAGTACAGCAATCACTAACCACCTGTGTCTGCAGAGCGCTCGAAATGTGGCCAGGGTAGCTGGGAACTCCATGTTTACATTTATTTCAGTGCAGTGAATATAAACCTAAATAGCCGTGTGTGGCTTGTGGCTCTCATATCAGACAGCACAGATAGCAACCATTTCCACCATCACAGAAAGTTCTATCAGACAGCGTCACTCTGAAGCGTCATTTCACTGGGTACTTAGAGCAACGGGATGATATAAAGGGCTTACTGCAAACCAGAATCCTAATACATGTTCCCAGAAATATGAGGCTTTTCCTTAAAATGACAGTCCTAGTGTGGGAAATTCCACGGAGGTAGGGAGAATTCCATTCCAGAGTTGGGAGAGAGGCCTGGGATGGAAGCTGGCTGCTCCATGGCTCTTGGTTCTGTCTGTAAGACAGGCATAATAACCCTGCTCTGGTCACAGGGCCACCTGGGAGCTTGTCACTGGTGAGTGACATCAGGCTGGATACCCATCACACGCACCAAGTTCAGGAGCCCAGGGGCTTTGCGCTCCAGGCCCACCCTGGTACCGCGGCCCCCTCCCCTCAGCTGAGCGGGGCTTAAGCTGACTGTCCCAGCTCCAAAGCCACCCTCCCTGAACACCCCTGCCCCTTTCAGTTCCTTCCTGGAACCTAATTCTTTGTTTGGTTGGCCCATTGACCTGTTTGCTAACGGTCTGCCCTTCTAGATTTTAACACCACGAGAGTACGAACTAAGCAAGGACACAGATCAGAAGAGGTTCCAGGTAGGGAGCCTGGCCGACATGAGTCCCCATACTCCCACACACTGGGCTCTCAGCACGTTATTCCTCACCTGTGACATGGGAGGATGCCGACAACAATACTGACTTCACCAGGCTGTCATAGGACTAAAATAGACCGGGGATTCTCAGACTTCAGAACTCCAGGCTCACCTGGGAGCTTATTCACACAGCACTGGGCTGACTCCCTGTGTTCTTCATTCAGGAGGCCTGGGGTTGGGCCAGGACTTGCATTTCTAACACATTTGAAGGGGATGCTGCCAGTCTGGGGACCTCACTTTGAGAACTGCTAGAACAAAGGTCCTCTGGGGCACCCTGGCAGAAGGTACATCTTGATGATGTTCGTTACCTCATTGTTGTTCTCCACTGTTCCACCTACTGCACTGACCTGCCTGACATTTGGCAGGTTCTCAAGACAAGGGTCTGCGAACTTTCTCCACCGACTTCCTTAGAAGGGTAGAAACCACCTTTTGGCCTCACTCAGCTCAAGAAGCAGAGAGCATTGGAGTTGCAAAGGACCATGGGCCTGACGCCCTACGTCTGCACACAGGCTCTGCCAATCACCTGCAGTGACTTAGGACAAGTTAACCTGTCCCTAGGAGGCTCAGCTTCTCCCTCTATTAAAGAGGGACACTAAGAAGCCCCAAGTTATGGGGCCACTGTGGGAACTCAGGACTAGCAATCATGTAGCATGGCAGGGCGACTCGTGCCCTGCCTACTGTCAGCCAGACGAGTGCAGCTGCAGAGCGGTGGGGGTGGGGAGAGGAGCTGCCTCCCCTTCAGCAGGACGGGACGGTGCCTCACCAGGCCTCCCCCAAAGCAGCCAGAGACTCCTGGGTCAGCTGGGCAGGCACAGCTGGTTTAAGGTATTTTAGAAGCAAATCAAATCAAATGAGAATTTATAATCCTTCCTGAGGTCTGGGTTCTATCAACCTAAACTCATTAGGCCCTGGTGGTGCAGGTGCAGCTAAGGAAGAGATTGTTTTGCATTTCCTTCATCCTGGGCTCCCATCTCCCTTTCAAAATAAAAGTCTTCTTAAAGTCCCATACTTGGACCAAAGCAGCACAGAGCCATCAGCACTTGTTTCTGCAAACGGGAGGTGCAGAGATGTGCCAAGGCCATGCCAGGGGCTGGCAGGGGCAGCTTTGGTAGAGACCACAGTCTTCAAAAGCCTTGTTCATTTCATGTTCTTGTTTTCAACAAACTGAACTTGAATTCCCAAACTGAATTATCAGAACACCCCCGAAACCACCCTGTTGCCCCTCGCACCCAGTTCTGATAAAGGAGCGAGAATCTGAGAAGGAACCAGAGAGGGGCCGTGCGATCACATTCTGGATCCTCTGCTGGGTGTAACTGGCAGAGTGCCAACAGACTCCCAGCGTGACTCTCCAGTTTACACAAGACAGCTCTACATGGGATCACCTTTCCACATCACTGGAAATGACCGGTAGTGATTTAAATGAGCTCTTGTACAATTAAATTTATATAAAGTCTAAAAACAGGCAAGCCTAATCTCTGCCGTTAGGAGGGCAGTGGTCCCCTTGGGGGAGGATGACGGGCTTCTGGGAGATTCTCAATCTCGGGTGCTGGTGACCCAAGTGTGTTCGCTTTGTTAAAATTCCTACTGTTCTTGATCTGAGCACTGTGCTATACATGTTACACCTCAACAGTTTCATTTACAGTAAGTGTTGGTGGGCTTTATCCATCTCCGGTTTGACTCAACAAGTATCGGTCACCGTATTTCTTCTACTGAAGAGATACAATCAAAAGAACAGTTACCAATTTTAAGACACTTTAGTTTTGGAAACTTTGATAAAGAAATGGGACATTTGTATAAAATACATAACTAAAACGTTTATGGGGCTTCCCACTGCCCTCACAGGTGACCCTCTCCTGCCTTGCCAATGGATTTCAGCCCCGGGCAAGTTCACTATGGATTCAGTGAGACCGAGGGATGATGATGGAACGTTCTTGAGGTGAAAGAGTTTACTACCCGGCTTGTTCTCCCGGCGATAGGTCAAGCACTAGAATTACGTCTGTATCCAACGGTCTGCAGGTCTGTAATCCTCCTTCGTCTCTGCCCTCGGCGCTGCCACCACTCCAGTCTCATCTCTGCTCTCCTGCAGCCGTGCAGCCGTGCCACCGGGTCACCCAGAGCACTGGGCGGAGCTCTTTATATAGCATCAATAACATATTGCCTACACGTGTGTAGTGAGCTAGCCAACCAGGGCCAGGTAAGAATCCTGGCCACAGGAACCTTCACTTTATCCACACCTCTCATTACCCAGGCTTCTAACTAACCTGCTCCAAACCAGTTCTTTGAGCCTGAGGGGCACTACAGGATCAAGTTTAATAGAGAGGGCTCAGGAATAGGGCCTCCAAATTCAAATACACTCACTGGCTATGTATCCCAAGACAGCTACTTATCTGTGCTCACTTTTCCGGTCCATAAAATAGGATAATAATGGCCCCCACCTGAAATAGTTATGAAAATTAAGTAAGTTAATATAATAAAGAGGATAAAGTTTGCTTGGCACATAGTAAGCCCTGGACAAATGTTAGCTACTCAGATTACTTTTATAATGGCTAACACAGCCATAATTCAACAGACACACCCCCAAGCCCCCAACCCAGCAAGAAGGAGCCAGAGGCTGACTCCTAGCAACCTTGTTTATGTAGGATGACCTATCTTCTAAAGCCAACTGGTTCATGAATGAACATGATTCAAGCTGCCTAAGAGTCTCTCCCCAGGAGTTTTAGTTGGGTGCAGTAGCTCAACCGTGTCATCAAGAACCCAAGTTTCTTCTGTCTTTTTGCTCTGCCATGGTCTGCCCATTGACTTTTAATCTTAGGTTTGCTGCCTCATAGTCACAATATGGCTGCCATGACTCCAAACACCACATTTTCACACAACCGCATTCAAGGCAGAAAAAGGGAGAATAGACAGTTCTGTTTGCCCATCTGTCACTCAACAGGAAGCAAAATATTTTTCAGAACCACCTCCTACCCCATTCTACCCCTAGCAAATTTCCTCTTGTGTCTCACTGGTTAGGACAGCACCCTGTGGCCATTCCAACCTGCTAGGGAAGCTGGGAAAGCAAGTATGTGGCTAACCAGATAGCTATAATTATAAGTTGCTGTGGGTGGCCATCTTTCTCCCAATAGGCAGGGTAGCAGTGGAATCCAGTGAGGTGTAAAGGTAAGAGGGAAGCTGTTCTGTAACAGAGATGAGGAATGTGGACAGAATAACCCCCGGATTCTCTAAGAACCTTCTAGCTGCTGGTGTATTCTATTGTAAGGCCTGCAAATACACTGATTTCTCCTTTATTTTTTATATAGTTTTTATGGTTTAAATAGGTTTTTTTGCAACCAAAGAACTCTGTTCATGTACTTTCATTCAAAAAACACAAACACATGGTGCCTAGAAATAACCCCTGAAAATACCTCCTCCTTCCTTTTCCCCGATTATCTCTTCCAACTGGCGGGCCTAAACATACACTCAGTCTCACGTTACTCTGTATTAGAAACAAAAAGGAACGACCAAGGGCCCAGAACCCACTTACAGGAAAAAGTTCTTGCACTCTTCAGTGTACATACATACAAGGTTCTGCCAGGACGAGCAGGCCTTTTCTCCAAGCAGCTCTCCACCCTTAGCTAGCAAACAATGACACAGATTCTTAAAATGCCTTGAGTATCTTGATCTGTTCATCCTCTACCCAGAGGGACACAGGAGCCACCTGTCTTACAAGCAGAACTCAGACCAAGCCCCACCCCACCTCTGCTTCTTCTCAAGGGACAATGACCCCTAACCTTCTCTGGTGATTTTCAAGAACTTTTGCTCCTTGTCTAAGGAGACCAGGAGGGTTCAGTTTAAAAAAGTGAAGTTTGTTTTCAGCAAACAATTGACTGTTGGCTACAGTCCTATACAGTCTTCAAAGTTAGGACTAAAGTTGTACCTACTTCTAGGTTTGCATTAAAGAGGAACAAAGTCTCTCCATGGGCTGCAGAGAGTCTGGTTGAATTAATGTCAACAGGCAACAACCTTCTGCATTTATTTACAGTGGAACACTATTATTGGAGACTGCAAACTAGTGTAGGGCCTGTCACGAAGTGGAGCCAAATCATATGTCCAATAAGTTACATAAATTCACCTATACAGCACTTAAGACAACACAGAAAGGGAGAGAGAAACAATTTAAATCATTTGAATGTGGCTACCCAATAACCACTTCCAATACACTTTTCCCTCACTTACTCCCACAGTGTTGGCTAGGGGCCAGTTTCATACCTCCTGATCCTTCCTTGCTGCAAGACTGGCCTTATGCACCAATTTGGCCTAAGGACGCATAAGGAGAAGTTCCTAGGGAACTTCTAGGAAACCAACAGACAAATAAGCAAGGAGAACCCTCCCCTTTCTCCTACCTTGAACATGAGATTGTATGAGGATGTGATGCCTGGAGCCGCAACAGCCATCTTGTACCCATGAGATAACAGGCATGAGAAATTTGAGGGTGACGGAGAGAAGATGGAAACTTCACGTATACCTGGATGATATCACTGAGCTGCTACCCCATACTTGGAACCACCTCCCTGAAGACTTGCTGTTAAGGGAGATGATACTTTTTTTGTGCTAAAGCTGCTGTTAGGCAGGTGTCTCATGAGACAGAACAAGTCCCAAATGAGACATCATTCCTCTCCTCAGGAAGAGGGCGCAGGCTTTGGGAGGTATGTATCTCACAGCATCTCCTGCCCCAGGGGGTGGTACCGTTTAAAGAACGTACTTGGGCGCACCACAGGCCCTACACTTAAGCCAGTTATATCATCTTATGTGCAACGGAAGCAGCAGCACGTGTCCCATTGCTGGAAGGAAAACAGACTCACACGGAGACAAAGTGTCTACCTCCGACGTGGCAGCTTCCTAAAGATTTCAGGGTAATTTTCACTCTGACCAATTTCTGTCCTACCTACTGCCTTCAGCTCAGCCCCCACTTAAGGGGCAACTGCAGCTTCACATCGTTCTTCAAATGTTCAGGGCTTTTGTCAAAACCTCTAAGGGGAGTTGAGTAAAACACATAACTTTTTAAATGGGAAGCTATTTAATGAAATGCATAGTCTTCGATATTTGGGCCCAAGCTAGACTCAGGAACTTACAGGTGTCCTCACTGAGTTGCCACTGATAGACTAACCAGGACCTCAGGTGACAGCCCTTCATCTAAAAGGGCCCAGGAGACCCTGCAGCTAGACTGGGCCCCAGAGGCAGCCCCAGGAGCTGCCCCTGCCATTCCCTCACCCAATCCCATTGCCCTGAGCCCCTACACCCCTACATCAGAGGAAATGGCTACAGACTGAACTGTGCCCCCAAATTCATGTGGTGAAACCCTAACCCCAACATGGTGCTATTAAGGAGGCTGTGTCTTTGGGGGTAAACTGGTTTGGATGAGGCCATGAAGATGGGGCCCCATGATGGGATTAGAGCCTTTATGAGAAGAGACCAGAGAGCTCTCCCCTCCTGGCCGTAAGGACTCAGCCAGAAGACCACTGTCCACATGCCAGGGAGAGAAACAGAACCTGACCATGCTGGTCCCCTTAACTTGGACTCCAGCCTCCACAGTTGTAAGGAAATTAATTCCCATTGTTTAGGCCACAGGCTGTCATTACGCAGCCTGAGCTGATGGAGGCAGAAGCAGGCCTAAGGCACTAGGGTGCCTTCGGTGACCTGCCTGGGCTCACACAGTGACCTGGGGCTCAAAGTCGGACAGACGTGCTGTCCCCAGAGCTGGGCGAGCAACCCACCACCCCTGAGCCCAGTTCCCTCACACTAAGAACAAATGTGGGAATCATGCTATTTGATGAGCAGCCAGCACGGGTGGGTTCTCACTTAAGACAGAGAAATATCAGCTGCCCATATCAAAAACTGGGGCGCATGATAAGCTACCCCACCAAGTTGGACATAAACAGAGTCCAGAAAAGAAAAAGAAAAAAAGGTACAATTTTACAATTTTTCCTGACTCTCAGGAAACAGGGGCTGCTCCTGGGGCTGCCTCTGGGGCCCAGTCTGGCTGCAGGGTCTTCTGGGCCCTTCCAGATGAGGGGCTGTCACCTGGTGTCCTGGTTAGTCTATCAGCTGCAACTCAGTGAGGACACCTCTAAGTCCATTAAATAGCTTCACATTTTTAAAAAGGTATAAATTTTTATTTATAATTTTTTTAAAGAGCAGGCCAGCCCACAGCGAAGCATATAAATCTGAGAGTGGTTTGTGCCCTAAGCTGGGGGACAGACAAAGAGCTGGTCCTGATGGTCTGGTTCCGTGTTTCCTTAAAACTGCACCAGTAAACACTGATTG
Source organism: Smutsia gigantea (assembly GCA_032199065.1). Classification (NCBI taxonomy): domain Eukaryota; kingdom Metazoa; phylum Chordata; class Mammalia; order Pholidota; family Manidae; genus Smutsia; species Smutsia gigantea. Next base: position 108,989 of record JAVSCE010001036.1, on the reverse strand, counting down.
TAATCAGCAAGGGGCAACTTTCTAGTATAACAGGATTCATAATAAAAACCCAACTTCCTGGTCTGTCTCGTGCCCAGTCTACACAGACGAGCTTCCCTTTCACCATGGGGTGAAGAGAGGACCATCCTGACCACAATCCTGCAGAGCTCAGCTCACGGGACCTGGGCACCTGCTCTCATTCCCAGCATGAGCCAAACAGCACACCCCACTGCCCTGGAGGAGACGCTGCGCTCAGGACCTGGGTAGGTGGCCCAGCTCCAGAGCAGTCCACACTGCAGCCTGGCAAGGGACAGCGTCACCGCCAGCAGCTAACTGCTGGGCATCTGCTGCCTCACAGGCCCCAGTCCCAGTCTCCTCCTGCCTCCACATGGGGCTCCTCCCTGCAGGCCCCGTGGGCAGCCCCCATGTCAACCGAGAGGAGGAGACGGGGACCCTGTCCAAGGTCACAGAGCCGACAAGCAATAGAGGTGTGGTTTAGGCTCATGTGCTCCGGCCCCAGAGCCAGTCTTAACTACCACCCGAGACATTTTATGAGAAGTTTTTAAAAACAGAACATGGAGAGGAGGCTGTTGGGCTGAAGCAAATTTAGGAGGAGCCATGCAGTGGACTACATGGGCTTCGTGGGGAGGCATAGAGCACTGCTCACGGAAAAGACGCTGAGAAGTCTTCAGAGGAGAAGTCTGTTTAAATCAGTTTCCTCCAACTAGGAGGAGTCCCTCCGAACATGCTGGAGGAGAGACAGTGTCTGTGTGTCACTGGGTGCCCGCAGTGGGACAAACGTACACAACAAGCCAGATAATAAGTATTCTAGGCCGTGGGAACATACAGCGTCTGTTCAACGACACGCTCTACAGTGTGAAAGCAGCCGCGGACAACGCACGAATGGATGATGGTGTTCCAATAAAATTTTATGGGCAGTGCAATGGACTTTCATCCGATTTTCACTCCACGGGAAATACTATCCTTCTTTTGATTAATCACCCTTTTTAAAAATGTAAAAACCATTCTTGCTCACAGGCTGTACAAAAACAGTGGGCCAGTCTGGCCTGAGGGCCATAGCCTGAAGCAAGCAGGTCTCCTTGCTTTAAGCAGCTTTTGAGCGACTTGGGGAAAACATGAGCAGCTTCTCTGCTCATGCCAGCTCCCACCCAAAATGACCTGCCGAGAGAGGGGAATAGATGAGAGAGGGATTTTTGTCCTATTCCCTCCTGAAAAAAGTTGGAAGGAGAAAAAATAGGGACCAATGCTAAGTATGTGTTTAGTAATCTGTTAGTATCACCCAGCAAAAGGCACTGTAAAAATATTTTGGTTCCCAGGAGGAGATGCCTGCTCTTGAGAGAGCTGACCTCCATTCCGTCTCCGGGGTGTTTCAGACCCAGGCCGAGCTCTGTTCCTGGGAGAGTGCTTACGTTTTGATTGCAATCTGTGTGCCTTTCAACTGGAAAATGATCCATCAGTGGAGAAACACTCCTTTCCCAACTCACTGCCAAGGGCCGATTTGACTCTCAAATCAATTTCCAGATTTGAGGAAAGTTACCCTAAACTAGGGGTTTCCAACTGGAGGCCATTCTGTCCACCAAGGGACATCTGGTAATGTCTAGAAACACTTCGGGCTGTCACAGCTTTGGGGTGGGTGTCCCTGGCATGTGATGGGCTGAGGCCAGCAATACTGCCCAGCATCCTGACAGCAGGGCACCCTGCCGCTCAAAATGCCCCTGGTGCTGAGGCTGGGGACCCCTGCCCTCAATCTACCTTAAAGAGGCACTCATGAGTTCCTAAGGGGTCTGAGACATAAAAGACCCAGAGATTTCAAGAGTCCCCTTTCCCATCCCCCCTCCCAGTATATTAAGACAAGGAGCTTGGGTTCGGGTAGGTATAAGGCAAGTAGCTTCATTTATTGTTTCCTCCTAAAGGAAATGACCAACTGGTGCCTCTACCCTATAAACATTTACTAGCCCTGGAAGGTTCTGAGGCCCCACTGCCATTTTTTAAGGGTTTCTCTCTCAACAAATGTTAGGTCAGGTCAGTCAGAAAATGGAACGGGGAGGGGGAGATGGAGGGGAAATTGTTACCAAGTTCAGGATGCAGAGGAAAACCAAAAGACCTAAACCGATCCCCGCCCCTACCTTTTCTTGCTCATAAACGAATGACTGCTTTATTCTGGGCATCTTATGAGGGAGGCAGAGAATTTTAGAGGTCTCAGGGCACAGCCGCGAGGAGTTCTCGTTTGCTGGCTAGTCCCTGTCGTGTGAGTGGGTCTGTAGCTTGATTAGTTATTGGCCTCTGGGGCACGCTGCCCTGAACACACTCTCAGAATGGCTCTGCGGAAGACTCTCTGGCTCCCTAGAGCTTGGAAAAATACGTAGTCACAAAGAAGAATGCAGAGAATAATATAACAAATATTCAGGTACCCACAACTAAGATTAATATAAGAGTTAATACTGTGGTTACTTCCTTTTTTTTTTAATAAACTTTAAAATTTTTGAGTAACCTTAGATTAACAGGAAGGCTGCAAAGACCATACAGAGACGCCTGCACCCTCCCCCAGCTTCCTGCAGTGGTAACACCTTCCGCAACCATGGGACACTGATCAAAACTAAGAAATTAGCTTTGGTGTGTTCCCATTAGCTAAACTCCAGTTTTTTCAGATTGCACTGGTGTTTCCACTGATGTCTATATTCTGTTCTAAGGTCTGCTCCAGAAAAGCACATTACACTTCTGATGGTTTCTTATTATTAAAAAGAAGAAAACTTAATGAAACAGTTCAGGGTTACTTAAAATCTCTCCCCAGTCCCATCACTTCCCTACCTCCCCAGAGGCAGCTGGTTCTGAGTCCCAATGCCCAGGCTTCCATGGTGTTGCTACATATGTATGAACCCACAAATGACAGTATTATTTGGTGTCCTTATGTGCGTTCTGACACAATGACAAATGTTTACACCCTAAGCATCCTTCTGAAGCTTGTTGCTCTCTCTTGACATTCCGCTTTGAGTCTACGTTGATACATAAAAAAGAAGTCCTTGTATTTGCGTCTGGTTTATTACAAATTCGTAAATAAATTTATTACCCCTTTATTTCTCCAATCTCCCACTCATGGACATTTAGACTGTTGGTAATTTTATGCTAGTATAAACAACATGCACTATTTATTCTGTACACACGGTAAAGACTCTCTCCATGGTCTTGTTTATAGTATCTTGAGGTACTGCTATTCAGATACCAATCTTCAGCTGCCTCTGGAATTTCCCCATCAAGGGACTGTGCGGTGCACGCAGGAGCCTCCGTGCATGAACACCTGGGGCCCTCTGCGCTGACAATTTTAAGCCATAAGACAGAGGAAAAGGGGGTTATCATAAGCAGGATGGATAACACAAGGGAAAGATGTGCACTGCTCATCTTCATCTTACTCTTCCTAGCCTTAAACCACAAAGTGAAGGTCAAGGGCTTGGCGTCTGTTTCGTGGCCTCACTCCCCTCTCCTCCTTCCCTGCGCTCCCCTCACATGGCCAGGAGGAAAGAGTAGCTGGCTTTACATTCAGCAGAGCTGGATTCAAATGCCAACACCACCACTTCCCGGCTATGCAAGTTCAGCCACCTTCAGTTTCCTCTTTCCTAAAATGGGAATGATACTACTTGCTTTGCAGAACACCAGAAGAATTAAATGAGGAGCCTGATGAAGAAGTCGTCTATAAATCCATTACAGCTACAGGAAGATCCCAACGCTCTCACTTTATTACTATGATCTATTTCTGTGATACATTTAGATAATGAAGGAGTCTCTAAATTCACTTTTCTAGATTCAGCCATGCAAGATCCTGCCTGGACCAGGAAATAACCTCTGACGCCCAGAAGAAAAAGCAGCTCTGAGGCCCAGAAGAATTCAGGGCAGCAAGACTTCATGACGAGGCGATAACCTGTGGCGCCAGGACAAACGCCAGCCAGGACAAGCACCTCTTGAGCTGGGAGCAGAGTCAGGCTCCTTAATTCTCTGGGTAGTGAACCAGACTAAAGCTGCAGCCTGCTTTTGCTGAAAGACAAGTCCTAAAGAGGAGAGTCATTTTACAAGTGGGAATTGAGAGAAGTGGTTATTCTTGTTGAACCATGTGAATACCTCAGTGATGCGGAAGCTTCTAGAAACAGTCTCCAAAATGTGGTACAAGCATTTGGGGGAGGCGGGAAGGATCCACTGGGATGTGGGAGGAAAAATATTACAATCACAACTGAGTAAATTTCAAAGACTGGTGGACAACAGGGAAGGTGGAAATCTACCAGCCAAGCTTCCATAAAAATCTCTGCATAATTGGTGAAGTTGAAAAACAAGGATCTTTTTTCAGAAATGCAGCCAACTGTTCATTCACTTGCTCTATTTCCATCTTTTTATCCCGTGAGGCAGTCTTTGCTTTCAAAACTGTGGGAGTCATTAGAGCCATGGCCAGATTCTTTCGGGTGCTACCCTTCCCAAGCTCAGGGTGGAACTGTAATCTCCTCCCCACTTTGGATGACTAGCTCTGGCCAATGAATGTGAGCAGAAGTACCACATCACTTCCAGATGGAAATTTTACTTATTTCTGTATTGAAATAGAGTTGAGATACAATATTATGTTGGTTTCAGGTGTACAACACAGTGATTCTATAATTATACACATTACTAAATGCTCACCATAACTGTACTTACTATCAACATTCAAAGTTAGTACATTATTGACTATGTTCCTTCTGCTGTACTTTCATCCCCATGATGAATTTATTTTATAATTGGAAGTTTGTACCTCTTTATCCCCTTTACTTGTTTTGCCCATCTCTCCACCTCCTTTGCCCTATGACAACGACCAGTCTTTCTCTGTGTTTTGCTTATTCATTTGCTGTTTTATAGATTCCACCAATAAGTGAAATCATGTGGTATTTGTCCTTCTCTAACTTCACTTAGCATAATACCCTCAAGGTCTTTCCATGTTGTCACAAATGTCAAGACTTCATTCTTTTTTGTGGCTGAGTAATATTCTATTGTGTGTACATACCACATTTTCATTCTCCATTCATCTATCAGTGGACACTTAGGTCGCTTCCGTATCTTGGCTACTGTCAACAGTGCTGTGATAGACACAGGGGTAGGTGTATCTTTTTGAATCAGTGATTTTGTTTACTTCAGGCAAAGTCCCAGAAATTACTGGGTTGTGTGGTATTTCCATTTTAAGTGCTTTTGGGGAACCTCTATACTGTTTTCCACAGTGGTTGCACCAACACTGTTGGTACATTCCTACCAACAATTTAAGAGGGCTCCCTTTTCTCCACATCCTCACCAACACTTGCTATTTCTTGTCTTTTTGACACTAGACCTTCTGGCTGGTGTGAGGTGACATCTCACTGTGGAATCTCTTTTGCTTTGCATTGCCCTGATGATCAGTGATGTGGAGCATCTTCTCACGTGTCTGTTGGCCATCTGTATGTCTTCTTTAGAAAAATGTCTACTTATGTCCTCTGCCCATTTTTTAATTGGCTTGTTTGGTTTTTTGGTGTTGAGTTGTATGAGTTCTTTACATATTTTGGATACTAGTCCCTTATTGGATATATCATTTGCAAATTCCAGGTGGAAATTTTAAAAGCTCATGCACAATTCACAGTGTATTTCCCTCTGGCACAGTAACTGTTGACATTTGAGAGGGTATCAGCTCCATGAGCCAGGGGATCTAAGCACCCTCCCTCCTGGCCAATGTGCAGAGCCCTTACCAACCTGCAACAGAGCCACACCTTAATACAAGACAACAACGAACCTCTGTAGTTTTAACCTACCAAGACCATAAGGCTCATTGTTACCACATGATAACTTCATTCATACTGACCAGACAAAGGATCTAAATCAAAACTTAGTACCAGACCTTTAGCTCACCAATCTCAATCTGTTGAACCACGGACTCTGAAAGCCATCAAATTCCAACACGTTGAAAATTTCAGTGATAGCAAAATTGGTTAAAACTTGTCTTATTAATTTAAATTGTGACCTTTGTATTACTTAATGATCAATTTGTCAAAGTGTGTATTAACATTAGAATTTTGTTTTTATCTTTAGTACTTCCTACTTAAATTTCTAGTTTATAAGATCTAAAAATCCTAAAACAGTAGTTATTGAATTTATTTCTATTTAGGGCCTGTATGCAAACCTTTACTAGTGGGGACGCATGATCAAAACATCTAGAAGATGCTGCCCTGAAGCATCTTCATCTCATTCATGCACACGAGCAGCCAGTACCTGAGCACCTTCTGTGTAAGAATTCTGCAAGGCAGTACAAGCGTAAGATAGTAAGAATGTCTGAAAAAGCAGTCAAGAAAAGTGTCCTTTATCAAAGGCCAGAACACAAGTCATTGAAACCACAGAATAACTTGCCTGCCTTTGTGTGTGTTGTTAAATTGCTGCACAGATGACACTGGGACCATTTTACAGAACTGTTCTAAGCCAACTGTCATGCTAAGTCTTTAGATTTTTTTTTTTCTCAAACTACATAAAAGCAAGAGAGAAGCTGGCATTACAAGACAGTACAGGCCTAACTCCAATGCTTACAAACATTCAAGTCCTTGATTTTGGTAACACTGCAAGTTTTTCTTCATGGCCAAATTTAATTAAGCCAGACAACAAAAGATTGGAACTTGAAAGCTACTCTAGGCAGATAAAGATGTGAACACAACCCGTGACCTCAAAGACGCAGGGAAACTTAATACTGGCTAAGTCAGATTTTTCACACAGCATAGAAAGAACTAAAGGGAATATATGGGAAGCCTTGAGTGAGAAAAAGCCCATCCCTCCTCTCGGGCCCAGAGACAGTGTGGGCCAGAGGCTTCTAGATACACTGAATCCACACAGGGCTTTGTTGTAGCCTAACTCTAGGTAGAGGAGCAGAGGCCTGTCTTGCACCTGCTCCAATAAAAAGTGGGGAAGTTGTGCTGTTAAGGAATGCTTTGGACTTCTCACTCCCTCAAAGGAAGAGACAATTTGTACTTGGACCGTCTTCCAGAAAGGAGTGGGAAGAAACAACTTCAGTAATGACTTTTTGAAATTAAAACTTTTTATTTGGGGATAATTTTTGATTTAGAGAAAAGCTGCAAAGATAGTACACAGAGTTTCTGTATGCCCCTCACTCAAGTTTCAGTTTCCCTAGTACTAAAATGTTTAAATAGCCACAGGTGCTAAAAGCAAGAGGAAGAGTCAGCATTAAACTCTATTTATCCTCAAACTGAGGCTGGTGTGCTCAGTCAGACTTCACCAATCTTAGAAAGAGGAGGGAAATGCATGTGCCCGCACAGCTTTGGGGCGATTTTCTTGATATCTTTAAAATAGTATGGGCTTAATGGGTGATTTATAACTACTTAAAAACTGAAATTTGGACTAATATATCAAAGTGAAAGTGATCTGGCCACCACAATAAAAAACAAAAGCTACCATTTATTGTGCAGTATTGTATGCCAGCCTCTGAACATGTGTGGTATGATTTGATCTTCATGAGGTTCCGGCAGGGAGGAGGTAATCATCCAGCTTCATACAATGAGGAAACAAACTCCGAGATGTTAAGTAACTTGCTCAAGGTCACACAGCTAACACGCAACCAGAGTGAAAACACACATAGTTTATGACACACGGGTTTAAGCTGTGTCTAAGGAGAATCACTGTGGACACCGTTCCATCCTCCCTTGCCAAGTCACACCCTCTGCTGTCACTGAGAACTTCCGTTACACGGCAGTGAAGCCCCCCACACTCCCCCCCACTTCATATATCACCCAGAATTAGCTGCAAAGTGTCAGGAAACTTGGCCAGGCAGCCCCAAGTATCAGTGAGGGCTGGAAGCCTTCACTGTGAAGCTCTTTATAGAAAGCCGCAGTTGGCAGCCCCTGCTCCTGCCTGGGAACAAATTAACATTGGCATTCCAAACACAGGAAAGGAAGGAAATTGGAAACACAGTTTATACTTGGCCAGCCCTTTGAAATACTGTACCATGCTACCGACATCAATTAATGGAAAGCAGGGGTGTGCTGAGAGGCTCTGGTTTGGAAATGCATTAACACACGTTAAACATGTTTGTACAGGAACCGGATTATAAGCACCCTGGCTCCAAAACAATAAAGCAATTACCCTAAAACTGGTGCTCTCGGAGTTGTCATTAATTCAATCCACTCCACGCGGATCAGCGAAGGCTTTGCGCGGCTCCCAACAATGCCTCCCGACACAAATGTTGAAAGGACAGCGTCACACATGCTACTCTGAGTTTCACATAAGTAAGTGTCAAACTTTGTGTGCTCCTAATAGCCCCCAAATCATAAACACTCCACTTTCAAGTGGGGAAAAATACACAGTGGCAGCCCTGGGTTTCATCGGCATAGCCATTACATGTTGGGTTCGAGCAATTGTTCAACAAGGAAAGTTCACTACGAAATATCTGTTCCATATTAAGAAATACCAAGTCACATTTTTGTCAAGTATTATTTGTCAAATGCCATTTGCTGCAAAACTCAGAATTCAACTGCAGCTGAATACACAGCTAATACCAAACGGTTCACATAATAGCCATAGTCGTACACGGGATCATTTGCAGTGAAAGAACCCCCCTTTCCTCTATGAACGGTTTCAGGAATTGGAAAGAAAAGCATCTGAAGCTCTGTAATAAATAAAGTACTGTGCCCTGAGCTGCCTCATAGAGAGGACCCAGCATGCTGGGAGAACAGACTCAAACCCACCGAAAAGGCAAGTGCCCACCTGACAATCCTGTAAGAGTGCTTAAGAGAAAAGATTTTAGGTGATGTGGTTGAATCTCAACATTTCTGGCTTGCAGTGAAAGAATCAGCTGGTCTCTTGAAAGACCAGAACCTTCAGGCTCTTACCCAGGGATATGCCCACCTGCGTGTGGCATCCAGAGTCGTCTTTGCAACATTACTGATGTCACTGCCCTGCTCCCTCACCCTGGTAACGTCACCCCTCAGGTCCACGTTGATCTGGGATCCATCAAGTCGGAGCAATTTGGGTATGCAAAGCTAAATGTGTTATCATTTTCACCACAAATTAACAGTTTCTATGTAAATATTGGTATTTCCTCACCCCGTGAAGGCGAGAGGAGGCAAAATGGCATCGGTACATTTGATTTAAACTAATTAAAAGCAGAGGGTCATGCAATTCAATATATTGATTTTACTAGTGGGACTTAAATCTTTTATAATAAGTGTACACAGCTGTAGGCACCACGTTTTAAAGGCTAATCCTTGCATTCCTTCTGACAATAACATGACAGGTCCCACTCATCCCTGCCTGTGCCCTAACCCCAGTGACACTGCCAGAGTGCATTAAGGCAAAGTGTTGCAGTGGCCTGCCAATAAAAAAGAAACATGTGGACAGACCCCAGCTAGGTCTGAAGAATGATCACACAAAAAAAATGAATGTGGCCAGCCATTTGGTGCAAAGGGCTCTCCATTCAAAATATTCATCTGGTTAAATGGATGGGCAGGCTGGGGAAGGGTGGGGATGAGAGAGTGTTAGGACACTCTGATTCCTGCGATGGGCCAAATATGACCTTACCCAGTAGGGAAAAAAGATATTAAAGCAATAGGGGTGATCAATCAACTTCGATGGGACTCTCCCTGGAATGAAGTCATCACTTGTCTCCGACTTGAGTGGACATGTGACATTCGCTCACATTGCAGGCATTCCCGTGGTCAGGGGATCATGCACCAGCTGTGTTTATCTCGGCAGAGCCTTGAAACCCTACTATGAGATGCAAGGCCCCAAACTGTGGCTGGCAAGAGCAACACCTGAGAAGCAGCTTCTCCTCTCTGTGCAGTCATCTCTCAGCTGCCCTAAAGTTGGTTTTAATCTGGGCCCCTCCCTTATCCCTTCAATGGGCCACTCCACAGCCAAAGGACAACCCTGGAATAAAAACCTAAACTAGCCATGCAAGCTGGCATCCGGGGCTCAGCCTTAACCCGCCCTGATTCCAGGAGGGAAATACAAAGAAGATCAAAAAAGTTCAAATCTGGGTCACATATATCCTTAGGAAAAGGGGGGGGAGAAGATCTTTGATTTATAGAAGCAGGAAAATGAGGTTTAAAAGAAGTGATTTTGAAAGGGTTACTAAAAACACAGCTGTCGGTGTGCTTCTATCGCAAAGGCACTCTGCAGAAAGAATGAAGGAAAGAAGGGGAGAAGCCTGTGTGACATCTATATTAACCTCTGGCTGCTTACCAGTGAGGGCCGGCGCTCCAAGTGCTGGAATGTGAAGCAGCCCCTTCCAAATTTTAACACAAGCCAGGTTACAGCTGCAAATGCCTGCCGCCCATGCTCCTTCACCAAGCACTCCCTGAAGGAAAATTTTAAACTGTAACAGAATCTTTTTCTAATACTCTACAGTGGTAGGGCCTGTTCTTAGGGGCAAAGGGAGAGATCTTAATGCCAAACACTTGTCAACAAAAAGGATAGCCAGATGGTATAAAGTAAAAATCAAACTTTACAGCCTTCTCCCTGCTCTTCAGCTGCATTAACAAAAGCCACTTTTTTTTAATACACCAAGTCCAATGTGATAGTTTTCCAACTTTCTCTTTTTTTTAATTTAGCTTCAAAGATTAAACAAATTTGGTTCCTTCATAATGTGGACCAGAAATTAACATGCGTCACACACCCCTAATGCCAGCAGGCTTCCTTAGAACATTGCCTAAGAGTTGCTGGATTTCTCCAAAGAAAGAAAGAATGGCGGGGGGCTATCCTTAGATTGGTCTGCAGCATTCACATTGCCTGGGGACAATTTAAGAGAGGGTAGTCTGTTTTGAATTCCAAAATTAAGTCCGCAGAGAGGAATTGGGGGCTTGTTAATCCAAACCAGTTTACAAATCTCGCCATTGAACTTAAGGGGCCCAGGCTGGGCAGATGTGCCTCTCCCTCCAGCAGCCCAACTACCATCACCCGGATTCACAGTACAGGCTGGTCTTTGTCATAAGGTGGGGGCTGAAGTCCTCATTCTGGTTTTGTCGTAAATTCTCTAGTTCCCTCTCTAGATCACACTCAGCCTGGCAAAAAGCTTGAATTCCAAAGAGAACGACTTATAGGAACAAAAACCAGTTTGGCTGCAGACAGAAGGAAGAATAAATGCACCAGGTCTGCAAAAGCCTTCAGAATTCCATCAGAGGTTCCCAAGCCCTGCAGGACAGCGGCGGAATGCAGCAGAGGGAGGAGGGCAGTGGAGAAGTTAGTTTCCCCTCAAGATCTCCAGCAGCAGCACCCCAAAGTCCCCCATGTCCTCGCATTATAAGTAATGGTTTGATACAGATAAATGACATCTTCTCACTCTTAGATAAAGTCTGAAGCTACACACCTTTAGAAACTGTTAGAGATCAATTATGATTTGCAGTCCAAGGAAAAACAATGTGCTTTCTCAACTTATCTTCCAAACAAGTCAGCTACATACTCCCCTCCATCCCACTGTCACCCCAAACCCCTCCAGAGTATGGAGAAATTCCGGAGCCAGAAGAGAATGGCAGGGACAGGCATTCATTCCTGTGCAGTTGCTGGAAGAAATTAAAGGCAACCTCAGAAGCATCTATCAGAAGAATCCTACCAAACTGTAGTCCAAGTCTTCCCCCAACTAATTACCTCGAGTTTTAGGGACAAAAAGAGAAAGAAAACAAGGTCAGGGCACTCAGTTAAAAGCCACTCCGCCATCTAATTTGGAGTGATGTTCCAGAAAGCAAGACCTGAGAAAGTCAGGACTGTCCAACAAAGCCCAAAGCCAGCCCAACTGATTAAGAGGCTCAGACAAGCCGGTCTTTGTCCTTTCAAGATGAAAGAAATGGGGCTAACGGGGTTGAAAGGTGTGTGTAAAGGCAGAGGAGGAAACCACCCAGCTGTGGCCTTCCCAAACAAGTCCCAGCTTGCTGCCACCACCAAGGGGGAGCAGCGCCTGCCCCAGGTTCCCAGAGGCACCCAGTCTGCAACCTGGTGCTTCTCTGGGGTGGGGGGAGCCCCAGATCTGGCCGTGCTCCTGGTCCATAAGAAGCAGGGTGCTTTTTGCACTGGGTTTGCAGAGCCTTCCACAGAAGCCAGGGCTTACAAATACCTTTTTAATGACCCCAGCCAGGTCTGAAGGCCGCCACTGGGACCTGCTGCATTCAAGGGTACCCAACAGAAGATGCCATAAATCCCCCAGCAGAGAAGAGGCCCTATTAACCCCCACCTTCAGGATGGCTACAGAGCTGCTTTAATTATATATGTATGTACTTGGAATTTTTCTTTAGTTTCTGGTATAGGTCATATATACACATTGTAAAATAAAATTACACAGACAATAGTGCAGTGAACAATCAGACCCCAGCTCCCACTCCGAGTCGGAGGCCCAGTTCTGCCCCGCCCCCAGTAAACTCTATTTCCAGTTGGTGGTGTCCTCTCCCAGCGGGAAGGGATGATATACGAGCACACATGTATCCTCACTGATCTGCACCTTGCTTTTTTCCACCTCATACATCTTGGAGAAGGTTCTAAATCAGGACATGTGGAGATGCCTCGTTCTATTAGGCTGCTTAGTATAATTTAAACTTTCTTTAAGTTATTTTGGCATCTAAAACTCCCACTCCTTGCTCTCTGAAACTCGATTCACAATTTGATTTGGGGCTGTTATTAAGGACAGACAATGGCGTCCCGGGAAGTCCAGGAACCTTATCTGGAGGGGGAAGCACTAAGGTTGATCCTCGCATCTCCGCGCCCCCATCCAAGGCCCCGCTACCCAGCGGGGGGCTTCAGGATCATTATTTTCATGTTGACAGAGCGCCGATGAGCGTTGAGTTTGCTGTCCTGAGTCCGTTCGGATTTTCGCAGCAAGTTACATATGTAGGATGAAAGCGGCTCAGGAAACAGCGCTCTCGGGCGTGTTATCTCGGAAACCAAATATTTGATCATCAGCCCTACAGTGCGCTGCCGGGGGTTCGTATAAGCAAGTCTGGTGAATATGCGTGCACAGTTGGGGCGGGAGCCCCCGCGCCCCCGCAGCAGCGCCAGCCTCGGGTCTCCAGGGCCCTCGCGGCTCCAGTCGCGAGCCGGGTCCCCCAGACACCCCAGCGGCATCTGTCGGAGATCCCGCGCCACCCATTCGCCAAAAGCCGCGGTTTGCGCGCCACACGTGATAAACGCTGAAAATGGATTCTGCCCGCCTGGGACCTATCATTAAATATTTAAAATAGAAAACTCGCAATAGCAACATTTTTTTCCCAGCTCCTGCCAGCAGAGCTGAGAACGAGGGGGGCGCCCGGCGGCCAGGAGAGGGGCGCAGTGCGGCTCGGGGCGCGCAGCACGCGCGAGCCGGCGCACCGTGAGGGGACAGGTAGGACTGGCCAGGGCCGGGAAGGGGGCGCGACGCCCGCGATGCCAGGTCCATGCAGGGACGAAGGAGCCCAGAAAGGGCGGGAAGGCAGCTTCACCGAACAGGGCCCTTTAAACCCAGGTAGCGCAGGCCCCGCTGGCTCCGCGCAGCTCACATGACCCAGCCCCGCGCTTTGAACTGAGCCGCGGCCGGCTCGGCGCCTCCTCACCCTGAGGTGCCGCGGCCAACTTAACCCAGAGGGAGTTTCGGACCAGTTTACTCCCCAAAACAACCACAGGCCAAATAAGCCCGAGAGCGAGCCCCACCTGGGGCAAGCACTGCTTGGGGTCCCCGGGCTGCGGTAGGAGACCCTCGGCTAGGCACGCGAGTTTGCAAACAGCCGAGAGAGGAAAGACGGGCGGGCTGGATGCAAGAAGCGGCCCCCTCCTCGTCCCAAAACGCCTCCAGTTTGCAGGCTCGCCCTTCCCTCTTGCCCTCACTCACCCAGGTTGACGAAGCTCATGACCATGTCGGCATCGGTGAGGAAGTGGCTATCTTGCAAGCTGGCCAGAGGGGGACCCTGGGTGCTGAAGACGGCCTTGTAGGGGTAGGAGAAGCCCTGGCCGTCGGGCCCGCCGCCCTCCTCCACCGCCATGGCATTGTACAGGTCCAGCATGAACATGGGCGCCGAGTTGTGCTTGCCCTGGAGGTGCGGGCGCGGGCGATGGGGCAAGCCCAAGATAGAGAGGATCTCGCGCTGCATCTCCCGCCGCTCCTGGCTGCGGAGGCGCCGGTGGATGAAGCTCGAGTGCACCTCGTTGTCCAGGCTGAAGTCAGCCAGGGCGGAGCGCAGCAGGAACAGGGGCGCCCAGAGCGCCACGAAGCTGTGCGGCGCTGCGGCGCGCAGCGAGCGCACGTGCATCGCGCCGGCTCTACGCGCGACCCGGGCACCCGGCACCGGGGCCCGCGCCGCTCCAGGTGGCTGATGGGGGCAGGCGGCCGTCCACGCCGCTCAGTCACTTGCTGCAGACGGGCCCCGTCGCGCCAGCGCCGGACATGGCCCCTCCCCGGGCGGCTGCGCTCTGCCCGGACCCCCGCCCCCGGCTCGGCGCTGGCCCCGGGGCCCCTCGCCCCCACTCGCCCAGGCGCACCACGGGGCTTGGAAACCGGCTGGAGCGAGCCAGCCAGCGAGCAAGAAGGCGGGCGCGGGTGGGAGGAGCAGCCAGCAAACCTAGGAGCCGGAGCGAGCGCCGGGGAAGCAGCGAGGTGGCGGGCTAGCGAGCGCTCCTTCCTCCCGCTCCTCTCGCGCTCTCGCTCTCGGGCGGTGGCGAGCCACCCTCTTCCAAACTCCGGCGCCAAGGACAGGGGCCCCGGGTCGCTCTCCCAGCCCTGCGCGCCCCCGGCCGCACGAGAGGCCGCCTTGGGAGCCCCAGACTTGGACGCGCTGGGCCTGGGAGAAGGAGGAGGAGGAGCACGAGCTTCCAGGGCCCCTCCCGCGCCCGCGGCCTCCCACCTGCCCTTGGCCCCGCCCTCTCCCGAGCTGCGCCCAATGAGTTCATTCATCCTTCCAGGGCGCTCTACAAATATTTACCGCGCGCCCACGGGGTGCCCAGAGCCAGCGCGGGCTTGCGAGATGGGAATCCGAGCCCACGCTGCCCTCTCCGCATTCACGATGGGGACAGGGAAGGAGGCTCGAGGGGGACCCTTAGGATTCCGGCTGCTGCCGAAGAAGCTGCGGAGAGTGCTGAGGAAGTCCAGGAATCAGAAGAGGCTCCCCGGAGGAGGTGACCTCTGATCCCTCTCCTCTCTCTGCTCCTCCCTTTAATCCAGCCACGTGAACCCCTCTTCACCTCCCCGAACTCGTCACCATCTTGTCTTTGCACTTGTCATCCCAGTGCCTGGAACCCTCTCCCTCCCTCTATCGCTCCCCACCATCTGTGCTGAACTCGCCTGTCCAACTGTCCACCTCCCAGCACCACTCAGGTGCCACTTCCTCCCAGACCAGCCAAGATAAGATCGCTTGCCCTCCTCACCCCCACACTGTTTTATTTTCTTTAACTCCTGTCAGTCTGGAATTCTGTTTGAATTCTTCCTGCCTTCATCATCTTCTCTCACACTAGACGTGGAGCATCCGGGGGCCCAGGCGTGGCTCCTCTCAGTCGCCCTTGAACCCAGGGCCTGGTACCACTGTGGCTGCACAAGCATTATTCGTTAAATGACTGAAGTTATGTGAGCTGGAGAATTCCTCTCCACCCCAGCCCCAGCCAATACTCAAGCCCCACTGTCTGCCCTTCCTGGTCAGCCAGGCTGTAGTGTCTGTGGAGCCTGCAGCTGGCCTTGCATCCAGGTCATCTCTGCCAGCTGTGCCCTAGCCTGTCCCCTCATTCATTCATTCCCACAAACAACACTGGGCTGCCCACATGGACCTCAGCGCACCCTGGGTATGGACACAGGTGCCCCAGACAACTTGAACCTGCTGTGGGGCCTTCTGTGAATTATCACTCACTTGTCAGAGCTCCTGTTCTGCATCTGTAACAACAGGGCAAAATAACACTTCACCAGAGCGGCAGTGCTTTCCACCACGCTCCTTCCCCTCTTGGGGCTGCCCGAGGAGGCAAACCCACAGGCCTGTCATTCCCAATATGATGGGCAGACAGAAAGGCAACATGGGGTGTGGGATAGAAGGTGAAGGGCTGAGTTTGGACCCCTGTCCACTGCCCTCCTAGGGGATGGGGATGGCGGGCGGTGGAGGGCAGTCTGGCTAAGCCTTACTTGGGAGCAGGAGAAAGCTCCAGGGCTGGTAAACAGGAATCTGGTCTTCTAGAGTTTTCTGCAGTGGAGTTGGTTCCGCCATGCAGACTTTGGGGGCTTTTGGAGAAGGGCCACATGGGTGGAGAGAAGAAAGCAAGGCAAGAAGAGAAATGCAAGGCTGCAAGTCCTCGCCATTTCTAGGGCATCCACTGGCCCTGGGACAGAGGCCCCAGACTATGAGATGGAACAGGTCCTGAGCCCCCTTGCCAGGGCTGGCCTCTGCCCACTGTGTCAGTCAAGAAAAGAAGTCAGATAGCTGGTCACATGACTCGACCCTAACTCCTCCCTTCAACAAAGGCTTGTTGAGCACTTCAACAGCTAGCTGGGTGTCAGGCAGGTGGGCTTCATGAGTGTGGGACCTGTGTGGGCACCCAGGCCCCCATTCTCAGAAGGGCCTTACACTTGGCTTAATGATCTACTGCTGTCATATTGCAATTCTTCATATATGGTCTATGAACAAAGGGCCCCCATTTTCATTTTGCATGGAGCCCTGCAAATTATGTGGCCCATTCCTTTGCCAAGCACAGCACTGGGCTGAAGGGGACAGCAGTGAGCCCGCACAGCACAGTGGCCCCACGGTGACACTTACTTTCAGACCAAGGGGTGACAAAGCAGGAACCTTAAATACATTTTGGGGGAAGGAGGGGAGGCAGTGTTTGTCCATCAGTTCTCTCAGGGAAGGATGTGCTGCAGGGTACTCAAGTGCTAGAGCCAGGCAGAGCAGGGCATGCAGGAGGGTCAAGGAGGAAGGGCCTGGGGAGCTGGAGGCATTGTGGAGGATGGGAAGCAAACACAGGGCTTACAGTGTGCAACGCTGTCCATTTCCACCATGTGCAAAGAGACATGAGGAAATAAACTAAGGTGGTGAGAGGTCGTGGAGATCTTCCAGAGTAGATGCCTTTGGCCTGAGTCCTGGAAGGATGAGAAAGAGACCGCTTTCCCAGGGAAAGGCATCCTAGGTAGACTGACCAGCAGGTGCACGCCCTGTGGAGTGAGGAGCAGACACCAGGCTGTCTCCCCAGAGCTGCTCCTGCCCCCATGGCTGGCCTTCCAGGGGCAAAGCCACAGCAACTGCTATGCCTGCTGAGACAAAGGAGCTTGCTTTCTTCCAAAATCTAAAATGCTGCTCCTCTGCAGCAGCTTTCCCTATCTTTTAATTCACTCTCCCTACTTTGAGGGGGGAGGGGCAGGGGACACCTGGGAGTGGGAGCAGCTGACTGACCAGTGTCCATCCACCTTCAGCCACCTAGAAGGCCCTGAAGCAAAGATTATAGTTGACTCCTCTGTGCAGCTCACCTGAGCCCACCTGAGCCTGGCACACAGCAGGTATTCAGTAAGTGGCTGTTGAGTGAATAGTGACAAATACAAACAACATCTAAAGAGCCCAGCATGGTTGACTGAGGACTGACTGCAGGCGCCAGGCTAAGGTGTCTCCCAGACCCCTCAACCCCAAGACCCTTCTTCTGGGATGCCATCTTTTCTCATGCAAGATGAAGAGACAATATGCTCTCTATAGGGAGAGATAAGGTTCCCTCTGAGCTCCCCCAAGCCTCTCTTTATCCTTATCTTCCCTGTGATCCATGCTAGGAGAGGGTGTGGGCTCTTTATTTTCCCTGTTCCCTCCCCCAGAGGAGTCCCTGAGGCTGCACTAAGCCCCAGTGAATGTTTGCTTCCTTGCTGAGTGCATGCATGCAGGCGTGCAGGCAAGAAATCCTGGCGAGGGGTGCATCAGATGCGGGTTTGAAAGCTGAGGCCACCAGCAAAGGCTTTGAGATTGTTTAGAGAAAGTCTCAGGTGGGAGTTAGCAGCCTGGACTCGCCTGCCACCCAGTTACACACTCTAGCCCTGCCACTTGCAGCTGTATGCCAGGGGTTTAACCTCCCCTCACCTCAGTTACCCCATCTGTATAATGGGGGACTAAAAGCACCTGTTGCCTAGGGTTGCTGTGAACATCCAAAAGTTAATTCAGTTCATGTAAAGGACTTTGCAAGGTGCTTGAGGGGGCAGAGAAAACATGTGATAAATTTTAGTTAGAATCTGGATGAAAAGAAAAATAGGTTAGCAGGAAAGCCTCCAAAATTAAAAATAACACAACTTTTCTTGTTGGCCAAACATAGAAAAACAAATGTACCCTGACTGTGAGAGACCCAAGGCAGGAGCTTGAGCGGGAGAGCTCGGGAGAGCGAGCAGAGTGGCGTTAGAGGTGAACAGGTACTCCCCAGTTCTGATCCCCTCAGTGTCCTCCAGCCACCCCCTACCCCACAGCATTCAATGCCATCCAGGGCTCAGGAATTCTCCAGGGCCTATCTCATTTCCCCAGCAGCCAGCCCCCCACCCCACTCCCTGCTGTGGTGCCCCAAGCCAGGGCACCCAGTGCTGGACTCCAGGGGTGTAACCCGATCTGCCCAGTCTGCTCCACACCTGGGCTGGCTGAGCCTGGATGAAAGATGGCCTGGAAACATGAGGGGCATTATTGTGTCTGGCCGCCCCAGCCGAATGTCCACACCCCTCACTTGCTGGCTTCCCAGCACCAGGCAAGGAGTTTTCATTTCATACATCATCAGTCACATCTTGCCGAAGCAGTTTTGGCCAAGTCAGCATATGCCTCGAAGGCAATAAAAAGAAGAAAAGAATTCTGCTGATCTGCACATACAGAGGGAAGTAAGGACTTCATCTTCATCCACAGATCTTATACCATCTGCCCTGGAGGAAGCTCAGCAGCCCTGGAGGTGCCCTGCACCACCCAGGGAGCCTGGGGGCTCCTTCTCCACCCACCCACCTGGCCAAGGCTGAAGACCTGGGCCTCAGAGCCCAGCAGGGAACAGGGGACCCTGATTCTCCCCACGCACAAGCTTTCAAGTCTTTGTGTGCAAAGAGATCTACCCTGGAGAGGAAATTAGTTTAGCACACCTGTAATGAAATGCTGCTTTGCATGCAAATCCTTCATTGCACTGCAGATACAGACTCATGCTGCTTACTCTGGGGCTTTCTTTGCACAATTTTTTAAACAGAGGAGTAAGATACTAAACTGCTTCTATCAGTCTTAAGTACATGTGGCAGCAGCCACGGTTCCAAAGGGAAAACACACACACACAAACACACACACACACATTCCAGAGAAAGCTGAAGCCAAAACAGGACTCCAGGGTCTCCCAAACAGCTAGGGGGATGCCATGGTTTTGTACTAGCATGGTTATTATGCCTTCTGCAGAAAATCTGATTTGGTTTTGAGCATTTACTCTTCTGGGTTTAGCTTTAGAGGGGCCCTTTTCCTCCTTCCCAGACATGAATAAGAGCAGCTAACTAGTCTAAACCATTTCACTCCCACCGGGCACCTGCTAAGCTCTGCACCGCCTTAGCCCATGTCACCCTCCGACTTGCTCTGCTTCTCCGACCACAGAGGAAACCAAGATTCTGAGAGTGATTTGCTCAGAGTCACCCAGTTCATCTCTGATGGAGGAATTAGCCAAAGCCACATCTCTCTACGCAGCCCAGGCTCTTAACCAGCTGGTGGTTCAGTGATCTGGGGGCAGACCCTTTCTGCCCCTCCTCGATCCTAAAGCAACACTTCTCCATCCTGACCTTGCACACAAATTCCTGGGGAGCCGTCAAAATGCAGATTCCCACACAGCTGGTCCGAATGGGGCCTGAGATCCTGCGCCTTTACCCAGTTCCCAGAGGCACTGATGCCACTGGTCTGAGGGCTGTGTGCTGAGGAGTAGGGCTCCATGTTCCTAAAGTTACAATTACCTTTCCTCCTAATTCCACTAAGGGGACCACAAGCACAGATGCGATGACAGGTGGCAAGGGACGCAGGGGCCAGGTACAGCGGAAGGGCGGGGACCAGGATGACCTGGAAACCACATTTCTGTGGGTGATGCCAACCAGGAATTTGATTCCAATGTTACCAGATAGTTCTAATTTCCAAGAGAAGCTGGAAATCTGGGTGTGCATGCTACACCTCTCAATGTGTATCTGTTGGCAACCAATTAAAAAAAAACTTTTTTTTTTTTACCATGAGACCAAAGAAAACCCATCTGCCAGTCAGATTATGAACTCCAGTTTGCTTCTGGTCTTATAAATGGCTCTGCTGGATTTGGAAGATGTATCCAGCCTCCCCAATCGCCACCTCAAAGGACCCCAATGTTGGTGCATTTCAAAGCAGTTCCATTTAATTTACTATTCAAGGAACCTTGAGTGAGAGGTGTGAAACACCTACCATCTCCCAAGCAAAATCAGACCCTAATTCTCTCCAGAGTCTCTTTCCCACTGAGATTCTTGCTATTTGGACCTGGTAACTTCCAATAAATTCTTCCAATAAACTCACCATCCCCATAGGAAAAATCACCCCAAAACATCAAAACCCAGAATTCACTCTTTGGGAGCAGCAGTGTTCACTGCCATTGCTTCTAAGCATCTCCTTCCTCCCAGCTCCATCTGATCCCTTTCTCATGTTCAGGGAATCCCCTATCTCAGGGAGAAGAGCCTACACGGCACCCCCCCCGACACACACACACCATAGGACCTGCACATTCCCGAGATGTACTGTTCCTGCTTTGCCACCAGAGCATCAGCATGTGACCAAAGTCTCAGCCAGTCAGAGGCATCTACCCCAGAAACTATTAGTCTATGCCTGGACCATTCTACAGAGTGACTTGGGGCCATCCCAACTGAAGAGACCCCAAGCCTGGTCCCCTGGCCTTCCTAGGGTTCTGTGAGCCCCCCAATATCCTTTAGTAAAACCTTCCCTGCACCAGTCAGCCCCAGATGGTTTCTGTTGCGCACAGCTATGAATACTGTAGGATACGGCAACAGGGAGCTGGAAGGGGGTCATATAAATCATGTCAACCTAAAGTTTACAGACCTTTTCTTTTTTTTTTTTCAGCAGCTGAAACTTTTGGTCAAGAAAGCTTTTCACAGATGCCCAATACAAAAAATGGAAACGGAGCTTCTCTGGTTAAATAGAGCAGGAAAAAGCACCAGAGTGGCTACCTTTAGTAAATAAAAACAGGATGCCCAGTTGCATTTGAATTTCAGATAAACAATGAATAATTTGTAGTATAAGTATGTCCCGTATGTTATATGGGAATTATTTTTACTAAAAATTTCTTTGCCTATTGAAAAAGATGTTTGATAGTTTAAGCCATTGTGTCCTGAGTTTCCAGTTACAACCAAAGTCCTACAAATGTTGGTTCAGCTCCATCTTGAAGATAGAGAAACTGTGACCCAGAGAAAAACTGTGGGTCTCTTCTTCCTTTTCTTGCCTCCTTTGCTGAGTTTCTGCTCATCTTTTTTTAAAAATTACTCTTTCCTCTACTTCAGATTTATCTTTATCACCTCCCCCCTTGGTAAGCCCTTACTTTAGTCCTGACTCAAGTGAAAAGATAATTTGGGAAGATTAGTAGATTTGAGCTCATCTCAACATATGCAAAGATTAATAAAAGTTAGCATTAATGACAGGGCTATCTGGCATTGAGCACATTACAGATTATTTTGAAACTTCTAATAGCCCTGATATCAGATGCTATGTCTCTCATTTCACAGATGAAGATACAGAGGCATGGAAGCCAAAGAACTTGGCTAAGACCACATGGCTAATGGAGGGCACGGCCAGCACTCAAACCCTGGGCTGTCTGGTTCTGACTCCCTCTTCTTCCAGCCACACCTCTCCATAAAGCCAGCTCACGACTTATTTCCACAACTTACACAATGACTGACCGCTGAGTAAGGTTACCAGATTTAAGCACATAAAAATGTAGGTCACCCAGTTAAATTTGAATTTTAGATAAACAATGACTTAATTTTTAGTATAAGTATGTCCCATGCAATTTGGGACATACTTACATTTAAAATATAGTCATTGTTTATCTGAACTTCAAATTTAACCTGCTACCCTGCATTTTATATCAGGCAAGTCTATACTAAGGGGATCTTCTGGGTAAAGCAAGAAGCATAGCTGGTTGGAGCTTCTGCCTTGTAGGTTTGCTGCCTTTGCACCTGCTGTTCCATCTACCTGGAATACCCACCTGCCAGCATCCACGTGGCTCCCTCCTTGGCCTCCTGTGAGTCTCTGCTCACAAGTCATTTCACCGTTGAAACCTTCCCTGACCCCCCCCCATCAAAAATCGCAGTGTCTCTCCATCGCTGCCTCCCCATCCTCCTCTCCGTGTTTCTTTTTCTCTGTAACTCTTAACTCCACCTGAAACATTTAGTTACTTGTTTACTGGTTCGTCGTCTCTCTCCCCACTGGAACGTGGGCATGGCTTTTGGTCTGATTTGTTCACTGCCATGAATAGAGCCCAGAATAGTGTCTTGTACATGGTAGGTACTCAACAAATACTTGCTGAGTGAATGAATGAACTCCTGGAGAGCATGTCTTGGTTTCTGTCTGGAATACCACCTGACTCAGAATCAGGAGCTCAGAATCAGGAGTCACTGGTGCCCTGTCACCAAGGCCCTGAGTAACTGTGGGCATGCTCCTGACAGCTCACCTGAGATCAGGTGACAAACAGCCTTGACAAGTGGATACAGACAAGAATGGCCAC
Source organism: Smutsia gigantea (assembly GCA_032199065.1). NCBI lineage: Eukaryota > Metazoa > Chordata > Mammalia > Pholidota > Manidae > Smutsia > Smutsia gigantea. The sequence goes on along the minus strand of JAVSCE010001036.1, from coordinate 86,318 downwards.
GTGTTTAAGTATTAAAGTGTGGGTTCTTTTCTCCTTCAAGGGTTCATGCACCTGGACACATGAGTCCCAGGAACACAAACCCTAAAAGCCAGCTTTTCCCATTTTCACCTGCTGCTCAGAGTGGGTGCAAGCTGCCCTCCCTGCCCCCACCCCAAATCACTGCAGGCAGCCATGTAAGGCACTTGCATGTTGGATGGAAGGAAAACAACTGACAGACATTGTTATTAACATAACTAATAGTCTAGGTTTCCAGACACGTTGAATTCATTTCATCTTCACAACTCTTGAAGTTCTTCTTCTTATGCCCATTTGATAGATAAGGAAACTGAGGTTCAGAAAGGCTAAGCAGTTTTCCTAGGGTTATGCTAGCAAAAGGGTAGTGGAGGCAGATATCTATGCAGGCAGCCTGATGTCAGTCTCAGGATCCATCTCCTTACCTATAAAACAGGTGCAGTAATAATGCTGCCTTGCTAGGATGTTGCAGATGTTGTGTGAAGTACTTGCATAGGCCCAGGCAGGTGCTAAACCTAGGTGCCCACCACAGGCAACCCAGCCCCCGATCCCTAGCCAGAGATGATCAGGCCAGAGAAAGTGGCCACTATGCCAAGCTAGCCAGAGTGACCTATGACATGACTTGGGGCAAGACAACTAGCCAGACTTACAGATCTACTCTCTTGGGTATCTGAATTAGAAAATTCAAGAAAATGACACCCTCCATGAGAAAATGGGAGTAGGCCAGGTCAGAAGGTAGAAAGTGAGGCCAGTATGGCCATGATGGGATAAGAGCAGGTGGGCATTATAAAGTTGCTCAGGGCCACTGTATCCGGTGGTACAGGCTGTACACTGAACAGTCTCGGATCACCATCCCCGTCCAAGTTTTTGAGAGTGGTACCTCTAGAGTTGTGCTGTGCACATCCTGAGTGACTATACCTGGCAGCCTTTGAATAGTATTTATTCACTGATTCATTCACATGTATTTATTTGGTTTCTACCATGTGACAGTCTCTATTCAGGTCCTGAGGTAACAGCAGTGGGAACATCAAACATCCTTTATGTTTTAGTTGTGGAGACAAATAAGAAATGAATGAGTGACAAGTGCCCAAGAGGAAAAAAGCCAAGGGAAATGCTGAAAGCAATAGGTGGTAAGGCTCCTCTGACAAAGTGCCAGGTGTGTGACAAACAGGGAAAGGGAGCTCCTGGTAGAGGGAACTCCAAGTGCAAAGGCCCAGGAGTTGGAAGAGCATCAGGGCTACTTGACTCCAGAAATATCCTCTCACTCCAGCTTCTCCTGGGGCCTGATAGTTCCCTGTGCCCAGATCCCCAGACACTGGTGTCTTTAAGATACTTCACATTCTCTGGGGCGGCTTGAGTGGGTGTCTAATTCTTAACAGTCAGAAGAACTTAGCCCAAACCCCAGCGTGGGCCCCTGTCCCCGGGCAGAGTCCAGACATGGATGCTGCTGGTTCACGTCCACTTTTTCTAGGCTGCAGCTCAGTATCCTCACCAGCCAGAACCATCCCAGCTGCCTCCCCAGGCGGCTGCTCCCAGGAAGCAAGCCACATTGCAAAACGGGGAAGCGTGGTGTTCCCAGATATCAAAGAGGCTGCAAAGACCGCGGTTACCTAAGACCCAGACCTCTTCCTGCAGCTGCTGTTTAGATACCAACCCGAGGATTTTTTCAGGACTCCCACGAAGGGTAGAAGCTACGGACACCTCAAACCACCCCCACCCCCCGCCACAATCTGGGCCTTCCACGTTCCTCTCCGTCTCTAGCACGATGGCCCTGATTTTGTTTTATGGGGTAATATTCTTTGATTCCCAAATGCCTTGTGGGAATTTGCTGGGGGTGGGGGATGGGAACCAGAAAAACAAAAGGATGATTTACAGGGGTTCAAAAGCCTCATTATAACCAGAAAATTTAATTTACAGACATGTGGTTCTTTCCTTTCCATTTTTGAAAGAGAAAAAAGTCAATTGAGTGTGGCCACATGGAGTTTCCCTCGCTCAGAGGTTAGTTCAAGGCATCTGTGACTTCAGACAGCCTTCTTGGCATTAAGCAATAAACAGGCCAAGAAGATAAAACTATCCTGTGTTTAAAAAGGGGGTCTGTCTCTGAGGCAGAATTTTTATAGATAAAACAACCAAATGTGACTCAGAGAAGTCATCTTGTGAAAATGGCCCATGGTGGTCACAGATTTCACTTGGCAACCGAACCCTGAGAGACAGGAAGGTTTGGGAATCTAGAAAATTCTCTTATGTCTGGCTTCAGGTAGCCACCTCGAAACCCCACTTCCAAGATGAGTTTGATGTTGAAAATATCACCTCCACCCCTCTGCTGTTTCACCACCCAGATGCCGTGTCCCTCTCTCCACATTCATCAAAATGTTCACACGTGGAAAAAAGGACAAGAAAGCTTAAGAAATGGGAAAAAAGGAAAAAAGGTCAAGAAAGCTTAAGAAATTACGAGTTTGGGAAAGATAAACAGGTTTCTCCATCCAGGACTTCTCAGTCTTTTATTAGAGTACAGTGTTTCCCTGAGCTGTTATATTAAAGTGCCAGGGATATAAGCCCAAATCCACATGTTGTTTCCAAGGGGAAGTCCTGTCTGAGCAATGTTGGGGCCAGGGGCTCAGGGGTGACCTCTTCTCTGTGGCTGTTTCTCGCTGTTTCTCTAGCTTTTGATTCAGCATCTGATTGAATGTTGGCTTCATCGTTCCACCACAGACAGGCTTTCTCTGCATGGCAGGGGGCCTCAGCTTCTCACTGTTCCACACAGACACTGCTAGCTGCTGATCCTGGGGGCGGAGGGGGCGTCTCACTCCCAGGAGAGGGCGTCCAGGTCTTGGCTCCTCTCAGACCAAGGAACAGAGCACTGGAACTTCTGGGCCTACGTCACTGCCCAAACGTCAGCAAGCATATGGTGGGTGGGGTTCAGGTACCCATATCCGGGGGCACAGGAGTGATTCAGAGGTCACCTGTGTCTTTGGGGGAAGAAAAGAAATAACCACAATGGTGACAGTGTAAAAAATACTATGGTGGAGGAATGCTAAGTCCCGGCTCTTTCTGTTTTGCATCGCCTCGTAACTGCTTACAGGAGCGAAGGAAAAAAAGAGGCATTAAAATGTATTCCTTGCCAAAATATGTCACCTTACCACCCTACCCAGCATTCAGGATGCCCAAAGGCTCAAAGACTTCACTTCTGGTACTACCGACACTAAATGACAATCACTCTTTAAGCACTCACTGTGTGCCCAGCACTGGACTCAGTATATGAATTGGAAGGATTACATTTAGCTGCATGTAACAGAAACCTATCCATAATGACTTGACCAAAAAGTGGGTGTGGTTTTCCTCATACAGGAAATAGGAAGTCCACGGCTGATATAGCTTCTCAGAAAAGACCTTCCTCCTCTTAAGCTGCCCACTCTGCTGTCCTGGGCCCACGGTTTGCTTCGACACGATTGTACTGCGCTCTGCTGAACATGGTTCCGGGCATCCCATCAGGCTTCCAGGCAGGATGAACGAAAGAAGGAGGAAGGACAAGAGGAAATAGTAGCGTTCCCTGGAATCAGCACATGTCATCCTCACGTCTCATCAGCTGGTGCAGGTCACGCAGACATCCTCAGTTGCAGCAGAGGATAGCCAGCCAGTATTTTCAACTGGCACTGTATTGTTTGTGTAGAAAGGAAGGAAGGGAGATGGATTCTGGGTCAGCAACCAGTAGCATCTGCCTCAGCACACCAGAGGCCTCACACCCTTCTGAGATAGGGACGTTTGCCCCCAGTCTCAGGACTAGATCAGGCGTCAGCAAACTATGGCCTGGGTGCCATGTTCAGTTGCCCATTTTAGTTAATAAAGCTTTATTAACACAGCAATGGCCATTTATTTGCACTTACCTATGCCTGCTTTCGTGCTATGAAGGCAGGGTTGAGTAGCTGTGACAGAGGCCATACAGTCTGCAAAGTCAAAAACATTTGCAATCTGATCCTTTACAGAAAACATATACTGACTCCTGAATTAAATCCTTGCTACTTGAAGTGTGGTTGGGGGATCAGCGGCATTGGTCCTGCTGCCAGAACCCACCACTGACTCACTGTGTGAGCCCACATAGTACACCTGACCTTTCCAAGTCTCTATTTCCTCATCTGTAAAATGGGCAGAATTACTTTTCTCTCATTTATCTCCCTTAGGCTGCTGGAAGAATCAGAGAGGGAAGCCATGGAAAGTGCTTGACATGTGACAGTTACTGAAGAAATAGTGACTAGTCACTAGCACTGGTCTTCAAGTCAACTCATGATCTACATTGGCCCCAGAGGGCACATCAGAATTCCTCGGGGAATAAAGAAAGACACTCTTACACTGTCCTGGTTACTGGGCCCTGGGAGAGCAACATGGGTGATATCAATCTGGTGTTGAATTCTCTTTGAGGCTTTTATTCGACGTCACACAAAAATGCTTTGATCCAACTGTCCTCCTGTGCTTTCTCACTAGTTCTTGGGTGTTTGCACTTGAGGGGCTCCTCAGGCCTCAGCAGACACATTTCTCCCCAAGCTGAGACCAAAACAGTTAAGACTTGATCCTTTGACTCCCTGTTTCAGATCTACTTGTCAGCCTGAATGAAAATGTTTCTGAGCTGCATGGCAAGAATAGCCCACAGCCCCGTGGGGAGACTGTTCTGGAAATACGATCCAAAGGTCAAACAAGATGAGCTTCTGAACCTAGTCATCCCTAGAAATTTTATCCTTTCCCATGTCGAAAACAATAGAATTTGAAACTAAATTTTTCAAGCCAAAATTTAAAAATAACTTCTTTAATGTGGTCCATTCCGGAGGATAGGTAGCACTGAACTCATTTGATATTCCAGAAAGCTGGCCACAAAAGTTCCCATCCCCCATGACACATAAACAGCTTCACTTTGGAGCAATTCTCCTTGTTTCCGGAAGATTCTGGACGTTTACCACAAATGCTTCTGCCCATTTGGAGCTTCTCAGAAGTAGAAAATCACTCACCCAAAGCTTCCAGGACAGTCATTTAAAATCAGCCCAGAGATGCTCCCCTTTGACATGCCCCTGCCTCCGTGCACCTTTTTCATAGTCCCTTTTCACACTGTTCTTCGCAGACAGGATCAGCATCCAAACCAAGAATTCTTTCAAGAATTCTGTATATGTAAATATGATCACCTTGAGCTTGTGCAGGAAAAAGAGAGCTCCAGTTACCGGGGCTTCCGAACGCTTTTAATAGGAAACATTTGTGCCAAATAAAAAGGCTTCTCCTTGTGTTTTGCTTGAGTTGTAAATTATCTGCTCCAAGGATCCATCCAGAAATCTCTGCTGAGTGCAAACGGCAGCATGGCTGGGTCCAGATCTGTTGCTTGGTGCAGATAGATTTTCAGCTGCTGCATCCAAACTGCAAACCAGGGAGACAATAAGAACAGAACTTTTTTTGTTCTGATTAAACTGTTTTTAATGGTCCCTTCTAGTCTGGGCCTTAGTGGAAGTCTCAACAAGGCCACTCATTGAGACGTCCTTGAAAGAGCCAAGTGGAGCAGATCGGGAGGGAGCCCTTGGGAGGGACTGGCGGCCCTTTGCTCAGCCTTGGTGGTCCTGCCGCAAAAGGGAACTGGGCTATTTGACTTGTTGTCTAAGGTGGAAAAGGGAGGGGGTTGGCAGAGCAGGATGATCCCACAAATTTCCATAATTAATGCCTGCAGAGTGTTAGGGTCTCAGACACACACACACACACACACACACACACACACACACACACACACACAGAACAACATCAAACATCACCCTGGAGTGACAGGCTCCCAGAGCTGAAAACCCAACAGCTGGTACAGCAAATCTCCTAAACGGAGAACCATGTATTCCCCTGGCCTGAGAACGCGGACTTCATTAAGGGAGCCACATTTCTGACCCCTTAGCTTTTCATCTGGATGCCTCAGGAGTCCTTTTGGTTCGTGCAGAATCCAGAAGGCAAAAGAGAAGAGACAGATGGAAATCAACCCGGCACTCACGGGGCGCAAACCTTCTGCTTGCTCGACACCCACAGCCCACCGCTAAAGCCCAGGTCCCCAGCACCCATCCTCTGAGGATCTCCCGGGCAGCCCCTGAAGTATGTTGTCTGTGTAACAACAGGGACGAAGGAGGCAAGGAAACAAAAGCTGTGATTTATCCCTTAGAGAAAGTTTCCCCACCTTTATCTGTTTATGTGCAAGTGAGATTTTAAAATGTGCTTATTTGTTCTTTACTAAAGAACGTATCTTGGTTCCCCACGATAGTGAAGTCTAGATCGGTGGTTCTCAGCCAGGGGCCATTCTGTCTCCCAGGGGACGTGTGTCAATGTCTGGGGACAATTTTATTTGTCACATTTCTAGGGCAGTGCTACTGGTACCTGCTGGATAGAGGCCAGGGGCGCTGATCAACATCCTACAGAACAAGGACACTTTCCCACAACGGAGAAGACCCGAATGTCCCTAGTGCCAAAGCTGAGAAACCCGGAGCAAGGTGAAAGTGGCCCAGACCCCAGGAAAGCCCCCGCCCCCATTGTCAAGATTGGGAAGTCAGATCTTCACTTAGCTGAAGGTTAGGAAAGACTGCATTGCTTTCTGACTGGTGGAGGCACAGTTTCTCCCAAATGTGTTAGAACAAGGGGGACTGTGGCTCTTTGAAGCAAGGGCTTTGGGGTTAGTCTTTATTTGGCACTAAATCATCTTAAATTGCATGGGGAAATGGAATACAATTCAAGTTATATTACTAATCAATCTTTCACTGGGAATAAATCATAAATAGTCTATTAAATCTGTAAGTAATTAAAGGTCACATGGACTTCATGGGGAAAGTTCTGGACTTTCATCAAGTTTCCTTCATGCTCACTCATGCCCTCCACCAAAAAACACACACACCTGCGTCTATCACAGGGGACTGTCTGGAGCTAGAACATGCTTATTATTTGACATACTGATTCATTAATCACAGCTTTTTTTCTCCAAGAAGTAATGGAAAAGGGCTGATATCAGAGAATTTGAACAGAGAAGAGTACCCATGTCCCAAAGCCTGAGTCTTGGCTCTGCCAGCTGAGTGAGCTAGGGTAACCTGCCCTGTCTCTCTGAATTTTGGGTTGTCTCATCTGTAAAAGGGGAATAAAAATAGATCCTTCCTCCTAGGGCTTTTACCAAGATTGAAATGAGATCATGGATGTAAATCACTCAAGCATACTCCCTGGGCCCCTGGGAAGTGCTCAGAGGATGTTGGCCATCTTTATTGCCCAGCCTTGTCCCTCTGCAGATTCTGGGAATCCTGGAGTGACAAGATTCCCCTGCCATGTGTTCTTGGGGCACTCTGCTTCTCTGCACCCATGTAACTGTATTGGCTTTTATGATATTGATCAGAGTCTGAGACATTTGACTGCTTTCCCCTCAAGAATGTAAGCTCCGTGAGTGGAGAGTAGGTCTGTCTCAGCATCTGGCGCATGAACCAGCAGGTACTCAATAAATGCTTATGAAGTGAATGGATGGAGAAGAGAACATCTGACCTCTGGCAAGAGCCTGGGCTTCTACTCCTTTCTCTACAACTTACTAGTGTGGATTTAGAGAGTCAAGGATGGCAGGCTTCTCTCTCGCGCACATCTGATCTATCAGCAGGTCCTGCCCCACCTGCCTTCAAGGTAGACTCAGATCCTACCCACTTCTCCCACATGTACCTTGATCCAAGCGACCATCACCTCTGCCTAGACTTGGGCCAAGGCCGCTTCCTTGGCCTCCCCCAAAAGCCCATGCCACTGTCCATAATTCCCCACCTTCTGGCTCCCCTCACATGGATTACCTTCTGGGTGACCAGTGGTCTGAGGATACTGTCTGTTGTGCTCTCATTATTATTCCTTTTATGGATGGCTTTGAGACTAGTAGCCAAGCTCAGACTGACTGAAATTGGAGCTTTGTCTAGCATCAAGGTATAACCGACATTCTCTTTTAACTTCATTTTGGGCATTACAGATAAAAGTAACTAAGGGATTATATGTTTTGCTTTTTTTCCTATTAGTCTGCACTTCCTTATACATCTAGTGAACTAACTCCCCAGGAGTTAGATCCAAATATGAATTCCATTAGTAACTTTTACCTTTAGTAACTGATAGCACAGCCACTCCATACTATGCATGACCATGTGGCCACTCAGGAATCAAAAGTTCCTCATTCCCCACCCTTTCATCCTTTTTCTTCTCAAACTGCATGTTTCCACGAACCAGGGCCATGCTAACAAATCCCACTTCTGACACCAACTATGATCTGTTTCTACTCCAAATATGTGTGGGTTTTTTCCTACGTCTATTAATTCTCCAACTCTCTGGACACCAATTGGGTGTCCTATAATTCAATTCAATTCTGACATTAGCTACCTGGAGTTAGCATAGATCCCCCAGGTTAAGGGCTCAGTCCCCAAAAACTGCCCCAGTATCAGATGCCAATCACAAGTCCTGGGCCTTCTGTACTCCTGACCAACAAGCTATAAATTTAGGGTTCCTATGACTCCCTTCCTCAGTCCAATACTTTGCTATAACTGTTTACCAAATGCAAGGAAATACTACTTACATTTACTGGTTTATTATAAAGCCTACTTATAAATAATACAAATGAACACATGAAGAGGTAGATAGGGCAAGGTCCAGAAAGGTCCCAAACCTGGAAGTTTCTGTTCCTGAGGGTGTGTCGCCCTCCAGCATGTGGATGTGTGAACCAACCTGGAATATCCTTGAACATCACCATTTAAGGTTATTAATGGAGGTTTCACCACATATGCATGAGCAATTATTAACTCAATCTCCAGTCCCTCTCCCATACCCTAAATTGGGGAATGGGACTGAAAGTTCCAAGCTTCTAATCAAGATTTGGTCTTTCTAGTGACCAGCCCGTATCGTGAAGCTATTTAGAGATCCACCGAGAGTTACCTCATTAGAACAAAAGATACTCCAATCACTCACAAAATTCCAAAGAATTTAGAAGCTGTGTCAGAAACCAAAGGCAAAGACCAAATATGATAAAAGCTGCTCCACACACCCCTAATATTCATGAAATTCCAAAGGTCTTAGGAGCTCTGTGCCAGAAACTGAGGATGAAGACCAAATATATATTTCCCTTTATATTATAGTCTTCCTACCTCCTCAACTTCCTTTTTATTACTACCATTATCCATTATACTGTTTACTCATTTGCTGTGTGTTATCTTTCTCTTCCCATGAAAGCATGGACTTTATCTTTCTTATCACTGCCGAGAGCAGTGTCTGGCCCATTAAAGGAAAAAAACCCAATAAATATTTATTGAATGAATGAAAAGATTGACTTAAATAATGGGATTGATTAATTAACAGAAGAGCCTGGGTGCTGCAGCCACACTGCCTAGGTTCACATCCTAGCTGGTCCACATTCTAGTTGAATGTCCTAGGGCATGTGATTTTGGCCACATTAACATCGGTTTCCTCATCCACAAAATGCAGAATCATCGTATCCATCTTGGGAATTGTTGCAAGGATTCAGCCCAGTATATGCCGACTTTGTTCAGTGCCAGCATCTTGGAGATATTTGGTGGTTACTTGCAAAATGAGTGAATCCCTTATACTAATACAACGCGAACCCATTTTCAAAACACTCCCACACTATTTCCTTTTAATTGATTCAGGTAGATCATTATGGAATTGCTGATATTTGACCTAAAAAATAGCAGTTTCATAGCGTTCAGTCTAAATAGGTAAGCAGGACAAATATATTACTGATCCTGTTTGCATGTAAGTAAAATCAGTCAGGCAAAAGCCAGGGACCTTTCCCCAGGACACATAACCGGGAAATGCTGGAGCCAGTCTGAGTCCAGAACTTCTGCTCAGCCTTCTACCTGGGACCATGTGAGGCTTTAGAAGAAGCTGGCATGTGATGCCAGAGAACTTCAACATCCCTTTGTTCTCCTCTGGTGGCAGGAAGGAGGCAACTGCCAAAATAGAGGTGCCAGCAAGGGGAGGGGCCACAAGGGGAGGTCATGGTGGGACCGCTTTCCAGCTGAGCAGGAAATGAACTCATTGGTGATAAGAGAAGTTGTTCCCACCCAGACCCCTGGAGAGCCCCATCCTCTAGGCATATCACACATTTTCCTTTCTTCCCTTCCTCTCCCTCCCTCCCTCCCTTCTTTCTCCCTTCCTTCCTTTTCTTCTTCCCTCTTTCCTTTCTTCTTTCTCTTCTTCCTTTTCTTCATTTTTTAATTAAACAGTGACAGGATTCCTTTCTAGCGATTTCACAAGGGGTGGAATCACTTAGCAACCTTAATTATTTTCAACTTAATAACTTCCTGGGTTGCGGGGAGAAGCCGAGCCCCCAGTGGGTGAAATGCCTTGCCAGTTAAGCTGCTCAGAGGCAAGCTCTGGAGCAAATGAAGCGTTTGACCAAATACTTCTCATATTTTCCCTCTGCCTGCTAAGCGCTTTTGTTTGGAGTGAACCTTTTTTTCTCCTCCTGATAAACATGAGTGACTACAGTTGACTGTAGTTTTTTCAGCTGGCTGTAGCTTCAAAGGTTTGTGGGTTTTGAATTCCAGGCTTTTAAGTGGTTTTTTTTTCTCAGACACACCTATAGTAGATAGTAGAAATATGAATTTCGTTGTCAAATAAAAGAGAAAAAAGGAGGTGTGTTCTTGGGAGTAGTTTTCTGTGGGGTCAGATTGGCGTGGATGGTTTCCAGTGGTGGAAACCCGGTAGATCACTGCAGCCCACTGAGCTGTGACAGGAGTCCAGCATTGCCCAAGTCTAGCCCCCTGCTGCCAAAACAGGAAATAAGTACCATGCCCGGAACATGAGCCCGTCAAGGAGACAGAAAGTCATTGAGCCTCAAACCACCCACCAATAGGAGGTGGGTGCCAGGATGACTGAGGGAGAAGCTAAGGCACAGAGAGGTTAAGCCGTTTATCTTGGGTCACACAGCTCCCATAGTGAAGCCAAACCCAAAAGTGATTTACCTCCAAAGCCTGCCTGCCTCCCCCAAATCACTCCTTGTACCGAAGGACTAACACTCTGTGAGCAAGCAGCTATAAATCAAGACTTAAAAAGTATCTACTTTGAAGTGCTGCTGTGGTGATTCAAAGAGATAAAAGAGCATGAAAGATGCCGGTACATGATTCCTTCAGAAACATTCACCCACTTCCTGCCTCTCCCAGCTGGCAAGACACATTTGTAAATACCAAAGAGGAAGATTGAAGACAGATTAGGGTTCAAACCAGGCACTCATCACTTACTGGCCGTGTGATCTTGGGTGCATCACTTAACCGGTTCTGAGCCTCAGTTTTCTCACCTGGGAAGTGGTTACCAGTGCATAGTTAATGGGTTGCAGGGAGAACTCAGGGAGAAAGACAGGGGAGGACTGGATAAATCTACATGTTTAAAAACAGTAACAACCTGGCAAAACACCTGCGAAGGCTGATACTGGAGGGCGCTGGTGAATTGGTGTCTGCTGAAACAGGGATTTTGTGACACGGCCTCAAGAAAGCCCCATAGTTACTTTATTCTACATTTACTTTGTGCCAGGCACTGTGCTGAGCTCTGCCTGTGAACTGGCCCAAGTCCTTTGCTGTGACCTTCCCATTTAACTCCTGCAAAAAACCCAAGGAACTAGGTCCAGCAATGAGTTCTGTTTTACAGACAAGGAAACGGAGGCTCAGGGAGAAGGTCACAAAGCAAGGGCATGGCAGAGTTAGCATTCAAACCCAGACCACTCCAAAGTACCCCTACCTGCTTCCCAGCCTCCGCTGGTGATCCCTGCACTGTTGCCACTTTCTGCCACATTTTTATTCATTGAAGTTTTAGTATCCACTATTCAGTGTCAGCTGTTGTGTGACCTAACTGCATCATTACACAACACAGTCGTGACACCCTTACCTGGCCCCTGAGCTGTTTGGACATGTTTTAATGAGAGGCAGACTTTGGGGAAACCTCTGGGATTCTTTTATAGCTACTCCCTTGAAATGCAGCGTGCAGTGTTGCTGTCAGAGGTGAACACAGGTCAGAGTTCTTTAAACAAAAAAAAGAAAGAGAGAAACAAATTTCACAAAGCAGCCGGACTACAGCCTGTGCAGATACACCCCCACGGCCCACCCCAAGCAGACTAGAAGTTAATCCCCCAAATTCTTGCAGCCTCCAGGAGCTGCCAGTTTGGAGGGATCCTCCACCTTCTCCACGGTGTCAGGAGACCAAGCAATTCTTTGTCATGTTAATGAATCATTTTAATAGGGTGTTTTAACAGAAACATTCATCACCCTTTGTGCAACAAGGCTTTTCTTTTTTGTTCGATTTAAATGGTTAAGTAGGTAATAAATGCCTATCAGCTCCACAAATACAGACTGGTAATCCCTCCAGATGGTAAATCATCACACAGATTCTTATTGTCCTGATAAATTGGCACTTGGAGAAAACTGGTAAACCAAGGTTTCGAGCCATGGATCCCCTAGGGAAAAGGAAGACAAGCTGGGTTTTTCTCTGAGACACTGATCTGTTGACCAGTGTGGGTCTGGTTAGAGGACCACCACCCCCACCCCCGTCCAGTGGGGCTGCAGTGCCAACCAGGTGGTGGCCACTTCTCTTCCTGCAAACTCTGCTCCCTTCTGTCAGCTACAAAAGGCCCTACAAGGTGTTAGGCACATTGCTGGGTTTTGAACAATTGAAGAGAAGGAAGCAGTTGACATGCTCGTCCTCACAGAGTGTGGACTCCTCAGAAAGCTGGATGGGGATTCCCAGCAGCCCGATGGGCTACTTAATCACACTGTATACATACCAGGAAGAAGCAGGGCACAGACCTGGCTCAGGGGTCCCCCTTGAGGAGGTGAGCTTCATCTAAGAGCCTGGGGTCACTCTGATGTGCTGGTGTGGCCAGGCTGAGCCATGCTTCCCCAAACTCCCTTCTCAGTTGGTGTCTTGGTTGGGGGTTGTTAACCAAACCCCAGGTGGCTCAAAACCACAGGAATTTGTTCTCCCACAGTCCTGGAGCATAAAAGACTAAAATCAAGGTGTTAGCAGGGCCGTGTCCCTCCAGACCTTTAGGGGAGATCCTTCCTTGTCCCTTCCAGCGTCCAGTGGCCCCAGGCATGCATGGCTCCAACCTGCCTCATCTCCACACAGTCTTCCTCCCGTGGGTCTGCATCCAACTCTTCCTCTCCTTTTAAGGACACCAATCCTATTGGAATAGGAGCCCTCCCTCTTAACTAATTACATCTATGTCCACCCTCTTTCCAAGTGAGATCACATTCTGAGATCCCGGGGGTTAGGACTCTCACATATCTTTTGGGGGGAACACAATTCAGCCTACACCAGGGGGGCCGCAAGAGAGATTTTTGTGTGAGATTTGGAGGGTGAGGTGGAGTGGCAGCAGTTTTGTGGCTCACATAGGTTGTCACTCACCTGCTGGCCCACCTCCCTGGTACAAGGCCGCAGGACAGGCTGAGCTCCAAGTGTCCTGCACACTCCAGAGTCAAGCCTGGCATCGTGCCTGAAACCACCCCCAAGCCATGCTTCTTCCCTCCCTGTCCAGCTGCCCCTGGGTGAACATCCTAGTATATTCCATGCACATGAGTCGGCATCTTAGCATCTACTTCAGGGGTCCTTACCCTAATGCAGGGATGTTTAGCAAAGGGGTTTCAAACAGCGGATTAGAGGACAAATTGATGGTTGTTGGAGTTTTAAGAAGCCCAAACCAGGGGTATCAGTGAGTCATCATGCTTGTATTTTGAGTAACTTCCCATCAGGCCACACTCTGTTTGTATACACAGGGCTGGAGGACTGACAAGAAGAGCCTGTCCCCAGGACGAGCAGGGCCAGGCATGCAGGTCGCCCTGCTCATGAAACAAATTTCAGGGCCTGAAATCAAGCCACTGGGGCTGTTGGTCAGGAGGAAGAGACACTTTTCTTATTAACTTTTTGTTTGGAAAGTCATTTCTAGACTTGCCGCAAAGTTGCACAAACAGCACAGAGCATCCTCGGGTAGCCCTCACCCAGGTCCCTCTAAGGTTAGCATCTCCTGTAAACATGGCATGAAGGTGTCTTTTAGAAAAATCACACTAAGGGACCTGTGGAGGGCAGCCGCACTCCACCCAGAGTGGGTGAGTCAGGGACAATGTGGCCACAGAAAGCGGTAAACCTACCGTATCCCCAGGGAAAAGGTATTCTGGGAAGAAGGAACAGCTCAGGCCAAGTTCAGAGCAGAAATCGTAAGGTCCATTGGGTGCAGCCAGAGGGTGGGGTGTGCGGGCACTTGAGTTGAGGAGGGACCTGCCAGCCCCAGGGCACCACGCTGAGCAGATGAGCAGTCAAGGGGACCCCTGGCAGCTTCTCAGCCACCCCCACCCCAGAGCGTGCTGCTTTCACTCCAAGAGAGTGGAAAGGGAGTGAGCCAAAGCGGACAGAGAATCTGAGAGAAGCTGGGTGCACGGGAGCCCTGCTCTGGCTAAGGCACGCTCTGGCAGGGCCACAGTGCTTCCTGTTGTAGTGACCTTCAAGAAGCCATCTCATCACCTGAGGGCTTTTCAGGCCACTGGGGGGCCTGCCCATCCCCCAAGCCTTGCCTCCTCTGAACACTCCCCAGGCCCAGCACCGTCCTCCAGCCCACCCTGCCCAGGCTAACTCCACCCTAGCCTCCTTCCCCAGTGGTCAGGAAACAGCCCCACCCCGCTCTCCCCACCACCCCATTCTCTCCCCGCCAGGGGTCCCCAAAGCAGCTTTGTCTCCAGATTCACCACTTGTCACCCCTACTCCCCTTGGGCTATCTTCCCCCAGAAATAAGTCTATCTCCTTCCCAATAAGCCCTCAGGGGAAGTTTGGGCGTCTAGGAGGCAAGGCGCTGATCTGATTAGCTGAGTAAAGCAATTGACACTAAGGTGTGAACGTCTGATAGGCCCCACCTGGATGGGGAGGTTTACAGGCCACAAAGTTGATGAATCCAGACCTGTGTGCAGTGGAGGCCGCAGGGATGGGGCAGAGCTCAAAGGTGGCTGCCCCAGGGGTGCTAGAAACACCCCTCCAAGGGGCTCACCTGGTTGTTATCTGGAAGTGGAAGTCTCCCATCCTTCCTGCTTCTTCACTTCTGCAGGGATACCCTGCCCCACCCCCTTCCAGCTAAGGCCCACGCAAGAGTCTGGCCTTCCCCGGATGGAACCGCCCCACCCGCTTTGCCCAGGTCATCCCCAGGACCCGTGTCGACCTCCAAGGACATCATCACTGCCATCCACCAATGACACGACACCCACTAATGACACACAGAGAGAATGTTTTCGGGAGGGTTCCCCTGAGGAGTCCAGGAGTCACTTGGGTGGCCATGAACTTCCTAAAACTATTTTCATTTAAATGTTCTTTAATTTGAAAATTAAACAGATGTCAGAATCCCAAATCCCTATGAGCTAGCTGGGTGATCTTAAGCAACCATTTACTTCTGTGCCTTGGTTTCCCCACCAGTAAAGTGGGATAATAATAGTTCCTACTTCATGGGGTGGTTGTGAAGGTTACAATGGGATGATGTGTAGAGCATTTATGAAGTTCACAGTAAATGTGAGCTCTGGTCCTCAGTGACCTGCTTTGGTTAGAGAGGAGAGAGAAAGAGCTTTGGTTCCTATACTTGCTATCCAAGTATTAGCAGGAGAATATTTGGAGAAGATCTTTGAAACCCACTTCTTACCAGATGTGTGCCCTCAATTACTTCAGCTGTCTGTGCCTCCGTTTCCACACCTGTAAAGGAGGCTGACAGTGACTGTTGCACAGGTCACTTTAAGGACTAAATTAATAGGAACCAACGCTCTTTCTCTCTCCTCTCTGACCAAAGCAGGTCACGGAGGACCAGAGCTCACATTTACTGTGAACTTCGTAAATAAACAGATAGCATTAAGCCAGAGCAGCGACCTAATAAGTGCTTGATTAATATTATTACTATTATTTGACCCAATGATTCTACTTTTCCAATTTTAATTCCAATTTTCAATTTCATGATTCCTCCAGTGCACTCCAATATGTTCATAAGGCTGTTCACTGCAGCAGCATTTATAATCAGGAAGAATTTGAAACCACCTGATTATCTTCTCTAGGCAAGGGAATATATCATCCATATAGTGGATTCTTTACAGCTGTTAAAAAAAAATGATTTGATTTGGAATGATGTCCAACATGTGCCTAAACTTAAAAAATAAATGAAGCAGGTGACTAAACAATATGCACAGTGTTATCCATGTTTGTTTAAAGACATTGTCAGGGTATACAAAACACTCCTAAAGGAATTTTCACCAATTTCTCATTTCTGGGGAAAGGGATTTACTTTGACATTCATGTTTTTATGATGAGAATATAGGGCTTTTGCATCTAAAAATAATAATGTAATAATAAAGATACATTGAGATGAAAATGGCACTAATTGCCCTCCTCAGGAGAAGGCAGAGATTGAACTTCTCAGAGGTGGGTGGGAACCAGCCCTGGAACAGTCTGACTCTGGGAGGGGGAGAGGCTGGCCCAGGGGTCAAATTCCACTGCAGTGACCTGGAAAGGGCCTGCTCAGACTTTGTAAAAGGAACCTCAGTGCATCAAGTGTGACTTTGACGTAGGTGATCTGTGGGCTGGACTAGGAGATGCTGTGCTATTCAGGGGTGCAGGCAGGTAAGGAACGGGACCTGTGTCAGTGCACCCTGGCCACTTAGAGAGACCCACTGGCTGCTCAGGGAGACTTAGGGCTCTGAGCTGAGAGACGAGGCTCCTCCATCTTGATGCAAGGTGGAAGAGGAAAAAGCAGACGGGGCTTACGGTGGGGATGGGAAGGAGAGGCCAAGGTCATAATGCCCCTTTCCTTCCGTTCGGAGTTCCTGAGATGGCACAGAGCTGTCCCGGTCACAAGCATAACTAGAGCAAGTGGTACTGTGGGCTTTCTGCAAGTAGGCCCTGTGTGCTTTTTAAGGCTCACTTTATTTCATCTCCCGAACAAACCTGTAGTCAAGTTATTATCCCCCTTTGTATAGTCAAGAGCCTGGGGCTCAGAGCTTTAAATAATTTATAAGCAAATGGTGGCATTTATAAATGTAATATGTGTACATATTTTTGGACAAATTACTATGTTTACAAATTATGAAAGGTGAGAGAAGATGTTGAACCATCACCAGACAGAACAATAAATCAACCAACCAAATTCCAAGACTGGCATTGCTGGCAAGCTCTTGAGAGACTCATTTTATTGTCCTACTAATATTTCCTGAGCATCTTCTATATACAACACACTGTTACTGTTCTAGTCTTGAGATACCTGCTAAGTACTTCAAACAATGCCTGACACCTAAAAAGACCTCAACCAGTACTTCAAATGAATGTGAATGACAATTTTTGGCATACATTTTTAACATCGGGAAGTTACCCTAAAATTCCTGGGTCAAAAATTTGTTAGGTATGCTCTTTGGATGAATTGGGAAGTTGTCCTAGAAGACAGTGACAACACATGTATCCCCCCAATCCTATAAAATCTCAATCCATTGAATTTTGGCATTAATCTAAAACTTTAAAAATTGGACCTCCTTGTACTAAGGTCTGCCACTTTGAAATAATTCCAAAAAATTACGTGGAATGATGGATGGAGAGATGGAAAGATGAGAGAAAAAAGCAAGTTTAGTAAAATGTTCATTATAGAACCTAGGCTATCGCTGTTCATTGTATAAGTGTAGGATTTTTTCTACTTTTCTACATCTTTGAAAATTTTAATAATTAAAAAAGGAAGCAATTTGGACTTCCTTATGGAGCAGCATCTTGAGTGTTCCTGTAATTACACTGATGTCTATCTCTTGATGAGCTAGCTGATCATAAAATCTACTTTATATCTTGTGATTCAAAAGCGCACATGTAATAAGAATGAAGAGAATCCATCTGGCAGAGTAAAGCCAGATTCAAACTTTCGAGGGAAGAAATCAATCATTCTGCTGATGCAGACTTGGTAAGTTCTTTGCATTTCATTGGGGGTTGGGCGGAGGGACACTTCAACAGTGGGGACTGGCCTAGATCACCCTTCCTGTTCCACAGCTGTCGGTCTGGGGATGTTCATTTGGGATCACGGGGCTGGGGAGGACCTTGAGAGGCTCCTGCCTTGACACCAGCCACTGGGAGCAACAGGACACATGAAAATCTTTTCCGTTTAAAATCCTCCTCTAAAGGGTCTTGAACCTCTCATTTCCCAAGATGAGAACTATTTAGCCAAAACGTTCATCCTTTGCCTACCCTAAATCTTCAGTGCTGGGGTATGGATGGTGGGCTCTAAGATGGCCCCCCTATTGATCCCACCTTCTGATAGTCATACCTATGTATCCCTTCTCCTTGAGGGTGGGCTAGCCTATGACTTGGGATGCCACTTCCTGAGTAGGCTACGAAAGACTGGACACTATGATACTCCGTTGATACACTAGCATACTCCCTTGGTACACTGATACTTCCCTGATGCACTGCCATCCTCCGCCGGTGTGCTGTGATAGTCTATTGACCCACTATGCAATTCTGATTATTCCAACACACCCTCACTAAAGCTCTCAGAACAGCAACAAAATCCAAATTTCTGGAAATTTCCCTTGGAGACCCGCCCTCCTTTCAGTCCATGGAGTTCTGGAGGAAGCAGCTCTGGCTCTGTATGGGTGAGCCATCAGGGTGCTGCATGTCCCTGCCCCATAGCCCTCTCCATCTTCCCCCAAGCTCTCCAGCCCTTCCCACCCAGGAGGTCACCATGCTTCCTCTAGGTGTTTGCACCCGGGCTCCTTTTGCCTGGAGCTCTCATCTCTCTCCTGCCTCTGGGACCAGGTAGCTCCTCCCCAGACCTCAGGTCAGTTGTCACCTGCTCTATGAAACCTTCCCTGAGACCCCAGAAGAAATGAGACCCTCCTCCCATTCCCCACCCCCCACCCCCTCAATGTCCAGAACACTTACTGCATTATTATTCTGTGTGATTGATGGATGTGTGTCCACTAGGCTGGACTGTGAACTTCCCAAGGGCAGGACCATGTCTGTTTGCTCTGCATGGTAACCAGCCTGGAGCACGGCACACCCGCCCCCTGTGCCCCTACCAGATGCTCATTAAGAAACCACTGAATAAGGTGCAGCCTCCAGGGGGAGGCTGGATATGTGCCTAGAAAACCCAAAGACAAGGCAGACCAGAGCCTTCACAGTGTCTGCAATGGACAGGAGGATAGGACTGTCCCTGGCCTGGAAACACAGCAGACACTTGATGGAGGGCATCACAAGCTCAGCCATGGAGAAGGACGTGGATCGGGGCAGCAAGTGGCACGGGGGAAAGGCTGAACAGTGTGTCTACGGCCAGGTTGGAGGCTGTGACTGGAGGCAGGCCCGCTGGGGCAATGAGCCATGAGTACCTGCGATGAGAAAAACAACTTCTGTTTTTCTGAGTTGCTGCCTAGGCCTTTTACAGTATAACCTTGCACACGCCCAGAGTCTGGACATTTAAATAAGGATTTGAGTTTAGGATTCCTGCCCCAAGTTCTGGCTTGGCTTTTCCCAGGAGCCTTTTAAAATAACCCCTGAGAGCTGAGCCGTGAAACATTAGTGACCTCCACAGCAACCATCTTCAAGGTAATGGGCACTCCTGCCCCACTCTGTCTCCTGCTCCCCGGCAACCTGGCATGGAGGACAGCCCTCCCTCCAGCTCACTGCACCCCCGTGTCTGGGATCTGTAAATAATGTATCTTGTGACTTCCTTTGTGTGGGTGTACTGAAACTCCATCTGCCATCAAAACGACCCTGTGGTTTTCACAACCCCAGTGAGGGAGCTGGATGCCAAGGGAGCTCCCTGCTGCCCTGGGAAGCATCCAGCCAGTCATACCTACGTGTTCTTCACTCAGTACCTCAGCTCCGGCTTCCCAGCACAGTACCTTTGACGTTTTCCAATACGGTCATGCATTACTTTTTAAACAAAGGAGAAACTATTGTTTGGTAGGGTGGGGTAACAGCAGAGCAGCCCTTTAGGGAGAACATTCTGCCTTTTGGTTTATGAGATTGCCAGCAGGCCAGCAGTTAGGGGTTATGGCAGAATTCCTGCAGTCGTAGGGCTGTCACAACAGAAATGGCAGAGAGTGGACAATGTGAGAGATTTTTATTTAGTAAGAAATCTTTGTAGAGGACGCTTAATGCTTTTGTCTTCTCTCTTTAGCATGCCTAACAGTTTTTTCTGGAAATTTCCCTTGGAGACCCACCTCCTCTCAGTCCACGGAGTTCTGGAGCTCTGGCTCTATATGGGTAAGCCATCAGAGTATCACATCCCCCTGTGACCAATGTGGTTGTTTTCGGAATGGACACATGACCCAGGCTAAGCTAATCAGAGTGAGTGCCACCTGTCCTAGCATCTCTGTTGGAACTTGTGAGGGAGGCATTTCTTTCCACTGGACTTGTCCAATTCATGTCCATTGGAGAGAAGCTGGGGACTGTTGATCACCGCCCTCCTTAGAGAGCGCCTGCCTGAAAAAGGAGACAACACAGAGAGAAGCATTGCCGGAGCACCTGGACACAGCCTTGCCTGAAGCCATCTACTCAGGACTTTTACATTAAGTGAGCCAATATTTATGTCTCTGTTAAGTTGGCTTGATTAGGTTTTCTGTCACTTGCAACCTAAAGAGGCCTGCTGATATCTCAGGCAGAACACACAGAGTAGCTTCTAGAGCTTCATCAGTGGCTGCGCCTCCTTGATTTCCCCCTTGGAGTTCTGCAGCTGGCCTCAAGCTGACACCACTGCCCAAAAGCCTCGGGCTCTTGAAGGAGGCCTGGAGCAAATCACCAGGGCCACCAACCTCACTCCTCAACACCTGCAACCCTTTCTTCTTCTGATCCTCCTGGCCCCTCATTCTCCTCCCTTTCCTCCTCTTCAAAGGCTGTCTTCTTTCCTGTTTTTCTAGGAGGGAGAATTGTGGGCCAGTTGTGGACCAATGCCAGAGTGTGAAATTTGGAATCAGACATCCCAGACATCAGACATCAAACAGCCCCACTGTGTGACCTAGGCAGATTACTTAACCTCTCTGAGACTCAATACGCTTTTTTTGTAAACTGGGGGCAATAATTCCTGTTCACGAGGAGTCTTATAAATAAGCTGTGCACAATGCATGGTCCACAGGAAGTACTCATTTATGTTGACTACTATTACTAACCTTTACCTCCTCACCCTGAACAGGGCCCACTGGGCCCCTAGCCACTAATGGCCTTGAGATAAAGAGGAGACGAGCTCTTGGCCATCTGCCTAGCAGTCTCCATGGAGTCTCACCTGCAGATACTGTTATCTGATGACTTAACTCTTCAAATGAAGTCCACCACTATGAAATGCCTGTCTGCTCAGCCACATTTTAAGAATATAAATACCGCCATTGGCATGATTCAAAGGTTAAGGCCAGGTAATGATTACCCCCTTCCTACCCCCCACCCATGGGCCTTTAGTCTAAGGCAGGTTTCAACCTGCAGTCCAGGGCATGAAGCTCCTTCTAGGTGAGGCTGTAGTAAGGACCCTGGCCTGACAAGGAGCATTTTAGGTCAGCTTAAGGACTAAGAAGCACACGGGAACTATGCTGTCTGTCTTCCCGATCCCCAGTTCAGCACCCTTAAAGAAGAAGTAGAACACGGTCAATGAGTGGACATTAGCTAGGTGCTGCTAAGAAACCCCATCACTTTCTATAGCATCTCACTACGCTGATGGACAGTGACTGTAATGGGGTTGGTGGGGGGGACCTGATGAAGGGGTAGTTTAATAATCGTAAGATTGCACATGTAATTGTAAATTAATGATAATAAAATAAATTATTAAAAAAAAAAGAAACCCCATCACTGAAGTTAGCCTGTGAATCAATTGCAACACCTCACCCATCCTGAACCATCACTGAGATGCTGCTAGGTTGTCATATGTGTTACTGGAGCTTTTTCCATTCACAGAACACTCTTTAAACATCCTATTTGTGTAAAATGCTTGACATAACTTGACAGGTCACAGAGCTGTGTCCTTGCACAATTGGGGATTCTCTTGGATGACACAGATGTCAGTCCAAGGCATTCTGCAAGTCATGAAATACAGTTTTGTGACCTGGGTGTAGGCTTTGCAGCCAGTCCTTCTGTAAGGAATGGGATCTGAAGCACACTGTCTGCATTTGACTTTTTTTTTTTAAGTGTGATTCAATGCACAGCAGAGTTTTCTGTGCAGTGTCTACTCCCAGCTACTAAACTGCAAACTCCTTGAGGGTAGGGTGGGTCTTGTTTGGCTCTGTCTTCATATAAACTTGTTTAGTTTCCTAATCTTCCAAATGGCGATCCTAAGGTTCCTGGTTAGTAGAGCTGCTGAAAGCATTAGTAACGGCTGCTTTTGCTGAGCCTGTATCCCGCACTGGGCACCTTTCTACACGTATTACATGCATTATTTCATTTAGTCTCGGAAATATCTCAATGAAGCAGGTACTAATATTATCCTCAGATGCAGGGGGATTTACAGATGTGGAAACTGACACAGATGGAGCCTGAGCCATCTGCTCAAGGTCACAGATCTAGCAAGTGCTGGGCTAGAACTGAACCCAGGCGGTTAGACAGCAGAGCCCAGCTTTCTGACCACATGCTCCACTGCTCCTCAGTTCAACATAGTAATGTATGTGCAACACACGTATGGCACAGTGTCTGTGCCCAGCCATTTGTAAATTGTAGCATTTGATCATTATTCACATCATCCGTAGGACTCCACACTCATTATGGACATATGCTAATTAATATTTAGTGAATGGATGAATGCAATTGATCATCATACTGGTTGAGCTCCTGTAATGCCCAGCATACTATTCCAGAAACTAGGAATGGAACAGTCAGCAAACCGAGAAGGAGATACAGTATCAATATAGAAAAATACAGCAGCCCAAAGGGAAAAATGGACAGGAGCTGAAAGGGGATTGATTTATAGTTGTTTGAAAGTGTGGAATTTTTAGAACAGGATGGGCAGTGAGAAGTCCCAAAGGGAATATTTATTTGTGACTTTGTCATGCTTTGGCCAAATTAAGTGTCATCACATACCAGTGAAGGTTAGACAAGGGGTTTTGAAACAACAGTAGAGAGAGATGGCTGATGAGGTTGGCCTGGGGGGCTAGAAACCTTATGCCACACCTGCTCACCCTGGTGCAGTGCGAAGACAGGGACCAGCGCCAGCAGAGATTGTCCACAAGCACCTTGCCAGCTAGCTTAGCCCATCTGGGAAGGAGCCTCTCAAATCCTCTACTTTGCCTACTCTTGGTGAGTGGCAAAAAGATCAACACACCTTAAATACGATGTCATTCATCTATGGCCAGCACATAAGGACCTAGAAGTCCAAGATGGAATGTTCAGTAGGACCAAAATGTAGACACCATACCCCCAGCTGGGGCAGCTGGACAGAGTGAGGAGCTAATCTGGTTGTAGGTTTACAAGCACATGACAATATGGACAACTTGCCTGGTTGCAAATCATGCAAAAGAGGGTGGGTGTTTTAGAGTTGCAGATAACTGGATAAGAAGAAAAAGAAAACAGATCTGTGTGCAATTATCTCCCGGCACTGAGTCATGAGGCACACGAGCTGTGTCCTGCAGGAGGCTGTGATCTGCAGGCTGTGGCCTCAGCTGATGGAACTCAGCTGCTGCCTCCCAGCTTCTCTCCCTTCCTTGAAGCCCCAGGGAGCTTGGTGGTGTCTTCATTAGTGTCCAGTTCTAGTGCTCCGGAGGGAATTGGCTGTGCAGTGTCCAGGTTGAGGATGGCCAAGGAAATCTGCACAGAGAGTCAGGGATCAGACGTAAAAGCAAGAGAAACAGCAATTTCTGACCCAGGGTTTCTGCAGTCTGTGGAATTCCACGCAGCAGGTGATATTAAGGGATCAAAGAAGACCACCGGGGGTCCCATCCCTGCAGGCAAACACCTTGCTGTCTCCCAGAGAGGGTGGGGGCCTTTGTGCCATGAGATGCCTCGGGGATTGAAGTCTTAGAAGCTGACATTGATCATGGCCTCAAAGGAGGGGGGAAACGACAGAAACAGGGGAGGGAAGCCCAAAGTTACCAAAAATGATCAAATCTGCCCTCATGAAGTTGGATTTGGTGTGCAGACAATAGGCCCCTCTTCACATGCCAGCCCTGAAGGCCGCAGGAGAAATGTTAGCTGCATAGCTGACACATCAGGGTCCCTGATGACACATCCTATGTGTCCTTTGCCTCTAGCAGCTGAGTACACGGCTTGCTCGGCCACCCCCAAAAGAAATGTGCCTTGATGAGAGCATTCTAATTCTATCAGTGAGGCGTCTGAGCCAGGAGCTCTGGCTCTCCCCTTCCTCCCTGGGGAGCACGTCAGGACCAGCCCAGCACAGCCAGGAGGAGGCGTGTGAGGGACTCCCTGGGCTGGGATCCCCGTTTGTGGACAGCAGCTTCACTGTGCAGGGCCTGCCGACCACACAGGTGACCAGCCCGTGTCCCTGCCTCCCTTTCTTGTGGGGGAGCCTTTCTGCTGAGCCAAAGGCATGAAGGCTCCTGGGTGTTGCCTGCCAGGACTGGGCCATGAGCCCTCCACGTGGCCCCATGGTTCTCTAGCAGAGAATTAGCCAGGGGCTCATCTTTGATGGTAGGAGCACTGCTTTGACAGCAAAAATAAAAATGGGGGAGGGAAGCAGTCGATAGCGTCTACTAAAATGCTTACCCACCCTTTATGAGGAGTAAGTTGAGGCACAGAGAGATGAAGCAATGTGTCTAATGTCACATTTCTGGTATGTGGCCGGCCTGGGGTGACTCTGGACCCACAGCCTAACCACTGGCATTCTTACCTCTCCTACCCAAAGTATTTAAGAAAGCCTTTCCTACCCAAACACATAGTCTGCAATGTTCTCTTTTGAAATTTTGTTTTTCATATGTAGGCCTTTAATCTATTTTGAGTTCAGTTTTAAGTATGATATTACAGGAGGAATCTAAATGTTTTTAAGATGAAAAAATGGTTTTCAAAGCATATACTTTATTTATTTATCTATTATTTTATTTTGGTATTAATGTACACTTACATGAGCAACATTATGGTTACTAGACTCCCCCTATTATCAAGTCCCCACCACATATCCCATTACAGTCACTGCCCATCAGCGTAGTAAGATGCTATAGAATCACTACTTGCCTTCTCTGTGTTATACAGCCCTCCGGTATTCTGCCCCCCCACACCCGCTACATTATGTGTGCTAATTGTAATACCTGTTTTTCCCCCTTATCCCTCCCTTCCCACCCATCTTCCCCAGTCCATTTCACTTTGGTAACTGTTAGTCCATTCTTGGGTTCTGTGAGTCTGCTGCTGTTTTGTTCCTTCAGTTTTTTCTTTGTTCTTATACTCCACAGATGAGTGAAATCATTTGATACTTGTCTTTCTCTGCCTGGCTTATTTCACTGAGCATAATGCTCTCTAGCTCCATCCATGTTGTTGCAAATGGTAGGATTTGTTTTCTTCTTATGGCTGAATAATATCCCATTGTGTATATGTACCACATCTTTTTTATCCATTCATCTACTGATAGACACTTAGGTTGCTTCCATTTCTTGGCTATTGTAAATAGTGCTGCGATAAACATAGGGGTGCATATGTCTTTTTCAAACTGGGATGCTGCATTCTTAGGATAAATTCCTAGGGTGTAATTCCTGGGTCAAATAGTATTTCTATTTTGAGTTTTTTGAGGAACCTCCATACTGCTTGCCACAATGGTTGAACTAATTTACATTCCCACCAGCAGTGTAGGAGGGTTCCCCTTTCTCCACATCCTCACCAATATTTGTTGTTGTTTGTCCTAACTGGTGTGAGGTGATATCTCATTGTGGTTTTAATTTGCATTTCTCTGATTATTAGCGATGTGCAGCATCTTTTCATGTGCCTGTTGGCCATCTGAATTTCTTCTTTGGAGAAGTGTCTGCTCAGCTCCTCTGCCCATTTTTTAATTGCCTATTTGCTTTTTGTTTGTTGAGGTGCGTGAGCCCTTTATATAATTTGGATGTCAACCCCTTAACAGATATGTCATTTATGAATATATTCTCCCATACTGTAGGATGTCTTTTTGTTCTACTGATGGTGTCCTTTGCTGTAGAGAAGCTTTTTAGTTTGATATAGTCCCATTTGTTCATTTTTGCTTTTGTTTCCCTTGTCCAGGGAGATATGTTCATGAAGTTGCTCATGTTTATGTCCAAGAGATTTTTGCCTATGTTTTTTCCTAAGAGTTTTATGGTTTCATGACTTACATTCAGGTCTTTGATCCATTTTGAGTTTACTTTTGTGTATGGGGTTAGACAATAATCCAGTTTCATCCTCTTACATGTAGCTGTCCAGTTTTGCCAATAGCAGCTGTTGAAGAGGCTGTCATTTCCCCATGTATATCCATGGCTCCTTTATTGTGTATTAATTGACCATATATGCTTGGGTTTATATCTGGGACCTCTAGTCTGTTCCATTGGTCTATGGGTCTGTTCTTGTGCCAGTACCAAATTGTCTTGATTACTGTGGCTTTGTAGTAGACCTTGAAGTCATGGAGCATAATTCCCCCCACTTTATTCTTCCTTCTCAGGATTGCTTTGGCTATTCAGGGTCTTTTATGGTTCCATTTGAATTTCAGAATGATTTTCTCTAGTTCATTGAAGAATGCTGTTGGTATTTTGATAGGGATTGCATTGAATCTGTAGATTGCTTTAGGCAGGATGGCCATTTTGACAATATTAATTCTTCCTATCCATGAGCACAGGATGTGTTTCCATTTATTGGTATCTTCTTTAATTTCTCTCATGAGTGTCTTGTAGTATTCAGAGTATAAGTCTTTCACTTCCTTGGTTAGGTTTATTCCTAGGTATTTTATTCTTCTGGATGCAATTGTAAATGGAATTGTTTTCCTGATTTCTCTCTCTGCTAGTTCACTGTTAATGTATAGGAATGCAACAGATTTCTGTGTATTAATTTTGTATCCTATAACTTTACTGAATTCAGATATTAGATCTAGTAGTTTTGGAGTGGATTCTTTAGGGTTTTTTATGTACAATATCATGTCATCTGTAAACAGGAACAGTTTGACTTCTTCCTTACCAATCTGGATGCCTTTTATTTCTTTGTGTTGTCTCATTGCCATGGCTAGGACCTCCAGTATTATGTTGAATAGAAGTGGGGAGAGTGGGCATCCTTGTCTTGTTCCTGATCTTAAAGAAAGAGCTTTCAACTTCTTGTTGTTAAGTATAATGTTGGCTGTGGGTTTGTCATATATGGCCTTTATTATGTTGAGGTACTTGCCCTCTATACCCATTTTATTGAGAGTTTTTATCATGAGTGGATGTTGAATTTTGTCGAATACTTTTTCAGCATCTATGGAGATGATCATGTGGTTCTTGTCCTTCTTTTTATTGATGTGATGGATGATGTTGATGGATTTTCGAATGTTGTACCATCCTTGCATTCCTAGGATGAATCCCACTTGATCGTGATGGATGATCCTTTTGATTTTTTTTTGAATTCAGTTTGTGAATATTTTGTTGAGTATTCTTGCATCTGTGTTCATCAGGGATATTGGTCTGTAGTTTTTTTTGTGTGTAGTGTCTTTGCCTGGTTTTGGTATTAGAGTGATGCTGGCCTCGTAGAATGAGTTTGGGAGTATTCCCTCCTCTTCTCCTTTTTGGAAAACTTTAAGGAGGATCGGTATTTGGTCTTCACTAAGTGTTTGATAAAATTCAGCAGTGAAACCGTCTGGTCCAGGAGTTTTGTTTTTAGATAGTTTTTTGATTACCAATTAAATTTCTTTGCTGGTAATTGGTCTATTCATATTTTCTGTTTCTTCCTGGGTCAGCCTTCAAAGGTTGTATTTTTCTAGAAAGTTGTCCATTTCTTCTAGGTTATCCAGTTTGTTACCATAGAATTTTTCATAGTATTCTCTCATAAATCTTTGTATTTCTGTAGTGTCTGTAGTGATTTTTCCTTTCTCATTTCTGAATCTGTTTATCTGTGTAGACTCTCCTTTTTTATTGATAAGTCTGGCGAGGGGTTTATCTATTTTGTTTATTTTCTCAAAGAACCAGCTTCTGCTTTCATTGATTCTATTGTTTTATTCCTCTCAATTTTATTTATTTCTGCTTTAATCTTTATTATGTCCCTCCTTTTACTGACTTTGGGCCTCATTTGTTCTTCCTTTTATAGTTTCAATAATTGTGAGTTTAGACTATTCATTTGGGATTGTTCTTCTTTCCTGAGGTAGGCCTATATTGCAATATATTTCCCTCTTAGCATGGCCATCACTGCGTTCCACAGATTTTGCGTTGTTGAATTATTGTCATTTGTCTCCATATATTGCTTGATCTGTTTTTATTTGGTCATTGATCCATTGATTATTTAGGAGCATGTTATTAAGCCTCCATGTGTTTGTGGGATTTTTCATTTTCTTTGTGTAATTTATTTCTAGTTTCATACCTTTGTGATCTGAGAAGCTGGTTGGTACAATTTCCATCTTTTTAAATTTACTGAGGTTCTTTTTGTGGCCTAGTATATGATCTATTCTTGAAAATGTTCCATGTGCACTTGAGAAGAATGTGTATCCTGTTGCTTTTGGATGTAGTGTTCTGTAGATGTCTGTTAAGTCCATCTGTTCTAGTGTGTTGTTCAGTGTCTCTGTCTTTTTATTTATTTTCTGTCTGGTTGATCTGTCCTTTGGAGTGAGTGGTGTGTTGAAGTCTCCTAGAATGAATGCATTGCATTCTATTTCCCCCTTTAATTCTGTTAGTATTTGTTTCACATATGTAGGTGATTCTGTGTTGGATGCATAGATATTTATAATAGTTATATCCTCTTGTTGGACTGACCCCTTTATCATTATGTAATGTCCTTCTTTGTCTCTTGTTACTTTCTTTTTGTGTTTGAAGTCTATTTTGTCTGATACAAGTACTGCAACTCTTGTTTTCTCCCTATTAGTTGCATGAAATATCTTTTTCCATCCCTTTACTTTCAGTCTGTGTATGTCTTTGGGTTTGAAGTGAGTTTCTTGTAGGCGGCATATAGATGGATCTTGTTTTTTTATCCATTCTATCCATTCTGTGACTCTATGTCTTTTGATTGGTGCATTCAGACCATTTACATTTAGGGTGATTATCGATAGGTATGTACTTATTGCCATTGCAGGCTTTAGATTTGTGGTTACCAAAGGTTCAAGGGTAATTCCCTTACTATCTAACAGTCTAATTTAACTCACTTCATATACTATTACAAACACAACCCAAAGATTCTTTTTTTTTTCCTTCCTCCTCCATTTGTATGTTATGAATCATATTCTGTACTCTTTATCTATCCCTTGGATGACATCTATTTAGTCTTTGGAATACTTCCATTTATAGGAGTCCCTCCAAAATGCACTGCAGAAGTGGTTTGTGGGAGGTAAATTCTCTCAGATTTTGCTTATCTGAAATTTGTTTAATCCCTCCTTCAAATTTAAATGATAACCTTGCTGGGTAGAGTATTCTTGGTTCAAGGCCCTTCTGCTTCATTGCATTAAATACATCATGCCACTCCCTTCTGGCCTGTAAAGTTTCTGTTGAGAAATCTGATGATAGCCTGATGGGTTTTCCTTTGTATGTGATCTTTTTTTCTCTCTCTAGCTGCTTTTAAAAGTCTGTCTTTATCCTTGATCTTTGCCATTTTAATTATTATATGTCTTGATGTTGTCTTCCTTTGGTCCCTTGTGTTGGGAGATCTGTGCGTTTCCATGGCTTGAGAGACTATCTCCTTCCCCAGATTGGGGAATTTTTCAGCAATTATCTCCTCAATGACACTTTCTATCCCTTTGTCTCTCTCTTCTTCTTCTGGTACCCCTATTATGCAAATATTGTTCCATTTGGATTGGTCACACAGTACTCTCAATATTCTTTCATTCTTAGAGATCCTTTTTTCTCTCTGTGCCTCAGCCTCTTTGTATTCCTCTTCTCTAATTTCTATTCCATTTACTGTCTCTTCTACTATATCTAATCTGCTTTTAAATCCCTCCATTGTACGTTTCATTTCAGATATTAAATTTCTTAATGATTGAATCTCCATCTTAAATTCGTTTCTGAGTTCTTGAATATTTTTCTGTACCTCCATAAGCATGTTTATGATTTTTATTTTGAACTTTCAGGAAGATTGGTGAGTTCAGTTTTATTTGGCCCTTTTTCTGTGGTTTGTGAGATTTTGGTCTGAACTATGTTCTTTTGACGTTTCATATTTCTGTGTGGTGCCCTCTAGTGCCCAGAAGCTCCAGTCTCTGGAGCTGCTCAGCCTCTAGAGTGAGGTTGGGAGTCATAGGGGAGCGGAGCTGGTGCCTGGGGGTAGGAAAGAGCTGTTTCCTGAATCCTGCCTGCAGTGCCTGTCTTCCCTATGAGAGCCAGTGGGCCGAGCACACAGGTGTAAGCCTCTAGCTGTTGTAGGCAGGGCCTCCCTCTGACTGGCATGACACCAGCGCAGTGACTGCTGGTTTGCGAGCAGGTGCCTGTAGGCCAGTAGGAAGGCTCGGCAGGCTGCCTGTCACAGTGGGGGGGCCTCAGAGCTGATTAGCCAGCCAGGGGTATGGAGTGCCTGAAGCTCCTCAAAGTTCCCAATCTGCTGGGCAGAGCGCGCCCAGACAACCTTGTCCGCCTATCCCTTCTGTCATGCAGCAAGCTCCATGCAAACCCTGCCCCTCAGCAGCCCTCTCGCTGCTATGGAGCCTGTCAGATAGCCCACCTTTCCTTAGTCCCAGAGTGTCTGGGTGTGGATCCCGTCCTCCACAAATGGCCAGAATCTGTTTCTCAAGCACTCTGCCTGTCCCAGCTCCCCATCTTCCAGAGCACCACAGAATTTAGGTTTCTGCTCGCAGAGCAGACCTCCAGGGCTGCGTGTTCAGCAGTTCTAGGCTTTCAGCCCCTCCCCGCTCATTTCTCTTCCTCCTGCCAGTGAGCTGAGGTGGGGGAAGGGCTCGGGTCCCGCGGGATCAAGGCTTTCGTAAGTTACCCTCTTTTGTGAGGTCTGTTCTGTTCATGAGGTCTGTACGCAGTTTGGTGCAGTCTTCTTTCTTGTTGCTATTTTAGGGTTAGTTGTATTAACTGTATTTTCTCACTATCTTTGGTTTGGGGAGGAGTTCTCTGTTTCACCTCTCAGGCCACCATCTTTAATCTATCCATATTGTATTTATTTTTCAGCATATGCTCTTTCGGGAATAGTCCACCCTTTCTCCTCATCTTAAAGGTCGCCTGAATCATGGAGCAAGTTTCCTCTTTTGCCATCATCTATTTCTCTACCACTGCTTCAATCTCAGTCTTTCTCAGTAACTACAGCTTTGTAACAAATCTTGACATGTGAAGGTGAATCCCCTAAACTTCTTCCAAATTATCTAAATTGTTCTTAGCTCCTTGTTTCTACACAAGTTTTACAATAATCAATTTGTTAAGTTCCACTGTGAATGCAAAATAAAAAATAATCATTGGGATTTCATTGGGCCTAGGTTAATTTGGATACATTCTTATTTTTACAATATCGAGGCTTGCATTCACAAATAAATATGGCCTCTATCTCCATTTACCCTTGTTTTCTTTTATGACCTTAGATAATGTTTTATAATTTTCTCTGTAGCAGTCTCATCAGTATTTTCTTAGCTATATTCTAAAAACCCACATCGGAGTGAAAAGGATTTTAGAGATTATCTGGTCTGATCACCTCACTTACAGGTGAAAGAGTAAGTAGGCAGTTCGGTCTCCAAGAAGATCCCATCTATGTGCCCACAGGAATGGTAGTGAGGCATTGGGAGCTGCAGGGAGGCAGGGAGAGGCTGGGTGCAGAGCGAAGAAGACCACACATGGGGGAGCTTGTCCCCAGGAATGGACGACATTACCGAAGAGCAGAGACAGCATTCTCAGTGACGATGAAATGGGGGTGGGCAGTGGAGAGGTGGTGGTAGTGGAAGGGAATTGCCCACAATGGTGGGAGCCAAATGAAATGTGTAGGATTCCCAAAGTCTAGGAAGACAAAAGTGATTTTATGGTTAAAATCCAGGATATGAATGGGGACCAGAATATAACCTTTAGCCAATAAAGGCAGATCTTATGATCAAATTGATGTATATGGACACAGAAATGATGTGACCAGAGTTTGAGCATGTGCTTATATAGGCCTACATTTTCATCACAGCTGAAAGATTAACAATAATAGTGGTAGTAATAATGATGGTTAATAATTACTGAGCACTTACGTCAGGTCCCATTCTAAGCTCTATACATGTATTAACTCTATACATGTACCAACCTAAGAGGTAGGTACTTTATCACACCCAACTTAAAGACAGAGAAACTGAAGCCCAGACAGATTGATAATTTGCCCACAGTCACACAGCTAATAACTGGCAGAACTCAGGTGTGAATCCAGGCTTCTGGCCATAGAACACATGCTTTTCACCACTATAAAAACCAAAGTGAACTGTGTCTGCAGCTGGGAAGGTGGGCTCCTCTCAGGGTCCTGACTGCTAAGCCTTGAGCCAATCTTTTGAACCCATCACCTGAGAGATTCTTCAGTCACAAATTTGGTGACTGCTCCCCTCTGCCTACCTCCCTGCTATTTTCTTTCTAGAATATACCTGGTCTGGACAACATGTTAATGAGTCAACTGAGAAGGTCTGAATTGCTGGTGGTATTTCATCAAGAAATCCACTTGATTGATAAAAAAGCTAGCACTGGTGAATAAACCAGAGTGACAGGACCATGCAAGGGTGCCAAGTGGACCTGGGATAACTTAGTTCAAGGGGTTGTCCAGCTGCCAGCATGACCTCCACATGTAGGACTAATAAAACAATTCCAAAGTATACAGGCATGGTTTTCAAAGTAGGAGGAAGAAGGAGCATACTAGGTAGAGAGGATATGGCCTCTTGTGCTGCTGCCTCCACAGACGGGCTCAGAGGTGACTCCCACTTATGCCATCAAATAAGGTGGCACCTCACTGTGTTTAAAGACAGTGGGCTGAGCAAGGCCACTGGGCAAGTGGAAAGAAGTGAGCAATGCCCATACAGAGAGGCTGTAATCAGACCTACAAGACCCGTTTACACTATTACTATTCAGCAGCAAATCAAGGGTCCCCAAGATAGCAGGAACAAAGACTTTACTAAGAACCCCCAACTGTCTGAAGCCGAGTCAGGAAGTGGGGAAACAAAGTCACAGAAATACAAAGATCTTCATTGACTTCCATTACATGAGACGCATAACTCTTTCCCTTTTTCTTGATTACAAAATAATCCTTACCTGATAAGACAACTCAAACATTTCAGAAATGTAGAACATAGAAAATTAAGTCCCCCCAAATATAATCTGCTAGAGTGGGGTCACATGACACAACCAGCTTTTTCACCCAGAGCACACCGAGGCAGAAGTTTGTTCTTGTTACCGTCTTGTAGAGTTTTCCACTGTATACATGGAAAACCCTGATGGAGTCAATCTCGTGTTGGAAAATATGTGAAGGTTCGCAACCTTTTTGCTTTTCCAGTGAGGCAATAAGTGATACCATGCTGATTTTCATGGACACGGAATGTTCTAGAAGAGACATTTGGTGCCTTTAGAGGCCTCAGAAGTAACAATTGCCCCCATTTATTGAGCGCTCACTGCCTGTGTCTTTACACTATCAAAGCATTTTATCCTCACCAACCTCTGAGGTAGGCATGATGGTCATCCCCACTTGACAGATGAACAAACTGAGGCTCAGAGAGGATAAGAAATATGCTCAGAGTCAAAGGGCTAGTAAGCGGGAGGACTAGCACCAAAATCCAGGCACCTGAAGAGGACACTCTTGCATCTGACCCATATGGTTATCGCAACAAGGAGGCAACACAGGCAAGGGGGAAGGTAAGGAGGAGGTTGGGGGGAGATAACCCAGGGTGAGGTCATGGATAGATGGACAGGAGTATGGGTATGCATGGGAAAAAAATATTGAAATTACTTTTCTGAGCTAGAAAAATAGAATTGCCCCTGAAAGGCAATAAGGCAACATCACACATTATTTCTCCATCTCAGGGCTTTGGGAAGTGGAATGAGGAATCTCTCAATGCCCTAGATACACAGGAGAGCTGGAGGCAGGACAGCAGTGACGTTAGGTCTGCAGCCTTCACATCTGGACAGCCTCTGGCCTAAGTCCCAGCTTCCCTCCAAGACAAACAGTGGCCCGGAAAGGCCTATCACTGCCTCAGTTTCCCACTCTGCTCAGTGGGGATTCAAACACCATTTGCTCCTATGATTTTTTGTGAGCATGAAATACGTGATGTACTCCCCTTAGCATAGTATCTGGCATGTGATAATAAATCATACCCTTCCTTTTTTCCACTATTACTCCATCTTCTGCACATGCTCCCAGGCCCCATCTCCACACGTGGTGGACATTGAGCTGCCAGGCCTGGACATTGTGACTCTGTCCCTTGATCTTAAGCAACTGGACCCAGCAGGGCCTCTCAGAGGTCAAGAGGTTGGCTCTGCCTTAGCTTCCTGTGTGACCTTGGACAAGTGTCTCAACCTTTCTGAGTCTCAATTTCCTTGGATGGAAAATGGGAGTCAAAATACCCCTACATCCCCCATAGGATTGAGAGGAGTTTCCAATGTGCTAATGCACAGAGCATGGGGGTGGGTACATAGTAGGCATCCTTAGATATGAACTATCCCTATTCCTATTCATCCATTTGACTAAAATGTATTTGAGCGCCTATTGTAAAGCAGTGTTCTAAGAGCTGCAAGAACATCCGTGAATGAAACCAGACAAACCCTGCCCTTATGGACCCCAGATTTAGGGAGAGAAGGCAAACAATAAACAACTAAATACATGTCAGGTTATGGAGCAGTACTGACTAACACGGAACAAGGAGAAGGCGCAGCCTTTGTGCCGACGCCACGCTGCACACAGGCAGTGGCTGGAGTATCTTTTTGCCACCCCCCCAGCCCCCGCCCCCCTGCTCTTGTCCCCTCTGGTGGGGACCTTTCCACTGGTCTCGAGTTTGGCTGCAGGTCCCCATTTGTTTGGGGCTCGGACAGACTTTCCAAGGGGCCCCTCTTGGCGTCTGCTGTTTATGAATATCATTCTGTGGCACGAGCCCCCCAGGGCTGCTCCACTGGCCCATGCATCTGTTCAGCTCAACTTCTTTATGTCTCCAGTAAACAACCAGGGCAAAGGCGGGGCTCTGTGGTATTTCCACAACTCCTGCTGCCCGTGCCAAGATCTAATGGGATGCAGAGATAATGAGGGCCTCAAGGCGAGCTCTGTGATCTCAATGGAACATAGTGTGATGCTCTGGACTCTCCATGCAGAAGCTGCACCTTTGGTGCAGGTGTCCCTGTGTCCCTGGCTCCCACAGCACCCACAGCAGCCAAGGGCATGGGCAGAGCTGCCCACTCAAGTGGACATCTGCTGATTTTGCCCCACCAACATCTGTTCCCTCTTTGGCTGCTCACAGCATGCCAGTGACTACCCTAAAGGACCCCCAAAGGACCATCCCTCTCATTTTTCAGTCTAGGAGGTTTCAAGATAGGCCTAAAGCCCCCTGTTTCCCCTCCCTGCATGCCCACATCCAGAAACAGGTACCTGGTTGAGGCCTCCCCACTGAAGTTCTGCTTCTTCCCCCAGCCTTGCTGTTCTGCAGTGGTCATGTGACCCAAGCAGGGCCAATGCAGGCCTTCCCTGGGCTTTTAGGGGAATAGCATGGGAAAGGTGGGTTCTCTCTGGATTGCTAAGATGGTAGGATGCGAGCTCACAGCTGCTGGTGAACATCGCAGCCACCATGTGGGGAGAGCCTGCCTGAGAATGCAAACAACACAGAAGAAAGCAAAGGTGAGGGATGGAAAACAGATTTCCGAAACTAATACTTGAGCTCCTGCATCCAGCTAAGCCTGAAGTCCCTTGATTTGGATTTGAGCACACTGTGTGGTTTCCTGTCACTCACAATTAACAGCGCCCCAACCAGTCCACAGACACACATTGGTAGATAGATACAAGGAAGTGGGGTGTGGTGGTGAAATGAACACTGTGCAGGATGGAAAATGAGAGAATGTGTGAGCAGCGGGTGAGGAAGTCTGAGAGTTACACACTTATTGCTGGTTTTCTGTGTCCCTCAGCACAAATGCCAAAGTCCTTACCATACCTACATGGCCCTCTAGGATCTGGCCCATTACCTCTTGGGCCCCTTCTCCTTTTTCTCCCACTTGCACCCTCTGTTCTAGCCACATGGCCTCTATATACATTTTTTATGCCATGTAACAAATTATCCCAGATATAAAACAATACCTGCTTATTAAATAGCTCACAATTCTGTAGGTTGGAAGTATAGCATGGCATGGCCAGGTTCTTCACTCAGGCTGAAATCAAGGTTTTAGCCAGTTGTGCTCTTACCTGCAGCCAAGGGTGCTCTTCCACACTCATTCCTGTAATTGGAAGAATTCTATTCCTGTGGTTTTAGGACTGTACTTCCCATTTCCTTGATGGCTCTCGGCAGGGGGCAGCTCTCTGCTCTTGGCCACTGCTTCATAGTGGGGCTCTCTCCATCTTCACCCAGCAACAGCAAATCAAATTTTCCTTGGCTTTGGATCCCTCTGATTTCTGCTGCCTCCAGCCAGAGTGAATTCTTTGCTCTTAAATAGCTCACCTGATTAGGGTAGGTGCACCTGGCTCATTTGTGCATCTTAAGGTCGACTGACTTGGGACATTAATTGCAAATGCCAAGTCCTTTCACGGTAGCACCTGGATTCATGTTTGGTGACTAACTAGAGGATGGGAATCTTGGGGGCCAGTTTTAGGACTCTGCCGCAGCTTCAGCAATCTTCAAATGTCAGAATCATGCTTTCCCTCAAGGCCTATACCTGCTCTTTCTGCAGGTGGCCATGTGGCCTGCCCCTCGCTTTATTCAGGCCTCCTACAAATACCCCCTCCTTGAGAAGCCTCCCCTGAGCTCCCAACAAAGCATCCCCCCCATTGCTCTCCAGCCCCTTAACCCTGCTTTGTTTTTCTTCATCGAGCTTATGTGATTACAAATTTATTTGCTGTGTCTCCCCCACTGGACTATAAGCCCTGGGGCAAGGGCTTTGCTTGTAGAGTCTGGCACAGAGTATATGCTCAATAAATATTTGCTGACTAAAAGGATAAACATGTTTCTTAAATTTCTGGGTCTTTCTCATATTTATCTGCCAGCACTGGGCCTCACGGGAAGCAGAGTAAAGCTGAGACGGAAAACCTGGGCATCAGGCCCAGCCTGTCTGGGTTCATATCTTAGGCGCCAGGCCCTTTACCTCTCAAAGCCAGTTTCTTCATCTGCATCACAGGGAGAATATCAGTACCTACCTTGAAGGGTGCCTGTAGGTGCTAAATGAAGTCGTCCAGGCACCCAAATCAAAACTATAAGGCGACACCATTTTACACTCGCAGGTAAGTAAAAAGTAAAAACGGATGACATTGTCAAAGGTTGGTGAGGATGGGTAGGACAGAGACTGCCATGGGGCATGCACATCAGTGGAGTCACTTTAGATGAATTTGGCAGAATCTAGCGGAGGCAAGGATGTGCATGTCTTATGTCCTGCCAGGGGACAAACACAGGAATCCTTGTCACAACACCTCTGCAGTCTCATCCACCACATCAACCAGGTGACACACCTTCTACCAGGCAGGTCTACAAGGCACACTCACAAATGTTATTAGCAGTAACACAGCTGCAGTTGATTGGTGGCCCGACACCAGAGCAAGCACTTTACACAAATAATCTCATTTCACCTTCATCGCCACTTTACAGAAGAGAAAATGGAGACTCAGAGAAGCTACTTGCTCAAGATCACACAGTTGGAAAATAGCAGAATTCTGACCTGGACCCTGGACAGTAGATGGCTGGGGCTGGGGGGAACCTGTGGGTGGAGAGTTGTGGAAGGAAGGAGGAGGAAGCAAAGTGGCTGAGCAGACAGAATGACAGCATCAAGACATCCCAGAGTGCTCTCTTTGGCACAAAGCTACATGACCTCCCACATGACCTAGCATTTCACCCCAAGGTATACACCAAAGAGAAATGAAAACATTTATCCACACAAACAGTTGTATGTGAATGTCCATAGTAGCATTTATTCATAAAAGTGGAAACAAACTACTTCAAAATATAAATGAATAAATAAGTCACAGGGATGAAAGATACAACATAGGGAATATAGTCAATAACATTGTAATAACTTGGTAGGTGACAGATGGTAACTACACTTATTTTGGGGAGCATTTTGTAATGTGTGTAAATGTTGAATCACTATGTCATGCACCTGAAACTATTATAATATTATATCAACTATACTTCAATAAAAAAAAGTGGAAATGACCTAAGGGTCCAGCAACTGATGAATGGATAGACAAAATGTAGTACATCCCTACAGTGGAATATTATTTAGCCATAAAAAGGAATGAGGCACAAATGCATGCTGCAATGTGGATGTCCCTTGAAACTACTATACTAAGTGAAAGAAGTCAGTCACAAAAGGTCCATATTGTTTGATTCCAACTGTTTGGAATGTTCAGAACAGGCAAACCTTTCAGGACAGAAAGTAGATGAGTGGCTGTGGAGGGCTGGGGGAGGGAAGAATGAGGAGGGACTGCTAATGGGTACAGGGTTTCTTTTAGGGGAACAAAGTGTTCTGAAATTAGATTGTGATGATGGTTGCACAACTCTGAACTGAGTGCTTTAAAAGAGTGAATTTTATTATATCTCAATATAGCTGTTTTTTGAAATGTGTTCTAAGGATCTCTGGTTGCTGAATGTTTGTGGGAAAAGGTCATGAAAAAATAAGTTTGACAAATGTGGGCTGATCAAGTTCTATAAGATTTTTAATGCAGGACTTCTCAGAGCCTTCAATTTGTAGATATGCATAGTGATACTCCTAAGTGGAACAAGTTCTAATAATAGAAAACATTCACTGAGTATTCACAATGTACCAGGCACATATTAACTCATCTGCACATATTAACTAGTTTTCTCCCCATACAATTCTGTGAATCAAGTACTATTATTATCTTCATTTCATGAATGAAGAAACAGAGGCACAGACAGGTTGAGAATTTTGCCCAAGGTCACATAACTAGCAAGTGGTAAAGCCAAGATCTGAACCCAAGTAGTCTTGCTCTGGGATTCATGATAGACTGCTTATCTTGATGTAGTATGCAGCATTTCCAGAACATGTTTGACCATGGCTTACTTCAATAAAAAGAGTCCTGAAACACCTCTCTCCATCTTCAAGGAGCACCTCTCACCTGGACAAGTACAATCCCTTTCGCCAATCTCACTGCCTCCACTCTCACTCCCTGGCATCCAGCCTCCTGTTTTATTAACACAGATTACATCATTCCCTTGCTCCAAACCACCCACGGCCTCCCGCTGCCTTTAGACCAGGCTCTCTAGGTCAGGGTGCTACTGACACTTGGGATTGACCAGTTCTCTGCCCACGGGGCTGCCCTGTGAGTCACAGGATGTTTGGCAGCCCCCTTTCAGTCTTCCCACTAGCTGCCAGTAGCACCCCCCACCAAACTATGGCAGCCAGAATGTCTCCCAGTATTGACAAATGTCCCATGGGGGCAAAATTGTCCTGGTTGGAAACACCACCTTAGAAAAAAGTCCCAATTCCTCACCTTGGCTGATAGACTCCAGATGCCCACCTCCTCTCCTACCACCTTCCTTTCATCCACATCCTCAGCAACATGGGTCTGCTCTCTGATCTTTAAATATTCTAAGTGCATCTCTCCTCAGGACCTTTGCATGGACTCTCTCCATCCTGTGGCTGGCTCTGTCTCATTATTCAGGTTTTCTGTGTTCACCTTCTTTCCTCTTTTTGTCCAGCTAATCGCTTACCTAACACCTGGATTTGTTTTCCCCATAACATGTCACTATTGAAGTTAGTTGTGTATTCGTTTTTTTCTTTATAATCTGTCTTCCCCACCAAAATACCAGCAATGTGTGTGCAGGCACTTGGCAATCTACTCTTCATTGACTCTCCAGTGCCAAGAAGATCCCTGGGCTCCAGGAAGGCACTTGTCTCCAAGAGTGGATGAATCATGAATCCGTCAATATGTAAATGGGAAAGACCTCATCTGTGTGCACAGGAAAGATGGGATTGGAGGGAACTCCTTAGGATTTTTATCACCTTGGTTCTGGGCACCCAACATGCCTCCTGGTTTTTTATAAAAGGTCTCTTTCTACAAAAACCAGTTGCCAAGAAGTGGTTTAAAATGGAAAACAAACAAAAGAAAATGAAGCAGCAGAGGAGAAGGATGAGAATTACTTAAAAATTTTTTTAAGTCTCCTTAAAGCAAGTCTCTGTTTAGTGTCAACTGATTTTTCAAATAAAGCAGAGACTAGATGTTGGAGCAGGCCTGGAAAACAATTGTGGTAGGGTGTCTCTAGGTCACAGCTTCGGCAATTCCAACAGAGGCGGGTGGGTGGAGGGGAGCGGTCAGCAGCCCAGTTGGGGTGTGAGGGAGAAAGAAATAAAGAGCAGGATGAGTCCGGCTGGGCTGTGGCAAGGAGTCACCCTGTGTGCTAGCAAGCAGAGAGGAACCAGGCTTCCCCGCAAACTCACAGGACAACTTCATGCAGTGGAGGGAAATTGTGGCTTCTAAAGCTCCCCTGCTCTCGTCTTCTGTGAAAGGATTTTGAGCTCTGCAGGGATTTTTCTGAGCCTGACTTTGCCTCCTGGACTGGGCTTTTGCCTGTTATTGAGAGCCTCACACTACCTCTGAATTTCCCAGGCCCTAGCTGTAGAGGTCCTGGAAAGTTATGATGGAGGTCCTAAATATTTCAAACCACCTGTGAAATGTTTTTACAAAAAAAAAAAAAGAAAGAAAGAAAGAAAAGAAAAGAAAAAAATCAAACCGGAAGCAGTCAAGCCCCTAAATCTAACCACTAATTTACAGGAAAACCCAGGGACTGAAAAACATGTTAAATGACACCTCAGGGATGAAATCCACAAACTCTTAATTGCACAAAACTCTGGGAACAAACGATTTAGTCTTTAACAAATAAATGGCAAGGAAAGAAAAGAGGTGAACCTATAGAATTAAAGAGACTTTAGAGACATATCAACCAACAGCCATGAATGGATGGACCTTATCTACACCTTGATGGGACAAACTATAAAAACAATTCATGAAACATTTGGGAACATTTCAGCAGTAGTGGAGTATTTGGTGATATTAAAGAATGATTGTGAACATAAATTTTGGTATGATAATGGGGGCATGGTTGTTTTGAAAAGAGTCCTTATTTCATAGAGATACATGTTCAACTACTAATGGATGAAATAATATGATGCCTGGGATTTGCTTCCAAATAATTTGGAGGAAGGATTGGGAGGGAGGTAGATGTTGATAAAAAAGTGTGGCCGTGAGTTGACAGTCTTGTGAGCTGGTGCTGAGTCAATGCTGGGGCATTACGGTACTCTCTCCTTAAAAACAAATATCATGGCTTCATCTACACGATGACCCACAGACTCACAAATATTTTAGTGATCTTATTAAAAATTCAGTTTAACTTTCCTTTATTGTTCTATTAACATCACACACCCAACTATATAATAATCACTGGCTATGAAAAAGGGGGAGATTAATTTGTCAATACTGAATTACCTCGACTTCAAGGCAGTATTGGGACTGAGAGCAGAAAAACTGTTTCTGTCCATTTTTTGTTATTTGCATCTCTGTGAAACCCAGAGATTTTATTCGTACTTCTCAGAGCCTCAACTTCCTCCCCTGCAAAATGGGAAGGAGTAAATGAGATTTTGTGAGTGCAGTGTGCTTGGCCCAGTGTCTGACCATCAGCAAACTGCACTTCCCAATATGACCAGTGGCAGCAATACCAGAAGAATGCAGAATGGGGTCTTATTTACAGAAAAAATTATGCTTATTTGGGCACGAGCAGAAAACGTCTGGGATGAAATACTGCAAACAGATAACAGAGATAATCCCATGGGAGTCATTCATTCATTCATTCATTCAACAAACACTACTGAATACCTTCTGTGAGGAGGCACAAGTGAACTGGGCCTCAACGGGAAACAGATGACCTCAGACCCTGCTCTCCTGGGCCTGACTGAGTAGAGAAGAGCAGGCCTGTGGAGACGGGGAAAGCAGGGTTCAACACTTAGAGGCAGAGCAGGGAGATGTCCCCACGAAGATCAAAAGGGCAGAGAACGAGCAAGGCTGGATTTAGGGGTGGGAGGGCAGAAAGTAAGGAGAGAAAAAAGACAAAGAATTCCAAGTTGCTAAGGGAGGAGCAAGAGCTAAATCTTAGGGGGCAAGGAGGACCAATTTAGGGTCAGAAGGACAGCAGAGTCTGGAGCGAGACAGATGAAGGTGGGTGGCTGCAGAGGGAGCTGGCTTCTTCACGTTTACTTCATATCTTCTGAATTACATAAATATTTTATGAAAAGATGTATCACTCGTACAACTTTTTAAAAAACGAAAAGAAAACACACACACACAACAAAATCACATTATAAAGACCCAAGAAGTAAAGGAATTATTATGGCATTTCCTCTACTCCATTTTTCTCAAGAACTTGTGTTAAAATTCACTTAAATTTCCTAAAGAAACTGCCTTGCTTAAATGTAACAAGCACGACACCCTCTCCCACCTGGTTTGCTGGAAGGGCCTCCCCACCCTTCCCTACCTCCTTTCCCTTTTTTGGTGCGTTAGTGGAGGAAACAATAATTGTGCCTAATTTAAATGATGCTCCTTTTCAACCTGCATGGAGGCTCTGGCCCTCAGACAAGTTTCTGGATGTCAGGTTGGGTTAGGAGAAAAGACCCACTAGTGGGATTTGGGAAAAAGCTTTTCATTTTCCCAACAGAGTACAGCTTGAGCTCAGACTTGTGAATCTTCTCTGTCCTTGTGCTGAGCATAGCAGGAGGAAGGAGCTCAGCATCAGGATGGCCCTGCAAAGTGGCATGTTACAGTTACATCTGCAGTCTGGTGCTGGGATGGAATGTATTTTCCTGGTTTCCTCTCATGCCTGGGGCTGGGACACCTGACTGAAGTGGAGGTGGTGCTCACTGGCCACGTGCATGTTACCTGAGCAGAGGCTGGATGCCTAGAGGCAGAGTGCAGTTGCTATGGTTTGCCAAAGTGGGAACCCAGAGAGGCCTTTTCAAGTCGGCAACTTGTGATTCTCCCAGCAGCAATGCCAGGGTTATTATGGGTTGCTCCCTTTACTGTTTTGATCCCCTCTCTGTGCCCCTGCCAAGCTCAGGATATTTCATTTCATGTCAGATCTGTGG
The DNA here is from genome assembly GCA_032199065.1 of Smutsia gigantea. NCBI lineage: Eukaryota > Metazoa > Chordata > Mammalia > Pholidota > Manidae > Smutsia > Smutsia gigantea. The sequence goes on along the minus strand of JAVSCE010001036.1, from coordinate 43,020 downwards.
AGGCCACTGGATTCTGGCTGATTAGTCCATTAGATGATACAGAAGGGTCTGTCCACACAAAAGACAGACAAGTAGACAAAGGGTTCTTGTCCCCAGGAGACAGGCCCCACCCAGTACACAAGCCAAGCTGGTGTCATTGACTTGCCTTCGCTCTTCAAAGGCTTTTTATTGGTTTGTTCCTCACTGGGGATAAATGAGAGCTCACCTGCTACAATGCCTGCATCTGAAAGACAAGAAAACAGGCCACAGGGGTAATTCCATCACCAAAGAAGCCCCCACAAAATTATGGCATGTTCCCAGCCAGATCCTCAGTGGTGCTTCATATCCTGGTGTAATAGCTCAAATTTGGAGTCAGGATCTGTCTCTAAGCTGTCCTGGAGTGCAATCGTGCACAAATTGTCAACCTCTCCAAGCCTTAGTTTCAGCGTCTGTGAAACAAGGATAGTAATTCTTACCTCTCAGGGTTGTTGACTTAAATTCATTCACATCCTGCCAACTTAATTATTAAGTGTTCACCCATTTATCCCCTTAGATGGTGAGCTCCCTAAGGGCATAAAGGCAAGGTCTCTGTCCTCAGTAACTAAGCTTCCCAGCACAGGGTGGGCAGTGAGAAAGTATCTGTGATAATAATGAGGGCCCTCGGCAGGCATCATTACGGACAGAGAAGTCCATTATAATTTATCATGAGAAAGCAGTGTTCATTTCCAGACTATCAACTAACCAGGAGTTTAGGGAACAGAATAGTTCTCTACTACCAGGTGGCTCTTCTAGGGCAAAGCCCTCAGGCCCCCAGCCAGGAAAGACCAGGCCCCCACAGGCCTTTTGGCTACCTGACTCCAAGGTCTTTCTCTCTCAAGGACATCATCCCCAGAGGCAGAACTTCTCTGGGTCTTCAGAATTCCAATCTTCTATCCGGAAGGTTCAGAGGGAGTAGGGAGAAAGCTCACCAATCTGCAAAGAGAGGATGTGGTCCAAGGGCAGATTGCTAGATAAAAACACTAGGTACCCAATTAAATTCTAATTTCAGATAAACAAAATACTTTTTTAGTAAAAGTATGTCCAAAAGATTGCATGAGACCTAGTTACCTAAAAAAAAAAAAAGAGAGAGATTCCTTGTTTATCTGAAATTCAAATTTAACTGAGTGTCCTGTATTTTAATTTGCAATATCTGGGGCCCCACAAAATGATCGAGCTGGGACGTTAACCCAGGCCTGCCAGAGCTTGTAGCCCCGCTTTCTCCTCTTCCCACATTAGGAACATCTTGCAATGGTTGTGAGAATTCAAATGGGCTGAAATCGGCTTTGTATGCCTTCAATTACATGTAAACATTCGTAAGGGCAGGAATTTTGTTTGCCTGGATCACTGCTGAACACAGTAACTAGAATTTTATCTGGCACCCAGTTGGATTGCCATAACTATTTGTTGTAATGAAAAGTCGCTGGTACTACGTTCCCTAAATAGCAGGAAAAAAACAAACTAACCATAAAACCACTTACAGGAAAACTGGATCTCACATCCCACGCAAGCCATGCTGAACCCAGAGCTGCCTTAGGAGGGAGTAACACTCTGCCCGCCACGTGGCACTGCGCCCGAGAGAACCCTGCGCCTGCGCACTCTACTCAATGGGCGGTGCTCTGTGCATACTTCCGGAGAGCCACTTCCTTACGCCGTTGTGCGCGTGCCCGGCCCTAGGCAGAAAGCGCGGGAGACCAAAGGCTCCACAAGCGCGATTGGGCTGAGAGGTTTTCCTCTTCCTGCCGCTCTTCATCGGCATTGGCCCTCATGGCCTTTGCGCCCATGGGGCCTGAGGCCTCATTTTTCGCGGTTTTGGACCAGCACAGGGCTTCCCTGCTGGCCTCCCTGACGAGAGGCGGTGGGAAGCCCGAGGGCGGGGACGTGCGCCTGGCTTCTAGGTATCCGGGCGCCTAACGGGGCGCACGTGCCCGGGACTTAGAGCCAGAACTCTGTGGCCGCTGGGGCTTGAGGTGCCCCGTAAGGAAATGGCAGGCACCTCTTCCGTCTGCAGCGCAGGGCTGCCACTCTGGTGTTGCGGAGGCAGGAGGGGCTCCCCGAGCCCTGAGAAAGGACTTAGCGCTCCCTCCTGGCCTGCTTTTAATTCCTACTTTGAACTCCAAAAGTCCTGGGACAAGCCCCTTGGTTTCTTCTAGAATGTTCCCCCTCTAGAATGTTCCTGGAGCACACCCCCCACAACTAAGATTTTACCTCAGAGAGTTTGGGCACAGTTTGGCTTTGTATTTGTTTAAAAGCTTTTGGCAGGGGGGATACATTTTTAACCTAACATGCTTTCAGTATTTTTTGTTGTTGGGGGGCAGTAAAGTGAGGGGAAAATGTGAATTCTCATTCAATGAACTGGTTTTATCGGAATAAACCAGGAAGTCAATGCCTGTTATATGGTTTATAATAAGACACCAGTTTTTTTTTATTTGGAAGTAGAAAAAATGTACATATATTAAATGATTTATTTAAAATCAATTAAAGCAGTTGGATGGTTAGCTCAATTGGTCAGACCTGATGCTGATAAAAATCAGTTGCTGAGGTTCTCCAGCAACCCAACTTGGAATTAACCACAGAACATGTTTACATTATTGACTACTTTTACTTAAAATGCTCTGTTTTGCTACCTTGATCTGCTTTTCTAGTTTATCAGCAAAGTTTTTCAGCCTACACAAAGTACCGTCTTTTACTGTTAGGCCCAAAGCAACTATGAAAAAAAACAACACCAACAACAAAAAACACCTAAAATATCTTAAAATCCTTATGAAATGATTTAGTTTGGGGTAAAATTGATGAAGGGAGGGGGAAAAAAGGAGTGCAAGCTCCGTTTCCATTTCAGACATACATCCATCTTGATTGTATCTTGAAGCTGGTTACTGTATTGTCCTGCAACTTTTTTTTTCAAACTGAAAAATTGAATGAGATGTTTGAGTCTATTTTTACCTCTCGATATTAGAAAACAGTGAACGTTTCAAAATTTCTAATACATACATTTTCAATGAAAGCTCTGAAGTTTCTGTGGAAATTAGTACATGCAACATTTTGCCAATTCTCTAGACTTAATTTGATTTCTCTGCCTAGGCAATAGGCTAATGGTATTTATAACTGAACATTTTTTGAAGCTGATGGCTTGTGAAATTTAAAGTCAGCTGACAGGAAACTGGGCTAAGTCTTAAAATTGTGCTGTAATATTTTGCATAATCATTGCCAAGTCTTTTGATGGTAGTGATTAAACATTTTTCTTTTTGTATCACCATAATTCAAAAGGGCGGATTTGAGGCATGAGATCAATTAGGGTAATATGCTACAGTAATGTGTTTCTTTTGAAATATTTTTGCATTGCATCTTTGAGAAATTAAATTTAAAGGCAGTATCACATCATTTTAATTAAAACAGCATTTCAAGTCAAAGAATTTGTATTAAAGTAGGCTAATAGGAAGAGTAGATTAAAATATATTTATAAATTATATTGTCTAGTCATTAATCTAAAAGAGATTCAGTTGCTAATTGAGAAATAAAATTACAAGCAAATAAAATTTCTCTGTAAGCAACCACTGTAAATTCATTGTAATGCAGCACTGATTAAAAATTTAGAGATCAGTGTTGACCTGGATTACCTAGTCTTGAAAAACAACCAATGAAACAAAAACTTAGTATTGATCTGGAGAAATGTTATGTACTTTCAAGATTTCAGGAAGAATTAATATCGAATCATAGTGTGTTTGTTGTTTCAGTTCTGAGGTTCTTGCATCTATAGAGAATATTATCCAAGATATCATCATGAGCTTGGCAAGAAATGAAGCACCTGTATTCACAATAGACAACAGAACCAGCTGGGAAAACATAAAGTAGGCATTTTTCATTTTTTATTTTTAAAATGCTGTATCTATGTCATTATTTGAATTTATTTGTGTTAGAGTTCTAGTCAGATTTCATTCTTTTCATTGCCTTTCTCTGTCAAAAAGGATTTAAGGAGGTTTACAAAATGCACACCGTAGAGGCAGGTTACATAAACTAGAAGTTTATGAGGCAAAGGGAAAACAATTCTAGGAACCCAAACAAGCACCAAATGAGGTCAGAATTCAAAATGCATATGATCAAGTCTTAGAGTCCTGCTAAACATAGGCTCCAAACTTGGATCTAAGCTTTCTGACACTCCAAGGGGAAAATACAAACAGTAGAATTTTCATCCATACTGCAAAACAAACCACTTGGTCAGGGGTGCTACAACCAATCATAATACCAAGACCAAAAGAAATGTATCCTGACCTTAGAGCACATTTCAAAGGCTCTTTATCCTTTATCAAAGTCCTTAAACCTAGTTGGTTTGTTTTTTCAGATCCTCAGCCTATAAAATCTTTCCACTAAATAATGAAAACCACTACAAGAATAGTTCTAAGAGTTACAGGAATAAAAGTAATTTTAGTTCAAAGTCAGTATTACATCATTTTAATTAAAACATTTATCAGTAGACTTTCAAGCCAACCAGTTTGTATTTAAGAAGATTAATATGAAGAGTGGATTAAAATATAGAAAATAAATGTGATTTTGTTCTTAGTCACTATTAAAAGTAAATTTATTCTGAGTCACTGTTCTTTAATCATCAATGTAATTAGTATAACCTTTAAAATTTTGAATCATATTTTGCATTGTTTTTTTGCAAGATGGATTTCCTTAAGCCTTGAAGCAGCTGACACCTGGTCTATTTGCCTGGAATGTTCTGCCACCTTTAGGACAGGCTCGGCAGTTCAGTTTAATAACCTGTTATTTTTTCATATAATGTAACTTTAGAGGTAAATTAGAAATAAAATATTTCAAAACTGACTAAATAAAAGTATTAAATGAGTAAATTATTGAAATGAGAAAAATGCTAGTAAAATTGTGAAATGTTTTTAAATAGTTCAAAAACACCAAATATCTTCCCAGGAAATAAATACACAGGCACAGACACACCCATCACAATCAAAGGTATTTAATTCAATTTTTAAAAACACTTTTAGTGCCTCTATATGTGACAAAGCAAATTACCTAATTACCACCTAGAATTATCTAAAGATATAAATGAGGTTATCCTAAAGCTTCAGTGCTCACATTGAGAAGAAATGTAAATTTAAATGATGTGCAGAACATGAAATACATACTGTTTGGTGTCCTGAAGTTAATTCTTTCTTATTTTATTTCCTGGCTTTAAAACAAAATGACAGGTTTGAAGATTCTGTGGGTCTTCAGATGGCATCTCATTGTACCACGAGAAAAATCAAAAGTGATTCACCAAAATCAGTTAAAAATTTTGGTAAATTAATCATTATTAGAGTTTTGTAAGAAAAGTAAATTTGGTTACCTTCTGGGTTTAGTTGTTGCTAGTTAAATAATTATACTTGTTCTTTATAGGTGTTCAAGTACAAGACCACTTTTGTACTTGAAATAAATCTGTAGAATTTTGCATTGTCAATAACCACAGAAGTAGATTATAATTCCAAAATAAATTTTCAAGGTACTTGATCCAGTGGAAAAGTATTCTCTCAATTCTACTGCATATAGAGCAATTAATTTTGTCTGATTCTTCAGGCAATTATTATTCTGAACTCAATATTCCTTTTATGGAAAGGTGATTTTTAAAAAATGTTATGGAAAGTAACTGGGAATGGTTAAAATCATTGATATCAGTATGTTTTGAATTAATAAATGATTAGTAATTTGTTTATTGCATCTTATTTTTCAGCTCTAATTCTTAAAATATTGTCCATGATTTATAAATTAGTACAGAGCAACACTTATGCAACCAAAAGGTAAATACTTGTTTTGGTAAATCAATCTTTAAAATGCAGTGTGGGATTTAGTTGGATTAACTTTCATTATATGTTTTGAAAAGTTGCATAAGACTAGACTATGGGTATTAGACTACTTTATTTATATGTTGTGTTTCATCCAGTTAAAGCTTTCTTCAAATAATATTCCAAAGAGAATATGGTTAATTTAATATGTACATTTAATTTTCATAGAGACATATATTACACTGACAGCCAACTCTTTGGTAGCCAGACTGTTGTGGACAATATTATCAATGACATTTCTTGTATGTTAAAAGTGCCAAGGAGGAGTCTACATATAGTAAGTAGCATTTAATACAAAACATTTTATTTTAAAACAAAATTTTTGTATAAAAATTGTAATAGAAAAATAAGTGTAATCTGTACTTTTGATATTATTTGATACTATATTTTTCTCCCTGTGAATTTAAATAATCTATTCTCAATATATTCCCTTGGATGAATGGAACAAAACAGATGAATTATTTTTATTCCTTTATAGCCATACATATTTTCTTCTTCATTTCTTAAATTCCAATCTGAGCTAAAATACATATAATTTAGGAGGTGAACATGAGGAATGACGTAGCAGCATAAAATATATTAATGAAAAAGGTTTCAAATGTGTCTATTATATTTTCAGTTATCTACATCAAAAGGTTTAATTGCTGGCAATTTACGGTATATCGAGGAAGACGGAACCAAAGTGCACTGTACCTGTGGGGCGACTGTAAGCATCACTGATGTTTTCACATGCTTTAACTCTTTTCCAGGTCCTTTGCTTTTTACAGTATTTTATTTCCTGCTTTGTTATATATTCTGGAGTTTCTTTAAAATCAAACTGAAGAATGAATAGACATACGCTTTCAGGGTTGTACATTACATAGTTTCAAAATATGCCAATTGTCAAATGTCATATTGAAATAAGCACATATATTCCTTTTAAAAATGTACTGTTGCTTTCAGGGAGAGTGTGGCCTGACCATCTTAGCATGATTATTTATGTAATCATCATAAAATATTTTGGATCTGAAATTAATATGTTTAATACAAACTATTTCTGAGGGTTTGGTACCTAGAAAGTGCACAGTACTAAACTAGCTCAAAGGGCCAACACCCCAGTTTGGAAATGAGAAAGATGTCACCTGGAGGCTGCAGCAGAAGGAAGCCGCTCCTTCCTCAGTTTCTGCTTTTTAAACCACATTTCCACAGTTTCCAAGAAATTCTCACCTGTTGGGAAGTAGTTTGGGTCATGGGGGTCTTCTTACCAAGGAGTAAATCTGTTTGGAGGAATCAACTTCTGATGACTGACATATTCAAAGAAAAATGAAAATATAAGATTTTGTTACAAGTTATTTAATGTGATTGGTTTATACTTGCTTTTTATTTAAAAGCAAAACTGTCTTGTTCTGTTAACTTAGGCTGTTGCTGTGCCATCTAATATTCAAGGAATTCGGAGTATCCTTTGAGTGGGGAAACTAAGCTTCTAGGATGTTCATTCATTCATTCCTTTATTAAAACAAGCCTTCATAATGTGTAGCCATCAGGCTAAACCCATATAGTGGCCAAGATGAACACACCATGGTCCCTTCTGTAGGATTCCTGTAGGAGTCCACCATCTAGTAGAAGAAACAGATATTTGAATATATGAATAGATATCTGTTTATATATTTGAAAGTAAAAATGAAAATACTGTTATCTATAGCTGCTTGTGAATTGATCTATATGGCACCTTTATTTAGTTGATTAAATTGAAATACTCTTGCTTTCAGCTTATCAGCCTTGACTTCACAGATTTAATTACAGATGCGAAATTTCTATTAATTGTAGAAAAAGATGCAACATTTCAGCGACTCCTAGATGACAACTTTTGCAATAAAATGTCTCCATGCATCATGGTTACGGTATATTATCTACCTTTACTACAATTCCAAGACTAACATAACTACTTTTGTGAGTGGTAAAAGGGATTTATAAGAATATACAGCTTGCACAATATTCTCTTATCAATATGATGCATCCTTTGGGGTTATAGATGAGAATTTCCAAGGTGCTTACTTAAACATCCTCAAACCTGACTAAAATCAAGGTAATGGTCGCGATTCTTAAATGCCAGCAATTTCCTAATAGCATGTTTACACAGGCTCTTGGTGTCACGTCACATCATCCCCACAGGGGCCACTTGTCTTGGCTCTAACACAGTAACACTGGGGCTTTGGGCAGTTTGAGTGAACAAGAGTTGCTCCTTGTTCCTCACACCAGGCAATTTCATTAATTCGATCAATAAGAAACTGATTTTTTTATTGTTAAACATAAATGTACAAATATCAAAAAACAGAGAAGCCTGTGCTGTGATTACACATGGATTAGATGGCGGGGGGATGACTGGAGTCAAGGAGGCTGTCTGGATGTTGGGGCCAAAGGAGAATAGTTAAGGAGAAAGGATGGAAACTAAGAGCATGTCCAAGGCCAATTCAAAAGGACTTGGTGACCCACGGGATCTTAGGAGTGAGTCACAATGACTACTGTGTGGACACTAACCGCATGTCGCCACTGGTAGCTACTAGAAACGTGGCAGGAAGGCTCATTCTTCCTGGAAGAAAGACTCTGAGTGAGTTTTAGAAATACACATTTGAGATGATGGGAGGGAATCGTAGTGGCCCCTGCCTATGTTGAAGTGAAGGGACAACAGCTGAGATGGTAAGTGCACATGAGACCTCATAAGTGACAGAGGCCATGTTTGAACCCCTGAAGGGACCTCTGCAGGGTGTCATGAGGCTCGTTCTTTGGCCAAGTCCTCTTCCCCTTTCACCCCCCTGGTGAGAACACATGATTGCTGGGCTGACTGGGAGCCGAGCCACGACAGACCAAGAAAGCTGCTGGGCCTGGGTCTCTGTTCAGCCCTTGGTGTCTGAATCACGTTAGTACACATCTGCTTGGGAGACGCTCATGAAGCGTGTCTCTCTGTCACATTTCTTCTTCACTAGCTGCTCAGGATGCACCAGGAACTCTGCTAAGCACTTTATGTAATAAGAGTTCACATTTATTGCTATTTTTCACATACCAACGTGTGAAGTCTCTCAACCTTATGGGCTAGGTACTGTCATCCTCCCCATTTTAATAATAGGGGACTGGGTGCAGGAAGGTATTTTACCATAATCCTGTGGCTGGACTAAACCAGGACTCAGATTCTGATAGTTCAGCTCTGCAGTGCTAGGGTGCCATGACTGTGTGGCAGGCATATTTATCCCAATTTTATAAATAAGGCCACAGCCTCATGAGACTAAGAAACTGGCTCAACATCACTACTAATGATTTAAACTCAGAGCTGTCTGACTGAAAGCCCATTCTTAATCTCCACTTGCTTCCTTCTCTGCTCCATAGTTCACTTGGTTTTCTGCTTTCTCTCTCAACATAATCGTAATGCTCTTTATTTTTCTACGTAGTTGTGGTTTTAACACCTTAATAACCTTAAGCTGCCACTAAGGTTTATGAAATCCTAAATTTACACCAGGGACTCTTTGAAGTGCTTTATTATTATTAAATAATTTAATTCCTCTAATAACCTTTAAGGTATTAGAAAGCTGCAAACTGCAGAGAGGTTTTGTGACTTGTTAAGGTTCATGCTGCTAAGAAGTGGCAGAGCTGAGAAGCCAAGCAGGCCTGTCTGGTCCCAAAGCTGGTGCGTATCACCACTGTATTATACTGCCTCTCTGTGTCCCTGTTGTTAAGATATTTTTTGGCTATTTATAGTAGTAGTTTTTGTCATTTTAAATAATACTGCAATGAGCATCTTCATGTATGTCAAGTCTGTATTGTTTCTGTGTCTGCTGAGATACTTCCTCAAGATTATTTCCTAGGACTGGGATAATTGAGTCAAAGTTATGAATGTATGTGGGCTTTTTTATCCTATTATATATAGTCTGTTTTTTCACAGTCAACGCCAGTCTTCCACCACCTGAAATTTAAGATGAGGGGACCTAACCTTATTAATATAATATGGATGTAGTTTTATCAATTTTATTCTACTGGAATTGAAACGCATAATTTCAATCTTGCTTGTAGGGAAAGGGAGTACCTGATCTGAACACGAGACTTTTAGTCAAGAAGCTGTGGGATACATTTCACATTCCTATATTCACTCTTGTAGATGCTGATCCGCATGGTAATTTATCATTGGACTATTTGAAATGATAGTCATAATTAAATCATATCTGTAGTGTTTTTCTGCTCTTATAACACTTTCATAAAATATTTTTAAAGAATATGGTTATTAGGTTGAAATTAGGTTGAAATTAATGACTATAACCATTAGAGGCAACTTATTGCTATTTTTACCATATTAACCAAACCACAAATTTGTAATTGGTAATGTCCATTTAAGTAAAAATTGCAGATGTTTGATATAATTTGAGAACACAAATTATTTAACCTGTAATATACAAGAAGACTAAAGGTAACTTTCTTTTAACAGGCATAGAAATAATGTGCATCTATAAGTATGGATCTATGGTAAGTATAAAAAAGTATTTTTCCTTTTCCACTGTTGAGATATTTTGTATTTATTGGGGTGATTCCTGCATTTACTCTTCAGCCCCTAGTAAGCTGGGGGCTCCCAAATTCCACCAGGAGACTACTGTCCTAAACTAGGGCCAGTCTGTTTCAGTGGCTGTGATTCCACCTTCCAGCAGGACCAGTGATCATAGATGACACAGTGGGATAAGCTGTGGGCAAGAGACATTATTGTCCTCCACTCTCCTGGCCTGCTGAAGTAACTGCAGGGCCTCAGGGTAACATTGTCTGATCACCAAGTATACTCTGAAAATTATATAGCCTTGAGTTCTGACCTTACCTGCTCGCTTTTTTCCCACCATAAGTAGAAATGAAAACACCACCAAATTTCAAACACCACTAGCATTTGTAACCACCATACATCAGTCATTCTCAAAGTATGGTCCCAGACCAGCAGCATCTTGGAACTCCTTAGAAATGCAAATCTCAGTCCCCATCCAGACCTCTCATTACCGAATCTCTAGGGGTGAGCCAGGTGATTCCAACTCCTGCTGAAGTTTGGGAACCACAGGTATACACCTTGAGTGTCCCTGTTTATAGTTGATATAGTTGATACAGAGGATGGCAGGGCAAGAGGTTAAGATATGGAATCACCAACAACAATAAATGCAGCTCAAAGAGGTTCATTTTAGTTTTACATTAGAGATAATTAGTACAGAAATATTGCACAGCAGTTGTAAAACCTTCACCAAAAGTCTAGCTTAGCAAAGCTCCTGAGGGTTTTCTTCTCTGGGCTCTGGGGATGTGAAGTCTCTAGTGCTTGTCCTTCTTAAGAAGTAAAAAATTTGGCTGCAAAAGCAAGTATGCTAATTCTCTGCAATTTAGCCTTGCCTAATAAGTTTTTGCTCTGTATTTTAGGCCATGTCTTTTGAAGCCCATAATCTCACAGTTCCAGCTATTAGATGGCTTGGTCTCCTCCCTTCTGATATTAAAAGGTCAGACAGTTTAGTAGAAGTCGGATATTTGAAATGATGACTCATATGTAACAGTAAGCCTAAAATGTCACTCCAAGGGGAAGCTTTTAAGGTTTTTCTTTCTTTTGTGCACTGTGACTCCGGATTTATGATTATGGATTAAAGTCGTCAATGTTTCTGTTTTAGCTACTAAAATACTTAACAAATGAATGGTTAATTGAACTTCCAGCTAGTTAGACAACATGTTTTGTTTCACCTCTATGGTTTTGTGAAGTTTTTTTTACTTAGAAAATTTAAGACATTGAATCAAGTTAAATGGAATCAGTGAAAACATCATTTGCCATATGAATCAATTTTACTAAAGATCTAAATTTTTTTTTCTTTCATAAAAAAATTTCATTTTAAGATTACTTAAAGTTTGGGAACCTAAATTTTGGCAAGTTTAAAATATATATGCTCATTATAGAAAGAAAATTATTAACTGATGAGATAAAATCCCCTACAGGTGAACAGCTTTACCCTTGCATAGCCATAACATTTTCAAAAAAATGGGATCATACTCTGTTATTGTGGAATCTGCTTTCTCACACAACACAGTGTGATCACTTTTCCATATCAATAAATGCATTTGTATGACCTCATTTTAATGTGTTCTATTACTGAGTTCCAATTCTGGATGTCCTGGTGTTTATTCAGCCATTCCCTCATAGCCATACATTTAGGTTTCCAAACCTCTGTTTTGATAGATAGTGCTTTTATGGATACTCTTACAATTAAATCTTTGCCTGCATCTTTAATTAGTCCCAGAACTGCTGGGTCTAAGGATATGCACATTTTTAAGGGTTTGACTGTTCTCTGAAAGGCTAATTATTTGTTTTCCCTAGAGAGTAAGATCCCATTTATCCCTCAGCATAGGACTTTAATTCATTGCTGCTAATGTGATATTAAGAAATTATTGTTTTGGACTTCCCGGGAAGATGACGGTGTGAGCAGGGCAGCAGAAATCTCCTCCCAACACTATATTTATCTACGAAAACACAGAAAATACATCTATTCCTAAAAGAGAGACGAGAATACACAGGAAAGCGCACAGTGTACAGCTACACCCGAGAGGACTCGGCACCCCAAGAGGCGGTCTTACAGAGCCCAGCTGACATACGTGGCAACTATCAGTGACCAATTCCATAGCCATGAAAAGACAGAGGAATATGGTTCAGACCAAAATCAACCAGACAACCCCAGAGAGGGAGCCTGAAGGGATGAAAATGCACAGTCTTCCTGAAAAGAATTTAGAATAAAAGTCATAACCATGCTGATGGACCTACAGAGAAATGTGCAAGAGCTGAGGGAGGAAGTGAGGGAACTGAAGAAAGACAATGCAGAAATCAGACAAGCGATCGACGGGCTTAACAGCAGAATGGATGAGATGCAAGAGACTGTTAATGGAATAGAAAACAGAGAACAGGAGTACAGAGCAGCTGAGGCAGAGAGAGATAAAAGGATTTCTAGGAATGAAAGAATATTAAGAGAACTGTGTGACCAATCCAAACGGAACAATATTCGCATTATAGGAGTACCAGAGGAAGAAGAGAGAGAAAAAGGGATAGAAAGTGTCTTTGAAGAAATAATTGCTGAAAACTTTCCCTCGCTGGGGAAGGAAGTAGTCTCGCAGTCCACCGAAGCTCATAGATCTCCCAACACAAGGGACCCAAGGAAGACAACACCAAGACACATAATAATTAAGATGGCAAAGATCAAAGATAAAGACAGGGTATTAAAGGCAGCTAGAGAGAGAAAAAAGATCACCTACAAAGGAAAACCCATCAGACTATCATCAGACTTCTCAACAGAAACCTTACAGGCCAGAAGAGAATGGCATGATATATTTAACGTTATGAAACAGAAGGGCCTCGAACCAAGAATATTGTATCCAGCACGATTATCATTTAAATATGATGGAGGGATTAAACAATTTCCAGACAAACGAAAGTTGAGAGAGTTTGCCTCTCATAAACCACCACTACAGGATATCTTAAATGGACTGCTCTAGATGGAAGCACACCTAAGGCTAAAAAGATGTCACCAGAGAAAATAAAATCATAGCAAAGAAAGCAGACCATCCAAATACTAACTAAAGGCAAAGAATAAAACACCTGGTATAAAAAGAATGGAGGAGGAGGAATAAGAAGGGAGAGAAATAAAGAAACATCAGACTGTGTTTACAATAACAACAAGAAAGTTAAGTTAGATTGTTAGATAGTAAAGAAGCAACCCTCGAACCCTTGGTAACCACGAATCTAAAGCCAGCAATGGCAAGAAGTACATATCTATCAATAATCACCCTAAATGAAAATGGACTGAATGCACCAATCAAAAGACACAGAGTAACAGAATGGATAAAAAAGCAGGACCCATCTATATGCTGCCTACAAGAAACTCACCTCAAATCCAAAGATATACACAGACTAAAAGTGAAGGGATGGAAAAAGATATTTCATGCAAACAACAAAGAGAAAAAAGCAGGTGTTGCAGTACTTGTATCAGACAAAATAGACTTCAAAATGAAGAAAGTAGCAAAAGATAAAGAAGGACATTACATAATGATAAAGGGGTCAGTCCAACAAGAAGATATAACCATTATAAATATATATGCACCCAACACAGGAGCGCCAGCATATGTGAGACAAATACTAACAGAATTAAAGGAGGAAATAGACAGCAATGCATTCATCTTAGGAGACTTCAACACACCACTCACTCCAGAGGACAGATCAACCAGACAGAAAATAAGTAAAGACACAGAGGCACTGAACAACACACTAGAACAGATGGACCTAACAGACATCTACAGAACTCTCTACACCCAAAAGCAACAGGATACACATTCTTCTCAAGTGCACATGGAACATTTTCCAGAATAGACCACATACTAGGCCACAAAAAGAACCTCAGTAATTTCAAAATATTGAAATCCTACCAACCAACTTCTCAGATCACCAAGGTATAAAACTAGAAATAAATTTTAGAAAGAAATCAAAAAGGCTCACAAATACATGGAGACTTAATAACACTCTCCTAATTAATCAATGGGTTAACGACCAAATCAAAACAGAAATCAAAGAATATATGGAGACTAATGACAACAATAACACAAAGCCACAACTTCTCTGGGATGCAGCAAAGGCAGTTCTAAGAGGAAAGTATATTGCAATCCAGGCCTATTTAAAGAAGGAAGAACATTCCCAAATGAACAGTCTAAAGACACAATTACTGAAATTGGAAAAAGAAGAACAAATGAGGCCCAAAGTCACCAGAAGGAGGGACATAATAAAGATTAGAGAAGAAATAAATAAAATTGAGAAGAATAAAACAATAGAAAAAATCAATAAAACCAAGAGCTGGTTCTTGAAAAAATAAACAAAATAGATAAACCCCTAGCCAGACTCATTAAGAGAAAAAGAGAATCTACACACATAAACACAATCAGAAATGAGAAAGGAAAAATCACGACGGACCCCACAGAAATGCAAAGAATCATAAGAGAATATTATGAGAACCTATATGCTAACAAGCTGGAAAACCTATAAGAAATGGACAACTTCTTAGAAAAATACAACCTTCCAAGACTGACCAATCAAGAAACAGAAAAACTAAACAGACCAATCACCAGCGACGAAATCGAATTGGTATTCAAAAAACTACCCAAGAAGAAAACCCCCGGAGCTGACGGATTCACCTCTGAATTCTACCAGACATATAGAGAAGAAATAACACCGATTCTCCTTAAAGTTTTCCAAAAAATAGAAGAGGAGTGAATACTTCCAAACTCATTCTATGAAGCCAGCATCACTCTTATACCAAAACCGGGCAAAGACCTCACCAAAAAAGAAAATTACAGACCAATATCCCTGATGAACGTAGATGCAAAAATACTCAACAAAATATTAGCAAACCGAATTCAAAAATACATCAACAGGATCATACACCATGATCAAGTGGGATTCATCCCAGGGATGCAAGGATGGTACAACATTCGAAAATCCATCAACATCATCCACCACATCAACAAAAAGAAGAACAAAAACCACATGATCATCTCCATACATGCTGAAAAAGCATTTGACAAAATTCAGCATCCATTCATGATTAAAACTCTCAACAAAATGGGTATAGACGGCAAGTACCTCAACATCATAAAGGCTATATATGACAAACCCACAGCTAACATCATACTTAACGGTGAGACACTGAAAGCTTTTCATCTAAGATCGGGAACAAGACAGGGATGCCCACTCTCTCCACTGTTATTCAACATAGTACTGGAGGTCCTAGCCACAGCAATCAGACAAAACAAAGACATACAAGGCATCCAGATTGGTAAAGAAGAAGTCAAACTGTCACTATTTGCAGATGACATGATACTGTACATAAAAAACCCTAAAGATTCCATTCCAAAACTACTAGAACTAATATCTGAATTCAGCAAAGTTGCAGGATACTAAATTAACACACAGAAATCTGTTGCTTTCCTATACACTAATGATGAACTAACAGAAAGAGAAATCAGAAAAACAATTCCATTCACAATTGCATCAAAAAGAATAAAATACCTAGGAATAAACCTAACGAAGGAAGTGAAAGACCTGTACTATGAAAACTACAAGACACTCCTAAGAGAAATTAAAGAGGACACTAACAAATGGAAATGCATCCCAAGCTCTTGGCTAGGAAGAATCAATATTGTCCAAATGGCTATACTACCTAAAGCAATGTACAGATTCAATGCAATCCCTATCAAACTACCAAAAGCTTTCTTCAATGAACTGGAACAAATAATTCTAAAATTCATATGGAACCACAAAAGACCCCGAATAGCCAAAGCAATCCTGAGAAGGAGGAATAAAACAGGGGGAATTACACTCCCTGACTTCAAGCTCTACTACAAAGCCACAGTAATCAAGACAATTTGGTATTGGCACAAAAACAGACCCACAGACCAGTGGAACAGAATAGAAAATCCAAACATTAACCCAAACATATACAGTCAATTAATATTTGATAAAAGTGCCTTGAATATACAATGGGGAGATGACAGCCTCTTCAGCAGCTGATGTTGGAAAAACTCGACAGCTACATGTAAGAGAATGAAACTGGACTACTGTCTAGCCCCATACACAAAGGTAAACTCAAGGTGGATCAAAGACTTGAATGTAAGTCATGAAACCATAAAACTCTTAGAAAAAAACATAGGCAAAAATCTCTTGGACATAAACATGAGCAACTTCTTCATGAACATATCTCCCCGGGCAAGGGAAACAAAAGCAAATATGAACAAGTGGGACTATATCAAGCTGCAAAGCTTCTGTACAGCAAAGGACACCATCAGTAGAACAAAAAGACATCCTACAGTATGGGAGAATATATTCATAAAAAAGTATCTGATAAAGGGTTGACATCCAAAATATATAAAGAACTCATGCACCTTAACAAACAGAAAGCAAATAATCCAATTAAGAAATGGGCAGAGGACATGAACAGACACTTCTCCAAAGAAGAAATTCAGATGGCCAACAGGCACATGAAAAGATGCTCCACATCGCTAATCATCAGAGAAATGCAGATTAAAACCACAATGAGATATCACCTCACACCAGTGAGGATGGCCAACATCCAAAACACAAACAACAACAAATGTTGGCGAGGATGTGGAGAAAAGGGTACCCTCCTACACTGCTGGTGGGATTGCAAATTAGTTCAACCATTGTGGAAAGCAGTATGGAGGTTCCTCAAAAAACTCAAAATAGAAATACCATTTGACCCAGGAATTCCACTCCTAGGAATTTACCCTAAGAATGCAGCAGCCCAATTTGAAAAGACAGATGCACCCCTATGTTTATTGCAGCACTATTTACAATAGCCAAGAAATGGAAGCAACCTAAGTGTCCATCAGTAGATGAATGGATAAAGAAGAGTGGTACATATACACAATGGAATATTATTCAGCCATAAGAAGAAAACAAATCCTACCATTTGCAACAACATGGATGGAGCTAGAGCGTATTATGCTCAGTGAAATAAGCCAAGCCGAAAAAGACAAGTATCAAATGATTTCACTCATATGTGGAGTATAAGAACAATGAAAAAATACTGAAGGAACAAAACAGCAGCAGACTCCCAGAACCCAAGAATGGACTAATAGTTACCAAAGCAAAGGGACTGGGGAAAATGGGCAGGAAGGGAGGGATAAGAGGGAAAAAGGGGCATTACGATTAGCAGATATAATGTTGGCGGGGCACGGGGAGGGCAGTACAACTCAGAGAAGACAAGTAGTGATTCTATAGCATCTCACTACGCTGATGGACAGTGACTGTAAAGGGTTTGGTGGGGGGGACCTGATGAAGGGGTAGTTTAATAACCGTAATATTGCACATGTAATTGTAGATTAATGAAAATAAAATAAATTATTAAAAAAAAAAGTAAACAGAAGAAAATTCGTATCTAAACTCTTTCATTAAAAAAAGAAAACAAAATGAAATAATCATTTAATACAGAATTTTATAAATAGCAAGAAGAAAAGAAAGCAGGAAGTGAAGATAAAAGCTGAATATACCAGAATAGGAAAGCAGAAAAAAAATTATTTGTAAAAAAAGAATGCATTTTCTCTAAAAATCAGTAAAATAGACAACTTTCTGGCATATGAAATTAACAAAAAATGAGAAAAACAAAAATTACAATTAAGAGAAGCTGTAACAATTGTTATAAAAGAGTACTTGTAAGGAAATTTTTAAACAATACTATGTATAGGATAATGCTAATAAATTAAGTAATTTGGAGGAACTGGAAACTTCCTGAAGATAATAGGTAGAACTTTTCAAAATAGATTAAAGAACAATGAAAAGTTATTATCAAGTTACTTCAAAAAACAGAAAAAAAATGCCTACTGCTGGGTCAAGGCAGTTTTTTGAACTAGCCTGCTTATGTTCAATGTCAGAAATAAATTGAACAATGTATAGAAGTTATTATAGATCACAAAGATAGAAAATTGACAAATTAATTTTATCATGCTAGGATAACTACATTTCAAAACCAACAATGACATTAGTTTTGTATATAAACTACAGGCCACTTTTATTTATGAATTGGATTAAAAAAATCAAAATTGATGGCAAATCGAATTTTTTAATTACATTATCAATTTAGATTACATTAAGAAAACTACCTCAACAACTAATGTTAAATCCCAGGAATGTAAAATTATTTAATATTAGGAAATGTATTGATCTTTATATCATATCCAACAGTCAGAACAAGAATAATCAAGTGATCCAAGTATTAGACTCATGACATTTGATAAGAGCTATCTATTCATGATTTTAAAAACTATTGGTAAGATGTTAATTTTCTAATATCAAATCTCACTCTTCTCTTATTACTAATAAGCAAGTTTTAGTCAATACACATGGAACTAAATACTGCAGAAGAGAACGAATAAAAACACTGCAGTTTATAGACAAAGTTGCAGCAGAAAGAAGAAAATCAACTGCAAAACCCAAGACCACTAATTCAGTAAGGAAGCCAAAAAGCCAAAATTCCAAACTGTTTTCCACTATACTGGCAGAAAATGGTTAGCAACATGCAGTAAAAAATTAAAATCTTATTCACAATAGTAAAAAGAGAAAAAAATACACAGTGGCACCTCAACAAGCAAGCGTGGGACTACAGCCCAGTGCCTGTCTGAGAAAAGGCCAGGAGCTTGGTGAGAAGGGCCCACACACCAGATGGGAGGAATCTGAAATAGTCAAACTCAGAGGAGCACAGAGTAGAATGGCGTTTGCCCCACACTTGGAGTGGAGAAGTGGCTAGGTGATGGGCAAAAGACACAGTTTCAGCTATGCAATATTGATAAATTCTGAGGATTTGCTATTCAGCATAATGGCCACGGTAACACTAAAGCGAACTGAAAATTTGCTAGGATGGAAGATTTTCAGTGTTCTGATCACGCACAGAAAAATAACAACAGTAATACTAATAATAACAACACAAGGTGAGGAGGAAACTTTGGGAGGAGGTGAATATGATCTTGACGGTGTACATCAAGTATGTACAGCTTTCTACATGTCAATCATAATAAAATGGTTAAAAAGAAAAAGTGTCTCTGGGATGCCACCCCCAATGCTAGGAGACCCCTGTCACCTTCAGAAGACTGCTTTGCAGGTGCAGCTTGCTGAAGATTTCAGAGGATCTGTCTGTCTGACCTGGGAGGCCCCCATCTGCTTTCATGCCTGCCTTCTCTCTCTGCTTCCTCTGCACTTGAGCACAAACTCTGCCCTTGATAGAGTCAGCCCGACCATCTTTCCTTTTTCTCCTGTGCTCTTCATTTATATAACTGTAAATGAAAATTCTATGCATCCCTGAGAGTCTACAGCATACGTGGCACATATAGACCGTGTGGGTTAGACCCTTAAGGATACTCAGATTGAATAAAAGAAAGTAATTTCACATAAAACTTGGGAAGATTCTACTGGACATAAGAATTAAGCCACTAGTGCCGGGACTTTCCTGATAATATGACCAGTGACTTTGCCCACTTCCTAGCTGAGATCACTTCTCAGCCCATCTCAGCCACAGACTCAAGAACCAGTCATGAACTGATGTATAAGGGATTTAAAAAATTACTTTCAATTTATTGTTTTTCTGATGATAAAACCAACTTAGGCATTCTCCTAAAGTGTGAGTTTTCAGCACACTCGTTGGATATAAGGTGCCTGGCAGCTTAGGGGGCTGCCGCCAGCAGGAGCACCCGGTGCCTTCGGCAGCACAGGGCCTCACAGCAGCTGAGCCCTGGGAGGGTGGCCGCCACTCAGACGCCTCCCAGGACTTCCTTTCCTCCTGGCAGCTGGTGGCTTCAACTGTGACTATATGTTTTTAAACTCTCACATCAACTGTGTGCTTTGTTTACCACAACAATGGGCATGTGTGTTAGACCCTCCAGTTACTTTCTTCGCCATTGAAAACAGTTGCTTTACAGTGTGATTTTGTTAATTTGAGATTTTAATTTTACTGAATAATAACAGAACTGATCAATCACATGGCCTAACTGTAGAAATTTCAGAAAACACAAACAAGGATAAAGAAAATATTACATTCACCTTTATTCCATTCCATTAGTACCATCAGAATTGTTATATTTTATGCACTTTGTCTCTATGAATATAAGTGGGTATATAATAGATGTAGAAAAGCTATATAATTATACTGTAAATTCAATCTCTATATGCTATAAAGTGAAAATATTATTGTAAATAATTGTACAATATTCCATTTCTGTATGTGCATTTTTCTACAACCTGATTAATTTCATATGACAGAGTCATAGATGAATAATTTTTAACTATAGGGTTTAACATTTGAAAAGTTGTGGCTAAGTATCACCAAATAATTCTCAGAAAAGGACAATTTACCTTCCTACCAGTAGTATATGAGTTTGCCCATTTTATCACACTCTTGACAACACTAACTATTATCATAAACATATGTCTTATTCTTTTCCAATCTGACAGGTAAAATATGCTACCTGAGTACCCTTCTCATTTACATTTCTTGGATTTCTAGTGAGGTTGAACTGTTTTAATATGTTTATTGAAGGTATTTATCAATTGTTTGTCATTCCTTATCCCATTTCTCTATAGTCATGTTAAGAGGTTTTTGGATGGCTTTGGAAATGCTCTTCACATATGCTTTATTCTACCAACTGCATATTTTTTTTGTTTGTTCACTTTTGAAATAGTCTTTCAATTTGATAGTTTGTTAATAGTTTTTATTTATCATTCTTCCATTGCTTTAATGCTTCAAAAGGCATTTCCTACTTAGAAAATCAGTTACATATTGACAGGTAATTTCTCTGCCTTTCAAAAACAGTTATAACATACGGACAAAGACCAATCACACTTGTGAATGTGGAGAAATAAAAGAGAAACCCAAATTACCAAGGCCTGAGTCAGACCAGTAAGCCTAGATGCCTGGCTGAACTTTCTGTGGCTCCGTGGCTCTCATCCTTGAGGGAGCCTCAGAGCCACGTCTGGGACTTACGGAAGCTCAGACTGCTGGGCCACCCTGTGAGTGTCTGATTCAGTGCTTCTGGGGTGGGGCCCAGGCATCTGCATTTCTGTCAAGTCCCAGGTGATGCTGAGCCACATGGCGAGACCCAGTGGGACTCACATTTCGCATACTGTGTGTTTCCCAGGCAGTAAAATCACTTTGGAGATGGCAGCACTCGCTGTCAGTCTCCTGGGCCGCAGGATGGGCATTGCTGCTGAAAGCTATTTAGGTTCCGTTAGATGATTAATGACCGAGGAGCAGCAGCTTTGGATCCAAACTCAGAGAGAGTGGCACGTTGACAAAATACTGGGGGGAGAACAATCCGGTTGATGCCAGGTTTGATGTGCAGAGAGACTCTGCCTACTGGGAAGTTATCCTTAAAATGAAAAAAGTACAAAAGTAAAAGACTTGGTGCTTTCCTGATCTTGGTCCTATGCAATAAATGCCTCCTATGAATGAATATGATTTCTTCTGTTTTTTTCATATGCTTTCCGTTCAAGTTTATCAACAGTCAACCTCACGGGAACGGCAATCTCCAGTTTTACAGATGAAAAAAATGGCAGATATTTAATGGATACCTGACTAGTTGGGGGCTGCATTTTCTTTCTTGTAATTTTCTTTCTCTGATTATAGAAGTAACATATGGTCACTGTTGAGATTTTGGAAAATGCAAAAAGATATGCTCACTCATCATCCTACCACACATGAAAAAAATCACTGTTAATGTCTTGATATATTTCTTTCCAGTCCTTTTATGCATAACAGATTTGGATCATACTGTACTTGTAGCTCTGTATTTCTTGCAGTTATAAACATGGAACATTAAGTGCTCTCAACTGCCCATGAGTCAAGAATTTTAAGCGCAGCTCCCTGCCCATCTCAGCCATGGCCCTGGGGCCAGAACATAAACGTCACAAGCCTGGGCTAGGGAGGACTGGCTTTGGGGTCAGAACCTAGGACAGTGACCGAGAATCTAGGATCATAGCAGAAATGGAAAGCCGGGGACGACATGAGACCAGACCAGGATTTGGGGTGGAGGACAGAGGCCAAGCCTGGACAGATTCCTAGGGAAAAGCTACAGGTATTTCATGACACCTGCTGCATATTGTCCTACCAGATGGGAAGGAGTGGACAGCTGGAAGGGATGGTGAGCAGGCCTATGGTTGGAGAAGTCAGTGTGACAAACAGGCCTTGATCTGGACCAAACATGGGGCTGGGTGTCCCACACACTTTTATGTTGGGATAACTTACAGCACCTTGGATGTTCACACAGCACCGAGAAACTAGCTCTGAAAACGATCAGCTCACATATGGGCAAGTAAGCCTCAGGACATCCAAGCAATATTCCTGAGCACGCACATAGACCAGGAACCTGGTCTATTTTGTCCTGACCTCCGCCTCAGATGCATTCCCACACAACCAGCGGCATCTGTGAACAAGTCCCTTTGCTTAAATATTAATGCATTTTACTTCTTAAAACAGAAACTCTAAATTAATGAAGTCTAGATGAATATGGTTTGACTGTAAACACAATAAAAATGTGAGCAGAAGTGTTGGCCAGACCCTGGGACTGGCCGAGCTGTTTGATCTCCCCTGATCCTTGTGAGCTGTCAGCAAACTCCACTGCAGAACAGTTTTACACAGTGGAGGAGGAGAAAAGATAAAGGGCTGATGTAGTGACCCAGGTAAGTCTCCAGATGCAGTAGTTGGGGCTCTGTCTTCTGCCACTGGAGGGCATGGACTATATCAAAGACTCCCATTCCTGGGTATAGGTGGATGCATGGCGTGTGGTGTGAATGAAAGGTGGAACAACAGTGATTTTGAGGACCCCACTTCTCTACAGTTGCAATCAACCTGAAGCACTGAGCATGAGAACCATCCCCCAGTCCTGAGCCCCAGTCCCTTGCAGCCCTTCCCTTCCTTCTACTCCAACATTAATATACACCAAGTCCTAAGGCTGACTTCAAACACAATTTCACATTTCTTCCCCAAATATATCATTGCAGTAACAGCAAATGCACAGAAACTTGATGAATGATGGGTAAGCTGCAATAAATTTCACAAGTTATTATTTGCTACATGAGGGTGAGCTTCTGAGCTCACTGCCAGGAGATCTATGAGCCTCACACCCAGAGGGCTGAGTACCCTGGGAGGACAGAGACTCTGGGGAATGGCCCTCAGACCATCCTTCTTGGTTACTAGCCCATTACATTCCCTCTTTCCTGATACCGGTTTCCTGCAAAAAAGCCAGGGGCTCATAACTTTTGGGACAAGCCCCAACTGATAAATAGCTATAGTTGCAGAATCCAGAATCTCATTTGATTTGATTTTACCCCTGGCACTATAGGCCAGAACAGCAGTAAGGTAGGAGCACTGGAAAACAAATTTAATTAGCTAGAGGAGCCTAGTGCCTGGCTGGGTCACTTCTCAGAACACAGAGAACAGCCACGGTCCCACATTTTCTTTAAGGTAGGACAAAACCAAAGCCTGCAGAAAATTAAAGGCTGTGGCAGCAACGTTGGATCAAAAGGTAAAGCCTAGTTACAGAATCTTTACCCTTTGTGGTAGCCAACCTCCAAGATGCCCCTAGTGACCCCTGGCCCGGGCATTCACCAGGAGGTAGTCCTCTCCCCATACTGAGTAGGGATGACCTGTGCAACCAGAGGGTACTGCAGGAATGAGAGAGTGTGACCTCCTGCGCTAGGTCAGAACTACCGGCTTATACTCATCCGGATCATTTGTTTTGAGCAAAACCAGCTGCCACATGATGAGGACTCTCCAGCGGCCCTATGGAGACATCCATGTGCAAGGGCCCCAGGCCTTCTGTCAACAGCCATTACCACTGTGTCAGCCATGTGAGTGAGCCACCTTCAAGCACATTCTCCAGCCACACTCAAGCCTTCAGATGACCACAGCCCCAGCCAGCACCTTGATTACAACCTCATGAGAGACCCTGAACCAGAACCACCCAGCTAAGCTGCTTTCAAATTCCTGACCTAAAGAAGCTGTATGATATGGTAAATATTTATTGTTCTATGTCACTAGCTTTTTGTGTAATGTATTTTGCAGCCAGTAGATTACTAATACACCCTTCCAGGTGTACGGTCATGTCTGTTTCCACAGGAAACTGACTTTATCTCTGGTGGGAAGCTTTTGTCAAAGGGTCTTAAATAGATGGTCTTCTCCTTTCTAGAATATCAGTTCCTCCTGATATGAGTATTCCCTGGCTGGATATTCAGAGGCAGAAGGCTGTCTTTCTGCTGTTCTTCTTCTATAGCATCTTCAACCATTGTGGAGAAGTAAACACACACATGTATATATGCATATATAAAATACATATATAAACATACACACGCACACACACACAGAGCTTTCTTTTAAACCTGAAAAATCACTCAAGCAAGGAAGATGAACTTTTTTCCAGGAAGAACTGGATGCTCTGGATGTTTTAGTACCATTTTTTCATGCTGTCTCTGAATAGACAGATGGCAGGGGGCGGGGTGAGGAAGACACAGCTGACTACTGAGAATTGATAGATATGTCTGTTCTCCTTGGCTAGTCCTAAAATCCTAAGTTGGGTGGGCACCAGCAGGAGAGGAAAGCCACAGCCACAAGTCCGTGCATTCATTTCAAAATTGCAGAATGGAATTTTTCCCTTCACTGTCTTTTCCCCACTCTGGTTATCACCCTGGGTGAGGAGGAGGGTCTTTGGTGAGACAAAAACACAAAGGCTTTGTGAGCATAATAGCGTGTCTGAATTATGGCAGAGGCAGCTAATATTTATGAGAGAAATGTTCCCTTGCTGTTAAGATGTTCTTCTGTGAAGAACCCGGAGGACATGAGGTCCCCACTGAAGTGTAGATTAAGAAGCTGCAGCTCCTTCCCCTCCAGGTTGGGGCCAGGAAGAATGCTCACAGCCTGGGAGGATTTGCAGCATTTTTCTAGACTAGAGTGGGCCCTGAAGGCAGAGGAAAAGGGTAGAAAACATTCAGGGTGGGGAAAAACGGAGAGCAGAAAAGAGGAGAAACCAGGAGGGAAGGACTCCCAGATGTTCATTCAGAGTGGCTCCTATGGGCTGGAAGATGGCCAGGTGGGAAACAATGTTTATCCATGCTCCTTTTTTTTATTGAAATAAGGTTGATACACAATATTATATTGGTTTTAGATGTACAACATATTGACCCAATAATTATATGTATTATTAGATGCTTGTCATGGTCTGTCCATTTTTTTTATTTCTGCCAAGGGGCTCTACCTCTCTGACCTTTCAAGTGTCAAGTCATACCCAAAGCGTCACACAGACAGTGAGATATCCTCCTCACATGGTGAGTACGTCATGGTGATCCCTTTCTAGGGAGGGTCAGGGCTGACTGTGACCACACCTTAGGGAGACAGCGCTCCCGTGTGGACCAGCAGTGTGCAGGTCAGAGGCCCTGTCTCACCCTCCTCTGCCCCTGGATGTCCTCCAGGACCAGGCCTGCCTCTCTGCTCGTCTTCGTTTATGGAAGTTCCCTTGGCGAACTCATCCTCGCCTGTGATGTTGTGTACTGGTTTTGATGGATCCTAATCTGGGTTTCCAGCCCTGGCCTCTTGCCTCTGATCCACCCCTGATTTCAGCTGTGCATAGACTTCCCCTTCCCTTGGCTGTCTGACCCTCACCTTACACGCAACATGTCTAATTTAGAACTCCAGTCCACAAAGACTTCTTTTCTTCATGATCTTATCCCTGTCGGTCATAGCCAGTTGGGAACCTTGGGAACATCTAAGCTCATTCTCTTGCCTCGGGTCCTAAATCCATCCTGGCAGAGGGGCCTCAGCGCTTGCCCTTTACACTGTGCCTTCCTTATGGTCAGCTGACTTTTTTGTGCGCTTTACTTCCACAATTCTCAAACTCTCATCGTGACAGGCCTGGAGTGCTCTTTTCTTCCTTTGCTCACTTAATGCCCTCCGTACTTCAAAGTTTGAAGCAAGTGCCCCCACTTCCAGAAGGCCTCGCTGACCTCTTACGACCACATATATCTCCTTTCATGAACTTCTAGGAGGGCCCGCTGCGTGGCGTGCAAGATGCTGAGGAGGTCACAAGAGTCAAGTCCCAGGCTTCAGGGAGATTACAGTCTATTAGCCATCACACCGATTCACCACTTCTTTTTTTCTCTCTCTTAATTGTGTTTCCCCACCTAAATTCTTAAATAGCCAGGGCTTGTCTTAAACATCTGCTGTTCAACCCACCATAACAGACTTCAGGGCACATAACATGTTCTTACTGAGTATTTGTTGGCCGTTTGCAAGGTGGGTTGGCAGAGTAAGACCAGAGGTGCGTGTCGACCGCAGTGTTTATGTAGGTCGCAGAAGTGTCTTTGGTTGAGGAAAAAAGACAACAAGAATTTAAAGGAACCACTGAGCGTTTGAATGGTGTTTTCCATGTCTAACCAATAATTCAATCCACTTGACAAATTATTTGACTCAGATTTTAAAAATAATGATTGATAACCCATTCCCCAAATTCTATGATCACAAGAAAGTCACAAGAAATTTTAAGATTAAAGAGCTAATATAAAAATGATTTATAGCACTTTAATAATTCAAAAGTAGACATTTGGAATTTCCTAAGAGATCTTACAAGAAAGAAATAGGAGCAAATTGAGAAGCAATGAATACAGATGCTTAGATAAAACCATTCTGTCCTATTAAGGACTAGAGTATTGATAAGATCCAAACACACGAGGCAACAATGCCTTCCTCTCAGCAAGGATCTCCTGGAACGAGGGACAGACCTGGACTCAGGTGACACCGATGTGTCTTCCTAAGTGTCCCTGGGGAAAAGACTTGTGAATCAAAGTGGAGAAGTCTCATTTCTCAAAAATGTAAAACTATTTCAGATATAAAGACAAAGTAGGGAGATAGTTCAGTCCTCCATGCCTGAAATGAGTATAGTTTTGATTCTTTGGTCAGAGGACCTAGGATGGACCTCCACTTACATGCAGTACAGTTCAAGGAACATGTGCCACTCCAGCCCAAAGAAATCTTCATGCGCTGAACAGAAGCTAAAAATTCAGAGTCAAAAGGTAGTCCCAGAGGCATGTTTACTGTCAAACTTGATATTTTAAAAAGTTCTTACCTGCCAGAATATGCTATCTATTGTGTTTCCAAGAAAACCATCACGACCTTCTGAAGACACCAGTTTTGGGCCAAGAATTGTCATGAATTCATCAAAATCCACCTGTCCGTCTCCTGGAAGGAGAAGATACAAATGTAAGTTGGAAAGTAGTTGAAGCCGGCCTAGTACAAGCAATGAAATGAACATCTCCACGCTTCTCCCCTGGGTCGGACCTCAATCAATGAAGAACTGGTAACATTGCTGGAAATTGTGCAACATTCTCAAAACTCCAAAAGGAACACAAGAAACTGCAATTATTAATACTTTCAATTCACATATTCCTACTTATTTATCCGTATTTCTATCTACATGCCCAACAAGCACCTCCCACTTAAATGGCCACCCCTCACACCGGGTGCACCTCCTGGACCTCAAACGGCTCAGCTGTACATGATGGAACTGGTGGCTTCATCCCTCTGTCTTCCCTCATCCTTGTTTCCTACACACAAATTCAGTCATCAAGTCTTACAGATTTCTTGGATACCTGCGGCTGCTTCCTTGTTCATCTAATTTCTAGTCCCTTTCCAAAGATTGGGTGGAAAAATGCTTCCAAGAATTAATGTTGCCGGTTATAATAGGTTACTCATAGCATGGCTTTCTGCCCTCACACACTCATGTGCAGTTCTGAATTTCCTTTCCCAAAAGCAGTCTGGTCATGCTTTATAAACTTCACTGGCATCCTTGACAGAAAACAAGGAAACTACTTCAGGAGAGCATTCAAGTCCCACTATCCATTTGCCACCATTTGCCCCCCACCTCTGCACAAAATGTCCTGCTCTTTCAGAGCTCCATGCCTCTGTTCAAGCCCCCTCCACCTGGGATGTCTCCCTGCTCTTGTCTACCTGGTGAATGCCATCTCCTTCTCTGAGATGGAGCTAAAATATCATTTCTTTTTTCATTTTTTCCTGACCCTTCCTCATCTCACCAGTCAGTCACACTTTCTTCTGTCTGTCCTACCAACAATGTGTATCTATTATAGAACTTATCACCCTCTGTCTCAGTCACCGACTTGCATGCCTAACTCCCACCTGCACTGTGAGCTCTGCACAGTCAGGAACCCAGCCTGAAACTCCTTTGTATATTCAACATCATGGCAGACACTCAGCATGACTCACAGAATGAATGAGTGATGCTTTCTGCTTGGTTTTTCTTTGCTCAGTCAGCATCTATTGTATCTTTCATGCTAGGTACACCGACCAAAAGGTGAACTTGAGCCAACATGGACAAAGCAGAGCTTCACGTACTGTCAAACCTCAATGACTCACCATCCAAGGGTTCTCCTTTACAGAACTCTCACTTTTAACCTATTTCAAGAACCCAAACAGATGTCATCATTTCAGAAAACCATTCATGGTGTAAATAAAACTTCCTGGAGGATCAGGGAGGCATGACAAGTCAGGGAGAAATGGAAGGTTTAGCCACCAAATGGGGAGGGACCGCCGGGGGACTACTGAGAGGAAACTGATGTATTTTACCAGCCAACAAGACAAAGGGATCTGAAATTTCACCTTCAGTGGCCATCATAGGAAAGGCAATCCAAACAACAACGAGTGCCCGTCTTGCCTTTCAAATCAGCAAATATTTCTAAGAAGAGTACCGCTCAGCGGCGGCAGACAGAGAAGAAGCGGCTTTCTCGTGCGTTCCTGGCGTGCCGTCCTGAACGTGCACAAGCGGCACTTAAGATGCTGTGACGTGCTGGTTCCAGTGACCTGATAACTCCACTTTTTAAGAAAAAGACAAAGCAAGGACATTACTTTAAACGCAGACCAGGATGTCTGCCCAAAGATAGTCATCCTGTATTTGGGAAAGTGGAAAAATAGAAGGTGGAGGAAGAGAATGGCCCAGTCTTCCTGGCATTTGCCCTGAGCTGGCTCCACGTGGCTCCAAGTATCAGACAGACGTGCTTGTCGGGTACAGGCACTAACCCTCCGCTCGCCCCAAGTCACTCCCGCTAGTCGTGGCTGGGGCTGGATGGGAAAAAAGTCTCAGACTGGAATATGCATTTTCAACAGAGACGATATCATCCTCGATGAAGTGAAAAGTGATTCTTACAGGACAAAATGTCTCAGATATTACAATAGTTTGTGGCCCCCAGCATATCCATGCTATTAACATTTCATGGGAAAATACAGGATGTGGCAGAATAGCTGCTTCTCGAAGCCAGGAGAAGGGGGCTGCCTTTGAACAGTCCATCTTCCAGGTAGAAGGAGAGAGACTACCCACCTCTCCGAAACCTCCCCCAGGGTGGTGGGGGTGTGGAACTGGTGCATGCCAAGGGTCCACATGGAATTCTGCTCTAAGTCATGATGGAGTGCTCACAGAGGGCGCCCCGGCTGAGAACACCAACCCTAAGGCTGACAAGCAAAATACTGCTTTGGAACTGGTCACAGAGAAGGCACTGGGAGGGGTGCTCGGATCCTAGGGGCAGTGCTGGCTGCAGTCCAGGCGTCCAGGGGCTGGCAGAGACTCTGCTACTGGGAGGAGAGGCCAGTTCACAGGAGGACTTGCTTCTAGCTAGTTAGCAAAGGAACCTCAGACTTTTTATTGGTCAAGATATGATCCCAACATGAACCCCCCACCCCCTTTATTAAACTATCGCTGAGCAAAGGGAGATTTTTTTCAGGCCCAGAGTTGGATAAACAATCAGGGTGGGGCCCCCTCATCTCTCTGTATCTCTCTTGGGGTTTTCTCAGCTCTAGCTCATAAGGATGTGTGTTCAGAGTGCATTTTCTACAGACCTTCTATAAATGCAGATTCCTCCGCCTAATAAGCAGCTTGAGACCAGTCCTGCCAGTCATACAAGGTTCTATTTGGATTCTGACTGAGGAAAAGTTCTTTTCAGCAGATCACAGTTTAATGGACAAACAGAGTTGGAAACACCCCACAAGCTATCAGTACTGCCCCCAGAAGTACAGCCCACATCCCCACATCCATCCGTCCCAGGAGATGTGAGACAAATAGCATCCCAGAGAGATGTTTTTCATCAAGTCCCTTATACAGAAGCCACACCCAGGCTGAGGCAGGTCTGGGAAGCCAGATGACAATCAAAACGTCAGACATTCACTGAGCTCCGGCAGCATGGCAGGCATCGCTCAAAGAAATGTCCACATACTAGTTCATTTAAATCTTCTAGCAGCCCATTTTACAGATGAGAAAACTGAGGCACAGAGAAGTTCAGTAGCTTGCAGCAGCCCACACAGGAAGCAGAGCTGGGATCCCAAACCTGGCGGCCTACCTGTGCTGTCTCTGCCTCTCAAGAGGCTGGGTCACAAACCAACGGGCTCTACCTGGAACGGCCTTTGCCCGGCTTCCAGCATCCCACGGCAGGGGGTGCTATGGCTGCCTCGTACCTAGGGGCAAACAAATCTAAATTGCTCTCTGGTCTAGCTTCTGGGCCTCAGGTCAGCCTCTAGAGATCTTTCTTAATCCCCTGAAGTGTAATAATAAGTAATAGGAAATATTTATTTAACTCTTGCTACATGCCAGACACAGGCTCAGGCTTTACATTTGTTACCTCGTTTGAGTCTACCTGGACACTATGAATAGGTTCTCCCCTTCCACATTTCATCCATGAAAACTTAGGCAAGAAGAGCTTACTAGTGACTAGATCGAGGCCACACAGCCAGTATGTGCCAGTTGGGACTCAGTGGGGACCCCTGATGTCAACCTCCACACTGCACCTCCCCCTCGGCATCAGAGACCCCGGCATAAGTCCCAGCATAGGTCATCTTCTCAAAGTTACAAAATACATTTTCCTATCTGGGCATTTAGGGAAGAATTTAGTGGAAAATTGGAAGAGATGACCTTCAGGCCCTTAATGCAAATAACAGTTGCCTAAAAGCCATTTGTTCCCCAAATTGCCATTTTGCCTGTAGTCAGGATCTCAGTAATTCTCCTTGAATGGTCAGTTTTCAAAGCACCCAGTCTCTCAGGTACAACCAACCCTCCAGGCATCTGAAGCCTCTTCCACCAAGAGGAAATGATCTAATAAATGGCCCTGTCCAGGCCTGGCAGGGTGACATCACACTGCCATTCTGGATCCGCTTGTCCCCAAAGACAAAAGTGGGCATCTTCCCAGATTGTCCACCTTTCACAGAATGCGGTAGCCTCTGAAACCAAAAACTTCAGTTGGTTAAATTGTTTTATAAGTCTTGAACAAGCAAGTTAACTGCGGAATGAAAGAACGGAATTTGCTCCTAGCAGGCCTCATTCTCCGTCCTCAAGCTCCTAAGTATCACGATCCTCTTAGCAAGCAGTGCAGGAAGTAACCTGCCAAGGACTGCATCCTGCTGCTTCCCACTGCTATGCAAGTTGAAGTAATGAACTTGAACTAGAGCAGGAAGCTGCAGGAGGGCCAGGAAGTACAACATTCTTTAAGACTAACCAGCTGAAACTTTCACAAAGTGGTAAAATAATAACAAAAATCGCTGCAAAATAAAAGGAAGGAAAGGAGTATACAAAAAAAAAAAAAGGATGGGCTCTGGAGGATAACAAGAAGAGGTTAGGAGGAAGAAAACATGTCTGAGACTCCATTCATCAATCAAATAAACTCCGAAAGTATACGTGCACAGGACCGAGTGACAGGTGGTGTATTATGGGGCAACAGAGGGACGAATAAGGCACAGACTTACCCTTGAGCAGCCTGCAGTCTGCTACCCAGGACAGAATCAAGTGGGTGCTGTGATCGGCCTAAAAGCATTGCTCTAAGGCAGGACAAAGGTGGAGCAAAGGATCCAATTAGGAAATTCTCCGTGGTTTGGCAGTGAGCCTTTAAGGGGGAGAAGAATTCTGAGAGGCTGAGAGGGAAGATGAGGTGAGCAGCCTGAGCAATGGAAGGATGGAAGGATGGAGCAGGGCTGGGAGCGGCAGCCACCCTCCCTCCATGCTGGATGGAGCAAGGGTCTGAGCTGCGGAGAGAGAGCATCGGCGGATTGCTCCCCAAAAATCAGAACAGTGCTGGGGCTGGATGGGAGCAGCAGAGCTGGCCCAGGAAGGAGTGTTTGGTAAGACACAGGTGAGGACGGCTGGAGTAGAGGAGGGGGAGTGGGGAAGCCTGGGTCCAGGAGAAGGGCATTTCCAGCAGAACTGACCAGACCTGGCAGTTTACTGGAAGGACAGGAAGCAGGGAAGAGGCAATGACGATTATGAGGAGTGGGTCTGGGATACTGTACAGACCCTGGAGCTAACTAGAAACCGTGGAGATGTCAGAAGGAGAAGGTATTTGGGAAATGCTGGTTTGGATGTGCTAGCAGATGGGGGGAGAGCACCTACCAGCTAAAACTAAGGATCTAAAAGTCTTTAGGGTCATAGAAAGATCTCTAAGTTCTCCAAGATAAATTCTCAAGAAAAACAAGCAAGGTGTGGAACTATATGCTACCACTTGGTTTAAAAAAGGGGTCAAAGAGAATATATATTCCTATTTGTTTTGATAAATATTTTCATTAAAATATCTGGGAGTATACCCACAAACAACTCATAGTAGTGGCTTATTCATGTGTAGTTGGGGCCAGCAGAGCACAGGAATGGTCAGCATCTTCTCACTATGTATCTTTTTACACTTTTTAATTTTTGAACCACATTGTGTATCACCTGCTCAAAAAATAAATCACCAAATTAAAACAATGAATCCAGTCTTTAGTATCCACCTGGATGAACTCACCAAGAGCAGAGGGAGAGGGAGGGAGGACGGGGGAAAGAAGGCAGTCCAGCATTCATTAAGACCAACCAGCTAAAACAAATCTGAAAAGAGAAGAACAAGGAGGGTGTTGGGAGTGCCTGCGTACCATTTCCCAATGTGCTAGACTCCACAGGATGCAAGCAGAAATAACTTTACTCGTTCTCAGAAATCTCTGTCCAAGACCCCTGTCTCCCAGTTCTCTCCTGGCTGTGGGTAAAGCACTGGGCTGGCCCATGGATTTGTTATTGACTCAAGGAATCTAAAGTGCAACCAGGCTACTGATCACATAGCTCCAGACGCCCCTTAGTTGAAAACATCTTCTCTCCTTCCACTCCAGGAACATTAAAGACCACAGAGGGCTGAGCAGAAAGACGTCTGAGAAAGGGACATTGTATGGCGGGTCACTGGACCTGAGAGGGTGGGGGAAGGGGAGGAACTGCGCACCTGCGCCAACAGCAGCATCTGAAGTTTTATACAGAAGGAGCTCAGAAGCAGCACCTTGGTTAGAAGGGGACCGCAGGTTTTCAGGTGGAGTATGTATTGGAGGGCTCTGAATACCCACCCCCAAATTCATTGGTTCACTAAAAGGACTGCCAAGACAGCATATGATCTCACTCAAATGTGTGATTTATTACTGCAAAAGACTATAAAACATACTGTCAAAGGGCAAAGGTGCATGGGGCAAAGTCTGGAGGAAACCAGGACCAAGCTTCCAGAATCCTCTCCCAGGGAGTCAACAGAACAGGCCTAATTCCCCCAGCAATGAGTAGTGGTGACATGTGTGAAATCCTGTCCATTAGGAAAGCTCATCAGAATCCCAGTGTCCAAGGTTGGTATTGGGGGCTGGTCATGGAGGCACTCTGTGCCTGGTATGTGCTGACATTCCAGACTCTGGAAGGAAAGCAGGTGCTTAGCATAAACTATACGGTATACACAAGCAGTTTAGGCATGGTGAGCTTTTCTCACCAGTTCTAGGTATGATGGGAACCCTCCCCAAATCCAATTTCCCAGAGGCCAGCCAAGGGCTAACCTTTCTTAGGATAGCCTGCTGTGTTAGCTCTTTTCTGCACACATCTCCACCCTCATTCCAAGTTTCTGAGACACTGAGCCAAGGCTCCAGAAAATCACTGAAATTAACATTTCCACCAAAAGCAGGAACAAATGCGTGGCCTCTCATGGTGTAGGGCCCCTAATATAGATCATGCAGCTGCTGGTGACACAAGGTAGGGTCTTCCTGGATCTGAGACTCTTAACTCTGTGCAACACAATGGCTTGGCCATTATTCTGAAAAGACAAGCACAATCTCTCCATCCTCTGCCTCTGGTCAAGGCATTTTACATCCATCGAGACCTCCTAGTTCCCGAACCAGCCCCATCTTAGCCCCATCAGTAAAAGCTGAACTGAGGCTCAGACAACCCAGAGCACTGCACCTACCTCCAGCACCCAGTGTCCTGGGAAGTCAGCTTCCCGTGGGAGCTGAACACTGAGCACAAAGTTTTTGCACACATTACATAAGTCAGAACAATAAAAAAGAAGAAATGCTTTGATTTTCACTTTACATTAGAATGGGAAATATCAATTGACCATAGCAGAACAAGGTCAAGGGATAGTGGGGGTGAGGGTGGGATCGGTGAGGGCTGATGACACCTCCTTGCACTGCCATTGCCCTCTCTCACCGCCCTCCTCCAAAGACAAGTTGAAGCTAGTCAGATGGGTTGGCTCTCAGGATGTGATCAAAGTCTCTGTGCACAGCTAGAGCCCATGCCCGGGTAGTGTTTCTCATCTATGCAGTGGGTTCAACCAGACCTGCTCTCGTCAGAGTAAGCCCAGCCATCCTACCTCCTTTCTTTTCTGCATGGGGGCATGGGCTACTTTATTTCTCATTCCCACTGCTCTTGGGCACACATTTCCCTCAGGGATCCATATGGAAACAACACTGTCAAGGCAAGATGGAACCAGGGATCTTACAGCACCAAACTCACCTTCTACTCCAACAGTCGCAAGGTCACGTCTAATGTTCAGAAGATAGCTTTGGCTTAAAAGTTGTGATCTGAAATGTTTGGGAGTAAGTTTTGAGAAAATGGATCCCAAGACTACAGAATTATCTTGACTTCAGGATTAAGAAGAAAAAGAATGAACATTTTCTAATGCTTCTTTGCTCACCTTCCTCTTAAAGAATCTATGCAACTAGAAAAAGGCAAAAACTCAACAGAAGTTCGAAAAGCTGAGGATGGCCATCAGCCACTTCAAAATCTCTGGAGAAATGTTTGCTAACCACGGCTCCAGCAATGCAGGTGGAGAAATCAAACTAGTGGTCTTTGCAGCCTTGAAAAGGGAGCTGCAGTACGTGTCAGAAAGTGGTAGGAGAGGCATGAGCATTGTACACAGTCTGCCTGAGCTCAGAGACACAGACTCTGCAAAACCTAGAAATGCTGTAACCAGCTCTAAAGTGTGTGTTCTCTGGTTGCTAGGAAGTCTGGCATCCTGTCCCATCTCTGGTCTTCCCCTTTTCCTCCGTCCCTGGTTCCTCCCCTTAAACTGTAGGCACGACCCAAGCATAAAACATGGGCAGAAATTCCAACACCAGGCAGCATTGCACGGCCTGTGGGAGCTGCAAGCTCCAGTGTCCTGCAGAATGCCCAAGCAGGGTGGAGGCAGGAGGAACCCAGAGCGTGGTAAGTGCTGGGAGTTATTGTCATTCTGATACATACTGCTTTTAGCCAGGAGCATAGCTGCATAAGGGCAGTAGGAATAAGAAATGGATACACATACATGTTTAATCCACTGCTTCTTGATCATGATTCTTTAAACATAAATTCTTCTAATCAGATTTAGAGAACTGTGAGTGGAAGCAGGAAAACCAAACTCTGTCCAGCATTCTTTTACTGAATACTTCCTGGATTCCAGAAACTGTACTAGATGCTGCACACGAAACCCTCACAGGCGGAGTCCCTGAGACCCAAGTGGGAAGAAAAGGTGGTTGGTGACACCCACACATGCTGATGGTCGGCCAACACTGGGACCCATGGGCTCCAGGTTAAGAATTAAAAACTTAGCAAAAAAAAAAAAGGAATTATCCCCAAAGAGAAGAGAAACATTATCCTGAGTACTCAAGAAAAAACTGACTTCCCCAAATCATCCACTACTAGAGAGAAAAGAAAGTTTCAGGAACACCTGCTTTGTATTCCCAACATGATAGATGAAAACAGCCCTCTGCAAACAAGAGTTGTGCAGACACAGGAGGATGGGGTGAGAAGACAAGAGGCAGAGCATGAGTGGAAGGAAAAGGGCTGCAGTTGCAGCAAGGAGACCAGGCTAGGCACTAATGACGTGCTAGCAGAGTAAAGGTCAGCTTGGGATACATTGGCAGGGAACTACGACTTCTAACTCAAGCCAACAGAAATAGACAAGGACCCAAAGCCGTTACGTGGCGGCCGTGGTGCTGGGCCTGGGGGCGTTGCAGAGAGCATACAGGACACTGGCACTGTTCGGTTGGAAATTAGAATTCAGCTGTGAAGAGAGAAAAACAAGGAATCATAATGTGCATCTGGACACTTTTTTTGCAGAAGCAAAAGGCAGAGGGATTTGAGGTGCTCTGGGACAGCAGTCTCCAAAGCGAGAGCAAGACACGGGATGCTCAGAACACTCACTGTGATGCTAGGAAAGGTACTACGAGCTCCATCCATATTTATTTGTAGCCATCCTTTTTTAATTTCTGT
This sequence comes from Smutsia gigantea, assembly GCA_032199065.1. NCBI lineage: Eukaryota > Metazoa > Chordata > Mammalia > Pholidota > Manidae > Smutsia > Smutsia gigantea. The sequence goes on along the minus strand of JAVSCE010001036.1, from coordinate 6,058 downwards.
TTTTCTGGTATAATCATAATTCCAAAATATATTAGCAGAGAAGTGCCTTCATATAATATGATAAACAGACAGGGAGAGGCAGGCACACAAGTTGGAAAGGCCAGAAAAGAGAGGTCACTATGTATTGGAATAGCCGAAATCCACACATCATAAACCTTCTGCTTAGTATACACCTCTGTGACTTAAAAGTAGTGTATTAGTATATGAGTTTTACATAGGCAAACATAAGTGCTATTTGGAAAATACCACATTACGTGGAGGGAGAAAGCACTGCCATAGCAGTAATAAATAACAGCAGCGACAGAAATAATTGCATGAATAACCTATATCTTTAACTTACTCTAAATAAAGACAGAGGGAAATAAAGAAATACAATGATGAGAGAAAAGATGATAGAGGTGAAAGACAGAAATTGGAGACTTGAATTTCACAAGGAAGAAACCCACGAGAACACTCAAAGGTATAAATACAAGACATTTTCCTGAGCTGAGGGAGATAAGACTTTGGTGTACAATCAGTCAATAGCAGGTCAAGTTAAACAAAAGTTAGTAATAGGTGCCATTTATTGTGATGAACTGCAGGTCAGGCGTGTGGCTCAGGTAATTTACTTCTCACAAAGATACTGAAAGGTAGAGGCTGATGTACCCCTTTCACTAAGGCATGAAGAAGGTCCAGATAATAGGGCACCTGTACAAGATCATGCCATTAATTATGACAAAACCAGGTCTGAGCCCTGCTTGATCTTGACTCCACGACATGTGCTCTTTCCATGAGGCCGCCTTGGCTTCAGAACGATGATTCAAGCAATACAATTGCAATGACTGAGTCATGTTGTAGAGAAACAGATACTCCTCATGTTATATGAATTGTTCCAGGATGAAGAAAAAGGAAAAGTCAATATAACTTCAATACCTAAATACACAAAAGAAAAACAACTGGCAAACCTCACTTATGGTTACAAGTAAAAATCCTAAAGGATTTTTACTAAAAGCACAGCCCACCATAGCTGAGTACTGATTATTCCAGGACTTGGGTACTGTCTAATACTAGGAAAATCAAATAATACTAGGAAAATCAAATAATGTGATAAATCAAATCAACAGATACAATTTTAAAAAGTGGTGATCTCTATGGATATCGCAAAGTAGCTATCAAAGGTAATACCCTTTTAGGACTTTTTTCAACGGGGAAAAGAATAATAACTTCCTTAAGAAAGTAAGAGTAATCAGTCTCGGGACAATGGCAGTTACCCTCCTACTCAGGAGGACTCCCCATGCAGATAAGCAAGACCCCGGGATGCTTGCTACCATTTTTATTCAATATTGTTCTCAGTGTGCTGGCCACTATTATGATGTGGAATAGAAGGGAGAAATACAGCTGCAGGAGTGGGGAAGACAAGATTATCGCTATTCAATGGACAGTGTTATTGTTTGTCTAGAAAAAAAATGACACAACTGTAATTCTGGGGAATTTAGTAGCAGTGGCTGCGTACGGACAAACATTAAAAAAAATCAATAGTTTTCTTGTGTGGCAGCAATAACCATTTAGAAAATGTAACAGAAAAGAAGAGCGAAGGGACTGCTGAGTAGGCAGCAGCAACCTCCTAAGTCATTCTCCCTCCCAGTTTCCTGGCGAGGGCCCCCCACAGTTGGCAAAGGCCTGGGCAGGGGGCTCGTGAGAGGGACTGGGGAGGCAAGGGGGAGAGGGTCTGCCTGCCTCATCTGTGAGGCCCTGGGGAAAGGGCCACACCTGTCCACACCAGCAGGATGGACAAGAGCTGTTCCTGACCCACTGATACTTGGGCGCCTGGGGAAAGTCTGCTCTGTGGGCTGGGGTCTCCTTGCTCCTGGGAGCTCCTGAGGGGCTTCGTTGGAGGCCTCATCAGAGGACGGGCACTTGTTCCCTGCTCAGCCACAAGGTGAGACCGTGGGGCTCCCCTATCCCGGGTTTGCCACTGCCCAAGAGGCACTGACTTGGCGGCAAAGGAGGACGGAAAACCACAGGCAGGCGAAGAAACGGCAGCTCACTTCGGAGGGCGTGGTGACAAGAGGCAGGTGGCCAGACTGACCCTTAGGCCACTTGGCTTGCGCTGAACTGCCTCGGGAGGAAGAAGAATTTGGCAGGAACCTAAAGGAGAAAGAAAGCAGGAAGGAAGGGAATACAGCTGTCAGACAGTGGAACTGGAGGACACCAGAGATTCTCAGGAATGAAAAGCCTCCATTTCCAAAGACACAAATTGACAGACACACTGAGACAGCGGTGGGGAGCAGTGAGCTGAGGCAGTAGCCCGGAGCCTAGACTCCTGAGATCTGAGAAGGACCCAGATTCCACAAGGAACGATAGGACAGATGGCAGAAAGACTACCCAGGAGAATTTCCAGGTGCAGACACTGGACTTAGAATCCCATGAATCACCTCGTTTAACTGTCACAGGACACTTGTGAGGTAGGTCTTACTATTATTATTTCACATCCGAAATCATCAAGCAGAAACCGGGAGGCCTGATCTGCACTGGCCAGGCTGGGCCGGGTGGGTCTGAATGCAGGCAGTTGGACTCCAGGGCCCACGATTTTGACCACAAAGCTGGCAATGATAACGAGCACTGATTACACAAATAGTAGAGAAAATAACCACCATTGAAATAGAAGAATCTCTTTTATCACAAAGAAGGGACAAAATAACCAGGAATAAACTTGAAAATTACATTTAGGATCCATCTGAAGAAACCTATACAATTTTAGAGAGATATTTTAAAAAGCCTTTAAAGAAAATGACAAATAATACCTTGCTTCTGGATGAAAAGGTTATTGTAAAAATGTTAATTCCTCCCAAATTAATTTAGATGTTAAGTGCAATTCCAATAAAAATTCCTATGGAATTTTTTGAAGCTTTCCCTATGACTCTTGAGGTCATCTGGAAGAATGAGCAGGCAAAAAAAAAGCTTTAAAAATAATTAAGAACAATAATGTTACATCTAATAATAAAATGTATCACGAAATTACAATAATGAAAAAGTGCTGATGGAAGAATTGATAGGAGGAAATAAAACAGGACTGTTCAGAAATTAGTCCTAGTAAATATAGATAATACGTAAGAAATAATTGAATAGAAAAAAGGCTCACTTGTCAAATGGTGCTGGAAAGACAGGTTAAGAATTTGGAAAGAAATAATTTTGCTTCTCACTTCATATTTTAGTCTAAAATACTTGATATAAATCAGAGGAATATATAAGTAAAATAAGGAAAGCTTTTCTAAGCTTAAAATCAATAAAAGGAAAGCAGAAAAGTAAAGATTCATAGACTTGATAATATACACTGTATGTTAAAAATCATCAGAGGCTTAATTAAATATTTAGCAATAAATTCGGAAAACTGGATGTAATGAATATAGCAACAGGATAATCCTCTTCAAATACAAAGGAATCATTAAGACACAAATGCTAAAGGATGTGAGTGGATAACTCACAAAGGAATGTTAAACATGCAGAAAATGTTCAACTTCAATAGCATGAAAATAAATGCAAATTAAAGCAATAATGAGATAGCATTTCCCGCATCACTAGCATGCAAAGATTTTATTTTTAAATGAGAAGACCAAGTGTTCACAGTTTGTTGAGACTTGTCATTCACATTGATGGGCACAGCCTTTCTGGATACTCATTTGGTAATGCCAGTTAGCTAAAAGGTTCCCTTTTAATGTTCTTTTCCACTGATTCAGTAATTCCTATTCTGGAATCTGTTCTAAGGAATTAATCAGAAATTTGGAGAAAGATCTCTGCACCATGTTGTTTATTGTGGCATTATTTGTCATCATGAAAAATGAAAAGGAATAAAGAACATAAATACGAAATTAAAAATCAGCGCACCACTCAGAGATAATATTGGCGTGTATTCCTCTAAGCAAATAAATAAAGTCATTGAAATAATATTTTCTTGTCCTTTGTATTTGACATTCTATTGTGAACATTTCCCTTATTAAAAGTCCTCAAAACATAATTGGCTATATTAACACCGTACAGAGAGTTACAGGTTTCTCAATCAGTCCTCCAGTTTTTGGAAGGTCTGATTGTTTCTATAACAGCATGCAAGATGGTGTAATAAAACAGTAAATTATTTCTCTTTTTTAATGGCTTGAGTGTCCATATGAAATAGTTCTTAAAGTGTAATGGTTCTTACGAGCCAAGCATACAGCTAAATCTTAAGGACTACTTCTGTGGAACATGTTACCACCGTTTTCCAAGTTGTACTGAAGTATGAAGTCACTTGGCATGAGCCCATCTTATATAGAATGTTATATAACCTCCACTCAGATCATCTCATACAAAATTAGAATTGTATAGACAATTGCCCTTCTGAGGCCCCATCACTATACCATGTATTAAAAAAAAAATCACAGCCCATTAAATATCTGTATATGCTACACATCTCATCCCAAGGAGTCCCTGGGCGATAAGAAGCTCAATCGTTCTACTTCCAGAAATTATTAGCTTGCTTGAGTACAGAGCAGGAGTAAATATTGTGCAGTGGCTGCTGGGGCCGCTGAAGGCTCAACTACCTGGAGCCTTTAGAGCACATCCGTGGTGTCTCTGCAACCCGGGGTCCACACACTGGGCAGAAGGCCAAGGGCCCAGGACTTGTGAAACGAAATAGTTGAGGAAAATAACCTCACCAATTACCTATGAAAAATATGCCTTTGCCCCATGTAGACGCATTGGGCAAACAGAGAGACGATACAGTACAAAGAGACAATGATTTGCAAAAGAAGCTATGGCATTCTGCATTAAAAAACAAAAGTCGAAAATAAACAACTCCCGGAACTGTCTGGCTTTAAAACCTGGCTGTCAACAGGGGAAAATATCATCATGTTTACATGTTTCCATTTCATTGAAGATTCAAGATTTTAAATTTGGACTTAAACCTAAACGTTCTGCTTTCTGGATTTGAACACCCAATTTTATTTATATTTTTAAAAGGAAACTTTAGAAGTGTAGGGAACAGTTCAAAAATTCTAGGATACACAAGAAACACACACAATTTATTTCTCTTAAATGGTCTCTTTAAAAATCTGTATCAAGGAAATTGAACAAATCACTCTTAGGAATGTCACCCAATCTATGGTCTTCAGAGGCTTTCTCTGTTTATTTCTTTCCAAGAGCTAGACCTCTTAACCGAGGTCAAAAGGGATTATTTCCTTCTGACACTAACTTATCTCCTCAGCAATGCCACTGCAGGGATGGCATGTAAGAGCAATACTCAAGTGAGAATATTAGGGATGAAGGTTTCTTTAGTAACACATGCCACAGAAACATGGACAGATTGAGTCAAATATGCTGACATTCCTAGTCCTTAAGGATCTCCCTAAGTATTCTTGGATTGATAGAAACTTCCTGAAAAGAAAACCCAGTAAAGTAAGTACTTAAAGCTGAATTTAAAGAAAACTATTTGGAAATTAGTTTGCTTTGAAATCTTATCACGAGCACAATATTCTTAAAAAGAAATTGAATCGTAATAGATTTCAGAGCTTAGCTATCAAGACTGAGAATGATTGTCAATCATGGACCCAGATGTTCGGTAGTGTGCCATCAGAGAAAGACTCATGACAGCTGAAATCCCTATTCTGGTGAGTAGGAATTCCAGCTCAGATATAATGACTTCATTTATGATAAGACATTCAATTAACCACTTAGGCTGAAGAAAACTTTTGTGAAAATTGTCCAGGGGATTCTGGTTATAGGCAGATGGAACAACATTTGACTCTGTCTCTTCACTGCATTCAGCTATGAAACCTTGACAGAATGCATGGAGTAGCTAATTTGAAGATTCTAAGAAGTAAGTAGCAGGGTATCTGAAGTATCACCAAACAAGCAAAGAGTTTACTATACCTTTTCCCCTGGTGTTCCCAGGAGAGATGCGATGCCATGTGAAGCCTGGATGTGGGCATTGGTATGGACAGAAAGAGCTTCAGGAAGCCCTCTAGTTGTGGCTTCAGCAGTAGAAAAGGGGTCTGCCAATACTCAGAGTGGGGGAAATAATTCTTCTTCATTTCTCCCTTCCCCCATG